>OW799237.1:113214045-114537576 GCA_941918925.1 Phyto melanocephala
AAAGTTACTGAAATAAAATTAGATCTTTATGTTCCAATCGAAGGGTACTCTATTAAAAAAAATTTTTATTATATTTGAATCATTGTTGTCTAAGATATCCAGAAAAATAAGAAGGTGCCATAAAACAGGAGTGATTTTGAGGTATATTTGGAAATATAAGAAAATCTGCGAATCTTGGGAGGGATTTTTTCTTTTTTAATTTTTTTTTCAATAAACCAAATATTTTTCCTTTAAAATCCATCATACTTAATTGAAAACAATCTGATAATAAATTCAATTTAATATCGTTCGTGATATATCGTACGTGACAGATTTTTCTCTAATAGTATTCTTAGGTACAAAAATTTATATTATGTTAAGAAAAAAAGTTAAGTTCTAAATTAGGTGCTCTTGCGACTGTTCAAATACGAATGACGGAGACAAATAGTGTTTTTGCACTACGTACGTGACATTAAAATAACATCCAAGGGAATTAAAATAAAGCGAAATAAATAAAATACCGCTTATTGGACTCTATATTTTCTTTTTTGTTAAGGATCTTGTTGTTGTTACCTTAATTTTAAACCATATTTACAATTACAAGTTATTTTTAAAATTTAGTCGTTAACAAATTGTTTAAAATAAGTCAAAGAGATAATCAGATTAAACTCTTATTATTGCTCTTAAAATAATATAATAAGCTCTTAATATCTGCGTATAGTAAAATTTGAATGTTTTTTTTTTGTCAATAAACTTATATTGAAATTATTCAATTAAATATTTTATTGACATATTCATGGAAATGCCCATACGTATTATAAAACGGGAGACTTGAAACACGTTTCGGTAAAATTTTTTTACAAATACATTTCATACGAGTTGCCGTTTTTTCGTGACTCATAAGTAGATGGTGACGTTTTTACTATTCTTATTATATTTTTAGGGCATTTTTAAATCTCATGATTAATGCGTAAACAGAAATTTTAATTCAAATTAAAAGATTTCAACAAATTTAATTATTAATTTGGAGTACAAAAAACAACTGTACTATTGTTGAGTTAATTTTTTCATTTGATGATTTTATGTTAATTTTGGTAACAATTTGTTTTTTTTAAGTGGCAACGCTGTATCAATGGCAATAAACAATAATAGTCTCCTTTCTAAAATGCAGAATTATCTTAACATGCTCATACTTAGCATGTATGCATTATATTAATTTTCTATGAAAATTACATTCAAAATCTTTAAGAAAGCATAAAATAATATTAAATTGCATTAAAAGCACTAATAACACTAATAACTATGCAACCACTTTTAATTCGAGTTAAGTTTGAAAGTTTTCGATTTGAAGAAAAATTAAGTAAAATTCTCTAAAATCAAATAAAAATGTTGATATTGATCAATTTTTGATATAAATTTTAATATAATACTATGTTTACACAGGCGCCTTAATTGTCAATTCATAATATTCTCGCAATTAAAGGCCTTTATTGAGCTCAATTTACAATACTAAAAATTACTTTTAAATTGAGCAATATATACTTAATTGTTTCACTTATTGTCCAAAACTCGAAAAACCACTCTTGAGAAGTATGTTCAGTGAGAAGAAAATTCTATAGGTGATATTTCTAATGACAAACAATTAAATATACAAAATATAAAAAGTAAGAAAATGGAAAATGGTTGATGGAAATTTTAATAAAATGTTTGAAGAATTTCAAATACATATTTATATATATAAATTGATTGTAAAAATATTTTATGAACAGGAAAAAAACTTAAGAGAAGGCATTATTTGATTTGGTATAAATACATCGTATGTTTACAGCTATCAAATGCTAATGGAGTAAGATAAATTGAGTATGTGTGAACACTTTTTTTAATTGCTCATTCAACACCAAATTGAAACAATAAAAATATCTGTCTGAACAGGGTATAAAATTGTTTTTATTATTTTTACTAATTAGGTATTGAATAATGTTTTAGATTTCTTTTTCAAAACATACTTTACTCATTCCAAAATAAAACTAAGAAAAAAATATCTACTTCCACGCGTAAACAACATAAAGTATTTAAAAATATATATTTAGAGGAAACACTTGCTTGAGCAAATGTACATAGGCCATGTCTAAACATTCTTTAAGTTAGTGGTAGCAAATAATTGTTACAATAAATAAATAAATATTAGCAGGATTTTGTTTTTATATTTACCGGTAAATAAATATTCTGGCAACATTTTAAGGTTTTCCATTTCTTTTTTGAAACGGAACAGGTGATCAATAAAACAAAACAAAAAACAACAAAAATATTGAACATAAACCAACACAACGTAAACACCAAGTATCATACAACAATACTATGCATGCACACATAAGAGCACATGTATGAGCACAACAACAAAAGTTTTATTTTATTTTATTTTATTTACCGGTGCTCTCACATAAAAATAAATGTATTGCATTCAGTTATGATAAAAACAATTTGTTTGCTCTTTTTTAAAAAACGAAGTGGGCGGATCTTTTATTTTTGTAAGCAGAGCGAAGAAAAAACGACCACTGTGTGAATATTTCTATTTAAATTTGTTCCGTTGGGGCTCTTGAAATTTGATGCCCTTTTTATTTAAAACGAATATTGAGTTTTTCCAAATATGGTATAAAAAGGAAATTTTTAAATCAAATGCATATTGTATGTACACATGTAGATATGTTAAATGTAATAATATTATTTATGATGTTTTTCAAATATTATTTTCTCTTATTTATAAGCGAAATTATTTTTTAGTTTATGACACTTGTTAACAATATTTTTTGTTTTATATTTCACTCCTTTTTCACAATATTTAATACATATTTTATAAATGTTAAGCACATTTCAAAATTTCTTTTAATTGTACACATGTGTACTATATATTTTTTATAAACTTATGTATGTACATAGTATACATATTTATATATTTTTAAGTTTTATTACTCTCATATATTTTTAAACATTTCAAGTATTTTTATAAGTTTGTTTTTTTATGGTGGCAATACGCGTTGACATCTAAAACGCAACTAAAAATGAAAAGTTGTGAAAATATCTTTATTGTCGAAGAAGAATCTAAAGAAAAAAAATTGTATATCCACCTTAAATGGACGTTGTATATATATTTGTTCGCATTTCACTCTCATTCATTGCCCCGCTTTTCACGCCGAACATGATCCAACACTAACAGCACTTGTATAAAAACCGACCATAAGAGGGCAACGTCATCATCATCATCATCATCATAGTCTTGTTGATTTCGACATACTCACGATATTTAGAAAAATTTAAAATGTTTTTCCCATGTTTTCCCATTCGTTCTTTAAACGTACATTGTTCTTGCTAAAATATTAGGTTTTTATTCTCGCACAGATTTAAAACGATTTGAAATATCAGCGTCGTGTATCTTATTTATTTCAAAATCAAATGTTTTTCAAAGAAAGCTTTCGTTTAATACTAAAATAGAAACAAAAGTCGAAATTTATTTTTAGAAATAAGGTATGTGTATGTGTACAATATGTTTGAATTTAAAATTCTTCTTCAATAACATCGTCAAGAGCATTTATACATTAGTGCATACGTACCAGGGATGCTAGAGGGGATTTTTTGCTTTATATTCTGGGATTGGGAATATTTTTGTAAAATAAAATTTTTTAAGGAAATTGAGATGAAGAAAAGATGATCTATAACAAAATTAAATTTTTATCACCAACATTTACTAGAAACACCAACTTCTTTAAGTTTTTTAATACCATCTGAAATATCTTATTGCGCAGGTTTAAAATCTTAAGTTCTAGTATCCCAGAATACTTGAACTAATTGAAATTTGATTGATTAATTAAATTACTAACTTTTGAATAAGCTTGAATTTTATTTTGAATTTCTTAGATAAATAATATTTCACGGCTTTGAATTTTTATGAATAATAAAAAACTGTGTCTTTTTTAAAAATATTTTTTAATTGTTTTATAAGAATGTGCATCAAGGCAAAATTATTTATCAGGTAAACGCAGTTTGGGTAAGATTTTTTCGTTTGTATGTTTATTTTATTTTTATGTGTGAAAAAAAATATCAGGAAAATGCTCGCAATGGCTTTGGTTGAATATTTCTAACCGATGGCTTATATTCTTAATATCACTGAAACATAATTGAGATTCAATGTCGTTCAGAGTTAAAATTGCATCATTTAACTCTTGAATTATACTTGGATTATTGATGCACACCTTTTCTTTAAAATATTCCCAGAGAAAGAAATCTAACGGCGTCATATCACATGTTTGTGGTAGCCACGACGCGTCGTTAGATATCACGATCATTGTATATCTCGAGAAAACAACCATTGTGGTGAGTGAGGCAAGTGGCATAATGCTGTTGGAACTGCATATCGTCCAGTTTCTTATTCGCAATTTCTGGCCTCAAGACGTCCGTTATCATCTCGCGTCACTCTTTGTGGATGCATTGGCTTTTCAATGATCACTCGTAGATTCTCATTTAGCCAAACGAAGCAATTGTGCTTGTTAACGAATCCAATCCGGTGAAATGTTTGCCTCGTCGCTAAACATGATCTTTTTTTGTTATGTCACCATTCCGTTCTGTCTGTTTAATCAACCAATGCGCCGATTTATGACCTTTGAAATGGTCAGTAGGCTTCAGCTCTTGAGTCAATTGAACCTTGTAATGGTGTGACTTTAAATCTTTATTCAAAGTTTGCATCAATGATGTTCGTTAGATGCTCAATTGCTGGTAGCAACCGCGAGTAGATGTAGATGGCACTTCTGCAACACTATCAAGTATAAAAGCAATGTTTTCCTTTAAACGCAGTGAAAGAGTATGCACAGGTGTTTTTACATTTCATACAGACCCAATTTGTTGAAATTGTCGCAATTTCCCCGCTTATGCACATGTTTGGTGAATTATTTTAACAAAAAAATTCACGAAATACACGAAATTAATTTTTCTTAACGCCCATTTTTGTAAAATGCTTTAACACTCTTAATGCGCTGCTTAATTGCGGAACTCTCAATAACTGAATGTGTCGAACACTGAAACAAAGGAATGTCAAATATAGTTGGGCAAAAATTTGTCGTTAGGGTGTGACTCACAAATAAAATTGTGCATTATGGTTGGTCCACGCTTTATTACGCCATTAATTTCTTAATTTAAATTTATTTTTAATTTTTTCTTTGTATGAAAAAATAGCACTTTTTAAATAAAGTTTTAAATAAGTAATTTGCAAAGTCAAAAAAAGAAACAAAAAAAATGGATCAAATATCGCTGTAAAATTGGCAGCTTACAAAACTCGTTATTTTATTAATCGCCCCTGCGATAAAATCAAAAACTAGGTCGTCAAAAAAATTTTAAAATCGCCATTTTTGGAAAAGTCAACATAACAACCCTGGACAAACACACATATTTCATATTTTTATACCCGCCACCAAAAAAATGGTGGGGGTATATTCATTTTGTCATTCCGTTTGTAACACATCGAAATATCCATTTTAGACCCCATAAAGTATATATATTCTGAATCGGGGTTTGATTTGATGACGATCTAGCTATGTCCGTCCGTCTGTCCGTCTGTCCGTCTGTTGAAAGCACGATAGAGGTCGCACCGAAAAAGCTAAAGGGCTCAAATTTTGCCAGAATCTTTCTAATAGACAAGGTTTGTTTGGTATTGAAAATGGGCTAAATCGGAATATTAGAAAGAGAGTTATAGCTCGTAAAGCAAGAATAGGTCAAAAAAACCGTGTCCTTCAAACATCGAAAAAAAAGGAATTGTGTCCAAACGCATAAACGTAGAGTCATGAAACTTCGAATATATATTTCTCGAGTCAAAAGAATATCTCTCCCCAAAAATTGCTTAAAGCTATGCATTAGAAAAGGAGTTATAGGTCAAAATGTACGAAAATTTATACCGCTCAGTGTATATTTGAAGTTTAAAACGTAATAAAACTGACAAAACTATATGTACGGTTCTGAAATTTTGCAAACATGGTTTTTTGGTCAAAGTCTTCGTTATAACGGAAAATAAATGTGCCACGCCCACTTTTTTTTTTAAATTTTTATAAAAATATATTAGTCATATTCATTAGCATTTATTCATTGCAGATGGCGACATCTGTTGAAGGCGCCACTACATTTTGCAAACACTGAGGATGATGTCTTTGCTAAACATCACGTAAAACACTAGATGACTCTAGTAACATTTTTTTGCACAAACTACAAAGGAATTTTATAGGGGTTTGTGAAAACGAAAATGACCGAAGTTTGTTGACAAAAATTAACTAGAGTAATGATTTGTGCCCAACTTTACATATAGTTGTACACACAGTCTTATGAGGTTTAAGATTTAAAAATATTAAAAAAAAATGTGCATCAGTAGATTTAAAATAAGTATTTGAATATTTAAAATACATATTTTAACAAATTTTTTTTTATCTATCTATTTTTTTGTAAAGGGTGGTTAAATTTTAAGGGCCACAGGGTGATTCAAAATAGACATGCTCAGCATTTTGCTAAAACAGGAAATTTATTAGTAAGATTTTGATTTTTAAAGTTCTATAACATTTTACTTTTAGAAGATTTTCAAACGAAATAAGTTTTGTATAATTTTAAAATTTGTTAGCCATTAGTACATGAAAATAAATTGTTTATAATGTTTAGAAATAATTTTTTTTTTATCTTTAGGTCTAAATTTTCCTAAATTCCTTTTTTTAATACACCATACTTCTAGAACTTCTAGAAAACATAAGATAACAAAAAGAAATTAGCACCATTTAGTAGATAAAACTCTCCTCTATACCCCTATACCCCATTTTATACCCGTTACGATCCGACCGTGATCAGCAGACCAATTTTTGTGACACAAGGTCAAATATTTTTTGCAAAATTTTAGTAAAAGAGCTAAACAAATTTTTTTGTAATGTGTTTTTTTGAAGTATTTGAGTTTTTATATCCGCTACCAAAAAAATTGTATGTATATTCTTAATCGGGGTTTCATTTGACGACGATCTAGCTATGTCCGTCCGTATGTCCGTCTGTTAAAAGCACGATAGAGGTCCCATCGAAAAAGCTAGTGGGCTCAAATTTTGCCAGAATATGTCTTATACACAAGGTTTGTTTGGAATAGAAAATTGGCTAAATCGGAGTATAAGGAAGAAAGAAAAATTGCCTAAATGCATGTATTAGGAAGGGAGTTAGAGATCAAAATGTACGAAAATTTATACCGCGCAGTGTTTTTTCCAATATGTTAAAAATTTTAAACCTAATAAGAGTGACAAATTTAGATCTACGATTCTGAAATTTTGCAGGAATTGCTTTTTGGTCAAAGGCTTTCTTCTGACGGAAAATAAATGTGACACGCCAACCTCCCATACAACGTTTTCTCTCAAATTCTTATAATTTCTCTATAAATCGAATAATAAAGGACTTTATTGAAATATCTAAGTTGTATTTATTAGCATAAATAACTTCGACACACCTACTATAACGCTCACTTTCCACGTTATTTACTGTTAATGAAATTTAAATTTATAAAACCGACAAAATTAGAGGTATGATGATAAAATTTGCTACGGAAATCCTTCTAGTCAATGTTATGGTTATGCCAGAAAATTTAGGTGACACGCCCACTCTTACGCCCACATCCTATATAATGCTTTATTTCAAATTCATATAATTTCTCAATGAATAAATATTTTGTTGTATTTATTAGCAGAAATTTTATTGACACGCTTACTTTAACGCCCATTTTCACTGAAACACTTAATTTACGAAAACATTTTACCAGCATATCCAAGTTATAAAGGGTGGTTAAATTTTAAGGGCCGATGTTGATTTGAATAAAACACAAATTATTTAGGAAATTATTATCATTTTTTTTTAATGATAATATTTGTATGGTTCAATTATGTATGGAACAAAATATCGGCCAAATGGCCCCGCGACCTCAACGGCACACCTCGATCCGATAGTCCAAATTTTAAATAACATTGCTGATGCTCAATTGTTTGGCACGATGATGAGTCGAAGTTGACTGTTTTTTTGCCACACTATCGCGATAAACAGCAATGCTTCTCATTTAACGAATTTAGAAGGCATTCATAGATGTTCTAACATTTTATACAGACCTGGGGCCGAATACGGCATTCGATATCGATCGAAATTTTACTCGAACGATCGAGTATGCTTTAGGTATATAGATTCTAATAAAAGTTTTCAAATTTCGATCACGTTCGAGTGCCGTAATTCGGCCTCTGTTTTAAATTTAAAATTTAACCACCCTCTACAAAGAAAGTGATGTATATTTTATTATAAAGAGATTATTCCAAACGATTAGCAAAATAATAATTATTGTGCTTTAAATGTACACAAAATTGGTGGTGGGTATAAAAGATTCGGCACAGCCGAATATAGTGCTCTTACTTGTTTCGCTTAAATATATCTAGACTCATTGCACCTATTAGCAATTGGCATCGATTTTTACTAATTGTTACAGCAGAAAAATAAACACGGGTTTAGAATTCATTCAACGAGGAAATTGTTAAATAAATGACATGGCGGAAAAAGACGTCAAAAAGTGTACATCCATAAAAACTATTTAAAATAAATTTTGTATGAAAAAATTTCATCCAAATCGTTTAGCATGACCTTAAAATTTTTTTGTATTAAAAAGTTTTTAAAAAAATAAGGAATTTCTGTGCGACTACGTACATAGTGTAGAAGGTAAGAGCTATAACACGCAAAGAAAAACCATGGTTACGACATGATCACGACGGTCATATTATAGTTTCTATAACAATATTTGGTTGTCGAGAACAAATAATAGTTATTTTTGTTTCATTTTATCACATATTTTGTCACGATAATCAAGCATTTGTTTGAATTGTTTCATTTAATGTTTACTTTTCGTAGAAATTTCAAAATGGTTATCATTTAAAAATAGTATGATTTAAAAAAAATAATTTGACAAAAATAACATTATATTCGAAAGCATTAAAAATTTAAAATTATCATTAAATAATAAGTGAGACAAGAGAATGATTACAAATTAATCAAGCTTTGATTTTTTTAATAATAATTTGATTTCAACTGTTCTTCTTCTTGTTGAATAAATTTTTATTATTTTAAAAGTTTGAGATGTCAGAAAAATTTACAAAAATTTTGAAAAATGAAAGAAAATTTACAAATAAACGAGAAAATGTAAAAAAATATTGGTAAAAAAATTGCAATTAAATTGGTTCGTACAATCAATATGTTTATGTTACAGCAAAAGACAATAATTTGCCGTAAAAAAGCAAATATTGTCGATTTCAATTGTAATCATATAAATGATTATTCAATGATACTTTAATTAAACATAATAATGATAACTGGTAACCATTATATGTTTTAACCATAATCATACAATTCAATCATAGTATGTTGCTCTTCGATTATGGTTACCACAACCATATATTTTCTTTGCGTTCGTGCTTCGCAGAACATTTTCAAAGAGTCTACGTTATGTAGAACGTGTGCAATAGAAGGTTCTACAAAATGTTGCAATATTGTGTGCAATTTTAAAAACAATTTAGTTTTAAGAAAACTAAACTTTGCTGTGAACATTAAGAATATTTTTACTTATCGTTGTCATCGTTCTATTTTTGCGTGAAGCAGGATAACAAATTTAAAATGTTTACCTTTTTACGTTCATCTCATCTTACCTGTACGATATTTACATATAAAATAAGAAATCATTTGCTTTATATCAACTTCCTTAACAAATTTATTTTTTTACTTTTAAAAACACAATTCCCCAACGGTGTGTACAGCACCACCCTTTTATTTTATTTCCCAAATAATGCCATTACAACAATCACCAACACTTTTTTATCATGTTGTTTAAATTGATGTTTTCGGAAATAAAAAGATTTATGTTTAATGTATGAAGTAAAAAAGCATAAAACAAAAATCTCTTGGCTAAAGCATAAAAAATAAAAAAAATCTTATTTGATGGTTTGTTTGTGAACTTTTTTTTATTTATTTTTTAAACTGACTCAGTAAAACAGTTCATTTTTTATGTTTTGTTGTTGTAACAGTAATATTTTTTTCTGCTAAAATCAGCTGTCATAATAACAACAAACAGTTGAACAAGTGGCGGCTAGAGGTTCCTTCCATTTTTTTTTTTTTGTAAAGCTTTTATTTTAAAAGTAACAGACATGTAAGTTGTAAGAGTCCGTCTAGAGGTGAAAACATTTTTATGATAAAAACAAAAACACATTCATACCTACCATGTATCCATATAAATATATATTTTCTTGACTTCAGATATTTTGGATTATAACTCTTTTTGCTCTTTAGGAAATATGTGGAGAAAATTTTAAAATTTGTTTGATGTTAGTTTAAGATAAAAACTGATGTTTCTTGAATTAAAAAGAATTTTCATTATTGCAGCTTTGTTTTATTAGTCCTCTGTAACTGACTTCGTAGTCTGATAAGCACCGCAAAAACTTTATTCTTACGCAGTTTTGAACAATTCGACGCTACGATCTCTATACGCTCGTTACCTTTTCTATTTTTGTTTCTACTTTATTTTGAAAAATATTTACTGCTATGAACTATTAAGCACAGCAGATGATAGAAATTCAACATTAGAAATTAAGTTTAATCTGAGGTCGGCTAGATGACACATAAGTTACATTGCGAAAATTAATTCACGTCAGTTGCATTAAAAAAATTTATTCTAGTGTGTTAATATAAAGAAAACTACTAAATCAGTTGTATTTATATTTATATGCTTATTTCTCACCGAATTCTTAGTTTTTTTTTTTTGAATAATTTGAGAGTCAAGGGTAACAATTTATTCACTACCATTTCCAAAAATGAAGCAAGAGCTTTGAATAATTTGGAAATTTTAAAAAATTCATATTTTTTACATAATTTGTACCTATAACTTTATCAATTAGTTTGCAAACAGTCCTAGAGATATACTGCCGTATTTCTAAAAAATATTTAAGTTTTAGGAAAGGTTTATTTGACAAATGTTTTACAGAAGTTTAAGAATTGATAACAGGCATGTCTAAAAATTAGCCGAAGAGTGAAAAATGTTAAATTTTGTGAAAAAAATATGAACAAAAAAACAGTCGAGTTCGGTTGCTTATATATCAGAAAGTTATAAAATTATTGCCATCCGTTTAAATAGTTGTATTCCTGGTCAGATATTCAAAAGAGATTTATACCGCATACATATCTGTGCAACATGTGGTGGCTTTTAAAAGTTGATTTGAACTAACACACGAACAATGGGACAAATGGTTAGGCAATCCAATGGACTTTCTAATTCACCCCCCTATTTATTAACTTTCAGATGTATTTATTTAATTGGGTTGGAAATTTATATATTTATTAATAATTATATGTCACTTCTGGTTGCGTATTTAGTGTCAACAATTTTCAATAAGCAATAAAAAAATACTCAAGAAATCTTAGAGATTGCAAAATTTAGCACACCCTTCATAGACACATAAAAGATTTGGGTTATTTACTAACAAATTCCAATAAAACTTATTAAAATAAGTTTAATAATCTCAAGCTCAAATCGATGCTATTTGAAATACTTACAAACTTTTAAAGTATAAACTACAATTCACAACTCAACAAGTTACCCATAGTCGATTTATTTATTTTTTTAGCAACTGATGCAGTTAATGCAAAACATCATAAAAAACCCCATTAAAAAAACTTTTCCGCTCACTCGTTATGGCGCTAAGAAACAAAATTACTACCAAGATGGATAGGGTGACCAGGGCTTAGTATTTTTATGTGATATGAAAACAAATTGTTGCTTGAGGTATTAAAGGTTCTGTGGTGCTGTGGTGCAAGACAAAAATAATCCATGTAAAGGAATAAAATGTTCCAAATTAGCAATTTTTTTTATTATAATCCAACTTAGGTCTTTACGGAGGGACAATTCTAACACGCCAATTTTTTAGCACACACTTGTTATCAGCTGGACCGTTTAGTCTAATTTATTTATAAAATAGTCTGCGTAGCTCAAGAATCGTTGGTATTGAAATTTTTCTTTAAAATTTGATGTGGGTGTGGCATAAGCCTTCCAAACATAGTTAACAGTTTTCGCCGCATATGTAGGTTACTGCAAAAGTCCTTTAAATTCGTGTTGCGTAATTGAGCTAAAAATGTGCTGGAAAAGAACAATATGCGTCACACCTGAAACATAAGAAAAATATATTTAAAGTGATATTCAGAAAAATTTTACATCTATGATTTTTAAGCTTTGTGTCTTTCACTTTTATCTCATTTTTTGTATTCCACCCAAAAAGTCAAAATGGTCGGAGTTGGAGAAGTGATAACCTCTATACAAAAAACTATTTAGTTCAGGAACAATAAGTGTTAGGGTTTTCGATTCTGATATTAAACATTTGTATATAATACATCCCAAGAATTAGAAGGAATGAAATGATCACAAAATACCACCAAATACATAGAGGCACATCTGCAGAACTATAACTGTTATATTCTTTAGATTCCATATAATTGGCCACAATATTATTTTTCTTTTGTTGGCGCATAGTCTAAAAGGGAAGAGCAGAGAACGTGGCGATACATTTGATATCATTTCTGGAATACCGTTACCTCTAAGAGCTGATTTTGAAACCAATTTCCTGATTATAATCAAAATTTGTAAGGATCTGGGAAAGAACAGTAATGCCCTCATTCAAATTAAATGCTATTTATGACAATTTATGCATATCCAGCAAATTATGGTAGATAAAATAAATATTAATTTCCTAGTAAATACAATGCAAAAGTTTTATTGGGACCAGCAAAGCGGTTCGGGTTCTGCTGATTGCTGATTGAAAATAAAGTTAATATCTGTAAACTTTCTTTCTTCTGTTTTTATCTATTTTAAAGTTTGTTTAATATATTTACTAAACCTGAAACAAAAAAAAAGCACTATAATATCAAACATTATCATTGCACCTTTTCACCAAAGGAGAAGTGACCCCCAGACCAGAATGTTAGGGAAATAAAGTTAATTAAAAAACCAAAGTAGCTTTCAATAATAAAAAAATACATATGGCATACCATTTAAATGAGTGCTACTGGTTGATAGTGTTTTCTCCAACAACTGCAATTTCGCATCTTATACTTAATAGGCGCTGAACCTTGAAAATTTATATTTTTGTACGTGTTCACTTTGCGTTTTTATAACTCAGTCGAAATTTCATTTATATTTTTCTATAATACACACACATGTAACAGTCAGAAAATGCTGATAGATCTAGTTGGACAATACCGGTAATACTGACAGCTTCTTATGTATAACAAAATGTCCTTAATAAGTATCTGGGCACTCTATCTTAAAGGTTTTTATGTGGTTTCACTTGTTGTAAAGGAATACAAACATTTTATAACAACAAAAAGAAAACGCCAAACAATACACCGCCATAAAAGTATAAGTTAAAACAAATTATTTCTCTCCTTTTGGTTTTCAAGTAGTAAGTAGAATTTCAAGTAGTAAGTAGAATTTCTGTCCATCTGTCTGAATGCCATAAATTTATAAAAAAAAAGATAACAGTAAAACAGTAAAACAACTTTGTTGTGGATGATTTAACATTATGAATTCTGTTGAAAATTTTCCTGTCATTAAAACCTTGCAAAGTCTAGTTTATGGCAGAAGAGTAAAGTAGAATTTGAGTTTCATTCTTCATGATTTTTTACGAAACCAAACTACAACGTTATGATGCATTCATATAATAAACAAATAAAATAAGAAAATAAATTTTATTTGAAATTATCACATCATCGTTTTTTATACCCTTCACACAGTGAAAAAGGGTATATATAGGTTTGTCATTCCGTGTGAAATTTCTACAATTTTTATTTCCGACCCCATAAAGTATATATTTTCTGAAAGCTTATGAATAGGGGAGTCGATTAAGCCCTGTCAGTCTATCCGTCTGTCCGTCTGTCCATCTGTCCGTGTGTGTGTTGAAATCAACTTTTTGAAGTCCCCCGATATCGCCTGCACCCGGGTGAGGTATTAAAATATCAGAAATATTCGGGAGTAGATCGGAATCAGAAACATAGGTTCATAAACAACTGAGATATGAGCAAAAACCTACGACCACCTCGATTTTTTTTTTTCACAAAAACAAAATTACAACAACAACATACATACATACAAACGTGTATACTGGTTAGAGAAAACGTGGCATCGAATCCCAGCTGAGCCAAAAAAAATTTTTTTATTATATTTTTTTTTTATTTTTATTTTATTTTTTATTTAATATATTATTTATATTTTTACTATTATTTTTTTTTTAATATTTTTTAATTTTTTTTATTATTTTTTTTGTTTTGTATTTATATATAATATTTTAATTTTTTTTTTATTTTTTTTTAAATTTTTTTTTTAATATTTTTTAAAAAAAATTTTTTTAAAATTTTTTTTTATTTTTTATTTTTTAAATCTTTTTTTTTAACATACATACGTAAATTTATAATTTTACAATGGGATGATTTTATATATGTATGTTTTTTATATGTATGTACGTATTTCATATGGGATGAATGGTGATACAAACTACTGTTATTGCATGACTACACGTTGTGAAGGGTATATAAGATTCGGCATGGCCAAATATAGCGCTCTTAGTTGTTTATATATATTTTGGTTCATTGTTTGTAACTTTTAATTTTCCTATATAACTGTTAATATTATGCCTTTTAAGCCACCTACAATACAACTGCTACACAAACAGATTTAATTTTTAGAGTCCAACTTGTACGATATTCCGCAAAAATTTTTTAAATAATGTGGTTCAATATAGTTTTGTTTAATTAGAACACTTTAATTGAACCATTAATATATTGCAAGAGAAACATTTTATATCAAGGTATTAAAAGATTTATCAGAAAAACTACAAAATTAAAAATGGGTTTTGAAAGGCATAGGCTGAAGATTTCATATAATCTAACCTCACTAAAATTTATATCATTCTTTTGATCGGGTCATTGAGAGATTAAATTCCAAAAAAATATTATTTTTTCTTCTAGTAAACTAAAGAACAATTTTTTTTAATTATAGGTATTATTTTGTATCCTTCTTAAATTTTAAGTCCTATAAGAAGGCAAAAAGGATTATAAAATAATCATCGGTGACAGAAATACAAAAATAAAATCCTTTTTTTAGGAAAAGAAATTATTGAATCAAAATTAAGTTGTATCGTGTATATATTGATAACGAAAATCAAGCGATTCGACACCACTAAGTTGCTTAAGTAGACATAATACGCAGTAGCCCACACATGTCCTCAAAATAAACGATAAGCTAAATTTCATTTGAGCAATGTGGCAGAATAAATTCTTTGCTAACGATTCAATTTGTAGAATTTATTGTAGCATTTTTTAAGTATATCATTTAGTTTCTTTATAAAACACAATTCCTACTATTTCTTTCAATATAGAAAATGTAGATCCTTCGATGTTTGGCTTTCTCCTCATTTTTCAATCACGAGAGGACAGCAGAACGAATTTAATAAAACTTTTCCCTTCACAAAAATTTCATTGACTTTTCCTTAGCATAGTAATATGTATTTATATATTCTCACTTAATTGAAGTATTGTTTCTTAAAAATAGATGCAGAAAAATAAAAAACAAATAAGAACCTAAACTCATTTTTAATTCAAATCATAGAACATAATTTGGCTGGACTATTCTTCTGATGAATCTTAGTATATTTTATAGAATACTGAATGCTATTTGAAACTACAAATTTGGTTTTAAATAAAAAAAAAAATTAATTTCTGTCAGCATTTATAATAAAATATAAGAAAAAAATTCAGGACTATTCACACATCAAGCATACTCTGTAAGCATTGTGATAGGCTTTTAAAAAACTGTTATTGTATAAGTAACATTGACGGTGATTGATGGAAAAAATATGATTTTTAATTGAAACACATATAAACACATTCTCACAAATTCTACTAAATAGGCTTAATAAGTATTTTGATCTTATCTAGTATCCTTTAGATTCACATTATTAAGTAGTAAAGTTTAATAAAAATTTTAAAACCCGTCAAAAACGCCACAAAAATAAAGCAAAAGCCAGAAATAATTAAGCCCACGAATACCAAGAATTGTTGAAATTAGTTGCAACCTGCAATTGTTTTTATGTTTAAATAAAACTCTTGTAACTTTATGTGTAAGAATGTGTGTGTGTGTGCGTGTTTGTGTGTAAATTTAAGTACCTCATAAGCTTTACCAAGTCAACATAAAAATATTTTTATTAAACGTTTTCTACTTAAGCACGTTGCAATGCTCCATCTAAATCCACTAAATAGTATAAATACACACTGGCGCACACACAATTATAAATTTTTATTTTCAAAAAATATTTATATGTTTGTTTAGAGTCTGGGCTTGCCCGGGAAAAGTGTATAAAATAAATGATTAAAATTATTTTAAACAATTTTATAAATTTATATTTTTTATTTGCTTATGTTTTATTAATTAATTAGGAACTGAAATTTTAAAGATTTTATGCATGAGAAATAACCAACAAACGCATAATCAAGAGGAAAATTGACCAATAGGGTATTCGACAAATAGACTATTTGATAAAATGTTTAAAATAAGTTATTTAAAATTCAACACCACGGTGCTGGAAAAAGATATTAAGATGAGGTATCTGTAGTGAGAAATATCCAATATCAAGATATCAGCCTCTGTAGAGCCAGACTTAAAAGCGGTGATCGCTGTGATATATGTTTTTCGTGATATGAATTGAAAGATTGACAAATACATCGTCTTGTGAAACACACTACATTTTGAAATTGTGAACAGTTTTTAATCACAAACAGTGGTCTAATCATAATGCACGATGTTATTTGTAAATAAAATAAAACATTTTTAGAGAATTATCTTTATGTTTTGTCTTATGGTAGAAGGATCTATGACAATTATGTGTGAAACAAAATATCGGCCAAATGCTTGCCATGACTTCGGTGGCATACTTTTATCCGGTGCTCTATATTTTCAAGAGTTTCAGATTCAGTGTCGTAAGTGTCATTAACGTACTGAATTATCTCTTCTTTTTGCTCTTAAATTATTTTTGGCTTATTGACGTAAACTTATCCTTTTAAATAACCCAAAAGTAAGAAGTCCAACAGTGTCGAATCACAAGATCGTTGCGGCCAATAAACATCTCCCCGACGTGAGATAGTACGGCCATTGATGATCAAAAGAGCAATTATTTAGTTGCCTGTATGGCAAATGAACCTCATCTCGCCCGGGTTCATATCCTCAGTGTCTGGCGACAACAATTCAGTTATCATGTTCCGATTGTAAACATAATTGACGATAACTGCTTGGCCGACACAATTTTCAAAGACGTATGGCCTGATGACGCCGCCAGATCATAAAACGCACCGCACAGTCACTATTTGTGGATGCATCGGCTTTTCAACAATCAATCGTCGATTCTCATTTTCCCAAATGCGGCAATTTCGCTTGTTACTAAATCCTCTAAAATAAAATTATGCTGCCCAAAAAAATCAAGAAGTCCAAGAAAAGCTTTCGATAGATCTGATGTACTCAATGCACTGCTTAATTGTATACTTCTTTTTGGTTGAATTTGTCAAAGAACTTGACGTTAAGGTGTGACTAAGAGTTAATATCGTGTATTGTGGTAGGACCACTGTTTACAAAGACACTGATAACGAAGCTGCAGTTCGTATCTTTATAGACAACCAAATGTTTTTTGAATCTTAAAATACTATAACAAAGAAGATAAACTCATGGACAAACTGTCGAAGAGGAAAACACTATTACTAGGTTTTTTTCATACACTTAAGACCTGGTAGTTCGTTCAGGACCCGATACCTTAAATCTCTAATAGTTTGTATTTTTCAGTATTTTTTTTTCTCAGCAGAGTTGTCCAACTTTGTTTCACACTACCGTTGTCTGCAATGAAATTAGAAATTTATTAATGCAGCTAATATTTATATATTAATATTGGAGCCTTATCTAATAGTTTCAAACTTTCATATTAGTTACTGCCATACCAGTCGCAAGATTATTTGTGACAATAGATTTAATAAAACGATTTTTAAAATTTTACAGAAATTGGCAACACTGACATCACTCGCTAATTTTTCTAAAATTAAAAAAAAAACAAAATACACATACTTAAAAAAACACACACTTGCACAGAAAAACTTTAAAGTTTATTCACATTTTTGAAGTGACTATTTTGTAGTTTTGTTTGTAGTTGTTGCTTCCGATTGCATTTATGTAGTTGCTATTTATTTAGTGAATGTATGTGTTCGTTTGAATTTTATTCGTTGTTTTTGTTGATTTTTATGCTTCGTTATAATATTTACACTCGTGCATGCATGTATACTGACATTTTTGTTTATTTGTGAAAGTGTGTATGTTAATATTTATGAAGTATTTTAAAAACAACAAAAGAAAAATGGAAGCGAAACAAAAAGGTTTATTTTAAATTGCCAAGTTGCGAAAAACATGGCACAAACACACAAAAACTAGTTTGTACGCGTGCATGTATATGTGTGTGTTTTGCCAGCAGTAACTAAATAGTTTAGGGTTCATCATGTTACTCTTCCCAGAAATTTCAACAACGGAGAATGATGCTGTAGTGTGCGTGTGTTTGTGCTACATGTTGTTGAACTGTGGTGCTATTTGGTTGGTTTTATGTTTCCAACATTGAGAACGACAAACTTAAACAGCACTAAAGCTGTACTAGAATTAAAAAGAGTTTGAAAATTTCACTAAAATTTTCTATTAAAAATTTTTAATAAAAGACTTTTGAGATTTTTAAGTTATAATTATACTAAAACTTTTTGAGTTGTAGTTGCCAACATTTAAAATACAAGTGTAAATGCTACATTAAAAAAATTTTTGCTTAAAATTGTTGAGTTAATTGAGAATTTGCTTTTTAATTTAAATTTAATTTTTAATTAATAAAATATAATTTTGTTGTACTCATCAGCTAAAGTGTCATTGGTGTATACATATATCTTTGTCATTCTGTTTGTGAGTTATACAGTATTCATTTCGGACACCATTTAATTTTTTTATTGTACGTGGAAACATCGGGCTCCTACACTCAAACCCCAATTAATTCTATCATTGAAAATTAATTTAATTTCATTAAACGATTTTTGTACTTTCTTATGTTTATTTAAAATTCTTCTATGCCATGTATTTTTTTGATGACTGGAGTGACGATTGTCTTGGTGATTCCATTCTAAGGCGGTTCTAGTATGGCTGCCCATAGCTTTACGGAGAGTATGACCTATCCATCTCTATTTTCTTCTTGTTTTTTGACGATCTATTGGTTTTTCCTTCGCTAGCCTCCAGGGCTTTATTTGGTCAAAATATACAACATATTATTCCTAAACACTTGTTTATAATTACTTGGAGTCTCTGTGCTATATTGTTTGTCATCAGCTCAGTTTCGATTCCGTAAAGCATTGCAGATTTTATGCAATCATTGAATATGACGATCTTCGAGTTTTGTTAAACGTTCGAGGCTCGCCAAT
Source organism: Phyto melanocephala (assembly GCA_941918925.1). Classification (NCBI taxonomy): domain Eukaryota; kingdom Metazoa; phylum Arthropoda; class Insecta; order Diptera; family Rhinophoridae; genus Phyto; species Phyto melanocephala. Next base: position 113,233,621 of record OW799237.1, read on the forward strand.
TTTTTTAAGTTGACAAAATGCTGACCTTGCCTTTTTTAGTCTACTAAAAACATCTTCCTCCACTCCACCATCAATTGACATCATGCATCCCAGATAACAAAAATGTTGTAGAAATTTCTGGTTCTGTAGGTTGAATTGGGTATCGGTGGCATTATTAATGCGTTTATTTGCAAGAAGTAAGTAAGTATGGTGGGTATATAAGAAGTAAGTAAGTACGCAGTGGGAAACGTAGTCTTTGCGTTTGCTTGATAAGTGTGAATAATGCATTTTATGGGATGAGACGCAACCAGTCTACAAGCGAATGCGACAATAATAAAATATGCAAAAGTAAAATTCAAGTTTAACCTTTTTTTTTTACAATGATACAGCAGACTTTTCAAATATGCCAAACATGTATAAACATAACATGCATATTTGTAAATGTCATAAGATTATTCAATGGATTTTATTTTACTAAACTCAGTGACTTTGCAAAGGAAAACAAAATGTAAAACAAACTTGTTTTTGATAGGTTTTTTAGTTCTAGAAGATGTTTTATCCCTCAGTTTAGCATGAATTTTCTTTAAAAGTAAATTAATTCTGTATATACTTATTAAGTTGTACATAATACAATAAATTGTTAAAAAAACAACTGGTGCAAGATCCTTGGTGCATTAGGAAGATTAGTGTTTTCATACAGAGTACATCGTTAACTTCGTGTCAGATCTACATCAAAAAAAAAATAATTAAGAAAACAAAATGACAAATAATAACTAGTTTTGTTACATTGATATTGTTAGAAGCTGATGTTCAGTCGTCCTTTTCTCACATGCTCACTTGTGCTCAACCTAATTGTTTGGTGATTACAAAAATTCATCTATGCTCATCTTTTACTTCTAATTTGCCGCTGCGTCTTCAATTAGTTTTAAACCCTTTTTTTTCTTATTTAATTCTGAGTACAATTTCTTTACAAAACAAGAAAGAGCACTATATTTGGCTGTGCCGAATCTTTTATACCCACCACCAATTTTGTGTACATTTAAAGCACAATATTTATTATTTTGCTAATCATTATGGAATAATCTCTTTATAATAAAATATTTATCACTTTCTTTGTAGAGTGTGGTTAAATTTTAAGGGCCCATGTTGAAGGTGAACTACACCTAGTCTTTAAATTTGTTTTCTGCATTTCACTTGACATTTCTCAATCTCAAACTTACTCAATTTGATCCGTGGAAAGATATGCAAATAACGCTTTAAAGCTATCCAGGTTTTTAATAAAAATGGGCATTGAAATCAAAATGCATTTTGTGCACTTCGTAATTCTTTTGATCAACATAATCGTTCAAATTCGTCCACAATCGGGAGAATTGTAAAAAATATTTAAATTTCTGCAAAACAGGTCTGTATAAAATGTTAGAAAATCTGTGAATGCCTTCTTAGTTAGTTGAATTGGAACTACTGCTGGCTTTTGTGATAGTGTGGCAAAAGAGCAGTCAACCTCGCCTGATCATCATGCCAAACAATTGAGCATCAACATTGTCATTGAAAATTTGGACCATCACATAGAGGAGTGCCGCCAAGGATGAGGGGGGGGGGGTGTCATTTGGCCGATACATTGTTAAATACATAATTGAACCGTACAAATATTATCATTATAAAAAGAAATAAGAATAATTTCTTAAATAATTTGTGTTTTATTTAAATTCAACATCGGTCCTTAAAATTTAACCACCCTTTATAACTTCGATATGCTACTAAAATGCTTTTGCAAATGTAGTCTTTCAATGAAAGTGGGCGTTAAAGTAGGCGTGTCAATTAAGTTTCTGCTAATAAATACAACTTAGATATTTCAATTTAGTCCTATATTTTCCCAAAAACTTATTCAATAGAGAAATTACATGAATTTAAGATAAACCGTTATATGGGAGGTGGGCGTAAAAATGACATTGCCTAGGGGGATATACGTAGCAAATTTCATCATCATACCTCTTATTTTGGCAGTTTTATGAGCTTTTAAATTTCATTACCGGTAGATAACGTAAAAAGTGGGCGTTAAAGTAGGCGTGTCAAAGCTAGTTTTGCTAATGAGTACAACAAAGGTATTTCAATACAGCTTTTATTATTCCAAAATCTTTATTAATAGAGAAATTATATGAATTTTAGGTAAAACGTTATATGGGAGGTGGACGTAAACGTGGGCGTGGCACATTGATTTTCCGTTACAAAAAAGCGTCTCACTAAAAAGCAAAGTGTGCAAAGGAACGAAATTGAATTTTGTTGCTTTTATGACGTTTTTGTTTTAAATTATACCGAAAAATACACTGTGCGGTATAAATTTTCGTACATTTTGATCGATAACTCCTCGCCTAATGCATAGATTTAGATAATTTTCGGGAAAAAATATTGTTTTTACTCAGGAAATGTATATTCGAAGCTTCATGAGTCTACGTTGATGCGTTTGGACACAATTCCATTTTATTCGATGATCGAGGGACACGGTTTTTTCGACCTACTCTTGCTTTTCGAGCTATAACTCTCTTCCTAATATTCCGATTTAGCCCATTTTCAATACCAAACAAACCTTGTCTATAAGAAAGTTTCTGGCGAAATTTAAGCCCCCTAGCTTTTTCGGTGCGACCTATCGTGCTTTCAACAGACGAAAAGACGGACAGACGGACAGACATAGCTAGATCGTCATCAAATCAAACCCTGATTCAGAATATATGTACTTTAAGGGGTCTAAAATGGATATTTCGATGTGTTACGGAATGACAAAATGAATATACCCCCACCATTTTTTTGGTGGCGGGTATAAAAATTAGCTTAGAAAAAATTCTTTATAGAGACAAGTAATTTGTAACAAATTGTTTTTATAAAAAATTTATTTAGTGCAAATTTTGTAAATAGAATTAAATTGCTACATGCTTTTTTTAAAATAATTTTTGCACTCATGTTTTTAATTGGTTATTTAGTTTGGGACTTATTTTCTATGTAAAAGATCAGCTTGGGACAAAATCTGTAAATGAAAAAAAAATTTTTTTAAAAATTTTCAATACAAAAATTTAGTTTAAGGCAAATTTAAAACAAGAAAATTTTTTTGTGATGAAATTCATATGCGAAATTGTTTCGGAAATTTCAATGTTGAAAATAAGTTTAGGACAAATTTGTATTTCATTAAAAATTTGTTGAAACAAAATTTTTTTAAATAAAAAAAAAAATTGTTTAAAATTTAATGTTAAAATTTTACTTTTTACTACGTTTTTATACAGAATATCAATTTGGGACAGATTTTTATTTTCCAAATAGTTCAGAGTGGTTGAGCACAAGATTTTTATATTAACCCTTCGTCTTACAGATGTTTTGATTTTCATATTCTTAACACAGTAGTCTACTCAGATTTAAAAATAATTAATCCAAAAAAAAAATAATTCTTTACTAGAGTATCGCTACCAGAGACATAGCTGCCAGATTTGACGATTTATCATCATTTTGACGATTTTACGTGCTAAAAATTACATGTTGACGATTTGACGATTTATGTTATGTTTTTGACGATTTTCAAGAATGCAAGTTTGCAACATTTTTCATTACTTTTATATCAACCTTAAACTAAATAAAAATAATTTGTAACGGTTTTTTATGTTATTAATAATAGAACAGAGTGAAAGAGATAAATCTATCATTATTTAAAGTGTGTGTGTGGATAATTTTTCCACTTTGTACGTTGTTAAGAAGTATATACCACATTTTATCAACTGATACCTACAACACAAACAAATATAAATTTGGAAACGCGTTTAAAACAATTATAATTTTTTAAGTAAATTTATTTAAAAACAAGTGACAAGTTAATATGTTTAAATAATTTAAAAAAATAGTAAGTTCTTTTTAAGTATACATTACAAATCAAACATTATATTTTCAATAGAAAACAAAGATGATGAAAATTGTAGCAGCTCTTCCTCTGTAAGTAGAAATTTTAACCATTTTTTATACAAAACTTTGTAGTAGCTAAAATGAAATTTTAATGGTGTTTTTCACAGGTAACCAACAAGAAGAAGAAAATTAAGGAAGACTGGTTTGCAAATCCAGAAATAAAGTTATGCGCTGAAAAGCGAAACGATGTAGTTTATTTTGGCGTTGTGCTCGTCCTACGCTTGTCTAAAGCCACCTTAATCGGTGGAAACTTTAACAATAAATGATTATAATTATTTGTCAAATAGTCCAAAAAGATGCAGCCAATTTATTTTTATTATTTATTAATTTTTGTATTTATATATATATTAATATTTGTTTTTCGAAATTAATTCTAAATGTTATTATATTTATTGTCATGTTCTTATTTTAAAAGGGTCTAATAAAACCATTGATCTCTCTAAAGTTAAAAAGTTTGTTATGTTATGCATTAAATAAAAAATGTTTTTAATTTAATATTGATTTAACGACCTTTTTTTTGTTTTGTAAAATGCGTTTCTTTATTTTGACGTTTTTATGACGATTTGCGTAAACCATTTGACGATTTTGACGATTTTTTCTCCCAAATTAGACGATTTTACCCCTATTTTATCTGGCAGCTATGACCAGAGACCTGTTCGATTACTTATTAAACGGCATAAGTTTGAATTTTCTAAAATTAAGATTGACCGAGCAATTAAAATTAAGAAAAAAATAATGTTGATTCATGTCATCGTGACCATTGCTAGTATACGAGTATGCATGTTACGACTTGCAATGTTTGACTAAAAAAGGCAATTAATTATTATGATTGTTTTAAATACTTCTTAAAAATTAATTATCCGCATTTCTTATTACTTCTAATTTCATTATGTTTAATATTCTGAAAACACCTTTCAATTGCGGTTTTAACGGAACTTTTCAATATGTCTGAAACAATATACTTACATAGGTACGTCACCATGACTTTTTCAGTTATTTGAAAACTATACAAAACAATCAAACAAGAGTATGCATTTTATTGTTTCTTTTGCTAGCAATACTTATAAAATGAGAGTAATTTAATGACAGTCAGTTGTAAGTGGATGGTAAAAAACAACACAAATCATAATAAATATGAGTGGATAGCGAAGTGAAGCAAATCATACACTTCTCTGGTCACTACTGGTGTAATCTATATTTATCAAAATAAACATTTGATTAGTTAACAAATTAAATGATTGAAAAAACAAAAAGCTACATAGCTGAGGGAGTACTAAATTGTTTGAGTATATGAATGTTATATATTCGACTTTCAATATTAGACAATTTACATAGGAAAACTGTCAAGCGTCGTTACTCAATAAATAATAAAAAAAATTTTTTTTGAACAAAAAATAATTGATAGTCGCTAAGCAAATTTAATAATAAAACATTTTCATAAAAAAAATATGGGTATAGCCAGATCATATGTGTTATAAATGATGATGATAATTAGTCTCTTACTAAGTCTTAAATGTGTTAAAATAACGTTTCAAACTAAGAAAAAGGTCTACTCGAACCCATGCGTCAGATAAAGGGTTAACAAATTAAATTTTTTATGATGTGATTGTCAAAAATCATAACTTAATGTTTAGAAATAATTTTAGCCAGACTACTAACGAATTTCCTAAAGTAATTATTTCAGTTTTCTAAGAACAATAATCGCAAATAAATCAATGGTTTTTAAATGATGCCAAAATATATTTAAAAAATCCTTCTGTTTAGTATGGTGAGTCTATTACGAACTTTAAACTTATCCACAGTTCAACAGTATGAGCAGTAAGCACTTAAATAACCACCAACTAAAGACTATAAATCAACCCAACAAAAATATATTTGTATGTTAGAGTTAGTAGTTGCATGTCAAATATTTGTACGTGTGTGTTGCTAGCAGTTCATGACATTTACAATAATACCATGACTGTGCATAAGAAGACAATGTCATGGTCGCTTTTATTATTATTATTATTGTATTGTTTTGCAAGTTGGTATAATTAGAAGAAAAAAAAATAAACAACTACATACAACAAAAACTGCAATTCAAGGAACTAAAAACGAGACAAGAAATTTTAATAATTTTCGATAACAATTCCATAAAGGTCTTAAGGTCATAGGGTTATTATTTAAATAACACGGTATAAAAACGATTCAAATGACTCAGGGACTAACTGTAGACGAAATTTAAAAAAATTAATTAAATTAAATATAATGAAAGAAAAATAAATATAAATAAATAAAAAATAAAATAAATTAAAATGAAATTAGTTTTAAGAATACAATTTTACGATACTAAACAAGGTGGACATTACCATTATTTGATCACTCTTTATTAATTATTAAAAAAAAATAAATATTTTTCAATTCATTTTATTGCTAAAAAGAAAGAAGTGAAAATCTCATTAAAAATTTTCTTATTTGAAACAAATTAATGTGTCTAACATAATTTTAACCAACTAGATTTTGAGTTCGTGCCCTATCGTGCATTTACCCAAAAGCAGAAATTATATTTGTGTGTAATTTTTAACATATCCGACATTTTTTTATTATAAATCAGCTTATAAGCAATTGTTCAAAAATTTTCATTAACTACGAATTACTGCACCATTTCCATGTACCTCTATCAGACTATTTAAAAAAGTTGTTCAGACTACACTGTAAAATTCTGAACTAGCAAAATGATTCACACTTTTGTGATACTCTGCATTTTAATTAAACAGTGTTTCACATTAAGCGGGGACATTATGATGTCTTCTTTTGCAACTCTGCAACTCTCAGTAAAGACTCATAGCTATTGGCACCCATTTGTCTAACCATGTCGTGAAATATGTGGAATTTTGATGATGTGAGCAGCTCATAGGGTGTGCCAAATTCAACAAGACGACCAGCATCCATTACCAGAATTTTATCGCTGTCCATGACAGTATGCAAACGATGGGCAATTGTTAGAACGGTACAGTTTTTAAATTTCAAGCGAATTGTAGTTTGAATTAGAGCATCTGTTTGGGGATCAACATTAGCGGTAGCTTCGTCCATGATTAAAATACGATTTTCCCGCAGTATGGCACGTGCTAGACAGACTAATTGACGCTCGCCTACACTAAAATTATTACCACCTTCGGAAATTCTGCTAAGCAGACCGTGAGGCATATTGGCCACTACTTGTTTCAGTTTAACCTGTTGAGGAGATAGAATTCGAATTAATTTTTGATATTCAATGTCAAAATTATAATTTACCTCCTCCAGAGCCTCCCACAATTTATTGTCCGAAAACTCATTAAATGGATCTAGATTATAGCGCATTGTTCCCGAAAATAGCGTTGGTTCTTGGGGTATGATAGAAATTTTACTTCTTAAATCGTGCAAACCGATTTCATTGATATCCCTCTTGTCTATAACTATGACGCCTTCATTGTAAGCCAAACGAAAGAGAGCAGTAATGAGAGAAGATTTACCAGCTCCCGTTCTGCCTACTATACCGACTTTTTCACGTGGTTTAATTATGAAATTTAAAGATTTTAATACAAAATCAGATTTAGGATCGGGATTATAACGTAGACACAAATTATTGAATTTTATATGACCCTCTTCAGGCCATGAGTTTGGCGGTTTTCTATCACTTTGTGATTTCAATTCACCCTCTGGTTCTATAGCTTCATATTCTACTACCCTCTCCACCGATGTCATAGTGTTTTCTAATTCTGCTGACTGTCGCATACCCCACTGTACCATGCCAGTCATACCCATGGCCTGAGTAATAGCCAAACCAACATCGCTGCTGTTTTTGGATGAAAACAAAAAGAAACTTATAGTGATGATGGCTATGTAAACGACACAGCAGCAATCCATCCAGTAGCTAAAGGCACGACTTGTAGCCAAAAACATATAATAACCAGAGCTGTAAAGGTCCTGATGGCTATCGAATTCAGCAATTAAAGTCTGTTCTGCATCAAAAGCACGAATAGTGGCTAGACCATTAAGAGAAGCAGATAAGTGAGTGTAAATCGGAGAGCGAGCTAAAATACAAATGTAAATACTAATAAATCAAAAATAATTAATAGTGTCTTAACTAACTTATAGCTTCTAGTCTCTTTACGTCTCGTGATGTCTTTAAATAGAAAGATCTGAGATAATAAAATAATATTACTAGCACTGCTGTGACCACCCAATACCAAGGATTTATCAAAGACAACACCACCAAAATACCAAATAAAGACAAAAATATTTGAATAACATCCATCAAAACAGTGGGTAAAATTTCATCTACCTGGCCCATATCCTTGGAAAAACGATTGAGAATGCGACCAGAAGGATTTGTATTAAAGAAGTACATGGCTGCGCGAGTGACACCCAAGTACATGGCATTATGTAGGGAATTAGAAGATTTCATTGCCAGGTTAAAGAACAGGAAACTGCGGAACATGGAGAAAATAATTACAGCCAAATTGAGGCCGGTGAATATGTAAATGTCCACATAATCGGTTTGAGCAACATTCTGAATGCCTTCTCCTTCAAAGTTTTTATTTTGGTTAACCCTAAGCAAAAGAAAAAATCTGGTTATTTCAGAAAACTTTAAGTATTGATAAAAAAACTCACCAATATGACAAGAAGTAATCAGAACCTGAAGCAACTACCTGAGCTGCAAGGCATAAGAAAGCCAATAAACTCAAAACAAATACACCTCCACTACTGCCAAAGTATTTCTTATATAATTTAAGGCCAATTTTTCCCTCCTCCCTTGACTCTTCCACTTGTTTAGGAGCACTTTTTAAGTCCTCTGATTCTGTAGTAGACGTCACTGAATTCTCACTTATATACCGTTTTCTCAGCTTAATTTTCTTATTTTCAAATAATTGCTCTTCATGCGTTTGATCTTCTTCAGCAGACGATAGTAGTTGGGCAAAATCTAAGCCACTTTGTTTCAAAGATTCGTATGTGTCGGCAACACTTATTCGTCCTTTATCCATTACAACTATGAGATCTGCTTGTTCGAGAAATTGTAATTGATGTGTCACCAATATGACAATGTGCTCCCTTAAATACTCTTTGAGACATTCGTCAAAGAGATGACGACCCACTTGGGTGTCAACTGCACTTAGAGGATCATCTAACAAATAAATATCGGCTTTCCGATATACTGCACGGGCTAAGCTAATGCGTGCCTTTTGTCCACCCGACAAGGAGGCTCCACGTTCCCCCACTATGGTTTTGTCGCCGTAGGCTAAAAGTTCAAAATCCTGTTGTAAGGCACACTTTTTCACTGTCATATTGTAACGTTTTTTATCCATGGGTTGTCCGAAGAGTATATTTTGGCGTATAGTGCCGGTAAAAAGCCAAGGTTCTTGGGAGGCAAAAGACACCACTCCATTCACATTCATAGAACCGCACAGGGCAGGCAGTTCGCCTAGAATGGCTTGTATTAAACTGCAGTTGTAAAACGGTTAAAAAAGAAAATTAAACTTAGTTGAATTTTTTTAAGGTTTTGTAGAAAATTCCACTTGCCTTGATTTACCTGAGCCCACAGGTCCAACAACAGCCACCATAGATTTGGGCTTTATACTTAAATTAATATCACATAAACTAAGTTCTATTGATTTTAAATTCCACTTAGCCTGGAAGTCCCGTATACAAATTCCAGCCTCCACTTTTTTTGTTATTGTTGGCAGTCTTTTTATTTTATCATTGTCGCTAACAATGTCACCACAAATATAAGGGACAGAATTTTGTTCTCTTTTAGTAGCCAGTGCAGTTTCCTCTAACATCATAAAGGCCTGCAAACGATTAAATGATACCAAAGTCTCAGCTAGTTGTGTTACGCCCAGAGGAAAGAACACAGTCATAGTAGACTTTAAAATGTTATAATAGGCTGTGATGACAAAAGCCTTTTCTGCCGTTAGAAAATTGCCCAACAACACAAATCCCACCAGGCTGGCAAATACAGATATACGGCTGACAAACATAATGAAAGACCCAAATATGCCACGCAAATAGTTGACAAAACAAATTGCTCTCATTTCTTTGCTTCTTACAAAGGCTATCATCTTGCCGAAAGGATACTCCCAGGCATACATTTTAATCACCTGTATGCCGGCAATGATCTCACTCATTATACGAACACGTTCATCGGTACACAAGGCTGTGCGCAAACGTAAAATCGAAGTTCTCCTTCCTATAAGTCCTTGCAAAGGAATAAATGGCAACATAAGAGCAATGCCAAACAAGGAGGAGACACCAATCTGAAAGAATATCTGTGTTGAATTGAAAACTCATTATATTTGCTTAAACACTGATTCACCTTCAAATACATTAAATAGGTAACAACTACTATAGCAATTGGTCCTATCCATAAATAGTGTATATGTAAAACGGAGGTATCGAAACGACCCACGTCATTCGATATTAGATTTACCACTTGACCCGATGTGGTATCAGCCATGCCTGTCTTGCTTAAACGCAGCGATTTGCGATAAATTAAACTGCACATGGCTATACGTATTTTCATGCCCAAATGTTGTACGCCCAACATATTCGGATGAAAAAGCAATACACTTAAAGCACTGTTCAATATAACACCCAGGGCATAGAGATAAGCACTGCCTTCAGTTCTACCGTTTGCGTCGGAATTGGCATAAGAGGACATTAATTTACTCAGAAACAAAGGTTGCGTGCATCTGAAAAGAAAATAAACTGTCGTTGTTAATTTAACCGGAAAACTGGATTTTTAAAAATTGTGATATTTTGAAGTATTCGAAAACCGGTTTTCCTATAATCCGAATATATGATTACTATAATCAAAATAATCTAACAAATACATAAGTAGATAGATCAGACGTGGGAGAATTTTGACTGGTTATTATTAGAAATCCTACTTTTGAAAGATTCTTAATTGCTTTAATATTAATATTATTATTTAAATATTATTTTTTCGCACTTGTTCCGTGTTTCGAATGGAATTAAGTGTTTAAGAATTATCACAGCATTTTTACACAACAAAACAGCCACAGTAATTTCGAAATGTTTAATTCCACTCGAAATACAGAACAGTAGTAGGTTGATAAAAATTTCTTGATTAGTAGTATTTGGAATAACGTCCCAGCAAAACAATCTATGACAAACAAGTAACAGTGCTACATTCGGCCGTGCCGAATCTTATATACCCTTCACAACGTGTAGTCATGCAATAACAATTGTTTGTATCACCATTCATCTCGTATAAAATACGTACATACATGTAAAAAACATACAAAAAAAAAAAAATTATAAAAAAAATATATTAAAAATAAAAAAAAAATAATAAAAACAAGTAAGAGCGCTATATTCGGCCGTGCCGGATCTTATATACCCTTCACAACGTGTAGTCATGCAATAACAGTGGTTTGTGTCACCATTCATCCCATATGAAATACGTACATACATATATAAAAACGTCCCATTGTACAATTATAAATTCACGTACGTATTTTTAAAAAAAAAAAAAAAAAAATTTAAAAAAAAATTAAAAAAAAAAAAATTTTAAAAAAAGTTAAAAAAAAAAAATTTAAAAAAAAATTATTATGTATATAATATATATAAAACAAAAAAAAAATTAAAAAAAAATAATAAAAATATAAATAATATATTAAATAAAAAATAAAAAAAAAATAAAAAAAAAAAATTTTAAAAAAATTAAAAAAAAAAAATTTTTGGCTCAGCTGGGATTCGATGCCACGTTTTCTCTAACCAGTATACACGTTTGTATGTATGTATGTTGTTGTTGTAATGTTGTTTTTGTGAAAAAAAAATCGAGGTGGTCGTGGGTTTTTGCTCATATCTCAGTTGTTTATATACCGATGTTTCTGATTTTCAATACCGATCTACTCCCGAATATTTCTGATATTTTAATACCTTACCCGGGTCCAAACTATGTCGGGGGGCTTCAAAAAGTTGATTTCAACATACACACGGACAGACGGACAGACTGACAGAGCTTAATCGACTCCCATATTCATAAGCTTTCAGAAAATATATACTTTATGGGGTCGGAAATTTCACACGGAATGACAAACCTATATATACCCTTTTTCACTGTGTGAAGGGTATAAAAATTACAAGAAAAAAATTTTTAAAAAAATTTTTAAAAAAATTTGTTAAAAAAATTGAAAAATAAAATAAAATTTTTTGGCGCAGCTGGAATTCGATGCCACGTTTACTTTAACCAGTATGTGTGTAGGTTGTTGTTGTAATTGTGAAAAAAAACGAGGTGGTCGTGGTTTTTTGCTCATATCTCAGAAAGTTATGGGGCGATTGTGCTGAGTTTCAATAGCGATTCATTCCTGGATATTTTCAAGAGATTGATACCATATACAGATCTGAGGAACATATAGTTGCTTCTAAAAGTTGATTTCAACCAACACACGAACAGACGGACAGACGGTCACATGTCGGACGGAATGACAAAGCTATATATACCCTTGTGCACCACAGGTGAAGTGTATAAAAAGTGAATTTGTAGGGGTTCAACTGGTGACGAAGTGATTAAATTTAGGTGAAAACACAGGTGATTTTAACATTAGCGTGTCATTAATAATCATGTGTTTACATGACTGTTTTAATGAACTGCAGTCTATTTTAACAAGTGCACAGAACTCATGCATATATGGCGAACGGCATCCGCTGTTACAAGAGTTAATTTTGTTTGATTACATGAACTTTATAAGATATTTTGCATGATGTTGCATTCATTTTTAAGCACATCACTTATAAAAAACTATCTTGGATATAAAAAGGCATACAGAATGTCTCTTTTGCACTAAATTTTGATTTAGAAGACATGAAAAATATTTCTCATAATGAATTAGTGCAAAAGTTTTTCACTGGGTATGTATGAAGACTAGGGTGATCGATTATTCGACTTTTTTAGGAAACCGGTTTTCAAATAGTTTGAAATTTAGAATTTTAAAAAAACCGGTTGCTATTTTGAAAATTAAGAAAAAACCGGTTAACCGGTTCGAATATATAAAATATAATATTTAATGAAAAAATTAAAAAATATTGTTCAAAAAGATTATAATAAAAAATATATCTAAATATGAAATTTTTACTGTTTATATACGTTTGGCTGCACAAAAACGCAATAACCGACATGAATGCAGTTGACTTATTTGGTTTAAATTAGTTGAGTTTAGGACAAAATAAAATTTTAAAAATTCTTTCGTATACCCCTGACAGACATACAAATATAGACATAAACTAGTTTGTTCGATGGTTCAATTAAAATTAAGGTTAACGGACACTCAATGCCATTAATTAAAATTAGGATCTGGAAGAAAAGATTATTGCTTTTTGTTTATTGTAACTTCACTTTTCCCCTAAAAGTAATCGATCAGCTAAGTTTATGCATAAATTACCTATAACTTTTAACGTTAAGTTTAAATCTCATAAAAAAAATAATATTTAAGCTCAATTATTTTTCTTATTTTGCATTTGTTTTTTAAGCAAAAAATTAATTGTTTTCAATATTATGGAAGAATATTTAATAGCTTTTATTTTCTGATTTTTGGAAACTTTTCGCGTACACAATATACTACGATTGTACGATTGGTTACAAAGATATATGAAAATTAACTTAAAAATATAAAAAACCGGCTTTTTCTGATACAAAAACCGGTGTATTCGATATTCGAAAAATCAACATTTAGAAAAAACCGCCAGCAAAAATAGGAAAAAACCGGGTTTTCCACCGGTTGTAAAACCGAGTCGATCACCCTAATGAAGACTAAATTATTTTAAGAAAATTTTTAAAAAAAGATAATTATTTTAATTAATATTAAACTTAGAGTTTAAGCGACAAGAAAACTTATTTTGAAATTTTTACGAAAATATCGCTGGTAGCGAAATATTGAAATAAAAATAAATTTTTTTTTTATAAAGAACTGATCTCAAGCTTAATAAATAAAACAACCATTGATATTTTATAATATTTCTTAAAAAAATAATAAAGTTGCTATAAAACATTGTTTCACATTTTTATATAAATAAAAATATCAAAACGGAAAATTTAATGCAATTTACAATTTATAAAATTAATCGAAACTGAAAAATTATCAAAATTGTTTGGTTTTGATTAATTTTTATTTAATTTTTAGTAGACTTACCGCAAGCCAATTTCGATAAAAAATAAAGCAATACCCAATATCATGTAATAAAAACCAAATACTTTAACAGCGGCTTTTAACAGGCTGGGTTCTTTATTGCTGCCTTTAGCTTTCCTGCATTGTTCTTCCCACGCAGCGCTAAGTTTATTGCCCAAAAAATCTATAAAGTGTAAGAAAAATTAACGCTAAAATTATATGAATAATAATGTTTTAAAAAATCTTTCACTATCTTATCATAAACTGGCAATACATTTCGGACTTTGGCAATGCAGTTCTTCAATACTCAAGTTGTATTTTAATTACTAAACAACTGTTAGTTATATAACTTGTTTAAGTATTTAATTTTATTTAGAAAAATGAAAAGTGCTGCAGGGTAATATTAACTCCGCTTTTGAAATAATATTTACCTCCAAAAATTTGATTTTAGAACAGGGTAGCTGAAATTTGCTAGATTCGTTCTCAGCCACCAACGGACAGTACGTTTGACGTGGACTCCATATGTTGCCAAAACGTTGGGATAATATCAAAGCTAACACTACTTTGAGTAAATTTTTTTTAAATGTCTCCAAATAAAAGTTAAGGATTTAAAAAAAAAATCCTACATTTCTAAGTTTTGCACTCAATATATAAAAAACAATAACTAATATCTTATAGTTTTACTTTCCATACCTGACTTATGCTCGTTGAGAACACGATAAAGATCCCTTTCATCCAGCACTTTTTTGCGACCCTTGAAAAATGTAGGCATTGTGAAGCTAAAACAAATAAAAAAAATAAGAATAAAGGTTTCACGAATAATTAACTTTTTTATTTTTATTTAGTGTATCGCAGTTTCCTTATAATAAAAAAAATTTCCCTTCGTGATAATATAATAAGCTGTAGGATAAATCTAAGATTAAATCGCATTTTTAATCTGCATCTGTAGAAAATCTGAAAACACCTGTGCATGCTCTTTAAGTTTGTTATGCGGAAAACATTGCTGTTGTTCGCAACAGTATGGCAGAAGAGCCATAAACCTCGACCTGTCGTCGTGCCTAACAATTAAGCATCTCACGAACATCACTGATGCGAATTGTGAATAAAGATTTGAATTAAAATACTTACAAGGTTCAATTTATTCTAAAGCTGAAGCAAGCTGGCCACCTCAGTGGATTTTGGTGCTGCTTATGGACTTACGGCATCGGTCGGTAAAAAGTTACCGTTAATTGTGTTCGCAATCGTGAGATGATAACGAACTACTTGTGACCAGAAATTGAGTATATGGACCTAGACCATATGTGGTTCCAACAGAATGGTGCCACTTGATACACAACTAACAAAACAATGGCTTTATTGAGCGAAAAATTCAATGGCCTTGTTATCTCACGCCGTTAATTGTCTGCCATGATCATGTGATTTGACACCGTCGGACTTCCTTTTATGGAGATATTTTAAGGAGTAAGTCTACATTAATATGCCAAGTACAATTCAAAAATTAAGAGATAAGATAATTTGGCACAATATTTACCGACATTGAATTTAAGTCCGTCTGACTGTATGTATGTTGAAATCAACTATTTGAAGCGCCCATGTATAATTAGGACTCATATATAGTTTATTACTTATTCTTTCGCAAACTTTACTATTCAGAATCAGTTATGTGGGTATGTGACGAGTTGAGATATTAAGGAGAGAACAGGAACCCAATGGGTACAACCAAAATAAGTTCCTATCACCATGCTGTAGCCAATGTTGTGCTGAAAACGAAAAATGTTTCCTCAGGTCATTTCGGAACAAAAACGTTCCGCGTCGAAGCCGATTTCTGAAAGCCCTTTAAGATTTTTTTTTTATTTTTTAAAAATTTTTTTATATTATAATTATTTAACTGTTTACATTTCTTAATGTTATTATGTGATTATAATCAAAAATTAATCTAAAAGCTATCTTTGTTAAGTGAAATTAACTATTCTTTCAGATCTTGCTGATCCCAAACTTAAAGATGCAGTTCTTATTGTTTTTTTAATGCACTTCATGGTATGAATAGGGCCATTTTGACATTTTCGAAAGTTGTAAAAAATTGTATCCTTAACGAACACGCCTCTGTTTTTCATTTTTTAGCTCCTATGGAACCTCTTGTAACGTTTGTTACGGTATATACCTTTGGCAATATTAAAAAAAATACTTGTTTCAATGGGTAAACTACTGGGAAAGACATAGGCGGGACAATTATCAGTTAAAGTACAGCTTTGCTAAATAAGTTTTGGTCATAATTGTACCATATAATTGTCAGTTATAGTCATTACACGATGCTACTAATCGCTTTTACATGTTTTTTTTAATCTCAAAAGCGTTGTCTCAGTTTGATGCAAGAAAAATGTATTCATCATTTAGTCTCGGCTCATCAGCTGATATTTTTATTACTTATTTAAATTTTCAAAGTACATAGATAATCTCTAATCTATTTAAATGTCAAACTTTATATATTAAAAAAAAAACATAAACAAAAATTTTTCTCCAAACTACGATTACCTGATAAATAAGTGCCTTTTCAGCTGAGTAATTTTTTTTAATGTTTTTTTAAAAAAATAATTTTTCTGGTTCACTGAGAAAAATCCTGGCATCCTACAAAATGCAATGTCAACATGTTTTTATACGCTTTATCTCTGGTGCCGGATAATATTTATTTCCGACTCCATGAAATACATCTTTTCTAAAAGCATTACTAGTGACATCTGTCTGTCCGCAATCCATCGAATCCTAAATTTAATTTCAATAATTAACTGAGATTGAAGAAATTTTAAGTAAGATTATTAATGTGATTTCTGTAACACCCTGTATTCCGTACCATATCTGTGATATGCCGTATCGAAGGCAGATATTACATTTTTTTTAAATTTTTGTAAAGTGTTAATTATATAAAAGGATTTGATTTTTGCAACGGAAAATTCCATAATGAGCCACTGTGCAATAATCCATTTTAACCAATGTGCGATATAATATAAGAATTAAAGAAAATAAAGCTGATTTGTCAAGGCCACAGTAAGAACATTTAAAATGGTTGGATCTACATTATCTAGCATTTTTTTAAGGTCTGTACAGACTGTGATATATTAATTGTTTGACAGTTTATGTGCGATAATAAAAGAATAAAATAAATAGTTTGTCAGACTTTTATGAGAATCCCTAAAATGTTTAATAAAGGGTCCGCCATCTAACGTTTTTTTTTTTCAACTAGTGCTTATTTCATAAATGGTAACACTTAGCTCATGTCTGATTTGACAGATAATTAGTTTTATCCTTCCGCTGAACGAATATGGTTGTGAATACGCTTAAACAACGCTGGGAAATATTGCGACATTACTTTGGCCGATTTTGCCAAAAAAAAAACATCTTTTCAGATAAAGCTTATTTTGATTTTGGCGGGTATGTAAACAAGCAAAATTGTCGCATTTAGGGCACAGAAACCCCGCACGCATACATTGAAAAGCCGATACACCCTAAACGAGTCACCTTTTGGTGCGGATTTTGGTCCAGAGGCATTATTGGGCCATTTTTCTTCAAAAATGAGCAAGGAGTGGCCGTAGTCAATGGCGATCGTTATCGGGCCATGTTGAACGAATTTTTGTTCACAAAAATTGAAGAGGAGGATATTGTCAACATTTGGTTTCAACAGGACGGCGCTACGTGTCACACAGCCGAAGCTACACTTTTTAATAGCATTTTCCAAAAAAAAAAAAAGTTTTTTGCCGGACCCTTTATATTTGCTGTTATTCAATATTGCAAACTCACGCTTGTTATTATTATAAAAATATAAAAAGTTATCTCTTAGCTTTGTGAAAACAACTTTCGTTCAAGTGCTACAATAATCTTTTGGTAGGCAGTGCAGTGAACATTGCCAATAAAATCCAAAAAAAAACTATTTCTTATATGTCTCAAAAAAATTTTTTTTTTACATATTTTACACTACTTTTGATTTTAGATATTTTTTTAGTCGTTAAATAAAAAATATGAATACACCATCGCATACAAATACTCGCGCACTTTAACTCACCAGAACATTAATGACGAAAAAATATTTGAATGTACGCGCGGATTTTCCGGCAATTCATCGGATTTAAAGGATTGCATTTTGTTTAAAGATTTATTTAATTTTGTTGAGTAAGTTTTATTTTTAAAACATTTATGACTTGTGCTATTTGAAAGTAAAATGTTCGCAACGAGACCAACTTATAACTAATGATGGATGTTATATTGGAAAACAACTAAACCACCTCGGATTATAAAACAAATAAATTTTATTATCAAAATAAGTTTAAGTTCCTAATCTTTTTATTTTTCTCTCGTTTGTCGATAACACTCTAAACTCATGCCGCACAAAAACACATTTAATATTTATTTTATCTTAGCCAAAATATTAACAAATTGATTAGAATTTGGAGATTATTTGTTCAACTGGAATACTAACTTGTGTTTATTCTTAGAATTTAAACAAAACAAAAATGAATTGGCAGCTATTATCGCATCAATTAAAGTAAAATTACGTGACAACAAATGATTGAGGTGATTTATTTACTTTCGTTTTTCACTTAACACCACCTTTAAATCTGTATATATATAAAAGAGTTTGGTGACTGACTGAATGATATATCATGAAGTTAGACACATAAAATTTTAACAGTGAGTTCTTGTTCGGATTTCTGGAAATTCAAGTTTTAAGGATGTAAAAAAGGGTACAAACGGGTACAATCGATAAAAACTATATTTTGGTACCCTATTTAACATTCAAACACATAAACATAGGAACAAATTATTAACAAGATTTCCGTAGTTTTTTTCAACTTCGAATTTATAAGGGGTAAAAAATTTCCCCTTTTCGGTACTATACAAAAAAAATCTAATAATATACATTGATTATTATAATCGCTAAATATAATGAAAAAATTTTATACGCGAAATTTTTAGAAATTATAAGGGAACAAAAAAGTACCCAAAAGTTGAATATAGGCGAAATTATGTATAATTCTTCATTACTAGTTCACTTCTAATAAAATCTTTAAATGGGGATTCCCCAGACAAAAATTATATAATTCGAGACTGAAATTGTTATGAGCAATCAAAAAATTATTTTTTTCCGATTCTATGGTACTTTTTGTGTTTTCTAAGTTTGCGCAACTAGAGTTTTTAAGTTAAAGACTATTGCTGCAAGTTTAAAAATGATATGATCGACCGAAAAGATACCTTTCTCTATTTTTATGGTACCTTTTGTATATGTATTATACTTCTGAATCTTGATTTTTTTCTCATTTCTGACTTTTGATTCAAGTTAAGATCGAAAATATGTTGGACCTCAAAATAGGTACTTTTTATGGTACTTTTATGGCATCGTCTACGTTTAGAGCTAGAATTTTAAAATTAGTGACTTTTGATCCGAGGTGAGACTAAAGATTTTAAAAGTGACAAAAAACGTACTTTTTCGCATTTTTATGGTACTTTTTTAATTATCCAATTAGTGACTATTGATACGAGATGATATTAAATATGATAAAAACGACTAAAAGAAATATTTTTTGCATATTTGAAAAGTTTTTATTTTTTTCAGGTGAACTAAAAATTTTGAGGGCGACCAAAAACGTACTTTTTTGCATTTTTAAGGTACTTTTTGTACCTTCAACGTTTATAAATCTTGAATCTTAAAATTACAGTCTATTGATCCAAGGTTAGACTGAAGATTTTAAGGACGGCCAAAAACGTAGTTTTTCCTATTTTTTGCGCTTTTTATTACGTTATAAAATCAAAATTTTTTAATTACGCCCTATTGACAATTGTGACCGAACATACAATAGGCGATATAAAAAGAACTTTTTGATATATCATGGTACTTTCTGGGTTTATGGGCATAAAATTTTTTTTAAATTAGTGAATATTATTCAAATTGTACTTTTTCGTAATTATATGGTACTTTTTTTGTTTCGTATGTTTTTGAGTTCGTAAATTAGGCGCTATAAGTCCAAGTTAACTTCAAAAGTTATAAAGAAATACAAAAGGTTACTTTTCTATCTCTCTTTTTCTTTCGCAATTTTTTTTCTTTGTTGACATAAAAGATAATGGGGGTACTAAGAATTAATTTATTTAAATTATTCAATAAATATTTAAAGTGGGGCTAAACAGGAAATTAAAAAGGAGGTAAAGAGTTTCCCGCTATGTCCTTATAGTACTTTTAATTTTTCTACATAAAATTAATTAGAGAAAAAATATCCATAAACTAAGCGAAAATTTATTTAGTAATAAAAATGAACTGAGCGTTAAACAAACGGAAAAAACTGCGCTAGCGAAGTAGCGCATAAATATTGCTAATAAAATGTCAATCTTTCAATGTTGCTCATAAAACCATTAACTTGTTTATTAACTAAATAAACAGTGACCTTAAAGTTTAGAACATTTTACTACTTGCTTATTGTACACCTGTTTTTGTGTTGTTGGTTAACAGTTAAGTCAGACAGCATGACAATCTTATCAAAACTGCAACTAATGAGCTGATATAAAATATCAAGATTATAATTTCATTTTAGGTCTTATCAGAATGTATTGTTGCTTATGCATTATCTTATAGAAGTGCAATTGGTTATAATCGTACTTTTTTGTATGGCTGTTCCGATTAATTTAATGGGACTATATGTTAAAATTTAGAATTATTGTGGCAATCAGTAAACCGTTGTTGAGGTAGCTGTACAAATCTGATATCTTATAATAATTAAAAAAATTAATATGTGCAAATACAAGTATATGAAACACCGCTCATCTTTACAAGACTGCAGTCATCACATAACACATGAAGAATAACGACTTTAAAAGATAAATCAAATACATACACGCAAAAACTAAAATAGTAAAACTGTAGTGAGCCTAAAACAAGACAAACGTCGACTTCAACAAATAGCGGGACATTATGTACACAAACACTAAAAAAAATGTTATTCAGAAAAACCTATCTCATGGCTGCTAATAAAAAGTTTTAGAAAATTATTTGAAACAAGCTTATTCTCGAGTTCACATGCATTTTGTGTCTGAGTTGGGTTGTTAAGTATTCTCACATGCAGTGCTCATTCGCATGTAGCTTTTAAGACACAAACTGATACATATGTGTCTCTTTTATAACTCGTATTTGATACTGTTCAGCAAAAACTAGATAATGATTTGTTTACTAAATAAGTCCGCCTTATTATGAAGTATTTTGGTAATGACTTGATTTATATTTAGTCAAATATAAAAGATTAATATCACTGACTGAACGAATGATACATCAATACTCTGAACAAACGCAAAAAGCTAGAGATAAGATTTGGACAGTGGTTTTCTTTTTCTGATGTATAGATCCTCTAGGAAGTAATTTTTGGAAATTCAAAATTTAAGAAACAAGATCGGTAACTTTATATCTACTCAAAAAAAAAAGTTGACAGGTTTCTGTTTTTTTTTTTAATTTTCAACCCCTAAAGGGAAAAAAGGGTACTTTTTTGGTACAATATGTAACTTTGAAACACACAAAGCTAGAAAATAGCTTAAGATTTTATTAGTTAAACCGCGAATATATATTAATAAGATTTCGTCACTTTTTGCAAATTCAGATGTATTAAGGAAAAAATTGTCCCTCTTTTTGGTATTTAAAAAAATTATATTTTTAATAGGACATTAATTAATAATTACTATCGCCCAATAGAATATGGATAATTGTTTAATTGAAATTTTTGGAACCCTGTTAGAGGGACAAAAATGGTACCAAAAAGCGGAAAATATTTATAATCGCTAATAACAAGCCCAATTCAGATAAAACTAGTAATCGAGATATAACCACACAAAAAATTTTGTATTTTAGTAAATCCAGCAACACATTTATAACTAGTATAAAAAGGGGAAAATTCGGGAAAATAGTTTGGTACTTTTTACAGCCAAATATTTTTATGAATAAAAGATAAGATTAAAATTAGGTCTATTACAATATTTTAATGTTAAAGAGATATTTATAAGTTTTAAACGTCAAATTTTTACACTGACATGAAAAATCCAAATAAAGTACTTTTTCATATTTTTTTATGGTACTTTTTTTTATTTTTACAAGCTAGAACTATTGATGGTAGGTGAGACTGAAAATGTTATGGGTGAATCGAAAGGCCATTTTTCGTATTTTGGTGATTCTTTTTGTATTTTCTGCATTTGTGAAGCTGGATTTTGAAATTAGAAATTATTGACCCGAGGTGAGACTGAAAATGTTATGGGCGATCTAAAAGATACTTTTTTATATTTTTAGGGTACCTACAGACAGACGGGCAATATTTTATAGAATGCTGGTACGAAAATGGATATTGAAAAATCTTTGAACGGAATGAGAAAACAATACATACTTTGGGCATCACATGGTTTATGTGGAATATGTTCTTTAATGGGAGTCACAATGCACACTTTTGTTATCACAGCATTGCTCATTTTGATTTTTATTTCTTTTCACATATCTGTTTTGATTATGAGTAATGAACAATTTATTAAATATTAAATTTTGTATTTAAGTAACACTGTTTACTTTCTGTACCACAAAATTAAAATGTTCTACGAATATATTGTGTAAAAAAGTCGTGGTAGTTATTAAACTTTCTTAAAACTTAAAACAAAAAAATTGAAAAAAAAAACTATTTAAAATTATTCGAAATGATTAATATATGTGGGCGTGGCACTTAAGTATAAAAAGGCTATAATTAAAAAAATTGGCATGTTAGAAAATGTAAATTAAATGAGTGATTTTTTGCTAATTGGGTTTTCAGTGTTGAAAAGAATCGTGACATGTGGCAATACGAAAAATACTTTGTGCGCCTAGCCATATCACCTTTATAAGAGTTACAAGCGAACAGCACTTGCCAATCATTTAGTTTTCTTTTAATATTGCATGCTGTGTAAGAAATGGGGTTTTTATTGAAATTGTGTTCTGCGACGAAGCACATTTTTTTCTTAATGAGTACGTGAATAAACAGAATTGCAATTACTGGTCTGAAAGATATAGTGTTTGATGCAGTTTGTGGGCCGGCGGCATTATTGAACCATTATTCTTTAAAAATGGTTCTGATCGCAACGTTACGATCAATAGAAAAATGTACCGTGCTATTGTTTGTTACCACCATTTTGTCCAAAATGAAAGAATCGGACTTCGTTTACATGTAGTTTTATGAAGGGAGATAAAATTTGGTTAACTATTAATCTTACGTTCTGAAGCAATCCAATGACCGCCAAGATGATGCGATTAGACTATAATATTTTTTATAGGATACGTAAAGTTTTCGTGCACAGGATGAGATACCGGATTTAACAAATTTCCGCTAATACAAAAAGTAGTGAAGAGTACTTTTTTAACACCAAGTGCACTTAATTTATGAATAAAGTATTACTAGTTCTCCCATCTCTAAAAAGGTTTTTCAAAAGCAGTCAGATTCGTTACTAACTGAACACTGTTGAAATGGAAGTAAACAATATTTAATTAATTAATATTTTTAAAGGCGCAATTACATGCGTATTTCCAGCAAATTAATATTATCTTATTCCAGCAAAGGTTCAAATCTAATCTTATTCTTTTCCACTACGATAGAGTGACGTAACGTCTAAATTTCTAAACACAAATATTGTAAAAGTGTTCAATAGGAATCTTACTAAATCTAGTAAATAACTTGTTACATTACGATTAAGACAAGCACTATCAGAATGAGGGTTTTATCGATTTAAGTGTAAAATAATAATAAAAGAATAAAGAACACGTACATGATTATCAAGAAATATAATATATTAAATTAAAAATGAATCAAATGTGTTGCTACGTTTTCCGTTTTACCGCTTTTGTTTAATAAAAAAATAAAAATGTTCTCACATCGTTATTATCAAGCAGCGATATCAAGAACCGTGCAAGATATTTTTTAGTGTTATATGAGTATATTACCGAAAAAAATTTAGGTTACTAATGCTAAAAAAAACAAGTAAGAGCGCTATATTCGGCCGTGCCGAATCTTATATACCCTTCACAACGTGTAGTCATGCAATAACAGTAGTTTGTGTCACCATTCATCCCATATGAAATACGTACATACATATATAAAAACATCCCATTGTAAAATTATAAATTCACGTATGTATGTAAAAAACAAAAAAAAAATAAAAATAAAAAAAAAAAATTTAAAAAAAAATTTAAAAAATAAATTTAAAAAAAAAATTATTATATATATAATATATATAAAACAAAAAAAATAAATAAAAAAAAATTTAAAAAAAAAATAAAAAAAAAATAATAATAAAAATATAAATAATATATTAAATAAAAAATAAAAAAAAAAAAAAATAAAAAAAAAATTAAAAAAAAAATTTAAAAAAAATTTGTTTGGCTCAGCTGGGATTCGATGCCACGTTTTCTCTAACCAGTATACACGTTTGTATGTATGTATGTTGTTGTTGTAATGTTGTTTTTGTGAAAAAAATCGAGGTGGTCGTGGGTTTTTGCTCATATCTCAGTTGTTTATGTACCGATGTTTCTGATCTTCAATACCGATCTACTCACATAACTATGAAGCACCATTGACCTTTTTGTCTACAATTCGAAATCGGCACTTGGGCTTTTTGAGCTTGTTACTTTTAATTTAATTAGAAATGACTCAGGCGTAAATCATGCTTACATTTCTATTATAAACTCATTTACTTAGTAATTTTGTTCTTGCTCCAAAACTAAACATGTCGAAAGTTTAACACAGAAGCACAATTTGCAAGAAAACATATTTCACATTTCTGACTGAGTTTTGTTAATGTCTAATGTCAAATAAACGTAAAGTTAATTTTGTAATTTGTGATGTAATTAACTAATTAAAAGTTTTGCCAGCAGGAGCAAGAACCCTTTCGGCTCTAAATAAAACTAAATTTCATGCATCTTTCAAATACACTTTTAATGACAATCATTTCGTGTACTCCTCTCCTACCGAAATGTCATAAGTCATTCAGAAAATTATGTTTGTATGTAAGTAATTTACAAATTTTATAATTTTTGCTTCAAGGCCAAGAAATAATAATAATAGAATTTTTTCACAATATGTGTTTGTTATGTTTCTGTTGACAAAATATTAAAATACTGTTGCTATTCCTTAACATAAAATTAATAAATAATTATAGAATGTAGATGTGTTTCTTCTTCAACCGGTTGACATATCAAGATGAATATATATTTGCTAAATAAAGGTTAACATAAGACATAATGTTCAAAGTATTTTACTTGTAAATTTTGTAATTTTCATAATTAGTCCTGAAAGCAGAGGCTGTCTGTTCAACAAGATTTTTATTCCCTTCACACGAGAGTGTAAAAGGGTAGATATAAGTTTGACATTCCATTTGTAATTTCTACAATTTTAATAATATTGACCCCATAAAGTATAAAAGTATGTTTTAAATGCTAATATTTAGATAGAAGAACTGATTTAGCTGTCTGTCTATTTTTCCGCCTGAGTGTTGAAATCAATTTTTTGAAGCCCCCAGTATACTGCATAAGGCCGCTCCTGTTCCATTCAACAAAGAATTGGCTACACTAATAAATTTAAGATTGTTTAGAGGTCACTAAAAAAATTTTGACTTATAGGGCCTATACACAACACCATAAAATTGTGCAAGTGTTTGTACAATTAAGCTTTAAGCACACACTACACCAGCATATATATATATATATATGTTCCTTTAACTCCCACTGGAGCATAGGGCGCCCAACTACCACCAGCATGGTGGTATGAAGTTCATTTTTTACCCAAAAATTGTGTGGGGAAAAGTTTGTAATGATTAACGAAAAATTTGTGAAAACGAATTAGGAGCAAAAAAACGTGTTTGGATGAAGAAATGGCTTGGCATTTATATTTAAAATGTTGTATTTTTTTAATGTTTATGCCTTGACGAATTTAACTTTTGCACACACACGACTAAATCATGCTGGTACAATCAAAGAAATATCAAACTATTTTGATAAAGCACCATCAGCTGGTACAATCACACCACAACCTCATACACAGTCAATCAGCTGGCACAGTCACTTGATTGCACAATTATTATGGTGTTGTGTATGGGCCCTATTAGCTCACACAAAAATAAAGGAATTTATAAAAAACGATTTGTTAAATGTAAAGGTAGCTTTACTATATAATTCTTGCTACAGACAATCAGCAATTTTGAGTGGTAGTTTTTGAATTTTATAAATGATCTATATTATATATAAGTTATGTTTTTTTAAAGTGGTTCTTAATTTATGAGAAGTTCTCAAGGCGTAGCTGATAGGAAAGCCAATTGAAGTTTTTTTCACAGCAAGGCTTCTATCGAAAATGAAGTGTTTGAAGACGCTTTCTGTCAGATGCTACTGATGTTCCGTAAAACATCATGTTTAGCGAGTATATTGTGTTTTGTGAGTTTTTATAAATTTCACAGATAGTGTAAGGGTATGTATAGGTTTGTCGTTACATGTGAAATTTTTACAATATTTGTATGCGACCCCAACATGTATTTTCTGTAACCCATGTCCAGCTGTTCGCGTGTATGTTGAAATTGTTTTTTTTTTAAACCTACCGACCAGACCAGACCAGTGTGTCGTATCAAAACATCAGAAGTATTGGCCAGAGCAAAGCTGTGATCGAATTCTGGCTGAGCTAAAAAAATTTCTATTTTTTTATTTACTGATGTATACTGATTTTATAATTTTACGCTGGTGTGGTATTAGGACGATAAATCTTTACAAAGAATAATAAAACTTGTGTACTTAGCTATTTCATATTATTGAGAAAGAAAAATGTGTAAAAAATTTAACCCAGAAAATTTTCAAATAAAAAGTTCAGTAACTAGTATAAAAATATATACTTTTTTTTGATCCACTACAAACATATTTGACTACTAAATGATGACAAAAGCTGTATTAAGGGTATATAAGATGCGGCACGGCCAAAAATAGTTCTCTTAATTGTTTTTTACTTAGTTGGTTCAGTCAATATGTAGGCCTATGTTATAGTGATGAATGAGTACATTTTCTTATTTAATCCACAGTCAACATATTTCGTTATTACATCATGGTAAAAACTAATTCTTAACTACTGTGAAAAAAAGATAGAAGTTTAGCCGCACAGTTGTTTTCCCAGCTAATCATTTTATTTTCTTAAAATTTTCTTTCTTGTGTTCTACTATTCTTATTTTGTTCTAGCCAATTTACGAACTAATAAATACACAAGGGAGTAGCGAAATATTGAATAATAAATAAATCAACAAATATTTATAAAGACCTCGAGCTTGAAAAATCAATTAAAAATTTGTAGAAATTTTATTAATTATTTCTCTTAAACCATCACGAGTTATTTGTTTCTTTCTTTTTTTTTTTTTTGCTCACAAAAACATTAAATTGTAATCCACAAGGGATGTCAAAGTATTGTCTCCTTGACATTACGGTAGAAAACAAGTAACGGCGCTGCAAATTATAAGATTTAATCAAAAGGTATATTTTTCTTAAAGAAAACCAAATTCAATTTAAAAAAGATGTTCCTCGGAATTGTTATGGAAATTGTTAAGTTCATTTGTTGCCATTTCAATTTGGAGAAAAGTAATAAGATTTGTGTCTGTCACTTGTAATTAAGGTATATTGAGTTGGTTTCTTCTTCTTTTATATTTTTTTATTTTTTTATTTTATTTTTGTTTTTTTTTTGTTTTCGTATTCTCTGCGTAGACAATATAAATTAAGCTTTTGTGTTAGTTAAATGTGTTTCAAGTCAGAGGAAAATTTTTTTTCTTTGCATTGTCTTGTTACTGTAACGAACAACCTCAAGACCATTTCCAAAAATATTGCATTTATTTTAGTTGTGTATACGTTCATACATACATACGTACATACATATATTCCAATATCCAGGTCATAATGATGTAAAGTAAAATAATAATTTCATTTCGTTATGAATTTTGCATGAGTACTGCAAGTGTGTGTGGAATTTTTTAGTGACTTTTTCACAGCTGAACGAAATCAGTATCACGAAGCAAGTAAAAGTAGAGAAGAGTAAAGAATAATTTAGATTGTAGCAAATTTGATATAAATTCCAATTTTCATATTAAGCAGTTGCTCCCCAAATATTCAAAGTAATTTATTTTTATTGACAAAATGTTTTTTTAATCGAAATGTGTGAATATTTTTATGTTTAGTCATTGGGTTAATTTGAAATTTTCAAATTATAAGCAGAGTTTAAACGATTTTTTATTTATTTTACTGCAATACCAAATACAGTTAGATAATGTGAAAAATTTTAAAAGGGAATGGGTAGAAATTTCTGCTAATGAACTTTTATCGCATATTCAAATCGCTAAAGTGTTTTAAAATTTGACATATTAATTAAAAAATCTATCAAAAATACTTACTACTTTACACAGTGAAAAGGGGTATATATAGGTTTGTCATTCCGTGTGAAATTTCTACAATTTTCATTTCCGACCCCATAAAGTATATATTTTCTGAAAGCTTATGAATAGGGAAGTCGATTAAGCTCTGTCAGTCTGTCCGTGTGTATGTTGAAATCAACTTTTTAAAGCCCCCCGATATCGCCTGGACCCGGGTGAGGTATCATAATATCAGATATATTTGGGAGTAGATCGGTATTGAAAATCAGAAACATCGGTACGTAAACAACTGAGATATGAGCAAAAAACCACGACCACCTCGATTTTTTTCACAAAAACAACATTACAACAACAACACACATACATACAAACATGTATACTGGTTAGAGTAAACATGGCATTGAATCCCAGCTGAGCCAAAAATTTGTTTTATATTTTTTTTATTTTTTATTTTATATATTAATTATATTTTTATTATTATTTTTTTTTTTTGTTAATTTTTTTTTTGTTTTATTTTCATAATTTATATTAATTATTTTTTTTTTAATTTTTTTTGTTTTATATTTATTATATATATTTTAATTATTTTTAAAAAATTTTTTTTTAAATTGTTTTTAAAATTTTGTTTTAGTTTTTTTTTTTAAATACATACGTAAATTTATAATTTTGCAATGGGATGTTTTTATATATGTATGTACGTATTTCATATGAGATAAATGGTGATACAAACTACTGTTTTTGCATGACTACACGTTGTGAGGGGTATATAAGATTCGGCGCGGCCGAATATAGAACTCTTACTTTTTTTTTTATTTATATTTAGTAAAATAATAATAATAATGCCTTGTTAATTAGCGACTGGCTTGGTGAAGGTTTGTAATTTATTATTAGCGGATACGTTTCTAGTTCTTTTATACCAATTGTGTTATTAATATTTGATTTGTACCGTATTAAGATTGATTTACTTTACAATAGTTCAATAGAAAATTTCACACGAATAAAAGTATTATATTTGTACTACGCTGTTGTTTGTTTTGGGCATCATCTTGGATTACAAATCTCTTTGTAAAGCCATTTCAGTTGATACCCACATAGTTTGGTTTGCAAAAAAATTATTCACCATTTTTATACCCTTCACCTGTGGTGCACAAGGGTATATATAGCTTTGTCATTCCGTTTGTAATTTCTACAATATATACAGATCTGAGGAACATATAGTTGCTTCTAAAAGTTTATTTCAACCAACACACGGACAGACGGACAGACGGTCAGGGCTTAATCGACTCCTCTATCTCATGAGCTTGCAGAAAATATACACTTTATGGGGTCGGAAATGAAAATTGTAGAAATTACAAACGGAATGACAAAGCTATATATACCCTTGTGCACTACAGGTGAAGGGTATAAATATATTAAAAATAAAATAAAAATAAAAAAAAAAAAACTACAAAAAAAAATTAAAAAAGAATTTACAAGAAATTTACAAAAATTTTTTAAAAAAATTTAAAAAAAAAAATATAAAAAAATTATAAAATATAAATAATATATTAAATAAAATAAAATTTTTTTGGCTCAGCTGGGATTCGATGCCACATTTATTCTAACCAGTATATAAATATGTACGTATTTTATATGAGATGAATGGTGATACAAACAATTGTTATTGCATGACTACACGTTGTGAAGGGTATATAAGATTCGGCACGGCCGAATATAGCACTGTTACTTGTTATTATGCCATCTTGGATTTATAATTTTTACAAAGTTAAGTGCATTTTTTTTCTGTTTGAATATAAAAAGTCTTGTTAAAGATCATTTATAAAAAACTTAAAACTCCTTTAAAAATACCAGTAATAATTAAAAAAAAAATAGTCAATTTTGATAAAATTGATTTTACAGTTAGTGGAATGTTTTAAACTCAAATCCATTTTAATCGTCACTTGAAAGAGGTAAGTAATATTTACCTGCATATTTCAGTCTCCCGAGATATTACTTGTATTTGCAACAAAAAAAAAAACCTAATTATAAATTAAGTTTACGTGCTCTCAATTGCAAACAAAACAATCGATTTTCAATACAAAGTTTTTGTGAAAAATAAATGTGAATAAAAAAAGAAATAAAAATACTGAAAACTTTTTAATTTAAATACAATAAATATGTAAATTTTGCAACATATTGTTTCCAATACACATGCATATTGGTGTGCGTATATATTAGTACTAACACAAACGTACATCTCCAGGACACATTGTTGTTTTGTACGCTTAAAAACATACTTGTGCGTTTATGTACATGAGTATGCAATTTGCTTATACATACAAACATAGTACATACATATGTTTGTCTCTTTGTCTGTTTAATAGAACATGTGTACAGTGTAAATGTTATTGTTGTTTCTGCAGTAGATTTTGTTTTTGTATATGTGTATGACACAAAAATAAATGAACAAAAAGTTATTTTGATTAAAATAAAAAAAAATTAAAATCAACTTGAACAATGTAATACAAATTTGGTTGCACGCACCAATAGAGTTAAAAATATAAAAAAAATATAAAAATGTTGCCACTTAGTTTAGTACACAGATCGTACAATAACTGCAGGATTGTAAAACGGTTTTTTTTTTTTTTTGCACAAGAGAAGGATAAAAAATATCCAAATTTACAAATATACGTTTAATATTTTTAAGTTAAAAAATTTTATATAAAAGTTTCGAAAACATTTAGCAGAAGTCCCTGTGCTAAAACCATCGTTCGAACCCGCTATGCTAAAACAGGCAACCGTAGCTGCCGTGCCGAAACAGTCAACCTCAATTTATTGTGGCCAAAACAGTCAACAGAATTCCACGTTAAGTTGCAAACGGTTGTCACGTTTGAGCAGCAGTAATGTTTGAACTTGTAAAAAAAACGTGCGATCTGAATGAGAATTACGTAATACAAAACAGTGCAATGTATGATAATATTGTAGGGGGTGGTAGGTGTTCTAATTAGAATGTGACATTTTTAAAAATTAAACTAAAAAGTAAATGTAATGTAAATGATCAAGGGTCATTTATTATTCGCGTTATAAAACACTAAAATCATACACGATGTAACGCAGTTTAATTTCCTAGTCGAGGTAAAGAGTGGTACATCTATCGGTTTAAATTTAAACCGGCGGTTATTTCGAATCTGGCAATATGTATGTCATTCTATTCTGTCACAAAATACAGTATATTATCTCAGCCGAACGAAATTAATTGATGTATGCATGAGCAACATTAAGATTTATTGGAAATTTATAATTGGTCGAAAACTGCAATTGGTAGAAATAATTTATTCGGATGAAGCTCATATTTATCTTTTAGAGTAGCTTGGTAAGCAAAGTTGCCGCATTTGGGGCTCAGAAAACTCAAGCGTGGCTCAACAGAACCCAATGCATCCTGTGCGAATGATTTTGGTGCTGCTTGTAAAGCGGAGGTATCATTGGCTCATATTTTTTTACTGTACTGTACTGTGACGCCAATCATATGAATGAAATAATATTTTATTTCTAACCAGAAAAATTGTTCTTCACAACAAAATAATAAATTTTGCAAAATCTTAAACCGTTTTTGTTTTATTGCTTTTATAAATTTGGATTTTTAAATGGCCAAACATTTATAACTCTGCCTCTGCAGGATCGATTAAAAGGTCTGCTAATCTGGTGAACTGTTGAATCGGTAAGTCGGTTGAGTGGTGAGACTTTCGTAAACTAGTGAGTCGTTCGACCAGTTAGGACGGTTCTTGGGGATTTGTTTTCTTCCATCTGCATTGAACGAATGCGTGGGTAAGAAGAAGTTGGTGGCTCTTAAGGCTGGGGCACAATGAATCCGTCGTCCGTCAAACTTCAACTTTTTCAACTGACATCAACGTATTGACGGAGAGGGGTTGACACAATCAGTACTTTGTGTTGACGGATCATAAGTCCAGTTAAATTGTTGACTGCTGCGACAAATCAAAAACAAACAGCGGCGGCTGAAGGCCGATAATATTTATATAATTTTTTTTTTTACAATAACAAAAAATTAATAAAACAAAATAATATTTTTTTAGGAAAATGTCAATTTTGCTTTAAATTCATACAATCTATATATAAAAAAAGAGTTTTGAACAGAAAACAACTGTGTGCTTCTGTGGCGGCTCATGCATCACAAAAAAGTACGGCGGCTGCTGTAAAGCCGGTTGACTTCGCTTTTTACGCACAACCATATGGTAGTTGTCAAAGTACTCGACGTACGCCAAAAGTTAAAAGTTGGTCAACTTTTGTACTTTGCGTTGACGGAGACGTTTTGAATGTGACAACACTCATAAGAAAGCATGTATTTTAACTTAGTTGTCAGTTGAAAAAGTTGAAGTTTGACGGACGACGGATTCATTGTGCCCCAGCCTTTATACTCGACAATTAATTTTTTTATACAAAATACAATTATAAGAGGAATTCGGGAGCTCTTACATTTAGCAATTAATTACTGTGGAATATGCGAGAGTACGAAAAATTTGGTGGCTCTTTTGGTCGGCAACTTATTATGTGTATAAAATATGATCGTAAGAATAATTTGGGAGCTCTTACATTCGGCTAATAATAACTACTATTAAGAATACAAGCATGAATGACAAAAGCTGTTCAGTTTGGCAGATAGCCAAACAAGTTGTAAAATATTATCGTATGCACATTTGTATTTTATAGCTACTCTTGATTCGTTATAGGGAAGTTCGACAGTAATTTCCAAAACACCAGTATGATAGATGCGTACGTGCATTTCGAGTAATAGCAAACATAACAAACACAATATTCTATGTAAATGTGTTTATGATAAAAGATTTTACATAAAACCCCAAATTCATATATTTAAAAAGTAAAACATTACACATGGATCACGTTTGGCACAGTTTTATGTGACAAAGAGCAACATTGAAAGCAAGCCGAAACACATTTTTTTAGCGTGGGTTTAAACCTCCTTGTTAATATATAAATGCTTGGTTGTGTGAGAAGGGGTTTCTTTTGCATTTTTTTGTACATGTAAATATTTTTGTTTCTTGTAGAAAGAAACACTTTTGATTTTCAAGAAAAAAATGCAGTTTGCTTGGTGTCTTAAAGTTGTAAGAAAAAACTTGCAAAGTTTTATGTAACTTTCAAGGTTTTTTTTTATTTTATTAGTGAAACTGCGGGTAAAAGTAAATTTTAAAACATTGATTTTCTTTATTAAAAATAGGTGCAAAGTGTTAAATGTAGTTTTATTGTCAAACTTAAATTTTAAAGTCAACCAATTGTATCGGAATAGTTTTTTAAGTCGACTTAACGTTGTATGTTGTCCGTCCATTTATACGGATTATGTTATGATCAACACCTAATGTCACCTTTTCATATCATATATGACTTGCATATGTAATATACAAACATAATTTATAAGCTTAAGCTCATTTATTAGCATAGATTTATTAATCACATACGTATCGATTGAAGCAACTGCATAAATATTCCATAGATACACACACGCATACAGCTCCACATTTCTGATAACTGCCGCGGATTTTGCTTTGTCTAAAAAAACTACTTATTTGACAACTTCTGTGAAATGTTTAATATTCGTTTTCTTCAACCAAACAGAAAACTGAACTACAATTTTTTCCTGAAAATATTGATAAAACAACAGATATTTACTGTTTTCATACCATCAAGATTGGTTAATTTAATATATTAATAACATTTTAAACAAGTTAGAGTTCTATATTGGACCGTGCCAAATCTGAAAATACCCTTCACCATCGTGTACATATTTATGGCAACCACATTGTAGCGTAGCCTAAATTTGAGATTTAATTTTATATGATAAAATGAAAAAAATGCATTCTGAATTTTAATTAAATATCAAGTACAACGCGAAAAATTATAACTTCTTTTTTATGGGCGTGACATTGCCCACTTTTATAATCAAGAAACTGTATAGTCATGAAAGCTCGATATGTGTGCAAATTTTCACAAAAATCGGGCCAGAGCAAGTACCTAAAAAAAATAACTTTTTTATGGGCGTGGTCCTGTCCACATTTCTAATCAGTTCTTCCGACACCATAATTGATTTTGAATTTTTCCATAGTCATACGGAAGACTGAAGTGTAATGGATTTCTATTACTTAAGCCAAAAGAGTGGTAATACTTTCATCGACAAAATCACAATATAATTTTCTTGGTTGATATTATGGCAATTAAAAAATTACAATTACAAAATGAAAAAAGCTTTGTATCTTAGGATCTTAAATCATCAAACTTTTTATTATTCAAAAATATAAAAATTTTTAACTCGTAATATCCCTTAATACTAATGTGAACTAAATTTGCATGCGAATAACGAATGCCTAGAGATAGTATGGATACCAAGCCATCACGGCATATTTGGAAACAAACAAGCTGATATAAGATCCAAAAAGAAATTATTTTTGAATACCATGACCTCGGAGAATGTTAATTCCGTTCAGAGGTTCAAAAATTAGGTTAAAGCTTGGGAACGAAGATAGGGAACGATTCAGGAAATGCTAAAATACTGTTGTCGGTAGGATGGCGAACACATTATGAAATAACAAAAATCTAGAAGAATTGAACAAGATTCAGAAGATTATTAGACCAATACTTAAGAGACCAACTAGTGTAATTGCAAGTAACGCGGAGTTAAGATGTCTTCTAACTCTTATGGGATTTTCAGATAAAATGACATTTAGAGCATGCTCAGAAGAGGATGAGACCTTAAAATAATAGCTTTGTTAAACTCCTGCATTTAAGCGTACTAAACACGAAAACTTTAACGTGGACTTTATGCAGAACTTGAAATACCTAGGAAATTCGAATTATAAAATCCTAAGGAGTCACATTAAATGGACTGGGTTCTTAACCTCGTCGATATATAAACGGAATAAGAATTAGGTTTTTTTTATTAGGGTAACTTCGTTCAATTAGCACGTACAACATGCTAATTGGGTTGGGGCTTTGCATGCCCCATTTCTTTAACTAACCTAGCCATTTCATTTTTTATACATTCTAATGGGATTAAGTATAAAAATTATTCGCAATTTTAATTCAAACATCATCTTTGATTTTTTAGTTTGTCATAGATTACTATATTCTGCTGGTTAAAATCCCTCATTTGGTATCAATATTGTGGGGGATTTAGAGGACAATGTGGCATTTTAGATCTTAATCGTGCAATCATTAACCGTGTTTTGTTTGTTAAACTGTTTCATGTTTTACCAATAGTGAGGGGCTTGAAAAGGGTACATTTTTTAATATTTAATTTGACGCATATTAATATATATTTGTTACACGCCATTTTGTAGTAGCGGCCATCAATTATTTAATGTTTTTGATAGTATTTTAATTTCAGTGTGCTAAGCTTTTTTTTTTATATCCATATTGATCCATAACGATCGAAATAATGACTTAAAAGATTCAGTTCAACATTTCAATTAGAAAGACCGAATGTCATTGCATACAAAAGACAACGATACACGGTTTGGTAAGTTAAGCTTTTAAGTTACAATAAAGTATCATAACATGGAAAATGGATGGTGTTTCGTGAAATTAGTAAATAAGTTGAAATCGGTCGACCCGTTTCCGCAGTTTAGTCTACATAAAGATATATAATTTTTAAAATTAATTTTGCCTGTATCATTGGCGATGTTTTTCCTTCGAGTATCTCTAAAGGGATATCATATCAGTGGAAAGTAACAGGCGTGCCTATAAGTTATTTCTGGTTGGAAAAATTTATTTTAAAATATCTCAGAAAGTTATGGGATAGTTGTGCCAGATTTCCAAACAACTTATACTCCATGCAGATCTGTTCAACATAAATATAAAGATTTCTAAGAATTCGTTTAAGCTAACATATCGTCGAACGGATATTACACAATACACTAGTCTAGTCATAAGCTTTTAGAAAAAAAATATGCTTTATTGGGTCGGAAATGAATATTATGGAAATTACAAACGTTGTATTGAAGCTATACTATCTGCCACCACAGGTTAAAAATTTATATTTCTAATAAAAAACATATTGTGAAAATTTCAAAAGTCTCTCTAATTACACAATTAGACTATTAAGTTTAAAAAATTTTTAAGGTTGCAATTCTGTTGCTAAAACCTTTAAAAATAAATTTCAGCTAATTAAACAGAATAAGGTGTAAAAATTCATACACTAAAACCGCTGGGATTGTATGTGCTGCAGTGAACACACACCTACACAAGTGAATTTTTGAATTCGGTGTTTACTTATGTTTATTAAAGTGTGTGATTTGTGTAGGCTTGACAGCCAATACTTATAGGGCATATTTTGTACACAATGCAGTCATTAATTAAATTGAAACTCCCACCTAAACGATAATAATTTATACAAATTCCTCGTTTAAATATTTAATATCAAATTTAATTAACACACAAACACGCATATATCTCTGTCTACATATTTATATCCCAAAAATACTTATTTCAAATTATTAACACTCACGAGCAAGTAACTGCATATAAACTGCGTATTATAAAAGCTTATGAATTCAATTTCTTTTATTTAAATTAAATTTTACGGTAAAATTTGAACAAAAGATTAAAAACGTTTCTTTAATCTCGTGTGAATACACTAGAGTTAAAAAATTAATTGCCCTTGTAGTTTTTATACCCTTCACCTGTAGTGTTTTGTCATTTCGTTTGTAATTTCTACACTATTCATTTTCGACCGCTTAAACTATTTACTTCCTCTGAATAGAGGAGTTGACTGAGCAATGTACGCACGTCCATGTGTTTTTCGAAATAGACTCTTAGAAACCCCACATGCTGCATATTCGAGGATTAAATACTGCTGAAATATAATTCAATTGCTCAATATCTTTTTGGAGATAAGAGCAAGACTGTTTCTGCCTTTTCCCATATTTTTAAAAAAGAAAATTTTTAGCTCTAAAATAATTTGTAGACACGTTTTTAACTATTTATAGATGAATTATGCTTCTTAGTTAGGTAGAACATGCAGCTGTTGTGCAGTTGACTTGGGTACTTTATTTTACGAACCGGTTTAAAATTAATTGAGATATAAGCACCTATATGCAATGGCTTCGGTATTTTTTCCAAAATTTAAAACTTAAAATAAATTTTTTCAGCCGCTGAACAACCGATAGGGTCAACATGGATTTCATATGAAAAGTTAAAATAGAAAAATGTAATACGCTATAAACTTAAAGCTCATAATGGCCGCCACCATCGAATGGCACACATAATTTTATATTTGGTTCAAACTTAATTTTAAAATGTTTCCCGCCAAACCCCTTTATTTTGGTATTAAATGAAAGTAAAATACAGCAAACTATGAAAAATAAAATGGCTGATAAATCTTTTTCTGAACCCTCTCAATATAGATAAGAAATAAAAGGGATTGACCAAAAAAAAAATTAAAATGAAAGATGACAAGGAAAATAATAAAGCAAAATGGCGTACAGTGTTACCCACGATTTGATCGTTATACCTATGTTGAATGGTGAAAATCGGCATGGCCGAATATATCACTCTTACTTGTTTCTTTTTTGTCGAATTAAGATTTTAGCAACTTGCCAATTCCTGATTATTTATCTGCTTAAAGTTTTATATTCTTTGACGTTTAACAGTACAACAGAAATTGTATTCACAAGTTGTGATAGACGATACAAAATGCAATGGGGGCTTGTACATTGAACATATCGTTGGTCACAAGTAGAATGGCCCTAACTCAAATAATTGTAATTTTACAAGAGAAGATAAAAACTTAACAGAAACTGTATTATCACAATGTGATTTCTTTTGTAAGATTTATTGTGAAATTGTTATTTTTTATACTATTTTACTAATTTTTTTTTCGAGGTGTTCGAATAAAATATTAATATAAGAAAATCACGTTCGAAATATTCGAAATATAAATTCTATGCTTCCTATACACCAATTTCAATGTCACCACTAACTGCAAAGATATTTTAGGATGTACATAAATGGTAATGCAAAAGTCAAGTCTGTGTATAAAAATTCTTCTTTTTTTTATTTTTTTTTAGATTTTTTTCAACGAATCGTGTTACATTAAAATGAAACTAAGCAAAGAGGTAATATTTTAATTTTCTAATGGGTGTTCAATAAACAAAAAAGTTTTAAGGCAAGCTTGACTTTTGGCCCACCCTTACTTGCAGACGTAACCTTTGGCCCATCCTTGAAAGCAGGCGTGATTTTTGGCCTATTCTGTATAATAATTTACGAAAACAAACTTAAGCCCGAATAATTTTTAACAATAAAATTTTATCAGAAATGAGATTAATATGAATCACCCAGAAATATTTAACGGATTTGACGTAACATGTGTGATATCAAAATATCCTGATTTTTCTTCAATAAGAGATTGCACACCATCTGAATAATTAACAGGAATTTCCAGTCTATATTAAATAAGAATATGTGACAGCGCATAGAGAAAGGGACCTAAGGGTAAAAAAAAAATTTTACCTTTTTTTTTATGTGGACAACAACTGAGCATCGAATGAGACCGATCCCATGCCCCAAAAGTGTTCCCTCCCAGAGATGTGCGCGTTTTATAAAAGTGAAGTCGACGATTCTAAGCGCAAATAGAAAGGGACCTACCGGTAAAATTTATTTATTTACATTTTTTCCCCTACTAAATTAACAAAATAACTTGATTTTACGAAACTATAAAAAATTTATTTTTTTCCTTATGAACAATTTAAAAAAATAGAAAAATCATGTAATCCTTAAAATGGCTCTCCTGAACAAAACCTGTTTTTACCCTTAGGTCCCTCTATGCGTTGTCACATATGTACTAACTACAAAACATAACTTACTTTAGACTGTGGTGCAAAACAATGTTGCCGTTTTTACTTAATGGGTTAATTTTTACCTTAATACATTCCACAAAAACAAATGCAGGGATATTTGTGTTTAAGTAGTAGACATGTATTGAGTTTTTACTAAAAAAAAATACATTACAGCTGACTACGTAGAAGTAATTTTTTTTACTACGACCAGTGACAACAAGTAGGGAATTCAAAAATTGGACTTGCGCATTTACAAAATTCTCTTACAAATAAATTCTGATTTTTTTTTAGATAAAAAACAACTTTATTTCTATATGAAACAACAACAAAGAACACAATAACAACAATAATATTTCGGTTAACATATGTTTTTGTTTGAGAGGGAATTTTTATTTAAGTGATGCCAATGCCACAAAAACAAAATATTTAATATGTTAGAATACTTCTGAACTATTGGTGGTATATTTTTTAAGCTTACAGCAAAACATTTTAAGAAAGACTATTCAGGAAAAATATTTACCTTTTGTAAAGGAGTTAAAAACTAGATTTCTTTAAAAAATTTATATAGAAACCTCCTGCGAAAATGTTTAAATTTTGATAAATTAGATCGTTAGCATTTTTTTTTATAAAATAAATAGTAAAAATAAAGAAAGAAAGAATAAAAATATATAAATAATTTAATCAGTTTAATTACCTGTTTTTATCATATAATTTTAAAAGAGCCTGTGTCTTTTTAGAGAAACAATTTTAAATTTTTTTTATTTACAGTTAAACCGCTTGATAACTATAGAGCCGAAATTGCCTTAGAGTAACTAGTTCTCCCAAGCAAAACATATTATATTTTTTAGACAATTTGATGCAAAAAAAAGGATAATCAAAAAAATAAAAATTTTTTAAATTCGTATTTTGTATGATATTTGTAACACTCAAGAAAAAATTAATAACTTGTTAAAAAAATTATAAACTTGAAACAATTCTTCATTAACTTATTGATCTGTAAAAAAATATAGAAATATTTCCTCTAATATAACATTTATGAGAAATTTTTTTAAATTGGCTTTTGTACCAAATAAAATTTTTATCCATAAATCATATTTTTGTTAGACAAACTCTACAAATTGTTTTATTTTTGAAGAATATTGTTAAGAATATGAATACCGTACATATCAGATGATCATCATAAAAAGAGTTTCTCCTTAGATTTATTGATTTCCAATCAGCGGTATATTTTTGTTTTATATTTAGCCTGTGCTGCCAACGTTTAAAAAAAATAAAAATTTACTGGCAATTTTATAGAGGATGTTTTTCTATCTGATCCAATTTTGTCTCACTTTCTTACGAATAACACAAACTTTTTTGGCCTCTAAGAAGTAAACTGTTGCTAGTTTACGTGGCGTGACAGGAAATAATATAGAGGTGCCAATTTATAGGCCAATTTCTTAAAATCTTATTTCCATTCTAATAAGTCGATTCTAAAAATTGAAATCTTTAAATTCAATTTTTATTTTTTTGCACGTTTCTGTTTAAACTAATATTTAAATATTTTAATAAGGCCTGATTGAGTTCATATTAACATTCTTATTATTAAAAACAATTTTTTTAATTATGATTAATGAAATAATAATCTGAGAAATTATATTTTTACCGACACCAGCCGACTATCTAGAATGCATTTTCGAAACTAGCTACGATTTTATCATCAGCACTTTCTGATCGGAGGTTACATATTGGTTGTAAATATTATGTATTTAACTCCTGGGACTTAACTTAAGTTCATTTATCACAATTAAAAATTTTCTTTGTTATAACAAGAATATTACTATGAACTCAAGCCTTGTTAAAAATGTAAATATTAATTAAAATTTGTATTAAGACTAATGTATAAAATTTTAATTTTTTAATTTTCAAAAGAATTAATTGATCCAAGTTGATCCAATTGGAAAAATGTTAACGCAAAAAGGGAGCTTGTTTAAATTTAAATTGAGCGATTTGATACCCACTTTAAAAACAAAAATATTAAACCACTATTATATATTTTTTTTAAAATACAGAATTTTTTAAAATCGTTTTTCGAATTCTAGTTGAACGTAAACTTTAACGGTGACTCAAAAACTCTACTTAGCATGCAAACAACAAAAAAATTATAAAGGAAAATTTTTTGGAAATAATGTCTGTCACACCTTAAATATAAAAAAAAAATATATTATTGGTATCCTCTGTGGAAAATTGAAGAAGCCAGAACAAAATTTCGAAAAGTAGAATCCAGCCAGTCGTGTTTCACGTACTCATTATCTTTGTTCCCTTGTCATTAAATTTTGCCTGTTTGTCTTTCAATTTTTTAAGTGTGCAATTAGATTATATTACATTTTAACGATTTATCTCTAATATTAAAAAAAACAAGTAAAAGCGCTATATTCGGCCGTGCCGAATCTTATATACCCTTCACAACGTGTAGTCATGCAATAACAGTAAATTCACGTATGTATGTTAAAAAAAACAAAAAAAAATAAAAAATAAAAAAAAAATTAAAAAAAAAAAATTTAAAAAAAAATTAAAAAAAAAAAATTATTATATACATATAT
Organism: Phyto melanocephala; assembly: GCA_941918925.1. NCBI lineage: Eukaryota > Metazoa > Arthropoda > Insecta > Diptera > Rhinophoridae > Phyto > Phyto melanocephala. The sequence continues at coordinate 113,275,519 of OW799237.1, forward strand.
AATATATATAAAACAAAAAAAAAATAAAAAAAAAATTAAAAAAAAAAAATAAAAAAAAATAATAATAAAAATATATGTATATAATATATTAAATAAAAAATAAAAAAAAAATAAAAAAAAAATTAAAAAAAAAAATTTTAAAAAAATTTAAAAAAAAATTTTTTTTCCTCAGCTGGGATTCGATGCCACGTTTTCTCTAACCAGTATACATGTTTGTATGTATGTATGTTGTTGTTGTAATGTTGTTTTTATGAAAAGAAAATCGAGGTGGTCGTGGGTTTTTGCTCATATCTCAGTTGTTTATGTACCGATGTTTCTGATTTTCAATACCGATCTACTCCCGAATATTTCTGATATTTTAATACTTTATCCGGGTCCAACCTATGTAGGGGGGCTTCAAAAAGTTGATTTCAACATACACACGGACAGACGGTCAGACGGACAGACGGACAGACGGACAGACGGACAGACGGACAGACGGTCAAGGCTTAATCGACTCCTCTATTCATAAGCTTTCAGAAAATATATACTTTATGGGGTCGGAAATGAAAATTGTAGAAATTTCACACGGAATGACAAACCTATATATACCCTTTTTCACTGTGTGAAGGGTATAAAAATTGGAATCAATGAGGAAAGTATGCGAATTATCGCTAAAATTTTAACTTAATAAATAAACTAGATTTGCTCTAGCGATTTGGAGGCCACCTTTAGAGGCATTTTTTGAAAACAAGTTCCCATCACTGTTTATCACATATACCAATGCGCTCACTATAGACAATTTCCCCTTATTTTTAATAGAATAATATTCAAAGAGGATACCAAAAGTTTATGTCGCAATAAGAAACTCTTTCAAGCACAAACTTTCTCGTTAAACGGTTGTAGAAAGCGGATTTTTAATGGATATTTTTTTTTTAATTCAAACAATAAAGAGGTAAAAAAGAATGAAAAAAATATTGTGCACAAATAAATTATAGTGAAAACAAAAGCGTTGATGAAAAACAACAGAAAAGTGAAAATTAAAAACAAATTGTAAAACTTTTTTTGAAATAAAAATAATCTAAAAGTTAAAAAATAAAAATAAAATTTGGAAAATTGTTTAAACCCCTAACATATACAACAAATATTGTTTCTTCGTATATTTTGTTTCAATTAAAATCCACAGTGTTATCAGTAACACTGCGTAGCGTATATTTTGTCGAGGGTGCGTTTGAGTGTTTGTGAGTATTTTTTGCATTTTTCTTTATACCTGTTTTTGTTTTTGGTGAATTCACAATGGTGGGAAAAAAATGTCCTGTTAAATAATCGAAAATAAAAGTAAAAAATACTTAATAAAAATATGAAATAATGGAAAAAGTACTGAGAAAGCAAATATAAAATAGAATATACAAAATGTCCTTGTTATACAAACAAAATGTATATAATATTAAGTGAATTATTTTTATAATGAAACAACGTGTGAAATCTAAAGCTCATTTCAGATTAAAAAAAATTAAAAAACACTAATATTTCAAGTTTTATTAATGTTTCCTTTACGTCTTCTATGAAACATTGCCTTGAAGTAGATTTTGCCATAACCACAATTTAATATTTTCGATTAAAAAACAAAATAAAAGTACTAAAGCATAAGAAAAGCGTGCATAAAACATAAGCAAAAAGGAGAAGAGCAACACAATATATTTACGTACATACAGACATATGTGTATGGGCATATAAAAAAATAAAAATATAAACAACATGTGAACGTATGTATGTATAAATATGTGAATTAAAAATATGCCATCCATTGTATGTGCACTTGAAAACCAACAACAATTAAAACATCAGCAACTTCAACAGCAACAAAAATATTAGCAACATCAAACAAAACCACAACCACTTACTATATGTTGTTCTTATTTTCAACCAACTGCTTTTATTACACATAATTTTTTTTTTACTCTACTTCTCCCACCTTCTGTCCCTTTTAAACACCATTCGGCTTCCTATACAAAAAAAAAAAAAAAACAAGAAATAAACAAAAGAAAAAAGTTAAAAAACAAACAAAAAATAAAGCAACAAAAGTTTATGCTGCTTTTATGTTTTTATTTATTTTTTGCTCTATTGTAACGGTACATGCATATTTTTTCACCACTTTGTATTGATATATTTTTACTCTACTAACACAGAGTTTGTGAATGAGTGACTGTGTATATGTGTATATATGCTTAATTTAAAATGTCTATGTGCAAAAGTGTTTGTGCTGTGATTTATCAAATGTGGGTCAATAAGGAGGTCGGCCTTCACAATGTGCGTGTATGAATAAAGTTGTATGATTTTTACGTAGAAAAACAAACAACTCCAACTGTAACAAAAAAAATAGGAATAAAATATGTAACACATTTGTTGTTGATGTCTTAAGACGCTCCTTTTACATGTGAAAATCATTAAATTTATTCTCTTTCCCTTCTATTCTAAGAAAAAGTGGTGTAAAAACTCAAGGTAAGCTGTAAAAAATATTTGAATTATTATTTTATATTTATTTTCATCTAAGTAAAGCGCAGTTTCATACAAATATATTTTGGTGTAAACAATTTTATTTTGAACAAGTAACAGTGCTATATTCGGCCGTGCCGAATCTTATATACCCTTCACAACGTGTAGTCATGCAATAACAATTGTTTGTATCACCATTCATCCCATATAAAATACGTGCATACGTACACGTTAGAATAAATGTGGCATCGAATCCCAGCTGAGCCAAAAAAATTTTATTTTATTTTATTTAATATATTATTTATATTTTATTATTTTTTTTATATTTTTTTTTAAATTTTTTTAAAAAATTTTTTTAGAAAAATTTTTAAAAAATTTTTAAAATTTTTTTTTTTAAATTTTTTAAAAATTTTTTTTTTTTAGTTTTTTTTATTATTTTTTTCTTATTTTTAATATGTTTTTTTTTGTAATTTTTTTTTGTTTGGTATGTTATTTACATGTATGTATGTATGTATGTTGTTGTTGTAATTGTGAAAAAAAACGAGGTGGTCGTGGTTTTTTGCTCATATCTCAGAAAGTTATGGGGCGATTGTGCTGAATTTCAATAGCGATTCATTCCTGGATATTTCCAAGAGATTGATACCATATACAGATCTGAGGAACATATAGTTGCTTCTAAAAGTTGATTTCAACCAACACACGGACAGACGGGCAGACGGACAGACGGATAGACGGACAGACGGTCAGGGCTTAATCGACTCCTCTATTCATAAGCTTTCAGAAAATATATACTTTATGGGGTCGGAAATGAAAATTGTAGAAATTACAAACGGAATGACAAAGCTATATATACCCTTGTGCACCACAGGTGAAGGGTATAATAAGGCCAATTCTAATGGTAATTTTCGTTGAAATAAATATTCCCAGCAAAATAACACATGAGTTGAAAGTCTTAGAAAACAGTTCTTAACTGCTTACAATTTGGCATCTAAACCTATTATTTTAGAACGGCGATGTCATTGGAGGCAAGTACTTATTACGCTTAATAGGGACTTACTTACTTACTTTTTTTTTTAGTAATAAATAAGAACTTAATTTGGATAACCTTAATAATTCATTAATAATATGGGCTTACAGAAGTCGTTCAAAAATTAGGTTTGATTATTGTGCGATATGTTATTTTAGAATTTAAAAATCAGTGAAAATTTATAAGTCATCAGTTTGCTTATTGTCTGCTTTGCTTATGAACTGCTTTGTCTAAACATTATTACTTATACTCTAAGTGTCTTAAACTAAATGAGAATTATAAAAAGTTTTGCATTTGAATAGCTTCTAGCAAATTTCAATTAAATGTTTGAAAATAGGCTCTTATGTATCTTAATATAAATCAAGTCATTACTAAAACACTCTTAGTCTATTAGATCACATCACTATTTTTCAGGCTGAGATCATGGCGATTACGGAAGGAATTAAATGGATAAAGGAAACGAATAGCGAAACCCCGATTCGTATCTTTACGGATAGCCAATCAGTGACTTAAACATTGAGAAAGGAGAAAGTTGAATCCCGGAACGTTTTGCAACGCAAGAGTGAGATAAACTCATATACAAATTGTGAACGTCTGGAGATAATATGGATACCAAGCCATCACGGGCTGATCGGAAACGAGAAAGCCGACAAATTATCCAAAATGGGAGCTCTTCCGAGTACTATAACTTTGGAGAACGCCAAACCCCTTAAACGATTTAAGGATGAACTTAAATGTTGGGCAATGGAGGAACATGTCAGAAAATGGCAAATCACTGATGTCGGTAAGGTGACAAGAACACTATGGGGTGACCCAAATTTTGGGAAATCAAAGGAGATTCTGAGACTAAGTAGACCTACACTTAGGAAACTAACCAGTGTAATTACAGGCCATACGGAGTTGAGAACCCATCTAGCTCGCATGAGATTATCTGAGGAGACAACATGAAGAGCATGCGAGGAAGAGGATGAGACTTTGGTACACTACCTCTGTCATTGTCCTGCGTTTGGGCATATTAGACGCGAGAATTTTACAGTGGATACTATGCCGAACTTGGAATACCTGGGGAATTCGAACTGGAGATCCATAAGGAGTTACATTGAGGGGACTGGGTTCTTGGACTAGTCCGTTATTTATGGGAAATTATGTTTATGGTTTTTGTTTGGGAATTCCGTTTTCCACATGTAGCGCACAACATACCAACTGGGCATAAGTGCATACCTGTCATGGGTTTGGGCTTTAAATGCCCCTCCTTTTCAACCTAACCTAACCTAGTAAGACAGACGATATGTGGTAGTCATTGAAAAGTTTGTTGTTTAGTAAGAGCAAGTCATTAACTAGTTTTTGCTGGGACATTATTATCGGGATCATAGGCAATTTTGTTTTACGCCCATTCACCGAATCTACGTGGTGCGTCAGTCTATTTTCGTTGAAATGCCGTAAATAACATAACAGCTGACGAAATGGCTGTTAGTTTAAAAAATGTTGCCAACATAAAATTCTATACTTCTATAAAAAACACCAGCTATAACCAAACACTTTCTTATATTTACCATATTTATTAAAAGAAAAATGTATCTACCATTTTGTTTTCGACGACATATAGAGCATAAATGTGTTATTTCTATATTTGACCCCTATATCTGGCATTTCATTTCGGACGACATCTTGGACTTAAGCTTTTTATAGCCTGCTGCATTTTACCATTCAAGTTCTTTCATCTGATAAAAATATTGAGATGATTCAAGAGGATACACTTTAAGTTTGTAGATTCGATCCTGATAAATATATGGTTTTTGTACGCCATTTGAAGATAGTGTCCATCAGGTTTTTAAAATTTTTAATCGTGTACTGTATTACAGTTTAGTATCTTTCATTTTAAACCAATACTAAAACTATCATTTATCTATACACTGAGAAAAATGGACTCTCATTTGGTCAATTTGGTCCAAATATTTTTAGGAATAAGAAATTTTGCTGTGATACATTTTATTGTTACTGAAGCTGCTAATTTTTTAAAAACCTGTCAACCTAAACAATTTGTTACTCATTTAAGGAAATAGGATTATTTCTTAGTAGATTTAAAATGACAAAACATGCTGTTACTAAGAAAAATCTTTCTACAGGAAATCATATATCTTTTGTGAGACAAAATAAACTTCTTTTTATCGAATATTGACTTAGTAAAACCCCATTGACTAATAAAACCACAAAAAGACAAATATTTAATCCACCAATAGCCAACCAATTCTTCTGCTCAATTAATAAAGCAACATTTTCTTAAAACAACATAAAACAAAACTCTTACTAAAGCTTCATTGAAACAGTGTTGTTCATGAAAATAGAAGCGATTGTTGCAAATGTGTCTAAACTTCAATTACTAGCCACATGTATTCGATTTGAAAGAAGGTCTTAATAAGATATGAATAGCCGTTTGTAATAACGTAAGAATCGGGTGTATTAACAAATATTGTTTCAAACAAATTTGCAATGAATACATTGCAACGTCACAATATCTTTTAATAAAAGCAATATCTTAAAGGCAAACATTGCACAAAATATTTGACTACTTTAATTTATAAAAAAAAAAATATATTGTCCTACCATTTACGCGAACACAACTGTATATACATACATATATATATGACTGTGTGAAATTGTGAGTAACAACATTTAAAAGAAAGAACAAAAAAAATTGTTGTGTTTTTTCAATCACATAAATTGGTTAATAACCATAAAACAAGTTATACAAGACAATTTTTTTCTTCTAACTTAATGGATATAAAACATTATAGCTTCAATTACAGATAGAGCAAGTTGTATGTCTTAAGCTGGCTAACAAGATGATAAAAATGAAATGGAAAAATGGAATCAGATTTACACGCACACACACTTGTATACCCATGATGTGCAGAGAAACTGAATACAAAAACATACTTAAATCTCACTTATAAACACAAAAATAAAGAGAAGAAATAACAAAATTAAAAGGAAACGGATACGGATATACCTCTACATGCTTAAAGTTACAAGCTAACATAGTCTTACACACACACAAAAGCATTTTTAAATTTCGAACAATATAAAAAAAATAAAACTTACTTACGACCACTAAACGCATACAAGCGTTGCCACAACTTAGCCTATTTTCCAAAAGTCAACTTTGTAGAGTTTGTTTCCTTTCTTCTTCATCTTCTTCTTTGTGACCAATATTCTTCTACAGTGTAATATTGTTATGTGCAAGCACTTGTACGTGTCAGCTTTTTAGATAATAAAAACGCACTTTTGAATATAAAATAACTTAAAGGCCAAAATGTTGCTTTAAGGTCTGAAATAACTGAGAACAATAGAATGAAACGAAAAGTTTTTAGAGACCGAAGGTAAAACATGTTTAACAAAATCTTGTTAGAAAAAATTAGAAACAAAAAAAAAAGTAATTTAATTTAATTGTTTTTTTTTATTTTTTATAATGCTTAATGCAGTAGTTCTTTAATTTAATAACGATTAAGTAATTCTTCGTCTTATTAAATTTTTATGTAATAATCAGAGACAAGAAGTTTACCGGCTTTTAATATAGTTTATTTTAACTGGACTTCGACTTCAAATCAAGCTTGGAAAAAGGATGTCTTTTTTTTACATCGAAACTTTTAAAATCAAAATACCACTGCTGGTAATTATTTTTAGTTTACTGGGATAGAAAATAGCCTGTTGAAAATAAAACTCACATACACATGGGAATTTCCATGTCACCGTACGTGACACTTGTACTCCTATAAAGTGGAGTAATTATTGCAAAAGAAAGAGTTTAGATTTTATGTTCCATTCAAAGGGTGCTTTAAAAAAAAAAAAATAATTGTATTTGAATCATTGTTATCTTAAGTATGCAGAAAAATAAGAATATTTCGTACGTGACATAAAAAAGAAGGTATATATGGAAATATGAAATATCTGCGAATTGTGGGAGGTATTTTTTCTTTTTTTTTTTAATTTCTTACACTAAAACAAATATTTTTCTTTTAAAATCCATCAAACCTAATTGAAAACCATCTTTAAATGATTTTATAATAAATTCAATTTAATATCGTTCGCGACATATCGTACGTGACAGATTTTTTTCTAGTAGTATTTTTAGGTAATAAAATAAATATTACGTTAAGAAAAAAAGTTAAATTCTAAATTAGGTGCTCTTGCGACTGTTCAAATACAAATGATGGAGACAAATAATGTTTTTGCACTACGTACGTGACATTAAAATAACATCCAAGGGAAATAAAAAAAAAAAAAAAAAAATTCCGCTTATTGGACTCTATATTTTCTTTTTTCTTATGGATCTTGTTAACTGTTGTTGTTACCTTAATTTTAAAGCATATTTACAATTACATTTTATTTTTACAATTCAGTCGCTAAAAAAAGTGTTTGATTGCAATTATTTAAAATAAGTCAAAGAGATAATCGGATTACACACTTATTATTGCTCTTAAAATAATTTAAAAAGCTCTTAATACCTGCGCATTTGAGTGTTTTTTTTTTATCAATAAGCTTATATTGAAAAACTTTTTCAAGAGTTTTCATGGAAATGTCCTTTTGTTAGTACACTTTAAAAAAAGTATCACATTTAATCCTATGATAATGGACTTTTCTAAAAAGTTTCTTTTATACTACAACACTTGCTTTCAATGAAATCGCTGCAATTGTTTTGATATATAGTGGACGCAAAATAAAAATACTTATTTTTAGATTTATTCACAAAACAGCAAAAATTAACTACAATAATGAAAAATTTTTTATCATTTCCCTACAATAAATCAGCAAAAGTTTCAGCGATTTTTTTTTAATGACAATTGTTATTTCCAATCGGACATAGATAATGCCGACAAAGTGATTGGCTACTAAGGTGCAAAAGGAAAGACATATCGATGGCCAAATATTGTAACTTGAAATATTATTGAGACATCTACACTGTGAAATCCGTGATTTGTGGACACTGATTCATTCAAACTGTATAACATTAGACTAATTACAGAGTTTTAGGAAATATTTTTTCTGGTTCTGTTTTATTTTCTAGCGGTTCTGGAAGCTCGCAGCTGCCTTTGCGATAGTGGGTGCACCAATTGCATTAGATTTACATACAAACACAATACAACAAAAAATAATTTGCTTATTCTGGACTGACAACATTTTATGTTTTATCCACTTACTCTGATAAATTTTTATTTGAATAAAGCAATGTACCAAAATGGTTGTAAACTTAAGATTTGCAACCTTAAATTTTTTTATCTCACATTTCTTCATGGTTTATTGAAAATTTAGTAAAAAAAAACAATGAAAAAATACCACGTGAAGTCATATTTTAAGCAAGTATGTTGAGAAATGAAAATTTACAAAAATTGTCCAAACCCAGCAGCAGGGATAAAATAAAAATTTATTAAGGACAAGATTTTATTTTATTTATTTCTGGCTTGGGTTCATTTTTATTTTTAATTTTTCTATACGAAGAGATTTCCTTTTTTTTTAATTGTGATAATGGAAGAATAAGCTAAAAAAGTAAGTTTTCATTACGACACCAGCCGAGTGGATTGCATTTTCAAAACCATCTACGGTGTCATCATCAGCTCTCTTTGATCGGAATGTTTTAGTGTTGGATATAAATTCTATCTACTTAACCCACAAGTTTTTAATGATATAGACAACTTAAATTAAATATAGTTCTTCTATTTATATTTCTGTCATAGTGAGTGAGAACGAAATTTACATCATCTTAAGCTTTTCTCATAAATCATTGCTTTTTTAGCTCAAGTTCATTTATTCTGTTATTTAATTTCCTAAAACATTTCCTAAACAAAATAAAATCTTAATAATTTCAAAAATATTCAAAAAAATTTTATTCCAATATTAGCCGGGTGAAATGCATTTGCGAAATCAGCTACGATTTTTTAAAAGAATCTTCTTAATATGAATACAATTTAATTTCATTTGGAAAGTGTTTTAGAAAATCAAATAACAGAATAAATGAACTTGAGCCAAAATAACAATGACTTACAATAAATGTTATATTAAAAGTTCGAATAAAATATTAATATTTAAAACCAATATTTTTAAATTTATCTTAATTTAGAAAAAAATTTTTTAAATTACGTGTTTTTTCCTCAGCTTTATTGGTTTCTGAAATTTCAAAATTGACAACGCTGTGTTGAGCCGTAGAGCAAAGACGATATTTATTAATAATACAAGTGTTGCCAATATAAAAATTCACAACACTGACTTCCAAATTATGCATTTAAAAAAATATTTTACACGATTTGGAGACGAACAGAAATTCAGATCACATATATGTTAAGTACTGATAAAAGCAAAAGTTGTTAAAAACTTAAAATTCGAAAAACTGCAGTTTGAACAATTACACTTTACTTTATGCGTACAACAATACACGAATCGGCAAAACAGATTATGTCGTTATTTTATTCAGTCATTTGTAAGCTTTTAAATGAAAAGGCTTTTGCCAATTGTTTTCTTGTTTGTTATACCCTTCACACAGTGAAAAAGGATATATATAGGTTTGTCATTCCGTGTGAAATTTCTACAATTTTCATTTCCGACCCCATAAAGTACATATTTTCTGAAAGCTTATAAATAGGGAAGTTGATTAAGCTCTGTCAGTCTGTCCGTCTGTCCGTCTGTCCGTGTGTATGTTTAAATCAACTGTTTGAAGCCCCCCGACTTCACTGGGATCCGGGTGTGGTATTAAAATATCATAAATATTCGGGAGTAGAACGGTATTGAAAATCAGAAACATCGGTTCATAAACAACTGAGATATGAGCAAAACCCACGAACACCTCGATTTTTTTTTTTCACATAACCAACATTACAAAAACAACATTACAACAACAACATACATACATACATACATACAAAAGCCCAGCTGAGCAAAAAAAAATTTTTTTTTTTTTTTTATATTTGTTTTTAAATTTTTTTTTAATTTTTTTTAATTTTTTTAATTTTTTTTTGTTTTATATTTGTTATATATACTTCAATTATTTTTTTTTAAATTTTTTTTTTAAATTTTTTTTTTTAATTTTTTTTTAATTCTTTTTTAATTATATAAAAAATTTTTTTTTTCTTATTTTTTTTATTTTTTTTTTAACATACATACGTAAATTTATAATTTTACAATGGGATGTTTTTATATACGTGTGTTTTTTATATGAATGTACGTATTTCATATGGGATGAATGGTGATACAAACTACTGTTATTGCACGACTACACGTTGTGAAGGGTATATAAGATTCAGCACGGCCGACACATAATCTGGAGATATTGAAGGTTATGTTTTTTTCTTTTCCTTATATTAGAAATTAATATTTATTTTTAAATAAATATAATGTCTGCTATTGAATGGTAAAAACTATTTGCTTTTACTGAGAAACCTTTCAGTGAATTGGAATGTATATATAAGTAACTGTGGTTAACCGAAAAAGTTTAAGTTCACTTTTAGTTTAACTAATCAATTCAATTAACATTTTTCTTTTAATCGAATCAGTTCGAACTATTTTCATAATTTAATGATCCATACTTTGTTTATAATAAAATTATAGTTGTTCCAAAAATAAAGTTTGTTCTTCTGGCTCACTATATGTATATATTGTCGCTGCTCTGACGCCATCGGTTGTGTGACAATTTTTGAATTGTTTTTATTACTATTTTAAACTTTTGTTGGTCATACATCTATACACCATACCGCTAAAAAATAAAGAAGAGTGTGTAAGTTTAATACAATAAGGTAAAAATATAAAACGACTTTTTTCGTATCCTAAAACTAATTTTATGTCAAAATACATATGTAGGTGTAACAAATTCAGAGAAACGACGATATAGTTTTTAAAGAAAATAAAAAGTCAAAGTGTTCTTTTTTGCAGTATAAATTCCAAAGCAAAATCTTTTTATTTACAAAACAAAAATAAGCAAAAATGTTTTAAAAAGTTATTAGAAAAATATTTAGGAAAAAACTATATTATATTCCAAGCAAAAGCTTAAATAGAAGTTATTACGCTATTTTCATTTCATGTTTGGTTTTTAATAAGAAATAAATGTCAATGTACGCACATCTTTACGTAAAATTGACCAAAAAAAATATATAATTGTATGAGTTTAGCATTTACTGGTTTACATCTATACGCGTCCTGCTACAAACAATAGGATAAAAATCAGGATAAGATCAAATTAAAAAGATTCAAATTTAAATATTATTTTATTTGTTGTTGTTGCTTTTTTCCCTCCTACAGATTGTACACAAAGGCCAAGTGTTTTTTGGACTGAATGGTCACCCCAACTCCACGCAAAACATTTTAGTGATAGACATCAAAAAAAGGATTAAAAAAACTGTAAATCTTGTTACGCCATAACAAAACCAATTTTAGCTAAGGAATTCAAAGGCTATTTCTTTAAAGAAAATTCATTAAAACTTTCGATTAAATATTTTATCTTGGGAGTAAAAAATCTTTAAAGTTGTCTTTATTCTCCGTTTATTTGTTCTGGATATTTTACACAAAATCCAGATGTGTCCTTAACTCATAAATAAACTTTTCGGATCAAAAATAACACATTTTATCATTACGGTTACTGCGAATAAATAAACAAAAAATAAAAATAAAATGTCATAAATAATAATAACAATGTCAAAAAGATAAAAACCACACATACACACCTACACAACTTACACAAACACATATACACGCACATGGAAACACATATTAAGGAAAAGGCAAGATATTGCCTTAAGGGTTTATTTTTTTAGGTCTATACTCTTTTGTATTACAATTTTGTTTATTCGTTTTTTTTATTTTGGTACTAAACAAGTGGAAAATGTAACAAAATATATAAAAAAAAAAAATTTTACTTTTTAACAAACCCATTGACACGTATGTGTGTGTGCGCGTGGGCTTTCTTACTGTCTATTCAAAAAGCAAAAAATTCAACAGTATTTTTTATCCTTTTCATTTGTGTGTGAAAACTTTTGGGCGTATGTGTGCTTATTGGTTTGGTTTTGTTTGGGTTTTTTTTTACACATTTTACATTTTCGCTTATTTACTTTTGACTTTATTTTTGTAAATATTCTTTTTTTTTTTTTTTTGAATTTTATTGCTGTTGCCAAGAACAACAATTCAGATTTGTATTTGCTTTTTTAAAACGCATTTGCTTAAGAATGTTAGCTTGTATGTTAATTCTTTGATGTTAGTTGAAAAGGTGTTAAGTCGAAAAATTGCAGTTTGGGTTTATGGTTGTGTATTACTAATGAACTTAACTGAGATGTTTTAATATTCTTCCAAAATCGTTGTTCTTAGAGAAATTATATAAAATTTAAAGCAGAAATTTGTATTAGAAATGGGCGTTAAAGTGGGCCTATCATCTGCTTTTCTCGCTCTACAAGAACATTAAGCATAATCATACACATAATTTTAAATGGTTTGAATTTCACTCACAGTAGATTATGTGAGAAGTAGGCATTAAAGTAAAAGTTTAAAAGTAGTTTCTGCTAATGCACCAAACGTAGATATTTCAATACAGAGTCCTTTATACTTCCAAAGTATTTGTTAAGAGAGTATTTATATGAATTTAAGATAAAGCGTTTTACGAAAGGTGGGCGTGTCAACTTCGTTTTTCGTTATTAAAAATCCATTAATAAAATACATCTAATAAAAGCGGAATTTCAGCATCTTATATTTTATTTTGTCAGTTTTACATCGTTTAAAATTTTAAGCGGACCAAAAAAGACACTGTGCAGTACAATTTTTTTTACATTTTGATCTAAAACCCTTTTCGTAATGTATGGATTTGAGCAATTTTTGGTAAAAGATTATTTTGTTACTCAAGAAATAGACTTGTAAAATTTTTTCCATTTCGACGTAAGAAAGACATTTTTTATGACCTACCCTTTTTTTTTACAAGTAATAACTTTCTTTTTAACACACCGTTTTAGTCTATTTTTGAAACCAAACATTTTTGATGTTTAAAAAATATTGGCAAAATATTGTCACCAAACATTTTCTGTTCAAGCTTTATCGTGCTTTCAACAGACAGACGGACATATGGACAGACGGACGGACGGACAGACTTACGTACGGTAAAATATTTTATTTTGTTGGCGGATAGACAAAAAGAGAATAAATGGAATATAGATAAAAATATCTATGATCTTAGAGTTGACTGCCTTTATAAATATTTAAATCATAACTATATCTGGTCGTTTCCATATTTTTACTGAACATGTAACAACGTCTGTGGTAACAAGTGGGTGGATGAGATAACAAGGAGGGGAACTGCTTTTGTTATCTTTACGGCAAATTTGTTCGCAATTCCGTTTGGGGCTATCTAAATTTGGATATTTAAACACTTTTTTAAAGAAGGCAATAACGACTGTTGAAAACTGGTGAAACGTAGAGTGGCCCAGCCTACATGGCCCTCTTTTGATATCAGATACAAATCTCAAAGTTTCTATCATGCGTCACTTGATGTTGAAAAAACTCGTAAACTAACTTTGACCTGCCTCTAATAACCATTTTGCAGCTGTTAACCTTCGGAGAAGGAAGAATCTTTATCCACGGTTTCTGCAAATGTTTGCTTGCATTTCAATTCACTCTCTCTCTCTGTCATTATTCATTCATAAATACTTGTCACGTAAAAAAATCCTCGTAGGACACAAAAAAAGTGTCTCTGTAATGATTTTTGGCGAGTATTCATCACTTTAAACTGTCAAAATAACTCACAAATAAAAGGACCTCGAGATAATGTAAACTGTAAGTAAACGGCAAACAAATGGACAGTAAAAATACAGAAAAAGTGTGTATTTATTAGTTTATTGTGATTTTTAAAGCCAAATTCAAAATTCAGAAACGGAGGGAAATAAAATCCATTAATGGATAAGTTCGCGGCACACATTCTTATAAGTTTTGGAATGAATGTAGTTCTTAAAGCTTGACTTATAAAGGAAATATCTAACAGAATAGTTCTGTTTAGCCGATACAACTCCCAAAATTTGAGCGCTAGAAATTCAAATGTTGTTGTTCAATCTCGTAAGTTCCTACGGTTAATCCTTAAACCATTTCTTTCATCGTATTGTTCTGCTGTTATTAAGGCTTCACATTACATTTTTATACCCGCCACCAAAAAAATGGTGGGGGTATATTCATTTTGTCATTCCGTTTGTAACACATCGAAATATCCATTTTAGACCCCATAAAGTATATATATTCTGAATCAGGGTTTGATTTGATGACGATCTAGCTATGTCCGTCCGTCTGTCCGTCTGTCCGTCTGTTGAAAGCACGATAGAGGTCGCACCGAAAAAGCTAGGGGGCTCAAATTTTGCCAGAATCTTTCTTATAGACAAGGTTTGTTTGGTATTGAAAATGGGCTAAATCGGAATATTAGGAAGAGAGTTATAGCTCGAAAAGTAGGAGTAGGTCGAAAAAACCGTGTCCTTCGAACATCGAATAAAATGGAATTGTGTCCAAAGGCATTAACGTAGACTCATGAAACTTCATATATATATTTCCTGAGTAAAAACAATATTTTCCTACGAAAATTATCTAAATCCATGCATTAGGAGAGGAGTTATCGATCAAAATGTACGAAAATTTATACCGCACAGTGTATTTTTCGGTATATTTAAAAACAAAAACGTCATAAAAGCAACAAAATTGGATGTAAGACTCTGAAATTTTGCACACTTTGCTTTTTGGTGAGACGCTTTTTTGACACGGAAAATCAATGTGCCACGCCCACTTTTACGCCCACCTCCCATATAACGTTTTACCTAAAATTCATATAATTTCTCTATTAATAAAGATTTTGGAATAATAAAGGGCTATATTGAAACACCTAAGTTGTACTCATTCACAAAAATAACTTTGACACGCCTACTATAACGCCCACTTTTCACGTTATATACCGTTAATGAAATTTAAAAGCTCATAAAACCGCCAAAATTAGAGGTATATTGATCAAATTTGCTACGTATATCCTTCTAATCAATGTAATTGTTGTGCCAAAAAGTTAACGCCTACCTCCTATATAACGGTTTATCTTAAATTCATGTAATTTCTCTATTGACAAAGTTGTTGGGAAAATAAAGGACTATATTGAAATATCTAAGTTGTATTTATTAGCAGAAACTTTATTGACACGCCTACTTTAACGCCCACTTTCATTGAAAGACTACATTTACAAAAGCATATTAGTAGCATATCGAAGTTATAAAGGGTGGTTAAATTTTAAGGACCGATGTTGAATTTAAATAAAACACAAATTATTTAGGAAATTATTATTATTTCTTTTTGTAATCATAATATTTGCATGGTTCAATTGTGTATTTAACAAAATATCAGCCAAATGGCCCCCCCCATCCTAGGCGCCACTCCTCTATCTGATGGTTCAAATTTTCAATGACAATGTTGATGCTCAATTGTTGGGCATGATGATGAGTCGAGGTTGACTGCTCTTTTGTCACACTATCGCAAAAACCAGCGGTGGTTCCCATTTAACGAACTAAGAAGGCATTCACAGATTTTCTAACATTTTATACAGACCTGTTTTGCAGAAATTTAAATATTTTTTACAATTCTCCCGATTGTGGACGAATTTAAACGATTATGTTGATCAAAAGAATTACGAAGTGCACAAAATGCATTTTGATTTGAACGACCATTTTTTAAAAAACCTGAATTACTTTAAAGCGTTGCTCACTTGCGTATCTTTCCACTGATCAAATTGAGTAAGTTTGAGATTGAGAAATGTCAAATGAAATGCAGAAAACAAATTTAAAGACTAGGTGTAGTTCACCTTCAACATGGGCCCTTAAAATTTAACCACCCTCTACAAAGAAAGTGATACATATTTTATTATAAAGAGATTATTCCATAATGATTAACAAAATAATAAATATTGTGCTTTAAATGTACACAAAATTGGTGGTGGGTATAAAAGATTCGGCACAGCCGAATATAGTGCTCTTACTTGTTAAAATTATATTGTTGGTGTCTGTTTAAATAATTATTTTTTTATAAATACTTTTTAAATTTTTTTTATTTTACATTTTTTAATTTATAATTTTTGTTTGCTCTTTTTTTTCTTCCTCTTCTGCTGATGCTTTTTCTTAACATTTTTCGGTTTTGTGACAGTTCCAACGTAATGTTGTAAAGATTTTTATATTTCTTGTCATAAGTTACAAATACACTTTTTTTTACATACGTCGAAAAACGTTGGAATATTTTGTTTCATCACTTTTTGATGCTAAAGGTTCTCACTAAAATCACAGAACATTAGTAAAACATGAGATGTCTCAAATCAGGCCGAACGATCTGCAGATATACTTTATGGCTACGGGATGAAATAATAATAAGATTGAAATAAGCCTAAATTAAGTGCAAAATAGAAATTTAAGAAATGGGGCGTTGTATATAAAAATCGAGATTTCTACAAGCGCTCATAGAACTAGGTTTTGTTCGTGAGTTCGGTTTATAATCAATTATTTTTGTTGAGGCCAAAACCTTTAGTTATTTCGTACATGTAATTTGTTAAAAAAAAAACTATTAGTATATTGTAGTATTGTAATAATGTAGGGTGTTATATTGACGGCTGTGGCAAAAATGAAGTGCAACATTCCAAATTCAATATTAATAAATTCAAGGCTAAAAGTGCAGTTTTACTTTTTTTACAATAAATAATCATGCTTTGTACAACTTCGCTTATTTTTAATATCTTATATTATATTATCTTCTCTCTTTTTATACCCGCCACCAAAAAAATGGTGGGGGTATATTCATTTTGTCATTCCGTTTGTAACACGTCGAAATATCCATTTTAGACCCCATAAAGTATATATATTCTGAATCAGGGTTTGATTTGATGATGATCTAGCTATGTCCGTCCGTCTGTCCGTCTGTCCGTCTGTCCGTCTGTTGAAAGCACGATAGAGGTCGCACCGAAAAAGCTAGGGGCCTCAAATTTTGCCAGAATCTTTCTTATAGACAAGGTTTGTTTGGTATTGAAAATGGGCTAAATCGGAATATTAGGAAGAGAGTTATAGCTCGAAAAGCAAGAGTAGGTCGAAAAAACCGTGTCCTTCGAACATCGAATAAAATGGAATTGTGTCCAAACGCATTAACGTAGACTCATGAAACTTCGAATATATATTTCCTGAGTAAAAACAATATTTTTCCCCAAAAATTATCTAAATCTAAGCATTAGGAGAGGAGTTATCGATCAAAATGTACGAAAATTTATACCGCACAGTGTATTTTTCGGTATATTTAAAAACAAAAACGTCATAAAAGCAACAAAATTGGATGTACGACTCTGAAATTTTGCACACTTTGCTTTTTGGTGAGACGCTTTTTTTTAACGGAAAACCAATGTGCCACGCCCACTTTTACGCCCACCTCCCATATAACGTTTTACCTAAAATTCATATAATTTCTCTATTAATAAAGATTTTGGAATAATAAAGGGCTATATTGAAACACCTAAGTTGTACTCATTCGTAAAAATAACTTTGACACGCCTACTATAACGCCCACTTTTCACGTTATCTACCGTTAATTAAATTTAAAAGCTCATAAAACCGCCAAAATTAGAGGTATGTTGATCAAATTTGCTAAGTATATCCCCCTAGGCAATGTCATTACTGCGCCAGAAAATTAAGGTGCCACGCCCACTTTTACGCCCACCTCCCATATAAAGTTTTACCTAAAATTCATATAATTTCTCTATTAATAAACATTTTGGAATAATAAAGGGCTATATTGAAACACCTAAGTTGTACTCATTTGCAAAAATAACTTTGACACGCCTACTATAACGCCCACTTTTCACGTTATCTACCGTTAATGAAATTTAAAAGCTCATTAATCCGCCAAAATTAGAGGTTTGATGATAAAATTTGCTACGTATATCCCACTAGGCAATGTCAATACTGTGCCAGAAAATTAAGGTGCCACGCCCACTTTTACACCCACCTCCCATATAACGTTTTACCTAAAATTCATATAATTTCTCTATTAATAAAGATTTTGGAATAATAAAGGGCTATATTGAAACACCTAAGTTGTACTCATTCGCAAAAAAAACTTTGACAAGCCTACTATAACGCCCACTTTTCACGTTATCTACCGTTAATGAAATTTAAAAGCTCATAAAACCGCCAAAATTAGAGGTATGATGATCAAATTTGCTACGTATATCCTTCTATTCAATGTAATTTGTTTGCTTTTGTTGTTTTGTTTTTTATACCCGCCTTCAAAAAAATGGTGGGGGTATATCCATTTTGTCATTCCGTTTGTAACACATCGAAATATCCATTTTAGGTGACACGCGCACTTTAACGCCTACGTCCCATATAACGGTTTATCTTAAATTCATGTAATTTCTCTATTAATAAAGTTTTTGGGAAAATAAAGGACTATATTGAAATATCTTAGTTGTATTTATTAGCAGAAACTTTATTGACATGCCTACTTTAACGCCCATTTTCATTGAAAGACTACACTTACAAAAGCATTTTAGTTGCATTCGAAGTTATAAAGGGTGGTTAAATTTTATGTTGAATTTAAATAAAACATAAATTATTTAGGATATTATTATTATTTCTTTTTGTAATTATAATATTTGTATGGTTCAATTATGTATTTAACAAAATATCGGCCAAATGCCCTCCCCCCATCCTTGGCGCCACTCCACTATCTGATGGCCCAAAATTTCAATGACAATGTTGATTCTCAATTATTGGGCATGATGATGAGGCGAGGTTGACTGCTCTTTTGCCACACTATCGCAAAAACCAGCAGTGGTTCCAATTCAACGAACTAAGAAGGCATTCACAGATTTGCTAACATTTTATACAGACCCGTTTTGCAGAAATTTAAATATTTTTTACAATTCTCCCGATTGTGGATAAATTTGAACGATTATGTTGATCAAAAGAATTACGAACTGCACAAAATGCATTTTGATTTAAACGCCCATTTTTATAAAAAACCTGAATAACTTTAAAGCGTTGCTGATTTGCGTATCTTTCCACGGATCAAATTGAGTAAGTTTGAGATTGAGAAATGTCAAGTGAAATGCAGAAAACAAATTTAAAAACTAGCTGTAGTTCACCTTCAACATGGGCCCTTAAAATTTAACCACCCTCTACAAAGAAAGTGATACATATTTTATTATAAAGAGATTATTCCATAATGATTAACAAAATAATAAATATTGTGCTTTAAATGTACACAAAATTGGTGGTGGGTATAAAAGATTCGGCACAGCCGAATATAGTGCTCTTACTTGTTTATTTTTGCCTTGGATTTTCGGTTTAAAACATACACGCACTCATCTTCAATGCCACCACAAAAACCACTCACACAAACACATATAAATGGAAATACAAACACAAGAATTATTCCCACTTTTTTCTCACTTACTTGAACATTGTTTAGATTTCGTTTTTCTTGCTTTGTGCTCTTTTTTTTCCTTTTTTATTTCCTCTCTTTTTATAACTATTTGAGATCTAATTCCAAGAAATTTCTCTATTCATTCTAACCTTCATCCACTATAAGCAAAGAGTGTATATGGAGTTGTCAAATTTATCAATTTTCTGTCTTCACATAGAATAATTTCGTATGTGTTAACATGGTAGGGATGTAAAAAAACTGCACAACAATAAATTATTTTTATATCGGCGGTCAAAAGTTGTAAGGCCCTTACTAAAATAATCGTAACTTTACAGGAGAAGGTAAAAACTTAATAGAAACTGTATTTGTAAAATGCAACTTATCTTGTTAAATTGCCTGTAAAACTGTAATTTCTGATACAATTGCATTAAATTTTTGTGCCAGGGTGTATTTGTATGAAATATATGGAAATTGCTTAAAAACTGAAATTTGTAAAAAATTCGATTTGGGACCTTTCTACCTGTGCCCATCGATATGTTAACATTTTTTAAAGATGGTCTTTGACATTTCACTGAAACACCTTGGAATATTGTATTTCGTAAATGCTCCTTAAAGGACATAATAATATACAATTTATTTTAAAATTTTGAACGCATTTTAATTACCAATATACGTAGCTTTAGCAGAAGAAATGTTTTATTTTAACGTTTCGGTTTAAGATTATGATTGATGAATTTTAAAATATTATCCAAAAGTAATAAAAGTTCTAAATGTTTAAACTCTTTACCCAAGCCAAGCGTATATACAGCTTTGTCATGCCGTTTCCTAGAATTCATTTCCAACCCCATATATCTTCTGAAAGCTTATGAATACGAAAGTCGATTGAAAAATGTCCATCTCTCAGTCTCTCCGTCCGTCTGTCTGTCTGTCTGTCTGTCGGTCCGTGTGTTAGTTGAAATCAACAAAGTGATAGCCAAGAATTTGTTGGAAAATTTAAACTAATATATAAATTTTTATACAAGCTTGAGTTTACTTTTTAGCGTTCTTATTTTACAGAGAATTTTATTTATTGTGATAATGAATAATCTAGAAAAGTATATTTTGCCGACACTAGCTAAGGGGAATGCCTTGTCGAAACCCGCTACGGATTCCATCATCAGTACTCTTTAATCAGCGATTACATGTTGTATGTAAATATCATCTATTTAACTCACAGGTTTTCAAGCTAATTGAATTCGGTTACTAATTTGTTTATTTATATTTTTTTTTTTAAGGTTAAGTTGTTTAAATATATTTAGTTGCTTAAGCTTCTCAATCATTTTTCGACATGCCATAAATACCGGAATACAAGCCGTAATTTGAGAAGTTATTGCGGAAAAAACCGTAAATTTTTCAATTTAATTAAATATGATTTTTATCCAAGCTTAAGATCACTTTTTTGTTTCACAAATATTTGTTTTTTATTTTATAAAATTTGTATACATATTTACCCTGAAGAAGCTACCAATTGTTTGGTGGCAAAATATTGGTTACTAATAAATAATTGTATTATGAAAAAAAAAGTGATCTCAAGCTTGGATAAAAATCACATATAATCAATAAAAAGATCAAGAAGTTTAGACGCTATATTATTAATTTGATAAATTTTAATAAGATGGTTCTATTTTATGGAAGGCTACTCTGTAAATTTTTCTCTGAGTGAAGCAACTACCCGAAAATTGACAGGTACATCTTTATATAGAATAAATAATGACAAGCAGTTGACTCTTAAATCCTGCTTAAGCAAATTTCATTTTGTTAGAAAACACATGTAGTTGCACCGAGTTTTGGTTATTAAATTAACATGCGTATGATTCCCTAATAACGTAGTTTCTTTCAGAGAAGTCTAAAATTGTGCCCTAAAATTGAGGTAAATGACATTCATAATAATCATAAAAGAGCGCCAATTTAATTTTTCTTTCAGTTATGTCTGTTTTCATTTCATCTTGTTGTATGGTAAATTTCTATATCCATATGCTGCTGCTTCATTAGCAAATGTTTGTAACAAATATGAAATGTTAATAATTTTTTTTCTTTAAAATAAAACCGCAAGTAAAATAAGACCACTGCTTTTATTTTGCTCTCATTTGTATGTCCATGAGTGTCTTTTAAATAATTAACGAAACATGGATTAAATATTGTCCTTGTTTATTAAAACCGTAGTTGACAAATTTATTTATTATTCAAATGACTAAAAAAACATGAAAATATAAAAAATTTGTTTATAAATATGCTGGCCTAACTAAAACTAATTTCCTAGAAAATACTTGAGCAAACAAGTAATTTGTTAGTTGTTTCCACGATATTATGTTTTCAGTCAAAAACGAAAAAAAAACA
Organism: Phyto melanocephala; assembly: GCA_941918925.1. NCBI lineage: Eukaryota > Metazoa > Arthropoda > Insecta > Diptera > Rhinophoridae > Phyto > Phyto melanocephala. The sequence goes on from OW799237.1 coordinate 113,297,831, forward strand.
TTACGAAAAAGTACAGGGTTACAAGTTGTAAAATGTGATTCGATTTAAGTGAAAACCCTCATGATTTTAAAACTACCACATCACTGGACGTAATTGTGTTTATGTATATCAATATATTAAGAAAGAATATAGAACTCATGCTTGTGAACTGCAAAGAAATTTATAGTAACAAAATTGGAAGTAGTGTTAATTCACTTATTTACTTTCAAGACTTCTAAGTAAATTTTGTAAAAGCATTAATTCTAAATGATTCCCTGAATGTAAAAAATTTGCTATAATTGATGTGCATAAAAATTAATGACATATCATGCAAAATAGCTTAAACAATTGTAAGTGTTAACAAACAAATTTTACTCATGAAACTTCAGATGCTTGTAACCAAGTATGCATGAGTTATATGCACTTATTAGAGAGCAGAGCAGTTTATTAATAAATTCATATAAACAGACGATCTGCAAGACTCGCTAATGTTAAAATCAACCCTAATGATATTTTTTTTAAATTTTATCACTTCGTCATCAGTTAAACCCCTGCAAAAACACTTTAATGTCAAAGTTTTTTTTTTGTGGAGAGGGCAATATAGATTGCTTGAATGAGTTGTGACAAATATTTCGAATGGAAGCGCATTTAGGAAGCCATTTAAACTATTAATTGAGAAGTGAAGAAAATGTAATTCACTTTGCCCTATTTTTAATTTATTTTGCCGGATTATCCCAAAACAATACGTACGTATGATTGTTATACAAAAACCAAATTTAATATTAATCATACGTCGCGTTTGCAGCTATTTCATGTGCATATACGTAAACTTTTAATGAAACCATTTTATGCCCACCACCAATAAAATGTTGTGGGGATATATTCATTTTATCATTCCGACTGTAACACATCGAAATGTCAATTTTAAACTCCATATAATATATATTTTTCAGTCCTGGAATCGTACGTAAAATTGTGTCAGTTTTATTACTTTTAAAATTCTAAGTAGACAGAAACAGACAATGTGCAGTGTAATTTTTGGACGTTTTGATCTCTAACTCCTTTCGTTATGTACAGATTTAATCAATTTAAAAAAACTTATTCTTTTTCTGGAGAAATATATTTATGAAGTTTTATTGCTCTATTTTAATGCGTTTAGACACAATCGAATTTTATTCAATGTTGGAAGAACATTGTTTTATCTTTACCTAATATACTGATTTAGAAAGAAATATTCTGGCAAAATTTGATTCCTCTAGCTTTTTCGAGCTTTTTTTCTGGGGTTTTCGAGTACTATTTATCGTGCTTTCAACAGATGGACAGACAGACAGAAAATATATACCATTGGAGGTTTTAAATGAGTATTTTGATGTGTTACAGGTTTCATACCTGATTTTGTCATCGTGCTTCTGTTACACCACAATTCTGATAAAATGAAACATTTTAGTGTTTAAAAAGTTTCTGAAAATGAAAGGCGCTACACGACTGTTAAATTTCTGTTCTTATTTTTTGGTATTTCAAAACATTTTGTATTCACAATATTTTCATTCGCAAGACTCAGTATAATAGTGTGAAGTCGCCTTAAATGATTTTAAGGTAAAGCAAATTATAAAATGAATTTTTGGTTCAAGTAAAATGAAATAAGTTTAGACAACATTTTTACAATACAGACTTTTAAATAAAAATAATTTTTCACTAACAATATATAACAAGGCATTTTAAATATATTAAAAGACAATCCAAAATTAGATATTGACTAAGTTAACTCCGCACTTTGTGTTTAACTTAAATTGCAGACGTCATCGCCTAACAGTTTAATAAAATATTATCTCTGTACGTTTGTATGTATGTGTATGGCAATCTGTGTGACTGTTTTTGTTCTTAGTTTTTCTTTATTGGCATTTTATTATTATTTTATATGCAAGAGTTCAAGGATATTTTTACGTTACGCAACATAATACGAGTATGAGCACTTACTCATACACTTGCTGCACACACACATATGCACATACACACTCATTTACGTTTTACACATACTGAGTTTCTCTGCCGACAAATGGGTGTTTAATTTTTAGCTAGCGGTGAATAAATCGTCACTATGAACTATCTTCTAGATAGATCAGATTAGACTAGATCAAACTAGTCTTTAAGATTTTCTTCGAGTAGTGTTCTCATATCGAAAATTCATTTTATAAGAATTTTAGTTATTGGACTGTAATTTAAATTTAAATAATAAATTGTATAAAGATGGAATTTGTAAAAAGTTTGTGAAATTAAAATTGTGCTTTTAAGAATTATTTTTACAAACTTTTTCTAGTATGAAAGAAAATGAATGTGACTTTAAAAAATTTATTAAAAATAGTCATAACTTATTTCCAAATTGTTTAATTTTATAAATAAAAATACTTCTTCTTTATATATAGTTTGTTAGTGCAACATTAGTTTGCAATTTTTATTTTTCTTTTTATAAATAAAACACACTTATAGGAAGGAAAAGAAGACTTAATTTAAAAAAAAAAGATTTAAGTTTATTAAGGCTTGGTTTGAAACTGAAGATTTTTTTTTTTGTTTTAAAAGATACAAGTGATCAAGTCCCTTATTTCTACCAAATATTTTGTACAAGGTGGCGTAAAGATCATCACTGAAAATTGCAAACAAGCAATTAAGGCTTTAATGCTAGTTTGTAGCGGCTTGGAATAATTGTGTCGATTATTTCGAGTAAAAAATTATAATAAGCGACGGGAACTATTTGTATTTAAGTCTTAATTTCTAATGCTACAAAAATTCAAAAACTGATTTAACCGATCTTTTTTTTAATGAAAGCAATACGGTTACTGTTACTGGCGAACCCTATAAAATAAAAGGCTTCTTATTGCTCTTGCGCAAGAGGCTTGCGCAAATCTTTTGTTTATGTATAAAATGAGGATGGGTTAAGAGGAAAAAAATTTCTCATATTTAAGTATTTGATTGAGAAATCAAAAACAAAATAAAACTAACAAAAATTAAAACCAAAAAAGTATGACCAAAAAATTGAAACTTGGGCAAGATAATTGCTGAGTCTGAACGTGAAAGCAAGTCTAAAGGACAATTTAAAAAATAAAAAACTAACTTGCGCAAAGACTTGCCTTATCAAAAAAGAAACTAACAAGGAATTTTTAATTGTGATATAGGAGAGATTAATCCAAAATAGTAAGTCTTGTCAAGCACTTCAAGTTTCTATTAAAAATACTTAAGTTGTAAAGAAAAATCAAAAAAATGTTGCCTAAAAAATTAACTAAAAAATAAATTGAAATTGCTTAGTAGGAAAATCTTATATTTGATGGTGTAAGGCAGACTTGTTCTTCTAATGCGCTCGTATGTACATTAATATGTATTTAAATCGTTTTTATTTTAAATTTCTTATTTATTTTTTTTTTAATGAACATTTAAAAATAATGTTCTTCCTTAATTATTGATTTACAAAAAGGCTTTTATGTTAACGTAAGCAATTAAAAATGTAAACTAATTTCAAAAGAAATTGATTTTACGGCATCTACAGTTCATTACTCAATTCAATATTTTTTATAGTTTTATTATTGACTTATCTCTTTAACTCAATTATGAAAAAAATTCAACATAAAAATAAACTATAATCCCTGCTGCATGAGGATTTAACATGATAAAGTTTCGACAAAATGTCAAATGAAAGCAAACTGAAAATAAAATAAATAAAAATGCTTAAAAATAAAAACTTTAATATTTTTTTACGAGAATATTTACAGTAAATTAGGCGTTACAAAAATGTGTGTGGGAGTATTTTAATTTATAAAACATTTCATAATAGACTACTATTGCGTTAGACAGCATGGCTATATAAAGCTTGAAGATATCATACTGAACGTTATGTTAAACAAAGCGAATTCTTTTTTTATACTTATTTCTGTGGTCATAAATGCTTTTGGACATTGACGACGAGGTTTTCATGTCAATAAATACTTTTAATATATTTTGTTATAGACGGCGAGTAAAAACTGCCGCTATAAATTATTTTTTTCGATATCCATTTCTAATCGATATGGACATCGAATTTCATTTCTTACTTTTACAAAGTTTTATTATTTTATTTACATTTTTATCTAACTTAATACCCAAAAATTTTGCAAATTGAGAACAAATTTGCAAAGAAGTCGAATGCCGAAAACTGCTTTTTAAATGCACTAAAATGAAAAATAGAATAAAAATGTATCTCAAAACAAGTAAGTGTGCTACATATATTCCGCCGTGCCGAATCTAATAATACCCTTCACCATTATAAACACATCGTGGCTAAGCTTAGATTTCTTATATTATGTTAAGTAAAAGCCATTTTCTTTTTTATATCGGACGCCATATCTGATTTTTTTAAATTTACCTTACTAATAGTATTCATGTAGTCAAGTCCTTTTATTTGACACCCACATTCCATTCTTTTGTCCAAAAGTTATAAAAAATCGATTTTCATTTGTAAAGAATATCTTTAAAAAAGTTGTATTTTTTTGCTTATGTCTCAGTTAGTTTCGATCCAATTTGTCACTTTTTCTCAGCAATAATTTTTGTGGCTAAGGTTTATCTTCTGCTGTCTTAGGCATGTCCAAGAATTAACAAGGGACTTTAACAATTTTATTTATTCTGAGAAAAAATATAATTTTTTAAAATAATTTTTGCCTATAACTTTATCCGTTAGTAACCGAATTATCAAAAATCTTGAAGGCATATAACAAGATAGATATCGTACCTATAAAATGGTAATAATTATCTCTTCAAGTTAAGCTAGGCCTAAAAGTTAAAGAAATTTGCGGTAAAAATATGAGAACAACTAGAGTCAGTTTGTTTGCTAATATTTCAGATAGTTATGACTGAGTTAGATTTAAATAGCGATTCATTCCCGGATATTTGCAAAAGATTGGCAATACATACAGATCTGGTTAGCATGTGAGGGCTCAAAAATTTGATTTCAACCAACACACGGATAAAATGATAAACAGACAGACTGACAGACGGATAGACGTACATACGGATATGGAGACCTTTTTTCAACACTAACTGCGTAGTGTTTTCTAAAATTTAAAGTTGTTAAGAACGATGTTGAATTAGTGTATTCGGGTTTTCGGTATCATTCTCGTTTTCTACAGCAACGGTTTTAAGAGACCGACCAGTACATTGATGCACAGAAGTCCTGTTGGCCAGTTTTCCAGTTTCTTAAAAAAAAACTTTTCGAACGGATGATACATTAGATATACTTTCTTTCTTCTTTCTTTCGACTGAAAAGTCTTTAATGTTTTCCAGCACAACTTCCCAAATTTTTTTTTTAAAACTTTATCACAGCAATTAATAAAAATGTTCCTTTGTAAAGCGCTATTTTTTTTTAACAGCATAAAAAGGTGAAATTTGCCCAATTTCAGAATTTTCAATTGCATAAAAAGTTAACACTTAATTTAAAAATTCTCATTAAGATATTCTTACATCGACTCTTTTCATAAAACTGTAACTTTAAATTTTTATTTCTTATTTGTGTTCACGTGGACTGTTTTCTGTAAAATTATTATAGCAGAGCTTTTTTCAATTTTGTTTTTGTGTATTTTCTTAATAAATAAATTAAAGTTAAATCAATGAATTAAAATAAATTGATTAATCTTTTGATTAACGTTTAGCTTAAATTTACCTTGTTTTAATTTAACTTGAACTATAAATTGACTTTATTTTAAATAATTGTTGAAACCTGTTTGAAATATTTTTAATTTTCTCATAATTTTATTTATTCAATTTTTTATTTTTTAGAATAATTTATATATGCACCTTTAATTATATTTTCTACTGACTTTCTGACTTTAACTATACTGACCTCCACCAAAAGTGATAAATCTGTTACAACAAACTTCAAAAAATAAAATAGTAAAAACAAGCAAACAAATATACCGTTTAAAATCTCTTTCTCTCAGAGCAGAAAAAAAAACAAAAAAGAACACTTTTATGTGTGCCTTAAATTTTGAGTATCTTTTGCATTACTTTGTAGTTAGCTTACCCACCGTTGCCACATGCAAGTGCAAGTGAAAAAAAACAAATACACTAACACTTTTTTACTAACACAACCACATTTTGGCAACCTGCGACTCAGCTTGCGAAGAAATTTTTAAGCAAGTAAAATTATTACAGTTACGGCAAGTAAAGTGACAGGCCGAAAAACAGTGTTGTCTAATGCTGAGTTTTTTGTTTACTCACTAATATATCATACAATTGTGGTAAATAATTCAGCTAATTTTTTTAATAAATATGTATATATTTATATGAAGAATATTAAGAAAAATTATAAATATTTATTTAAAATGTAAGTTTTATTATAAATATCAATTTTTAATAAAAAAAATTATTAAAAAGTTACATGTCTAAAGGTAACGTTCAATAGTGGCTATTGACAACACTTTATTACCAATTGAAGCAGCGCCATTTGTTTTAAATTTGTTTGAAGTTTATTTGTTGACGACATTTTAAAAATGAACTTGCACTGTGCTGTGTAGCCACTCAAAAAATTGTTGTGTTTTTTTGTCATTTTTCCTGATTTTCGTTAGTAATACGTATACACTACTTGCAAGTAAATACTTGCTTGTGGCAACGTAGGGTTATAGTTAGTTCATAAAAGTTAACTTAAAGTGCTTTATTTTAGTAGTCGACTACTGTATTGCTAAAGGCTATAATATACGGCATGTTTTTTATATGTGACTTTAAAATTTGTGAGACATATGTAAATCTACATGTCTGTCAAAATTGTACTTTTATTGGCAACCATCGCTGACTGCTTTGCAGCAGCAGAGATTTCTGCCAACGTCTAATATCACATGTTTTTGACAGAAGAAAATAAAGCTCTAATTTTTGTTTTAGTTTCTACATAATATTCAAAGCGATTTTATGCCGACTTTATAGAATATTTCAAACGGACTATTAAAAATAAATAATAATGGAAATAATGTCTTTCAGATTATATAAAATTTTGAAAAAAGAAAATATTAAGAAACGGGAAAATGTTAAGTTTTTTATAATATAATAAGGGGTTGGTCATAAAACAAATCAGTATTTATTTTAAAAGAAGTAACGGAATTAGAGTACTCTCGATCATCGTTAGACACAAAATATTTTTCAAAATATCTTTAAAAACATTTTCTCCGTGTGTCGGTCAATTATCACATGACATGATTGATAATCTTTAGTCATTTCTAAAGCAAATTATTTTTATTGATTGTACTCGTAACACCTGCTTACGAACACCACTTACTAAAAGTTCCTTAAATGCAATAAAAATTACAATATAAATACTATTTGAATGGCTCCTACAAATTTTTACAATAAAAAAATATATGTAGTCTATATCTAGTTAAATTTTTTAACAATTAATCACTGATATGTCACACTATAAATCAAGGCATTAGTTATCTATTGCTTAAAAGGACGGGCGATATATTACAATCATGAAAAAGTATGGTTTTCATTAATTACTCGCTTTTTGCTGGGGAACTACATTGACAAAACAAAAATTGTTATTGAAATAAAATATGCATTTCGTGTGAAGTCGCATTGTAGTTTCATAGATTTTATATTTATTGATAACAAAAATAGATTACTGAACAAATTTGAGTGCAGTGTGAATAAACTAACTACTATTTTCGTTTATAATTTCGAGTACCGATAACAAATCTCAAAACTCAATGGAAATTTAATTAATGAATAGATGTCAACATGAGACATAAAACGATGGAAAATATTGTATATAAACACGTACACATTCTTACACATATGAACTCAACTACTGGAGTAGAAGTATTGATTTGTATTAAGGCGGTAAAATTTTTTTTCGTTTTTATATAGAGAAAAAATTAACATCGGTTTATACCACGTTAAAGAAAAACTTACAATAATAATGTTAATAAGTCGTCGTAGTACAACAGAGTTCGTTGTGTGTATGCCAAATAAAGATTGATAATATAGGTGCACATCAGTAAGTGAAATGTTATATAAAATACTGTATTAGTTTAATAAATTGTTTTAAAAAAAACTAGACCTTGTTACCGTAAATATCACCAAAGTACAAGATGTATAATTTATTTGATGTCTTTTGAAATTTTCCTTTTTTTGTAAAATTCGAAATAAATGTTTTTATATAAAAATACGAAAATTTAATTCTCGAGTGAACCAAATGTGCCTAATGCATTTTTAAGGTGGTGTAAAAAATTATAAAAACATCGGTTGGATAATTTAAAATTTAACAATGAACATAGGTGTGTCCTAAATAGGTTTTGTATGTGTATAGACAGGCTTGAGCCAAACACATTTTTTGAGTATAGGCAGGCTGAAGTAAAGAATTATATTAAGAAAATAATTAATTAACGTTAATGATTACTTAAGTATTGTTTATAAATATGGGTTATTGTAAATGTTGCTTCACATATGTGAGTAACAACTCAAACTCAAGCTATGGAATATTGTAAATAAATAGAAAAATAGCGATTATAATGGGTTAAACAAATGCCTTGGAAAATTCCACAACTATCAAAGGTAATTAATTTTGAAAAAAAATCATAAGCACATTAACATCAAAAACTTTTGTGTGCATGCTGTTCCCATAATTTATTTACTTTTATTTTTATTTATTTGAACTTTTACTTCATTTAATATGCTCATGCATATATTCTTGTTCAAATTCCTCCAGCCACTTTCGATATAAGACCAGCTAACCAACTTCTTTGAGAGCCCAGCAATAAGTGTATGTTTGAATAGGTATTAATTAAATACAAATCAACCACAAATCTATTAAAACTATACTAATATCTACTCGGAAGTAATTTTAATTAAAATTATACCACAACATTTTTCAAAGTAAAACAATGAACGCATTTACTTCAATAGAGTAATAACTGAAAAAAGTACGGGTCCTTCTTATAGGCCATTATTTAAGTAAAAAGTTTTCAATATAAGATTCGGGGCTAATTAAAACTTTATTGTATGAAATAATGCTCTAAACCTTATTAAAGGCAATATTTAAGAAAAAAAAACAATAAAGCCAGTTATAGGCTTACTTTACTTTACTTAACATAAACTTGACCTAATTTTACCGAAAAAGGGAACAATGTTTTCAAGGAATTATTGACTGAAATTTGAACCATGGGCGTAACTAGATCATTATAAAAGGTGTGATGCCCCCTACATAAAGTTAACTAAGTTCAAGATTTTTTCTCCCCCAAAAATAAATTTTTAAGCTTTTGCCACCCTCAGAAATAATTTTTACCTACACCAGTAATTGGAATAGACTCTTTTCCGTAAGACGTAACGATATATTTATGCCTTTTTGAACCTTTTTGGCGTAATCACATAAGGTGATAGCGCAGATGGAGAGTATTTTTTATCTCTCTTTTTATATATGGAGTTTGACAATTCTTGGGGCTGAAATCACTTTTTTATATATAAAGTTTGACGAACATTGGGACATAAACAAACAATTGGCTGTTTTGGCTCAGGCACCTATCTATGTGTACTCTGCTTGAGACTAAATATTGTAGATGATAGGGAGGAGTTTAATTTATAACAGTACAGCTGATTGCTATTACTTAGAAACTTAAAACTATAGATTTAAATACTTTAGCAGCTATTTTAAAGATAAGTTGAGCAAAACTGAAAGCAAATGCGGAAAATATTATCGGACAAGAAAGTAAACTGAAGTAAGCTTTTGGTCAGAGTATTTCATGTAAACTGATTGTGGGTATCCTTTCATTTCTTTTTACTTTATAATATTTTAGTTCCTTACAGTTTTAAAGTTTTCATCTTCAAGTCATATTATTACACTTCCCTTCCTAACCTAATCTTGAGCAAATATGCCATTTTCGAGTTAACACAATGTGAACATAAACGAGCAGTATGTTTAATGAAAATATTTCTGGCAATAAATATGCTAATAGCCAGGCATAGCTAAAGTAATGAAAATTTCCAAGAAATGTATACATAAATACAATAAAGTACCAAGATAACTGCAAACATATCGACATACAAATAACCAAATAAGACTTTAATGATATTAATAATTACTAAAAGAAAACTTTTTCACCCTTAAATATCTAAAAGTATTTCAACAATTAAACAACAACATTAGGAAGTTACTAAAAGGACTATAAATACGAACAAAAATTTATAGGACAGGAAAATCCATAAAAAAGTTTTAATACAAATGTAAAATATAACATACTAAAGGATCTTTCAATAAGATTTTATTTTCTTGTTTTAAGACGAAAAATAAAATGACTATTTTTGTACGGCAACTTATTAAGGATATACTGTCGTATGTCCTTCAAGCGCTTTACGATTAATTATCTAAAGACTCCGCTTAAAAATACTGGTTTTATATAATTTTGCTATTCCATTTTTAAATTTCACAATATTCATTTGCAACCCCATAAAAACAGGTATTTCTTAGGAATAGAAAAGTCAATTAAGCATTAAGCATTGTCCGTCTCTCCGAGCTTTGGTTGTAGTGATGAAAACTTCACATGTTTAAGGCGACTGTCCGTTTTTTCACCATATTTTTACTACAAATTTCAAGTCTTTTTAAATCTAGAATAATTTATACAAACGTTTGTTTCTTTTTAATGATAAAATATATCCCTAGGCCAATTCGAAAAACCACAACCGAACACAATCGGTCGCTAATCTACAAAGTTATAGGCCATAAAAACTAAGAAGAAAAAATAAAGTTTTAAATAAATTAAGTTCCCCAAGCTGCCATATAATTTTTTAACATGCTGGTGATGCAAAATTGCAAACCATTGTGGCGAAACTTTTTCATATATTATCTCTATGGACAATGATTTTGCAAGAATGAAGTTAAATTTATTATCAAAAATTACTTTGATACTCCTACTTCAACGCCCACTTTTCACATATTTTACTGTCAATGAAATTTAAAAGCTTATAAAACCGACAAATAAGATAAATGATAATGAAATTTGGCATTAAAACTTCCTTGTCAATATATATATCCACCTCGGCACCGCTCTCGCATTACCTCAAGGTGGCTCCAATTTGCGGTCATTTTACCATCATCGAACCTTAGCTTGCGTCCAAGACTCCATATGTACCCATCCTTAGGCAGTAGTCATCCGTCGAGTGTGGTCCTCATGGTCTTTGTCCTTAAAATACTTTCGCAGTAATTTGATATGGCAGTACAGTTTTCTTCATCCTTGATCATCTTTTATATTACATTTTTCACATCGCCTGAGCTAAGTTTTCGCGATTTTTAACCCAGCAACTGCACATGAAAAAAGTGTGCTCTGCATCATCCTGAACTTCACACACATCGGTGAGCTACATTTTCTCATTCTGTAGAGATACTTTCTAAAATATCCATGTCCTGATAACATCTGATTAATGTCTCCAGTTTTCCTAGTTTTTCCAACCTCTGGGATTAGTTTGGCAGTCCATCTTTCATACTCATTGTTGTCCCAGCGTGTCTGTCATTTCTGGAAAGTCATATACCTCTCTGCTGCCAGATATGTATGACGTTTCTGCACTATTACTCTGCCTTGCCATAAAGATTTTCATGCGCTCCTCTGCCAGTAAGTTAGTGGGTATCATACCTGCCATGACTTGAACTGCCGTTGCCGATACTGTGCGATAAGCGCAGGCTACTATTAATGCTACTATGTGATTCACGTTCAGGTTTCTTGGCCAGATTTCACATCCATAAAGGCGGATGCTATTGCAGGCTTCCATAAGTTGTTTTCTCTTTTTTGAAAGGGGTCCCCCGACATTTGCCATTAATCTGCTTAACTTAACTGTTAGGTTAAGTTAGGTTCGATTGAAAAGGAAAGCCACCAAAAGCACAAACCCAAGACAGGTATACACTTATGCCCAGTTGGCATGTTGTGCGCTCCACGTGGGAACCGAAATTCCCCATTTAAAACCATAATCGTAATTTCCCATAAATAAATATCAGACTAGTTCAAGAACTCAGTCCCCTCAATGTAATGCCTAATGGATCTCCAATTTGAGTTCCTTAGCTTAACTCTTATCTCAGCAGCTTTTTTAGTAGCGTTCCGTATTTGAGCAGAGGATGTAAGCTTTGAATCCAATCGTATGCCAAGAACCCCAGGATTAAAAAATCAGTTGTGTGGTCTCAACGCAATTTACAGATTAATACTGCAGTGTTGTCAAAGTATAAGAATATTTATAATTTATATTTGAACTACTTTTACAGGTTCTCATGCTTCTAATTAGGGTATATTTTCTACCTTTCATAATTTTGTTTATTTTAATTGTTTTCATTACATTTAAATACAAAATATTCAAAGGAATCATTTTCTTATATACAATTACAGATTCGATTTGGATTTCTCTATATTGGGGTAAGTTTTTTTATGTAAGATTTTAACGTTAAAATAATAAAATTATTGGAATTTTTAATTTTCTTCCTTAATAAAACTTAAATTTCTGGTACTGTTATTGATGTTTAAAAATATTTAGTTTATTAGAAAACAGAACACTTGTGCAGAATATTACAAATATACAGACCACAAACCCCAGCTAAAGCATTTATTTATTTCTTTTCCTAAAACGTTATAGTAATTTCGATATTTAGAAGGAATAACGAAGCGGAAACTAAAGGAAAGTAACTAAACGATTGAGTAAAATTGTTAGCAGTCATTGAAAATTTCTTACATTGAAAGGAGCAGCAACAAACTAACAACAAAATAAATGAAATTTCGATTTAAAGGACTTTTTTTATAAAAGTACCGGAAAATTATTTTATAAAATACATACATACGTACATGTACATTCATACATGTACATACATACATGCACATATTTACACACTCTACTATAAAAGAAGAGAGAAAAAAAGGAGCCTTGATATTTAAAAATAAAAAGAAAAATATTTGTATCTTCTGCTTTCTTAGGAGAAAGAACACCATGAGATGGTTGCAAGGAAAAACGAAAGACAGAAGCAATAAAACTACAAAATTATATTTCACCAACAAACGAATAACGATTTCAATTGAAGTTTGCTTGTTTGCCTGTGACCTTTATGAATTTAAAATTTAGAATTTTTATTTCAGCTTTCGTTCATGATTACGAAAACGATAATTTTATAATGGAATTTCTGTTGTTGTTAGACTCTAAGACAAATAGTTTTGTACTAGCAAATGTGCACAACTATAGCAACGTATTGAAGTGTATCCTTGTAAGTACAATTACACCTTCACCCACCACGTAGACGCTCAATATGTAGTCGCAATATTATTTTGTTATTATAAAAAGAATTTAAAGCTAAACAAGGTAACGTGCTTTATGCACTATCTTAACAAATTTATTGTCGTATACCTGGAATATTTTTGTCTACAGAAATTTAAAAAACTACTAATTTTCCATACAAATGCCTACTCTCTAGGGTAATCGATTATTCGACTTAAAAAAAAAACGGTTTTCAAATAGTTTGAAATTTTAAATTTAAAAAAAAACCGGTTGCTATTTTCAAAATTGAGAAAAAAACCGGTTAACCGGTTCGAATATATAAAATATAATATTTAGAGAAAAAATTTAAATATATTGTAAAAAAAGATTATAATTAAATTTATATATAAATATGAAATTTTTACAGTTTATATACGTTTGGCTGCACAATTACGCAATAACGCAATAACCGACATGAATGCAGTTGACTAATTTGGTTTTTGGTTTAGTTGAATTTAAAGACAAAAGGTACTCTTTACAAGTTAAATAAATAAATACAATAAATTAATAAATAAAAAAATAGATAAAACTTTTTATAAGGCTGTTATAAATTTTTGTATCTCCTCCTCTACATTTTTAAATGTTAAATAGATCTTTTAAACTAATATGCACTAACATATTTTGTTTGAAATTATTTCTGCAACTTGAAATACATTTTAAAGACTAGGGAAAAAAATCTTTAAAATTTCATTTTGAAAATTCTTTCTTATACCCCTGACAGACATACAAATACAGGCATAAACTAGTTTGATCGATGGTTTAGTTGAAATTTAAGTTGACAGACACTCTATGCCATTAATTAAAATAAGGATCTGGAAGAAGAGATTATTGGTTTTTCTTTATTGTAACTACACTTTTACCTAAAAGTGATCGATCAGCTAAGTTTATGCTTCAATTACCTTTAACTTTTAACGTTAGGCTTATATCCTATAAAAAAAATAATATTAAAGCTTAATTATTTTTCTTATATTACATTTGTTTTTTAAACAAATAAATTGCTTACAATATGGAAGAATATGTAATAGTTTTTATTTTCTGATTTTTGAAAACTTTTAGCATTCTAAATTTACTAAAGTACGACTGGTTACAAAGATATATGAAAATAAACTTTAAAAAATAAAAAAACCGGCTTTTTCGAATAAAAAAACCGGTGTATTCGATATTCGAAAAATCATTATTTAAAAAAAACCGCCAGCTAAAAGAGGAAAAAACCGGGTTTTCCACCGGTTGTCGGGTTTTCCACCGAGTCGATCACCCTAGTACTCTCCAGCCCTAGTTTTTATTCTTTAAAGATAAAATGTAATTGTTTTCAACTAAAGCTTGTATGTACAAAGTTTTTTTAATTAAAAGCTTTTAGAAAATATATAACAAATCAAAATTACTGGCATAATACGATGTAAACCTTCTTTAAATTGGTTTATTACTGGAAAATTATTAAGTGAGTGGTGGATGTACATATTTTTTTTTTTGTTTGACATCATCAAATTGGTTACAATTTCTTTTACAATTAAAGGCAACATGTTACAAGATGATACATTTTTTCCCCTTTATTCCTCCTGTGGGTATATGACAAAACATATCGTTGCTGCTCTTACAATTTCAGTTGTGTGTTTTTTACTTCGTTTTCAGGAGAGCAAAAGAATTATTTCATTTTCTAACCTAGTAATATTAGACTTACACATACTTACTATTGATTATTTTTGAACCATTCAAGATATCCTTAAACTGTTTTGTGGATGGATGTGTGACTAATAAACGTTCAAAATAGAGAAATAAAAAAAAATTCACAAATTGTCACATAACCGATCTCTGGCGTGACGATATATAATATTTTGATTGTGTATAATTAGTCTATTGTGGCTTGACACAGGATGATACAGCTGCTTTCTATCATTGCCAAGGAATAACAAGAGATATTTAGTTTGGATATTTAAGTCTTACAGTAAGCAATCAAAAGTCTTGACGTTAAAGGGTATAAAGAGAGAGAAATTAACCGATTCTCAAACCTACCCGATATGCACAAAAAATTTTATGAAAGTCGGCCATTTCGGAGGAGTTTAATCACAAACACCGCGACACGAGAACTTTATATATTAATAAAAGTTTTGAAAAAAATCAGATTCCGAAATGGCCTTTAAAACAAAGTTGTAAATGTCATATATTGGGGTTTTGACTTTTAGAATTTAAAGGAAAACTTCAAGCCCAAAATAGCGTCTGAAACAAAATGACTGACTAAGTATTTGTTTACACCATAAAACAAACATTAACATGTTTACTCAGGCTACTACATGCCTCACGGTTTGATATTTACAATCATCAATCATTTAAAAATATTTTAAAAATTAAATCCCATTAAAGCTTTATCGATAATTTTTATCCTTTTGTAGTTTTAACAAAGTAATTTTGACATCAAATAAATGGTATAATTTTTTATCTTTTTTTTGTTTCTCCATAATTACTGTGGATGAGAATTTTTCGTGGTTAATCTTTGGTTGCATTATATTTGTTGTTTGCTTCCACTTATTTTTGACATTCTCCTGCACCAACTATACTTTATAGCAACATTTCATCTATGAAACAAAGTTTATGACAACATAAATTAAATGAAATTTTAATTAAATTGTGATGGAAATATGACAGGATTTATGACTGTGTCGGATGACTTTGAGTTAAAGCACAAAGGAGAAATCCATTAAAATAGATTTTTATATTCATAAAGAAAATCATAATTATTACAGAGTACAGCCATAAATATTAGAAAAACCTAATTGGAAATTTATACTAAAAATTTTTTAGAGTTTGAAAAATAAACGAGAATCAAAAGTGCCACCAAGTATACTTAATGGCTATTACGATTATAAAGTTTATTTTGCTTTTAAGTACATTTAATGATTATTTTATTCTCAATATTTTTGTAGACTTTTAATAAACCTTAATATTAAACCGTTATATAAAGGAAAGGGGAATTGGTAAGGAGTTCTATTCGATGTTCATGTAACCCAGAGCTTATTTTCCACTAACAGCTTTAATGTTCAAACAGAATTCCGGCGTTACGTAGTTTGTATGCAAACTTGTCGCAAGCTAAGTTTTGGTCTTACTCACTCAAGAATGCTGCGATATTTTCATTAAAATTTCACACTATTGCAAGCAAGCTAATATTTTGCTGTTGTTTGAGCGCAACGACAAAGTTGGAGCAAAATAAAATTAAGCAATAAAATTAAAATATTTAATGTTACTGTCTTCGATTTATTTAATTATTTAAAAAAAAAAAACTTCAAAAGTATTCCATCAGGCTTGTCTTACATTCCGATTGTAGTAATATTTTTTTCGTATAAGCATACCTTCTTTAGATTGCGTTTATTATTATTTATTTTATAATTTCATCACAACTAGAATTTTTTTTAAAGACGCCACTCAAAGTACTCTAAACGCTTTTTATTGTAAACAATGTTAGTAGAAATGGATGAATGACATCGTATTTACATACAATTGAAAATGACAACCCTTTTCGCAACACATAAATAACAATCAACGTGAAGACTAATTCTGTATGCCAGATCAAGTCTTGTGCTCTTTGATAATTCAGTTTACTTTTTTCAATAAAACTTTTTAATTATATACATTTGAAACAATTAGTATTTTAATTAAATTAATTCAACGTCCTTCGTTTACAAGTCGCTGCTGCACACGTCTAACTGTCACGTTCTAACTTCACGTTCGATATTGACTGCCTGCTTTTCTGCTATTTCTTCACATCATTTCTTTTCTGCACGGTTGCAAATTTTTGGGAGCTTATAGTATTTAGATCTAAGTTATTATTTTTTAAAACTCCCCACTAAGTTGATGCCTGATTTTCTTATAACATTGTAGTGTGTATTATAAGTCAATGTTACCTATTGAATTATTGAAAAATCATACAAAAGCATGAGCGATTATTCTCTTAAGCTTTAGTTATGCAGAATATTAACAGGCCAAGTATATTATGGCATATTTAAAAAAGAGCGTCAACGTTGTGTAATTAACGTTAATGTTTACTTTTTCATCTTATTAACTAGAAAAAAGGATTAAATTTTAGATTAACCTACAAGCAGCTATCTTACTATTAAGGTTTGCTTTATAGTGTTATGTTTAATATTATATAAACGTTGATATATTTCTTTAAATCAACCGGGTTTCGTTAAATCTCAATAGATTAAACTTATACCGTACTTTATTTATTGTACCAGTTATTGTTATGACCCTGTTCTCAAACTCAGTTCGGTATACACACAACGCACTCTGTTGTGTTACTGCTGCACCAGCAGCTCTTGTTATACTAAATATTTATATTAGCTTTGCCGTAATGGTTCTATTAACTTCCACAATATTAATAAAAGTATGCTCCCGATCCAAAAGTCGGTATATGATAATAAAAGAAAGACGAGAGTCATGGGTAATGTTAATTAGACTACATTTTATGTGAACAATAGAATGTTTAGCAGAAAAACAACGCGTAAGACGCTGACGTTTGGCTGTTGGAATTACAAATAGCTTAAAAAAATTTGGTAATATATTATGTATAATAATACCTAAATTTAATTTTAGCTTTTTGCAATGCATACGTATATATTAGTGCTATTTAGTTGTGATCGGTCTGAAATGCAAGCCCTAATAACACTTTTGAATTGTATTTTCTATAAGATATTTTCTAATATTCAATATTCCTTCTTCTCTAAATGCATTTACTTTCTATCAACCCTCTAGTAATATTTCAAATACCATTCTTTGCATTTTTTTGTTATCAATCAGATAATTTTACAACAAAAAGGAAAAAAGAAATCAAGATATCTCCGTATCAAATTTCATCAAAATCCATTTAGTGGTTTTTTCAAGGAGGCCAAAAAGAAAGAAAGAAAGAAAAAAATTCTAAAAGTTTTTTTTTGCATTTTACAGTTTTTTTTTTTAAATCTTCTTACAAGCACATATACTTAGATTATATTCAGAGCATATGAGGTAGTATTTAAGTGGCCGTTCCGAAACGAAGCTCGTTGCGTGACCACTTCAATAGTATGTCAATTGCTTTATCTTATATATGACTTATAAATGCAGTTTCCTAAAATGAACAAAAACTATCCATAAATACATATATTTTAGATAAATTTATTGCAGTATAGACCATGATTTAACAATCATAATTTGACTATTATACGTACAAATTCACTTCGAAACATTTATTTTATTATTATCTATTATCAGTTAAGATATTCGCAATCGCTGTTGTTATCTGGATTTTAAACTCTAATTTTCTCTGCCTTTTCCATCACTAAACAATCTATATACCAGTTCTTTTATCTTTTGTTTTTGTTTTGTAAACCAAGGACTGATTTATCAATATTGATGTCCTTAGCTCAAGGCAAACACTTGTGTTATGGTTTTTAACCATAACAACTTTTTATTCTTGTTTATCTGTTTGCCTGTTCACATTCACATTCACTTTCTCATTTATACATTTAGTTTCGCTCACTTTTTTGCTTGTTAGTTATTGCGTTCTATTAATATGGTCTCGTTGTTGTTGTTGTTGTTCAAGCAAACCACTCAAGTTGAAAACATGGCAGAGGGATTCAACTACTAGTAGTACATGCATTTAACTAGTTTCATTTAAAATTACTATCATATTTTGCCCATATAAGAGTAAATGGACAGTGTTGGGCATTACGATATGAACAGATGTTTTAAATTTATTCCCAATTGTTATTTAAATAATTTTAAAATTGTTTTACTTTATAAATTTTTCAAAACACAAAAAATATTTAAAATATATTTAGTAAATTTGTCTACTAAAGAAAATTGCTATAAAAATTTTCTAACTCTGTAAAGTTATTAAGTACTTATATTCTGGAAGTAATTTCACGAACTAGAATAATTTTATTACGTTTTCGAAATGTATAGAAATATTTCATGTACTTTTTATTTAACAGAAGATTAATAACAAATAAATATGTAGAAAATTTGTAATAGCACAGCTTTACGATTTTAGAAAATTCTTTTAAGAAATTCCTACTAGAAAGTGTTACACGATCTTGTTAGTGTATTCACGTGACCTGCTCAACAAACAATAGTCCCCACAAAAATAAAATCGAGTCAAAAAAAATTTTTTTAATGTTGATCTGTAGTACTTTTTATTGATAATAGTGACCTCAGTAGTGACTTTTTAGAATATCTGTAAACCAATTTATGTCGTAAAGCAAAAAATGCAGATAGTAAGACGGTGATGAGGGTATTGTCACCATCGGTAGAGCATAGTGTTTACCAAATTTACAATATTGCAAAACGTTGAAATGATAACGCTAAATGAACGTTTTCCGACACTTGTTTCCATGATTGACACATCACTGTAAATAAATATTAATTTAAAACATTGATTTGATCTTAATAACTAAAAATACAAGTTATGATGGAGCGCCATCTGTTGTTGCTAAGGCACAAAAACACAACGCCTTCATATTATTGTGTAGTTGTACTGATCCTTGCTATTATGTGTCATTGGAATTTTTGCGAAACATATGTCATTTGTTGGTTTTCACTGGAGCTCCAAATACGTCCATGTGATCATATCAGTGCTTTACTGCCTGGAGAAAGGTAGTCGTCTGGGGGTTAATCATTTATTTTTGGCTTGAGTTGTCTGCGTTTAAGCCTCTTAATTAAACATTTTTACAAAAATGTTTCGCTTCAATATGGCACTAGGCCTAGGGACTGTATTTATTTTTATATCTGATGTATTGTAGCGGTACAGGCTTTTTGTATACACAACATTAAATAACTAAAGTTGCTCATTTGAATTGCAACAACATTAGGGAAACTAAAGTTATTCTTTTTGTCCTAATTACTGTAATAGTACAATATTTTTGGAAGAGTTAAAATTTTGGGTTTACAGGGTCGTGGGGGTACAAAATATTTACACAAGTCGTAACTTCTGGGTTTTCACTAATTTTGATTATACAATACTTAATATTTTCACACTCTATTGAAAAAATTATTTGAATGCACGATTTATTAATTAGTGATTGGTTAAAATTTTACTGACTTAACAGACCCATTAAATGTAATATGTATGATAAACACAGCGTATAACCATCGAATCGCTTGTTTTTAGAACCAATTAAGTTTTCGATAAACAGATCAACTGAATTAACAGCATTATTGTGCACCTTACTTTAGTTAGCGAAAAATGTACAGAGTAAATTGTCGCTCTACATTTATAGGTTTTATATGTCACATAGAACACAATAATTTACGAACGCCGAAGTGTAAATAAACAAAATATTTTTTTCTTTTCTCATAGCATAATTCAATTTACCATTATCGACAAGCTGAGCACTGTGAAAATTTTTTGAAAATCTACTTCTCACATTTTTATACACTGCTACATACGTCGCTGCTACACGTTACTCACGTATCCATGCAAGAAGTACATTAAATGTTTATTTTTTTGGTATTTTTTTTTCTGCAAAAATTTTTTATCTGGCGTCAATAACAACAGAGAAACGTATATACAAATTCTAGCAGTTATAACCCAGGATATTTGGCTTTTTAATAGTGGCATGCTAAGGCATACGTGTAGGTGTTTTGCAATTGGCGCCAAACCTCGCATTGATAGCAAAAAATTCACACAGATGCATTCAAAAATAAAAAAAAACGTATGGTAGGCTGATGAACATTTTGAAATAAAAATTGTTGGACTAACAAGTTGTCTCAAGTGTCGTAGTGTCATAACTATTTGGAATTGTTAATAGGGCCGAAACATTTTACAGCAAACGATAAAATAAAATTTCACTAAATTTAAAAATTTTAGGAAATTATGTCAGTATGACAAAGGGATAACAATACAAAAAAAAATGTATGCTTATAAAAAGTGATATGCGTTGTAAAACACACACATAGGTCTTATCGCCTAGTGAGCATTTCTGTACAATGGTGTTTCTCCGCATAAATTTTCATATTAATGTTATAGCATTTTAAGAAAAGAATTTATTATAATTAAATTTGCCACCAATATTATGGATAGAAATTGGTAATTTTTTAAGGTCCTCTACAAATTTTTTAAAAGAAATTAAAAAAATAAAATTATTTTATATTTTTTAAATTAATGTTTAACAAGTAAGAGCGCTATATTCGACCTTGCCGAATCTTATATACCCTTCACAACGTGTAGTTATGCAATAACAGTACTTTGTATCACCATTCATCCCATATGATATACGTACATACATATAAAAAACATACATATATAAAAACATCCCATTGTAAAATTATAAATTTACGTATGTATGTTAAAAAAAAAAAAATTAAAAAAAAAATTTAAAAAAAAAATTAAAAAAAAAAAATTAAAAAAAAAAATTAAAAAAAAAATATAAAAAAAAAAATTATTAAGATATAAATAATAAATATAAAACGAAAAAAAAAAATAAAAAAAAATTAACAAAAATAAAAAAATATAATAAAAAGAAATATAAATAATATACATATTAAATAAAAAAAATAAATAAAAAAAAAAATTAAAAAAAAAATTTTTTAAACATTAAAAAAAAAATTTTTGGATCAGCTGGGATTCGATGCCACGTTTTCTCTAACCAGTATACACGTTTGTATGTATGTATTGTATTTTGTTGTAATGTTGTTTTTGTGAAAAAAAAATCGAGATGGTCGTGGGTTTTTGCTCATATCTCAGTTGTTTATGTACCGATGTTTCTGATTTTCAATACCGATCTACTCCCGAATATTTCTGATATTTTAATACCTCGCCCGGGTCGATGTCGGGGGGCTTCAAAAAGTTGATTTCAACATACACACGGACAGACGCACAGATGGACAGACTGACAGAGCTTAATCGACTCCCCTATTCATAAGCTTTCAGAAAATATATACTTTATGGGATCGGAAATGAAAATTGTAGAAATTTCACACGGAATGACAAACCTATATATACCTTTTTCACTGTGTGAAGGGTATAAAAGAAAAACAAAATACTAAACGTACTCGTACACACATTTTCTGTTCTGGTGGCGGGCAGATAAATTTCATCGCAACCAAGTGTAACAACTTTATTACCGTTTTATGTTACCTATAAAAAAATACAGATAGTCCACTTAAAAATACACTATCAGTTTCTGGCATACCTAACAAAGAGCTGCACAAGCTTAGGAAAATTAGCTTATAAGCAATTTTATTCGACTCAAAATAGTGTGTGTATATTACTTTGTCATTAAAAAATACATACTTGCAAAACTGTGTGTTTTTCTTAAAGGTAATTTAAAACAGAATAAAACTCAACTAGATCGACGTGTGAATAAATTAAAGCTGAATCAAATTCATTATAATATAGATTATTAAAACTGAAATAGAACATTCAAAACATGTTTGAAAAACATGTACAAAAATTTTAACATTTGAAGTTTTGTAATGAGATGAAAAAATTTATAAAAAAAAAAAAAACTCTTATAAAAAGTGCTTTCCTTTCAAACCGCTCTAAGTTTATTTTGTAACACTGCTCTTTGATATTTATTTACGTTTTTCTGTGTGTGTTCTTTTGCACCGCACACAATGCAATGATTTATAGTTTTTTTAATGATATTTTACTTTATTTGAATACACTAAAACTCATAAAGAAAAACTTTTGAATAGATTAATTTTTAAGTATTAGTTATTTTTGGTAATTTTGTTTTGTAATATTTACAAAGATATATAGTGATTAGAAGTAGTATAAAATAAAACACATATTCTTTCGAACATTATACGCAGCTCTTTTATACATACTATAACTTTTTCAGGTATAGACTTACTCCTAAATGTATGATACGAACATATCGCACACTAAATACAATAACGTGACAACTGAACATTTTACAATAATAACTTTTTCCATACATTGATCCACAATCAGTGTTGCCACGACAAAAAAAAATTTACAACCAAATTACTTCAAAAAGTAACCAAATAAAAAAAAAAAAGTAACCAAAATTAAAATATAATTTTTTTAATTTTTTTATTATAAAAAATATTTGTACTTTACGAATGAATTACGAACTAAAAATAAACCAAAAATTCAAGTCTTACGTATCAAGTAACATAAAAAACTTAAAGGTAATTTTATTACAAATAACGATAAATAAATGAAAAGCTTTTATTTTAAATAAAGTTTTAAGTTTTTGCTAAAAGAAATAGGGTTTCAAGTGCTAACAATGTTGTCTAAACATTGTCACTTAAATGAGAACATTGCAATGTTAAACGTTCATATAAAAACATGATTTATAAATAAAACATATTAAATACTACTGAATTTTGGGCTTTAAAAAAGTAACCAAAAAGGAAAAAAAACCCATCTACACATTGGAAAAAAAAATAACCAATTTTAGTTATAAATAACCAAAAACGGCAACGCTGTCCACAATACACAATTCTAACTACTCTTAATATTTTTTAATCATCACTAACTTTTCTCGCAAATCTCGTTTTATCTTAGCATTGCTTCATCACGATAAACCATTTTTCCACTACTGAATATTTGGAATTTTGCTTTGTGACGCTATTATATTCAGCGTGCGATATGTTGATATATTTCTCTTTCTACTTGTGTTTTCCAACAATTGTTATTTTATTTTTATTACATATTTTCGAGAATTGAATATCTTATTTTCTACAATGTCTTTCTATTTAAAATACTACATTAAATTTAAGTTTATTGTTAAGTTTGTTCATGTATTTGCTGGGGATTTTTTTCCTCCTCATTTTATTGATTTGTTGCTAAAACTAAACCTC
Organism: Phyto melanocephala; assembly: GCA_941918925.1. Taxonomy (NCBI): domain Eukaryota; kingdom Metazoa; phylum Arthropoda; class Insecta; order Diptera; family Rhinophoridae; genus Phyto; species Phyto melanocephala. Next base: position 113,321,888 of record OW799237.1, read on the forward strand.
GAATACTGCTGAGAGTAATGTTAAAGCTAAGTGTGTTTTTTTTAGAAATCATCATGTATTATACACGTTAGCATTATACATATACAAGGAAATATGTGCAGGATTTTTTTAGAAGAATTTTAGAAACACCATAGGGCTTAGAAATATGTTCAATTTTATGGTTAACTAGATAGTTCTTCATACGTATATATTTATTTATGTGGAATCATAAAATAGCAAATACACATGCAAACATATATACCTGTGAATTTTACACATACATACATATATAGAATTTACCTGTACATTTTATTTTATTTAAAAAACGTTTCCCAAAGCCTAACCCATACAATATTTGTAACAATTCTTCACCAGCTGATATTACTTTGTAATTTGTACAAAGTAAGCAAGCCGGTAAATATTTATCATCTTGAGTGTCATTTTTTAGTAAAAGGCTTGTTATTTACTTCAAAAAAGTTGGCCTAAACTTCCTCTTCATGGTCGAAAAAATTACTGCATTATGACACCTCCATACCACAATGCGTACCAAACAGTAACTTTTTCAGAATACAAATACGCATTTGCTACATTTAAACAGATAACAGCTTGGCTAGACCGTCGATTTGGAAACCACTAAATGCGTTACGCTTTACAATTTTTTTTTTCATAGAGCCTGTTGTAGTATAACCGATCTGTGTCTCTTGCGGAAATGGAATCATCATGCTTTGATATTTTTCCTAAGACTGATTTCTTTCAGCTTCTGAAGAACAAAGAGGTAAGGATTTCAAATGTTTAAAATCCAGGATGGCCGCCGCTACAAAATGTTGTACAATTAATTTATATAAGCGTCAAAAGTAACTTAGAGTTAAACTAACTTCAGCCCCTTAATATTGTTATCAAATGAAAGGCATTAAAACACAATAAACAATATAAAAACCTAAGATGGCGTCCGAACTAAAATGGTGGATATATGGGTCGAAAATTGTTAATTACGACTTTGCCCCTTTCAACCCCCATAATGTGGGTATCAAAGAAAATAGTTGGACCAGTAGAATGCAGTAAATTATTAAAGCGTTGAAATCCAACGTGACGTCATAAGGGAAATGGCGAATAAGTATTTTCCTCAACCCATCAATATGGGCATCAAATCAAAAGTTCGGTTACAAGAATACAGCTAAATATGTTAAAATACAAAATCAAACACAAAATGCCATTTAACATTAAATCTGAGCTACACTACGATGTGGTCACTATGCCCAATTACATTGGGTATTGTCAGATTCGGAACTGCCGAATATAGCAAACTTACTTGTTTATTAAATTGTTTGTATTCACAGGCCTTTTACGTTTCGAATGAACAAATTGGGCTTCAGGTTCTGCAATTGCTCATTAATTTTCTTGGCAAATATAGTTGTATATTACCTGAAAAGAATTTTTTTCGCCCAAGCAACTTCAATTGAAAAGTATGATGTTTTAAATAAATTTTTTTATTTCTAACCTATTTAAAAATTGAACGCAGGCATTTGCAAAGGGTTGTGCATAAATACAATTCTCCTTAAATTCTGTAAAAGCAGAGTCTTTTAAAAGCTGGAGTCTCTGAACTGGAAAGTCTTCTTTTGCTTGCTGGATTTTCCGGTATTACTACAGCATTTGAAATCAATGCGGTTTACTATAAACGCTGACGTTTTTAATTGCAAAAGAATCAATAGGATTAGCGCACTAGATAGCAGCTCTTTAAGCTCATTCTCTTGGATTTTAAAGCGTTATCACTGGTGTTGCAAAGAATAACTTACTCAATTTCATTCCGATTAAGGCAAAAACGATCACAGACGTATTCACACATTAAATTTTTTTTATTTGTAACACTTGGCTTATTCATAGGCTATTCCGCGTGTCGTATTTCAAAATTGTCATATTTTTTTTTAAATTTTAAAAAGATTTTAAACACATTAAGATATACCATGCCTTTAAATGATTAAGAACTTTTCGAAAAATATGTCTATGACAAAGCCACTCCTAGTATTTCTTGTGAATACTGTTAAGTAATAAAAAAAAACTCTTGAAAATTACAAACATACTCTTACTCTGCGCTACAAATCATATTTATTCTATCTCTTATGTGAACAATTTTATGATGCAAAAACCCCAGGGCAAGTATGTTTGCCTCAAGACGTCAAAAGGTTACAGGCTATTGACCTCACGAAGAAAAACCTCTACTTGATATTCTCATTCTCTATAGCTCATTTAATACTGTTTATTGTAAACGATAACAACAGAGAAGTTGACTTCAATTCCACTTAAAAATTAAAAATTGGTTTTCGAAGAAGCAAAAATTAACGGACTTTCTCTCCGTGGCATGCCTGTTCGACGGAAATCTTGGCCTTTAAAAACATTTATTAAAATTTAAAAGTTCTTATTTAAAAATACAATGAAAAAAAAACGGTTTGAAATATTATCAAATTTAGTTTTCTGATACGATGTTCAATTGTTCCGGTTAGAAATGGAAAATTATTTCATTCATAGTGATGCCGCGGCTGACCCCATAGTACCCCATTCGATTGGACCTATTTTTCAATCGACATAAACCGAGACGTGAAATGCTCAATTCTTGAGAACGATGACAACTTGTTGTTGATTGATTCTCACGTACACTCTCTGCCTCAGTTTCGATATTTTCGGGTGTATGCACTGGACGAGCACGCTCTCGTCCTAGCACATCAACAATGACACTAGCTTCACGAACATTAGAAATAAACTTGCGTATACCGGGGGCACTGTTGGCTATTAGCTGCTAACAAATTTTGTACAACTTTTTCGTGAAATTAACGACTAACTGTTTTTGTTTTGATAAAAAATTTCCAATAAATCTAAACTTTGCTGAAGCTTAAATCGATTCATTTCATTCAGCGTAGATAATAAACTGAATTTTGTGACAACATAGATTGACATTACTATTGTCAGTTTTGAAATAACCACTGGTTCAAATCTAAACCGACATGGAGCCACGCTTTTCATTAAATCTTTATTATTATTTAATCTGACTTTCTGTCATGCCTTGATATCGAGTTAGTAACGGTTTGTTATAAGTAATTTAAATTGAAATTTTTCGTCTACCTGTAGCTTTAAAGAAATACAAAATATTAAGCTGCTTTAAAAGAAAGTAAGAAAAAAACAACGCTAACGCTTCTACTATTGACAATAAAAAATTACAGCACAGGTGAATCGTAAACTTGCACAATATTATATAGGGCCTACAAAGGCAAAATTCACGCTGTAATAATGTAATACTTACTGAAATTGAACTTAACTTTTTCCATATTATTAAGTGATTTATTGTTCAAAATTATTTAATCTAATTTTTTATTTCAACAAATATAAAAACTTTTCTGCGAGCAGAATTTGTGTTAATAGAACTTTATGCTCTATTTACCAAGTAACGCTGGTTATTATTTAATGGGACACACTTTACACGTAACATTAGTCATTATATGGAATCAATAAAATATTAATAATACATTTTGCTAAAAGCCTAACTTTTTATGACTTATAAAATCGGCAATGACAAGCAGACATTCAATGTCTTTGAATGTGAATGTCTTTTAAGTTTTAATGTTTTTCCTTAAAGTCTGTCCTCGCTCTCTCTCCCTCTCTCTCTCTGTCTAGTTTTGCTTCAAATTCAAGGTGCTTCGTAAAGAAATGATAAACATGCATATAAAATCTATCTACGTATGTATATGTATGTATGTATGTATGCATTTATGTTTAGTTTTGCTTCAATATGTCTTCAAAAACATAGACAAATGTATGTTACACACACACACACACACACAAGAGTACACACATAGTTGAGCAAAGATTTTACAAATTACTGCTAGACATGCAAAGTTAGTTTTGACATTAATTTTTATATTCATGTATCCATCTATGCACGTACTTATTTATGTAGTTAATCATGTATTTATGTGAATATATAGTTTATTCACAAATGCTATTTAGGGCCTTCATTTAACTGCTAACTTTACATTTGCGAAAAAGAGAATTGTGCAAGACCTGTCAATTCCCCAATTCACAGTTGTTGAAAAATAACGAACAATACATCAGACTAGATTCGATCTATAGCTTTTTGTTTTTATATCTTGTGACGAGATCTTGAATAAATTTTCCGAGCTCTGGAAAAAGGTGCAGGTACAGAAACCGTGAGATAAATTAATGAAAATTTGCCATCTGAGTGTTGTTCTGGTACTTAGAGATAATGATTGGGCTCATGCACTCAGATTTTTTTTGATTCATACTGTGTGCACTTAAGTCTCGAAAATTCCGAGGTCTTTTAAACATCTAGTATGGGTGGACTAGTCAGTAGTGTGTTTATCTGCTAGTTTAAGGGTGGGTTGCTACAGGTTTGATTCCCGCCAGACACTCTTGACTGTTCTGCTTCTCTTTCTTTTCTATGGTATCCCTTCTATTCTATTCAGTTGTCACAGGGGAACCATAATAATGAACCCAAGTGAACTGCATAACAGCTGCCTGTGCCGACTACCTGCCTAATCAGCAAGTAATAGACTACATTGGATTCTTCGGCACATTTTGTAAGATACAATTTGACGTTTGTTTAGAATTTAGGTCACCTAAATTTCGGAAGTACAAAATGCGTTATACATACATATATCTGCACAAAGTAAACCTCGTTTTGGTGTTGAATTTTATCATTTAATCTTAGTTCTTAAACTTGTTTTTTACATAGAGAATAAAACCAATAATAAATAGCAAAATAAGGTCACGATAAATTGTCATTACTCTTCTGCTATTATTGAAGATCTTTTACTTTTAATAGCATATTTGTTTATGTTTAAAGTTTAGTTTTAATTTCATAAGTTCTAAAATTTTGGTTCCTGCTCAATACCTGCAAAAGTGTTTCTTTTAAAAACTAGTCAATTAAAACACAATAACACCAAATCGCAACGAAAATTATGAAAACTGTCAAAAGCTGTAAGGAACCCTTTATACCATTCACACAAAAGTGTTTGTCATTCCGTGTGAAATTTACACAATTTTCATTTCCGACCGAAGTATATATTTTCTAATATCATATGAATAGGGGAGTCCATTAGACTCTGTCAGTATGTCCGTCTGTCCGTATTTATGTTGAAATCAACTTTTTGAAGCCCCCCGACATCGCCTCGACCCGAGTGAGGTATTAAAATATCAGAAATATTCGGAAGTAGATCGGAATTGAAAATCAGAAACATCGGTACGTAAACAACTGAGATATACGCAAAAGACCACAGCCACCTCTTTTTTTAACACAACCACAGCATACAACAACAACATACATACAAACAAACGTTAGAGTAAACTGGCATCAAATCCCAGCTGACCAAACCAAAAATTTTTTTGTATTTTTTTTTATATTTTATTTCATATATTATTTATATATATATTATTTTTTTAAATTTTTTTTATTTGTTTTTTTAATTTTTTTTTTATTTTTTTTTAATTTTTTATAATTTATTTTTTATTATTATTTTATATTTATTATTTATATTCTCATTTATTTTTTTTTTCTAATTTTTTTTTAATATTTTTATATTTGTTTTAAAAATTTTTTTTTAATTTTTATTTTTTTTTTAAATTTTTTTTTTATTTATTTTTTTTATTTTTTTTTTATTTTTTTTTTTTTATTTTTTAACATACATACCTAAATTTATAATTTTACAATGGGAAGTTTTTATATATGTATGTATGTATGTTTTTTATATGTATGTGCTTATTTCATATGAAATGAATGGTGTTACAAGCAATTGTTATTGCATGACTACACGTTGTGAAGGGTATATTGGAATAAAGCACTCTTCCTTGTTTGTGTTATATTTATCACATATTTGTGTTGAAAAATTTTAATTTCCCTAGAGTTGTTTTTGTTTAATTTTTTCAAATACATAAACGAAAAATAAACGAAAACACCTTTGAATAAAAACAATAATCTTCATTTTAATAGGCCATAGGCAGTTAATTTGATATTTGTTACTTGAAAGCTTATTGTATTTTGAACAAAAGCACATTCAATTTGAATCATATACATATGTATGTAGCTTAAACGTAGGAGTTTCTTTAACAAAATAAACTATTTTATAAAAAGATATCTTAAGATAAAACAATATATTTTCTTTCGAAAGTTGAAGCAAAAGTATTGTCAAAGAAACGATGACTAACACTCCAACCTGTGGCAATAATTTCAAGTAATGTCTTTAAGATTTGTTTTTTTCTTTCTGGTCCTATTTCACGGTGCTCCTAAAAAGCAAAAACCATAAAGTATTTACATTTCTTTAAAGATATTGTAATATTATTGAAATAATGAAGTTTTCTAAATTGGAGTAAAATTTTTCTTCCACGAGTTTCATATGTCATGTGGTATCGTAGAACTAACACAGAAACAAATAAATATAAATTTCAATTACGAAATTAATTCTTTTAATTACAATTTTATTTGATTTTGCTCCAATCATCAAAATGCTATTTTATTAATGAAATGGAAATGAATAATTTTAATTGAAAATATATTGAAAAAAATATCAATTAAAATAGTATTCAAAAATTAATTAAAATTTGTATTATTTTTGAAAATGATTTAAATTAAAATAATCAAGCCTATAAATTAGATTTGGGATTAATTTAAATAAAAAATTTATATATTTTATATAAAAGAACCCGCAAAGAAAATAGAAACAATTTTTATATATTTATTTTAAAAATATTTTTAGCGTACAAAAATAAAATACATACAACATAACATAGTAAGGAACTTATGGCATAACCAAACGTCATATTTTTAAAAGTAAAAAGGACAAAAGCACAAAGAAATTATAAGCTTAAAAAATTTTGATCAAACGAAGGAAAGAATTCAAATAATTACTTACATATTAAAGTTAGACTCCATCAGAGTATGTCCGGCTGCAAGGAATATTGACTTCAGTTCCATCTGCAATAATATTCAAGTAATCTGTGATATTTATTAGGAACAAAGTCTTTTCAAAGTCTATCTTAATAAGTACTTAGATTAGGTTAGGTTAGGTTGAAAAGGAGGGGCACTAAAAGCCCAAACCCATGACAGGTATACACTTAAGCCCAGTTGGCATGTTGTCCAAATATGTACTTACTTACTAACTAGTATTTTAATCTGCGCATTTACCACGTTTTTTTTAAGATTAACCTTCCTATTTCACATGATTAATCAAAATTTTATTAAAACTTTCTATTAAAATGAATTCTTTAAAAAATAATTACCTTTTTTAAATTTTATTTTTCAATATATTTTTTTCAACTGACAGAAATTTCTAAAAACATTTGAAATCAAATCAAAAAAAATTATTTAAATTCCTTAAACATTAAATTCAAATTTAAGAATTAATCAATTAGTCAATTATTTAATTAAAAATCTTTTAACTTTATTTTTCTCTATGTAAGGAAAGAGATCATCTTCTACGATTGTGTAAAACTAAATTACACTAAAAAAACATAATTAATATTCTTACAAATTTAAATTATTATATTCACTAAATCAATTATAAAGGGTCCGTCAAATAACTTTTTTTTTTTGAAAATGCTATAAAAAAAGTGTAGCTTCGGCTGTGTGACACGTAGCGCCGTCCTGTTGAAACCAAATATTGCCAATATCCTCCTCTTCAATTTTTGTGAACAAAAATTCTTTCAAAATGGACCGATAACGATCGCCAATGACTGTAACGGCCACTCCTTGCTCATTTTCGAAGAAAAATGGCCCAATAATGCCTCTGGACCAAAATCCTAACCAAACAGTGACTCGTTTTGGATGTATCGGCTTTTCAATGTATGCGGGCGGGTTTTTTGTGCCCCAAATGCGACAGTTTTATTTGTTTACATACCCGCCAAGATCAAAATGAGCTTCATCTGAAAAGATGATTTTTTTTGGCAAAATCAACCAGAGTAATGTCGCAATATTTCCCAGCATTGTTCAAGCGTATACACAACCATATTCGTTCAGCGGAAGGATAAAACTAATTATCTGTCAAATCAGACATGAGCTAAGTGTTACCATTCACAAAATAAGCACTAGTTGAAAAAAAAACGTTAAATGGCGGACCCTTTATATAAAATGTAATCTTAGGATGATCCAGCTTTTTCCATCCGTCTATTAAAAGCGCGATAGAACGCGAACAGAAAAAGAAAAGGAGATGAAATTTTGCCAGATTATTTCTCATTACATGAGAAATGTTTGCTATGGGATAATGGGCCAAATTGGTACAATAAAAAAGAACTACAAATTGCTCTTAATGTAAGAGTCATAGCAAATGCCTATCAGACATCGAATAAAATGCATTTGCGTCTAAACGCAATGACTTAGAGCGATAAAATTTCTCAAGAATATATTTATCAAGTAAATAAAATATGTGTTCCCAAAAATTGCTCAAATCCGTATACTACTAAAGAGTTATGGATCAACATGTACCAAAATCTACCACGCACAGTGTCTTTTTTAGTCTATTTAAAATTTTAAAAGTCATAAAACCGACAAAATCAGATGTCCGATAGTGAAATTTCGAAAATATAGCTTCTCCATCAACATTATTAAAATAACGAAAAATGAAGGTGACACGTTCACTTTAACACCCACATCCCATACAACGCTTTTTCCTAAATTCGAACAGATTCTCTATGGACAAAGATTTAGGAAAATTAATGGTCTCTGTGTTTAAATATCTAAGAAAAAGTACTTACCATAAATCACTTGTCTCTCACATGTTGTTTAGTCTTGTATTAATTAAATTTAAGAGTTCATAAAACCGACAACAATTAATGAACCATGCTGAAATTTTGCTAATAATCTTTCCGGTCATTAGCAGTAAAAAATTAAGGTTCTACGCCCATTTAAAGCCCCACCATAGATGAAACGATTTATCTTATATTTATAGAATTTCTGTTCAAAGATTTTGCAAGAACAATTGACTGTATAGTGCAATATGTACGGTAAGTTCAATATATGAAATTTCTTTGCCACGCCCACTTAATTGTCTACTTTTCACATAATCTTCTATTAATAAAAATTAGAAGCTTATAGAAGCAAGATAATTTGATGTACAATTGAAAAATTTCGTTATTGTGGTTCTCTGGCTAATCTAAACTCAAAACAAATGCATATTTTTGTATAAAGAAATTATTCTTTATTGTGATTGTGATTAATTCACATCCTGTCGTAGGAGTCGTAGGTTGTTAGAATTTAATTCCTGTATATTGAACAAAAACGGCGATAGTTCTTACTTTTCCAGCTATAGTGTATTTATACGACATTTTATGAACATATGTAGGTAAAATTGTTGTAACCACTACGACATACACCATACACGACAGCTTGTGAATTGAGTTTAAATTTTATAACCCAAAAGTACTACACAAGATTTATGGTGGGTATCTATAATTCGGTCCAGCCGAATATAGTGCTCTTATTTCTCTTATCTTAATTTTCTATGCAAATTATTTTAAAATCTTGTATCTTTGTATTTCTTATGACAGACTAAAGAAAGTTTCAGCCTTATCTTAGAGCCTTGTCAAAACTTTTACACAAAACGCTTTACAGCCAGCAAAAAACTTCCATTTGAAATGTGTAACAGTATCAAAACAATACCTCTTATTTTGTTTGTGTAACTTGTATTACCTTTTGCTACTACTATGTTGTTGTTTCCATTATTATTTTGCCTATTGCCCTAAAGGTTTTTGGTTAGAAAAGCGCATGTTGTATGAAACATGATAAAAAAAATTAGCACAACTTTTAAATTTTTTCTTATTTTCTCATTTTCTCATTTCTCATTCATCATCTTTGTATTTTGTTCAAATATAAAAGAAGGCCACTATGTTAAAAAGGGTTTTCAAATTGTTTTTCCAACTTCTACACTAAAGTAAAACTTAGCCATCTTTGATAACGCCGGAGTATCAGAAATGGTTGTATTTGCACATCTTTGCAAATAGTTTTTGTTTAAATAAAATTCATACAAATTTTCTACATGTTAATGTCGAAATAGTAGACAGCAACAGTTTTAAATTTGTTAATTCATATAAGTAGTATATTTGTGGGCTTTCTGGGACACCAAATTCATCCTTATGGAGATTGCATGAGGATGAATTTTTGTTTTAAATTTTCATCCCAATGGTAATTTCCCATAAGGATGAATTTTTGTTAATAATTTAAAATATTCATCCCAATGGTAATTTCCATAAGGCTGATTTTTAATTTTTGGTTGATATGCATTTTGTTATTGGTTTGTTTGTCTCAAGTTTCAATTAAAATTTTTTTATTGTCTGCAATTTACTCATACGGATGATTTTTTTGTTGTTAAAATTTTTTTTAAAATTGTGTTGTTAAAATTTTTTTTTAAATTGTAATATGAGAAAATGCAAAGGTAAATTATTATTTGTAAATACATATATAAATACTTACATATATAAATATGTGCATACAAACTTACATGTTTTAGAAAATGTATGTGCAAAATTGTTTAAATAAGAATGTTAAGAGATGAATTTTCACAGATGAATAATTTAAGAGAAAATAATTTTTATTGAATGTAATTATAGTTTTCCATAAAGATGAATAATTAAAGAGAAAATGATCGTTTGAGTGATTTTTATTAAAACAGTAAAGAGGGATTGAATAAAAAAATATATGGAAATAAACTCAAGATATACTAAACCAACATTCTTAATTGATACAAAAATATATTAAAAAGTTACATGAGTATTTACATTCCTAATACTCAACCTATTTTTTAATTAGGTACCATTAAAAATTCCAAGAATGTATTAAAATGTCTTTAAAATTAAATTATTAATTGTTAAAAAGTTGCTAAGTTAACATGTCGAGAAATATAATTCTTAAATTTTTGGAAGACTTCAACGGATATATTTTTATTGAACACCTTTGTCTTATTAATAATTTTTTAAAATTAACACAGAGTTGTAAAGACACTGAGGAAATACCTGTGCATGGAAAACACGGTGTTCATTACAAAAATTGTATTTGGGCAACGGATTCCACAACTGAGGGTCCTGACACATGCAGATGTATGATATACGGGCAGAAAAAAATTTTTATAGAGAATCTAATAAGGAGATATTATTTATTGGAAAAACGTATAAAATAACATTTTGTACATATATACAATAATTTAAACATAATTTGTGTATCAGTTAATTAATTATTTATTCTACATTTTAAGTAAGCATTATTAATAAACAAAATTTTTCAAAACATAAAACAAAATCTTCTTTTTTCACGTATGTAGATGTGTATATGAAATACATTTGTTGTTTTGTCGTGTGCTATAGCTGAAATGAAATTTAACGCTTTAATTTTATGATAACAAAGTTTTTACATAAGACATTTGAAGTTTTATTATATTTTTTATTTCTTAAATTGCACTTTTAGTTGAAAAATAAGCTGAGTATATTTTTAAGTATTCTTGGAAGTTTTCCTGAAAGTTTATTGACTTTAAAATGTATTTTCTTTCAATTGTGTTAGACATAGTCATGATAATTTAAAAAATTGTAAGTTAACTAAAGAGACAAAATATGAAAGGTTGTTGACATTAGTAAACAAAATATTTACACTTTTGTTAGAATAGGTCAAGATTTTAGAATTTTGTATGAGTGTAAATTTTATGAATATGATAGAATTTTTCGTAACGTATTTAAACAATCAATCATTTTTAAAAAAACTGTGCAAGAAGCGACATGGATTTTCTTAAAAAACCTAAGGAAAACGCTGTAAGCAAAAACAACCAAAACGGAGAAAGGACAATAGAAAAGGAAAGGATACATATAGAGGAAGTGATCATCCTACCGCCAATAGACCTCCAACTATTCCTGGCATTATATGATGGGAATGACAACATTATTTTAAAAGCAGCGGAAAATTTTGAAGCGAAAAAATAATCAACATCATTTTATTGTATTATTTGTTTATATATCTTTTTTTATTTTTATTTTCATAATTGTTTAAAAAAAAAAATCTTAAATAACCTTAGTACTATTGTATCATTTTTATATAAGTTAAAATAATTAAAAATTCTTAATATTTGATTAAAAGATACATTTTTACTTCTTAAATAAATAAAAATACAGCAGTATAAACCACATAAATTAGATGTTTCACTTTGAATTCGTCTTGTATTGCAGATGAAAGTTTTGGAATTTCTTCTTAAAAATGAAATGAATTGTTTAATAGGTGGTTGGCCAGCAGAGCAGAAGAATTCAGCTGCTTTATTTTTAGGAAAGTAAAATGCAACCCAATGCTGTCCAGGTTTATGTGATGGATCAGTGTTAGCAATATAAAAACATGGTTTTTTAACTGATTTTGTTGGTAATTTATTGCATGCATAAACACCTTTAAATTTACTCTTTGTTATATTGTTTGAATTCAAAGTATTTTTTATTGTAATTGCATTCATAGCGTTTGAAAAATACTGCGAGACTTATCAATTTCTATTATGCTATCAAATTCACAATACACTAAACAGGTAATCGCTTCAGTAATTGGTTTTCCAAAACGTCCTTCAATGCGAATTGTCCCTTGATTTATTAAATTTCCACAGTTAGAGTTGTTATTATGATCAGGTGTTAAATCAAAAGCGAGCATAAAATATCCGTTATCAAAAAGTTCTTTAGTTATTTGATGACCTTTATCAAAATGATGAATTCCAGTTCCTTTAAATAGTGTTTGATAACCACGGGTGCTTATAATTGTGCCATTATTATAGTTAAATTCAATTGGTTGTGCGGGAAATTGCACTCCATTAACAACCAAATTGAATCTTTGTAGGTTAAAATGTTGAAAGTTAAATGGATTTTCTTTTCTATCTCCTGTATAAGCTTTATTAGATACCATACCAAAAATTACAAAATTAGGTAGCTGTCCAAGTATAACATTATCTAAAGATAGCGAGTGGTTTCCAGGATGTATAGTAAATGTTTTTATTTCCACTCTCTTATATGGATATATTGCATTTTTTGATTGCAACACGTTGTGATGTGCCATTAAAATATTATTATTGATAGCAAGATGATTTATGTATAAATTAGCTTCGTGTATTTTTAAATTACATTCATTTTTATCTCCACCTTCTAAAATATAGAATTCGGGTTTCTCCAAATTTAGCGTTACCTTAATATCAACATTATTTAGCAAGTATTTTTGTTGATTAAACACATCTACATGAAGTTTTCCAAAAAGCTCTACTTTTTTTCCAATTTTAAATAATTTTCTTCTTTTATCTAATCCGGGGTTTTCTTTCTCAATTAATGAATTAATTTTATTTGTATCAACTGCCCAACCACAAGATTCAAGATGTGTTGATGTTGCATCGTTTCCATAATTTAACAATGTTTCCATATATGCTCTATAGTGATAGTTATTGTCAGGTTGGGATACATTTTTATTATTTAGATGAACTATACAGTTTCTAAATAATGAGTGTAAAAGGTTATTAACAACACTTCCGCTTCCTTTAAATTCAACGACTAGTCTAAGATAAATACTATTGAGATCTCTATAAGTTTCTCCATTTCCTAATGATACAAACTCAATAGTACTAGAATTATCCAAAGAAGCTATTGGGTTGTAGGATATTTCTTCAGTTTTAATGACACTGGTTTGAATTGGAGGAGCTTCAAATAAATCTAATTCACTTTTCATACATTCTATAAATCCAGACATTTCAAATTTCCAAAAATATCTTTAAAGTTCTTTCCTCTGCAACGTTTTAATTTATTCTGCGGTCTCTGTTTTAAACGTTTTAGTTTTATACGCTTCCCTTTGCCTCTTTGCATTGTTTTAATCTTGTCGATAGCAGCCTCTGTAATGTCATTCATGACTTTTCTTCCTTGATTTAATAAAATTTGTTTTACTGGTTTTGTTCCAATTTCCTCCAACATATCTTTTCCAATATCTAATGATTTATTTTTTAAAATATGCAAACCTGTTTTCAATAAAGGTTTTAGATGGGAGAATAATGCTGAAAAAAGTGATCCAATACCACGTCCATACTGTATAATTCTTGGTGTATGATATATTTCACCAATATTTTGTAAGTTATTTCCAGACTGATTATTATAATAATTTGTATACATCACATCCATGGTTGTAATAAAAATGATTTATCTTTCTATTACATAATCATTATATACGTTTCTTTTTAAAGTGTAAAGTGCAATAAACTGGAATATATTCTAACAACTCCATTACTTTCCCTTCATCATTTCGAATCATTATTGAAATATTATTAATATTAAAAGTTTCGATTGGAAAATATTCAATACGGCTAAAATGAATATAATTTTTTAATGTCGATATTGAAAATATTTTTAAACATTTCGTTTTTTTACTTCCTACGTATCGAGGTTTAATTATATCAGTGTAAATAAATACGATTTCATCTATTCCAGTGGATTCATTTTTATTAATAAAGTTGTTTATATTGGTAGGCAAATCATTTAAAGATTTATCTAAAATATATTTTTTTGACGATAAAATAGAATCTTTTCTATTAGCTTCAAACTCTTGATCAATAGTTTGAGCATTTTGTTTGATATTTGAGCTACCTTTATTTTCGTTTCTTTTTATATTTGAATTTCTTTTATTGTCACCTTTCTTTTCTTCGAATGGTGTTATAGTTTTTAGAATATTATCATCCACATTATTTAAACGTTTTGAAATTTTATCACCATTCTCTAAATTTGTTTTTGTTTGCTCGTTTGTTTTATTCATAAGTTCTTTAAATTTCAATTTAATACTTTCATGATTAATATTAACATCCGGATTTGGTGTTTTTAATATTTCATAATCTAAAGGTTGGTTTAACACATTTCGTTTTTTACGTTTTATAACATTTTCATTATCTTCTTTTTTTGTTTTATTCATTAATGAAAAAGAAATATCTGATAATCCAACTACCCATTTATCGTTTAGGTATAAAGATTGCTTTAGCAAATTTGTAAAAGTGCTTGAAGAGTTTTTATAAATATCTGTTGAATCATTACTTAATAAAGTAACATAAGGATCACTTTCTTCCATACTTGAAGCCATCTTCAAAAGAAATAATTGAAGTTAGTCGTTGTTTGCTATACATATATGATTAAAATTGGGTTATTCGCCTATGTCGGTTTGATGAATCCATGAATTATGTTCCTTTCCGAAACCTAGCCATTTTACAAACAGCTTTTTTCCACGACGTTTCAACACTTTTTCTACTAAATAAACGTTGGGAACTTTAGTTTTTAATAATTCTTCTTCATAAAATCCACCTTTTATTATATTTCCCTTAAGATCTTTAAGTTGATATGTTATTGGATTTGTTACAAAACTTTTATTTATTTGAAAAACTTCTGAAGACCAATTTGGTGTATATCCTTTCTCAAAAACATTTTTATATTTGCTTATGCGAACAAAATCATTTGTCTTATATTTTCCTCTTTTAAATATTTTTAAGTTATTGTATATAGTTCTAAGAAGCCTTTTTTCATTTTTCTTGTTAACAGAGTTGGGTCTCATTTTAATAGTACGGTGATAAGATGAATTATACTCTTGCAATAATTTATCTAATATATTTATCCACTTATAATTTCCTTGCATACTGAATTGTTTCCACATTTTAGTTTTTAAAGTTCTGTTAAAACGCTCAACTACAGATGCCTTCATATTTGAAAAAGTGTGATAATGATTAATATTAAGTTTTTTCATTAGACTTTTAAAGTCTTTATTATAAAATTCTGTTCCTTGATCAGAATGAAGATTTTTGGGAGATTTTTGTTCGTTCAACTTTATAATATTTTTAAATGCTTTTGAAATCTCTGTTCCTGTTTTAGATTTCAGTGGTGCAGCATACGCATACTTTGAGAATACATCTATTACAGTAAGCATATACTTGAAACCTTTATTAAATTTTGAATATGGAATCATCTCCACTAAATCTATTTGCCATGTATCTAGAATCCCCTTCTGAATAAATCGTCGACGTTTAAAGTTTTTTCTTGCTTGACGATGAAGTTCATTAACAAGAGTTTGTTTACTCATATTTATTTAAGGAATGTAAAGCTTCGATTCATTTACGTGTTGTGTATGAATGTGTAAACATGTTTCAACAGTTTATATATCCATTTACAATGATGGTGTGTGGTCCTTCAGGTTGTGGGAAATCTACATTTATTAAAAATTTGATTGAAAATCAACACTTAATATCTAAAGGCATTGATCGAATTGTATGGTGTTTTTCTGAAAAAAATTCACTACCATTAATAAAAAATGTTCAGTTTATTAAAGGAATTCCAGAAACTTTTAGTACTAATGATAAAGAATCAACTTTAATAATATTGGATGATTTAATGCTTGAATCGTCAAATAAAAAAGTTTGTGAACTCTTCACTAAGGGGTCACATCATAGAAATTTAGCTGTAATTTTAGTAACACAAAACATTTTCCATAAAGGTGCTTATTCAAGAGATATTTCTTTAAACTCTAAATATATAGTAATGTTTAAGAATCCAAGGGATAAGTTACAATTTCATCATTTGGCTCGTCAAGTATATCCCGAAAATTCAAAAGCTTTGGTTGATGTATATAATAAATGCACTCAACATGCTCATGGTTATTTATTAATTGATCTTACACAACAAATACACAACGCATTAAGATTCAGATCTGATATATTCAATAATACTCACTATTCAATATTTGCAAATATAAACAATGACTTCCAATCTAAAATTGTTGAGGGAGAACAAACATATTCTTTATGTTCTTAAAAAAGCGAAGCCCAAACTACGTAATGCAATTTTAAAATATGTTGATGATGTTGCTATTAAAGCTATACATGAAATACTTTTCAATGTTATTAAAAAAAATCATAAAATAAACAAAACAGTTTTTGAAAAATTAAAACCATATAAAAATGCGATTAGAAAAGTTTGTTCACCACAAACCTCTATGAAACAAAAGAGGAAACATCTTATTCAAAAGGGAGGATTCTTACCAATTATTATTTCTTCAGTATTAAGTGGAGTTATTGGAAAAATTTTGGAAAATGTCAAATAATTTATCTAAACTAATAGTTATACAGCCATCAGTTTATGAGAAGTTTATAAACAAAAATTCTGATTCCACCTTTTTGCATCGAAAGCTTTTACCACTATATGCTTCACACACGTTAAAAGATATTAACAAATGGTATTATATTAAGCAAGAATTAGCGAAATATTTAATTGAAAAACAAAAATCATCAAATCAGATCATAAGTTCTAAATATAACAATTTACGTGATAATGAAACTCAGACAAGAAAAACATACAAAAAGCATATTGAAACTCAAACAATGCAATCAAAGCAAAGTAGTGTTGGAACACAATGTAATATAAACTTGCCAGAGGATATTTATACTTACGATCACGATGATCAAATTGATATGGATACAACAGTACAAAAAATAAATCCTTCTTCTGCATCTTCAGTAGGCAAACGACTAAAAAATTTTTCAAATAGTGGAACACCAAAAATTAGAATATTATCAAAGGAAGAAAATCATACAAAATTGAAGCAATCAACTTTACCGTATCAGTATTCCCCACGAGTAACTAGAAATCGTAAAAAGTTAGATTATGAAACTGAAAATGTACAATGGCAAAATATTTAGAAAATAAAACACATTTAATAATTGAAAATATAAAGTTTGTTTATTATTGATAAAAAAAATATAATTTCTTAAAATAAATAATTGCAATAGTTATAGTTTGTTTACATAAAAGTTTAATGTATTTAGAATTAATATACAACAATTATTATGGAATTTTGTATATTTTAATATTCTATTTCCATTAGAAATTTATCTAAACTATCATCATTATTAAAGCTCTCTATAATATAATTTTGATCTACAAATTCTACTTCATTATCATTTATTTTACAGATATCTTTATCATTATTATATTCTATATCCATTAAATAATAATCATCACTATCATTATTAATAAATTTTTCTTTATAGTGACCCCAAGCTAGGGTATTAATGTTATTCACACATATAAATCTTTTATTATCTAAATAGCTTAAGGATATCTTGTTAATAAGGGATGTATATACAGTGTGTAGTTTTGATTTAAAAATATACATATTTCTATAGTAAATTTTTTTATTATATAAGCAATTTTTGTAGTCAGAAAGACTTAGTTTTTTTGTTACGTTCACTTTGACACCCTTAGCTTTTTTAACTTCTTCCATATTTTCTGTTTTAAACGAATACATTTTCGCTCTCAACCCAACAAACTCTTTCATTATCTTCCCAAAATTTTCATCTTTCATCATACCTAAGACCTTTTTGTTTTTTTGTGGAATATGAAATTGATTATTAGCCTCATATTCAGATGTGTCAAACCTATCTTCAATATCTTTTTTAATGTCTTCATAAAAGTCATCCGTTTCTATTGTGTATATAAATGAATCTGTATCCATATAATTAAGTTCAACTTTAGTTTTATATTTAGGTATCATATATTCATAATGGAAATCATACATCTTCCATTTTGAAAGTTCTAAAATTGTAAAACCTAAATAAATTGGCTTATTATAGTATGAGTAAGTTCTATTTAATTCAACCGCGATCATATTTTCTTCAAATATATTACAAGAATTAAATTCTGGCTTAGCAATGAGGGCACGTGCTCCAAGTTTTTTACCAATACTTTCCCATTTATTCACAATTTTAATATCTTTACGTTTATCAACGTTTTCCATTGTTTTACCGTAAACAGCATTGTTTAATAATTTAAAAAAATTTTTTTCAAATGAGTTTTTCGCATTAGTTCTATGAAAGTTATTCAAGGAAATATATTTCTTTAACCAATTGGATTGTCGAAACTTTAATATTCTATGAATTTTGGCTAACTTTAAACCATGTTTTAAACATTGCTGCAAATTTTTATAATGAATTATATATTCATATTTATTATGTAGATCAACAATCAATTTTGTTTCTTTTGACTCGGGAGGTTTTTTATTTTCACAACAGAATGGTAGATTATTATGAATGTCATGGATTTCAACTGGATATATCAAATCAACTTCTAATATATATCCAACACTTGAATCAGTGGGAATTGAGTTCAAAGAAAAATTATTAATATCTTCTACCCACTCAAAATTACCCTCAGGCAGAGCTTCTGACATTGCCCAACCATATAAATTGTTTGCATCTAAATACATTAAGTATTTAGAAGGTAATTCATTATTATAGTCTGATAAATATTTATTATTTGCAATTGAATGTCTTTTTGTACATTGTACTATTCCTCCCCTAATCCCCCTTTGAATAAATGTTATCATGTCTTTATCAGTAAGTAAATCTAATTTAATATCCGTTATTTTTAGCATGGCATCCCATGAAAGTCCCGGAGCTGTGTAATAGTGACATGGATCTAATTGATAAATGTTTTTACAAACTGTTCTGAAATTCTCAAAAACATCTGCTAATAATAAAACATCCGTCTTTAAGTACAACATTAAATAATCTTCTAAGTTTTTGCAATCGAAAGTTTTCCAAACTTCTTTCGCGTGTGTGTAATCTTCTAGAGAACATTGTGTATCTGTTAACTTATTATAAAAATCTGCAATATTAGGTAAACTATTTTCCAAAAGCTTTTCAATAGAATTTAAATAATTATAAGGAAATACGCCTTTTCTTATAAGTAAATTTAATTTACTTTCATCATTATACATAGATTTAACAGTCTTTAAATCTCTTTTTTCTAAATTTTTCACAAGATTGTCTAAACTGGATGGCATGAATCTATATGAGTCAAGAAATCTTATTTCAATGTTATTATCTTCAATTTTTACTGTTTTTGATAACGATATATAGAGTTCTTTATTTAAGGGGATAATATTAATTGAACCATCGTCAATTTTGTTCAACTCCTTAACAAATAAATGACAATCGTAAGATGAAAAGTTATGGAAAATAACGGGGAAAAACTTTGGAGTTTTATAATTGATATTACATGAGTTATGTGCTGGCCCCCTATATTTTCCACTGAAATGACAGTGATCTCTTACTTTAACTTCATTTACAATAATTTTAGAGCAAATATGACAAATGTCATTTCTATCGAAATCAAGTTTTTCCAGTTCAGTTAAGGGTGTCATTGTTTTACTTTTTGAGATGAAATTTAAATATAAATATTTAACATCATTCACCAGACTTTCTATAAATAATTTTGGTGACTCTAATCCCTTAAAACTGCAAAATTTGTTTAAACTATTACTAAAACTACATTTTATATAATAAGCAAATGCATATGGAATATGTCTATCAACTAAAGTCGTTGATGAAATATCCCCTTTCGGAATGCATGTTTGAATATTTTCAAATATGCACTCCGAATCTGCATATATAACAAACGGTAAGTCTAACTTATTGCTAAAATTGTTAAATTCTAAAACAGACTTATCTGGGCTTGGGACGTATGATATTCTTTTTGTGCAATTCTTCTGGTGTTTCTGAAGTTTCACTTTTTGATGAAAATACTGTAAACAATCATCACATACAAAAATACTTTCATGATGTCTTGTTTGTTGAGATTTAATAAGTCTGCAAAAATTAGAATATAAATATATAAGTTTAACATATAAACTAAATAGAAAGAAATGTAGTACAAGATAAAAATAGCAATTTAAAGTAATTTTATGCACTTTTACTAACCTTGAAATATTTTTAATCCACACATAATGTGAAACAACATCCTCTCCAATACATTTTTGAAGAAATAGAATGTTGATGTGCTTAATTTTTTTCGCTTTTGTTTTATAATAGGGACCCAATACTAAGTCCGCTTTTTCATCATAGCCAAAAACATTTATACTAATATTATGATTGTTGCTTTCAAATATTTTTATATCTTTAATTTTTAGCGGGAAGCTTAATCCGTTGAAATTTAAACTGTAACCATTTATATTTATAATATTAAAACTGATATTTACTTTATATTTAAAAGTGCGCTCTGCATGTGTTTTTAAATCTGAAATGGCTGATATTATGCACCATTTGAAACAAAATTCATCATTATTTTGTACATTTATGCAGGCCTTTTTTAATGTTAATTTTTTCGGTAACGGAATGTATGATGTTCCTCTTAATGGTTGATGTTTATTTAAGTTGACTTCAATTTTAATGAGTTGTATAAGAGTCCAACCACTGTCCTTTTCCTGAAATTCCTCCATTTTCTGTAAAATATTTTGAGTTTTTCTCTCAAATAGATCATCAAACTCCTCCATGTTGAAAATTTCCTTCATTTTTGTTTGGAAGGTTTTCACTTCCAATGGAGTGTCTTCTAAGGTATCCATGTTAGGCTTGGCGTACAAGGCATAAAACTCCATATTAAATTTCAGGGCATTATGTATTTTTAAAAATTTATTAACCTCCTGCTTAATTGGTGCGCAAGCCTCTTTCATAAATAGCTCTGGTAAGAGGCATTCTTCTTTTTTATTGTCATAAGTTAGAGTTAGCAATCTAGATTTAAAGGCACTTCTAATTATCTTCACATCTAATGGAGATTTTTTAGAAACCACTCCTTTTGAACAAGATGCATGAGTCCTCTCATGCCTTTTAAGACTTTCGATATCACTAAAAATTGTTTTACATTCATAACACACAAAAGCCATTTTTATTTTAAGTTTTTCTTATTTTATTTAAAGAAGTTTAACAATTTGTTAACTTAATTTTAAATTACAGTTTATATTATTTGTTTTAGATTTACACACAAAATCTTTAATTTTTATACAGACAAATTGACCGATTACTTTAGTGAACAATACTATGAATTGCACTGGCTATTGCTTTTACTTATTTAAATATTAAATTCATATTTGGTTAGCTTTGTTCAAGGTCATTTTGAAATGTGTACTGTTGTTCTTTAAATTATTACATAATTATGCTTTTTAGTTTGTTGACTCTAATTATAAAATTCTTATGTCTATATATGTATGTACATATGTATATATATATATATATATATATATATATATATATACATATATATATGTTAAATTCAAAGTTAAATTTACCTGAAATTAAAGTGGCGTTTTTATCGGATTCTATTTCAAAATATGCTTGGTTTATCATTTTTGAACGCAAATCAAATTGTTCGAAAAATATGAGGTGTTCTAATATATATACATAAAATTCTTATACAATATTATATATGTATGTATGCTAAAATCAAAGGCAATTTTAAAATTAAATTCGACGACTTCCTGGGATTATATTTCAAAATATGCTTTGTTTAAAATTATGAGGCTTTCTCAATAAATATTTTGAAAATAATTTTTAATTTAGAAAATGGACTCAAAGTTAAAGTGCGAGTTTTGTCGCTATGTTTCTTTTTTAAATGTCGCAAACAAAAAAAGACATTTTTTAAATTTTCATAATTTTGCCTTTAAAAAGGCTAAAAGTTACAAAAAAATAAAACCATCCTCATATATAACAGATATATCAGGATGGCTACCAACAACATCACCCACATCAACAGCAGAACAATCAACAACATCATCAACTGCAATATCAGGATGGCTACCAACAACATCACCCACATCAACAGCAGAACAATCAACAACATCATCAACTGCAGTGTCATCATCATATGAGCAATATATGGATGAGGATGGTGACCAAATCTTATTAGCCTTAAGTTTAGATTCAACAACATTATCAGCTGCACCATCATCATATGAGCAATATATGGATGAGGATGGTGACCAAATCTTATTAGCCTTAAGTTTAGATTTTTAAGAAACAAAGAAATAAAACAAATGATTTAATATTTTTAAATTAAAAAAATGTATTTTTATTTATTTACTTTATGGTAGAGGTTTTTAACATTTAAATTCTTAAATGTAGTTTAATTCAAATACTGCTAAACCATTTGCTGATTGTCGACCTTTGTAAATAATTGTCCACACTTTATCATTCATTTCAGATAAGTATGGATCTTCTTTATTTAAAAATTTTGTAATTCTTTGAGGAAGATAAAACCATTTATTATTATCCAAATATGCTATGACTTTTGATCCATATTGTGATTCCTTCCACTCAAACCTTAGGACTTTATATGGTTGATGTAGGGGGATATCATCAATTTTTGTATACTGAGGTATTATACCTTGGGCAATATTTATTATTTGATCATACATCTAAAATATTTTAAATAAAATTAGAAAAAACTTCTAAATATGATGCGATTTCTTACCATTTTATTAAGCATACTTTTAAGTATTGATTAGACTAATGAGGAAAAATATTATCATTATCGTTCTTTTATATATAAGTATATCTTGAGTTTATTTCCATATATTTTTTTATTCAATCCCTCTTTACTGTTTTAATAAAAATCACTCAAACGATCATTTTCTCTTTAATTATTCATCTTTATGGAAAACTATAATTACATTCAATAAAAATTATTTTCTCTTAAATTATTCATCTGTGAAAATTCATCTCTTAACATTCTTATTTAAACAATTTTGCACATACATTTTCTAAAACATGTAAGTTTGTATGCACATATTTATATATGTAAGTATTTATATATGTATTTACAAATAATAATTTACCTTTGCATTTTCTCATATTACAATTTAAAAAAAAAATTTTAACAACACAATTTTAAAAAAAATTTTAACAACAAAAAAATCATCCGTATGAGTAAATTGCAGACAATAAAAAAATTTTAATTGAAACTTGAGACAAACAAACCAATAACAAAATGCATATCAACCAAAAATTAAAAATCAGCCTTATGGAAATTACCATTGGGATGAATATTTTAAATTATTAACAAAAATTCATCCTTATGGGAAATTACCATTGGGATGAAAATTTAAAACAAAAATTCATCCTCATGCAATCTCCATAAGGATGAATTTGGTGTCCCAGAAAGCCCACAAATATACTACTCATATACTTTACACATCTTTAACAACTTTTTCGTAACAGATATTTTGGTGCTGGATATTTTGGTATAACATACACCTGCAAAGGTGCTAATGCCTTTAACATTTGTATTATTGTTTGTAATATCTAAGAAAAAAAATATTTTTAAACAACTTTATAAGGCACGGAAAGGCTGCCTGTCAGACTGTCTTTCTATGTTGACATTTGGGTTTTGCATACACCTAAATTAAATTTAAATTGTACCTCTAAATGAATTCAAAATACGAGCTGAAATACAACACATACTGTTTCCAACAACTATTTTAAAAATTCATGTAAAATCGATCTTTGGATTTTTAATTTTAAACTTCACAGCATTTGATACACATATTGATGAGGGTGAAAAAAAATATACCATCCGCCATTTTGTTAACAGCGCCTTGATTTTTACTTTTCATAGTTAACTATATTTTTTTGATCTGTCCCTTTCGTTTCATATTAATATTAAGCGGGTTAAAGTGGGTAAGTTTTTTATCACTAAACTTTACCCATATTTATATTAATTGTACGCCATTTGAAG
The DNA here is from genome assembly GCA_941918925.1 of Phyto melanocephala. Lineage (NCBI taxonomy): Eukaryota > Metazoa > Arthropoda > Insecta > Diptera > Rhinophoridae > Phyto > Phyto melanocephala. Next base: position 113,346,437 of record OW799237.1, read on the forward strand.
GTGGTGCACTTTGACCTTCCATATATATCTCAGGATGTTTTTGCCAGAGTAGTAGTTACTTGGTGACTTGTTCGACTTCTTTTGAAGCAAAAATCCGATTCTATCGCTAATCAACCTCAAAGTCTCGTAGCATTCACGATAACCAGAATTAAGTAAGTAAGATTGATATCTGTAGTCATGATTGAGTTGCATAGCATCACAGGGATGGTGGTTGGAATTAAGAAATCCTATCCAGTAGTAAGACCATCATCCGAATATGGAAGTCAGAGCCAGTTTTGTGGTTATTCAAATTAATTCATTTCACTACGGTCATTTGAAATACACTGACGAATAACAGGCCAGTAATTCTCTAGACGATGCTATTCGCAAAACATTGACAAAATAAGCGCATCATTGTTACATGATGTGGTTCAAAATTTTGTGAAAAGAGAGAAGGTGTGTTAATATGGTTTATATTTGACCGAAACCGTACTTTTCTGTCAATTACCAAAAATAGGTCTTAAATAATTTGCTTAAAACTTAATTTATCACTCGTATGTTTTGTATAACCTACATATGAGTCAGCCCATATTTATACGCATACGCATGTAGATCTGCCTTAACTTTCGGTTTCCATAAGAAATGTGTTCAAAAATAAAAAATTTCCCGAAATAAGACTAAAAAGATTTTTAGATAACTCTCCGTTTTCTATTATGCAGCCCAAGAAAAAAGAGAGGAAACGGGATTTTTGACATTTTCTATGTAATACAGGGACGTTATCAAACTTATTGCAGACTTTTTCCGTGTACAAAAACAAAAATTTATGTTTCAACAGATGTGTGGTATGGTAGTTTTAAGCGTTTCGTATTTTTTCAAATTCGTATATTTTTACTTGCCCTTTTGTCATCGGTATAAATACAAAAAACCATTCGTGTGTTTTTGTCTTTTGGACAATAATTTGCTGTAAAATTCTAAAATTACACCCACAATATTATAAGAAATGTTATGTTCTACTATTAAATTGTATTGAAAAAAATTATTTTAAAATCCTAAACAAATTTGCATTACCAGCAAATCCCAAGATTTATGAAGCTTCATACTTATTCGTAATATCTAGCAGAAATACCCAACTCTACGGTTAGAGAGAAGGAAGAGAAATATATTCCCTAGGGCTACCAAACAAACATTATTCAGAGACTATTGACACAAGCATATAAATAAAAGGAAATCTACACACACACACATTAGTAAGTAAGTAATAGTCATTATTAGAACAAAGGCCCATTTACCTCTGCAAATGAAAATTGTATATGAATTAATTGTACAGAATCGCAACTACACACACGGAAGAAAATTATTTATAAATATTATTAAAATATACACGTTTGCGTAAAATAAATTTTACCTTCTTTTAATGATTGTAAAGATTTTACGAATTTTTTTGGTTAATTATTCTCTTAAATATAAACAAAATGTTTTTTGTTTAAATTTGAAAATTAAGTAAAAGATTCTAAAAACAATACTGAATCAAAAAAAAAAATTGTTTTCTGTATACATTCGTAATTGGTAGCAAACTTCTCTTTCAAGAGATATAAAATGTTGATCGATTTTTTAGAGTTGGACTACAAAAATATCGTGGCTGCTCTAACGTAACCGGCTATGTGACAATTTTTTAATTTTTGCTATTGCTGCTATATGTTATACAAGGGTGCCCCGGTGGACTAGTCAGTAGTGTGCTGGTCTGCTAGTTTGGGAGTTGCAGGTTCACTTCCCGACAGAGACTCTGGACTGGTCTGCTTCTCTTTCTCCTTCTCATTTATTCTAACAATTTCTATTATTATTTTATTCTTCTCTTTATTTCTATATTAAGGCGTCACAATGGACTATAATGGTCTCCGAGTGAGGAGTGTATACCGTTTGTTATACATGTATCCACCAAAGTGTTTAAGGTTTTCCTAATTGTTTTAAAACCAAACAACAGTTGATATGTGTAAGTTTAATATTGTTAAGTTACAAAAAAAAAGCTTTTCTTACTCTCCTGAAAATTTTGTTAAAAACACACATCTAAATTTGTCAGGGATAGGACGACATATAATTACAACCCTTTATGGCAATGTTGGTTGGCATAAATAAATACTGTCTTATTCATAAATATTATTAAAGATTGGCGGAAGTCGCTATTAATTTGCTTTTTTTTTTGCCCCATTGTTGACAACGTCAAGGAATCGATCGATATATCAAGTTCGTCATTTACACTGGCCGATATAGCAAGGAATTTTCTACTTGGTTTGCACTTTTTTCATATGGGTTGGTGGTTTAATGCTTAATTAAGTACAACTGGTGTGAAATTTGGTTACAATAGCTTAAATAGCCCGTTGGGTGGGTTGGTCATGACGAAATTTACGAAGCACATTTCTTTTATAGTAAAATGCAATAGTTTACAAGCGGGGTTCGTTTGTTTGTCTACTTGTGTTGAAAAGGCAAACCCTACTAAGAATTTTTTTCCCTTCCACGAGCCACGAATCTTTTTCTTTTTTTTGCACTGAAAAACCATAGCAAACAAAAAAATAACCTTTTTAATCAATTAATTCGCATACACTACGATAACTCTCAATGAAAATATATCCTTAACGCTTTAGTTTTCCTCTTCTTTGCAAATATGCTTCGTCAATTAAATTACTATCAATGATTGCGCCTGAAGATAACACCGCCATACAAGGTCATCTGCAAAGCACCTTTGCAAAAATAACAGAAACTTGTACTTGAAATGCTTTAAAACACAAAACTGTTGAAATACATTTTTCTAATCACTTATGCATGCAGCTACTAAATCCATCACAGCCACTAGAGGAAAAACTCCAACCACTTTCCATTACCCACATGAAAAAACAATACGTAATCGGTAACAATCGAATCAATATCATTAGTGTTACTCGTCGTACGTAAATGTAATCTGAATGGTATTTGTGTATTCCGCCTAGAGTGGAGATAACAATAAATCGATAAAAATTTATTTATGCATGTCTAATGAATACATTATCCTTTTAGTGTGTGTGAGTGTGTATCTTAAGTTTCATTCTTTTGTACTGTATTAATTTATATGTTTTAGTAGGTTTGTAGGGAATATTCATGTAATAAAAAGTTTCCAGGTCATTGGTGGCAATAATACAAATTTGGATTATTTCCTTGTTAATGGAGAAGTTGTAATGAAATTTCTAATTATACAACATTCTTCTTTTTTTTTTCTACGAGGCACACAAGGGATATATAAATATTAACTGAATATTTAAAGGAAGGGATTATTTGGGCCGAAGTGTATGTAGATAATTAAATACAATGCTACTTCATTAAAAGTGATTTAAACACACAATAGACAAAATTTATGATTGGTTTTCTTCTTAAGTATTATGAATCGAATTTAAATGATTGGATTTCTTCACGATGGAACTACTTTCAATTAGTTTAATCTGTGGAAAATTAAAGGTTGTATCTGTATACAATATATTTGCATTGAATTTCTTTTAACTAATGGTTGGTCCAGCCATAAGGGATGATGCTAATTGCATCAGCGTCAAGTTTTCTGCCCAACTTAGTTTGAAATTTCTTTGTTTCAGTATTTGACAAATTCAACCATGGAGAGGTACCCAATTGAGCAGCACGTTAAGATTGTGAAAGCCTTTTACGCATCAAAATCAGGACGCATTTCGAGCACTTCATAATTTTTGCGACCCCATGAAATACATACATTCTGAATCCTTATACATACATAAAGAATTCGATTGAGATATATACGTCTGTCTGTCCGTGTGAACGTTGAAATTATCAAAAACTTGTTCTTCTGAAGCAAATCTAAAAATATTTAATATAAGAAAAACAGTGCTAATCTATTTGTTTTTATAATTGAAACTTTAACTTTATATTAACGTTTAAAACTGTCGACCTCACAAATTCCCTTTTTAGTACACTCAATTAAACAACATATTTTTAAAAAAAGACAAACATTTAAAATACGAGTTTAAAGTATGTCTTAAAATTTATTTCCATTTTCAAACCAGGACCAGCAAAAGAACGTTGAAAAAGCCACTTCAATTTAAAAACCAAATAACTTTAAATTCAAACGACTTACTCTAATAGACGACAAATTTAATTACAAAAACACTGTCCTAATTAAAACAAATATTTTTTTTTTTCATTTTTGTCTAAAGAAATTGTGTTAAGTGGGTAAACACTTTTAGCTACACAAAAACAAGCCAGAGCCTTTTTAAAGCTGCAAGAATTTCATTTCCTTTTTCAAAAAACGAAAAAAAAACTTTTTTAAACATAACAAATATGTAGTCATTTTAAATTAAAGTGTTAATTACTGCAAAACAAAAAAAAAAGAAAGAAGAAATTTTGTAATTAGAATTAGAAGTTCGTTTTGCTCGTAAACACATGCTATAATTTTTATAAACAAACACACACAGACATACCATGTTGTACTGTTTACCACATTAAGTTTACATTTAAAACATCACTGCTCTTGGCATTATAAAAATGTTGTTGTTGTTAATATACGACACGTTGATAACAACTAAGTAGGTAGGTAGTCATGCAAATTCACAAAAATGGAATCGAAATATTTAAGTATAATCGAGGCTTCTGTAAAAGTGTGTTGGTTAGGAATTTGTTTTGCTAAAAAATGTTTTGTTTGGTCATTGTTAATTTTGGAACGTAAATTAATGAAAGAATCCAAAATTAAATTATTTTGGCAAGATAGAACTGTGAACTAATAACAGATTGTATACAATAGTTATATAGTGTTTGTTTTTAATTAAAACAAATGATTTTCATAATTACTTGATATAACTTTTAGTCATTAATATGATTGTGTTCTTGTTCTAGCGATACCAAAAACATCTTGGAGACTGTAATTATGTACAAGCAGAGTTAAATAATAATTTGTGACATCTTTCATTTCGTTTGCGTTATAAAATAAAAATCATCAAAAATAATTTCTAGCAAGGCCAAAGTTTAAATACGTTAAAACACTATGCAACATATTAGACATTTTTACTTTTTCCCAATTAATCACTTTTTTTTTATACGTTATGGTCAGCCAACTACAAAAATTATCTTTATTTAAAATTCTATTCTATTCTATTCTTTAAAAAACTTACTTTGTTAAATTTGAGATTTATGAAGAGGCTGCTCTAAACATCTTGTCGTAATTTGAGAACGACGTACTGGATTTTGTTAACTAATCCGTCAAAAAACTTTAAATTATGCCAGATTTAAGTCTCCTCAATATCATTTTCCGTTTGAGCCATTGGTTTTGGAGTTTTTGAAGAACAAGTCGAAAAAGGATTTTTTTTTTTTGGTTTAATAAAAATATTTTTTAATTCCAAAAATCTATAAAAAAAAAAATAAAAAGCAACAAATAATTAGCAGTTTTTGTACTGGCTCTGAAAGTCCCATGTATAAGAAATAAAATGAATCCTATTGCATGAAAATCCAAGATAAGTTCGAGTTTTATTCCCGATAAAGTGAGAGTACAAGAAAAAATATTTTTTTTTGTAAAAAATAAAATTTTTTAATATAGAAAATTTATAAAAAAAAATGCAACAAATAATTTCCACTATGAGGGATCAAAAATAGAAAGTCCATCATTCACCATCCTTCATCATCATTTACGGAGGTATAAATGTCTCATCGTAGCGTAGCATGCATTTCATATTAAATGTTATTTTATAATATTTTTTAACGCCATCTTTGTTTTTAAAATTTAACATAGTTGACTGAGTTCTACTGGTCAAGCCCTATCAGTTGATACCAGTGTTGCCGTTTTCACTGCGAACGCAGTTTTTCACTGCGATTTGCCCGTCGTCACTGCGTAACTGCGTTTTTTTTAATATCACTGCGTTTTTCAGTTTTTGGTAGTTTTCCTCTTTTTTTGATCAACAACACCTTAACATGATTTACCTCAAACGTGTTTAACACGTAAGTCTGTAAAGGCTATAACACAACGAAATAAAATTGTCACCCTGTTCAAAATATAGCAGCTAGATGGCAACATTTTCTGCTGTTACATTACGTTGCAGTTGACTGATTAGATCCTGAATAAAATGTCTAAAATCCCGTTAGAAAAACATAAACAAACTATTTCGTGAACAAAATATTTGCTTTTCAGTCCATTTAATTAATTTTTATATTGCTTCGAAATGAAATAACTAGAAAATAATACATAATATTTATTTATAGCAGCCAAGAGAAAACCAACAAGAAGACAAATGCAAAGAAAAGGAAACTCCCGGCAACAACACAAGGGCAGAATAAAATTAACTAAAAAAATTAAAAAACAAGTAATTATTAAAAAAAGGGCAAAAAAGTGTTAAAAAAGTGAAAAAAATTCCTTTTTTGTCCAAACGAAAACGAATTTTTTTATTTCTCGTCACTGCGTTTTTTTTGTCGATTTCACTGCGAAAAAAGTTGGTCGGCGACAACACTGGCTGATACCCATATTAATGGGATTGAGAAAACATATTATCTGCCATTTTATATGAGACGCCATCTCGGATTTTACACCTTCTTATAATTTACTGTATTTTATTGGTCAAGCTTAATATTTCATCAAAATAAATATTATGGCAACCTTGAAATTTTCAACAAATTCACACTTTGTAGCATTATTTCTCGAACGTACACTATTTGTGAATTTCTCGATCTGGTATCACACTATAAATCTAAGGCACCTACAGCAAGTAGTAATGAGTTGTTCATAAGACATACGAAGAGATGAACATCAAGTTAAATTAAATAATAGTGAAATATCAAAAAAAAACATTGAAATATTAAAGTATGCAAGTGTTTAAGTGTGCTGATTACTATATACAATAAAAAATATCCCACCTTTTTTAAGCGAAATAAGCCAACGTTTCTAAAAGGTATAATCGTAATAATATTTATATTGTTACATTCAATAGAGTATTGTTGTATTAATTTATTAAAACTGATTTTGATTTGAATTTTGATACATTTTATATAAACTCATTTGTCCAGTATTGTTGGATTTTTTACCAATGTGCATTGGCGCTACAGGCAAAGGGTATAGCAACTTTTTAATTGAGCGTATAATTTAAGAATGGGGATCATTTAAAACCTATAGCTTTTATTTTAAAACATTTGAGTAACTAGTTCACAATGGATTCAGTTTTCTGGCAAGTAACAATTTAATATAAAAATGATCGTCTTATAGCTTTTAAGCAGCATTTGGACATACAAATTTGTATTTGAAGGAAACTAAATTTTAAATCGTATGTCACCCGTTTTCCTGATTAAAAAGAACTCTTTTGTTCACAAAACTGTTAAATTGCTGCTTAAGTAGCTTAAGTAGTATAGAGCGCATAACATGCTAATAGGTCATATGTGTAAACCGTTAGTCGTTTGGGCTTTTAGTGCCCCTCTTTTTCAACCAAACCTAACCCAACGTAAGCTATCAATTCTATTTCTTTTTGCCTCTTCAGGCTTACATTTAAACCGATATAACACATTCGCCATAAGATACATGTTGGGAAATTAAACGTCTCCTGGTTTGAAGAGTATCGTGCCTTCAGCGACACTTGGTTTTTTTTCAATTATTAAAAAAAGTAAAGCCAAACTGCCTGCATGTCACACAGTATTCAAAAATGTGCAATTCATCAAGGAATTTCATTGAAAATATGACAAACTCATTTAAAAAAAACTTGTTTCGGGATTTCTCGTCCTACAAAATATATAATAAAACTAGCTGACCTAGCAACCGTTGTTTTGCCATATAAATTATTTTTAGGAAAAATTTTTTATATTACGAAAAAACGCAAATCATATGTGTTTTACGGATCTATCCTAGTTTAAAATTTCATCAAAGTCGTTACGTTATTTAAGTGAGGCATATATTGTCTCTTGGGGTGAGTCACCCTAAATATTTAGGAGTATGAAGAATAGATGTTGACCGATTTTTAAATATTTATTTCTGCATTAGCCGCACTATAAATTGTATACAATTTGAAGAAAAATACTAAAAACTCTACCAATTCAAGTACATAATTAAAAAAGTGGGCGCTAAAGTAGGCATGGTAATAAAAAGAATTTTATTAATCATATCAGAGTCTTAGTTATGTTATGTGAAAATTTCAAGAGGATCAGCCCAGAAGTCTGGCCTACCTGAGAGGGCGTAAAAAAGGCGTGGCATTGAGAAATATAAAGAATAGATGTTGACTGATTCTCAGATCTACCTGATATGCACTCAAAATCTCATGAAATTCGGCCAATGCGGAGGAGTATAATCACAAACACCACGACACGAGAATTTTATATATTGGATATATAAATACCTAACAAAAACAAATTCTAATCTATAGTTGTACCTAAACAAGATGGTAATGTGTAACTTACAAAATATATGTATTTAAAAGTACTTTGTCACCAACTTCTTCTCTCTTCTACCAAACAAAGCACAGCATGGGAGATAGTTAAACAAAAAAAAAAAAAAATTAAGAAAAAACAAAACATTTTTAATATATCTATTTACTTGCTTTTTCTATTTGTCTACTCTTATTATTCTCCTTTAGTGTAGTTTTCCCCGTTGACCTGCTGCCGTCTGACGATCATTTTTCGGGTCACAGAGTTATCGTTAAAAGAAAGAATGAATAAACAAAAAAACATGTCCTTAAGCACGTAGCAAAGCAAACTAATGGCATATCTAGTTTTGTGAAAGAGCAGAAAACACATAAAAATAGACCACAAGGAATAAAGGATATTTTAAACACACACATACATCCATACAACTTTAGCTACACTTACGAAATACAGCATACGAACTACAGACTTCAAATAAAAACAACAACAAATTATTTGTGTATAAAAGAGGAGGTGAAAAAAAATTTTTAACATTTTTACTACATAAAAATAAACAATTCCAAAAACTAACACACACACACGTACATATACTCTTACATTTCTTTTATATATTAAAGTATAAACACAAATACATACATACAAGGTAAAATGTGCATGGTTGATAGTTACAATCGTCATGACTTGTATGAAGTGGTGTGAGATTTAAGGCAAAAACAAAAGTTCATTCACTTACGGTGTATCTTAACACACACACAACTGCAACAACACTTATACACATGTTTATGTAGCTTTATAAATACCATTTTGTTGGGAATTTTAGGATTTTGTTTTGTTGCGACTGCTTTTTGCTGTCAATTTGCAAAACAGCAAATAACTAATTTGTACACATTCAAATAAACCCCAGTGCACTTTGCTGACCAACCTCAAGTTTTTTTCCTAAACCAACATTTGTTTAAGTGAAAATATTTATACGCGAATAACTAATATGCATACAGGGTGGCACCGAGCTTATTGGCTTGTTTTGTTGATAATTTATTTACTTAGAAGTTATATATAGAAGGAATACATTTTAACTACACGTAATTGGTAGATGTTTGAAGCTTTTCACACTGATGATATTGTCAGTGCATCACTAAAAGTTCAAATATATGACGAGTAATTTGATTGAAAAATTTTGGGTTTCAATTGAGACTTTCTCTCTTTTCGATATCCTTAAAGAAAAATCTCAAAAACCTAAGGTAGAGAAGGCTGAGGCATACACAGCTCGTCTTACATAATGTATGAAATTGTTTTCAAATCAGCATCGAATAATCGGGCATAACCTATGAACGATATATTGCACAAGAATATTTTGCGAAAATAAATGACAAATTAAAGATGCGGCTTTATCGGTTTAAGTTTTCACACAAGACAAGCTTTCACAAAATGTAGACAAATAATTTTTTATTTGTTTTCAATTATCTGCAGCGGTTTATATACATGGTGAGTCAAAAGTCACCATGGGGTGTACAACTCTTAATACCTTTTTTGTTTATAAATATATATTTTTTCAGATTTTTAAAATGAAAACTGAAGAGAAAATATTATATGAATTCGAAACTGATCTAAGAACCGGAAAAATAGAATTTTATTATTTAAATCAGCGTATAAGTTTAGTAACACAATGCGCTTGTCGTTGACATTTCAATGTCGGAATTTCATCCTGTAAAGCAATGAATAATTTTTTAGTTTATTGTCACTTGCATCGTGCCATTTTAAATGATTTTCCTGGAACGAGTGGACGTCGTTTAATTCGGACTTCGAAAATTATTAAACGTGTAGAGCAGAGTATTTTTGAAACACGAGAAACCTATACCACGTCAAAAATATTTACTGATATTCTCATATAAGATGCAGTTGGTGCCAGAACAAAAACTCGCAGATCATTTCTAACATCTAAAGTTTGCAGATTAATTTTTACTGTTGGCCCGACATGAAATCCATTTTATTGAAAATCTGATTGTTTATGAGTGATAACACTCATTTGAATGGCTTTGTTAATATCAAGACTTTAGGTTTTGGGGTTTTAAAGATCCATTAAACACGCCAATTGCACTTTTTTGTGTGTGCAGTCATTGGGCCCTACATCTTTGAAAATGAAGATGAAAGTGCTTTTGTTGTGCAATTTTATGGGATTCATTCACACTTGTCAACACAAAAAATAAGTTTGTTTTATAAGGGTTGGTAGTATTAATATGTAACTCACATGTAGAGTGATATCGGCTTGCGAAAGAATTTTTATGACGTAAATGTTAAGTAAAATTTTTAGAGAGCAAATAGTTTCGAGAAATTCGGATATTAATTGACCTGTGCACTTGTCAGATTTATCAGCATCCGACTATATTTTTTTTTTTGGGTTATTTTAAGGAGCAAGTTATAATAAATGAGCCTGAGACAGTCCTTGTACTCGGGGCGAACTTTCAACATTGTTGCAAAAATACAAGCCACAAATTTTATAAAAGATTTTATAAAAAATGTTTTAAAATGAGCTCATCATTGCGAGGCTTACAGCAGGGGTCATTTGAGTGACATTGTTTTCCATACTTAATTTAAAAAAAATTTCATTTTGTGTTTTTTATAGCCTTAAAAAATTAAAAGAAATATATAAACGAAAAACTTATAACAACACTTTTTCTGTTGATGCCTGTAATACTTAGCAGTGTTTGAAAAGTCTTAAAGGATATCCATACTAGAATGGATTAGGATTACCTTTTTAAAAAATGTTCCATAAGTTTTGTTTTTTAAAACATTATTAAAAAACTGCTCTTTTATTAAAACGAGAATGTTCAGTGGTCGACTTATTCAACCATAATCTATTCATAAATACATTCTTAATCTAAAAATATTTGTTACTTTATTTCAACAATTTATTTTTTTTTAAATCTATTTTAACTTGAATTTCTTTCCTTAAATAAATCCAATAAACTGTGAACATCAAATCCAAAACACAAAAGAATGAAACAAGAAGACATTTTTTAAATGGGAGTTTCAATTGTCATAGTCATGATAGTCATGAGTGCACTATTTTAATTTTGTTTTTTAGAATACACATAAAGCACTGTTTTGCATAAACAATTTGTATGTTTCTTTTTTAAATTTTTTAATTTGCTTCACACATATGGTTTGCGCATGGGTCAGTATCAGTTTTAATCGCTTCTAACTGCGAAAATACAGAACCAATATTAATAGGATACTGATATTGTATATGTAAACAGGAAAATTACTTTAATTTCCAAATAAGTTTCTTTCTTATCAAAATCGGTTGTAATTATAATGTGGCCGTAAACTATGTAAGAAGATATCGACTTACTACACGCAAAGAAAAAATATGGTTGTGGTAACCATAATCGAAGAGCAACATACTATGATTGAATTGTATGATTATGTTTAAAATAATAATGGTTACCAGTTATCATTATTATGTTTAATTTAAGCATCATTCAATAATCATATACATGGCTACAATTGAAATCGACATTTTTTGCTTTTTTACGGCAAATGATTGTCTTTTGCTGTAACATACACATATTGATTGTACTTACCAATTTAATTGCAATTTTTTTGCCAATTTTTTTTAACATTTTCACGTTTATTTTTAAATTTTCTTTAATTTTTCAAAATTTTTGTTCCCTTTTTTGACATCTCAAACTTTTAAAATAATAAAAATTTATTCAGCAAGAAGAAGAACACTTGAAATCAAATTATTATTAAAAAAATCATAGCTTGATAAATTTGTAATCATACTGTTGTCCCACTTATTATTTAATGATTATTTTTAATTTTTAATGCTTTTGAATATAATTTTATTTTTGTCAAATTAATTTTTTTATATCATACTATTTTTAAATGATAACCATTTTGAAATTTTTATGAAAAGTAATCATTAAACGATACAATTCAAACAAATGCTTGATTTTCGTGACAAAATATTTGATGAAATGAAACAAAAATAACTATTACTTGTTTTCGACAACCAAATATTGTTTTAGAAAAAATAGTATGACCGTCGTGATCATGCCGTAACCATGGTTTTTCTTTGCGTGTAATTGATGTAAAAGAACTTTTCTTGTTTTCAATAAATTTTTATAACCCAAATATTTCAATAATTCTCTTTTACTCTTTAAAATATTTAAATTAATATCTTCAATAGCTTATATTATTGCCAACATTATAACATTTTCAAAGACTCTTTAATAAGTTTGTGCATAGCAATCGTACACAATGGGCCTACAACTGTCATGCAGATGATTTAATTTAAGAAACAATGGTGTTGGTGTGTATTTACTTGCGTGTTTTGTTTTTTGTTCTTAGCGTTTTCTTAACGTTTCTATTTCCTCGCTTTATTCAGGAAATATAAGTATTAATTGTATTATTTGAATGTATTAAGTACTTAAGACAGACATTGTTCCCTCACTATAGTAAAAGCCAATGTTTCTTTTATTTGTTGTGATTTGTTTTCTTTGTTCGCCTTTGCCGAAACTTGTTATAACTTCCAACACTATAAGTTTGGAAAAAGGTAACACCAAACAGCCATGTATTTGGGATGGCGAATATTTTTTTTTGTTCTTCTTTCCCAACCTTAACATTGAACAGTTTAATGTAAACATATTTCATAGAAACTCGATTTTCAAAATAAATATCAATGTGTATTATTTCTTTAAGGATGAAGAGTCATCCAAAGGAAATTCATCACTAACTGTTTAACTCAACTTAAATAATATCAAAACAACAGAGAACTAACAAATCTGATGTTACATAGTCAAAGCAGTTCAAAATTATTCACTTATTATTTTATATTCACCCTGTACTATGGACACTATCTGTTAACCTTTAACTGTGGAGGTGGTGGTAAATTTCACCCTCTCATTTTACATACTTTATTTATTATTTTCTCTTTAGCTCAAGCGTTGTTATTTTTTAAGTATCTTCTTATATCGTAATAACAGATATTCAGAGAGATAATTACATACTGGAGTAATATTTACCACTTGTCCATATATATGTAACATTCTCTTTGAAAATATAAAGCGATTAAGCGATAAAGTAATTATTTAGTATAAACAAAATTACTACACCTCTAATTTTAAGTCAGTTGTACAAAGAACTGTATTACCACATGTCCGATTAACTATTGGTAGAAAGAATTAATTTGTTAAAATGTATTGACCATTTTTTTTAGTATTTTAAATATAAGCGCTAAAAAAAATATTTTTACTTTTCCAATCATCAAAAAATTTGAAAATAACTTTAACACAACATTGTTTAAAAAAAAAGCTAGCTAGAGAATTGGTTTAACTCCACTTAAGCAGCTTATACACAGCATGTTTTGAACATCTGATTTTAAAATTTGTGACACATATGTGAATCTACATGTCTGTCTGTCTGTCTTTTACAGGCAACCGTCGCTGACTGCTTTGCAGCAGATTTTAGCCAACGTCTGATGTCACATGTTTTGTCAGAAGAAAATAGAGCGCGGCCTAATTGAAATTTTGTCAGATGTCTCAATACATGTTTTTTACAGAAGTAATATTTTAAAGGTAACACAGGGTATGGTCGTATTTATCAGTGTGGAATTTTTCAAGTCAGATGTAAAAAACATGCCGTGTATTTGCTACTTTATAACGCGGGCTACATAATCAAAAACTAGCTATGCTATTAAGGAAAATGATTGAAAATATTGTAGGTCTAGACTCCGTGGCCCCACTTCAAATAGAATCCATACCTCCAATTTATGTGATAAGTATATGACCAGCAGATTAAAGTGGAAAAAAAGACACTACAGTTTTCTTTGCGGTAAACCAATGTGAATGGGTACACTGGATGTATAAATAAAGAAATCAATTTTTATTTGTGATAATGAAAGAATATACTGGACAAGTAAGTTTTAATTCCACTCGGCTGGTGTCCAGTATATTCTTTCATTATCACAAATAAAAATTAATTTCTTCATTTAATGATTAGAAATTTAGTATTAAAAATGAACTAGAGCCAAAATAAAAATAATAAAGTCTTTTAAACATTTAGGGCCGTATTCATAAAAAATATTTTAGGTTTATTGAAGGTTTATTTGACAAATTTCTCTACAACATCTGTCAAATAAGCTTTTAATAAACCTAAAATATTTTTTATGAATACGACCCTTAAAGTTTATTAATAAAATAAAAAATTAAAATTTCAAAGATTGAAAAAGTGTTAAAGCTTTCCACCCCGTCTCATAGTATGTCCTATAGTTTTGTCTCCTAACCCAGCAAAAATTACTGCATACCCGGAAGCAGGTTCGTAAGGGAGAGACAAATGTACTCTCCTTTCCCAACCTGCTTCAGGAAGGCATGATTTTTATATGAGATGTCCAACTTGGTATGGCTCTTTGATGCTCTAATTATTTACTATTTTCACACATGGTGAATGCAGTAATATCATGTCTTTTTATGTGTTTATTACGGCATCCAAAATGCGCTTAAATCATGCATCTTTTTTGCTCCTTTATTTGCGTCAGAGATGCACTGAATTACTGTTTCCTTTTTGCGCTGATTAAAAGCATCCTAGATGCAGTAAAATCATGCCTATTTTATGTGCTATTTTGAGGCATTAAAACATGTCTATTTTTATTTTTTTAGTTCAAATTTATTTTAAAAATATAAAAACTATATACAGAACATTTATTTTCGTTTTAGCATAAACAAAAAAAAATCAATTTATCACTATTTAGTTAATGTAATAAATAATATAAAGTTTCAATAATATTTTTATATTATATAACTATATATTTAAATTTTCTTTACCGAAAAATTTATTATTTTCTCCAAGTGATTCTTTCTTATAGTATATGGTATTTTCGTCAATTGCTACAAAAAAAATGTCATTAAAATAAACAGGAAGATAAATTTTAAAATATATTTAAATGATGTACCTACGTACCATTTAAAAATTTTGGATACTCCAGAAGCTTTTCTTTTTCTTGCCTTCCATCTACGTTGAATCGCATCAAAATTGATGATGATGATTTTCTTTTACTGCTTACCGGTACAAAATAAAATTTTGCTGGGAAGTTAAAGATTAAAAAATTCTAAAATAAAAAAAAATCTTTTCTTAAATATTGTATTATGTGTTTGTTACCAATTATACCCCATAGTAGAGCATGGGTGTAATTAGGCCATTTTGAGGGTCTTTCTGCTCCCTCCAGAATTTTAAAAAATAAAGTATCTACAACTAATATATTTACATATGAAATACGTATGAAATAAAACTTAGTTTAAGGTTTTTCCCGAACTAAAAAATTTTTAAGCTTTTACCACCCGAAACAAAAAAAAAATTTAAATAGTAAAGAGCATTAATGTTTGGTCCTAACAAATATATTTTTCAAAGTTTTTGTCTTCATTAACAATTTGAAAAGAAAACAATGCTTAACTCCAAGTTGTCGTTAAAACAAATATAGCAGAGCAACCAAATAATTAAACATAAACTTCAGAACAAATATAAAATACTACGCAAAATTCTTAACACGCATACACTCTTTTACACTCCTTTTTCTGCAAAAAGACAAGAGAAGAAGAAAAAAGCTTTTCAAAAAACTAAAAATTATTTAGGCCTGAATAAAAAATTTAATAATTTATAAATTCATATACATTTCACTTATGTATTTACAACAACATACTTCAATTGGATACTCTAAATTATCAAAAAACTTATTTAATTGTATTCGTAATTAAATTAAGCTTTAGTGTTCAATTGTATTGTTTAATTTTTTGGCAGGATTATTTTTGATTCCATACAACATTTCCCTTCGTTTTTATTATTTATTATTATTCCTAGTTCATTTTCAATATTATTTAATTTTCTAGTTTTTTTTGTTGTTGTCGTTATGTCTTCCACTGCCTCGTCGTTTAAAATTAAATTGTGTGAAAAAAACAACAATAATAAAATGATAGTATTGTAATATATTTTTCTGGCAATTTGCCATTTGGCATTTATTACATTTTACACTTAACACAGCATTTACTATTCCATTGTATGTTGTAGACTGTGAGTTATTTACCAATTGCTAACTTAAATGTAAACGTCCATAAATAATTTAATAAGGAAAAAAATTTTATTTTTATTTAATTAGTAAAATTAATTCTATCAACGAAATCTGTAAGAAAAATTTCACCTCTTAGCGGAGTTGTAAATTAAAAATAAAAAAAAATGTACCAAATAAGTTGTAACTATAATGTTTTTTTTATTAGTATAAGTATTAATAACACTGTATTAACCTGTGTCAAATTGCTTTATCACATAGTGCTCATAGTTGCTTTCTTTAGATCCCACAAATTTTTTTTTTTTATATTTTTTTGAAACCGTGAACCGCCTCCGAGATCATGCCATTTAACGCCGCTAGACTTTTTTCTGAGGGAAAATGTGAAATTGCTAGTCTACGCGGATAACCCCTAAACGATTGACCACTTGGTGGACACCATTTGCCAAAGATGTTGGAAAAAATTATCGAAAATTAGACCTTCAAATTATACTACTTTCAAACCAGCCGTGGCGGTCGTATGCCAGAAACTATATCTAAATTATAATACCAGAAGATTATCTTTCGATTAGAATAATTTAACCCTCCGTCATGCACATGTATCTGGCCAGACATTTTACGAATTTAAGTGTGATTTAAATACATTTCTTATTTGGCTAGGGGTTTGAGTCTCCAGGTACCCTCTTCAAATATTGCTAGCTGTCGTTATATGAAAAACGCATTAAGATAAAAATAACAAACAAATTTATGTGGATGTTTTCATCTACACATGAGTCTGGCCAGATACCAATATATATTCTATGATGATCAGTGTACTTTGTTTTAATTTTTTATTTTTCTTTACGACTGTTTACTCAAATCAACTAAAACTGCATTTTATATGTACTCTGCATGGTTGGAGCTGACAAGGGGGGCCCAGAACTTTATAAGAAACATTTCATTGATTTAACACCAAAATTAAATTTCTCTTGTCTTATTTCTCATACAATTTTTTTCCTGGGTATGTGGTTTAGCTTGTGCTTAGAACAAAAAAAATAGAAAACATATATCTGCCATGGCGTGATAATAATAAAACAATCTTATCACTAAAATAGCATATTTTTCACATAAATGTATTGACACACATAGTGTGTCTGGGCAGACACATGTGCTACGTATGTGACTATCGGAAAGGAGGGTTAACAAGTTCATCTTTGTTTTATTCCACTTCAAATATATACCTGAACCTCCATAAGAAAAACACCATCTAAAAACAGCAGATTCTGCCAGCCGATTTTTTAAAATTATAACGTTTTTCGTTTATTCAATGTTCCTTGCACTGTGGGCTCAAAAGTTCTTACTTCGTCGATCAGTAAGATACAATAGTAAGACTAATTTTTATGTGAGTAGATCTAAAAACAAAACCAAAATCTTGATGGTATATGAGGCTTGCTACGGCTACCTCCTATACAAAGTAATTATTATTTTTTCTATATCTGCAGAACTGCAATAGGATGCATACTAAATTGTGTATTGATAACACTTAGAACAGACTACACATTCCAACAGAATCTTGTAAGTATATTGGTATATACTGCATTCAAACTTTTACAAAGTATTCCAAATAGGACAACATAAAAACTGAAGAAGTAGGTGTTGTCACGACTACAGTATTTTTAATCACGCACGCTATTTTTCAAACACTTTATTTCATATAAATACAACTACGATCTTGCGTGACTGAAGCGTAATAAGTCATGATGTTTTCATATTACTAACAAAACATATAATGCAATAACAACAACAGCAATAAAGGTGTTGACAAAAGTCGCAAAGCACTTTTTGTTGATAAACTCAACTTGTCAGGCTTTTATTAATTTGTACATAACTTCTAAAGTGCACCGATGCGCACATTTTCTTAAATACCGCTCGTTTGTTCATCCTTTAAAAAATAAAATAAAATCTCTGCTTAACTAAGTGCAGTTAATAACTTTATGACTTTCACTGAGATAATCGATGTTTTTTTTTAATTTCTTATATAAATATGAAATAAGCGGTTTTATTTATTTTAAACAAAACATTTAAATAAACATCTGAACTGAATGGTTTTTTGGTTTGATTTATTACAAGTTTAAAATTACTTGAGATAAATATGATTGATTTTGCAAACTTTTTAGTTATTTTCTGACAATTTGTTTTTCAGTTTTTTCTCACATTGTTTAATATAAACGCGTCACTTCAAAAGCACCGTGCCAAGTGGTAGACGTTTTAGTGTTCACGGTACTTGAACTTTTTTAAATAATCCATGAAATTACCGGTGTTGTCATCGCATGAACATGATCACACACAACAAGTGCATATGGACATGACGACATGCCATTATACCTAAATATGTATATAATGCTGCTGGGTTTCTTAGATTCGACATGCCAGTATATAGAAATCTTACTTCTTTAATTATATTCTGTTTGAGAACAACAAAACCAAAGTTTTCATAAAATAGTCTTGTAGTTTACGATTTTGCCATTAAGGCCACTTACCATCACAATTAATTAAAAATTTTCTTCTATTAGATTTTTTTTAATTATATTTTTTATACAAAAAAAAATCAGATTAATTTACTCTTTGTAATACATTTCTATTTTTTTCAAATTCTAATCTAATATCAGAACAAATTTTTTTAAGAAATTAAAACATATAAATGAATTTTGATCTCACAGAACGTCTTTATAATTTTTTTAAATAATTTATTAATTTTTTCCTATTTCTCTTATTTAAACAACAATGCAACAAACAGAATAATTGTAAAGCAAATATTGATTTTGATTGCAAATTATTTGCAGTAACAAAGCAAATTCAATTATTTGACATTTTTTTAAATGTTTTTTTTTTTTGCTTTTTACACTCTGATTCATTTAGTTCTGCTGCTTTCGATTGACATTTTCTTCTTTATTCTTAAAGATAAAAAAAAAATCTTTAAAAATTGTGAACAGACACACATGGCTTACAAACTGATATGACAAACAAAAATGAAATGAAATGCTGCCAAAAAAAAAAAAAAAAACTTCGAGACAAAAAAGTCATACCAGACTGCTTGACGTTAGTGTTTACAAAGCAAAAAGTATTCAGAAAATGGAAAAATGTGCAAAAATTAGAAATAATATTTATTTTTAATTAAAAAATGTTCACATTATTATGTCTAAGTCTAAATATTTTTATTTTTTTTGGCGTAAAACTATTTGTTTTTACAAGAAAATTCTGCAAAAAATGACAAAGTATCTATAATGTAGGAAATATTATTTAAAACGGATATTTTGTTGGGGACTTACATATACATATGCTTAGTAATTACAGGTAAGGACGCGCCGAATGTAAGAATACCCTTCACTGTCATGGACATATAAGTATAATGCCAAAATCATAGCGTAGCCTAGATTTGAGATTAAATCTCTTTTGCCATTTAACTTTATTATTTCCGAAACCATCTTTGATTTTAAATTTTTTCATAGTTAGGTGCATTCCACTATTATTTTTTAATTTTTACTCATACTAAAGGGGCGAAAAAATATTATCCGCCATCTTGTTTCAGATGTCATCTTGTATTTTACACTTTTCCATAGTGTTGAGTGGTGTTATTGATCCAAAATTAATTTTTATAGTGTGTTACATTCTACTACTCTGGTTATTTCACCTAATGCCCATAGTGACACTCTCGGTTGCCCAGGAGCTGGAAAAAAAAGTTACCAAAAATACCGCAGTAATCGTTTCAGTGCTTATATCTCAGTAAGTTTCAAGCCGAATTATTAGTTTTTCTTTCAGGAATAATTTTCAAGGCTATTTCTTATGGTTTTGTGGCACTAGCCTGTCCAAAATATATTTAGAAGCTTGAGAAATTGACACAAGACACAGTAACAACTTGTTTTAACTTAATTGGAAGAATTGATCTGGGTAACATGTGGTTTCAGCAAAACGATGCCGCATGCTAAACTGCACGCAATACTTATCAGCTATTGAGATCGTAGTTTAGTGAGAAACTACGTTGTTGAGCAGTCCCGTCCGTGGTCGCCAAGGTCAAATGATATAAACTCAGAAGATTATTTTTTTTGTTAAAATATGTGAGGTCTTTCCTTTACAAGAACAAACCAGTCGAAGAAAACCAGGCCCAGCTACCATTGGTTAGATACCAGTCTAAATGCTGAAAAAAATGACAAAGTTCATAATATTTTGAGTGCCTCACTAATAGTTTGGAAATATTAATTAATCCGCGAAAAAAATGTTTTTGACACTGGTGGGATCAACGGACTTTAAGGGGTGTTTCGAAATGCTTTTTACATTTTTTACAGGGCACTAAGCAAACAATTATTATTTAACTAATTTTTTTGTTCCACCCTGTGATAGTTATAAGTGTCAACAATACTTTGTTAATAAGTTTATTCAAGTTATTTAATCCGTATTTAAAATGTCGTCAAATAGAGAAAAAGTGAGAAAAAATATTGTGGATATTTATAATGAAAATAAACAACTTTCTTACGCTGAAGTTGAGCGACGGGCAAAAGTGTTCAGACAGACTGGCCGTAACGTTATTTTTAAATTCAAATAAGACTTGTCTACCAAGCACAAGAAAGGTGGAGGGCCTCGTGGTTTTAGGAATCCTCAAATCGTTAAAAAGGTGAAGGCACTTTGGAAGCAAAATCCAAACATTTTCATTCGCGATATCGCACGAAAACTAAATATTTCGAATTCGCTTGTAGAACGAATAAAGAAAAAAGAAAATTTAAGAACATTCAAAGTCAAGAAAGCTCCAAACCGAAACAAAAAAGGAACAAAAACGGCAAGAATAAGAGCAAGACAGTTGCTACGTCACAAATTAAATAATTTTAATGGATGTATTTTAATGGACGATGAAACCTATTGTAAGACTGACTATTCAGATCTTCCTGGGCAGGATTTTTATGTTTCTAATAAAAGACCTAATGTTTCCGATAAATTTAAGTATAAAAAGATTTCAAAATTCGCCAAAAAATATATGATATGACAAGCAATATGTACATGTGGGAAAACTTCAAAGGCAATCATTGTGAATCGTACAATGAACAGCCAATTTTATATTAATGAGTGCCTGAAAAAGGCTGTATTGCCATTATACAGAAGCCACAATATACCTCCACTGTTTTGGCTCGACTTGGCAAGCTGCCACTATAGCAAAGACATCCTTGAGTGGTATGAGGCCAACAAAATAAATTTTGTATCGAAAAACATGAATCCACCTAATTGTCCAGAGCTAAGGCCAATTGAACGCTATTGGGCTATAATTAGGCAGTTCCTAAGAATAAAGTTCAAAGCTTCTGCAAATGTAAGAAAATTTGGAGTTAATTGGAAAAAAGTTATTAAACACTTCGGTAAAACGTGTGTCCAACGTTTAAGTCAAAGCGTTAAGAAAAAACTGCGAAATTTTGCAAAAGAAAATAAAATTTGAAACTTTGGTTTTTTGCAAATTAAGGTTTAGAAATTTTTCTCCATAACGCCAATAAAATGTATTTTTTGTTTGAAAAAAACTAGATTTGGGAGACATTTTAAAATGTAAAAAAGCATTTCGAGACACCCCTTATTCCTATACAAATTAAATTAAAACTCGCGTCAAGGTCAATCAAAATCACTACTGATCAATGACTTTCTGTTTGAAAAGATGTATGATATTGATCAGGGTGAGATGTGGTTCCAACAGGACGATAATACGAGATGACTGCAAACCATTAATTAATCGAAAAAAAAAATGTTTTTAAAAAAAATTTACTTACTTATTTATATTTAATTTAAATTAAGGAATTAATTTAAATTAATTAATTAAAATAAGGAAAAGTTAGTTATTCAATAGTAGCTGAGGGGAATGCATTTTCGCAACAAACTCCGATTTCATCATCAGCACTCTTTTGGTCAGAACCACAAGTGTTGTGTGTCAATATCAACTATTTAAATCTGAATTTTGCTGAAAATTTAAATATAGAATCTTTTGTCGCAATTGATATTACATTTTTCATATATCACTGAGTTAGTATGAAATTTACCAACATCTGTATATCCTGTATTCTTTTGATGCACGTCATTACATTTTTGTATTATTTTTTGCAACTTCAAGGATAATCGGGCTTCTCTATTTGTGCCTAAATGTTTATTTATTTATTTATTTTTTTAGTCTAACGAACAGTATTTCTTACAGTTTAGTGAAAAATAACATACATTTAATCATATTGATTATAATACAATTTATATACAAGGACCTGAAAACGAAATTATTATAAATTTTGTAAAAGAAAATTCTGATTTTTGGTAAACTTTATAAGATCATTACAACTAGTTCTATAGCCGGTTCAAAATGTTTTGAGTTAAATATTTGGTTAGACGGTATAATTGAACTTAAACGTTTTTTAATAATTTTTAATATTATTAACGGCTTTTAAAATATCAACATTAGATAACATAATTTGTCCTTCATTTACATCCGAGGAATTGTTTTTGTAGAAGGAACTTCCAATATCAATATTTATTAAAGTTAATTCAATAATATTTTTTATTTCTTTAAAAAAAAATTGTATTTTAAATCAATATTTCTTCTTACTTTTTATATTTTCAGAAATTTTATTGAATGCAACTTAACCAAACACTTGGGGATCTCTAACCCACATTTAACACGAAGAAAGAAGTACCAGGAAAAGAAAATAAGAAATATTATCTTTATTAAAAATCATTCATCAATGGAATAAGCTAAGCTAAATAGAATATGGAAATTTTATTTCGAAATAAATTAAACGAACTAAAATAAACAAGAAGGAAAAACTACAACTTAAACATATCAAAACCATGTGCCATACATAGAATATTAAGTACCGAACTAAGCGAAAACTACTAACATTTACACAGGCATACATAAACATACAAATGTATGTGTATCTATCTGTATATGTATTTTTAAAATAAAATTAAAAAAACAACAACAACTTGATATGCAGAAAAATTTATTCAACATTAACAACTAAGTTTATAGCAAATTGCATACAAAATACTTAAATATTCAGACAAACAGGTAAAAGTAAAAGGAAAAATAACAAGAAAAACAACAACAAAAGCCGAGGGAAAAAATCTTAATAATAAAAACAACAAAATTAGCAGCTACATGCAAAAAGCAACAAAGCAAGAAAGGAAATCGTAATTGCAATTAAAAATATAAAATTAGCAACAAACAAGTGCAGCTAAAAGCAAACTATTAACAATCACTTGTATGCAAGTGAAAATGTTTATGACTCTGGAAAAAATCGCTGCATAAATAATTTGGAAAGAGTTTTACACTTTAAAAATTTTAACAAGTCACTGGCCAGTAACTGCAAGTAAATATAAAGCACCCTAGAACAATGATCATTGTTGAATTTTGTTGTTGCCATTTTACGTTTTATTATTTGCTTTCCTGCATGCCGGACATAAAATAATGCAATTTACTTGCAAGCGGAAATAGTTGACGGAAGTTTGTAACGGCCATTGACAAGCCATAACAATATTGTGGCCCTCGTTTTGTGTTACTCAACGACTAGAGATTACTTTTACTACTTCTACCGACAACACCACCATCACCACCACCACCATTACAACTACTAACTACCAACAAAATTCAGTTTTTCACACACATGCATATATGACATGTTTGCCTGCTGCATACAGTCTGTTGTATTCGAGAGTCAGCTTTTGACCTTGCTGAGCTAAAAGGTTTTAAGTAAAACATTTTAATTCTTTCAAGGTTATTTCCTGCAAAAAATGAAATTAATAAATGAAAACGGGTTGGCAAATCTGTTGTAACTTAAAAGGATAATTTCGATGTTTTGTAACGGAAATGCAAGTCTAGAAGATCATGTTGCAAATACAGTTTAGTATAACAAGCGGATATTAAATTTACAAAAAAAGGAAAACTTAAACCAAAATATAATTAAAATTTTAAAATAAAACCTTTTCCAAACACTCACCAATTGAGCACAAATATACAAGAATTTAAAACAACTACATGTTTGCTTGGCAATTTCCTATTTAAGTTTATTTTTCAAAAAGTTTTTTTTTTATCCAAAATTAAATTTAAAAGTTAAACTCTCAAAGAAAAATAAAAGGCAACAAGAAAAACAATTTTCGCAATTTCAATTTGTCCATCATTTTGAACCTGATGACTACTGCCAAAAGACGTACTGGCAATAGTGCGACATTTGTTGCCGACAGCAATCATCATTATAGTCCATTAGATCAACAACAGCAACAACAACAACTACTACAACCAGCACAGCAGCAACAAGAACAACGTCAACAATATTTTCATCAAAGCCATTACAATTCACAACAAAATAATCATGAAAATCAACGTTTATTGCAACAAGAGCCAACATCAACTTCCAGCACAAACAGAACACAACGTCGTCATCACTACAATCAGCAACAGTTTACCAACTATAACGCAACAGCGTGCAGCGGTACAGCAGCAACATCTTCGACGACTTCAACGACATCGACAACGGCAGCCTCAATTATGCGCGGCGAATGTTCGGTGAAATTACCACTAGATATTTTGTAAGTGTTTTTATACAAAATGATTTTATTTTCAAAAAATTCAAGTGGCCCTTTAGATACCCTATACTAATTATAGAGTGATTTTAAATTAGATTATTTTTGATTCGTTTTAATTTGTTATTTCTCAAGTAACCACCAGAAATATTAATTAGGGACCTAACAACGCATATTTTTATCTTGTTGCTCCTTAAGATCTTCTAAGTCAACTTAGCTCTTGGCATTTAGCGAATGCGAATCAGTTTACGTGGATGTACAGAAAAATTTTAAAAAGGTGATTTTAGAATTTTTTACATCACTAGGTACGTAGGTATTGGAGGAAAGAGTGCCGCAAGCAAGAGACAATTCAACAACAACATTCGGAGGCCAATGTTGTTAATTGATAATTAGATATGAAAAAGAAAGTAAAGAAAGTATTTAAAAAAAGGATAAATCGGGTAGAAAAATAATATAGAAGAATGGAAAGAGTGTTATCAAGTATTCACTACCAATCTACTACCCACGCGGCCACCATGAAGAATGAATAATTTTCTAATTTTCTTATTTTATTGTTGAACTTTTTTTTTTTTTTTTAACAAAGACTTTATTAATTTTTAGTTTGGCTCTAGTTCATTTTATTATTAAATTTCTAATCATTAAATGAAGAAATCAATTTTTATTTGTGATAATGAAAGAATATATTGGAAAAGTAAGTTTTAATCCCGACACCAGCCGAGTGGAATGCATTTTCGAAACCAGCTACGGTTTCATCATCAGCACTCTTTTTTCTCTGCTTTGTGCTCCGAGATTTCACCCAACCCATTGAGGAATCGCTTTAATAATCATCCAATTCATAGTTTTTTAGTCTACCCCAGACTACAATCAACATACTCTAGCCTTTTTGTATCTTTCCCATCCTCACACATCTTACAGTCATCCAGAGTTCCAAGATTCCATCAACTGATCCTAGCCCTTATTGGGCAATGTCGCGCAATAATTCCAATAGGGGTTTTCCAATAAGTAGTATAATACTTAGTCAAGGATTAGCATAGAGTTCACCAAGTTTATATTTGCCAAGTCCTCAGCACTCTGTTTTTTCTGTTCGTGTATGCCATTTTAGCCTGTCCGATATCCTTGGCCCAATTCGCCTAAAATTGTAGCCCATCGCTGGCATTGCAATGTCTTATTCATATGACGAACCTAGTGACGTTGCACAATGTGCAACTAAGTATGTCCGAACTTTCGTTGCCGAAGACTCCATAGTGCTCTGGTTCCCAACACGATCTTACACGATCTTACACAATCTCAACTTTCCTACATTCCCTTATCTGCCCATATTTGACAAAGTGTCCTTTTAAGGCCATGAGAGCCACCTGATTATCCACGTGAAGGTTAACGTTCATGCCCTTTGAAATATGTATGATTATGATATCCATTGCTTTGTAGATGGCCAGTCTTCTGTTAATTCTTTAATTATTAGACCTGTAAGACCTTCTGATGCTCTACCCCATGATATAGACACCTGCCCCTGTGCCTTTATCCATTTTCTATCTATGTCCATACCTTTCATATATGAAATCACCATTATGTAAATCTATCTGTCTGCGGAAAACAATGTCACTGTAAAGCTGTCGCTGCAAAAAAAAAAACTATTAAACAAGATATAAAAAAATGCATTAACCATTTTGCATTATATTTGAAATTTACCAAAACAATTTTTAATACTAGGTGAAGCTATACAAATTTGTGGAAAATTTTTCGGAACAAAATTCATTAAACAAACTGACGACCAAAATAAATAATTTGAAAACATTCATTAATTTAAACTTTTCACTTAAATGAATTAAAATTTCTCACATGACATTTTGAATTGGCCTATTCCAACTTGTGACAAAAATAACCAAATCGGATGCGTAGAAGTAACGTGTATAAATAGAATGCGTCCGAGAGACCTGACAGTTGATGATTATTAAAAATGTTTTGTTCTTTGTATAGTTGTTATTAAAATTGCTGTAAAATTACTAAAGCTGCTTGTACACTGTCTGAGTTAAGCTATTTAGCATAAGTTGAACAACATTAGCATTAGTTAACATCCAAAAATCTTAAAGTTATTAAGATTTGACTTAAATATACTAGTGGGAAGCTGTTCAATATTTAAAAAATAATAAAAATTATATGTCTGCACATGAATCAGTGGTTCAGCTAAGATGAAAACTCAAATAGTCTAAAGATGATATATAATTAAAACTAAGTTTAAGGGGATAACAACTGAATTACTATATTTGATTCATATTTCTTTTAATTTTGACGCCATCTTGGAATTTAACTTTTTCATAATTTTTTGTTTTTAAACTTCTTAAGCCATTCAATTTAATATCAATATTGAGAGTGTAAATTTATATTTATTAGATCTGCAATTGACGGCAATAATAGAATAAAAAAAAAATCGAATAAAATTTTTTATGGTGTATTATATTCTGCTAGTCCAGCGCTTTCTTTTGATACCCATATCGTTTCACTTTATTCTCCGTTCATTATAATATTATAGGAGAAATATCGGCCACTTAATTCGAAACTGATTTGATGGTTTTTCTCATGAAAGGTATGACTGGCAATTCGGTATCACTAGCGAGTTCTAAAATTAATTTAGGGCTTTAAGATCCTGAAATGTTTTAAAAAATAAATTGTACTTGTTACCGAACGATTTGTTCAAGCTTTTTTAAATTAGCCCTAGACGCATCTAATACTTGAAAATAATAACAAACGTATCTATATTTAAAGTTTTATATAAATTTTATATTTATCGAGGAATTGTGCTGGTTAACATTAGAGATTTATTTCCAA
This sequence comes from Phyto melanocephala, assembly GCA_941918925.1. Classification (NCBI taxonomy): domain Eukaryota; kingdom Metazoa; phylum Arthropoda; class Insecta; order Diptera; family Rhinophoridae; genus Phyto; species Phyto melanocephala. Next base: position 113,374,239 of record OW799237.1, read on the forward strand.
GAGATTTATACCACATTCACGTCTGTGCATGTTAAAGTTAGTTTGAAGCAAACAAACGGGCTTTCGGACAATCATTAATTTTGTGGAGTCAAAATGGATTTTGTTGAAATTACAAATGGAATGGCAAAGCACTATCTACCATTGGCACCACAGGAGAGAAGGGTTCTTAAAAAAACTTTTTAAAAAATTAGTTTACAATTTTTTTTATAGTTAAATTTTAGAAATAATAGTGTTTGATATTTTAGGAGAAATACTTTTTAAATTTTGTCTTGATTTCGCAGCTTAATAAAATATTCGCAAGTTGCCTTTTCTAATTAAAATTAAAAAAAAAAAAAAAATTCTTAAAAATCTCTTATCAAAATCTCTTATCAAATGCTTTCTTTTTAAACATTTTCGTATTTAATTCTTCACTTCTACTACGACAGCTTTTAAAAACTGTCGACATTTAAAGGCAAACATCCAAGAAATATGTTTGTGTAGTTAATCGCGTGTGGGCATCGAACATTTGTCTCTGCTAAGTTTAGAATTCAAAAATGTTTTTACACATACTTACAGTGAGAATTTTCTACCAATTTCATATTCGCAAAAAACTTTTCATAATAAATAATTTTTCGATAATTGTTCATTCGTGTCGCTACACCCTAGAGAGACCACTTTAAAAACTCAATCAAGTTGAAGAGAATGTTAAAATTTTTCAAAACTATTTTCAAAATAATTAAGAATAAACAACTAGAAATAATTCGTTCCACTCTTTGATTTTTAAATTTATTTATTAAACTAAAACTCAAAGCAACTGTAATTGCGTGCTAAGCTATCACTACAACAAGAACAACACAGGCAGTAGATACTCTCCACATTCTATGGTGTGTTAATGAAGTACTGCAGTAAATTATTCCTTTGAACTATCTTAAATACATACAATCAAAACATCTACCAAAGGGAGGGGGAAGTGAAAGCATGCAAATAATAACAAAATTTATAATGACGCTTAAATTGAATAAGTCGAATTTGAAATACCCTTAACAATTAAAAAAGCAAAGACTTACATTAAAATTATTTTATGCTAATCCACAATATTAATGGGTTATTTAGGTTATTTAAATCAAAAACTATTTTGTTGCTATAAAAGTAACTACTAATTTGAGTCATTATTTATAAGCTAGCGCAATAAGTACTTATTTGAGATCTTATTTAAAAGCGAGGGTAGTAACTACTAACTTATATTCAAAACGGAGTCATACAGACTCCACTTGACTATTTGCGTGCAGCAAACTACCAAGTTAAAACTACTTATTTGAGTACCCATTTGTAAGGGAGAGTGGTAAATACTTGCCTTCAACAACGTCGCCTTGTTAAAATAATCGGTTTAATATTTTGTAATTAGAGTTTTTGCTAGAAACTTTCTATAAGGTATGAGTGTGAGCTCGTAGCTTTATGAATAAACAGAGCTGTAGGTTCTACGGTTCTTAAAATCCAAGACCAATTCAACAGCTCCAAGTGAAGCCTATCAGGCATATAGTATGGGGTGTCACTTTTACAAATATAATTTCGTCTTAAATAATTCTTAGAAAATAAAGTCGGAAGTGCTGTTGCCGTAAATGGGGGTGATATCAGTTTATGACAGAGTATTTATTAAATTCTGCTCTTAAAAACAGATTTGGTTTCCGTAGGATGGTGTCATTGTCCGAGATTGTATCGCCCTTTTATGTAAAATTTTTGTAGAGAGAATATTTTTCAGAAATTCTGAAAATAATTAGCCAGCGCGTTCGACAGATTTGTCAGCTCGCCACCATTTCCTTTGATGTAATTTGAATGGGCGAGAGTATGTACATTTGTGATCAAAACCAAGACAATATTTAAACTCAAAATCAATATTGTTGCAAAAAGTCGAGCGCTACAGACACAAACTTTGAAATATCTTGTGGAAAATGCTCTAAAAGAAGCACAACATTTCGAAGCTGAAAATGAGGTTTATTTAGTGATATTATTTTCCATCATAATAATAATAATCATAATAATAAGCCATGGCAAAAATTTAAATTTTTTATATTTCGTAAACTGGAAAGGAATAAATATTCAAGCTACATGGTGCATTTGGCCCACCCTTTATATCAAGTATTTTTTTTTAAATACTTTTGAATGTAGCGTAGTTTTTTATACAACAAATATTGTCAAATTATATAATTCAATTAAGAAAATTCGAAATGAAATACACATGTATTTAATAGGGCAGATCTGAATAGTTATTTTTCTATTTCATGGAATATTTGCATAATGTGAACATTATTTGTTAAATATCTTGGACTTAAAAATGTTTTTCACAGACAGACAGACAGACAAAATAAAACATGAATACTATTTACTTGCATACACATATTCCCTGTTAAGCCGTTGGTATATATCTTGAGCTACACCTGGAATGACTAATTTATATTTTTTTATATTTTTTTATATATTTTTATGTACCTTCTTTCACAAACCATGCTGGTGCAGGGTATAAAAATCCTGGTACTTTTGTAATATTTACTCATACATGCAAACAAAATATATATATTTAACTGCCACATAAGTATTATTGCAATTTAACTGTTTTATGTTAATTTTACGGCAGCTTTATTCCTGCCATTGTAACGTTTCTCTCTTTATTAAAATATTTATTTTCTTTGTTTTTTCGTTTCTTTGCCGCCAGCAAACAATTATAAAATGTATTCCCTTATTTTTTTTTTTTATTTCATCATAACAGCAATTTTTATACTGGCATGGCATTATTTATTTCTATTTATGTGAAATGAATGTTAATATTTAATACAAACAACAAAGTAAATTTAATTACCACATAACGTAACAGAGGCATACAAATGCAAATACAATAAATTAGGATAATCCTTGTTTATATGGGGCATTAAAAGGAATTGTCAAAAAATTCACAACGGATATGAAAGTCACATAAATATTATGTAAATTTATTTGTTCTTGCGTTTGATTTAACAAGAACCAGAAGTATTTTATTTATTATCATGATCTAATTTGACTTTTTAATTTCACAACGTAACGACCATCCTAATACAGCCATATGGATTGGAAAAATTTATTATGCCAGTTGCCAGACGGTAACGAGTAAATTATATTTTTAAATAGCTATTGCATACTTTTCCATCAAAATGGTGGCTTAAGAGAATTAAGGAGTTTCAAAGACCTTATTTTTTTTTTTTTTTTTTTGCTTTAAAATAAATTTTCTATTAAGTTTTTATGGGGAATGAGTTTTATTAAAGTTTTATAATAAATAACTACAATATTAAAACGTTTTAACTTCGTACAGTTCTTTCTCTCTCTTTACCTCTGCCTATCTCTTAAACGGTTACCATGACTCATTTTTATTTTTTTTTATATGAAGTTTGGCATTTAAAATAAATGAGAAAGGAGAGAAATTTGCTTTCGATCTATAGACTTTGACAGCTGAAATTTAAAATAAGTGAAGAAAAAAGTAATCAGCTGACGAGATAAGACTACCTGTTAAATAAATATGTTCCCATTTTGAAATTGTTGCCATTATCGTGGGATTTTTAACACGTTTGTTAAAATGCTCACAACGCATTTTATGTAATTTAAAATTTAGATCAGCTGTTCATACTGACATAAATTTCAAGTGACATTGTCATGTTTGATATCATCAGATAATGCTCGAATAGAGCTCCGACGTAACTTAACTTTACCCTTTACACGGGAGTGTCACTATATATAAAGATTTCTCGTTTCATTTATTATTTAAGAAATATTCTACTTCATTATTTTGAAATTTTATGACGGGGGAGTTGATTTAATAATGGCTGTCTGTCCGTTTGTTGATTGAAATCAACTCTCAGTAACTATCACCTGTTACACAGATCTGTATGTAGTTTCAATCTTTTGCAAATATACGGAAATGAATCATTATTAAAATTGAGCATAATCGCTCATAACTTTCTGAAATATGAGCACACAAACAGAAAGAATAAAATTGTACAGTCCTACTAAAACTTATCAACACATATGCTACTATTGGTAGCTATAATATCCCTTTAGGAGTTTTTCGTAAAGAAATTTTAACAAAGCGTTCACTAACCGGTGAAGCAAAAAAATATTTCTTAAAAATGCATGTTCCTTTTTTAAAGACATCAAAATTGCTTTAGTTTTTAACCAGTATATGCATAAGCTAGAGACATCAAAATATAAGCCGTAGCGTCGAAAATTATTGCTAAGATATACTTACAAATCGGTTTGAAACTTACTGAGATATAAGCACCACACTACAATTGCTTGTTTTTTTATTAATCCTAGAGAATTAAATTGATTTTTTACTTGATCTAGACAACAAAAAAGATCGATATTAATATTGAAGGGCTTGACGTGCGACTCCCGCGCTCTACCGGCATCTATGTTTTCCTAATCTTCTTATGACCAAGGTACAAGATTCTCTTCTGCCCCAGTAAGAGTTGACGGAAATACCTCTATATTCCGCACTAGCTGATACATTTCATTATCACTGAGGATAATTATTTCGATTTTGATAAAGGTACGAACGAACAATTGATTTATATTTTCAAGTGAGTCCGATAGAAAAAAACTGAAAACGGATTTTAATTAAGCACGTCAACATTTCTATAGTCCACATGTTTTTGCTTAAAGGCGGAAAGACCAGTGTTATTAATTAATTGTGTGCTATTTATTTCTCTTCACTTGCCAAAATCTTGCGAAAATAAGCTTATTGCAAGAGTCCATTTGTGTTTGTAGAATAATTGTTACCAACCTATTCACAATAATTTCCACAACACTCTTTCAAATAAAACTTTTGATGGTAATTTTATTACGAACTCTTTTAAAGTCCTTTGGTTTGCTGGGTAATTCTTGCTGTGTGTATGTATTAGTGTTGTATTTTTGAAAATGATTATTTATATTTGATTGTATGCTTTCGATAACTAAAGCACAAAATAAGCGAGCAATACATAATTTTTTTTATTGCATTAATTTAAATATTTTTTTTCTTATTGCCGTGTTTGTGCGAACAAAAGAAGCTAACACATATTTGAAAAATACTCTCTATTTATGTGCTTTAGCATGAGAAAAATAAACGTTTACTTAGGTTTTGTATAAAGTTAGTGTTTTTTGTGTCTTCACCAGGTGTAAAATTTATGTGTATAAATAGCTTTGTCATTCCATATGTGATTTATACAATATTTACTTGCCACCCAATAGAAGATATATTCTTTAAAACCTTTTGAATAGGGAAATATAAATAAATTTGTTGAAGATAAAACTCCTTTACTTATTTTTTTTTAGCTAAAATATATATTTACGACCACACGCTGTATATGTAGGGATAAAGGAATCGATTTAGCTACGTTCGTTTGCGCACTCGTTGAAATCTATTACACTGCTCTACAAATCATTTTTTTTCTTCCCGTTAATTAAAACTATGTGGACTATATGGACTTTGATACGCAGAACTCAAATCCGTTGTAGGTTTTTTCCCATTAGATCGGGATTTTTTTTTATGGGCGTGGCAAATTTTTTCCCCTAAATTAGTCAGGTACGGACACATATTTCATCCTAACTCTGGAACTAGTCATTCGATTTTTAAAAATAAAACACCAAAAGATGTGTAGTAAAATTGTATTTATTTTCTCTTTATCTCTTAGCGTTTTGGAATTATTCAAAAATAATGGAAAAAAAAAATTTCGTGCAAAATTCGTAATATTTTTCAATTTAAAAATGGAATTAAAAAAAATATAAGGCAAATATTCGACATTTTAAACTTTTTTCTGAGAGCTACTTATCAGAGTACACCATAAATTCTAAGCTTCTGCAAGAAGATTTAACACATTTGTTATAATTTAGCAAATTTTTTTGTGGATGATTTTTAAAATTTGATGGGACAGACGGATGGACATAGCTACATTATACTAAAATGTAACCAAAACTCAGAAAATATACACATTGTGGGGTCGAGTCTAAAATGGACGACGTGCTACAAACGGAATGACAAAATAAATATATATTTACACCATTTTTTTTTTTTTGTGGTGGATGTAACAGGTAAAAGTGCTACTCGGCCATGCCGAATCTTACACTACCCTTCACTACCATGTACATATGAATACTTACCCCACCATAGTGTAGCCTAGATTTGCGTTATTATTTCTGATGCCAGATATGATTTTATAATCTGATATAGTCATCTGTGTTCTGAGAAACCTTCTATTTGATACCCATATTGATTGACTTAAATAAATATCAGCCCTTTTTTAATTGGACGCTATCTTGGAATTTAAATTTGTTCTTAGTTTACTGTGTTCTATTGGTCAAACCCTTTCCTGCTTATTGTACGCCATTTTGTAGAGGTGACTATTACTATTTTTGCAGAGCAACCATATCTAAGTTTTCGTTAAATTTTTTGATCATTATGACGACATAAATGAAAGGAGAAATTAGAAATATTTATTAATTGTTTTCGATAACCAAATATTGTTATTGCAGAGATATGTCATAGCCATGACTTTTCTTTGTATGCATTTATATAAAAACTCGCTGTCGGGAGAACAAAACTGCTAGCGTCCCTATAATATATGGCGGAGAATATTTTTTTATTGTGCTCAACTTAAGACCCGCATAAAAATGGCTTTATTCTAATCTTTCTGCTTGCCATTTTAATTTCTTCTATATGCCTTGAATATACAACATAACCTAATTCTAACCCCTACTTTCACTTTTATGTGCGTTTTTATTTATTTTACTTTCGAAATTATCAACCTTATTTCATTTGACAACCAACATAAATTTTAGTATCTTAAATCATTGTTCGTACTAAACCCTCTTTATCCTTTTGATAGATTTGTTGTTTGTCGTTGTGGTTTTGCCACTAACGAATTAACATGGAAAATACGTGTGTTAGTATTGTTTTTATGAGATTTTCTTCCGTTTATGTGTAGGGATTTTTTTAATCGATTTTATTTTTTTAAATCTCCCACATGCTGAAATTGTGTAGCTGCAGGAATTGATATAAATATCTTAATACATTTAGTTCGGTTTGTTGGAGGTGGTATATCGTTGGTTACAGGTATAAAGGACCTAACGCGAGTTAGGAGAAGACAAAACACGTAAATGAAACTGTATTATCATGATGTAATTTCTTTTATTAAACAGCTTATAAAATTGTTCCTTTTAATACTTAATTTTGTGAAAAATACGACTTTGGGCTTTTTTACTTGTGACCATCAATAAGTATGTATGTGGGAACAAAACTCCTTATAATACGAAAAGTCAAAGTTCAATTCCAGAAGTTATTTATTCGTAATTTGTTGTTTTTTATATTTTAAATCCTATTACATACAGTAAGAGTCATAAGCCTACAAGCAGCAAGTAGACGAAATTTCGATTAAAAATATTCTTAAAAGTAAAACATTTACTGCATTCACCTGTATCTATTTTTGTGCAATATTAAGCGCAGAATGTTGTCGCCAATTTTTTTTTTTGTGTCTTTGCAAAAAACCAAAAGTAACGGCACTTTTGTTCTCGCACATAACGAAACAAGCGCTCAAGAGTCTACAAGCAGTTATTCTTGTTACAGCGTTTAAGTGTGTTACATGCAAATTTTCCAAATTTATCATTGAGTTTTTTTTATTTTTTGTTTGATTATCAGAATTACAACCAAGTTTTTAGTTTTTTATTTTTTAACGTATTTAAAATTGGCGATGTCTTCTAGAAGAAAAGAAATTAGCGTTGGGGAGAGAAATATTATAATTAAGCTTTGGCAGGAAGGAAAGTCTAATCGGGAAATTGGACGTTTGATTGGTAGATCGCATTGCTCGGTATATACAGTAATAAAAAGTTTTAGAACTACCGGAATTATTACTTCAAAGCCTCGTTCTGGTCGCCCTCCAAAACTAACTCTCCGCGAAAGCCGTTCTATTTTGACATCCGTAATAAAAAATCCACGTTTAACAGCGTCTCAAATTACACAAGATGTCCTTGAAAGATTTTCTAAAAATATTTCTTTGGTAACTGCACGGAGAATTTTGAGACGGGCTGGTTTTCATGGTAGAGTAGCACGAAAAAAACCGTTTATTTCTTTAGTAAATTGAAAAAATCGCATGGACTTCGCGAATAAATACATAAATATGCCAAATGAATTTTGGAATGATGTGCTCTTCTCAGATGAAACAAAGTACTGTGTTTTTGGTATAAAAGGTCGCAAATTAGTATGGCGTAAGAATGGCAATGCATACAACAAATCATGTCTCTATCGTACTGTGAAACATGGTAGTGGGGGTGTGATGCCTTGGGGCTGTATGTCAGCCGGTGGTGCTGCAAATCTGGAGTTTGTTGAGACAACAATGGACAGAAATATTTATTTAGACATTTTAAAGCGCAATATGCGATCAAGTGCTGAAAAATTGGGTTTATCAAATAGGTTTTATTTTCAACAAGACAACGATCCCAAACATACTGCAGAAGTCGTACGACTTTGGTTGTTATATAATGCCCCAAAACTATTACGGACGCCACCACAGTCACCTGATTTAAATCCAATTGAGCATTTGTGGGCTCTTTTGGAAAATAAAATTCGCAAACATACAATAACGATCGTTCAGCAGCTAAAGATGGTAACATTAAAAGAGTTGGCTGAAATAACAACTCAGGAGACCAGCAAGCTTGTAGCTTCTATGAAAAATCGTTTAGCAGAAGTCTTGAAGTGCCACGGATATCCAACAAGTTACTAAACACCAAAAAAGGAACACTTTTACATAAAATGGATTTAATTTATTGACCGCTTGTAGACTTTTGATCGTTTGTGTTGCTATTTTATAGGACTAATGTGCATTTATCTCGGCTATTTTTTAAGTATTTATAATGAAATTTAACAATACTATTTTAGGATGAATATATTATTAGAGTAATTAAAATTGAATTCAATAAATTTAATAGTTTGGAAAATTTTCTTAAACAAAACTTTTTGTATTGACTGCTTGTAGACTTATGACTCTTACTGTATATGTTTTACTTCAGTTCTAAATGGCAGCAATAAGTTTGTATTGAAAAAGCAAACAGCCGAGTAACAAAAACCAGTAAACCAGTAGTTTTTTGCTTTGTTAAAATCAAAATATTTTAAACAGTCTTTAAATGTATTTTTTTTAAGGAAGATATTTAATAGAAAAAAAAATTAAGACCCCTTTAACCTTTAAACCGCTAATATTGATTGAATTACCTAAAATACAAACACCAACAAATGCATACAAACGCACAAGGTCATCTTCACAATTGCCACTTGCAGCAATATTTCATTGTCATATTTAAATACTAACTGCTTCAATTAAAAATTCTAACGACTTGTAAAATAAAAACGTTCACACCCATTAAAAGAAAATAAAAACACTTAAAATTTTACGAAAAAAAAACGAAAAAAAAATGTTGAAGTGTGCAATTATTTGCATTTAATTTACACTCCAATAAAATTGTCCTCAACTTTAGTTAGTACGCAAATAATGAATAGAACACGACACGAACAAAAACTTTGTTTAATAATATTTATATGGGTAGTAAGTAGATATACAATAGAAACTAGAATACATTGGTATGTGTGTATGTACAGACATTGTATAATAACAGTTTCAAACACACAAACAACTAAATCATATGCATATGCTCTTAGACAAGTGCAATTATTTAACACTATTAGTACCAGAGGTGGTGTTCGATACGATTGTTTTTAGATGCAACTTGAGACCTATAGATGCCAAATCGCTCAGACGATTTCTGGTTTATTAACAAGCTGTGCTGTCGTATTGTCATAGTTTTAAATATTTGGAAATGCAATATTGTATTGTTTATTGTAGACTTTCTAAGCCATTATGACAATGTGACAATACAAATACATTATAAAACATCTTGTAAGTCCATCATATATAAACATCAAAGAGGAAACCACTTTGTACGAATTTTTTCCCCAATTATTTTAAATTGATATTTACATAATTATATTTATTTAATGGCTAACAGTACCGCGTAATTAAAAATCAAAATTTTTGAATATCTATGATACTGTCACTACAACTAAATAAGCGTGTAAGCTTTCTGAATGTCGTTAAATTTACATAAAATTTAATGCAGTCTTTAAAATTTAGTTAATCTCTAAACAAAAGGAAATGTCTTAAAGCAATCTAATTAGATTTACAGTACTGTTTGTATATTACCCTCTCATAATGAAAAACATACTTCCAAAAATATGTGTCTTGCTTAACGATCAAAATATTGAAGACTAAAGTAATATTGGAATAAAATAAAGCTGGATCAGAACAGAGACTAAAGAGAACATTAAAACTGAAATAAAACATTCAAAGCATGTTGAATGTTTTCTGTTTTTCTATGAATTTAACTGGTGCTTTTGCCAGATCATCAGTAAAAATTTACTAAAAAAATTTTTAAAAAAGTTAAAAATGTTACAAGTTTTTATTTCTAAATTCTAAAAAGTTTTGTCGAAAACCCAACCAAAATTTTTTTCAATATTTATTTATTTTAATTTTTTTAAACCCAACAAACAAATTAATAATATTAAAAAAATTTTGGTAATATAACCCGAACATTTTGGAAAATCACTTGCATAAAAACCGCAACTTTTTTTGTCCTCTAATGAGATGAGTTCGCATGTATTAAAAAATCACCTATAAGAAAGTGTTTTCTCTTCAAACTGTCCTAAATGAAATTATTTAGTATCACTGTGTTAAATATTTTCTACGCTCTTTGAATATGTTCTATTGTAATTGATGCATTTGTCTTCTATTTAACGTTTCTTTTGCTTTGACATTCCAATTTGTTTGACAACACAAACACTAATAGTTTTAGTATTACACCTGTCATAAACATAACCATATGAAGCAGCTGTTTGAATCAAGCTTTTGGACAACAATGTATTTAATTATAAGTGTATGTCGCCATAACCATAGTAACCAACTGAATTTGATTTCTTATGGCAACGGCATTATGGTTATGGAACGTCTAATTTAAGCTTAACAAAGCTGTAGAGAAAAAGTTTTCAAGTTATGATTAAATTTTTTTTTTTTTTTTTGAGAGTAATGTTTTGTTAGTTTTGTTTTGTTGTTTATACTAACACGGAAATATTGTAACTGTAAGTAGAGTGAAATAGAACATATAACCTTTAAAATATTTTACGCAGCTCTTTTTTACTCATTTACACGCATATTAACCAGAGGCTGACGTTGTTAAGAAGAAAACTTAACTTAATGAAATGTACTAACAAGCAGTAGTGATTTTTTTTAGAATAAAATTTCTTGACAAATATGTACATATGCATGTACAGAGTGGGTCCAGAGACGCCAAGGGTTTTTAAAATTGAATAACTCTTTGGTTTGTCGTTTTTTAACACCTTTTTTTGTTCATATTATAAAATATACAAATTAGAAATACCTTTACACTTAATAAGGAAAACATTGTCACATAAACAATTCTCGTTTTCGGCTTTGCCGTGATGGACTCGCTCCAGAGCAATTTCTATAATATAACACACTAACCAATGTATCATTGCTTTAGAGGGCGAAATTCCGATGTTTAAATATCTGTGATATTCCCTTAACTGATTCATTTATTATACTTTAGACATAAGATACAATTTATAAAAATCTAATTTTCTCTCAGAACTAAAAGTGTTAATTTCTCTTTACCCTAAAGGAAATAAAAGAATGCTTTAAAATAATTAATAGATTTATAAAGTCACTTGAACAGTCACAAGTCAACGCTTGCTTGGACAACTACTTAGAATTTATTTTTAGTTATTAAAATAAAACGCTATTTAAATTTAATAACATAAACAGAAGAAAAACAAGTGGTAAGAGTGTTTTATCCTGCCATGCCGAATGTGATAATGCCCTTCACCATTATGTACATACGTATAAATTTAACACCATAGCGTAGCTTAACTTTTAGATTTAATGCTATAAGCCATTTTGCTTTATTATTTTCGATGAGTTTTGAAATATATTTTATTATCTTGAAACTGTATTCTAAGAGTCAAGCACTTTAATATATCCGCAATTTTGGTTTGGATGCTATATTGAATTTTACACTTTTCCGTATGTTAACGGTATTCTACTAATGAAACCCTTTCACTTGATATCAGTATTATGGATGTGGAAGGGGCTCAAGCCAAAATTATTAAATATGACCCCCAAATGCCATTTTAAGTTTCATCTATTACATACATAGTTTTATGTATTCTGAGAGTTGAGCACTTTCATTTGATACCAATATTTATGGGGTTTAAAGGAGGTACATTTTTAATGACTATAAAACAGCGAACCATTTATATTTTGATGCTTGTATTTCAAGCAGTTTCAAACCGAAATTAAAGTTTTTCTCAGAAATGATTTTAAAAATTACGGCGGATTTTATTACTAGAATTTCCAAAAAATAATAAGGAGCTTGAAAATTTTTAACTATTAAAAAATATATCTTTTTCATATAATTGTTGCACATAACTTTGCTGATTAAAAACCGATTTGTCGTAAATTATTTTCGTTTAGCCTAAGAGTTATTTTATATTTAAAAATAAACCGAATGCATATAAAAATTATACGAGGGCGGAAAACTGTTAACTATTATGGTAAAAAAACACAGAAGAAGTCGTGCTTATTGCCTTAAATTTAAGAAAGTTGTGAGGCGATTTCGCAGGCTTTCAACAGCGTTTCATTTCCGTATATTTTTAAAAGACTGAAACACATACAGATCTCTGTGACATGTGGGGGCTACTAAAAGTTGATTACAAAAAGCAGATGGACAGACGGACATAGATAAATCGACTTTTCTATTTATAAGCTTTTAGAAAATATATACTTTATGGATCAGGAAATAAATATTGTAGAAATTACAAATAGAATGTCAAAGCCATATATACCTTTGGCGCCACAGGTGAAGGGCATAAAAAGATGACGTTATATAACAGAAGCTACACTTAGTATTTTAGCTTATAATTAACAGGAATAAAAATATGTAGCACATACCATTTACACCATAGAAGTAGGTCTACTTAAACGTCGCCAATCTTGCCACAAAAAATATAGAAGTAAAGGATAATAAAAAAAAGAAGAAAATTGCCATTTAAAATAAGTTACTGACAGGCAGAAAACTAAAATATTCGAACCTAAAAGCACTATGTTCTTTTGCACGTTTAATAGGAGAATCACATACTCATATACATACATCCGTATAGGAGAACATGTCTATAGTGCATTTGCTAAAGCTGCTACTCTGTTGCATACTCTACACTAATATGCAGTAATGCTTACTACCACACACATTTATTTACGTAAAAACTCCCAACAAACCAACTCAGACGTTACGTGTAATTCTGTGGTCGCAAGGAAAAACAAGGTAACTCCATTTTTCCAAAAAGTTGAAAAAACACCAAAAATTTTATGGATTTTGGATTTACCATCACTCTGTCAGATCAAAATTTTGAAAAAGTATCACATTTAAGAGTAATCTACAAAATAAAAATCGCTTAAATACCAGTTTTTAGGAAAAAAAAAAGGTAACTCCATGTGTTTTAAGGAAAAATCAGGTAACTCCATTATATCTTAAAGAAAAACACTAGGAGATTGATCGTTGATGTAAACAATAATTGAAACTAGAATTGTATCATTAACATACAACAAAATTAACTGAATTCCTTTATTTTTAACAGCAAACTAAAAACTAAAAAATGGAAAGTTTTCGATTTAAAAATCAATACGAAATTCATTACTTTTTTTGATAACAATTTAAAATTACAAGTTTAGTCTCTTTTGCTGCAACCTTGTCGATCTTCTCCATAAGACGATGCATAAGGCGATGAAAACTTGCCTTAACTCCATAAAATATAAGAATAAATTCAAACAATGAAATTTTTAGGAAAAACCAGGTAACTCCATTTTTAGGTAAAAATCAGGTAACTGACCTTGATTTTCGCTTCTGACGGGTAAAAAGTTTTTTACTGCAACCCAAAATGTTCAACAGGATGTAAAATTATGTTTTTTTTAATGCGCAGACATTAGAATATGAATTAAAAAAAAAAACTAGTAAAATATGTCGAAAACTTTAAATGCGTTTTTCTCGTGTTTTAAAAAAATGGAGTTACCTTGTTTTTCCTTGCGACCACAGAATTGTTCAACAGCACAAGCTTGTTATAAATAATTGTCTACAATTTCTTATGAACTTACTTATCGGAATAATAGTTTTTTAAATGTTTACGTAAAGGATGTTCCGTTAGTTTTTAAGGTCGTAACTGCTTTCTTTTTGCTGAGTGTTGTTTGTAATATTGATAAGAGCTTTTTATTTAACTTATGCACACATATATTTAAATTTTTCGTTAGACACACTTTGACTTCCACATTTGTAACATACATATGAGTCGCGGCAGACCAAATTAGTTTCAAATATGTATAATTTAATCAAAAAAATATTTCTTACCCAGCGTAACAGCTCCGCTACTTCTGGTCACTACAGGTGTAGTCCTAATTAGTAAAAATAAAAATTGGATTAATTATCAAATTAAATTATTCAAAAATATTATTAAATTGTTGGACAATTTATTTAAAAATTTCATCGAGAATTGTTCCTCAATAAAAAATAATTTAAAATAGCCAAAAAAAAAAAAAAATAATACAGCACTTTCAATACAAAATATAAAAAGGCCTAGCCAGACCATATGTGTTATATAAATATGTGATGTGTGCAGTAAATTATTCGAATAAGTTTTCTCCAACATCCTTTCTAGGATTTAATTATTCAGTGTTTATAGCCAGCTAAGCTTTAGGAAGCTAACTAAAGTTTCAAGTCACTTATTAAGTGCGTCTGGGCACAGTAATGCGTCAGACAAAGCTTAAACATTAATTATTTGTTAACTTATTAATAGATTGAAGAAACAAACTTTTTAATGGTATATAACTGAAAGATTTGCTATTTAATTGTATTCAAAAGATTTTATAAACTTACAAAAATAAGTTTATGGCAAGGGTTCAATAACCCTTTTAAAAGAATTGCTAACAAGCCTTTTACAATAAAATATGCAACTAATATTTATAATTTTTATGGTGGCTATTTTGTTACACACTGTTTCTTAAACCTTTTGGTTTATTGGGTTGATATACGTTTATATGTTAGTAGTTGTTTGCAAATTCGTGTAATGAACTGCATTAAGTGTCTTTATGTTAACAGCTGATGTTGTTATAATGGTTCCTGCTTCTTTTGATGGCAGTTTCCTAACATTTTTGTTTTACTACAAAACGAGTACCCTTGTTTTGACACTTATTTAACCATGTCTTTATCACATACCTACTTGTACCATATACATTTCTTTCTCGTTTGCTAATAAAGCATACACGCTACTTTGTTGAAAGTGTTACTTTTTTACTTATTTATCCCAACATGTCAACCTCACAAGATTGTGAATAAATGATTAAAGGCTTATTTATTTTTTTATTTCTTCCTTTTTTTGTTTAAAAAGGGGTTTTAAGAACTAAAAACATATTGTTAAACCGTAACAAATTGCCACATTTTTACAAAATACTACATTTGCTTAAGAGAAAAAGTAATATTTTTTGGGAAATTCATTTTTTTTTGTTTTTTCAGTTTGAGACTAATTTCATTCGACTAAAGCCAAGTGTAGTTTATATTTTTCTTATCCATAAAATATTCAAAATGTAATTTAAAATGCTTGTACCTTTTTATTGATGATGTTTAAAATAAATATTTAAAAAAAAATATGTAAATTTCATCTCTGGGTTTAAAATAGGTTCAATATTTTTATTATTGATACATTAAATACTTTATTTTAATTAATCCCACATTTCATATATAGATAGGGTTGCCATTCGTACTGTTTTAAACAGTACATGTACTGTTTTTTGTAATATGTACTGTTATATTCACAATACCTAAAACAGTACGAAAAAGTACTGTTTTTTTATATTTGTACTGTTTTTGTACTGTTTTGGATATACATGTATTGAATTTTGTAATTTTTTGAAGAATGAAATAGGAAAAAATTGTACTGTTAAATGTGTACAAAAAATGGATAAATATCTATAATTTAGTTTCGAATTAACTTTTTTTTTTTGTAAGCACAAATTATTTTTTTATATAACTATACCACCTCTATTTGTGTTGCATAATTATTTATTGAATTTTAAAAATTATTGTATTCATTGTATGTATGTATTCATTTTAAAAATTCAATTGATATTTTTTCAGATTTTTTTTTTTTAACAATATTTAATTAATACTTTTGGATTACTATGTATATATAACTTGAAATACATTAATTGTAATTGACAAATTATCAATTTTAAAGTAGACTTTACTTTATTGTTTATAAAAATTGTTATTGTCTTTTAAATAAACTTCGAAAAAATTATTAAAAATAATATTATAGTTGACTTTAACAAGAAATGTTTTCTTTTTGTTGAGCCTAAATATTATTTTCTTAAATATTGTTAAATATTGATTTTAAGTACAATAACAATTTCTATGTATGATAGATTAAGTGCCATTATTACATACATATTATAGATGATTTCAAAATTCAACTCGTAGTTTTTGAAATTCAATTACCAGTTTCGAAATTCTATTTACTATTTTTGAAATTGAATTAATAACTTTTGAAATACATTAGATCATTTTCAAAATTAAGTTTGAAAATATAGTGCATAGTTCTGAAATACAGTCAAAAATGTTGAAGCATTGGTAATTCGTTTATTCAAACTACTATCAATATTAATATTGAAAAACGACGTTTAATTTGTGTTTTTGACCACGTTTGTAATTTAAGATACTATTTGTAGTTCGACTCGATTTATATATGTATTGCATTTTAAAACAAATGCAATATTTTTTGTTACGCTCTCATAGTTTTGTATATGTGTTTTTTTTTTGTTGTTATTTTATTACTTATTTTAAAAACATATGTGATGTATTGAATTAAAGGTTAAGTCACCGTTATGTTCTCATAGTTTTTACATGTTTTTATGTTTCTTATTAACTTTTTTAAAATAAAAATGTAATGTATTGAAGTAAAAGTTATGTTATCAATAAATAAAAAAATGTACTGTTTTTTTTTTGAAAAGTACTGTTTTGTCCCCCTCAATGTACTTTTTTTTCACTTTTCAAATATGGCAACCCTATATATAGACGTGATTAAATTAATTAAAATAAATTTTTAAAAATCTAGGTATTTATATTAAATTTTAATACTGTTTGAATTGGTATTATTCACCATATAATTTCAATAAAAAATGTTAAGTTTCATTTAATTAATAGCATCATTGTGATGATCGGAGCAAAATTATATAAAATTTTATTTAATATTAATAATTTCGTAATTGAAATTCTATGCATACATAAGCTGTTGAAATTTGATCAGGTCATTAAAGGGTACCCAAGTCAAATGCAGCTGATTCATTTGAAGCATGCATTAGCACGGTCACATCCCAGCAAAATCTTTACTTACCTAGTAAGTTAGCAAGTAATATTGGAGATACACATAAACTAGTTACTTTTTGACCGAATAACTACTTATTTTTGTTTGAGTTGTTCCAGAAATCATCACCCTCGCTTACAAATAAACTAACAAAAAGCAATCAAATAAGTAGTTACCAATAAAGCTGAATTATAGCTGGATATTTTTATACTGTTGCAATACAAAAAAATATAAAATTATAATATTGTGCATTTTTAAATATTTATAAAGTTAATTTAAAGTTCACTGTTTAAAAATATATATAAAAAGTATTTATGAAGGTCGTAACCAATAGGCCATTACTCTGTATGTTAAAATAATGATGTTGGTAACGACCCCTCATCACTATGTAATGTATGAAATAATGACAACCTATTACACAATTTTTAAAAAGATTTTGCTGGGATGCAAAGTTGTGAAGTTTTGTCTCACCCACCTTATAGTCTAGACTTTTCCCTGCCTGACTAATATTTGTTTCGACCGAAGCTGAAGACCTTCTCCGGGATGTTCTTCGCTTCAAAACATTAAATCCGAAATTGGCTTGATTTGATTTCGGCCTCAAAATATGAGCAGTTCTTTTGTCGCCAGCTAGAGGAACAAATTTAAAAGCTTACAATAGCGAAGACTTTGAATAAATTTATATTGTACAAATGTTTCAAAATAAAAGCTATAAAAATTTTAAAAATAATCCCATATGGTTAAGTCATACACCACCCAACACGTAACTAAAAAATATCTTGCAAATATAATATTACGATTAAAAGTTATCATTCAATAATCTCAAATAATCATGATAAAAAATTTAATTCTATCAATTCATAATTGAAAATACACAGCCACAAATTATTTTAAATTCATCAAAATATAATCTTGTAAGGAGTGTATCGTATCGAAAAAATTTGTAGTTGCATTAAGTTAAATAAAACTCAAATCGTGCTATAAATAATTATTCTTTTTATCACGTCAGCTTTTATATATATGTCAGATATTATTATTTTAAAACTCATTAATTTTAATTGTTATAACGATCAAAATGGACTGCGAAAAGGAAGTACATGAAAAATAATTAAAATTTTTAAAACAAATCCGTCATGGACTTTAAAAAGTTAACAAAAAATTTAAAAGCTGACCCTCGAAATTTCCCATCCGGCATGAGAAATACAGAAATTTATATCTCGGAGTGCGTACAAAAACGACTTTTACCTTTTTTGTGACAACACCGAGTGTCTACATATTTTTGGCCTGATTTGGCATCATGTCACTATGGAAAAAAGGTTTTCAAAATATAATGTCATTTTTGTAGCACGAGAGGCAATTCCACCCAACTGTCCAGAACTTAGGCCTGTGGAACGAAACTGGGATCTTGTAAAAAAGGGATTGAAAAGCACAGGAAAGGTGTCCCAGAACCTGTCCGATTTTAGGTGTAGATGGACCACCTCCTCCAAATAGGTAACAGAAGCAACTATAAAATTTTTAATAGAAGGACTTCCGAAAAAAATCGATAATTTTATAAATACGAAATAATAAATTAAGATTTCAATGTTAAATAAATTTGTACAATATGCCAATAAACTGTATTTTAAGGAGTTTCCATATTGCTCGATTTGATTTTTATTTAATTTAATGCAACTACAAATTTTTTTCGTTAAACTCCTTTTGACCTTAAGTTAATTCTACGTGATCATTCAATATACAACTATTATCAGATGACTCCATGCAGCCTTAATTTACGTTTTTCCGTTTTTGCAAAAATCATTGTCAAAAACAGACTATAAGAAAATTTTTTTATAATTACTGTATTCACAAGGTGTCCTAACACCTCATATTGTCATATTGTTGTAGAATTTCATATTTGTATAAAAAATAGTTGTTGCTTTTCAAGTAAAAACTGTCCTAAAATAATACTACTGTGTGTGGTATGTTTTTTGTGTTGTCACAACTATTCAGGTACATATGGCAATCGGCTAAGAGTCTGCTAAGCAAAGCTGTCTGTAATATTCGCCTCTGATATCCGTTAAAAAAATCTGTTATCAAAAATTGAGCAAAATTTTAATATATCACACTTAGCTCTGAAGGGTCGTTCACAACATCTATACTTGTTTATGTTATTTTTAAGTTCATTTGAACTTAGGACACCTTGTAAATACAGTTAATATTTTTTCGTTATTTGGTCTCTAAGGAAATATTCTTTAATAAAACAAATTTTGATTTTCGATAAATTATTTTTAAACTAAAGAGCAAAAAAGTAACACACATTGAAAACTCTTATTAAATGCTTTTTGTTTTTATTTTATTTTTTTTTTTTTTAATTTTTCTTTTTGAGGGTTTATCTTATCAAAAGCACATACTTACATTCCTTTCTTTCAGATATGTAGATGTACATGTGTTCATTATGCGGGCATTTATAGTACCGCTTGATCATGTCGTTGTTATAGTGACACCATTTGTATTCGCCTTTGTTGTGTCATTTAATTTTTAACACTTCCTTTTGCTGTGGATATGACAAGAATTAATGTGACATGATGTTAAAAGGTGAAATAAAAAAGAAGATGAAAGGCTTTAGTTTCGGAGAACTTGTGCAAACATAAGAAAATAATTTCACTTTTCATTTAATTTTAAATATGCTAACGAATTGCGCAGAATACAAAATGAGAAGTTTCTGTAAATTCTACATACACATTTCAATTCTCAAATGGGAATATTGTTTTTTGTAACATTAATCCGTTTGTTTTGTGCATGTATGTATGGTGTTGTTCAATATTTAAAAATTTTAACTCTTATAATGCTGCTTATGTTATTCTCTTCAAAGTCTGCAAAACATTGTGCATTATTTAATTATAATTTAACCAGTGTTTTATTCAAACAAATTTTTTTCTTAATAAATTTGTATTTTTAAACTTCTTTTTCTCTTAAAAAAATATTTTGAAATGTTTATGTTTAGTTTAGCCAGGGTTTTTTTTTTCATTTATGACTTTTTCCTTAATGGAACTATAAACCGCAATTAGTAAATTTTTAAATTACAAAACATTAACCGCTAATGTACTACAAGTTTGATGTTTGTTTTAAATTTTACTCACTACAATTGGAGCATATATTTGAAAGTACTAGTCCTGCTGTTTTAAACATTAACAGTGGTAAGAGTTAATTAAATTTAATGGCCACATTAATCTGGGAGACCAGAATAATGTTGACAATAAAGTGTAATATTTTTTGACCAGCTCAATTTTGGAAAGCTGAACTAAAATTTAATGTAATAGAAAGTTTTTCTCTTTTATTGAAAGAATTTTTAAATAAAATTTTATAAATTTTTTTTTCAATATAATATTTCTTCGATAAATTTGTACACAAATAATATTTGAACAAACATTTTCTAAATAAAATTTTAGTAATAATTTTCCCTTTTAAGCTAAGTACTTAAAATTGTTCTTTTGCAATTTGTATGGACTTTACTTTGAGAAGGCTTCAGACGTATCACCACAAAGAACCAGTTTAAACAGTAACAGTAAAAAGTAAGCCAATGTTTATTTTTAATTAAAAGAAATTATATGAATAAGATTTATAATTATATTTAAAATTCTATAAGTGACAGTAAGTGAATGAATACCAAACTTCTGCTGACACTGCACAAAACTTGATGTCCTTTTTAATTGCAAATGCCAGATTGCTCCAAGTAGATCTGTAAAAGGTAAAATAAGACATTTTTTCACTTTATCGTGCAATTTATTGTTAACCAAATTCGACTCTCAATAAGTTCATTGTCTTACGAGCCGTAAGCAATTTGGCATAGTCCTGTTGATGAATTCCTTTATTTTGGACAAAAAAGTCAGTAATCATTACACAAAACCATACTTTATTGAATAAAACGTAATTGATACAACAACAGAAATATTATCCTTAGTACGCACTATTTTCATACGGGTTGGTGAATTATAGTCTGAAAAATTTGAAAAAGATATTCGGTCTCAATAACTTGAATAGCCGGTTTAGTGGTTCTATTATGACGACCAAAAAGTGTCTGTAACTATGAAACCCATTTCTCACACAGCACGAATTTTGATAATAAAATTCAATGTTTTGCAAGCCATATAGTGAAATAGCAAATCTTAATGAGCATTTTTGGCATTGTCTCATGTTATTTTTCAAATTTAAAAAATGTACACTGTTAAACCAAATAGCAAAAAAAGTATCCCTTACAATCGGTATTTAAAATGGAATCTTAAAGAGCAATATTCAAATTTGTTTGTCTTTAGACGACCCCTAAATAGTGACTCTGATTCACGTTTAATGAAATTCTAAAACCAACATTACTCAGACTATTTGTTCGTAATAAGATCAAATCTTTTATCATTTTAAAACTTTTAATTTTTTTAAACAAATAGAACTAAATATGCAAAAATTGGTTGTAGCTCCTAAGAGTATGCTAATGTAAGTTGCATTTGTGATCTAATAAAACATGCTTCGACATGTTTGAGATGTCGACTTAATATTACACGGACTTTCACTCTCAGGAAGTGCCGTGTGATATGGAACCTGTTTTCCTATTTTTTAAATTTTTCTCTTCCAATTTAATATTTCAACAAAATTTCTCTTGTGTTTTATTGTAAAACCGTTTTTTTGCTTTTTAATTTCTTTGAAGGTTATAAAAAAATTCACATTTAAGTAAAAATATCACATTATTTTAAAACTTTCTACGATTCTTCCTTTAACATAAGTTCCTTGCCCTGACGTTACAAAATGGCTTGTATAAAAATTAGTGTTTATTTATTTTTGGTAATTAAAGACCTTTTTATAAAGAAAATAGAAAATATTTCCCAAAACCCACAGCAAATTGAAAATCTGTTTAAATCAAAAATTTCTCGTTAATTTTCCACAAATTATACCAAACAAGAAATAAACAGCAACTAACCCACGCTCGTTAACAACACCTGCTTACATGCGTGCGTTGTTGTGCTGTTTATTCACAGTTATAACTTAAACTTGAGTACCCGTAATAACAATTAACAAAAGAACATTATTATTGTTGAATTTCCGTTTAGGTCATACTGTACACATACTCACACACACATACACACACACACTCATATTGCCTAATAATATAATTAAAATGTATTACAAAGCAAAACATGACTCAAATTTATATTTTTCTTATCGTTCTAACATTATGCTGGCGTTTTAATGTCTATTTCACAGATGGTTACCAAAATCCGCCATGAGGCCAGTTGGCCCCGATGCATCACATAGCGATTGTATATTGGTTGTTGGCGTTTCCCGTCCCAAATTAGCTGTAGTTTTTTTAACCGTCATGCTGATTTCATTGTTTTTAACATTTCATGTTTTGTACGACAGTGCGGTCTACAATATACAGGCAGCACAGGCTGTGCACGACCGTCATCATCATCGTTTAGCCTTAATGAGTTCAAACAGTATTGCCAAAGGCTCTAGCAATGGCGGAAGTTTAAGTAGTAGTGGTGGTATTGGTGGTGGTAGTGGGAGTATAAAAAGTTTTAATACAAATCATGGCTATAATTTGCCTGGCAATTATGGTGCTGTTGGTATGGGTGGCAGTAGTACGAATAAACATTTGGCCGATATCTCGTCATCGAATCAACAGATCAGTCATCCCATGGTGTTCCCATCAAATCGAGTACATTTTCCAAAGACCAGTCGACGTCTACCGCAGGTAAGTTTTAATTAAAGGCCATGTATAATTAATCCATTTGTTCTGATTACAACGACAATATTTTATTTGTAATTTGAATGTAAAAATTCATTTTTTGAGGTTCTGTTACGTTTGTCAGTAGACACAAACATGCAATTACATGAATGTATGTAAAGAAAGACTTGAAGTAGATATGTTCGAAGCCCCCACGCATACTTCACACTCTTATATAGAATCAGTTTATCAGTCATGCTTTCAACAATTTTGCTATTAAAAATAGCTAGAAGGTGTTTTATAAGCTGAGATATGAGCGAAAGGACACGATGGCCTCTGTTTTTAGCAAAGTAAAATTTGATTTTGCAGTTTTTATGGAACTTCTTCTAACGTTTGTTGCGTATATATATAAGATATGTACCATTGGAAGCAATTATGGAAAGTCTTGGTTCAATAAATCAATTTCAGCAAAAGTGTCGACAAAAACATATTTAAAAAAATCCAAATTAAAGTTTAAGTTATCGACTTCTTAAAAAACTTTTGGTCACTGTTGCACCATATTATTATCAGTTATGGTCATAACATGACGCTGTCGTAAGGGTATATCATATTCTGCATAGCCGAACATAGCACTATTACTGGTCTTCCAATGTAGTATTTTATATGTAGGATAAAGTCGAAAGCTATTGATGTAGCATATTTTGAATTTAAATAGTCAACTCAAAGGCCTGGATTACGCTGTCAAAAATTTTTTATTACTACATAGACATAAAGACTAGTAATCTAAGTTGTATGACATCACAGTCTACAACAGCCAAATGTAGTTTAATAAATTAATTGAAAACAAATACATTGGGAGTAAATACATGATATGTAAAACAATTCACTATACATCAAACATGTGTAGAAAATTTTAAAGTTTTTTTACAGCAAGTCTACGGGCATCTCGGCAAAGTGTAGTAATCTATCCATTCCTTAAAAATAATTCAAATTAGACATATTAAAGACCTGCTTGAAATCTGTGGCATCACACTGTTGTGAATCGTGGAATGCAGCATAGTGCGATCACAACTCAAAGCAAAAAAATTATTACAAAAGTATTTATCTTTTATACCTCTCCCTTACTTTCTGCTACAATTTTCAGCAGTGTGTAGGGCAAAGCTATGATTAAACTTCTTTTCCAGGTAGAGAGCACTTTAAACAAGTGCTGTTAAAAACATGTTAAGAAAATATAAGCTATTCAATAAGCACTTTTTTACTAAAAATATTTTCTGGTGAGATTGCAGGCAAAAATGGAATTAAATTTACTGAAGCTTTATTTTCCTCATATTATCAATATGAGAAAGTCTTCCTTCACCAAAAAGAAAAAGTTTTTAAAAAAATATAAGGCAACTGGGAAACTTGCTGTCTATACCAAATATTAAACAGCTCGTGCGGTATATAATGCTTTTAATAGATCTTGTTATAATAATTATCACAGTAAAATATAGAACAACTTGAAATCTAATCCAAGATCGTTTTACAGTTTTGGGAATTCCAGGAGAAAATCTATTGCTCTTCCATCTGTAATGAAGCTTAATATTGTGAGTCTGGTAGTGAATATGAAATAAGTTATTTGTTTGCAAATTTTTTCTCTACAACCTACTTTATGCTGAATATGATTATTCCAATTTTTTCCCCTAAACTGTTCCAGTTAAACAATTAATATCACTGTTATATTTTGATATTGCCAATGTTATTATGAAATAAAAAAATACTAAAATTTTCATTTAAAAAAGAACTGGAAAATATTTCGAGTTGCTTTCTTGTCCACTTTGCTGAAGCTCTAGCTATATCTGTAACTCTTATCTTTAAGATGTCACTTAAGTATAGATACTTCCCAAAAATTTATAGGAAAACCTTTTATCATCACATTCTTCAAATCGGGAGTCAAATTTGATATTTTAACATATTGAGGTTGTGAAAAATTAAATTGTATTCTTAAAGTTTTCAAAAAAACTTGTAACTGACTTCAATTTTCATCATGTATCATCTTTATTATCTTCATCCCAACATGGCTTCCATAAAGAATGTTCTACTGTCATAAATTTGTTGCAGCCTTTAACTATAACAAGTTGTGGTTTCGTGCCAAGAACACAAACTGTCACAATATACATTGACTTCAGGTAGACGTTTGACAAACTTTATCATAAATTACTGCTTAAGAAATTACATTTAATTTAATTTTAATCTATTTGCCTTAAATGAAATGAATCATGTTTAATAAAAGGAAAGTAACGTGTTTGTTGTAAAAGCGTTCAACTACCTTGCGCCACAAGGTAGCCATCATGGTCCATTGCTCTTTATGCTTTTTTTAATGATCTACCAAATCTAGTAAAAGTTTTCGTGTACGCTAATGATGTGAAAATTCTAATTACCTCCTTTAATCAATACCATTTTAATCAATATCATTTTTAACTTAAAAAGCATTTAGTTGCATTTTATTCTTGTTTAATAACCATTTAATGGAACTATTTGTAGATTAGAAATTCAATTTAGCTATATCTGACAGTTCATCTCTCGGTCTGTGTAGGCGTTGAAATAAACTTTTTGAAGCCCCAAAACACTCGTGTGTAGTTACAATTTAACAGAAGCGATGTCAAGGTAATTGTTTTTATAAATGAAAAATAAAGTAACGGGTGGGCCATTTAAAATTTAAAATTTTAAAATGCAATAAAACAAAAACGATTTGAAATTTTGCCAAATTATTTTTTGTTGAGAAGTACAATTGTTTCGGTTAGAAATTACGGAATTTTCGTTCATATGGCTGCCAAGAGCTGGCCTTACAGCACCCCATTTGATCGAACCAATTTTTGAGCACTTTTTCGAGTGAATGAGGTATCACGAGTGTTGACCTTCAAGTGCTCAATTGTCTCTGGTTTAACTGCATACCACTTGTCTTTAGCGCAGCCTCACAAAAAATAGTCTTACGGTGTCAAATCGCAGCTTCTTAGCAGCCAATTGTCGTCACTACTTCCGACACTCCCAGCCAAATGATGGAAATATAAAATATAACACAAATGTATTGAGAATATGAGAGAATATGAACATGAAGGAAATGTCATTTAATAAGAAGCGTTTCAATCTGCCGTATTAAATTACCAAAAATATTTAATAAAATTATTTTCCAAAATGTCAACTTAATGATAAAAAATAAATAAAAGCTTTTTATTGCCTTGTATTCAAGGACAATTAAGAAATTTAGCAGTCACATGACATTTATGCCATCTCATAAAATTAACTGCTAAATTGGCTAATTAAATATTGTAAAAAAATGTTTTTTTCCAAGCACTGACCCTACAATATTTAAAAAAAGATGAGCGAAAAAAACTCGATACAATTTTAACACAGAGAAAAATTGAAGCCTGCCATCCATTCTAAAAGGTAAATTAGCACTAAAGTGCAGCAAATACAAAAACCAACACAGTTAGTAAATCACAGTTTTTAACGGCAAAAAACACCATTACATGTTCGACAACAATTTAAACCAAACCGACCGAACCAACTAAATGAAAAACATCAACTAAATATTTTCTAAGGAATAAAAAAAATTATACAAAATGTTTCGTTTCAATCTGTATAGACTGTTTTTATAATTTATTTCATTTTATATTTATTTTATTCAAACAACCAGGCTCTCATAATTGGCATACGAAAATGTGGTACACGTGCCCTTTTGGAAATGCTGTATCTACATCCCCGCATACAGAAGGCTGGTGGTGAGGTGCATTTTTTTGATCGCGATGAAAACTATTTGAAAGGACTTGAGTGGTATCGCAAAAAAATGCCGCACTCATTTCGTGGACAAATAACGATAGAAAAAAGTCCCAGTTATTTTGTATCGCCTGAGGTAAGTAATTGGTATTTTAACTACTAAATGCTCAGTACAAACTCTACATTCATACATACATACTACACCATAAATCTATATACCAATTTTAAGTTCATTTTAGTGTGCAAATAAATATAAAATTTTAATTTATACAGCAGCAGGGTGAAACAGCATTAAAAGTTGAAC
The DNA here is from genome assembly GCA_941918925.1 of Phyto melanocephala. Lineage (NCBI taxonomy): Eukaryota > Metazoa > Arthropoda > Insecta > Diptera > Rhinophoridae > Phyto > Phyto melanocephala. Next base: position 113,401,488 of record OW799237.1, read on the forward strand.
ATTTTGTAAAATTAAGTTTAAAGTTTTTTTTAATAAAAAAAAAATTTATTGACTGGTTTCATAAATAAAAATTTGAATAAACAGTTTATTAAATAACGAAATATATATTGAAAAAAATTTTAAAAATTGTTTATGCCCTTCACCAGTACTACGTAGTAATGACGGAAGGTATAAAATATTTGCTATTTTTAATTTCATTTTAACCCAACTATTTTGTTGTTGTCTCTATGGTTTTTAAACGGTATTAAATTCTGTTTTGAAAATTCTGCTCACACGAATTTAATAAAAGTATTTCACATAAAGTTGGACAAAGAAAAAAATAAGATTTTGGATTAGCCATAGATTAGTGATAGAGACTAAAATATTAGGTAAATGACTTCGATCTTTTCTATTTATATCAATAGTTGTTTTATTAATTAAAAATATTTGAAAGGTTACTTTTGAAATTTTTAGAGCCGTTAATTGATTCGACAAACTTAATACCCAACCACCAATTTGGGTTTAGGAAAAAAACACAGCACCATCGAACAAGTGCATAGAATTATGAGTTTAATTCGTGAAACATTTGAAAGTAAGCAGTACTGCTCTGCACTATTTATTGACATATCACAAGCATTCGACAAATCTGGAACAAAGGACTTATATATACAATTTCAACACTGCTTCCCGAAAACGTTCGCAAACTGCTTACGAGCTATCTGGCGAATAGGTCTTTTGTAGTAAGATCAAAAAATACGTATTCATCGATCAGCTGGTGTCCCTCAAGGGAGTATAATCCGGCCATTCCTATATATATTGTATACCGCAGATTTCCCTTTAAGCCCACAGACGCACTCATCCGCATTTACTGATGATGCAGCATTTTTAAGTATTCATAAATATCCGGAAGTAGCATCCCAACAACTTCAAACTCACATTGCAGGTCAATGCATCGAAAAGCGTTGACATAACTTTTACATTAAGACAGAAAAGTTGCCCACCCATTTCATTATATGGAGTAAAAATCCCAGAGCAGAGCCAAGTTAGATACTTGGGAATACATCTCGACCGGCGTCTCACGTGGGTTCACAATAAAGCAGTCAAAATCACACAGCTAAAAATTAAAACTACTCAACTATTTTGGCTAATTTGGTCACACTCTTCATTGAATTTGGACCGATTGGATCAATCTTTTTTATCTATATCAACAATATTTTATTAATTAAGCTTAAGATCAATTATGTGCTAAACTAACAGAAAAATAGCTTTTCAGACTGTAATGGAAAAACAATATAAATAAACATTTTTTTTGTAAATTAAACCCTTCCGTTCCCGATAAACAGTTTTGCTGCCCTTTATTTGCGCTGCCATAATGGTTACAATCTTTCTTCTGTTTTATAAACTTATAACAAAGTAGTTAATACTGAAAAATATATAAAAATTATATGAGTCAACAATATGTGTTAAAAGAAAAATGTTAACTCTTGGCCTTGTCTGTAAAAGAAGGCATAATGCTAATAATCGCTTGAAAATTAGACTAAATCCGCAGAACTAATATAATACTAATATAACTTGACTGAATTTAATTTTAAGTAAACCATAACACAGAAGTATTGATGTGAGTCGCGACGAATTAATATTTAATATGTATGCGTGCGGTAAGAATTTTGTCTTGTTCATCGAGGAGAATATAGCTGCTGTTATCTAGTCATACCTCTTCAACAGCGATAAAAGTCGTAACACTTTAGTTAATGAATTGAGAAACCGTGCTATGGTTATTGAATTTTTTATCCAAAATAAAATAATTAGACAGAACAGGGAGAGGGTAGAGTTTGGTAAGCAATGACCACTCACTTAAAAGTTTTGAAACGAAGAAAAAATGGTTATATTTTTTAAAGTCTTCTAAATGGCAGTTAAATGCTAAACTAGTTACGAGTACAAAGATACATTTAAATATTTTTTTTTTTTTGGAGAATGTTATTTTCCTCTGTTTTTTTATGTCAGAGCATATATTTGTTTCTTATTAGCTCTCAAGTGCTACTAAAGTCTTATCTTATACAGCAGCTTATATATTACCCCAGTTATCAAGATACTCTATGCCCAAATTTTACTATAATCCATCTAGCAGCTTTTAAGCGTATCGAATTCAAGAAGACAGACAGAAAGACATCCAACATTTTTAAAAAGTGCTGTTCTCTTTTCTAAACCTTATTAACTGTATTCAAGGAATTCCTAATGTGCAGATAACTTTACCTTTTTAAATCATAAGTATTGATATAGATGGTATATCTTTTATTTGTTCCCTCTTTGCAAAATTATTTTTATTTTTCGTCTTTAAATGAAATAAATTTTTGTCAACTTATTTCAAATTTTTCTAAGTAATTTCATTGCATTTTCGTATTTCAATTTTATGTTAGAAATTCATTTTATTATACATTTCCCCATAATTGATTACATTTTGTAGATAACATTTGTTAACTTTGTATGTATGTTGGATATTCTATCCTTAAAATAAGTACAAACACACTTAAATAGAAGCTTTTAACATTGTTGCCATCAGTATTTCACTGAAGTGCAGCACTGTTGCACATTTTTATAATAGAAAAGAAATTTCTTTTTGGAAAATAAGTGTAATATAAAATATTGTTGAAAATAAAGTGTGTGTGTGTGTGTGTGTATGGGGTGGGTGATGGGTGGTGCATAAAAACTTGGAATTAAGTCATAAATCTTCATTATTGACATTATTAATATTTATTAGTAAATGACATGTACACCCAAACACTTAACAATGATGTGCCGTATAAACATACCGTTAAACTCAAAAGCACACACACAAACCATCGCTTTCAATTATATAGACACCAGCGGACAAAAACGTTTTGCAGTGTTTCCAAATGTTTTTTCATGTGGGTTAAAAATCATAAAAATTCTGTTTTTATTTTGTGTTTTTTCATATAAAATTTACATAGAGGTAATTAGTGAAAAGTTTGAAGTACCTGTATTAAGAAAAAAAAACTATTTTTTTACAATTTAAATTTAGTTTGTGAATTTTATTTAAATTTAACTTATGAATGCTATCAGCTATTTTGTTATGTATATTAATACTAATAATGCATAATTTCTTTAGAGTTTTAGCTTTTATTTTTAATCTTATTTATTCAAAGCATTGGCCTTTGTGAAATATGACCTTTTCCCATCTCGGCTGCTTACCTTTTGAGGCCAATATGATTTTGCTTAACCTTCCAAACACACAAATAAAACTATAACGGAGCAAGGTCTGATTTGTAAGTCTGGTGAGACACAACTTCCCAACAGGTTCATTCAAAATTTTTAAACAGATATTGCAACATGTAGCCGAGAGTTGTCATTCTGGCTCATTACGGTTTCAGTTTTTGCTTCAAATATATCAGTTGTTTTTTGTACTGGCTTCCTGTTATTATCGAGCGGATTTCTGCAGCTCACAAAAGATATGACGTTTTGTTCCCACCAAAAATAGATCATTACTTTAATAATGGATGGATTTTTGGTTTTTATATCAACTCAGTTGATTGGCCGGCTTGATATAAGACCTCTTATGCTTCGGTTTATGGTAATAAATGCAACTTATATCTCAAGTAATATTTAGCTGCAAAATGCTTTACGTTTTAAGCGTTAAAAGCGCATTTTGGACATACTTAATCGTCTCTCAAAATATCTTGGCTTCTTTACCTGATTTTGGATGAATTATGATACTTGAAAAGGTTATAAAACTTTTAGCTCATATTTTCAAGCACAATTTTCATTGAGTTTTCAACCTTTTTGCCTAGTGATTTTTGATTTCCGGGTCAAAATCTCTACTTTTTTTACCAAACAAACCATCGCCCGTTAGTTGAAACCAACGGAGCACATTCACCGTATGCTTCAGCGAGCCATCGGTGCACTAGAATGTTTTTTTTTAATATAGAATTTAATCAAAAACTCGCACGTGTGACGCTTCTTTGAGAAAAAAAAATCGACATCTTCGTTCTATTTTTAAGTTAAATTTTGACATTTATTTATTTGCACTCATTTAAGATGCGAACATTTTTTCACATTTTTTTGTTTAAAACCTCATCGTAGACGCATTTTGCCATTGCTCACTTGTGACATAAAAAACTATTGCGATACATTTTTTTATTTTAAATAAAAATTTTCTTAAAAAAATTTATTGTTTAACATAATTTTTCTACACAAAGTGACTTTGAAAATGAAAGCAATATTTGGTTGTATTAGAATGAATAGCTTAAGGAAATTTTTCTGTTAATAAAGTTTTTTTAATATCTTATTAAAGAGACTTGTTTTTAATATTATAAAATGAACAAAGACTTTTTTGAAATTATCCATAAAGAAAGTACGGTAAACAAATTAAGAAACAATAAATTATAAATTTATAAAAAAAATTTTTTTCGTATTTTGAGAGCTTTAGTTCAAAATTTAAAAGGTGTTTGCATTAAGAACAGCAATAAAGTGATGCAAAGATGCAAAAACATGTAGCTATGATGAGCATTTTTTAAAGGAGTGAAATATAAAAAAATATTGCTAAAAATTTAAAGATAATTTTTCAAAAGTCTTTAATAGTTCTTTAGCAATTGTTTAAAACATGTTCACACATATGTGTGTATGTTTGAGTACTAAGTTAAAGTTCCTTTAATTTGTCTATCTCCCAATTATTTCATACTATTGTTAAATAATTCAAAATAATAACTGACAAAAAAATTTTTATATACTTAAAAAGCCTTAGGAAATCTTCAGTAGTGTCTTTCTGTCTGCACATATGAAACTAACGAATTCACAACCTAAGGAATGAACAAAATATTGCATCAAAAACTCCCAGAAATGCAATGAAGTATTTTGGAAAGTGTCTGTATTCGTGTGAGTAAGGTATGTGTAAGATCATGCCTTTAGCTGTACTGGAAAAAATAAAAATAAAAAAGTGGATAAAAAATATATAAATTTTTTTAAAATAAGCACAGAATAAACTCTTTATATGTACAGTAAAAAAACTGCAAAAACAAAAAAAATACATCACCACTGCCAGCCGTACAAGCGTATAACGAAAAAAATTTAAGTTATAAAAAGAAATACAAAAAAAAAACACAATAAAATTATTATTAAACGCAATTTCTCATAATAAAAACCATGAAAAGAAAAAATAGAATTTATTTTCAAAAATATGTTTTGAATTATATGAAACAATTTTAGAGACAAATTGAATTTTAAAATTGAAACATTGAAAACAAAGAGGAAATCAAAAAAAAAAGCAAAACAAAGAATTATGAAATGTGTTGGTAAAAAGTAAATGCGCACATTGTGTTTTTATAAATAAATAAAAAACTTTTATTAACAATCAAGCAAATCGATTATATTAGGATTAAATATAAAATACAAAGGAAATAATTTTTAAACATAAATTCACATGAAAAGGACACTCTTAAATAGTTTTTTTTCCTCAAAAACTATATTCTCATGAAAAATCTGATATATGTATTTAAGAAATATATATTTTTCTTAATAATATTTGCCAATGGAGAAAGATTTGTTCAAAATTCTTCAGGAATATCTCAAGTGGTGTATTATATCCACAACTAGTCAGAAGTGTGTCGACAAATTATCCTAGGGCTTAAAACCTTATATTATTATGGTAAAAATAAGGAAAAAAAATCAGTCATGAAGCGAGTGTGCTGATTTTCGTTACCTTAAAATTCCAATATTTTGATACTAATCTCGGGCCTCGGCGACGCCTTTCATTAGACAAACGGACATTGTTCAATTGGCTGCCTTTTGACATAAGCTTTTAGAAAATACAAAGTTTACGGGGTCGTGAATGAATATTGTAAACATTTAACCTGGAATGGCAAATCTAACTTAAAGAAAATATGACAAATAAATGATTTTGCAGGGGTTCAACTGGTGATGAAGTGATTTTATTAAGTCGAAAATACTAATGGTTTTAAGATCAGCATGTCATTGAATATATTAATCAACTGTCCTCCATTCTCATAAGTCTTTAGAACTTATTTAAATTATTTAAAAAAATGTTTCATAAGTTATGTTGTTTGTACATGAATTGTTAAAGATATTTAGATATTGTTTTTATAATTTTGCATGAATTTTGAAGCACACCATTTTGCAAGTTATTTAGAATGATAAAATCAATAGTGTTTTTACCTAAATTTAATCGCTTCGGCACCTGCAAAAACACTTTTTTGTCATAGATTTTTTTGCTGGGTACAATCGATGCTCATAGAAAGTTACTAGTACGTATACGTAATGTGACAATGTCAGTTATACTAATAATAATATTAAGTATACGTCTTGATCAGGGATGATAAAAATTGATTAATACTACATTTACACCTAAGCGAAATCTAGTAGATTTGATTTAAAATCTTTACTAAAATCTGAACCGTTTATACCACTATTTTTGACATTTTGCAAGATTTCGTTTTTAAAACAATATATTTATTTACAAGGTGGTCTGAGAGGCTCTCTAAGCTTTACTTCTCCAAAATTCAAACCCCATATAAAAAAAAATTAAAACAATAAAGTAATTCTGCAATTGCAATCACCTTATATATTATGATTGAATTTTTTTGTGTGCAGCATAGTATATTTTATTACAATTTAATAAAAAGCGCAGTTGCATCACGAAGTAGTAATAGATTTTAAGTAGATTCTGCCAAAATCTAGTGGCGAAGTAGATTTCGTTTTGTATGGGAAATCTGGTAGATTTCGCTCAAAATCCCTTAACTACTAGATTTTATGTAGGTGTAAGTGTAGTATAAGTTTTTTTTATTTATCATTATTATTATTATCATCATTATTATTATTTTTATTTTTTTCTAATTTATATAACAAATAGTCAGCAACGCAACGCAATTTAAAAAAAAGGTTATACGATTATTTTAAATAAATAAATAATTTTTTTAATATAATTAAATACATGCTTATATACATTCTTAATAATAAGGTATTAATACTACCTGTAACTAAATGTTATTTGTTATCATTATTTTTATAATTTTTTTTTTAATTTTTCTTATGTTTTTTTTTTTTTTTAATTTTTTTAAATTTTCATTGTTAAATGTTATTAAAGCTAGTATTCAGTGCATCATATAAGATTAAATCTTTGCACTGGTTTATAATAAATAAATAACTAACACCTGGATATTAAATAATGGAGAGATTCACAACTGAACAAAGAACTTTAATGCTTTAATTTTAATGTATTTAAATCAGCGATCGATTATTTTAACGCTTAATTCGGCATTTGTTACATATTTTATTATATATTAGTATGATGCTGAGTTGTTTATAAAATTCGGTATGCATGAAAATAAATAAAAATAAATTTTTTTATTAAATCTTAAAAGAAATAAAAAACTTAGTTTTGGTGACGAAAAGTTTTATATTGGCGTAAACTGGTTCTAAACGCTTACTCTCCGCCGTGGTTTTAGAGATTTATTCATGAAAAACTTCTAATGTCCCAAATGATCGTAAATAACTTAAATTTGTGTAACTCAATTGATACTTCCAAAACTATTATCTCCCAATATATATTGCTGCAATTTACCTACAGCAACAAAGCTGCCACAAGAAACAAAGCTACCGCACATTCTATTAAACACTTGACGTGCTCTTTATATCAAAACTTATAAAAAAAATCAAATTTTCGCTAAATATTTAATGCTGTTACAGAATAAAATTGATGGGTCTTAAATTTTACTAGTTTTATTTACATTATTTTAACTTACATCTTATTTCGTATATAAAATATTGTATTTACTTTAGCCTAATGAACTATAGAACTAATTTTACAACCTTGACAACATTCTATCTACAATCGACATTGTTGGGAAAATTACCGATACGGTATCGCAGTATAAATATAAATATAAATATGAGTAGTTAGTTAGTATGTATCGCAACCAATACATAAGTGAATGTCAATTATAATTAAATAATAATAGTCGCTGCTATTTAGTTATTAAGGTGATTGCTACAGCAAAAAATTTATCATATTTATGATTTACAAATTCATGACCCGTATGGTAAGAAATAAAAAAAAGTGAAAAAAATTAAAAAGGTTATTAAACTCACTTTTTATGGGAGGTTATAAATACAAACTCAGTTATAATAACTGCCGGCTAGTTTATTAAAACACCTTTATATTTAGGCATATAATTAATGAGTCAGCCAGAAGTCACTCACTTGTATTTGGGTAAATAAAGTTCTAACTGTTAAAAATATAAAAATTCTCAAGAGTATGTTGATTTATTCCAATATTATACGAATTCATTGAATATTAAAATATTGGCCTATTACCCGGTATTTATAAATTTAACCACTTTTTTCAAAAATCCTTCCATTTAAGATTTTATTGCTGCTTCCGTTACCTTTGTGGACGAGTAAGTTCACTTACGCTTAAGATCGGCCATATCCTGGAACATCTTTAATGTTTAATATTATTTAATATCTTTAATATTTAACTCTTCTTTGAAAAGAGTCAAATATCTTTTCCTAGACCAAACTTCTGGACATCTGGGTGGATTAGCCTCCCGTAGTACGAAAGAGCCGTTATTGTTTAAGTATTATTGAAGGGCTTTTTCGTAGTGATGCCAAATAGGGACAGATATATGAAGGCACTCTATACTGAATAATAAAAGCCGTCTTTGCAGACACTTCTTAATATAAATTTCTGAGTTTCTTTTCCCTGGTTTTACAAAGTAATTGGCTTTTTTTACACAACAAATTGTTTGCCACAAAAGAACTTCATGAGGAGTTTTGCTTATTTTTTTAGTCTTCACTTGAGAGTGTGAAATGGTAAATAAAAGTTTTGTCATTCCGTTTGTAGCTTCTGAAATATTCACCTGAGGCCATATAAAGTATTTATATTTGGAATCATTTTAGACACATGGTAAATAAATTTAGTTAAGTCTGTCTGTCCATATGTATATGCGTATTTTGAAGTCAACTTTTTGAAGCCCTCACGTACACTTCAGAATCATATATGGTATTAGTTTATCAGATTAGCTTTCGAGAATTTTGAAAATCAGATATATCGGTACATAAGGATATCAGCGAAACAACACACCTGCCTCATTTTATATCCAAACAAAGTAAAATTTTGCAGCTCAAATGAAAATTCCTTAAACATTTTCTAACGTTTACATAAAACTTGTATCATTTGCGACATTTACAGAAAATCTTAAGTTCAGGAGCCATTTACCGACAAAGGTTTTTTACAAAAAAAAACTTTTTTTAAAACAAAAAATTTTAATTAAAAGCTTAGACTACCGATATCGATTCAGTACAGCTAAATAAAGCGATTTTACTTGTTTTGCTCAGAATTTTTCTTAAGAATTACCTCGTCCATCAGCTACTTAAAACTCTTGAACCAGAAGTTTTGAAATGTCTGCCGGTATACAAGCATCATCATCATCCACACAACAGATGTTTTTTTTTTTCTTAAACAATATGATCTCTATTTTTTGCTCGTTTGTTTGCTTCTAAGTGCTTTAAAATATAGCGATCTAAAACTATGTGAACCATTTACAACTTCAACCCAGCATAGGCTTTGGTTCTGCGTACAAAATAGGCAGAACATTTGAAAATACAAGCTGCTGTTCTGATAAAACTATTCGGTACCTTTTGAAACTGTAGTTTAACTTCTTTTGCCTTACCAACATCTGTTAAACTTTTTTTCCTCCAGATTCAGGCTTTTTTTTTAAGTTCTTAAGTCTTTCTTGGACTGTTTAATGGCTTTCGAAACAGAGTGATGATGAAATTTTAGATTTTTTTTTAAACTTCTTTTGCGTAAATTTTTTCGCTATCCATTTTTAATAAAATATCAGTTGATAATGAATGATTAAGAAAATATAATATCTGACATAATTTTTAATATAAATTAATAAATTTTTTAATAACTTATTGGACCATGTAAACATTTTGGCTAGAATAATGTGTAGGACTTTACATATACATTCACATCACATGCTCTATCAGCAATTTTAATTGAACTATTTTCCATATTAATATTAAAAACTTGTGGTATGATTTAGTTAGTTTTTAATCAAACTATCTTTAAAGTTTTAAAGCAAATATTAAAACAAAAAAGCAAAATTAATAACAAATAATTACCATTGCACAAGTAAGTATGTAGAAGTATTTCAAGTCATTCATTATTTAAACTACGACATTTAATTAAAATCCTATTCAACTTTTTCAAACCCATTTATTACGATCTGCTTAATTGCATTACTTTCGCTTCAATTTGTTGTAACAGCCCCCTATGAAGCAAAAAAAGAAAAAAAGAAAAAAAAAACAGATTTGAAATGCCTTTTATATTACTGTTAAATATACTCGAACAAACTGGAATGTACAAAGGATACTGTCTATTGAGTACAAGTGTATGCATTTATGTAGTTGTAATGTATTAATGAAATTTACAACTACACTCGGCTACGTACTAATTCTGCCATATATTTAAATAATATTCAAGAAGAATTAAAGGCGAGTGATATAAAAGGGAAGAAGAGGAATGAAAACAACAACAAAAAATTAACAAACCTTTACAATAAAAGATGCATTATTATAAATTGTAGACTCTTTTGTTTTAAAAGTTGAAAACAAAACTTGACCATTGGCATGTAAAGAGTTGCTCTGAAACACAGTGGTGCATAAGTAAACTAACACCAACCGTTTGAGAAATCAATAAAGATCAGAACTTAATTACTAAAGTTAAAAATATATGAAATTGCTGCCTTGGTTGCCGCAGTAAATATTTTTATACCCTTTACAGTGAGTGTAAGGGTATATAGATAGGTTTGTCATTCCGAGAAAAATTTCCACAATTTTCATTACCGCCCCCATAAGATATATATTTTCTAATAGCTCATGAATAGGAAAATCAACTAGGCATTGTCTATCTGTCCAACTGTTCGTTTATAGTATGTTGAAATCAATGAGGTATAAAAATACCTGAAATATTTGGGAGCAGATCGGTATTGAAAATCCGCATAGTCGCCTCATAACTTTCTGAGATATAAGCCAATAAATACGACTGCTTCTGTTTTTTTCGCTTATTTTAACCACAAAAAATTAAAATTTTCTAGCCTTACGAAAATTTAAAAAAAACGTTGATGTTATTATTTATAGATTTGATATGTCTCTGGAGATATTCATGAGAAGTTTTGGACAAATTGGTCACTAATTGAAAAAGTTACTGGAAAGCCATACATTTTCTTTTAAATACATCAAATTTTTCCTAAATAATTTTTAAACACGCTTAAGATACCAGATTATAAACCATAATCTCCAAAGTTATTTTTAAGAAAAACTCACAAATCTGTTAGAAACCAACTGATATATAAGCACTAAAGTCCAACTGCTTCAGTGTTTTTCCTAAAATTTTCAAACGGAAAACCTATTTTTCAATTTCTATAAAACCGAGAAGTTAGTATGGGGATCAAATGAAAAGGCTTGATAATTGAAACATAGTTTGCTATATTTGTATTTTTACCTGGTTTTACTTGCCAATTTCATTCTTAAAATACATACAATTTTATATTGATTTCTTTTAACTTTCAATGCCAATCACCTTCAACTTAATTTTGTAGCAAGTACATTAAATTTCATTCCGAGTTTATATGTATTAAGTTTTATTAGCACTTCGAAAAATAGTACTTTGGTGGCTTAGAAAAAAATCCCAAAATAGCTAAAACGGATTTTTGCCCGCTAACAGCTTTGGGAATCGCTAGATTTGATAAAAAAGTAAATGAACTCCCATCTCTGGTTTTTTCTACACAGCAACACATTTTGTTGGCTGTTGTTATTGTTATCTAAACTGAATCTTGATATACAATCTCTTATGCTTGGAGTTAAATCAATACATCCATTTTTTATATCAAGTAATGATTTGATGTAAAAAAATTTTTTATTAATATTTTAGGCAACATTTCTGACATGCAAATACTTTCGAGGTTTCTCGGGTCATACCTTATTCGCTCCTTTAAATGAATCCAAATATAGTTTTGTTGCCTTCAGTTTTTGGTATCTTGACTTTTTTGGCTGGCATATGCCATCTTTGTCTTTATTATACGTGTAGGCAGGTTACTGAAGAGGTATCATTGGGTTGTCGGTAGTGCTAAGTCTGGTAACAGCCAATGCAGAAAATTATCATACTACATGCGCTGCTGTCTCAGCAGTCTCAAGAAACGGTTAGGCAAACAGCAGCCTCCACATTTTTTATCTTGTGCAGATGATATTTTATCTTACTATGCCCTGTTACCAGAACAGTAATCTTGCTCAGGGCCCTCCGACTATATCCAATAACTCTAACTTCATTCCTGTCAAGCAGCTCCCAGAGCAGCATACGTCCCTGTATACACATTTATCAGATTTTATGATTCCACCTCTTCAGGTTTGATGATTCCACCCACTGGAAGATCGTTTCCCGCACCATTCTTTCGCCAAGAGCAACTCTATTTCCGTCTATGCCCATGTATCCCTCTACCAATATTAGCGTTACATCATGCACAGAGGCACACCTCTGAACATATTCAAGCTCAAATTTCGAGTCTATATCCATTTGCTGCACGCATTGTTATCAAGTGCAATGAGAATCCTTCTTCCATGTACTCGGTCTTCCAGTAGGTAGTTCAGTGCATTCAGCAATCGCAGTAACCGAGCACGTACTTTCCCAGACTCCACATCTAGGACAGGTTCAACTCAATTGAGAAAACCCCAGCCCCTGCCCTAAATAGAGCCATCAGTAAAAATACTGATATCACCATTCTTGCACGCATTGTGCATGGATCTATCGCCTTTGAGCTTGTCATAAAGCCTCTTAACCACTTTTACCCCTTTTATGTGCTTCACCTGCACCCGATTCATTCTTATCACCCTATAAACAAGGTCCACAATCTTCCGGTTAAAAATTATTGGGTCCAAACCGCACAAATCAGATTTTGTATATTTAAACCGATGAAACGCAGTCACTATAAGCTTCGATGGGCAATCTGCTAGCTTCAAATGCATTTTTTGCCAATTAAGGAAAGCTTCCTGCATAGATGCTTTGCTGTCACAAAATTCGACATTATCGCAGCAAAAAAACATTGACCTCTGACAAAAGTTATTTGAGACGAATACCACGTTCAAAACATACACCCTCTGCTATCAGTGCCACATTTTGTACACTTGATAGTATACCAAAATGCTTAGAAATAATATTAAAAAATTGTATGCTGCTCAATGTAGCACCCTCACTTGCTTGTCCTTTATTCTAATCAGTTTAACCTGTTTACTGTAAAAGATGACTGCTAAGCTGATGGTGTATTTATAGCTGTGCAACAAAGTGTTTATAAATGCATTTCATTTTATTATGTTGCTGCCTTTAAAGCATTTTAATAAACTTAACATACACCCACCATTGTTTTTTGGTATTGAGTATTACAAGAAAATCTTTGCTCACCAATCTTTTATATTCATCGTATATACAGATTCTGTTTTTATTTTATTCTTATTATCACTAACAATTGTTGCTTCGAGGCTTTTTCGTAACCCTTATATTGTCTTCTCTTTTAAGTGCACAACTGAAGAAGAGAGTAAAAAGAATTTTCTTTACTGTTTATGCAGTTGAAGGTCTTTTTAATTTAATTTAACAAGATAAAGAAGCAGTAACTATATTAAGATAAAGTGAATTATCTAACGTAAATGAATTATGCTAAAAGGAGAAAAAACACTAGATAATAAAATTTAAAGATTAAATATGTTTGTGCTATAATACTAAACTACTGAAAGAAATTGAAACTTTTTAAGTTTTTAAAACATTTATTAAGTTATTAAACGTTAAGAAGTTTTTTTCATAAATATTTTTTCTTTTAACTTTTCAAGTTAATTGTTATTTATTTTTAAACTCGAAAAAGACACCAGAATTCTAGATGTCGCCTTAAAAAATATTACCGAGAAAAGTTAACAATTTGGCTGGAAACTAACTGAGATATCAGCACGAACACGCAAACGATTTGGTGTTTTTCCAATAATTTAAAAAAAACCGATATTTTTAGTTTCTGGAGAATACAGAAAATCGATATGGGTATTTTTATTAGCAGAATACCCTATCAAAAAATTTAAAATCCATGATAGACACTTCAACAGAATGACGTACAATAAATTTTTGTATGGGTAAAATTCAGTAATCAAAAAAAGGGACTCTCGGTGGCTAATGTGGTCCATATATGACCTGTTAGATTAAAAACCAACCTGTTGTTTTCCCAAAACGACATTGTAAGTATAGGTGAAAAGTTATTGATTACCAATCACTTGGGAGTACAAACATTTCATTGGTTTAAATTCTATGCAACTCCTTAGCTCCCTCTCAAACACCCTTTTAAAATAAGCGAATTTACGAAGGTGGCTAAGTAACCTGACGGTTAAGATATTTTCTAAGGTCTGTACGAGTTAACTATCACCAACAGGGTTCCCAGTACTCCAAAGCTTCAAGAAGTAGGTCGAAGAAGACCAAAGTGCTTAATACTAAAATACCTTTTATAGGGGTCGATTTATCTCCTTTAAATAAACTGGGATTCTTTTATTGCAAATAACAACACTTGAAATTTTGTTGTAAAATAGTAGAGACCTTATTTTTTTAGACATACCCGATTTGCTATACAGGATTTTTTTTTAATTATTTCACTTATTGTTGTACTTACAGAACTTGATACACATTCAACGAAAGAAATATGGTACTTTCAAGGAAGTGTTAGTAACTTCATTTTGACAACAAAAATTAACTACGCATACTGCTAAGGTTATTCCAACTTAAATAAAAAATGTATAGAATTTGTAACTAACAGCGTCAAAGTAATACATACACTCAATCAGTTTCGTATTCAAGAAAAATTTAAATATTCATTAAATATATTATTATTATTTTCTCTTTTGTGTCTCAAATATTTGCTTTTTGTCTGCCCTGCCTGATGGATTTTTTTTTTTATGGTTTTTTGTTTATTCTGTTGCAGGTGCCAGAACGGGTACGAGCCATGAATGCCACTATTAAATTGTTGCTGATAGTAAGGGAACCTGTGACAAGGGCCATTTCTGATTATACTCAATTACGAAGTCATGCAGCAACAGCCACACTACCATTAGCCAATGAACAACAGCAACCAACAGAATCACCCACATTGCCACCACCGGTGAATGCCGGTAAAGTGGCCTCACATTCGGTGCTGTACCACAAATTAAATGCTGGCTACTCCTCATCGCAAGTTTATGACAATTCATTAGGTGGTGGAGGCGGCAGTAGGAGCGGTAATGATAATGTTTATGGTTCCGGTGCAGGTAGTATTAAAACAAGTTTAAAAAATCCCAACAATAGTCGTCGTCATCATGAGACAACAACAGCTAGTCCACAAACAAATATGGCCAGTTTAACAGCACAAATGTTATCCAAGTAAGTTGGTACAAGCACAAATAATGCATTATTGTTTAATTTTATTTCTTATTTGTGTGTATGTGTGTTTTGCACAGAAAACACTTTCAATATACTTGTTGTAGCATTTTATTTTATGACATTCTTTACAGGTCCTTTGAAGAGTTGGCTTTATTTCCAAATGGTACGGTCAATGAATCCTATCGCCCATTAAGCATATCCATGTACCACTTACACTTACATCGTTGGCTGGAAGTCTTCCCACGTGAACAAATTCTAATTGTTAATGGTGATCGTTTAATAGACGATCCCCTCTCGCAGTTGAAAAAAATCGAAAGCTTCTTAGGTAAGTGTAACATAAAGTGTAGGAAATTAAATGTAGAAAATTATTTGGTTTTTGCACAGTTGACGATATGCAAAAACGTTTTTCAACACAGTTTTATTTTAAGGCTTGATTCATGAACACCTTAAATTTATAGCATCTATTCGACATGAATT
Source organism: Phyto melanocephala (assembly GCA_941918925.1). Classification (NCBI taxonomy): domain Eukaryota; kingdom Metazoa; phylum Arthropoda; class Insecta; order Diptera; family Rhinophoridae; genus Phyto; species Phyto melanocephala. The sequence continues at coordinate 113,417,416 of OW799237.1, forward strand.
ATTTAAAAAATTAAGAAATTTTTAATTCCAATACATGTACATGTAGCTTTTACATTGTGTTCAGACATCTGAATGGAGTAGTTTGCAAGTTTAAGCAAATAATGTCTTAATTGAGTTCAATGTACCAGAGAAGTAATAAATTAATATAAATTAATATTTATTTAAACTTTTTATACTTAAATTTAATGCAAATCACTTATTCTGGCTTTAGTTCATTTTCTTATTATAAAACTTCCTAAAAGATTTTTATTAAATTAAATTTGCACTAATCCTGACTTATTTTTAAATAAAGCCCACACTAACGTGCAACGGAAATAATATAATAGTAGACTGACCTTAAATAGCTAACAAAAATAGAGAATAAAAAAATTACGATGGTTTTGCAGCCAACTTCACTACCAAATTTCTCTGTAAAGTTTAATAAAAAATAAGAAAATAAAAAAATTACAAACTATAAAAATCAAATTGCAAAGGTCGTACGCCAATTTACTGCAGTTTGCTTCATAGAAATTGCATGAGCAACGCAATTTTTAATAGTTGAAAAACGCTTGCAACACCTGTTCAGGTTTGTCTGTTAAACACATTTAAATAGCGCAAATTTATGAAATTGTTTCAATTTTAAATTATAAAAAAGTTCTTAATATGACTACCTTAAAAAGTCTGTCAGATAATTAAAATTGTGGCTGCGCTTAAGTGTTCAAAAGTAAAAAGACTTTCTTTTCATTAAATGTCACTGACACGCATACTATGACATTTGATTAACAAATAATATAATTTGGTGCTTTTTTTCTTTCATTGCATTCCATGTAGTCATTATGGTCTTTTAAAAATATTTCTCTCATACTTTAATTTGTTTACGTTACAGGTATTGAACATCGCATTACCAGCAATCATTTTTACTTTAATGAAACGAAAGGATTCTATTGTCTGCGTTACGACAGCGGTGACCGTTGTTTGCGTGAGACTAAAGGACGTAAACATCCGCATGTTGATCCTGTTGTCATCTCCAAACTGCGCAAATTTTTCGCCGAACACAATCAACGTTTCTATGAGCTGGTTGGTGAAGATTTGGGTTGGCCAGAAGAGTAAACGGTATAGAGAGTGTTACAACACCAGGTGTTAGTACCATAGCCAAAGGATATGTGCTGTGTGTGAAGTATGTATAAAAAAGTCAATATAAGTATTATAATATGAAATATAAAAGTAGTTAGCAATTGGCATGTGTAAACAAACCAAAAAATTGTAAAAAAAAAATTATAATGAAGGCATAAATTGTGCAACTGCAAAGCAACATGAACACAATTAACTCTTATGTAAACGGTTCTCTGTATTTGCAGATATTAAATTAAAAAAAATTAAATTGATAAAAAATAGTAACACAAGAGACGTTTATAATGGAAAAAACTGTATTCATATGAAAGCCATACAGAACAGTAAATATTAAAGAAAAACAAAAAATAAGCGCAGCAATTAAGAAAACAAGGACTGAAATGCAAATATTATTTCATGAACACAGATTTAATTCAAAATGATTTTATGTTTTTTTGTTACAAACTGACATATGTACATGCATATACTCTACATGAGACTCATTTAAATTTAAACTCATATGTTTGTGCTTGATTTACTTCAATTTACTTTATTTTTTTGTATAAATTTTGTAATTTTTAATACTTTCACTGTGCACTGTGTAGGCCAGTAGAGGTTGTTTTAGCGTTGAAATTAACTCTACTTTTTGATTAAAAGAAACTTTATTGAAATTAAAATAATATTATTAAAGTTTTCTTAAAAATTTCCATTATAAAAAAAACCCATAGAAAAATTTCTTAAAAAAATTAAATCAAAAATTCGTAAAAAAGAACTTTAATCAAAAATTTTCTTTATAAAGAAAAAAATGAAAAATTTGTCGAAAACTTAAAACAAATAAAATTTATCGAGAAATTGTCGTTAAAGCAAGTATCGAAAATTTTCTTAGAAAAATAATTTTTATTGACAATTTTGAAAAATTATTTTGTTTATTCAAAATGTTTAAGAAAAAGTAATTGAAAATTTATCGAAATATTTTCTTTTTAAAAATATAAAATCCATAAAAATGTTTTTTAAAAAATTAATTTTATTTAAAATATTTTATTGAAAAAAAAAACACAAATTTATCGAAATTAGTTTCTATTGTTTTAAACACATAGATGACAACAGGCTACCGACTACAATTTGCCGAAATTAAAATGCTCATGTTTATACTGTGTGACAACAGTGTACTCGGACAGTATGTAACAAAAATATTAAGACAGAGTGTATTAACTATATCAGAGGGTGTTACAACAGTTCGTCCACAAGGCACCACGAAAAGCCCCCCAATGAAATAACGCCCAGGAAACAATCCCCAATGAAGTAAACCCCAAAAAATTGGAAATAACACCCGAAAACAATGAATGAAATAACACTGAAAAATAAATAAAATAAACCCTAAAGCGAAAACGATGAAAATGAAATAACCCCCAATGAAATAAACCCCATTAGCAACAGAAATGAAATTATGCCCAAAAATCATAAAAGAGTCAGTTTCATTAAGGATTTCATGAAGTCAATATGGACCAACAGCAAAATCGCAAATTTATTGATTTAAATCGTGTGGAGGCCCGCAGGTATCTGCTTCATAATAAGGATATATGTAACTTTGAAAGTGTGCCAGCATTCATAATAAATTTTTTTGGTGAAACAACATACAAAGCTCGTTTAATAATGACTACTTTTGGTTTTGTAAATGGACTAAGTCCAGTGCAGTTACTTTCCCTTATACAATGGAAGCAATTTCAGATCAGCCACCAACGAGCTATCCTAATACTTTCGAATGGCTTGAAAATCCAACTCATGGGAAACGTTATTATAGTTTTAATATTGTAAAGAGGGCAGTAATATTCTGTAATGGAGATGTGAGGAAGTATGGACAAAGAATTGTTTAATATTTCCATTATATTTATTTTTGAAACCCAACTACCAAAAAATTATTTTCAAAATGGTTTCTCATGAATTCAAGATGGAGAAAATATACGTTGTATATGTAAATGCTGCCAGTTAGTTACATTTTGTTGTTATGTACCTCCTCACTGCTTGGCAGAAGTGGAACCAACAACCGATTACTTTTGATTTAGGGAAAACAATCATTATTGCCATCCGTAGACTAATTTCGTAGTCTGTCACGAAGGTCGCACCATCCAAATCCAAAACGTTATCATTTATGTATTTGAAAAGTTATTGTAATATATTCACAGGCTAAAAGTTTTCTTGTAAAAGGCATATTTTTATATAATTTATTTACAAACACCCCCAAAAACCAACAGCTTTAAAAATGAAATAACCCCCGAATACAAAATGAAATATCACCCAAATTATACACGCTATGAAACCAGCCCCGAATTTAAAAATTCGTTGAGTGTTATTTCATTGGAGATTATTTCATAATTTGAAAACCCCAAATAAGAAATGAAATAATTTCCAAAAAAAAATGAAAAACGGCCCAAAAAAATTGGGAGTTATTTCATATGAAATAACACGCAAAAATGTATGAAAAAAATTTGGAGAATATTTCATTTCTCGTTTGGTCGTTATTTCATTGGGGGGCTTTTCGTGGAGCCGTCCACAAAACTTACCGTCACAAGTGTTAAACAATTACATTATTCTTTTTTTTTATTTTGAAGTGTTTTTTATTTAAATATGTAATATAAGTTATTTTATTTTATAAAACTGAATTGTTTTATTTTGGCGGGACTGCAATAAATATATCTCAAACAAACAGCTATAGTATCAGCTGTTTACAATATTCCTGTAATTTGCAAATTACTAAGTAGTTGCTTACATGACGTCGACTGTAGCCAAAGGTATTTGTAGATGTGTAGTCGGTAGCCTGCTGTCATTTATTCGTTTCGTACACCACAGGTCTGTTATTGAATATTGGTTTTAATGTATAAAAAGAAAATTTATCTATAAAAACTGTATCTAAAATTTTCTATAAAAAATTTATTTCTTTATAAAACATCAAAAAAAATTATGTAAAATTTTCTGTGGAAAAACGAAAATATTTCAAAGAAAAATTTTTTTGCGAAAAAAAAAATATTTTAACATATTTTATTTATAAAGATGATTTACCCAAAATGTTTTATGAAAAGAAAATTTACCCAAAAATTTTGTATAACAAGAATTTTATCCAAAAATTTATTGTAGGAAAGGAAATTTGAAATAAAAAAATAATAGAATTTTTTTATAGAACATTATTACTATAATTAAAAAAAAAATAATAATAATTTTTCCAAAAAGAAACTAATAGTTATTCTAAAATAAAATATTTTTTTTTTTTAATTAATAACAATTATTAAAATTATTATTAAAAATATTTAGTGAAAAGAAAATTTATCGAAATTTAGTTTTTTTAAATTATGAAAAAAAATATTGTTTTTTTAAATTTTTTATTGCACTAAGAAAATTTATTAGAAAAAATATGCAATAAAAATCTCAATAAAAATTCCACTTTGCCATTTCAGCCCATAATGCTATTTTTAGTCTGCCCAACCACATACATATACTGAAAAATCTACATTTTAAACCCATTTTACCCATTTATAGGTATTTAAATAATTTTTTTTTTTTTATAATATAAAAAATTTTCAATGTTTTAGTAAAAAAAGTTTTAAACATTTTACAATCTTTAGAACGACAAATGTATGGCTGACATCGCTTATCTGATACAGAAACTAATTTAAGGTCAGTCGATAAACTTTAATGGTAATATAGAATCATAGTTTTGTAGCTCGTTTAATGCCCTTCATCACTATAGATTGACAAAATTAAAAGCTTTCATTTAATCATTACGTTTAGTACTAAGAGTTTCAACAATTTAGTTTTTGCTATTTTTTTTCTTTTATATATTTCGCTCTCTCTACTTTTTTGTAAAGTAAACTTACTAAATGAACTTTTCTTAGTACATCAGCAGTTTATTGGAATTTTTAAGAAAACAATTTGAGGTTTGTAAATTTCAATATTTATTTTTATGTGATTTTGCAAAATGCACTAGATATGGACTACAAAAAGATTGACAAAAAAGTTAAAACTTTACGCGAGTGCGGGTAACCTTCAAATAGTGTTGCCGAAGAAGATTTAACTGCATTTATATGTTTTTTTTTTTTTTATTAAAAGAAACTATTGAAATTATTTTGTAGAGCACTAGTGGCCATTATAAAGGAGTTATTAAAGGATAATTTTCTCCAAGTGGACAACTTACAACTTAATCCTAAACTACATTTTAAACGATATTCTGAAGCCTGTTTGCACAGTGTTCTGGAAAGTATAATTAATACAACTTTTTTTTTAAATTTTATAATTTTTGTTTTTTTTTTTTTTATTTTACATAAAACATTTTTTCATAAGCGTAAAAAAATGTAAACGAAACGAAAAATTAAAAGCAATATATATATTTTTTTAATTTTTCTTAAATTTAAGTGAACAAAAACCAACTAGCGAAACAACAAAACATATCAAATAAAAGACACAAAAAATAGAATTTTATTCTAGACTAAATATAAATAAATAAAATACCTTAAATATTATATATTAAATAAGCAAAAAATAAAATAAAAAGTATTTAAATAAGAATATCAGAATAAGCAAAAAAAAAATTAAGCAACTCAATGTGATTTTTTTAGTAACTAAGTTTAAATTAATTTAGAAAATTTTAAATATGAAATAACAAGCAGAATAAAAGAAATATTATAAAAACGTATTTCAAATTTAAACCAAATTTAAAAAAATAAATAAAATAAAAACCGAAAATATTATATAAAATTTTTTCGATAAAAAGTGGCTGAATAAATGAGTGCAGAAATGTTTTAAATACAATTATTTAGAAACAAAAATTATTAAATAAAACTAAATTATTAAAATAACTTACTTTAAGGTATAGGACAAGAAAATGAGCGTATACATTAGGGAGGGGCAAAAAAAAAACATGTATTCCCTCTTTTTTGGTTTTTGTCGGTTTATCAATTAATGTTCTATGCTCTTGGGCACACATTTATGGAGAGAAGAGTTCAAACTCCTTCGCTCAAATTATGAAGGTGACAGAAAGATCTTAGGTTATGCTGAACAAACTAAGTATTCGAAAATCACCTCACTTATGAATATAGTTGATTTCATTGTGCTAAGACCTCCTCCAGCTAGATAACAACGGTTACATTGTTCAAAATCAACCTTGTTCATGAAAAAACAAGGATATCTTGAAGAAATCTTTCCCCCGTATCCTCGCTTTAACCCGGTAAAGGTAGAAAAAATATTGCACCGTTTTATCCTTGTCCCCACTGATAACCTTAAGAACCTTTCCTTCGAATAATAGATTCAATCTTGTTGCATGTATTTCTAAGACGAATTGTAGGTTGGAATATTAACCAGGGGGCAAATTACGGCATTCGAACGTGATGGAAATTTGAAAATTTTTATTAGAATCACTATATCTAAAGCATAGTGAACTCCATTGTTCGAATAAAATTTCGATCGTGATCGAATGCCTTAATTTGGTCCCAGATTACGGAGTTGGCAGCGAGAGTCTTATTTAGTTGCACTCGTTCGACCATGGTAAACCGACACATTTGTCTTGCTCCTTTTCAAGTAACTCTTTTTGCGGACTGTTTAGTCTGTGCGGACGTATGTAATTATTTTGTAACACAAAATTGTTAAACCAGTACAAATGTCTATCCTTTTTGTTTGAAGAATGGTATATTTTTTTTCTAGTTTATCCGCAATACGTTGTTGACAGTACTGAAGTGATTAGTTGTCAATTTAAGCTAAACAGAAAAAATGTTTCGCCATGTTGTGTTAATATTCGCTTACAAGTGGCAACTCGATTGTACGTACAGCCACAAGTATGAATAAATTTATGTGTATCCTACGGTTTCTTAGCCAGCTAATGTCCATTTGCTTGCTGATTTACCAGCCTGTAAAATGATATAATAGCCTGAAAGATACAAATTTGTTTAAAAGGGAATAAATAACCTAACACCCATTCTCTTCCCTTTTATTGAGTACAATAATCCAGGAAACTATAATTCCATCAAGTGGAGTAAGCCTGATGATAGTGATAGATACATAAAATCTCTAGTCAATGCATAGAGTTGAAATAAGACATTCTATATAATTTTGAATACTAAAAATGTATTCTCTGATAAGAAATGTGTCCGTTTGAATACGGCTTCCATGCAGCAACAGTGCGCAATCAGATGCTCTGTACAGGACATTATCGAGGGGTCTATTATATGTATAATAGCTTAAGGTGGAGTTACATACCATCCGTTCATGCGTTGTTGCGTTTGATACTTTTTCACCTTTTTATACGTTTCTAAACTCAAGTTACACACAATGCGTTTAATGCATCAACTCTTATGTTTTAATCAGCTGTTGTGTTTATATTTTTATTAACTAAAAACAATTTTGGCAAAATGGAAAGTAAAATTGACAATTTAAGGGAATTTATGGAATTCATTTAGTTTATGCACATGATATTTTGTGCTACAAAAAGTTCAAAGCAAAAGTTCAAGCATCAATAAGCATCTCCCCCATTGCACTTGTTTTCTTTTAATAATAAACAAACAGAGTTGACACTCAGCACATAATATTTATCGATAAGTAGAATAAAAAGTTTGGTAATGAGAAAATTGTGTTTAAAATTAGTTTTTATGTATGTTTTTTTTAAAGTTATTGTAACCTTTATTTCGAATGCTTTTTCTTTTATTAAAAACATTTTTTAATACAAAAAAATGGAAAAAATAAATCCACCACACAATCAGATTTATCGATAACATCGACAAAAAAAATATTATTTGTCATCCATGGCTATCAACAACAGCTGATATTTTTTCACCTTTTCTGCGACGGATACAAAAGTAGAAAGTAAACTTACTTTGCTGCGTTGATACGTTTATGCATTCTTTGCATTTTGCCGTGTAACTTGTCACATACAATTACACTGATTCTACTTTTTGACAGATGCATAAAACGGAACAACGGATAGAACGCTTGGTATGTAACGCCAGCTTTAGTGTAAACCAAAAACCAGTGTTTCTTTTATAAACCAGGCATTATGCAGTGGTCTTCAATAGCGTTTTTGCATAAGTTACCTTTGACATTCTTGATTAAGTGTTCTGAAATCAAGACAGTCTTTCAACTAGTATCAGATCCATATACCTCGCAAGATCTACTAAAATGTGTTGCACAACCCAAGTTTTGGAAATTGGAATGCTTGCAGCTTTTATTTCTCCCTGAAATTCTTCGAACAGATTTTATTTTATTTTAGATTTATTAAGATTTTAATAAACAAAAACTTCATATGGTCTTCAAATGGACTTAAAGGGTGTTACATCTTGCCTAATTTGTAACTGCCCGATCTTAGTGTTGCTCTTGTTGTTTAAGGACTTACCAGAGGCATATTACTTTGACGAGTATTCATACCTGTGGTATATTATCAGTACGGGGTATATAGGTATTTCCAATACTTCTGGCTAATGAGAGTTATAACTTGGTGGAGGTAAATCTTTGGTCAGACAATGTCTTAAAGACTGATAAAATTTCCATCTGGTACTACTGGAATAGTGAGGCCTTAGAACTTGTTTTAGGCGGGTTATTAATACCTTCGAAGTACACGTGGTGGCTGCGGCTTCTTCCCAAGCGGAAGAGCAACTTCAGCGACGGTTTTTATCAGTTTGGGCAAGTACCAATGTTTTTGGGTGCCATTGCAATGACAACAGAAATAGAAAATGTCTTCATAGAAATAAAATTTTTTCACCTTGTGTTATATTTTGCTAGTCATTTGATTTTATACCCATATTAGTTCTCATAATTATCCAGAAGTTCCAAAAATTTTATTTTCTTTTAAAATTTTTAGGGAAAACACCGAAGTAGTTCTAGTTTTGTGCTTATATCTCTGTCAGTTTCAAACCCATTTGTTTGGCTTCCTTAGTAGTACTCTTAAAGACTACTGTTTACAATAAGGTATCATTAGGCGTGTCTAAAAGTTATTTAGATGCTTTAATAGAATAGAATTAAATAGATATATGTTTTGCAAATAATTTTTGCCTATAACTTTGACGATTAGTGACGGATTTGTTTTACGAATTATATAAATATAAAAAATGATTCTTTAATCTAACCGAGCCATGAAAAATGTTGGGCAAACATTAACGTGTTAAGTGCTGTTGCTCTCAATAGAAAAAGCTATTTGATGATCTTTTCGGCTTATTTTGGATCGAATTTCCGATTCTGTCGCTGATTTACGTTGTCGGCCTCTTAGCGAGAAGGAAAAATTGGGCTGCAGAGAATACAGAGCTTTATATCAAGTTGCCTTTACATAAAATTAGAAATTAATGTAGGAAAACCACTTGTTGATATTATTGACACAGAGGGCCGAATAGTTGTTTGTCGGAAGTTCCGTGGCGGCGTTCACGTTCAACAAACCACATTTGTGTCTCTGTTTAATGGAACTTAAACATAATTTTAACACCAATTGTATTGAAGACGTATTTGCTCTTCATGCGGCAATTTTAAATAACGGCAAGGAACTTAAGTTTTTCTCAAAGGATTATCAACTAACAACAAAGAAAATTTAATAAAACAAATATATTTTTGTCTACTTTCGCCCTACCCTAATAAACATAGCAGACCGGCTCATTTTGTATGAAGAGTGCATTCTCTCTCAAGAGTTGTTGGTCTTAATAAGTAAAACCTAATAGCGAGTGTTCCAAAAAAATGTCTTTAAACTTCATTAATTGTGTCTTTTTTATTTATACTTTTTAACTGTAATATATCTAATTATTTACTGTTTTTTTTTTTAAGTGTATACATTTTTCTGGGACACTCTGTACTTCCCAAAAACATTTGTATCTATTGGTGGCATTTTTTAATGTTTGTTATTTCAACCCACAAACTAGCGTCCACTGGTGTCCAATTTTAATATTGTGATAATGTTATCTTTTAAAAACGGTCCACCTCTTTAAACGCCATCACTTAGACCTAAAACTCATACATAAATATTATGGGAAATGTTACAAAGATTAAAAATGAATTAAACTCATTTCAAGACCAACAAAATCTTGTAGAGAGGGTGTAATAAATGAAATGTAAAAAATAAAGTTACTACTAAATAAAAAAAAATTAGTTAATTAAATATAGAAAATAATTTTAAATGATACAACTAAAACATATCAATAAATAGAAAAAACAAAAATTAATTAAAACCAAAGAAATCGATACATATCAGTTGGTTTAATCCAACCAAATATACTAGTCTTTAAGTGTAAAATACCAGTAAGTATGTTAACCAACCATATACTTAACAAGAGCAAAATACTTTATTGTTAAAACTTGAAAACTAAGAACTAAAATAAAAAATATATTCTTCAACTATTACAATAGTTTTACTATTTCAAAGCTTTGTAATGAAAAAAAGTTGAAAACAAATTAATTTATTCTTAAGAACATTTCTAGAAAAATTGCTTGATCTTTTTTTAAATCTAAAAGAAAAAAAAATTAATAAAAACTTTAAAATTTTTTGTTATTAATTTTACAAATGCACTGCCTTAAACTTAAAAAAAAAACTAAACAAAAAACAATTTCATAATGCACATTTTAATATTATTTTGTAAAAATTGTTCTTACTAACACTAAGTTTTGATTGGTATTTTTTAACGAAAAAAAAAAAGTTTTGAAGAATTTTAGATTTGAATAAAATTCAAAGGAAATTATTGTTAAACTTGTACAAGAAAAAATAATAAAAATAAAACATGAAATTCATGTTGAATCATAGACATATCGCTTAATTAAATTAAAACTCTCCGTTATTAAAAAAGTATGACAAACTCCTTCAATTGACGATATTAAAGATTTTTTAATTTTTTATTGAAAAAAATATTTAAAATAAATTTACAAAATAATATTTGAATCTCATCTTTTTTTTTTTTGCTATTCTAACACACAGAAAAGTTATGGAGATCAATTTTGGTTTTTAGAAAATTAAAATTTTTTAGTGTTGTCAACTTCAAAATTTTTAAAAATATTAAAAAAAAATCACTCAACTCAAAATTACTTTATATATATAAATTTCTAAAATATTTTAAGCTTTTGAATATAAAAGCAACAAATCTTTTTAAATAAAAATCAAATATCGTTCCTTGGATGACTTAAAGGCGGTACACCGATTTCACTAATTGTTTTGATGTTTGTCATAACCCGCCTTCTTCTTGACATACACACGCCTTATATTTTTAATATATATTTACCAAAAATATGAGAACGGTATGACAGATATTTTAATTTTTTTAAAGCGCCAGGTGGTTCTTACTTAAAATTTTTTCTTATAGATTGTGAAGTGGGCGTGGCACAAAATCAGCAATTTTTGTCACTTATCCAGAGTACTGTAACGTCAAAGTCTTTAAAATAATTATATTATAACAATAGCTTACAAAGTTTAACTTAAAATGAGCTTTAAAGCAAGAGTAGGCGTGGCACTTTCAATGGAAATAAAATACATTTTCTTAGATAATTAAAAAACTATTATATCTACAATCTCAAAACTTTTTGTGCTCTACTTTTATCCTTTAAACGATACGATCGGAGCAGGGAAGGTGATACCCCCCATTTGTGCGACATATTTCAGAAACTATAGTTTGTATGATTTTTAATCCTCGTATTACACATTTTAATAATTCTTTTAAGCAATTGGATAGCTTCGAATAAGAGGGCACTTCATATACAGAAAAAAATAATATATTCAATGGCACGTCTGCAGAACTACTATTTTTTCAGGCTGTTAATTCTGTATAATTGACGGCATAATCGAGTACTTTTTCAGGCACAAAATCGATAGATTCAGAGCAGGGAATTTGGCACATCCATTTCAAAGATATATTGGATGTCATTCTGAAAAACTTTAATATCTATTTGGTTAAATTTTAGTACGATTTATTTTTAATAACAATCTCCCAATGAGAACAAACATGAAAAGGATTGGAGAAAGAAAACTGATACCATCATGCATTATGATGTATGATGCCAGATAATATTAAAATGTATGTCCAAATAAATACCACGCAAAAACTTTGTTGGTGCCAGCAATGCGGTACGGGCTCTGCTAGTGTTGAATGAAGAAAATTATTGAATGCTTCAATTGGCTTGAAATCTACTGCATTTTTATCTCAAAATTAACTATATTTCTAACATAATTCCACTTAGGTTAAGTTGGGTTAAGTTGAAAAGGAGGGGCACTAAAAGCCCAAACCCATGACAGGTATACACCTTTGCCCAGTTTGCGTGATGTTCGCTCTATGTGGAAAACGGAATTCCCAAAACAAAAACCCTAATCATATTTTCACATAAATAACGGACTAGTCTAAAAACCCAGTCATCTTAATGTAATTCCCTATGGATCTCCAGTTCGAGTTCCCCAAGTATTCCAGGTTCGGCAAGTATCCACTGAAAAATTTTCGCGCCTAATATGCCCAAACGCAGGACAATGACAGAGGTAGTGTACCAAAGTCTCATCCTCTTCTTCGCATACTCTACATGTTGTCTCCTCAGATAATCTCATGCGAGCTAGATGGGTTTTCAACTCCGTATGACCTGTAATTACACAGGTTAGTCTCTTAACTGTTGGTCTACTTAGTCTCAGAATATCCTTTGGTTTCATAGAAACCTGTTTTTCTGAAATTTAAATTTTTTTTTTTCAAATCTCCCGATTGTGGACGAATTTGAATGATTATGTTGACCAAAAGAATCACGAAGTGCACGAAATACATTTTGACTTGAACGCCCATTTTCATAACAAACCTAAATAACTTTAACGCGTTGCTCGATTGTGTATGTTTCCGCGGTTCAAATTGAGTTAGTCTGAGATTGAGAAATGTCAAATGAAATGCAGAAAAAAAACTGAACGTTTAGGTGTGGTTCACAGTCAACAACGGCCTTTAATATGACATAACTGTTAAATTCACAACCTCCATTATTTTTATTTTTTTTTTATTTAAATAAATTAGCCAGTTAAGCGCTTGCAGCATTGTTCCTTAATGAAAATAAAGTTTTTAAAATTTCTTATTTTTTTAATTGTTATACCGTGTAAAAGAAAAATTTATAGAAAAAATCTGCATTCATGCAAAAAAAAATTTAACACCTCTTCTAACTTTTTTGTAATAGTTTATATAGGTAATAGTTTTTAAAAATGTTTTCAAAATTTACAAACTCACATTCCATTACAATCATGATAAAGCAGAACAAAAGATTTAAATGAAAACCAACCCAACCCAAATGATTAAAATAAAAAACAACGAATATATATTTGTTTAAAAGTTTTATTTTTTATTTATTTTTAAGACCAAAACTAAGGCGCCATTTTTTGTATTTAAACAGAAAATAGAAATAAAGAAAACATAACAAATATATTGCAATACATATTTATATAAAATTACAAAGATATGAAGTAAAATTAAAAAAATCTTTCTCTCTTTTTTTTTATTCAAAATCTAAACATATCATTAAAATCTATATAGAAAAAATCTTATTGTACTAAATGTCTAACATTTTTTCCGTGTATAAGTCATGCGTAACTCTTTTTTGCAATTTTCATAAAGTAATCAAACTAACAACAAAGTAATAATTCCATTTAAATCATCTACATATCACTTATCTACGACGTACATGCATACATATTTAAAAGAGACAAAAGAAATCTTATACATATTTGTAACTTTGATGTACCTTATAAATACTATCTACTAACATATACATGCATATATATATTTTCTCTCTCTCTATATAAATATATAACAAGAAATAAATTATAGAAAATGAACAAAAACTTAACCGAATACATATCAACAAATCAACAAAAACTCATTGAAACAAACTTTAAGAAAATATCAAAATATTAAAAAAAAAAATAAAAATACTATTTTTAATTCGTTACTAATTTAAATTTATTTTTAATTTTTCTCTCAATGTACTATTCTAATGAAAATAAAGAAAAAATCGAAAAAATTCAAAAAAATAAATTTTTTGAAGAAAATATATTCAAATATTATGACAAAAAGGAAAACAACTATCAAACCAAAATTTAAAAATATTGAATGGCTAATTTAACTTTCATTCTAAAAGCATGAATTCAATAAATGTAATAAAATTAAAAATAAAAAATAATAAAAAAAAGAAAATAAAAAACAAATAAAAGAAAATATAAAAATTATTAGCATGTTGCATTCGATTTATTTTATTTAATTTGCTAAAAAGGTGAGTGAATTTACAAAAATTAAAAAACTTTTAAAAATTTTTTTACGCAAAAAATATTGTTACGTCTCTGAATTTTTTAATTTTCTTTAAATAAAATATTGCTAAGTCGTAAACTAATTTATTTTTATTTATATATTATATTTAAGTAATTAATTTACCGCAATTCTGTAGGGGGAAATGAACCTCCTGAAAAATGATCTTATTACGCTCATAGTGGTAATGACAGCGTCAATCGATTTTTGTTTTGATTTGGCGGGGACTGCATCTATAAGACGTTATAGACTGTATACCAGCGGTCACCAACTACTTTCATTTCGGGTCCGTTTTTAAAAAAAGTCACGACCGTCGCGGTTCGGAAGGTAAAAAACTGAACGATTTAAATAATATTTTTAGATACTGAATCAATGGACATATAAAACGAATGGGTTTCGGTGCATTATTTTATTACTTAAATAATAAACAAATGCTTTGAAGTAAGTACTAATGGTTTTTACAATATTAATGAATATTATTAATGAAATTGTTTGAGTCATCGCTCCCATATTTTTTTTTTTTTTTTTTTTTTGCATAAGTTTCCCTATTACATCTTAGTTAACGGATCATCACCAAAGGCTGATGTCGAGACGAAAATATTTCTCATAAATTTGTTGTAAAATATTTTGTAATTTTAACACAGCGTCCGTATAAAATAGGTCCATGGTCCGAATCCGGACCGAGGTCCCCTGCTGTAGACTATTTGACCTAGAGTTTTGTTAACAACGATTTTAGCACTAACTGTGTCAAGATATGTGAAAGAAAAATTTCCTTCTCTAAGCTTAAGTAGTTGTCGTGGGAAATCATTATGCATGTCTCTGTTCCATGCTTCTGTATAAAATTCTATAAAAGGGACGATTTAATGCTTGCTTTAAAGATATCTGCTCGACTCCTCTATGTAACGACAGGGAGGGTTTGACGAAAATCACCAGAAAACAAAAAAGTAACTTCCCCATAATGGCGTTAGAATTTCTAAGGAGTTTTATGTGCTGTTTTTACAAGCCGATTGAGTGATTGTCTTGGACGATTTATGTGTATTTTGTTATTGTAATAAAAACAAATTACACATAAATCGTCCAAGTAATCACTCAATCGGCTTGTAAAAACAGCACATTAAAGTGCGTTTTACCGTTTTAACATGACTCATATTATAATCATCAATTGAGTGGAAGCTAAGGAAGTTCTTTTATTGTAATGAATTAAAATTGGCTCAATAAAAGACAATGAAAAACTGTTTTCTAATTTGAGGATTTACAGATGATGTTATATAAGTTACTTTTAATTGATATAAAAATTTTGTTTAACGCTGGTTGCTCACATAAATTGTTTAAAATGTCTTGCACGACTTTGCATTTACTTTGAAGCACATCATTTATGACAATTTATTGATACGGACGCATAGTGGTAGTTCTTCATACATCTAACTGCAAAAAGTAGAAGCAGTGATCCTACAACGATGACGTTTTGCACACTTGTTTTAATATTAAGTAGAAAAGAAAAATTCAAAAAATTTTTAAAATCCGTCTACTCCTAGGGGTACCTCCCTTGGATAGCAAATTTTTTCACTAATTTTTCTTTTGAATGTATAGGTCGCAATTCTTCATAGAATTTGACGAAATTTGACACACGTCTATTAGTTGATCCAGGAAAAATGCGCGACTAATTTTGGTTTAAAGTCGTCGACTCCTAGGGGTTGTAGGTTGGGCCGCCAATTTTTTCACTTATTTTTCTTTTGAATGTATAGGCCGTAATCCTCAATGTAATCTAATGAAATTTGGCATACATCTATAAATTTATACAAGAGATAGTTCCACTAATTTTAGTTAAAATCCGTCTACTATTAGGGGTACCTCTCTTGGATCTCAATTTTTTCGCTTTTATTTCTTCTCGACGTAGGGGCCGCAATTCACAACGGAATTTGATAAAATTTAGCAGATGTCCATAAGTTGATCTAAAAAGGAGCACTACAAATTTTGGTTGAAATCCGTTGACTCTTAGGGTATCTCCTCCGTTTTTCCATCATCATGGTCATCAGCAAGTGATACTTCGAATATATCTATAAAAAAAATTTCATAATATTCAAAATAAATTATTTTTATTAACTTTCAAACCAAGTCGCATTTGATAAGATTTGTTTGTAAAAATTACCAAAAAACCGCTTTTGAACTGCCTCTTTCACTATTTCAATTTCATCAATAGTAAGCACCGAATTTTTCTGTTTTATAAAATTTGTTAACAGATCGACATTGCTACTACAATCAATAAGTTCCTGGCACAATTCACTATATGACACGGAAAATAAAATCATTTTTAGAATTATACTTTCAGTTTTACGACAATATTTATTAACGTTTACTATTTACTCGTTGCAAAAAACCACGACCACCTCGTTTTTTTTCACAATTACAACAACAACCTACATACAACCTACATACATACATATTGGTTAAAGTAAACGTGGCATCGGATTCCAGCTGAGCCAAAAAAAATTTATTTTATTTTATTCAATATATTATTTATATTTTATTATTTTTTTTTAAATTTTGTAACAAGAATTTTTAAAAAATTTTTTTTTAAATTTTTTTTAATTTTTTTTTTTAATTTTTTTTTTGTAATTTTTTTATTATTATCTTTTTTTTAATATATATATTTTTTTTTTGGTATTTTTTTACATGTACGTATTTTATATGAGATGAATGGTGATACAAACAATTGTTATTGCATGACTACACGTTGTAAAGGGTATATAAGATTCGGCACGGCCGAATATAGCACTGTTACTTGTTTTTACTAAATTTGGATTTTTTAAATAATTGACAAAAGTTGGAGATTTTTTTGACTAGTTCGAAGTCGACACACAGATTTTTCCACTCGAAACATATTTGATATATAAATCTCTGAATTTGAACAAAATTACCATACATTTCCCTTTCACAACATTAACCTGATATCAAGCGATCTTTTCTAAGAATATACATACATATATCTTAAAAGAAATTCAGATTTTTGTTGCCAGACTATTCTCTATAAAATAGCATCATTTGATTTTTTAAAAGTAATAGTCAAAAAATGCCTTTTTTGCAGCAGAAATCCCATTGTGGGACGTCTTGACAATGTACATAATACGACCCCTACGACAGGTTGTGAATTAAGCAATTGCATTATTATTTTAGTCGTATGTTGCCAATTCAATTAATATGTACAACATTGTTTGAAGCTAAACTAGATCTATTGTGAATAATGTGGCATAACCTATAGCAGTGTGTCTGCACTAAAAGCTTTATGTATTGTTTTGTGTATCTACTAAAACATTTGGCTTAAAGTGTTGCCAGTTCAGCATTTTTATATCATGCATAATGCATATATCACTTATTTACTTCTTTTAAATATGTTTATGTTCATATTTTTGTATTTAATCGAGTTAGATAAACATATACATATTTCTGTTTTATTAAAAATGTCGTTCATTATAAATAAAATTTTTAAAGCAATAAAACGTTTTTGTATAAAGTTGTTTATTACCAAACAGCTTCAATTATAATAAAGAAATAAATGATTTCATTTATTTTTGGGTTGTTGCAACAAATAGCAATTTCACTAACAAATTTCACATTAAAATACTCATTGAAAAAGTCTTAAAAACTTAAAAACTGATTCAAAAGATGTTACCAAAATTTCAAAGTTGTGTAATACTATGTTCACACACGCGCCTTAATTGCCAATTTATTATATTATCGCAATTAAAGGCCTTATTGAGCTCAATTTACCATACTAAAAATTACTTTTAAGTTGAACAATATATATTTAATTGTTTCACTTATTGTCTAAAACTCGAAACACAACTCTTGAGAAGTATGTTCAGTGAGAAGAAAATTCTATAGGTGGCATTTCTAATGTCAAACAAATAATAATACAAAAAATAAAAATTAAGAAAATGGAACATTTTTGATGAAAACTTAAAAAAAAATGTTTAAATAAATTCAAATACATGCATATAAGTATATATATGTATAAATATAATTGTAAATATATTTTATCAAAAGGAAAAACGCTATAAAGAAGGCATTATTTGATTTGGTATCGATACATCGTATATTTACAGCTTACAAATGCTAATGGAGTAAGATAAATTGAGTGTGTGTGAACACTTATTTTAATTGCTCAATTAACACTTAATTGAAACAATTAAAAATATCTGTCTGAATAGGGTATAACTTCCAGCAGTTTGTTCAAAACAAATTTTAATTGCATTAATTTTTCTAAAAAAAGCATTTAAAGAAAAGATAGTTCAATTTGTTTTTTATACACATGTTTGAGCCTCTCATTTTGAAAATGATTCAAGGTCATTGGGAGTAATATTTATAAAGTGTATCATACTTATTCTATACTCTTACTTGCTAGAGCTGACAAAACATAAAATCAACTTTAAGAACTTTTTATCTAAATTGCGATTAAAATGGTGGGCACTTTTTTAAAATTTGTATGGTGTTTTTTTTTACAATTTCAAAGATCATCAATCTAAGATTTTGAAACAAGGGTATAAGGATACAAGTTGAAATTAAAAACCGAATTGGGTATTTTAAAGGTACTTTTTCAAACTTTTATGGTACCTTTTTTTTATTTTCAAATTAACAAATCTAAGAAGCCGATATTAAGGACTTATGATAGACAATGTGTAAACATTGGACTCTAAAAGACCAAACCTATGACAGGTACACACGTATGTCCAATTGCCATGTTGTGTGCTCTAAAGAAACGAAATTCTTCTAATAAAAGATCATAATCCCAATTTCGGTAATATCTCGACTATGCCAAAGACCCAGTCCCTTTAATATGATTCCTTAGGAGCTTCCAATTTGAATTCCTTAGTTTAACATTGTGTTTACCTTAAAGTTTTCGCTCCTAAAACGCCCAAGCGCAGGTTATATTGTGATATACAAACCAAAAAGTTAAATACTTCTCATCCAGGTTGAGTTTAAAAATTATAGGGACGGAGAAAAAATTACTCTTTAAATTTTTAGGGTAATTCTTGTATATTTATGTCAGAAATCTAACATTTGAACTTAAGGACACTTTGCTATTGATTGTAATAGAATATGATATAGGAGGTCTAAGAAGGGACTTTATTTGAATTTTTAAAAATCTGAAAATTGTTTTAATGGAGAGAGGTAAATAATAAATCAAAAATAATTCAAAAGTTCCCTGATGTATTCCCGAAGTACTTTTTATTTTCTAAATAAGTTTAATTAGGAAAATTAATTTTCATAAATTTTACGACAAATTATTTTTGAGTTCACAAAAAGTCTTAACTATTTTATTGCCAAAATTTAAAAAAAAAATCAAAATCATTGAACTGTATATTGTAATAATTTTAAACTTTTTGAAAATTTGAAAAATTTTATAAGATTATGACAGTACGATACTTAGGCACCTTGTGGATTCACCAATTATTTTTTTAATCCTCTCTTCCAGTTGTCAGGATATTTTTTGTTGTTTGTTTGGCAGGACTTAGATACTATTAAACTAGGAAAATGCATATTTAAATAATTATAAAAATAATAACTAAACAAAATAGACACAGTGCCAAACTCAACTAAATTTGCCTTCTAGGCTTATGTCACACTTCTTATAAAAAAATATTTAAAAGCGAAATCATATTTTTTTTTATATGAATTTTGACATTTGGAAAGAAGATAAATTTAATCTAATTCACCACCCTTGTTACCACACCTTCACTTTAAAATCCATCGTACAATGTGATAATAGACATACATTTCACTTTATTAAATTCTCTTGAACAAAATTCACAAATCGAAAAATTTTTTATACAATGTTTTCTTTTCTTTCTTTTTTTTCCTAAAACTAAAACAAATATAAAATGTTTAAATTATTAAAAAAAAATCATTTGCAAATAGCAGCAGTGCAACTCATTGACGATTCCTATTACGATTCTTGGCATTATGATTTTGATAATAATTTTGACCGGGATGATTTAAAAGTCTCTTGGTATTAGCAGCAGCTGATGATTCTGGAATGTCTTTGCTTGAACTTTCTTGGTGATTAGCTTCTTTGGGCGACGGAACTTTGACTAAAATGAGAGTCTATTAAAAGTAAAAAGGCAAGAAATTTTAAGAAAATTTGTATTAAAAAAATGTTACCTTCACCAGTGTCACCAGTACTGCCTTTTACAATGGGAACAGGTTGGAAAATGGAATGGATATCTTTGGGAGAACCTAGAAGGGAATTTGAAAAAAAAACAAAATTAATAATATTTAAGGTGGCAGCAGAACTTTAGAGAGTTTTTTTTTTGTAAAAATGTTAGAAGAATTTTCCAATTTTAAGCTTAACGCCACAAAGGCTGGTGTGCAAATGAGCATGAAACAAATTGAAACATTAACAATAAAAAGTCGAATGATCAAAAAATATCGAAAATGAATTTGAGAAAAAAGTGGTGGGAGTGAGATCTTTTAGATGTCGTTAATCAAACAATATCTTAAGAAAAAATCAAACAAACCAATTGGACTATAGAAAATATCTTCCGTCGATGAGGCCGGTGTTAAGTCCACCGAACAATTTATGTTTTCCAATTTCGGATAGTGTTTCTTATGGGTTATTTCGGTTTTAATTGTTATCGTCCAATCTAATTCTATGGCAGTTTGTGTGGTTATGGTTTTATAACGTTTGTCCTCGACTTTAGCTTGGGAAGGGATTAAAGGTACTGGTGGCAGAGATGGGAGTTGTTAATTTATCATAACAAATAATAAATCTAGTATACCTGTTTTACTAGTTGATGTTGTTGATGATGATGTTGTTGTTGTTGAAATGGAGGGCTTCAACAATGCCGCCGATTCATGACCTGGTGTTGATTTTTGCTTATTCTCCTCTAAGTTTGGTGCAGTCAAATGCATTTGTGTTGTTTTGGGTGTATTAAGTGTTGTAGTGGCCGTTGGTGCTGTCAAGAGAAGTTAAGGATAGTTGGGAAATATTGTAGTGCTTAAATCAAAATTTAAATAATATTAAAAATTTTTAATTTTTTTTTGTTTATCTAATGAAACTTAAATGGGGACTTTTTCAGCGTTAACTTGCAATTTTACAGTTTGTTTTTGTTGTTTTTAATTAACTTAAATGTAGTTAAAAAATATTGGTTATTTTACTCAGTATTTAAATACGACATATCATTACCGGCTTCTTTTGCAACTGCAGCCACTCCATTGTTCTTTTTTTCCTCTGTATTTCCATTTGTGTTGGTAAATCCTTTGGGTGTGTGCATTTGCTCGTTTTCACTATCTGTGGCAGATTTAGATTCAGTTTTCTTTACATGTTGCATTTTGGTATCATCTTCAATTACTGTGATCTTTTCACTGGACTTTTTGGTACTTTTATGTTGGCTGGACTTTTTTTGGATGGCAATGTTTTTCTGCTAAATAACAAGTTTACAGGCTTAAAGGAGAAGAAGAAAACGTTCTGTTTTACCAACCTGTCGTTTTTTCTTTTTGTATCCATCAGCAGCCATAGCCAAGTTGTGTTTTTCATTTAATTTCGGCATATAGTCTGAGTCTTCCTCCGAGTTTAGATAAACATATCTATCCAACATTTCGTCGACAGTTAGATTATTGGGCAAATCGTCATCTCGCGGCCTTTTAGAAGACTTTAAGATTTTAAGCACTTAAAATTATATTCTGTGTACAAATGTATTTTGAAAATGTAATCCTACCATTTTGTTTATTACCTCGTCGGGCTGGTAACTTAGGTATTGTGGTAACATCTCACTGTGCTGACCTGGCGAGCAAATGGCCTTACTGACAATATTACGCATTCTTCCAACAATTGAAGTTTTTTTGTTTGATCTTCTCATGAATGTTTGTGCAATATCCCGATTTATTATTGCTCTAAGACCCCTAATTCGCAAGATTTCTAAATGAAAACGTTTTTTTTGTAAATAGCAAACCAAGGAATGGGGCGTAATGGGTTGCGTTCCCATAATATTGCAACCCAGTGACAGTGAAATGCGAAAGACACGTAACCAGACAATCATGGGAAGAAAGAATATCCACGGCAAAGGACGCTCAAGTTTTAATTCGTTGCCATCTATAATGAGTTTTTGCAAAAATTATGTCTAAGTTTTATATATTTTGAACAAGTGTTCACCTTGAGGTAAACTCCATTTCGCTGTATCCTCTACCATTTTCAGTACATCATCAATTTTATCAATAATCATTAGACCCAAACGGTTGTTGGAAAGTCTTTTAATTACTTGACAAAAACGATCTTCCATATCAGACTCATCAAGCTTGTCTTGCTCATGACCATGATGATGTTTTTCTATACCAGACATCTGTCTTGTTCTTATACTCATATTTAGTTCGTTTTTTTTTGTTTTTGTATCTTTTATTGTTGTTATTTACTCTTTGATTTAAACTGTAATGAGAATGTAGATTGTTGGTAATTTTAAAACTGTTATCAGTAAATTTTTTTTAAATTTTTTTTTTCTACATAGAAAATATTGTCTACAACTGATTCTTTTTACATGTAAGTTTAATTTATTTCTTTTTTTTTTATACATACTTTTGTATTTTTTTTATTTTTTATAGTTGTTGTTTCAGTTAATATGACTAATTAATTTTTAAAAATATTGCTGCTGTTGTTAGAATAAAATGTACTTTGTCCTCTTCACATTGTTAATTAAGAAAAGCCAAGATTCTGATAAGACCCAATATTCCAGGAGTTTGTATTCAAGTTCTTTGAATTGAACTAATAAAATCCTAGTTAAAACAAGTTGTACAGAAATTCGTCAAATAAGACTTCAAATAAACCTAAAATATTATTTGTTAGTAAGAGTACCGATCCCCCTACTCCAATCCTTACCATCTTTGTTTTGATTATGAAATTGTTGCTAAAATTAGCTCGTACTCAATTTAAACTAAATAGAGATCACAGCTTATCAGAATGGTATGAGATGTATTTTTTGGTTTGGGGTATCATATGCCCATCTCTGATCCTGTTAGTTTTATGCCCAGAAAAGTAATTTAAAATTGCAGCTACTTATAAGGAATTTAAAGTCTACAACAATGATATATTGATGATATATTTTCTTTTATCCTACCCAATCTATCCATTGAATTGTAAAATTTTTATTAAAATTGGTATGGGGTATCATTTCCCCTGTTCCGATTGTCTGTTGGCTAGAATAAGCCAATTATTATCTATTAATATTAGACAAATCGGTCCAGCTGTTCTTCGATATGGTTTAAATTAAACAAGTAAGAGTGCTATATTCGGCCATGGCGAATCTTATATACCCTTCACAACGTGTAGTCATGCAATAACAGTAGTTTGTATCACCATTCATCTCATATGAAATACGTACATACATATAAAAAACATACATATATCAAAACATCCCATTGTAAAATTAAAAATTAACGTATGTATGTTAAAAAAAAAATAAAAAAAAAAAATTTAAAAAAAATTTACAAAAAATTTAAAAAAAAAAATTTAAAAAAAAAATAATTAAAATATAAATAATAAATATAAACCAAAAAAAAATTAAAAAAAAATAATAAAAATATAAATAATATATTAAATAAAAAATAAAAAAAAAAAATTTTAAAAATTAAAAAAAAAATTTTTTTTGGCTTAGCTGGGATTCGATCCCACGTTTTCTCTAACCAGTATACACGTTTGTATGTATGTATGTTGTTGTTGTAATGTGGTTTTTGTGAAAAAAAAAATCGAGGTGGTCGTGGGTTTTTGCTCATATCTCAGTTGTTTATGAACTGATGTTTCTGATTTTCAATACCGATCTACTCCCGAATATTTCTGATATATTAATACCTCACCCGGGTCTAAGCGATTTCGGGGGGCTTCAAAAAGTCGATTTCAACATACACACGGACAGACGGACAGACTGACAGAGCTTAATCGACTCCCCTATTCATAAGCTTTCAGAAAATATATACTTTATGGGGTCGGAAATGAAAATTATAGAAATTTCACACGGAATGACAAACTTAAATATATATACCCTTTTTCACTGTGTGAAGGGTATAAAAAGAGGGCGTGAAAGTGGGCATGATAAATTTTCTTTCTGTAAAACTTTAGTTGGTTTTTGTCAAACATTAAAAAAGAGTGGCGAATTCTATAAAGTGATGCGAATATCAACGAACGACATTTAATGTACATTTCTATAGATAAGACAGAAATTTGTCAACACCGTAGATATTTGGTGTAATGTAATTATGAAACCCTTCACCACATATCAATAGATAAATTGAAAAATTCTAAAGTAGATAAGGTTTCAGATTCACTGTTGTAGGCCATTTTGCTTCATTGCCTGTGACGCCAAATTTGATTTTTTTTCTGTGTAGAATTAAAAGTTAAAAACAAATCAAAAATTCAATTAATTAAAACAAATTTAGCAATATTTTGTACACTCTAAATCTTAGAAAAAAAAAAATCATTACAAGATTTATTAAGCAAGATTAAAAAGTTATATTTTTAAATGTATTGGGACAAGGCCACGCAATGAGCGGCAAAGCGATGAGCAGCAAAAAATTAAAATATATGGAATACTAAGTGGCCACGCAATGAGCGGCATTTCTGAGCGGCTAAGCGACGGCGCTCAGGAATAGAACTTGTTCTAATTTCAAACTCGCCTCACTGTTGCTCAGCCGCTCACCGCTTTGCCGCTCATTGCGTGGCCTCGGCCTTACACATTGAAAGATGCCAATTAATGCAAACAAAGCACCTTAAAGACTTCACTTTTATGAATAAGAAAGTTTAATTTTTGCTTATGTCGACCCATGTTGTTTTATTAAATGTCCACCGATGTTTGGCTAAAGCTTTTTTTTAAACAAGAACTTATAGCGAAATTTGTTTTGAAACTTTATTTTATAAAAACAATCTTTTTAAACCAACTTTTTAAAACTCGGTTTCGTGTATAGAAAAAACGTTACGTCGGAATTCTGTTTAGAGTGTTTAACGTAACTGCAGTCGATTTAATTTTTGTAATATATGTATTCAGCTGGATTTTGTAGATGAAATTCTATTTAAGTATTTTTAATTAGTTAATTCCTTTTTTAGTGTCATGGGTTTGGGCTTTTAGTGCTCCTCCTTTTCAACCTAACCTAACCTAGTTAATTCCAAAGTGTCCTATGAGTCGTTTTTTCACAAGTTTTCAAAATCTTAAAAATATTTACAAATTATACCACAAACAATGTAATAAATTTCATTTAAAAATTTTTATGTTATTATGACAATGCAACACTTTAGACTTCTTGTGAATACAGCAAAAGTGTTTAAATTTTTATTTTTTATTTTTCCTTATTGTTTTCAATATGAGAAAACAAATGTTTCAAAATAAGAACAAAGGAAAGACTATAAAAATTAAATTTCATCAAAGGCACGATAAATTTTCAAATGGTGGTAATTCTACGACCAAAAAAACATTAAAACAATATTATGATTTTATATATCATGCCGAAAAAATCTACTGTGTAAACTTAAACAAATTTTAACAATCTAGCCAACGTTTATTATCACGACCTGTAAATTGAATTTGCCGTAATAGATTCAATCTTGTGATTGAATTCTGTGAGCCATTTTAGACGCCAATTTCTAAAGAAAATTACTTTAGGTACCAATTCTGTTTCATCATTTCATTTGACTTATGTATTTGTGGCCTTCATATTGAGTTTACAATTGTATTATGTTCAGAGACTTCTAGCTCGTTGTTTTACTTTTAATATGGCATTTTGTAGACTTTTCAAAAGTAGTGATAAATTACGCACCTATTGATATAGTAGAGGGTTAAAATGTTTTACAAAAATTATCCTCATAGTCTACTACAAAAACCAGCGTCATAGCGGCGAGCGATAGAGCAGTGAGCAAATAAACAGACCAACCTAAACAAGACCGGCAGGCGTTGTGTAATATTCCGCTGAGCGATAACGATGAGGTGACAAACCTACACAAGAGCGTCAACGTTGTGTATTGAACGGTAATGTTCACTTATGTTTTATCTCACTAAATAGAAATAAAATCGCTAGATTAACCTGAAAACCGCTAAACTGGCATTACTCTTCAACAATTATAAAAGTAAAAAAAAACAACAACAACAACAGTTTTACTGCAGCCAACTTCCAAACCTTACGCCTTGTCGAATTTGAATTTTCCAATTTGAAAGCGTTGCCGCCGCCGTATTTGGTATTGTTTCATACAAATTGTATGAACATGAGAATTTCTGCCAGCCAAAAAACGCTTACCGCTCTTGTTTAGGTTTGGCTGTTAGAAATACTGCTTATTGCATGGTCACCTCTATACTTTTTCATGTGCTTTTATTTTTGCGGCACACAGCTTTATCAAAATTTAAATTGCACAACCCTGTGGGCTTCATAATAGCAGATTTGTGTTATTCTTTTACGGATCAACTGACATAACCTACCGCATAAATAAATTACGTTACTGTTTATCTAATAAATATATTTTTGTACGTATTGTGACGTAGAATTGTATATTAAATATTGACATACTTTTAAGAGATAAAAAATAGACGAAAGCATATTTTTGCTAACTTTCACACATACAACTTAACGATACTGAGAGTTGTAATATAATACGATACAATCTACTACTTAACTCCACCATAAATCTTTGAACATAAATATTTGACATATCTTAACATACCACAACCGTGACAAGCTTACAGCTTGGCGGGTTAGAATTAAGTAAATTGTAAAAACATTTATATTATAATAAAGTGAAAAAGAGCAAACAAACAAACAATCTATGATGTCAGGCAAAAACGTTTTAAGTCAAAAAATAGCCGTTTGATTTTTTGATTGGGTTCTTCTAGATTTTTTCTCTCTTTCTAGAACAACTGCTGCCAATCGCAATCATATGCTCTTTAGGCAATAAATCAGAAAAATTAATTTTCTTTTTGTATTAAACAAAAACTTAAATTTTTGACTTAAGACATTTTTGCCTAATTTCAATGATATGTTATTTATAAAGCAGTTTATAACATGTACGTCAAAACTTAAAAAATTCAATAAAATAATAATTTTTTAGTCAATTATGTACTTCATTGCCCCAAAACAAATAAAATAAATAATAAAATTATCAATTGACACACATAAGATCAAAGTGTATCGAAATAAAAAACAAATTTAAAACAAAAATAAAATACAATGCAATACAACAAAAAAAGGCAGATACGAAAATTGAGAGAAACGCATTTCGGTAAAGAGAATAGAAAACAAACTTAAAAAACCGGCCGGTTAAACAGAAAGTTAAAAATGGCAACAATCAAATTTAAAAACAACAAGTGCATATAAACTAGTTAATTACGCTACACTACCATTTGATAAAAAAGCGGTATTATATGTTTGTGGTTCATCTTGCCAAACGAACAAAAATCACTTTCTAAATTGAAAGTGAAATGTTGTCGGTGTAAACCTTTACAATATTGACTCTAAGCGGTTATTTAACTTTTAAATAAATTTCCTCTTGGAATTAAATTTAAACTTTTACGACTTTTTTCCATTAAATTTGTTTTATAACTGTGGGTTCGTTATAGCTTTCGTATAACATCAAGAATATATAAAACCATCGAATATATTGGTTTTGAAAATCGCTATAAAAACAGCACAAATAATTTTGTATTGTGTGGTATAGGGTATAATGTAATCGGATTTGACTGGCTTTAACGAACAAAAATTAATTTTTTTTTTTATTTTATTTTTTATAAATCAAGTACGAATAACAAATTAAACACATTTAAATAGAAATTTAAATTTTATTAGTG
Source organism: Phyto melanocephala (assembly GCA_941918925.1). NCBI lineage: Eukaryota > Metazoa > Arthropoda > Insecta > Diptera > Rhinophoridae > Phyto > Phyto melanocephala. The sequence continues at coordinate 113,445,563 of OW799237.1, forward strand.
ATGACGAGAAATTATTTGTTTGGCATTGAACTTATATGAGGCTGATTATATTTAATTAAAAATAAAGAGCACAAAAAAAACAGCAGAAAAAAACTAAAATAGAAAAACAAAAGTGAACTGTAATTTAATGTGCCTTGTAAAAGTCTAAATGGAAGAGCAAACGACGACCGCCAAATCAACAAATGATAACGGTATACAAATTCACTTTACAAAAAATTACAAAAATATTTTAACAAACAGCGGAAAAAGTATGTATGTATAATATTTAATATAAAAAAAATACTAAAAATAGTTTTACCAAAAATATCACTTAAATAATCAACAACTCATACATTTGTAAATGTCAAATCAACGTTGGACCAAAATTATTAACAAATTACACAATTTTTAAAATAAGTACAGACCCATAAAATTTATTTATAAAATAAAAAAGAATTAACTTAAAAAAAAACTAAAATTAAGCAGGCACTATTCTCAATATTTCTTTAAAATTAACAGTTTATAACAAATTAAATTACACTATATAAATAATTTAAGAAATATTATAATCCACACCTTTTATGAAATCTTCTAACTGTCCCGCCGCACAATTAAACAACAACTGAAACAATGGACTCTACTTAAACCGGTAATTTTTCCAAATATTTTTTTTTTCAGTAACAATCGCAGAGAATATTTACGAAATCTAGGCTTATCTTTGCTCGTAATCTCTTCCCACTAATATATTTAACAGGGATGGAAATGTTGATATTAAAGTACTTTTTTATGGTACTATTTGCTAGCTAGCCTTAAGTAATTGTTTGAATGTTATGACAAATTTATAAAATGCAATGAGTATGTAGGTTTATTTTATTATAAACTAGCTAGCGCTTTGCTACACCTAACGCGATATTTATATAGTTTTTATACCCTGCACAGTGAGTGTAAGGGTATATGTAGGTTTGTCATTCCGTGTGAAATTTCTACAATTTTCATTTCCGACCCCATAAAGCATATATATTTTTTTGGCAGCTACTGAATAGGGGAGTGAATTAAATATTATCCGTTTGTTATTCTGTCATTCTGTCCATCTGTCCATGTGTATGTTGAAATCAACTTTCTGAAGCCCCACGACATTTCCAAGAACCGTGTAAAGCTCCAAAATATCAGAAATATTTAGGAGCAGATCGGTATTTAGTAAATCAGAAAAATCGATCTATAATAAACTGAGATATGATAAAAAAAACCTAGACCACCTCGTTTTTCACATCAATACAAACTGGATGAACGTAATTGGAATCCCAGTTAAGACAAAAAAAATTTTATTTATATTAATTTTTTTTTTATTTATTTTTATTCTTACTTTTTTATTTTATAATTATTTTTTTTTCAATACTTTTTTTTTACAATGGGATATTTTTAAGCGGATAAAGTCATGATAATGAAACATATATGTATGTATGTGCTAGAGTTGTAAACGAATCATTCATTTTTGAATTAATTCGCGAATCAGTCATGCACTGAATTGGTAAAATTTTGAAATAATTCTTTTTGGCAAAAAACTTATTGAATGAAATTTGAATCAATTCATTTGCATTTAGCAAATATGAATTGCAATTCATTTTTAATTCAAATGACTTGGGCAAAATTTATTGCAATTCATTTTTAATTTTTTTCTCGAATAAGAAAATTGTTTTTAAATTAACTCATACAAAGTTTGAAGGGAACAGCTACTTTAGTTCTCATAATACGATAAAAAAATTTGTCCAATTTGTATGGAAGGTAACACGCCCACCAAAAAATAAACCCAAAATAAAGCCTATAACCTTTCTGAGGATAGACCTAGAGTATTGGTGAAAATATTTTAGAAATTTCATAAGTAGTTTCCAAGAAAATTTATAACATACAAACACACGTTTTCTCTTTATTATATTTCGTATAGATTTCTAATGATTTTTTATTTTAACAAATTTGAGTAGTTTGCAAAAAAAAAATTAAAGAAAATATATTTAAGCATACACTAATTTCAGTGTGCTTAAATCAGAAAGCAGAATACTCTGCTTGAGCTGAGTGCCAATTGATTTAGAGAAGTGGTTGGCAAAACCACACAACGATACGCTTGTATTCTGTTTCAGTATGCGTACATGGAACACAATTTCTCATTAAAACCAAAATCTTTGCGCTATTTATTTCGAGAAGATAAAAACAATCGAAAACTATATAAAGCGTGATAAATATACAGGGTTGCCCATATTCGACGGACCCATGTTTTTTTTAAAAAAATCAAAGAAAAAAATAAAAATTTGGCGGTTGGCAATCTTAATCATTTAATTTTTTCCAAGTAGATTTGTTTACATCAATTTTTGAATATGATATCTCTCAAATGGCCGCCTCTGGCGTTGATGGCGTATTGTGCCCTTTTTGCAGCATTTTCCATCGTTTTCGCCAACATTTCGGCCGGAATAGCGGCTATTTGTTCACGAATGTTGTCCTTGAGCTCTTCTAAGGTCCTTGGCTTGTTAACGTAAACCTTTGACTTCAAATATCCCCACAAGAAGAAGTCAGGCGGCGTCAAATCGGGCGAACGCGGTGGCCAGTCCAAATCACCACTTTTCGACATCAAACGGCCCGGAAACAAATTCTTCAGAAAATCGATTGTTATGCGACTTGTGTGCGGTGGAGCGCCGTCTTGTTGAAACCAGAACTGCCTCATACACTTTCGACGAATAATTGGCATCACAAAATTGGTCATCATGTCGCGATAACGCTCCTGGTTGATGGTAACAGCATGGCCATTTTCATTTTGGAAGAAAAACGGCCCAATGACCGTTTTCGCACTAACGCCGCACCAAACTGTGACTTTTTCGTCATGAAGAGGCACTTCTTGAATCTCCTGAGGATTTTCAGTGGCGTAAATACGGCAATTTTGCTTATTTACGGTCCCATTCAATGTGAAATGGGCTTCATCGGACATGATAATTTTGTTCCAAAATTGCTCGTCATCTTCGGCCATTTCGATGACTCTTTGGGCCCATTCCAATCGACGAGGCTTGTCCACAGGCAACAATCTTTGCGTCAATTGAATTTTGTACGGGAACAAATGCAAATCAACGCGAATAATCCGTTGTAAAGTGGACCGAGCCATGCCCAACTGCTGAGAACGGCGTTTTTGGGATGTTCTTGGGGACCTCTCAACACTGGCTCGTACGGCAGCGATATTCTCGGCCGATCGCCTTGGTCGACTTTTATTTGGCCTCTTCGGATTAGAAAGAGCCTCACCAGTCGAAAATTTTTCGTATAAACGCTTAATGGTGTTCTTAGAAGGCGCACTTCTCACATTTTTTAATATTTTAAAAGCACGTTGAGTTTTCACAATTGACTTGTTCTGTTGAATGTAAATTTCAACTATTTCAGAGCGCTCGCGTCTCGTGTATTGTTGCATGGTAAAAATCTGCTTGGACTGACGCTTCAAACGCGGTATGTCATTAAGCGATCTGACATCTCTGTCAAAAGTTATGGCGTTGCCAGATGGGTCCGTCGAATATGGGCAACCCTGTAATTAAAGAGGGATTTGTCCACTTCAACGCCCACAAAAACGATATCAAATAAAAGGGCTTGATCATGACGTCCAAAACAAAAACATTTTTGTTTCTTAGCTTAATTAAAATAAGCATCAACTTAAAGGGCTTAACTATCAAAAAACAATTAACTTAAGTCAAAATTTAAGATGGCGTAGGAAATAAAGCAAAATGGCATACGTATAAACTATGTACCTGATGATTAAGGTATTATTAGATTCGTCATTCTTGCATGTTTAAAATATTTTTTTAAATTAAATATTTTTATAATAATGTTTAGTTTTGCTTTACTTGATATTTTTTGCCTGTTTTAAAAAATAAAAAAAATTACGGTGGGAATTTATATTAGAAAGATTAAAAATTTTTATTTTTTTTTTATTTTTTTATTTAATTTTTGTTATTAAAAAAAAAATTTTTACATAAATAAGAATATTTCCCAACTTCGATATTATTTAAAGATTATTATCCAATGTAGTATTGAAATATCGGATATAAATAATAAAATTATTTTTTATAAAAACAAAACTTAAATGCTCTAAATTTATAACTAGGGTTTTTAGAATAAAAAAATTGAGTAAAAAATTTCTTCCGAAGTATGTTTATTATCGGCCCGTATAAAGTGTACATAACTTGGTCATGTAAGAGCTCGATGCGAAGTTTTCCAGATATTTTGTATCCAAACTTTTTAGTTATGAACTTAAACCAAATTAAAATAATTTTATCTGAAGTTTTGAAAATCTTAAACAAAAATTATTTATCTCTACTTTCTAGTTCTGTATTTCATTATTTTAAAAAATGTGTGTTTCTATAGGATTTCGCGTTTTGAAAGAATGTTTCTAATTAACAACATTGTTAAATAAACATAAAAAAATTATATGACACGTTTACGTTTTTATAGTAACTAACCAAATATTAATTTGAACGTAGCGCGTAGTCCGCAACGTTTACGTAAGAGTAACGTGGCCTTTAACCTAAAACTAGTCGATTCCTATGCCTTGTTTTTACCACTTTAAGTATCAATTAGTAGTAGTAGTTTTCGTTAAAAAATGTATTTTGTTTTTCTTCGGTTTTAGCGTTAACATTTCTTATCAATTGATTTCTACGTCAAGATATCTTACAACATTGTAAAGCTATGCTCATATTAGACAAATATTTGCTTAAATACCCAACTTTTTTAAAAAATATATATTTAATTTTTATGCAATTTTTCGAACACCAAATATAGTCCTGATTTGATGCTTAATTTATGTGTCATTTTTTGTATCTCATTCATAACAGCATGATGCAAAGCTATTAGTTAAGCCAATACAGAATACGCGCGACTCATTCACTTTAATGCTGATTAATGTTCTCATTATGGAACAGCAGCGTTTAAGACGAACGATTACTTAACTTATCTTTTGTTGTTGTATTGTAACCAAATAAAACACACTTAAGATTTTCACTCAAATGAAGTGGATGTAATCTCTAAACAGCCCATAAATTATAAAAGCTTGATAATGCCCAGCAAAAAAAATATCTTTGAGAAAAAATTGATTAAATTTAAGTGAGAATACTAATGATTTTAACAATATTGTGTCATTGGAGATCATGTGAGTTCATAAATTTATTAGTGAACTGCTCTTCATTCTAATAAGTGCATAGAACTCATGCATATTTGTTGAAAAGCATGTTTCATAAGTTAACTTTGTTTGATTACATCAATTGTTGAAGATATTTTGCATGATGTTACATTAATTTTTAATCATATCATTTATGAAAAATTATTTCAAATCTAGCGAGTCATTTCGAATTAGTCTTGAAAATTTAACTCATTTTGAACAACTTTACATTTTGTTGCTGGGTATGTTTGGACTTTACATCAAAGTGCGATGTGATTTAATTGAGCATAATTCCATTACAAACCATTTTCACAAGGCTCGAATGTATTTATTCTGTATTTATTCACGATGCCCGAGATAATCTACAACACATTATTGTTATTTTGGATTTAGTTATAATTCAAGTACGATTCTAAAAATTATTCAAGCTAAATTTTACTGGTAAATTAAATTAACAATGTAAGGCATAGATTACACTTTAATAATTTCGTAAGGCTAAGCATAGTCTAAGCACTTAAATTTTTGTTTTGTGTTGTCATTCGCTAATTGAGAGGGATTAACTTTTAACCACATTTTGTGTAAATTGACTACACTTTATTATCTACGTTTATGATAAAAAAAAACAAAACAAATGGTTAAGATTTCAACTGAGTAGTTTTATGTATATTTTTTTAAAATATTTTTAGTATACTTTTCAATTTTATTGTATATTAAAATGTGGAAACTAGAGTGGAAACAAATTGTCTTTAATATATTTAATTTGTTTATACTTGCATTCATATTTTCACATACTTATGTGCCGTTAATTATGAAAGTGGTCCAAGTCACATTTATTTTGTTTTGAAATATTTAATGTTTTGTGTCTGAATAAATTAAAAAATATTTCTATATTGTGTAACATTTTAATTTTGGATTTATTCAATCCTAGTTAACAAAAATTTATTATGAACGAAATTTAAATTTTTGTGATTTAATTGACTTAGACCATTTTCAAGATTAACTGAATGACCAAACCAGAAAAGAAACAATAATTTAAAAAAAATGAATTTATGAAAATTTATTATTTAAAAGTGAAAAGTAATTTATTATAACTGTAAGGTCCATCAAATGTTTTTGTAAAACTGGAGGGATGTAGGCTAATAAATGTATATCATCTTTACGTTTTAATGGTCGTTTATAAAGGAAAAAATCTAACATTTCTATATATTTTAACTGCCTGTTTATCTAAATGCGAACGAAATTTTCATTCTTACAAATATATTGAAAACAACAACAAAAACTAAAAATTTGTTTTTGTTTTCAACGTATTTGTACGAATGAAAATTTCGCTTGGGTTTTCTTTCAACATCGTTAAACAGGCTGTTAGTCTTCCTCTTTTAGGCAAAAGATCTTTATTTTGGGATTGAGAGTTGTCTAAAGCCGTTTTTTGAAACTTCTTATAAAATTAAGTTTTTCTTAAAATTTTGAGTGTGCTCGCTCCTCCTATACAAAACCAACAGTTTTTGGGGCATATCCAGATAATGGTTAGACTCATTTGGGTATTTTTTTTATAATCCTTCAAGCCCAAGTTAAATTCTTACGGATGGTTCTTCCTCAATTTTGAAGTGGGCGTGGCATTTTCCATACAAAGCCAACAGTTTTTGGGGCATATCAAATAAACAGCTAGATCGATTTTGTTAATCTTTTTTAAATAATCCCTGAATCGCAAAAAACAAAATTGATCTTTAAACAAATCACACATAATTTTGATACAATAGCAAAATAAAGGAATAACAGAAATCTGGATGTGCGACTACTTGCATATACACATGTAGGGGGAATATCGAAGCAGACCACTACTATCACGGGTCCCTTTTCGACCCACTTCGCTCCTCAGTGATTTCGTGTCTACCGGTCAGTGTACCTTCAATCACTGAGTCCCGCGCCACAACCGGCGTTTGCTCTGGACTAGGAAAACGATTTCACACTGCCGACTGGTGATTGTTGACAATCCTCATCGCACAGTTCTTTGTAATGGCCAGCATCTCCCTTAGACTAAGGTCCCCCATCGCACTCACACTTAAAGTGTGCTTGCCTGTGATCCTTAATCTTCCGCTCGCCAACGCCGGACACTCGCATACTACATGCGCTGCCGTCTCGGCATCCTCCAGGCACATTCTACAAATATCATCATCCACGATCTGCATCCTCTTCAGATGATATTTGAAGTTACCATGTCCTGTAATCAACGTGATCCAGCTCATCATACTCCGATTAAAACCGAGTATCTTCACTGCACCCCTGCCAAGTGGCTCCCGGCGCACCATACGGGCCTGTCTAAACGTGGTTCCCTCCATCCACCTTCGCAAGTTTATAGAGTTCGTGCGACTACTTAATACTGTTTGCTGTGTAATATTTAAACGAAATATCCATAAGAACCTTACTTTTTTTATATGATAATATAGATTTAGAAAGATAAATGAGTGCATCGGTTCAACAAAGCGGGCCGGGTTAGCTAGTAACCAATAAAATATTTTAATGGACACAATTCGACGTGAATAAATCTTCTCTATCTTGTATAAAAATAAATTTGTTGGAAAAAGTACCAAATTGTGTTCCCAAATTTTTCCATTTCCAACGCGTTATGAATGTGTTTAAAGTTTACATAATTAAAGTTGCATAGTTTTCTTATGTCTAGTAAACTTTCTTTTACAAACTTTATTGAAATTTGCCCCGTTATTAGGAATAACGCATATTTATCCTTTTTGAATTCCTTCTTTGTTCTTCCATAGGTTTCTAAAATCTGTAATAAATAAAACAATATCTTTTTAGTGATATTTTTAATTCTATTATGTAAAATAAGAAAAACCTTTTATAAAACACTACCCAAAAGGCAGAAAAATTTTACCCCTTATATGTATAGGAACTTTAAAAAATATTCAAACTTATTTTTTTTCTTAGGTTTATGTATTACATAGAGTACCAATAATTAACCAAAATATATTTTTTACCAGTTTTGCCCCTTTGGGATTAAAAATTCCAAAATAGACTAGACACCTTTCAGTAGTGTTTAGTATTTATGTAGATCTCAACACCTTTTCAAGATAATCTGTGTAATTCTTAGCGGATAAAGCTTGCCTATTTTACCCGTTTTATTAATAATAACCCTTAAGGTTCTTGTTTTCGAAACTCCCGTATATTGGGTCTATACATTTGAAGAGGAACTCATTGTCCAAATTTCATATCACTAGCTTCTGCATTCTAGCTGTGCGATGATGAATCAGTCAGTCAGTCAGTCACTCATTCAGTCACGTTAGTCTTATATCGGCAGATTAATCATGAGATTTGATTTTCAATACGATTTTTTTGACAGATCCTACATATATATTTAATCCTTTAATTTCCAGTGGAACATAGGGCCGCAACAAATGCTCTCCATTGTATTCTATCAGTAGACATCGTTTTCATTTCATTCCAAGACACACCATGCTCGTTCAACTCGTTCTCAATTTGGCATCTCCAAGTATTCGCAGGTCTGCCAGGTCTTCTGGATCCTTTGGGGTTATACTCAACGGACTGTCGAGTTAAATCATCCGCTGGTTTTTTCATTGTGTGCCCCAGCCAGCTAAATTTACGCAATCGGATACTCATGTTTAAAGAGACCTGATTGGTTAAGTAACACAAGTCCTGATTTGATATTGTGACAAGCCAAAATATCCTGTGTATACGCCTGAGGCAGCGGTTTATAAAAGCTTGCATACAACTCATTTCCCGAATCGAAATATTCCAGGTTTCACAGCCACACAGAAGCACAAATTTCACGTTGCCATTAAAAACTTTAAGTTTGGTTTGACTTTAGATATTTTGCGATCTCCAGAATTTATTAAGCGTGCCAAATGCTTCTTTCGCCTTACACAGTCTATTTTGTATATCTTCTTTGCTGCCACCGCTTTTTGAAATTATACTCCCCAGATAGCAAAAGTTTTCAACATCGTCAATGTATTGGCTGAAAGTTCGTATTGCATGAGGAGTTTATGCGCATTGATTTAGTTTTGTCGATATTAAATTGCAAGCCCGCTTTGGCAGCATGTATAGCAAAGGCTTGAATCTTGGATTGCATGCTACAGAAGCGGTGGGATAGAAGACAGACGTCATCTGCATAATCAATATCATCTAACCTATCATGAAGGCCCCAGGAAATACCATGATGCATATCCATACAGTGGTTCATAACTACGTCAAGTACTATGTTAAACAGTAGTGGAGACAGAACACAACCTTGACGAACTCCTACGTTTACTTTAATGGGTTTGCCCATTAGACGAACTCCTACATGATTCAAATCAAACTGCTTTATCATATTTATTCAGTATCGTTTGGCTAGTCATTATGGAAAGACTCATACAACAGCGTAACCAAATGCTGTATCTGTATCCAAATCTGCTGTATTAAGAAAAACATCTTTCTTTAAAAAAATGTTTTAGGTGCGATTCAAGGAACTCACGAACACATAATAGACCTACTGAAACAACCATTGCCAATGACATAATTTTATTTTTTTTTTTTTTAATTTTGTAGAGTTTTCTGCGTTTGAAAAATTAATTTTATATATTTTTGTTTATCAATGTTTGTGAGAAAAAAATTTTTGTTCGTGATTAATTGTTTGTTTAAAACAAACTTTATTGCTTAATATTTTCACAAATTGCAGGGATAAAAGTAGTTTACTCACTCGTGATTATTAAATTTTGCGTCATTGCAGTGGTATTTGTGAATAAACTGCATGCTTCTGTAAGCAATGTTTAAGTGTTGTCAAAGTTTTTAATGTGTCATAATGTGTCAAAGTTAGAAACTTCACGTAAAGCGACGAAGTTTTCTCCGACATGGCCTTTCTGGTGATGTCGAACTTTCTGGCGTATTTATGAAAAATATTTTAGGTTTATTAACAGCTTATTTGACACATGTTGTATAGAAATTTGTCAAATATGTCTTTAACAAACCTAAAATATTTTTTATGAACATGGCAGTTTATCTTTGCCATTTTTATTTAGTGATACAACTCTCAGTTTTTTATTTTATTTAGAGAAAAGGTCATATTTTTATATATCAATTAAAAATTTGTTAAAATAAGCAACCACTTAGAAACAAAGTAAGTATATTAAATTTAATTGCTTTTTTTTGTCTGTTACAACGTACAGAGCGCAAAAATGCAAAAACTGTTGTGTGCCAACAAGTAATACCAAAGTTTTTTTAATAAATATTTTATTAATAAATATTTTCTAATACAGTTCATTGGCACATTTTTAGTGTGTGTATTTGTTTGTATGTAGTATATACTTATGTGGTAATAATAAAAACAAAATAAAACTATTTACTTTTTAATGGTGGGCCACATGTTGCCCACAATAGCCGCTGTGTTTTTATTAAATTTTTCTTATATTTAACTTGCAATAAATGTTAAAAATTAGTTTTATACAAAATGTGTTTGACATAGAGCAAAATAAAAATTATTTAAATGAATTTTCAAATATCATAATGGACTAGAAAAACATCAATTTTGAAAATATTTAGCTAAACACCAAACAATTCAAATATTTTATATTAGTGCAAAAATTTGATGAAAAAATATAAAAATATTTACATTAGATTTGAGAACTGGCAAAATTGTTAGCAAAAATGTTTTGAAATATTATTTTATTGTTCTTCAATATTTTGGAAATACAAATTAATAAAAAAAAATGTCAAACAAAAATTTACAATATTTTCTTTTTTATATTTTATTAAAGTTTACAAGATGTTGATAAAGTTATGTCACTATCATGACAATAGATTACCTGGCATGTTTTCGAAAATTATTCCTGCAAAATAAATCAATCAATGTCAATCTAAATTTGATTGACATTTAAATACCGCAATACAAGTCCCTTGGTATTTTTGTTTTAAAATTTGCAAACAAAAATCACCTTTTCAGCTTCAAGAAAACTGAGAAAACAATTCTTTTAAGCAATTTTCCAAAACATGATTGTGTCGATATACAAACAGCAAATTCATATGTGAAAATAAATGTATGTATATACAGGTCTTATATTTCAATTAATGTACATATACTATATACATACATATGTACATATTTACAAAAAAAAAAAATTGGTCAGCGCGATCGACAGATTTGCAAGCACCTAATTATTTTCGTATTTAAATAAGCAACAAATCAGATATAACCCTGAAACCTAAGGCTTGTAGATATTCGAGTATAATATTCTCAAATTTTGAAAGATGTTTCGAAGCTGTAAAAGAGCTAATGTAATTGATATTATTTGACACTAAGTAGTCCAGACGTGTTTATCTATCAGGTAGTCTTGATTCGTCAGATGATTAATTTTTATTCACTTATTTTTAGCTGACAAAAAATAAAATACATTATTTCCTGTCTTCTCCGATTCATATACAGCTAGCTATACCCTTCCCGTGTTGCTACGCCACCAACTAAAATAAATTTGTAGGAAAGACATTACAGAAATATTCACTTCATTTTTAATTTATTTTATTGATAACTAGCCAAACCCGGCGCGCATTGCTACGCCCCTTAATGAATCAAAATGCATTCTGAATTTTAATTGAATATCAAGTGCAAAAACCTAAAAATTATATTTTTTATGAGCGTGGCACTGCCCACTTTTCTAATCACGAAATTGTAAAGTCATAACAGCTCAATATGTGTGCAAAGTTTCAAAAGAATCAGTCCAGCGCAAGTACCTTAAAATTATATTTTTTTTTATGGGCGTGGCCCTGCCCACTTTTCTAATCACAAAATTGTAGTCATGACAGCTCAATATGTGTGCAAAGTTTCAGAAAAATCGGTCCAGTGCAAGTACCTAAAAAGGAGACCTTTTTTTATGGGCGTGGCACTGTCCACTTTTCTAATCACAAAATTATAAAATCATGACAGCTCAGTATGTGTGCAAAGTTTCAGAAAAATCGGTCAAGTGAAAGTAGCTAAAAATGTTAACTTATTCTTTATGGGCGTGTCCCCGCCCACTTTTCTAATCACAAAATTGTAAAGTCATGACAGCTCAGTATGTGTGCATAGTTTCAGAAAAATCGGTTCAGTGCAAATACCTCAAAATTATAACTTTTTTTTATGGGCGTGGCCCTGCCCACTTTTATAATCACGAAATTATAAAGTCATGACAGCTCAATATGTGTGCATAGTTTTAGAAAAATCAGTCCAGTGCAAGTACCTCAAAATTTAAACTTTTTTATGGGCGTGGCCCCGCCCATTTTTTTAATCACGAAATTATTTAGTCATGACAGCTCAATATGTGTGCAAAGTTTCAGAAAAATCGGTCATGTGAAAGTAGCTTAAACTGAGAACTAATTTTTTATGGGCGTCGCCCCGCCCACTTTTTTCCACCCATAAACACTCCCTGCTATGTGTACAACAACTTACCAAAGTTTGAGCCCAATCGGTTTTACAGTTTCGGAGTCTATAACTAACACACACACAGAGTTTCACTTTTATATATATAGATAATCTTTTTGAAAAAATTGGTATGATAGTGGTCGTACCAACTGTAAAACCTTCGTTGCCTCATGCACAACAACTTTGATCAAACGCAAAGTTTAGCTCCTATAAAGATCATACAGACAAACAAATAGAAGAAAATAAATGTTAAACTTCATTTATAAAAATATAAACAAGGAAAGTCCTTCTGACTTTTCTGCGATTGTGCAGTTTTTAATTTCCTGATGCCATTCCTGATGTGAACATACACAACAAAAATTCTCATTACAAAATAATGAGTGAAAAAAAAAAACTAAAAACAGTTCTTCAGTACTTACAATTTGGCATCTGAAGTCATTATTTTAACACGGCGTTGTCATGGTGTAATTCCATAAAGTGATAGCGCAAAGAGAGTGTTGGAGTGTTGGAGTTTGAAAATTTTTGGCTCTGAAATCTCTTTTTTATATGTGGAGTTTGAAAAACATTGGGATACAAAAAAATAATCATCTGGACACCTCTACTTGTATAAGTGTACCTCGGTCATTGTCATTGGAGGCAAGTACTTAACACCCTAGCTCGTATAAGTACTTATTGTGCTCACCTATAAATCTGGTCTAAAATAAGTACTTACTTTTATAGCAATAAAAAAGTTATTATTTCTGATAACATAAACAATCTATTAATATTGTGGACTTACAGAAGTCGTTCGCTTTTTTAAGGATTTTTAATTTGAAATTTAAAATCAAATAAAAATCCTTAAGTCATCAGTTTGTTAACTGCTTTGCCGCTACTGTTACACATTTAAAACTTCCTGTTTGTTTCAATTCCATAAAAATTCAAGTTTGTGATTTCGGCCATGTTATTCTTGTAAGAACCCCTGACTCCTAGAGCATGTTTGGGAAAATTGCAATCTCAATGTCCTTACAACATTACTTTCCTTACAGCACAAAAAAGCTTTTCAAATTGTAAACAAAACTGTCCTCTCATCTCTTGGCACGACAAACAAAACTTGCGAAAAAGCTCTTCATACACAACCCATCAATGATACAAAAATTCAGTTGCGTGTATACTTTCAAAACAAACGGTGATTAAATGCGGAAAAACAACGCAAACAAACAAATGTTAAATTTTTAATAATAAAAAAAAATTAATTAAATTTACCAAACATAAGAAATAGTTTAAGACAAAAGCAAATATTTTTAAGTTCAAAAGAAAATCTATAAAATATGAAATTAACATGAGATATAAAGAAATAGTGTGTAAGTGTTGGCTAAGGGAAAAAGCTGCATAATTTGTTTAAAATCTATAAAAAAAAATAGAGAATTAATTATACATAACCTAAATTGAATAAATTTGTTGATTTAATCTTAATTCGTACAATACGAAGCCTACAATAAAATATAAAAAATAAAAAAAATACACACGTTTTTATCCTGTGACGTCTCATTTAAGGACTCTCAGACCTAAAAGCAGAGTAAATTTATACATTTCCACTCTGAGAGCATAAATATGTGTGAGTTTATGTGCCAATGTTTTTGAATGGGGGCTCACCAATTGATGTAAATATTATGGGTGTTGAATAAAAAGCTAAATAAAAGTTACAAAAACAAAAAAGATGGTAATGATATAAAATAACAAAAGAAAGGAGATAAAAGAAAAATAAAAACTATAAACAAAACACTGGTTTGTTTTATTTCTTTGACTTTGTCCTTTTATACACTAGAAAATAGTCTCTAACTAACCCACACTCAAACACGTTCGTTTATATCAGAGTTGCCGATTTGTTTGAAAATGTGTCATTTAAAGGAATTTCGTAAAATACTTTATATAAATTAAACATTAGCGAAACTTTTCTATAAATTCCATACAGTGAGTAATGCCAATTACTCAACTTTATCTAAAATTTATATAAAAATTAATTTTCTTTAATTAAATTAATCGCAAATTTCTAATAAATTATTTATGGAGAATTATAATAAAAATTTCATATTAAAGCAAAATTATAAAGTATGACTTAACTAAAAGCATTGTACAGAAATTGATAATTAGGGAATAAATATTTAGAAAATTTAAAAAAAAAATGGTGTTTCTTGGAATACACCAACACTCTTAGGCACTGTTTAATAAAAATAATATCTTGTTTTATCCCGAACTTATGATAGAGCAAACTGTTAAACTAACACTGCGCTTTTTGTTTAATATTATGACCAATATACTTTGGCAGGTCATCATTGATGGATTGACACTGAAACAAGGCTACTTAACTATTCAAATTTACTTTGAAAACTAATCATCGATTCGCCCAATGTTTTATCGCGAAATTGTGTTGAACGAAGAGGCTCGTTTTTCCACTAACAAGTTTTTTTAAACAACATTGTGTATATGAAGTGAAAATTTACTACTACATTCAGAAAAATGCACTGTATGGAGCGGTTTACACATTGATGGTATAATCGAAACTTATTTCTTCAAAAATAAAGCCGGGGCTTAGATCAGTGAATATTATTAGCGCAACATGATTAATAATGATTTTTTTTTTAATTTTGATGACATTGATATGGACGAGATGTGGTTTTAATAGAATAACTCAAAGTGCCATAAGGCGATCGCAACCATTTATTTATTGAATTTATAATTTGGCGATTGATATCGTTGGTTTTAAGAAATGCAACTTTTAGTTGGTTTCCTAGCTCATACAATTTGACAACTCTCGATTATTTTCTCTAGGGCCATAAAGTCATTAATGTGTGTTAATAAACCAGCTACAATTGACGTCTTGTAGGCTAAAATTTTTTGTTATTTAAGTAGACTTTTGACATGCCAACAATCTTATTAATTGTTTTTATTTTTTGAAAATTTTGGCCATTAGGTAAATTTTTAATAAAAAATAGAAAAAAGCCGGTCCTATTTTTCATTATGTTTTAACGTGCATTGTCTTTCGACTACTATTCGTGATTTTTTTTGTGCGCTATAATAAAAAGTGTCGCTACAGGGAGATGATCTGAAGCTTTTGTTGCAGTTCAACAGCTTAAAAAAATATTATCGAGCATATATCAACCACTGACAACTGTTCATTAAAAAATTGATTGAGAACTTTTGGTAAAGGACTGGGACCCAGACAAACTAGTACGGGAGGTCACTTGACTAAAATAATTTTAAATTTTTAACCAGACCTAATTTGTAATAAACTGAAATGAATTTATTTTTAATATCTCAAAAAAAAACTTTTTTTATTAAAATTAATTTCATGTCATTAATTTTATTTTAATATTAAAAAACCGAGGTAAAATTCCATTAATTTTAATTGTTAATAGAAAATCAAGTTTATAAACCCCTTATAAGCCTTTAATAATTTTCATACATAAGATCGTTAAGTTTTTGACAGCCCTTAAGTGTATGGCTATATACAATAATGAAGTAAAGGAATTTTGCCAGTGCGTTTCGGCAACACTGTTTTCAATTGCTTTAATGCAGTATACTGGTGTTTAGTGAAGTGTAAATAATAGAGATGGTCCTCAGTATTTGTATATTTCCTTTTACACCTACAATAACAACCAGCTTTCAAAAATAGAGAAATAACAATAACAAATAAATTTAGAGCAAAGGAGAAAAGAGAATAACTCGTTAGAAAAAACACATTTTTGAACGCGTTCATTCTAAAACGTACGTTTGTGTGTAAACTAATGCTGCAATTTATTTTGATTTTAATATTATGGTAAATTTCTACGATTTAATTAGAAATTGTAAGAAAGGAAATTTGTTTAAAATCTTTAAATTTAAACAGGATTCGCATTTAAGAACAAAATAAATTCAAACTAAAGCTAAATTAAAACTGCTTAATCTTTTTATATCCTATACTTCTCTACTGTGTAGTGAAATAGATAAATTATTTAACTTTTACGAAATGGTGCAAGTCGAGATTTTTTTGAAAATTAAAAAACAAAAATATTTTTTTGCTCTATTTTGAACATTTATTGATCGTAATGAATAGATAGAACCTCAGTTTAGCGGAATTAAATTAGTATCTCCGCTGATTCTTATACGATCGGCGCCATTATTTCAGCAATGATTTTTGATGTATCCCCTAATATATTTTTATGTATCGGACTACCATAATCCAATATTTAATTTTTTTTGAGCGATTTTAATCAAAATAGGTTATACTCTTATTTAAATATTTAAATTTTTTTATTCGTATTTTTATTTTAACATTTTTTATGTGGGTTTAGAAAATAATTATAAAAACAAAATTTTAAAACAACTTAACTCTTGCAATCAGAGACCGTAATTATTATTCCTTTTTTCACAAAAGTCAGATGATAACAGTTATTTTTTGATTTTTATTTTTTTGAGCAAAAATAAAAGTTATTTTTTGATTTTTATTTTTTCGAGCAAAAATAAAAGTTATTTTTTGATTTTTATTTTATGATAGACTAATGCATAAGGACCAATATGGTATACTTGAATCCGTTTTACGACAATAACTGTTATTTTCGGTCCCTGCTTGCAATGCTTCTGGCTGCTCTTCACTCCAAAATCGACAATTCTGCTTACTAACGTACCCATTGAGCCAAAAATGAGTTTCGTCGCTGAACACAAGAAGCGCGCGATGAACTTTCTTAACAGAGTACGCATTTTGATAATAAAATTCAATAATTTTCAAGCGTTGTAAATTATAGACCAAACAGAAGATGTTTGACAGTGAAACAAAACACGAAACGTGCATCAGCTGTTTAAACCAGTGTTGCCAAAGAGATAATAGCAAAAAAATCACCCTCTACATACACTGAGAAACGCCTCTTTTTGCTGTTGTTTTTTTTAAATTGAAGGTTTTTTGTTGCAATGTGATTTAAAAAAAATTTTTAAACACGTGGTTGTCTGCTCATATCACAGCCATTAAAAAGACGATGTTAATGAATTTGAATACCAAAATTCTTGAAAGCAATTCTAAATAACTTATATCACATACATGTGGTATATATGGCGACTTAAAAAAGTTGATTTCAACGCTTCCACAGATGGAAATAGCTAAGTCGACCACTTTTCAGAATATATATTATTACAAATATTAATTACAAATGCAATGACAAATTTATATACATATTCTCTTCTACACTTTCGTGTGTTCTTACAAAATTAAGCAAAAGTAAAATGTTTCATTTATATTTTTTAAGACTAATACAAAATTGTTATATTTTGTTTGCACGTCTTATGTTTGAAATTATGCCCTCATAATGCCTAAGCACCACATTCATTAGATTCTGAAAACTTTATACAAAAATGGAATTTCAAAGCTTTTCAACGGTCTCCTGTATTGTTGGTTTTATCGCAGACATTACCTTCTTTACGTCTAAGTTATCAATAAACCACTTTTTTCCTAATTTACTGGTGTGGTTGTGGTTGATTCCGATCTTTGGCATTTTATCGGAGGTATTTGGCAACATAATTACTTCCAGGATTTTTACATAAACGGCTTCATAGTTGTTGAAATATAATATATGGAACCTACTTCTTGATGTGAAAAAACCGCCAATACCACTATACAATAACCTCTATATTTTAATTCGTTATTAGGTGATGTTTGGACCGTTTCCATTAAAAAGAGGATTTTCTATTCACGTGTCCATAGAGCGTTCCTTAATTTTTTAAATAGTCAACTGACGTTTGTTTTTGCAAATGACAATAGTTAGGTGCCATTCTTAGAAGAAAATCGTGGCAATTTTGTGGACTGCAAGCATTAAGATTGCTTTCTTGTAATATAAGACGAATAATTTTCAAACACGCATGTTCTAACTAAACGAACACAATTCGTTTGTGGCCACGTGACTCTACTTAAGTCATTCCAAGGCATTTTTGATCATTTAAGTAATTTTTCAGTTGCTGAAAGCGACTTACCTTAAATTAACAGTTTTTTAATAACATCGCGTTTTTTTTATTTATTTTTTTTTGTATTTAACAAAGACATATCTAGGATTTAATACCTTTCTTTCTTTATATATTTTTTAAAAATTTAACACAATAAATCAAAAACAAGTTATGTGGTGCAAAACTGACCACATAAAATGTTTGGAAATCAATCAATCAAAAAACTAACCACGTTCTGAGAGAAATAAAAAATTATTTAACTATTTTTGACATTTATTAAAAAAAAAATTTCTTCTTTAAGCTTAATTTGTCCTTGTTATAAGAATATAAATTTTATAATTTTAGCTGGTGCTCTTATTTTTAAAAGCACTGTATGCAAAAGTTGAGCAAATTGCTCTATTCTCCTTATTGTTCATTCTGTTAATTAAATCAATAATTAATGTTACTTTAGCTTAACTTTTTAAAAAAAAAACTTATTAAACAGCTGATTAAAAAGTATTTTTGGTGTCACAGAATGTCAATTTTTATTTATAAAAGAGGGAAGAAGAATAACTAATCTACGTATTTCAATTGCCTTGTTAATTACTTATTTGTATCAGCTGCTTTGTGCTTTCACTTAAAAATGTTGCCAAAATTTTGTTCCTTAAAATGTGTTAGCACAAGTTATTTGCTTCGTAATGGGACCGAGTAAGATGAGTAGATTCGTGTCGTACTCTACAATTTCAAATCATCTGACAAAAAGTGTAAAATAAATATAACAATGACATTTAACATGCCAAACGTGCACTCATTATGGTACGTTTACTTGTATTCAGTAAACCATACAGCATATGGGATGTATATACCCTGGCGTCGTGAAGGGCTATAAAGAAGGAAGACATAAGTCTGCTAAATGTCCCCTTGTGTCGTCTTAACTAGAAAATGTATTCGATAATTTAGAGAAAGTAATAATTTCATACGCATAAGCATTGTATTAGCATTATACTTTTTTTTATAGCAAATTTCTTAGACACAACTCGAAACAGTCTCTATATATGTACATAATATTAAGCAGTTGACACATGAGAACCGACAGACAAACATTGTTTAACTTGCCGTAAAATCCTTAATTTAAAATAGTACAAGTGAAACCCTTTTTACAGTTATGCAAAGTTCATTTAAGCTAATTATGTTTAGGTTAAGACAAAGGGTTACAAGAAGTTTATTAGCATAGTTGTTTATGTTAATTGTATGTCACTACAACAAATAATTACATGCACACAGATAAATTAACACTAACACACATTGTTTTGTAAATTGTGCAAAATGTTGTTAAGATGGGAGACTTTAAAAAATTGATTTTTATACCCTTCACACGAGAGTGTAAAAGTTTGTCATTCCGTTTGTAATTTCTAGAATATTTATTTGAGACTCTTAAGTATACATATAAGTATGTTTATTCTGAACCCTTATAGAGAAATGGATTTAGATAAGTTCCTCCTTGTGTATGTTGAAATCATCCCCCACATATAGTTCAGACCCTTATATGATATCAATTTATCAGATATGCCTGCGAGAATTTTGCATTGCAAATCAGTTATGTTGGCAATTTCCTTTATTTTTTACCCAAATAAAGTCAGATCTTTTAACTTTTATAAAACTCCTTTCAACATTTGTTACCCTTGTGCCTTTGGTAAAGATATCGGTGTTCAGTTTTTAACAAAAAATGTAAATTAAAAGTTCAAATTATCGATTTCCCAGTTGAGGCAAATCACTGCCAATTATGGTCTTAACATGATGGCATAAAAACTGTGTGAAGGGTATGTAAGATTCGGCATAGCAGAATTAGCAGTCTTACTTTTATTATTATTATTATGATTATTATAATTATTTTTTGTTTCTTAAACCGTAGAACTCAAATAATAGTAACGGGTCAGTGCAACCTTATAAAAAAGTAAATGGAAAAACGATATGCTTAAAAATGTGACACTGTCTATAGACTTGCGTACTTCGACTGATCTTAACGTATGCCTCGATATCGTGGAGGACATCTTTTAAGAAAGAGGTTAATTAAAACCTCTTCAAAAGATCCAAAGTTAGTGTTGCATTAGTATATGTTGTGTCATGAAAACCACATCAACAATGCCTATTAATAATATATATACTATCAATTCTAGCGATTAAGATACAGGTAAAATATATAGCAGTCTAGGCTGTTACTAGATTAGTGGCAATAATTAAAAGACTGCTTAGAGACCGTTAAACCTGGGACGAAAATAATGCTACCTACTATAAGTCTGCAGACATTTTACCAGACCATCGGATATAACCTGCACCGAATTCGTTGCAATCAAGCATTGCTCGAAAAACGCACAAAAAATGAGGCCGTACATGAAACCGTAATATTCCATCACGAAAACGCTCGGCTACATGCTGCAATACCAATTCAAAACCATTTAGAAAGTAGTTGTTAGAAAGTTTTGCCTCACTGGTCTTATAGTACAGACTACAGTTTGTTTGAATTTAAACAGAATTATTACGCTTCTCTTTAGAACAGAGTATCCGAAATCGACTTGATCGTTCATTTCCTTAGAAGATGACTAGTTTCATGTTACCAGAGCGATTGAAAATGGTCATATCTAACAATGGTCACTTCTAATCAGTGCTACTACTATTTGAGATAACAAAAGAAATTTAATTAAATCTGAAATGTTTTAAAGTTGCTGGTATTAATTTCCGAGCGTCTACAATGTATAGATTTGTGTGCCTCTAGATGTCTAATATTTTGCTCTAAGAAAAATTTAAAAAGATGAAGAACGATATAAAAACTTTTCGAAGTTAACGCAATAATTTCTTAACAAAAGTTAAATATATTTTTTTTCCGAAGTTTAACTTTGCGATAATAGAGTGACACATTAGTGTGATAGAAACTGTTAATAGGAAAATACTAGAAGGAGGTAAATGGACTCTGAAGCATTTTACTTGTATAAAAACATGAATATATCACACCGATTGTTAATGCTAAGGCTTTAAATCTATTTGAAATCTATTAAAGAAAGATTTTGTGTAAAAAATAAAGTATATGTGACCTTCTCCGAGAAAAGGAACCAAGTGTGTGAAAATGAAGTTTTGAGAAAAACGCATTTAAAGTTTCATAACGCATTATCACACCTTCAGTTGGGAGATGCAATTTGGTATGGTTAGTTATGATTGGGTGGCGAATTTGGTGACTATGTGTGATGATGTATTTTTTTCGTTCATAGTGTGACAATACCTTTGCTATTGTTGCTGCTCTGTTTGTTATGATCTCGATACTTAATTGTTAAGCCAAAACCAGAGACCGGCGCAACAACGTTTCTATAGGGTAAATAATTTTTTATGAGAAATCTAACTCATTTCATCTTACTCTACACTCTTTTAGATACCAGAATCCACTCTTAATTCCAAACCCGATTTTCAACACACTAGATCCTTTTTCACATATTGTAAATTCATTTTTAATTTTATGAATACAATTTAAAAAGACGTGCCCTATGTTCAGCAAATAAAAAATAACAAAATTTAAACTTACCTTGCAAAAGTACTTTATATTCCAAGATCCAATTTTGCCTCCTTCTTTTAGAATGACACGCTTCAAATGTCCTGGAATTTATATTACCAATAACTTTTTAAGCTGCAACATTACTTAGTATTTATTTTATTACATTTAATTTTGAAACGTTAAAAATCTAATATATTTATTTTTATAAAAAACTATTTTTTCTTCTCTTTCTCAAATATCTTCTTTTTAAATCCTTGACGTTAAAACGCTACTTTTTAAATTATTAAATTGTTCTTATTTATTTATTTTTCTTTCGTTCTATTTTTTGTATATTTAGGTCATATTTATAAATTAGGAATATTTTCCCAACTTCCACTTGAAATAATTTCAGCTTGTTTTTCGTGCGAAAATGCAGACAAAAGCCAAAAGAATTTTTAACTTCCTGTTTTGTCCCTAAAGTCAAATGAAGCGTATCTTGATTTCGTTCGTCAGTTTTACATACACATGAAGGTCTTCTATGAATTAAGAAATACGAAAGTAGTTAAGTGTGTACTACACAAATAACTAAACAATTGCTCGTTTAAACGTGTGTGTGTGTTTATGCATAATTAAACAGACAAATTAATATTTTATGATAAAAAATGATTCGACTTAAAGAAAAACTTGTTGATTTACAATTTACCGAATTCAGTGAAAATCTAACAACTGCATTTAGGTTGCGAGTAACGGCAATAAATTATTTATCAAACATTTTTAAACAAAAAAGTGATTTGTTTAATGTTTTTGTTTTTAATCAAAAGAAGTGAACAGAGGAATGAATATACATTCATCGATATTGTACTTGATTCCATATTATATTGAATTTGTAAATGAAATAATTATACCCTTCACCTGTGGTGCCGTGGGTACATATTAGCTTTGTAATTTCGTTTGTAATTTCTACAATATTGATTATTAACTCCATAAAGTATATACTTTTTGAAAGATTATGACTGGGAAGGGAGGTCGATTAAGTTGTGTCCGTCTGTCCGTTAGTTGGTTTAAATCAACTTTTCGAAACCCCTACATGTTATTCATAACTGAGCTATTTATTAACACACAATTCAACATTTTTTCAGCTCTATGATAACTTATGGAGAAGTTTGTTACTAATTTAAGGTATCATATACCACTAGGGATATTCTTACGAAATGTAGGATACGCAAAAATAATTTTGAAAAATTTTAAATTTTGTGATAGAATAACAATTTTGAAGAAGTACGCTGTCAGCTCATAAACTGCACTGAAAAGTCACCATTTGTGAATGATTTGGTTTTTTTAAACAATAACTCGTGGATTTCATTTGCCCAAATGCGGCAATTATGTTTGTTAAGTAATCCACTGAGATAAAAGTGTTTTATTTTCTTTATACAGTCACCATTTACATCTGTCGATTCAACTATCCATTGGGTGTATTGACGACGCTTAAAATGGTCAGTAGGCTTCAGTTTTTATGTTGATTGAATCTGGTAAGGGTGTAAATTAAAATCTTTATTAAACATTTTCATTATTGATGTTCGCGAGATGTTAAATTGTTGGGCACAAAGACAAGTCGAGTTTGACAACTCTTCTCTCACACTAAAGCGAACAACAGCAGAATTAACTAAGCGAGCATGCACAGTGGTGATCGCTTTTTTAAATTTTGCGCAATTTGCACCATTTTTCCCACTGTGAACACATTTTTAATTTTTTAAGTCTCATTCAAGAACGCTGTCAGCATTCAAACAGTATTCTTTAAATATTTTCTCTTCGCAAATTCAAGAAAAGTTATTTGGATATTTGGCAGAAACTCTGCTTGATGATGTCATAGCAAATTATATTGGAAAAACATCGTATTTTCTTAATTACAAGCAAATTAACACACGATTTTTTAGTGAAAGCTATATTTCGGAGGCAAGAGCTGCTCAAAAAAAAAAAAAAAAAATAGAGGGTGTATTTGAAATCGGCGACATCGAAGTATGTTCAGCGTTGCAACAAACACAACAATAGAAAAAATACATGCATTTTGTTTATTTATTAATTTTTCCATATTTCATACAATTGTTCATTTTCTTAAATTTCAATAATTTTTAAGAAACTTCAATCTACAAATTGAAACTGCATTTTATTTATTGTAGAATAAAACAAAAAAAGAAATAGTTTGAGAAATGCAGTTTTATTAAAAAGTTAAGCTTGATAAGTTGTATAAATTTTTTTTTTTTTTTGACTCTGAAATTGATTGGCTGAGGTACGTAACCAAATAGACAGGGTATTCCACGTTGGTTCCGGCTCCGTAAATCTCTGTATAGGAAGTCGGAGACACTTGAACAATAATTTAAGTTGAGTTTTATGGTTCTCCTCCAGTTAAAAAATAACGTTGGTTCAGTCACCGCAAGTCGACCTATACCTTTGCATAGGAGTTCGGAGACATCTGAACAATTAATTATACTGAGTTTTATGGCACTCCTCCAGTTAAAATAAATTGAGTTTAGATGGTACTCCTCCAGTTAATCCAATTAGAATATATGCATGCGGTTAATTGTAGAATAGTCTGGAAACTGCATCCAAAGCACAGTTACGCGACGCCACACAATTAACCAAGCGAGAGTGAGACGTAAAACTCTCGAAGACGGATAAAAGGACGGCCTGATTGCCCTTATGAGATAATGGCAATGACGCGCGAGCTCTTGACCCGAACAGAGCTGTAATACGACTAAGTTGTATAAAAATATATAGTTAATCAGCTGTCTGGATATGAGTTCCATATTAATCTGCCTTGGGCAGCATCACGTGATAATATTCAATCAACAGACAAAAGTTGCCATACTGTCGTGTAGTTTTGCTATTTGCTTTAATTGCTACAAATAAAAATATATAAATAATAAACGAATATGAGAATGAGTATGAAACAAAAGTTTACATATGTACTCTTCATTATATTTATCGCGTATTTATATATTAAGCATAGGTGCTTCAAAATTTTTACTAATTGTGAATCAAAAGAACTGTGAATGTATTGAAAATCTATTTATTTCACCGTTTCATAGAACAAACATTTACACCCAAGGGTCTAAAAATAAAAAATAAAATTCAACTTTGTATAGAAGGCGCGACACTCACTTAGAATTGTAGGAAAGCATATTTTCGATTTAGTAACATCGGACCAGCATATCAGCAGTTATAGCATTACATAGGCCATTTCTTTTTTACACATGCTATACAGATAACAAAAATGCATCGTTTTTTCATCAAGTTGTTTTTAAATTCTAAAATAATATATGTAAAACCATTGTATTTAAAAAGCTTTTATTTAAAAGCGTGTTAAAAAAATCGAATATTCTTAAAAATAGGAAGTAATAGAATTCTAAGAAATTATGCATAAAGTGTTTGGAATTTGTAACTCGAGAAATTAAAGAGATATTACGGATTTTTTAATAGATTGTTTTACCTTAAACACAGCCTGTACGTATCATATTTTTGTATGTACATTTGGGTGATTCACAAGGTGTCTTATCATGTCATATTGTCCTAAATTTTTACAATAGTTTAAAAATGTTGTTGTTGCTTTTCAAACAAAAAGTGTCTTATTATAATAGAACTTTATACGCTATGTTTATTGTGCTGTCGTATTTAATAAACAGAGGCCTGTGCTAAACGGCTTAGCCAAGCCGCAACAGTTTTTGTAAGCCGTCGCCGTTCATTGTATAATTTTATTGGGCCGACATCCAAATTTGGGCGCAGTTGCTAATTTTTGATAACAAATCACTGGTGGCGTCAAATAAGATCGGCTAAAGACTCTGTTGTTTTTGTTTATCAAACAAAATTTAATTTATTTGTAATTTATTTACTTGAGTCTGTCATTAAAACATCTAAAATGTACTTTTCGTACAAACTGGCTATTATTTTGTTTTTTTTTTACTTGTTTTTGGCATTATGAAAGAAAATATTTATTTTTATAATTGTTTTACATCAGCTGATTTAAATTCAAAATAACACACTTAATTATGAGGGGTTGTTCACAATAGTCTTAATTTTTCATGCTATTATTATAGGACATATGACTTTATGACGCTACTGTGAATCCCCCAATTGTATGTATTTAGAAAAGTTTGCTTTTAATAAAGTTGGAACCAACTGTGTTTTTGTATTTGTTTTACTTTGTACTGTTGCCATTGCTGCCTTTGCAGTAGTTGACCTCTTGGCGTCGCTTTTATATTCTTTTAAATGTGTAAAATATTAAATCTACACACGTCACACAAATATTTATTTTATACCAGTACCAAGATATGTATGTATGCACGTATAAAAGAATAATAAGCAAACACTTAACCCTTTCGCTACACTATATCCATATGGGTACACTTAACTATGGAGACATACAGTAATCTCTAAATCAATTAATCGATTTGCATATCGATAATTATTTTTTTTAAAGATCGTGTGAACAATTTTCATAACAAATTTTCAGACGTTTAAAAATCTGGAAAAATTATATAAATTTAAAAAAAAAACCCCTTTTCTCTTTTTTTTAATAGAAATAAATATTTATTATCCTATTTTGCATTTTTTATTTTTTTTTTTCTTAAAAAAGGGCTCGGCGGATTTTTGAACATTGTTTGTATCTATATGAATAAGTTGTGGTTAAAAAAATCACAAAAAAATATATTCTGATAATTATTTTATAACTTCTAATTTAGTATTATATTTACGTCAAAAAGGAATTAATTTTAAATCTGAAAAGTCTTTGAAAAGACAAGGCCGTGGAACTTTTGACTTTCAAATAGGATAGCTTGATGGCAGAATTGTGCACTCGTGTCATTCATCCATGGCCACGATCCAGTTAACAAAATGTCGCAATTCTCTGCTAAAAAAAAAAATTTCTGATATAACAAATCCAAACATTGTATCAGAGTACAACATAAATATGGGAGCAGTAGACAAAATAGTTTCTGCTTTCTTAATATATAAACCAATTAGATTTGGAATCTGAATATTTTAAGATTTTTTTTTACACTATATTGATTTAGTTGTATGCAACTGATGGTTAGAATATAGAATAGATCGCGAAAACAATAATCTCACAATAATTATATGAACTTGCTGAGCTTTCGTAACGATATTGCGAATGATCTTTCAGTTCGATATTATCAACAGCATTGTGCTCGTAAGCATGGACACCGTAAATTGTGCCAAAATTAGGATATTCCAATCAGTTCAACGACCTCCGATGCGAAACTTAAAGCTTCACCTTAGATTTCTATTCGATAAGACAGACAACAGCAAAAAATTCAAAATAATTAATATTTTAAGCAACCCAGTGAAACCTTGTAGCTAATAGGATTAATATATGCTTGACTAACAAGAGTTAATTTGCAAAACTATTCTTGAAAACCAATTTGCTTTGACGAACTGATTTATTGAGTACAAATTTATTTTTAAACATCCTTCAACGGAATGTGAATCAAAACTCACTCACATCGAAGATAATTGTAACTCTTTTAAATTTTTGTAATTATTTGTATTCCTACAAAATTTATATATTCTGGTTTTATTAATGTTTTTTCAAGGTCTGCCATACATGTCAATTTGGTCGATTTTAGCAGTTGATGCTGTAATGTTTTATTTTTAATGCCCTTTGTATGGTTGTAAAAATTCTGGAAATTAAACTGACCAATTTTGATTTTTTTTAAGAAAAAGCAACGTAACTTTTATATTTTTTTTCCAAAATGCGTTCGAATACTTTCTTATATCCACATCGTTTCTTTTTGTTGCCGAAATGCTGAATTTCAGGGAAAACTCCATAATATTGTAATTTTGTGCTTATATCTCAGTGAGTTTCCAACCGATTTTTAATTGTTTCTTAGCAATAATTTTTGGCACCCCTCGTGGCCACGCTTTTTGGTGTCTTTAGTGAGCCCAAAAATTATTTAGGAGGTTAAGGAACTTGATATATTAAAAAATGTATACGTTTTTAGAAAGTAATTGTGCCTATAACTTTGCCCATACGCTAGAGGCATATCATATCTATAAATAGCTGAAAAATGTTTGTGTTTTATGATAAAATGTGAGAGAAAAACAGTAGCAGCCATATTTATTCGGTCATATCTCAGAAAGTTATAGGGCGATTGTGCCGATTTGAAATGGCGATTTATTCCCAAATATTTGCTAAAGATTGGTAAAGTTGGTACATGCAACTGATGGGGGCTTCCAACAGTTGATTTACAGTACAGCAGTACATTGTTTAGTATACCCTCTTAGCCATAAGCATTCAGTATATATATAACTTTTTGGGAAATTAAATGAATATTGAAGAAATAATGAAGGGTATGACAAAGCTATATACATCCTTGGCACTACTATTGAAAGGGTACTAAAAAAATATATAGACAAAAAAATTACTAGATCTTTGGCCCAACCTATAGTATAACGCACTGGCGAGCAATATACAAAGAACCACAAGTAGGCACATATTGTGTGAATGCTATAAGAGAAATTAGACTAGGTAAAATGCTGGCAATTACAGAGGACACTGTGATAAGGATTGTAGACAATTACTAATGGACAATTTTTAATTGCTTTGATCTACACAGAATGGTTGTTGCTTTGTTAAACAAACTTTTATTTTTATATTAATATTTATATCGTTACCTTAATAAAGAAAGGCTGTAACTTAAGCCTTTTTGTACATTTTTTAGTGCTTTTCTTTATTATGGTAACGATATACTAAATTGCTGATTCAAACACACACTAAGAAATTCGTATTAAAAACCTATTTTAATAACAATGTCTAAGCATAAGTTTATACATAAATAGCTAAAAAAAAAAGAAAACGATTCAAATAAATTTTTAATTTTACATGCATATTTTGTTTATTTGCAGACATTTGTTAGCCTTCCATCATAAATCATAAAAATGTAATGATCAACAGCATGTGTTCAATTGACCGAACAAACAAATTATAAAATAAAACAGCAGCAATTAAATTGATTAGAACAATAAATAAACTCAATCTAATGCATCAAATAGAGAGTGAAAAAAAACAACAACAAAAATTAACGAGCAAACAAAACAAATAAAATTTATATGACTAACAAATGGGCTGTTTTAAATATTCTACTTAAAAACAAAATCTTGTGTTTCAAGAGGCATAACTGAAGTATAAAATGCTGAATTTTTATAAAAGCCAGACAAAAAAAAGTCCAATTTTCTAGAACATAAATACAAACTTGCGTGATGGCTGCACACAATATACAAAAGCTTAATGTTCTAAACATTAAACAAGAAATAGTTTTTGAAGTGGGTGTTCGTTAAGTGCTGTTAAATAAAAATTATTGTTAATAAATGACTAACATCAGCCTATACTCAAAAGGCACCCTCTAGACCCTTTGGACAATAAGTCTGATACTAATCGTTTCGTAAAACATGCAAGTTTGAATAACACATTATCATTTGGCTACAAAAATTACGTGATTAAATAAAAACCAAAATCAGCGAGGGAGATAAAAATACCATGATGTTACTGAAACAAATGTAAATGTGGATGAATGTAGCTATAACAAGGACTTCCTATACCTCCTTCCGTTAGTGTATTTAACAAGCATAAAACACTAAATTAACTGAAAATAACTCAAATGCTCAACTTGATTACAACAGAATGTAAAAAAAACCTTAACAAAGCAAAAAAAAACCCTGTTTCCTAATAAACAAATTTACAAGAATACAGACACACAATCTCAATAATGACGTCATTTTACGTTTAGTTGTGAGGAGAAAGGAAATGAATAAAACCGAAACTTTTAAAGAGGCTCCTATAGAAATCTATGCGGTGTTTCAACGTTACTAGCGTGTAGGTAGGTTTGTGCTTTAAGAATTATTTCTCTGTATTCAAAATTACTCAAATAAATTTTACCAAAAGAGCAAGAGATTAATTCTTTACACACAGTCATAAAAATTTGCACAGAGAAAGACTCAGCTGTGTCAAAACCAATGTAAAAAGGTACGTTCAGACTGGTGAAATATTTGAAAGTAAACATAACAAATTTGAAACCCTTTAAGAAGAACAGTTTTATTCGAGAAATTTTATTAACGAAAATTCTCTTTTGAAAGAAAATTTAATGTATATAAATTGACTGAAAACTATTTATTCTGGCTTACGTTAATTTGTTCCCAATTTATTAAATTTCCCAAAAATATTTTTTAACTAAATGAAATTGTAAACAATTAGAAATTATTTCGTTAGAGAGAGCCTGCCTGACAATGCAGGTATTGAACATGAAGAAAATGTAATTTTTGATATGAATGAAAAGTTTGAAAAATAAATGCTGTGATTACCATTTTCTTATTTCATTAAATTGTAATAATAATAATAATAGTTTTAAATCTAATATGATTATATTTATAAGGAGTGCTGATGGCGAAATCGTAGCTTGTTTCGAAAATGCATTCCACTCGGCTAATATTGAAATTATTTTTTTGTACTATTAAATGTTTACAATAACAATTTAATTTAAAAATGTTTTTTTATTTTAAAATTTGAAAATAAATGAACTTAAGCCAGAATAGATAAATAAATTCAACAGCCAAACCAAAAACCAGCCAAAAAGCGGCAAGCGTTTGCTTAACGTTAATGTCAAGGCGAATTCATACAGGTGGAATTATCAGCCCAGCTGATGGGGAAACTTTTTGTCAAAATTGGTTGAATTTGTCTTAATTTTATTTATTAGCACAGGGACTCAAAATGTGATTTTGGATACGCTATTAAACAATTAACTTACGTCTACTTTTTTAAAAATAAATGTGCTAAATTTATGCTTATTTGTTTCTTTTGCATCATTAATATCGTGTTTCAAACATTTTTATCCTTTTTTTAATCAAATTTTATTAGATATAATATGTCAAAACAACTTTTCCATCCCTGATGTACGAATTGGAATTAACATAAAGCATCTTCTCAAAATTTGCTTTGTTTTATCAATTCGCCGTTGCATATACCTTATGGATATGCCTTTGTTAATGCTGAAGTTACAAACGTCAACAAGAGCCTTAACGTTGTACAATAAACGATGTTTAAGAAAAATTACTAAATCAGAATAAAGTCGCTTTTTTAACTTAAAATTAGCTAAAATGGCATTATTTTTGTGGCTTGGAGCTAAAAGGGCCAATGTCAAAATATTTACTTTTGAGAAATTGGAATTGAACTTTAACTTTTATAGATGCTTTCATTGTGACATTGGCCAGCATTTTATTTATGAAGCTGTTCTGGGTTAAGTATGACTTTAGCTGTTTTACCATAATGAAACAGAGCAAGAAAACAAATCTAATGCAATGACTAACTCAAAAGAGCAAAAAAGTGACATTGGTCCATTTAGCTCCAAGCCACAGATTTCTTAAAATTTACAAAAGCAAAAGAAATAACAATAGGTGTACTGTAGCCAACTTTAAGACCTAGCGCCTTGTTAAAATTGATTTTTCCAATTGAAAAGTATTGCGTCCGCGGTATTTCGGCTTGCTTCATAAAAACTGTATCGAGATGAACATTTTTGGCATCTAAGAAACGCTTGCCGCTCTTGCTTAGGTTTGGCTGTAAATAAAAAGTCCGAGTAAATATTTATTTATATCTGTGGCAATAACGACAAACTGCTTATGTTTGTTTTTATCGCTTTTAAGGAAAGCACTTTTAAATTTTTGATTTGATATTTAAAAATTGATTCCTTTCTAATTAAAGACTATTTTATAATTTCTCAGCTATATAAATTAAGGACTATATGGGTTGATTCTCGTATATTTTACTAAGTTAGAAGCTAAAATAAGTTATTCCAAATTCCTGTAAAGTTTTTCAAAATAGTTAAAAGTTTGCCTAAAGTAGTTTTGAATCCAGGATTGCAGTGATGTAAATATATTAATTCTAGCTTATGTCGACTTAAGCAGTTTTTCCTTTGTGCCACAGGTATTTATAATCTGTTGTATATTTTGCTTGTTGTGCTTTAAAGTAAACAGTTTTTATAAACATTATTCTTTTAAAATATTTTCAAAATAATTTCTTTTAAATGATGATTTATATTGAAAATATAAAAAACATAATACGATATCTTTTTCTAGAACTTTTTACTTCAAAGAAATTAAATTTTACTTTTTTTAATTTTTTTATTAGAAAATAAATCAATAATAATTTAAATTAAAACAAAATTTGCAATAAAATTTAATTTTATACAAAAAAATTTTGATTTTATTTCGTTTTATAAAAATTGTCGATCAATCTTATTTTAGAATATTCTTTAAAAAAAATTTTACTTCAAAAATATTGAATAAATCTAAGTCCCAAAGAATAATTTTGATGAGTTTAAATTAAAAAAATATTTTCGATAAATTTCGTTTTATAAAAAATTTCAATTTCAATTTTTTGTGTAAAATTTTTATTGAAGTAAATTTTTGGTTATACAGTCGTGTCTGGATATAGTGAACTAATTTTTGCAAGGCTTGTTCATAGTATCCAGGTTGTTCTCTATATCAAGGTTGAAATTTTTGTTCAAAAACTCGTTTTATTTACTAAAAATACAAACATGTAAATGCAATAGCTGATTAGAAACAATTTGTACAAAAAGGAAATATATGTACATATGCATTTAAGTTTAATAAAAGAATTGTTGTTGAAGTTGTTTTAAAAATTTTGTTCACTATTAGAGTTTTTCACTATTTAGAGTACTCAATGCAATAATTTTGGTGTTCACTATATCGGGAGTTCACTATATCCAGACACGACTGTATTTTCATTTTATAGAAAAATTTAAAACATTTCGTTAAAATTTCTATTAGAAAGAAAATTTCAATAAAATTATATTTAATACGAATTTTTGTGAGATATTTTTGAAAGTCACTTTTAATAAAAAAGAAAGTTTTATAAGTTTTTCACATTTATTTTTAATCATTTTTTTTTAATTTTTTGTAAATATTTTGAGTTACTTTTTGAAGAATAGTTTAATTATATTTTACATAAACAGAAAATTGGCAATATTTTTCACATGTTGTTTCCTCAAATATTTCTTTAGTCTGAACGTACATACATATGTAGGTATAAAACTGTACATTAATTTCTCAATAATTGTTGACCTAACAACCATATAATAGCAGCAACAGCAACTACAAACAGAAGACTACTAGAGTTCATAAAAATTATTCACAGCACTAATGAACGCATAACCAGCGCAGTCACATACGCCGTCAGCTTGAGCAAAGACAGAAGTCTACACTACCACTACTTAAGAAAACGTGCATTTTACATTTCTTTTATATCCGGTTTATTATTGTTGTCATTGTATTTTTTTTTTGACTATAATACCAACATTGATGTGTCGTCATTTGCTACAACAATTACAAATGCAAACAATAAGACTGACACAAGCCAATTAACCCCCTAAACGCTTGCTGTTGTATTTATTGCGGTTAAAAGGAAAAAAAGGCAGAAATAAAAGCAGTAATTGTACAAGTAAAGGATTAGAATTTGTTTACTTTTGTTGGGTTAATACCGTTTAAATTTCCATAATTTCTTTTGGCTCTATATGGCCTAAGCAAATTATCATACCAGTAAACAATGGCGGAAAATTTACCATCAACCTCAACAGGTGAGTAGTAGTAGTTGTTTATTTATTTTATTAATTGTTTGTATTCTTGTCATGCTATATCCTTGATTTTGTTATTTGTCCTTCATAAATATTTATTATATTGATAAGTAATGACTTTCAATAAAAATTTATCGTTATAATTTCAAATATGTTAAAGTGGTGTTAACTACAATTATTTATACGCAATTATTAAAAGACCAATTTTTTTAATATATTCATGACTATATGGGTTTGTTTATGTAAACTCAGAACTACGGAAAAAACATTTACGTAGGTAATGGACAATAATATATTGTTATATTATTTATGTATGTTTAAAAATTTGGTAGCAGAAGTTTTTTAAAATTACTTTTAAGTTTAGTATTTCAATAAAAATATAATTTTGAAATAAGTTTAAAAATAACACAGCTGATTATAGTGCTAATTGTCATACAGGACAAGGTCTATTAAATAAGGTCTGTTCAACTAATCAGCTGATCGTTTTTTGCTCCCCTATATTTACTAGTCGAAGTTGTCAAAATTTGTTTACCTTTTTAGGGCGACATTTATGTTTTTCAATTTTTCAATTTTATGATTGATAATTTTTCAACTTATGATTTATATTCAAAAGTAAAAGGCGTTTCTGTACTCAAGGAATGAGCCATACCAACAGCTATAGCAGCCTTGCCATTACTTGGCTCACAGGCCAAGAAAATACAACGATTAGCTATTTTGCCTTCACGCACCATTTGTACAACACCAGCAATCTTTCTGGCCCAACATACCTTGTGAAACAGCACGCTTCTTCAAGACATCGTCTAGACTTCTATTTTATCTTTATCAGCCATATTTTTAGCAAATATTTACTATTAACACAATTTATTTTTGTTGTCTTGAAAAAATTGTTAAACAAAATGAAAACGCAAAATTTAATAGGCGTTGGGCATATTCATACAGGTATCTGCAACGGCAAATTTGCTGTGCTGGGGCCTGTTCGTAAATGCATCACAGCTGTGCATATTATGCGCACAATGTTCGTAAATGCAAACGTTGACAACACTGCAGCTGTCATCTGTTCGTAAATGCAACATTGAAGTCTATTATGCGCAAATAAATACAAAAAACTAATCACAAAAATTGCTGATGCAATAAATGTGTGAGTATAAAGAATATGGTTTTTTATGATTTATTTTTGATTATTTTACTTTTTAAACATTTTTAGCCTCGAATGTGAAATATATGTCAGATATTGTATTATCAAATTCACAAATTAAATTTATAATCATTTTTTCCATTTTCCGCAGTGTTCGCTCGTTCGTAAATGCAGCAATAAAATAAGCAAAAAGAAGCATCAGCAACATATGATTTGCAGTGTCAGCGCAAAGTAATCATATTGTGCAGCGCAGTGATGCGTTTACGAACAGGCCCCTGCTCTCTGTCAAATACTTCATAAAAAATATTTTTTTATACATAGAGTTTGACAGTAACGTTTCCCATCAGATGGATTGATAATTTCACCTGGATGAATTTTTTGGTATTTTAGTCAGCTGTTTTTGACTGCCTTAGAGTAATTTTACACTAACAAAATGCCCGTATATTTTTTTTTGCTTTTTGTTTTTGTAGAGTTGCACAGACCTTATTTAATAGACCTTGATACAGGATTTATTTTTAATAATTTTTAAATAAACATCCAACGGCGTCGGCGTTATGCATAATAACAATCCGCGTGCTTAATAATGCGCTGTTAACTTTTTTATGAGAAAATTTAATGGGCATTTTAATATTAATTCTTTTCATAAGCGAAACACCAAAAATAAATTTTTAATTTTAAGTCGAATTAAAATGATAAGTTCAGTGTATATTATTATATCTGAAAATGACATCTTGATATTTTTTCAATTTATATATATATATTGGCAATTTTTGTTTATTGTTTTTTAAATAATAAATATAAAAAGGTATTTAATTAATTATATTTTCAAGATTTTCAATCTTCTTTTTTATAAAGCGTTTAAAGTTCCTACGTTTAGCTCTTCTGGTTAACGTACTCGCCGTTCCATGACAGAGGCCAAATGTTGTTCAAACTAAGTCCCAGTTGGAGTGCCTCTGTGGACAAGTCAGTAAAGAACAAGTCAGTTGTTTGGAGGTTGCGGGTTCGATTCCCGCCGGAGACTCTGGAATTGTCTGCTTCTCTTTCTCTTCTATTCTAAATATTTCTATTCTTATTCTATTCTTCTCTCTATTAAGGCGTCACAATGGACCGCAATGGTCTCCGAGTGAAGGTGTGAGGGTAACTTTGCACCAGCCTTACCTACGTACCTACCTACCTACCTACCTACCTACCTACCTACCTACCTAGGTCCCAGTTGAGCTGGTACATGGATCGCAGCTTTGCTTAATTGATTAATAAAATTTTTTCTCCGTTGCACGCAGGGTTGTCAGATGTTTTTTGTCTCCATCGCCAATTTTTTTTACCTTTAAACAAAGAAAAAATCGCCTTAAATCTGCAAAAATCGCCAAATTGAAATGAAATTGGAATTATGTGTGATATTTAAACTCATTGAATAAAAGGAAATATTTTTGTAGTAGTTACGTATTATGTTAAGGTTATTCAAATTTAAACTGAAATCCTAGGTTAGGTTGAAAAGAAGGGACAGTAAAAGCCCAAACCCATGGTATTCCCAAACAAAAATCATAATCATAATTTCCCATAAATAACAGACTAGTCCAAGGACTCAGTCCCCTCAATGTAATTCCATATGGATCTCCAGTTCGATTTCCCCAGGTATTCCAAGTTCGGCATAGTATCCACTGAAAAATTTTTGGCGACCAATTTTTGAGCACTTTTTCGAGGGTGTGAGCATGTATCTCAACAATGCACAGAGAAGTATTTGGCCTGAAAAGCTGGCCAAAATTATTTTACGTGTTTTTTGATAGTTTTAGATGTAGTATGATATTAAAAGTCTAATAGCAGATTTTGAAAAAATTACACTGCGCAACAAAAGTACACTGCACAGCAAAAAAATTTTGGTCTACCCCAGAAATAAAAGTATGTGGACTATATGGATTTTTATGCTCTTAATTCAAATCTGTTATCCGTTTTTCTCTAGTACGTAAGGATTTTCTTTTAAAGGCGTGGCATATTTCAACCCCTAAATCGTTGGGTTGCCTAATATATTTTGTCATAACTTGTAAACGGGTTCTCCGATTTTAATAGCAGGAGGATCAGCAGATGCACTGGAAAATTTTGCTTAGACTAACTAAACACATTTCTTTTCTATCTGTTACTATTTCGAAGTTATTAAAAATTTAATGGCGAAAAAAAAAAAAAAATTAAAGAACCAAAAAGTTTAAATTTTTAAAATTTTTCCAAAAGCCACATTCCTAAGGAATAAAAGACGGTATAAATAGTAAAACTGAATTAACAAATGTTGATTTTAAAGCTTTAAACTGCTGCAAAACCTCTTCCAGGTATATACATAAACGTGTTGCTATGTAATCGAGAAGAGCTTGGAGATTCACTTCCGCTACTGTTTCAGTAACGGTTATGGCATCTTCATTGGGATAACATTTTTTTTAATTTTTTAATAATAAGTAACATGGATACACATTTTTATTAGCATTGTATAAAATTTCATATTGCTTTTTTCGTGAGCTCTGCATTTACAAAGAGTGCTAGAGATCCTTCCGCTAAAAGTTTATTCACAGGGTTGATTTCAGAAGTTGTTAATGATCGCTTGCAAATTCTTGATTTTCTTGGGGATCTGGTTTAATTTCATCCGATATTAATTTAGTCTCATCATTATGTCCCGTTGCTCTTTGACTCATGGATGCAGCAAATGTGATCTCCTCTGTTGTTAATTGGTGACGAACTTCTTCCGTTTTTCTCCGCTTTGTTCTTTCACTAGCTTCAATAAATTCTTTTCGTGGTCGCCCTGAAGACGAACTGCCAAATACTGGTATTGTTACAGTTCCTTCAAGCCATTTAGCGTTTGTGCTTAGAAAGTGGCCCTCTTTTCGTTGTGCAAAATCCAATGTTTTTTGAAACAATTTTTGAAATTTTTTAAACACTGCTTCAGTGCTAATATGTCCCCATCCCCTTGACATTTTAAAATTTCGCTCAATTTTCTGAACAAAAAATCCAATTTCTCGTCAATGGTTCCAGCATTAGATTTAATCACTATTAGGAATAGCTGTAATCTTGTGAAAACTTGTTCCATGTTGACTCTCGAAGTTACAAAACGGTTTTGATAAAGATTGTGTGCAATAACCCTTTATAAGTATTTTCAAGCGCATGCTCTTATGCGTTAATTGGATGGTAGTATAATACCTGGGTGCCCTGGGTAGGTGTATTAATTTTTTGTAAACTTATTTTTGTGATAAATGCTTTTAATAATTTTTCTTATAAGGTACGTAAATTTATTTTTTAACAAATAATATTTTGTAGTGCAGGTATAAATATAAAAATATCCTTTAAGGGGCTGTGTGGGACATTCCCTTATAACTGTTATGGGTAATAAGGAATTTTTCAAACTTATAATTATAGGCAGGTATTAACATTGTCAAGTGTTAAAAGTGATTTCAATAACAGTTGAAATCAATAATTCAAAATAGATAAAAGTTAATGACGATATAAATGTATAAGAAAAAGTGCCTGATGAGCAAAAATAGAAGAAATGTGAAAATTTTAAAAAATCCTCAAAAATAATGGCGCAAACTTGCGCACACTTTTTTTTTGTTTCTAAAATTAGAAATTCCAAATTTTATTGTGGTATCAAACATAATTCGTAGAGATGCTAACCTCACTTTTAAAAACCTTTTGTTTTTCTTTTTTTGCAAAAAAAGTGTATAATTTTTATTTTTTTTGCTTTTGAACGAATGGTTTTAACATGAATATTCAACATATTTAATTTTTTTTTTATTTTTTTAAATAACTTTAGATCAAACCTTTCAGCGAAAAAAAAATTACTGTTGAACCTTTATTGGTTTGGCCGCAAAAAAATATCATATAAACATCCAGAAACCGAAAAAAACATTTAAATCTCATATAATTTTCTTCACTTTTCTGACTTTAGCAGGGTCTCAGAGCTACAAATCGCAACTAAAAAATTTACAATATAATGTAAAATATTGTTGTCTGTCTAGCTGCGTACTTAGTTTTTAAGATTTCTTAAAATTCAGTTTTGCCTTTTTGGCCAGCTTTTCAGGTCAAATACTCCTCTGTGCAATGGCATCACGAATGTTGGCCTCTCTGGTTTATCTCGACAGTTGTCTTTAACGGCGCCCCACAGAAAATAGTTCAAGGAGTCAAATCGAGCCCAATTGACTTCACCATTATGGCTAACATGAGATGTATGGGAAGTTGCACCAAAAAATCAGTTATTTTAGTGCGATTGGTGTCTCCATTGGCCACAATGGTTGCGCCGTGCTCGTTTTTAAAGAAACATGGGACAATGATACCTCCGCTTCACAAGCCATATTAAACAGTCACTCGTAATGGGTGCATTGTCTTCTGTGATACCACGTTTGGGTTTTCTAAGCCCCAAATACGGCTTATTTACGTAATCACCAAGATGGAGATGGACATCCGTTACAATCTATGGAGGCTTTAGAAATTATGATTTTACCAGAAAAACAGACAGACGGATATTTTTAGTTGACATCACTGTTCATACGGTTTTACAAAATAAAACAATATTATGGTAAACGGAATGCTCCAGCTATACACTCCCTTACAACGACGCATTTTTATTTTAAACATGTTTTGTAGGTACAACTTTTTTGGCTGGCAAAATCTTATCGCATAAATTTTGGTTTACCT
The DNA here is from genome assembly GCA_941918925.1 of Phyto melanocephala. Classification (NCBI taxonomy): domain Eukaryota; kingdom Metazoa; phylum Arthropoda; class Insecta; order Diptera; family Rhinophoridae; genus Phyto; species Phyto melanocephala. The sequence continues at coordinate 113,485,022 of OW799237.1, forward strand.
AAATTTTGCCTTAATTTTATCCTGTTATCCTTAATCTAATGCTGCTTACGATTATTTAAGTGTGTTTAAATATTTTATTATTAAAACCCAACTACAACTTTAGAGCTTAACTACAACAACATAATCTCAGCAACATAAAAACAAAAAAGAAAAACAAAACATAAAAATATTAAGTTGAAAAAAGTTTCAATACTAAAATTCCTTAAGAAATGGAAGGAGGCCAAAAATGTATTTATGCTTGTGTGTCAGTGGGTATGTTTATTGGATTTTTTAAATCTTTGTTACAAAGCAATAACAACATTTTCAAAATTTTAAAGTCTCTAAAGAATACATTTAATAACTATTAGCATCATTGTGAAATTTAAACTTAATATTACAACAATGGAATGAATATAACTATTATATTAAATGGATACCTATTATCTGGTTTATTGTAAAAAAAATATCTGTCTTATATATAGAATTTTCAGCAATAGAATTTTTTATTATTGTTAATTGATTCTAATAATCATGTGTGAGTAGTTTTTGTTTAAATTTGGGATTTCGGTTTCAATGGTTCCATGGTAAAATAGGTCTCGTTAACTGGTAAAATGTTTATGGGTCATCCAATAAATTCTGAGGAGGATGATAAAGGATGGGTATGGGCGACGCAGGCTGGGGTATGACACCAATCTCAGCGTGATAAATTTATGATAACGTCAGATCTAGTTAGTCAGTTTTTTTTTTGAGTTTAGTTTAATATTTTTTTTTTATTGTTGTGATGAGTGGGTATGTGCGGGTTGAGAATCTCTCCTGAGTTAAATTGAGCTAGTACCGGGGATAGCACTACTTACCAAAAGAGAAAAAAATATCATAACAGTAGAATGGCAATGTTAAAGTAAACATTCAAGATAAGATTTTAATTAATTTTTTAGAATATATATAGCGATATATATCCTAAAATTGATATATTGATATCTATATATATTGATTGATATATAGCGCCATCTGCGCTAATTTCAATTTAATTAGTATTTCGAATTACTAAATAGCTTTTAAGTATTTACATACTATATTTTAAACAGTTATAAGGATAACTAGTAATTTGTGGTACCGTCTTTAATAAAAATCACTTTAAAAAGTTCGATTGGGAATTAATTTATATAGTTTTTCAATACAAATGGTGAACCAAGAGTGTTTGACGCCTTTAAATTAAATTTGGTTTGTGTTGTATTGCTTGCCCGACTCATAAACTTTTCTAGCCAATAATTCCTAGGCCGTGAGAGTATGGTGGCCATTGATGGACGTAACTTTTTGGCTCTGAGTTCATGATTTCACGGATTGGGCTTGGTAGATGTAAACATTATCGTGCTGAAAATTTCAGTTTAATTTTGAAAATAAGTTTTGATAATACAGAAAAGACGTTTTGAAAACGCTTTTATAGTTCTCCGCTCTCTTACGTGATGTTAAAAACTACAACTCGGAGGTTCTAGAGTAGATTATTACTCCCTACACTATCACACCCAGATGTTTTTTTTTTTTCCTGTTGACGCGCAGTGCATATAGCCGAGCAATGTCCATTTGTGCGTGTGTTGGTTGAAATCAGTTTTTGGAAGCAACCACATGTTGCAAATTCGCTATTTATATATTACTATATCCCCATAAGTTTCTGAGATATGAAAAAAAAACAACGACTGCCTCTGTTTGATCCCATGTTTTACCACAAAATATTTTAGTCCCTAGATAAATTTAAGAAATTCCAAAAAAAAATATAGGACAAATCGATCACTAATCGGCAAAGCTAAAATGGATGGAAGAAGTGTAGTATGGAATATATGCATTAATATTTTACTAAAGTATCCATACGCATACAAATAGTGTGAACAATTGTCAAGACGAATCAAGAATATGTCATGTGAACAATGTAATTCGCATTCGTAATTCGAAAAGCAAATTACATAATTGACAGCGTCGAAACGATACAGCTTACTGTAGGTTGCGAGTTCAACGATTGTTTATTTCATGAAATTTCGAAGTTGAAAACATTTGTCCATGTAGACATAAATATGTCTGCATTTAAACATGTATTTTTATATGCAAAAACTATAACCTATGCGTGTCTCTCTTACGAAATGCGTATGTATGCGTTAATAGAAAATTTTCATTATCACCAGACGACATGCAAAAAAAAACTTGACATCAGAATTCTATTACAACCATAAAATAATATAAAAATTTAACTCTAGGGAAATGCCAGCATTTATAAAACATACATGCAATGAAGTTAATCACATGAGGCCATTGCTCCGGCACTGTATAACAGATTATTACGGTTGTTCCATTACAAATATTGGATAGATTTCTATTTGCTGGTATTTGTACAGTAAAGTATTGAAAATTCTAAAAAACAGCTAATAGATTAGAGTTAGAGAACAATGAATTTTCATTGCTGAAAAATATCTTTATAACATAACGGCTTTGGTAATAGTCAGAATTTTCCCATTGAAGTTTCAGAGAACTCACATCTATATGCACGTATTTAGAGAACTTAAAAAAATAAAACAAGACAGATTTAATAGAATGACCAAAGTTTTAGCTGTATTAGCTCACAAATTGTCTGGCATTATGGACCAAGTTGAACTAGGCGGGTTCTACGTTACTTCAGATCCTGAGTAGAGTATGTCTGAGGACCGCTATTGGGGTTTTGACAAGACATTGTCTGACGAGAGCTATTATTAGTAGATGAGATCGCGTTAATCCGGTTATTGTAGGATGTGTAAGGATGAGGAAGAGCTGGAAACTGCGGAACACGTTGTCTGTCACTGCCCAAACATACAGAACCACAGGATTAAGTGTTTAGGTAAACGATTCCACGATGATCTGGATGATTTCTGGGAGTGCAAACTGGAGAACATCATTGGATTCATTATTAGGGTATCGTGGCTTGTGAACAGACAATGAGGGCTTTTAAGGAATTTTGCGTTTTTTTTTATTATATTTCTTTTACACTTCTTTTCCTCTATTCACCCTGTCTTTGGGCACTGTTTTTCTGATGAATCTATTTAGATTTTCTTCTTCTATAAAAGGTAATACAATAGACCATAATGGTCTTCAAGTGTTTCCCACCTACGTATCTACCACAATCTCACTATAGGGGTACATAATTTTACTTCATTTGGATTAACAAAAATTACAAGACGTTAAAAATTATATAACCAATGCAGTAATATCGTGCAAAAATATGTACGCAAATTTCCTAGAACCTTTAATTAAAAAAATTTATTAAATATATTTCTCTTTAATAAGTTTAAATGAGTTTAGACATTTTAGTCATAAGCCAGTAGCAAAAAAAAAATAATCTCTTTTGTAGTAGCGCTATTGCAACCTAAATACACTTAATACAGTATGAATCAATTTGATACAGAGTGATACTGAATAAAAGATAACAGTTTAATATATTCACTAAGTGCTTGTTGTGTATGAAATACAGAGTACTTTTACACAATTATTGCAAAGAATCTACACAAATGCAAATTGAAATGACGGAAGTCGATAGGAAATTTCAAATGCAAAGTGTGACAAGATGTCTAAGGGAATTTAGTGATTAGTCGACATAAGCTATACATTGTTTACACGGTTGACAAGTTAAATATTTGAAATTTGTCAGGCATTAATATTTTTGCTTAAAATAAAAAACAAAAACAAAATTAAAACCTTTACAATATTGGCCTGTGTGTGTTCGTGTGTGTGTGTTCGTGTGTTCGTCTAGGAAAATTAATACTAAAGCATCACTTCAATAAAGGCATATTTACAGCAAAACACAATCAGCTACAAAAGCAACATAATAAAAAAATTTGTGAATATTGTAAAAAGATAATTGAACAATAATTGAAACAGCTTAAATAAAATTATGCTACGTTATCATTGCCTCCAGACATGCAGAAAAATAAAACTTTTGTTTGCAAACAAATTCTTGCCTAAGCTTGTTCTTTAACTCTTTTGCGCTTATACATTTTTAAAATGTTGTTGTAAGTATTAATTTACGTTAGACAAAAATAACAAGACATTAAAAACAAGTAAGAGCGCTATATTCGGCCGTGCCGAATCTTATATACCCTTCACACCGTGTAGTCATGCAATAACAGTAGTTTGTATCACCATTCCATATGATATACGTACATACATATAAAAACCAAAATGTAAAATTATAAATTAACGTATGTATGTTAAAAAAAAAAATAAAAAAAAATTTAAAAAAAAATTAAAAAAAAAATTAAAAAAAAAAATTAAAAAAAATTAAAAAAAAAAAAATTAAAAAAAAAAATTAAAAAAAATTAAAAAAAAAAAAATTTAAAAATAATTAAAATATATATAATAAATATGAAACAAAAAAAATAAAAAAAAAATATATAAAAAAAAATTAAAAAAAAATAATAATAAAAATATAAATAATATATTAAATAAAAAATAAAAAAAAAATAAAAAAAAAATTAAAAAAAAAAATTTTAAAAAAAATTAAAAAAAAAATTTTTTTGGCTCATCTGGGATTCAATGCCACGTTTTCTCTAACTAGTATACACGTTTGTATGTGTGTATGTTGTTGTTGTAATGTTCAAAAAGTTGATTTCAACATACACACGGACAGACGGTCAGACGGACAGACGGACAGACTGACAGGGCTTAATCGACTTCCCTATTCATAAGCTTTCAGAAAATATATACTTTATGGGGTCGGAAATCAAAATTGTAGAAATTTCACACGGAATGACAAACCTATATATACCCTTTTTCACTGTGTGAAGGGTATAATAGGCAGTGATGAATTTCAATTACCCTTCTACATACTTGCAAAATAGTGATGACCATTTATGTTGTTGTTGTAATGTGCATAATACAAGCTAATAGTATACGATGATTAGGTTAAGTTGAGTTAAATAGGATAATGATTTAAAGATCATCCCAGTTGGGTCGATAATTGGCTACTTTATCATACCTGTTACTTAATTCATGGGACATCTCACCTTCTTTACCTAGTTCAGTAATTCAAACCCAATCCGTTGCACGCAGAAACTAGTATATCCTCTTAACAGAAATGTTATTTAATTGGTGAATCGTAAAGAAAGTTTGTCCGTAGATACTGGATTCTAATCCCCGCTAAAAGTGTGCAATGCAAGAGGAGATGTTGCATTGTAACCATCTCCTCATTGTGTGACAACTTCTATAGCAGTCATTGAAATTGATATTTATTTTCCTGGCGTTTCCTCCCAAGTCTCAGTATCCGCTTAAAACAACGGTAATAATTTTTAAATCATGATGGGTACATACACAAAAATTTATAAAATTTGATTTTTAAAGAAAAAGATTTAATGTTATTTCCATATAAGGTGCAATTGTTGCAACAAATAAAACCAGCAGATTCTCAAAAAAAGTCTTCATTTTGCAGTTGGCCAGAAAACAAATCAATTTTTTTTTTAAATTCTGATTATGAGTGATAAAGCTTATATTCATTTGAATAACTTAAAGCATTGTTCAGCATAGATAATATGCCGAAATTTATAACAGAATAGAATGATACAAGTATTGCCAAATTCATAATCACCACTGGTTCGAATTTAAGCCAATAGATGGCCCACCCTTTACTATGATTGGATTGTATGATTGTGGTTAAAATATGTAATGATATTATGTTTAATTAAAATATCTTCGAATAACCATACATATGACTACAGTTAAAATCAATAATCTTTGCTTTTTTCTATGGCAAATTATTGCCTTTTGCTTTTAGTTAGATGTACTGACTGCACTTAAATTTTTTATTACAAATTTTACACCAACGTTTTTATACGTTTTCTTGATTATTTTCGATTTTCTAGAATTTTGTATACTTTTTCGACATCTCAAAATTTTAAGAACAGTCATAACAATTTTTTTAAACATACTTTTTTTAACGACAACCATATCGAAACTTTTACGAAAAGTAAACATTTAATAATACAATTCAAACAACTGCTGATTATTGTGACAAAATATATGATAAAATTAAATAAAAATAACTATAAGCAAATATTGTTAAAATTAATATAATGTGAGCGTCGTGATCATGTCGTAACCATAGTATACGAGAAGCCAATTCTAGTAAACCATAGGCAGACAATGCGCGCCAAACCATTTGAGAACCGCCACCGAAATATTTTTTGATAAACAGCGTGGTAAATCTCTCCAGTAGGAGTTGCACTTATTCGGACCCTCATTGTTAAAGTTTTTCTTGTGGGATAGATATCAACTGTGGCAACACTGATCGGTGCCGGGAGATTATTATGAATGCGTGGCAACGCTGTAGCTGAAGATATGTAAAGTTGGGTTTTGATAACCAAAAAGATTATATGAAATAGCGTTTAATTTGTAAACAATTAATATTCGTGTCTCATTTATCGGAGTTATTACATCAACAAACAAAATTTTTAAACAATTTAGTAAAAATTGTGAAGCTGTTCTTACCTTGTTCCAATTTTAATATTTTTGGCAAATTCTAAACGCACTTTTTAATGTCGGTAAAGTAATCGTGGAATATTTATTAATTTTTGGTAGCGAATAAATTTAGGCTGCTACAGCACATGAATAACAGTCCAACGTGACGCATTTAAACCGCGACCATAAGCTATTTATTTAGCAGTTTTTTTTGTAATTGCTTGTACTTGACACAATTTTGCGTTCACTAACTTTGGAAAGTTTCGATTTTCTTCCGCATTTTTTTTCTTTTGGCAGTACATTTCCTATCAGCTTAATCTCCGAGCAATTTCGCGAAAACTAACACCTTCCAACTGAAAAGTAATAATTTTGCTTTTTTCTATGTCAGACAAATAACAATCGTGTGACATTTTAAAAGTTTTACTGATATACTACAATGTACAGATAACAACACCAAATAAATTTAAAAGAAATTGGAAAGAAAAAACCATTAATCATGTAAAACAAATGATTTTTGATGCTGCGGCTATAATAATGCACCACCTTGAAATAAAATAAGTTGCTACACTCAGGAAAAAGATTGGTTGTAAAACTGTTAAAACAATAAAAATAGAGTTGCAAATATTAAAATTTTGTAAAAGAAAACGATATTATATATTTATAAACGAAAAAACATAAAAAATGGAAAATGTTTGAAAAAATTTTTAAAAAAATGTTTAAATAAATTCAAATACATACATATAAGTATATATATGTATAAATATAATTGTAAATATATTTTATCAACAGGAAAAACACTGAAGAGAAGGCATTATTTGATTTGGTATCAATACATCGTATTTTACAGCTATCAAATGCTAATTGAGTAAGATAAATTGAGTATGTCTAAACACTTATTTTAATTGCTCAATCAACACTAAATTGAAAAAATTAAAAATATCTGTCTGAACAGGGTATAAAGATTTAGTAAAGATTTTCACTGCTTTAGTTTTTAATAATTATTGTTCTTTCCGATGATATAAATAGATATTTTTTAATTATTCTGTTTTTGTAAGAAATACTTAAAAAAAACGTGTGCATCGCAGTGTATTTTTTAATTTGAAATAAATATAAATAAAAAAATACATAAACGAAAAGTTTATTAATATTTTTTTAAAGCCATGGTGACGTCCGGCTTATCTGTAAATCTTTTTATAACGTAAAAAATAAAAATAATACAAGTAAGAGCACTATATTTGGCTGTGCCGAATTTTTGATACCCACCACCAATTTTGTGTACTTTTATAGCAGAATATTTATTATTTTGCTATTAACAGTAATCGCTATGGAATAATATCTTAATACTCTAATATGTATCACTTCCATCATCGTTCCTTTTAATTGTGTAGGGATAGGTGAGGGAAATTAAAAAGTTTTTAAAATCACATTGAAATTGAAAACCTGCGGCAAAACAATTTAAGTCGAGCTACGATTATTTTTTATACCCTTCACCTGTGGTGCACAAGGGCATATATAGCTTTGTCATTCCGTTTGTAATTTCTACAATTTTCATTTCCGACCCCATAAAGTATATATTTTCTGAAAGCTTATGAATAGAGGAGTCGATTAAGCCCTGACCGTCTGTCCGTGTGTTGGTTGAAATCAACTTTTAGAAGCAACTATATGTTCCTCAGATCTCTATATGGTATCAATCTCTTGGAAATATCCAGGAATGAATCGGTATTGAAATTCAGCACAATCGCCTTATAACTTTCTGAGATATGAGCAAAAAACCACGACCACCTCGTTTTTTTTTCACAATTACAACAACAACCTACATACATACTGGTTAAAGTAAACGTGGCATCGAATTCCAGCTGAGCCAAACGAATTTTATTTAATATATTATTTATATTTTATAATTTTTTTTTATATTTTTTTAAAAAAATTTTTAAAATATTTTTGAAAATTTTTTTTATTTTTTTTTAGTTTTTTTTTTAATTTTTTTTGTAATTTTTTTTTTTATTTTTTTTTTTATTTTTAATATATTTTTTTTTTTTTGTTGTAATTTTTTTTTTTTTTTTTTTGTATGTTTATTACATGTATTTTATATGAAATGAATGGTGGTACAAACAATTGTTATTGCATGACTACACGTTGTGAAGGGTATATGAGATTCGGCACGGCCGAATATAGCACTGTTAATTGTTTTTGGTTATAAACAATACTGCAATGACAATTCCGAAAGATTTAATATCGTTTTCTTTGATAGAGTTTCATATTGAAGATATCGATTTATTCTGTTTAACGTTACTGAAAATCTAAATTAAACATTTGTATCTTTACCCTGCAAAACAATTTAGAAGTGGTGCAAAGTAAGTTTCATTTTCAGGACTTCTAAATCAATAGTGCAAAAGTATTCATTCTAAATGTCTCCAAAAATGCGAAATAATTTGTGCTAAATGATGAGCTTCAAAATGAATGCAACATCATGTAAAATATAAGTTTATGTAACTAAACAAAATTAACTAATGAAATATCGGATTCTTTTCACCTAACTTTCATCAGTACTAAGCAGTTCCAAATAACATGCTTATGTTTACATCGTTTGTATTTTCACCTAAATTTAATCACTTTGTCACCTGTTTCACCCCTGAAAAATCACTTATTTGTCATAGTTTTCTTGTTGGGTATTTTTACTTACAGTAACCAGGTTACTGTGTTGGCGAATAGAGATTGCAACACCTGGCTGTGTTGTCACTTTCAATTATTTATAGCTTAAATAAGCACCTTTATTTAGTCTACTTTGTGTTTTATTTATTTATAGATTGTTTTATGACATGCCACTTTACAAGATAGTTTTAAGACAACTGTTAACACAAACGTATCTTCGATTTTAAATGTGATGGGGAATGAAAGTTTAGCTTAAGTCTCTAATAGATTCAAACATAAATTTTATTTTGTATTTAAGCGTATTCTATTTTAGTCTTTCGTATCTAAATGCATAGAACTTATAAATCTATAAATCTATATATATAAAAGTGAAACTCTGTGTGTGTGTGTGTGTTAGCTATAGACTCCGAAACTGTAAAACCGATCGGGCTCAAACTTTGGTAAGTTGTTGTACACATACCAGGGAGTGTTTATGGGTGAAAAAAAGTGGGCGGGGCCACGCCTATAAAAAATTAGTTATCAGTTTTAGCTACTTGCACTTGACCGATTTTTCTGAAACTTTGCACACATATCGAGCTGTCATGACTAAATGATTTCGTGATAAGAAAAGTGGGCGGGGCCACGCCCCTAAAAAAGTTTTAATTTTGAGGTACTTGCACTGGACCGATTTTTCTGAAACCTTGCACACATATTGAGCTGTCATTACTAAATAATTTCGTGATTAGAAAAGTGGGCAAGGCCACGCCCATAAAAAAAGGTATCATTTTGAGGTAATTGCACTGGATTGATTATTCTGAAACTTTGCACACATATTGAGCTGTTATGACTTTACAATTTCGTGATTAGAAAAGTGGGCAGGGCCACGCCCATAAAAACAATTCTAATTTTGAGGTACTTGCACTGGTCCGATTCTTCTGAAACTTTGCACACATATTGAGCTGTTATGACTTTACAATTTCGTGATTAGAATAGTGGGAAGGGCCACGCCCATAAAAAAATTATAATTTTTAGGTTTTTGCACTTGATATTCAATTAAAATTCAGAATGCATTTCGATTCATTAAGGGGCGTAGCAACGCTGGCTAGTATTTTATAAAAAAAAAAACAAAGTACTTTAGTGCGAAGATATAAAGTTTTCTGGTATACTTTTTGGGAAAATTCATTGTTGTGGGTAAATTGCAGGCAATGAATTAGATTATAGTTTCCTCAATACTTAATGAACAAAACTTATAAAAGTATTTTTAGATAATCTCTCCCCATAAAACGTTTGTACGTTAAGCCAAAAATAAACAAATAAATATATTTTAACACACACACACACACACACACGAAGATTCAATAGCAACTATTTGCAGCAAATCTACTAATAAATGAGTTTATTGTTAGTTGTGTAGTTGCTGAGTGCGTGAAGAAAACAAAATGGTACACTTCCGCAGTTTACTTTACTTAAGCGCATATAAATAGTTGGTGAATTCACAAGTATGTAATATTTGTCAAAATATTTTGAAATATTTGAAATTAAGAATAATTTTCCCTCATTCTAAAATAAAGTTTTAAGAAATTTCGACATTATGGTTATATAACATGATAGCACTTCTTGTGAATCCACCTATTTAAAAGAGAAGTGAATTGGTAAACATGTTTTATAAAGATAAAAAGAAAATTATATTTACTTTTCAGTAATAAAGTAAAATTTGTAATAAATATTTTAAAGTTTACAGACAACTTGGCTACTACTTACAATAGAAACAAGTTAATATTATTAAGGGTTCGACAATAAATCCAACGATAACACATTTCGTTATTATAATTATTTTTTTTAAGAATAAATATTTAAGATGTACAAAAAACAGTTTGATGCCGGCTGGGAAAATATTTGTAGAGGATATTGTTTTTGGTGAAGTTCTTTAAAAAATTTTAAATTCGTCACTGACACCATTTGACATATGTAAATATGTATGGGGGAAGTATCGATGAAGACCATTACTCTCGCACCTCAGTAATTGTATGTATACCGATCCGTATCCCTTTCTTTACTTAGTCCCGTACGACAAACAGCTTTTTCTCTAGACCAGAAGTTTATTTCACAACACCGATTGGTGATTGCCAATAATTCTCATCGCATAGTCCTTTCTATTAGCCAGCATTTCCTGTATCTCTTTTTAATGTGTGCTTGTCTGTGATGCCCAATCTTTCGCTTGCCAATGTTGCACATTCGCCTACTAAGTGCACTGCTATCTCAGCATACTGGAAATATTTATATTTTAAAAATACCATTCTTAATATGCGTCTTCTGTAAATGATATTTTAAATTTTCACTTCCTGTAAGCAACGCAATTCTCCAACTTATTGAACTTCGATTAAATACGAACTCCAGCCAAGGGGCTGTTCAAAACAAAAAAACCATCCAACCTTGCAAGTTTATAGATTTTACTGATTGAAAGATTACCACATGTCATGGATATATCACCTGTGATGTATGAAAATTTTTTAATCCTAATCACTTTTCGCCCCAATAATATCTGATTCACGTTGGCAAAATTTGTAAAATTTTTTTGACAATTTTCAAATCCCAAACGATTAAAAAAATCACCCAATATATAAGTCTACAAGACTGTTTTACCTTTTTAATTAATCATACGTACGTTTAAGTAAACGACAATGCTGCGGAAAATCAATGCGTTTACTTTTTATACCTAAATAATTCAATTAGAATCATACGTATCATTAAACAGGAAAATTAATTTTTAATGTTTGATTTCATTTTCATGATAGAAAACTACAGCACTTTAGGTAAGCAAACAATTAAGCAAGAGAAAAGAAAACAAAAAAAGTTTTCTTCCATAAGAAATAATTTTAAAGTAATTCCAAGCATGTGTGCACATTTGGCAAATATTTGGCAAAATAAATATAATTGCTATTATTGGTAATTCTTTGTTTAAGGTTGCATGATTTTCCTTCGATTAAATCCAGTCAAAATATGTAAGAATGTTTGCAAGAAGGACAAAGCTTTTAAATATATTTTATCGATGTTGTCGCCTAACAGAACTTGGGCAATTTCTGAAACTTCTGGAAATAACTGCTTATTAACCTATGCGGTTACGACTATATTGCTAGTTTCTTTTTATAAAACGACGTTTATTTAGGTTTGTTATTTAAAATGCTCATAAAAAATTTATTATATGTTTGTACGTGGATGAACTTACATAGTTGTGAATATTGAGGATAATGTTTAAAACTTTTTATTTATTTACTTTTCCTTTTTATCAAAATATTTTTCTGAAATCATATTTAATATCGGCCTCCTACAATAAAACCATAAAAACTTGTGTGTTGTTTCTTTTTATTTCATAAAAACTTTGAAACAAATGTTTAATAGAAAAATAAAAAAATAATTCAAGCTGTAAAATTATTATGTTTCAATGTTTATTAAAAAAACTATTTACACTACGGCTTACCAGAGATGTACACGAATGATTCGAATTTATATTTTAAAACACCATAAAATAAGAAAAAATTAATGCAAAAATTTAAATTTAAATAAGAATTGAATTAATATATGACTGAATTGGTTATGAATAAGAAACTTTTAAAATATGAATATTTCATCCAAAAATCGAACTAAATAAATTTTAATATTTTTCATTGCAAACTAAGGGGCAAGAAATTTTATTTTTTTTTTTTTTTATTTGAACTTAAATATTTTTAATTTATCATAATAAGCCGGCATATTTAATGGTCTATTTGTTTTAGTATGTTTAAGATTTGTAGTATTTGTAAAAGCATTGACACCAGGGGCTCAATTCTCGTTCTGTGAAACTGTGAAATGAAAAAGTTTTTGTATAGCAAAGGGTATGGTGGCACCATATGATATTACACACAAAAACTTTTCATTTCATAGTTTCATAGAATGAGAATTGATACCCAGTAGCATATTATATGGGATAAACATAAGCACAGCCTTGTCAAAGTGACAATTTTTGTTTGCCATTTCAGAGATACATATTCCTCTTATATCTTTAAACGTAACTTTCCCAAACGATAAAGAAAATATTTTGAGAGCTAACAGCAGAACCTGAACAACATCTTCAACGTTTTATAATGAACGATAATTTTCACTCATGCTTTTTATTAAAACTACATAAACAGGGGTAAAAAATAGAGATAAAATTGTTAAATTGACCTGAAATATTTAAACTGGCAATACATTTACAACAATTATAACAACAACAAAACAATAACAACAGTTGTACTGCAGCCAACTTCCATACCTAACGCGTTGTCAAAATTAGATTATTTAATTTCAAATCGTTGATGCCGCAATATTTCAGTTTCTTTCATACAAATTATATGGACAAAAGAATTTTAAACACCTTAGAAGGACCTTTCACTCGTTTTAAGATTAATTTTTAAGGCATTTCACTGATAAAACTTGTCTTTTTGTTTAGGTTTTTATTTTGGCAGGTATAACTCAGAAGGTGTATGTCAGCAAACCCATTTAATTATTTTAAGATTTTCGTAAAAGCTAAAAATTTCAAGAAAACCAAGTTGTTTGAGATATAGTAATTATTTGGTAAAAAAAATTAATTACATTTTCTTGCAAAAAAATTATCGCTTAGTTCATTTAAAAATTAATTTAATTATTTTTTAAGATTGAATAAATCCTACTTATATAATAAATGTGAATGTTTGTATGTTTGGATATTTATAACTCAATCATAATATAATCAATCAATCAATAAAATTCGGCACATAGATAGATAACAACCTAGATTAACACATAGGCTACATTTTATCGCGATAATAACGCGAAGTCATTGGCAAACTCATCATCACACATCCTAAGCGGGTTGGTTTTGTTGTAAATATTTTTATTTTTGTTGTTAATACCAAGTCTACCTCCCGATAACTACGCAGACGAAGTTGCGGGCACAAGCTAGTCATTTAATAATTCTTAGTCTCGATAAATTTATCTTTATTTTGTGCAAAGTTAATGATTGGAAAATATTACAATTTAATGCTTCACTGTTAATGATTCGCTGTTTTATAATAAAACAAGTAAAAGCGCTATATTCAGCTGTCCCGAATCTTACATACCTTTCATACAGTTTGCACCATCACACAGTTTTCACACAATGACCATAACTGACAATCATGTGGTCCAACTGTAACCAAAACTTATTTAGGAAAACGATAATTCTAAATTAACGTTAACATTTTTTGCCGACAACTTTGTCGGTAATTGAAGTAACATTTTTTAAGCTATATATTTTTTGTATAGGTAATAAACGTTTTAATAAGTTCCATTGAATCTGCAAAATCTAACCCTTTTGGGTAAAAAAAAGGGTCAATCGTGTTCTTTCGCTCATATCTCAGCTTGTAATATAATCATATAACAGATTTTTAATATTAAAACTCTCGAAAGTATAAGTATGTGATAAACTGATACTATATCGCAGTCTGAAGTACTCATAGGGGCTTCAAAAAGTTGATTTTAATATACCCACAGACAGACACAATTAGCTAAGTTAATTCCACAAAGATTCAAAATATATCTTATAGGATCTAAAATAGATATTGAAGAAATTACAAATGAAATAAAAAATCCGTTTACCCTTCTACACTCTCGTATGAAAGGTATAGATAGAAACAAATAATCACTCATTTACAGATCTGATACATAAATACACATAAAGTTTTTATGCGATCAAACAATTCCAACAGACCAAACTGTAATAAAAAAATGTTTTATTTTGTTATGATTTGTTTTATTAATGTGTATTTTTCTTCTTCTTTTTTTGTATCATACAAAACCCATTAAACATTAAATTAAAATAAATGACCTTGACCAATAGCATGAGCCGAAAACCAAAAACAAAAAAGAGCTGAAAACAAACATTCTCTTGTAATATTTGTTGGTGTAATGTAATTTATGAGATGATGCCAAAAATAAATATATTTGCCAATATTTATGTATGTATGTATGTATGTATACAACCTGTACAATATGCTCTCTAAAATTTGTCTAATATTTTTTCTTAATGTTTTCCCAATAATTTTTCATTATTTTTTTGAATTGGGTTAAAGTTACTTAATATATGCATGAGGTCTACAGAATAACCAATTAATATGAAAAATTGTATTTAAGGGTATCTGTATATATTTTTAGCTAAATAAGAAAGAAAGCATAATAATATTTATTCATATGTTTGGTTTATTCACAAAAAATCATAATTGTCGCATTGTCATAACCACATAATTCCACAAACATTTTAAAATGAATAAAAAGTATACATAGTTTATTTTAAAATACTTATGTATACCACTTTTAAATTTTTTAAATTTTTGATATTATGAAAATACAACTCTTAGGACATTTTGCGTATTAAAAAATTGTAATTAAGCTTTAATATATCTAAATCTTTTATTTTTATTTCTTAGTAAGATATTTCCTAGGTCGTATGAGATACGCCTCCTTTTTTCACATATTTTCCAGTTGTTTATATGATCAAAATAATAGTGCGACCATGTAGGACTTTTCCATTACGAATTCAAAATACTGAAAATTAAAATCAGTCCTTTCATATTAACTCTGGATTTATTAAAAGAGAAAGATATAATTCGTCTCATTCATAAAAAATATTTTTATATAACGGAGCTCCGATTGTGATAGCCAATCAGTTATCAAAAATCTAATTAACGGAAAAATTGAACCTTCGAATGTCCTGCAATAAGATAAACTCGCATGCAATTGATGAACGCTTAGAGACTATTCCAGACCGTAACAAAATTTTCAAAATGGGATAATTTTTTAAAACCATTACCTTGGCAAATGCTAAACCCCTTAAGACGTTCAAAAATAGATTCAAATTTAAGTCGATGGAGAAACAGGAGAGAAAGTGATAAAATACTGATGTCGGTAAGGTGACTAAAGTACTATGGGGTGACTAAGATCTTGAGAAATCGAAGAAGATTCTAAAGCTGAGAAGGCCGACACTTAAAATATTAACTAATGTAACAGCAGGTCACAAGGAGATGAGAACTTTATAATTCTGTAGAATAAAAAGGCATGAAGAGTATGAAGAAAAGAGAATACGACTTTGGAACACTACCTTTGTTAATGTGCTACGTTTGGGCGTATTGCTATTTAGACGTGAAAACTTTACCGTGAATACTATGTCGATGTCGCAATACAAAAAGAATTCGAATTGGTAATAACTAAGGAATTACGTTGGATGGGCTGTATTCTTGTCTACGTCTAAATATTAGCAAAGTTTGGAATTACGGTTTTTTATGAGATTTGCTTATACTTATCGTGGGAATGGGATTATAATGTACCTCTGTTTCAACTTTACCTACATGCTCTGAATATTTTAAGTATGCGAATTTTTATTATACTTTTTTAATAACTGTTATGCTATTATAAATATTAAAAAAAAATATCTCTTGATTTAAAAGTTGCTCTTATTAATTTTAAGCTGACGTTAGGGTGTCCGCTTAAAGCGAAGCCAGTACACAACCTAATTTTTAGCATTAAGTTTCGCTTTCAGTCTGACATATTTCAGACGAACACATTAGAAAAACGCTGGCAATGCTTTGTAATTTAGTTTACATACTATAACTTCGCTTTAAGAGCGCACTCTGACATCAGTCTAAAACAAAAATAAAAGTAAATTTGTTTTAAAAATAATAATCAAAATCAATCAATGTATGCAAATCTCTAAGACATACAACATATTTTCCTAAATGAATAACAAGTTAAAATTACATACAGCATACTAGACAAATGGCCTCTATGGATTTTCTATCAAATATGCAGTTTAAAATCTGACCAACTTGCATAAATATGGATGAACTTAGACCGCTGGCACTAATAGGCACTCTCATAAGCAGTAACCTAGAGCTTTAAATGACTTGGAGAAAACTCCAGGTAGAAAACCTAAGTGGAAGCCCAAAAAATAATTTATTAAGAAAATTTTATTAATTTTCAAAGCAAAAAAAACTTTTTATGTTAAAATTGACCTCAGTTGTATTTTGCTTGAAACTACATAAGAATTTCATTCAAAAACGCTTTTATATTGATTAAGCTTTCAATGCTATTCACTTTTGTCTATATTTTTTTATGTTATATCTCGGTTTTACAAATGTCCTGGGGTTAGACTTGTGCTACCGTTATCATGGAAAGCATAAAACTTCTAGAAAAAAACAGAATTTTTGTTCTGGTTTTTAATGTTTAAAGTTTTAGTTGCATTAAAGAGTATAGCTTAAGTGGATCAAAAGGTTGGGAAAAATCAATAGATTTCTTTACTTTTAAACTGGTTTTGAAACCGCTAGATTTTACGAGAAAACAGTTTAATTGTCATTACTGGACTCTGCACTAATGCTTTATTTTTACTACACAGGAACTTACGAACTGTTATTTTGGCTTACCAACCTTTAATGTATAAGTACCAGCAAACTTATATTAAAACCTAATGATTCATAGATCGATTTCTTGTGAATAAGACTTATAACATTTGGGGTACCTTCCCAAATGATATTAATAATTTTCGGTATCACATATACATACATACAGTTTTAACAGTTAATACAAAATTTAGGCTTTAACAATTGCAATTTTTTTTTAATTTAAAAACCATTAATAATGTTTAAAATATCTCATGTGAAAAACATGATACATTTTCACTCTTAAACAAATATTTCACTTTCAAATTTGTATTGGATATTGTATTTGTATATCAGTTTTACCACCTCAACTATTTAGTAAAAAAAAAACAACTGGAAAATATGGAGGCATGTGTTATTCATATCATTCTTTGGCAACAAAAAATTTAATTTAAGCAAAACATACATCAATTGAAATTAAATATGCAACAACTAAGTAAAATGTAAAAAAATATCCTTCCACTTTTGTGAGCAAGAGCTCACTTTCATGTTTAAAACGTCTATTTTTGTAAAAGGTGCAGAAATGTACACACACATATACACAAATGACTATATTCACGCTCACATGTATATAATAGGGTGGTCCTATTTTTTTCTTTTTTTGATTTCTTACTTGTATATATTTATTTAGTAACAGTTACTTTTATGCACAAGGTATATTTAGGAATAACATTCTGTTTGCAATTTCTACAATATTGATTTCCAACCCCATCAAGTATATTAACTGTGTTCTGTATTCCAAGTGAAATTAAATCATTCAGAGTTGCCGTAGCATTGTTGTTATAAACAATAAAACTTCAATGACAATTCCGAGTGATTTAGTTTAGTTTAGATTTAGGGTAGTCGATTGAGCAATGTCCATCCGCCCATCTGTGTGTTGGTTGTTATCAAATTTTAATAGATCTATTTGTGTTATCAATCTTTTGCAAATATTCGAGAAGGAACTACTATTGAAATTTAGAACGATCGCCCTGTAACTTTCCAAAATATGAGATATTAAACATGACTGCCTCTGTTTTTTTCCCATATTTTTATTTCGCTAATAAAAAATCTGTATGCTTTTAGGGATATTCCTAATATTTTTTTAATAAATCTGTTACTAACCGAAAAAGTTATAGGTAAATATAATTTTGAAAAATATATATTTTTTTCTAATATAACAAGATATTAAAGCTCCTGATGAATTTTTGGATACACAAAGCCACCAGAATACAAATTGTAGTTTCGGAAATTAATGCAGAGAAAAACTTATAAATCATTTTGAAACTAACTGAGATATAGGCAATAAATACAAATGCTTCGTTGTTTTTTTCTAAAATTTACAAATTAAACACGGTTTTTTTAGATTCTAGGCAAGAGAAAGGAGCGATTTGGGTATATAAAGTAAGAGGCTAGATTAGCAGAATGTAGTAAATAAAAAAGAAATAAAAATCTAAGATGGCCGCCATGCAAAATAACGTACAACTAATTTATATATGGGTCAAATCAAATAACTAAAAAGAACAAACTGCAACACCCCCAATTTTGGTTCTAAACGAAAGGGATTTGCCACTAGAAAATAAAAAAGTTTAAATCTTACTTTGCATCTAAAAAAAACGGAGGAAATTTTTTTTAGCCCCATTAATATTCATATCAACCACTAGGGTTTGACTAGTGGGATACACTTAACTATAAAATTCAAAATCAGATATAGCGTTCGTAATAATAAAGAAAATTGCGTATAAAATGAAATCTGAAATCTAGGCTAATCTACGATCTCGGCATTATACCTATGTACTTGCAGGTAAAGGTTATTATCAGATTCGGCTCGGCAGTTTTTAAAAACTATGGTCAACAAGGGGTTCATATAAATTGTAAAAAAATCACACTTATAGTAATATTCGGAAATAAGAAATTCGGAAATTTTTTTGTTAAATTTTCTCAAAAACTATTTTGGTGTCATGCTAATATCTACCTAAACATGAGCATCTCTATACAGATGCAAGTTAGCGGAAAATAATAATCAAAAGAAAACGAAATTTATACAAAGAACATTTTGGATAATATACAGTGAACCCTATTACAACGGATAGATGTAGAAAATAATAAAAAAAAAACACATAAATAAAGAAAAGAAGAATTTTTCAAAAACACATACAAAATTTATGCAAAATACCTTAAAACAACTCTTACGAAAACAGGATTTTATTTTGAAAATTATCTAAATATTAATAGAATGAAGTAATTGAAAGCTGTTTCATAAAAAGATAAAAGAAGTAATCGAAAATCTTCTTACGTAAATAAATATGCATAATCGATTCTGAGATTGTTAGAAACGCATGGTTTCAAAAACTGTTAAGGCTATGGTCGACCCATATTTGTTAACCAAAAGTAGGTTTTAATAAAAAAAAATTGATTTTGACGTTGAATCTGATTTTACCATACAAAAATAATGTGAGTTAAAATGTTTCAAAACCTTTTCTGATTTGGTTTTAAATGAATTTCGTCAAATACACTCTTACTTTCGGTGTACAAGAATTCAGTGCTACCAAGTTAATAATACTAATAACAACTCTGATTATGTTAAATAGCGCTTAATAAAAAAATATGTAGTTTAACAAGTTGAATAATTTCAATTTGAAGACAATGAATATAACGGCAACAACACAACAAAAGGAGCTCCATAATTTTTAGATTTTCATTTACAGAAAATATGTACAATAATTGCTATTTTGGAGCAATTAGTAAAAATTTCGCAGTTTTTTATACAAACAAAAACAGCTGATACTGATAAATATTACTAAAACAATAATTTTAAAATGTACTGCAAGCAATAGACTTATTGCTACAAGAAATTTATCTTGCTTTCACCATATGTATTAGACAAACTGTGAGTTTAAGCCTGGTAAAATTAAACTTGTAGTGTGAACGCAAAATCAGCTGTTAATAATTTTAATGTTAAAACAAAGTTAATTATCTCAAAATCTCCACCTCTCGTATATATTTGTTTTTCCCTAGAGGTTTCTCTCTCTCTGTCCTTGTCCCATAGCAGGAATGTAAAATGAGATCATACAAATTGTTATTACTTCTATGAAAAAGAGTACTCGCGTTAGTCCAATTATGCTAATTTCTTTTGTCATTAAAAAAAATAAACTGAGAACTTGCATAACAATTTAAAAAAAAAGACATATTGAAGTGTTTTTGTACTAAACAATTAATATTAATGTTTAGTTTACAGCCACACCCAAATAAGAGTTGCAAGTGTTGTGCTAAGCGCTAACGCTAGGTGACAAACCGAATCAAGAGCGTCAATGTTGTGAAGTGTAGAGTAATGTTTACATATGTTTGGTAATAAAACTTTTTAATAGTAATTAAGAATAGAGATAAAATCACTAAATTGACCTGAAGATAGGGTTACATTTGAACAACTACAAAAGCAAAAAAAAAAAAACAACAGTTGTACCACAACCAATTTTAAAACATAACGCCTTGTCAAAATTAGGCTTTTTAATTGCAAAGCGTTGCCACTGCGGTAGACGGTATTTTGCGTTGCTTCGTACAAATTTAATGGACATAAGAATTTTTGAGAACGTTTGACTGTTAATTGTCGAAAAACTTAGACTTTACATATCTACGTTTACTTTAATACTTGTTTTAGTGGTTCATGTGTATTAAAGTCCAGTAAACACATTTTAAATTTTTTTTCTACACCCTCTTACTTATGATTTAACAGCTGTTTTCCGGCAATTCATAAACAAGAATTGCTGCCATATTTTTATCACAATTTTATAAGAATAATCATTTAAGTAAGAAAAACAATACAAATTAAATATAATGTCACTTAACCATTAAAAATTTAATTTTAATCTGAACATAAAAACTGGCCACTATTCATCTCTTAATTGTAGCAGCACTAATTTCATGACTTTAGTAAATTCCTTATTTTAAAAGGAGCTTGAAAAATTTTATATATTTAAAACAAATACATATATTTCAAATAATTTTTGCCTATAACTTTGCCAGTTAGTGACCGATTGTCCAACATGTTTTTTTAGGAATTTCTCTAGAGGCATATATGCGTGCTTATCAATTATCCTAGGACTAAACAATTTTATTTTTGTGGTCAAATTAAGTTAAAAAAAAGAGGCAGTCGCTTTTATATACTCATATCTCAGAAAGTAATGGGCGGTTATGCTGATTTTCCAATCTGTAGCCTGATAATGGTATTGGCAATGTCGTGGAGCTTTGAGAAGTTGATTTCAACATACAATTGGAAAAAAGAATCCGTTTTATATTTAAGGACATTAAATTTGCTCTAACATCATCATTTATACATCATTTTGGAAAAGATTTGTGTTAAAAGTGTTTCACATAGTGCAATTCTTTAATTTATTTGTTAATTAAAATTTGGTTTTGTGTAGATTTTTTCACAATTTGTAAAATTGTCTGCCGTTATTTTTTTTTAATGAACAGATTAAAAAAGTAAGAAATTAGTTTTGAACTACAACAAGCTGAAAATGGGGCATAAACCCAAATAAATATGACACACTGGCTATATAAAAAAGTATTACAACCGATCCTATAGTATGCCTTGATAGCATGGTGGACAGTCTCAGGGAAAAAGGTGAATATAAAACCTCTTCATTAGTATATGCAATGCAATGGAAACCACATCAACAATAGCTATTTCGAAGAGCTAAATGAAGTAATTAAGATAAGAAATACCCAAGGCATCGATCTTTATACGGACGGATCAAAGATTGGTGACAGAACTAGAATGGGTTTATATGACATGAACCAAAACAAAAGTAAATACTTCCGTCTACCAGATTACAATTATATTCCCCAGGCCGAGATAAGAGCAATTACGGAAGGTATTAAATGGATAAAGGAAACTGATAACGTGGCTTCGATTCGTATCTTCAGTATAAGGACACCAATGAATGAAAATATTAAAAAGAACTGCCATGCAAGAGTTTATAAATTATCTATAATGGCATCATTTTCGAATGGCATAACCTTGGAAAATGCTTAACCCTTTCAAAATTCAAAAGTTTACTTAAAGTTTGGGCGATGGAGGAACACGTTACGAAATTGCCAAATAAAACTATCGGTAAAGTGACAAACATACTATGGGGTGACTCGAGAAAAATTTTGCAACTGAGTAGACCAACACTTAGGAGATTAACTAGTAAAATAACGGGTCACACGGAGATGTGAACTCATTTAGCTCGCATCAGACTGTCGGATAAAACGACATGTAGAGAATCCGAGGAAGAGAAAGAGAATTCGGAACATTACCTTTGTCAATGTCCTGCGCTTGGGCGTATTAGACGCGAAAACTTTAAAGTGAATACTATGCTAAACTTATAATGTCTGAGAAATTAAAATTTGAGATCAATAACGGACTACATTGAGGAGACTAGGTTTTTGACATTGTTGATATTTTTATGTTTGACGAAATAAGGATTATGTTTTTTTTTACTAGAGAAATTTTCGTTCCTAAATAGCGCAAGTCAAATTCAAACTCATTGCCAATCCAAAGTTTCTGTTCTACCAATCGAACTTTTTTTGTGTGGTTATAACACTTCTATTGCAAGAATAATAATTTTCTAGTGCTGACTATAAATTTGTTTCCGAAATGAAAATCTGTGAATCACAACTAAACTATGCGATTGACAACAATTGTGGTGGTCATAACCGATGCTGTTTTCTCAGTGTGTAATCTCTGGACTTTAGTACCCCACTTTTTCAACCTAACCTAACAAGACAATTTTAGAGTAAAAATCTTTCAATCTGCATTTTGCGATTTTAGGAAAAAATAACTGCCATCGTCATTTCTGGCAGCAGGGATTACAATACATAGAATACCTAACATTGTTTATAGATATTGAATGACTTAATGAAACTAATTATTGGTGGTTATTTAATCTACTATTGTTTCTACATTTCGTGCTCTATTATTTGCCATATGAATTGTTTGGCCATTAGAAGGTCAATAGATAAAATATTAACATTTATATTCTGTTCACATTTAAAATGTTACAATTCAAATGCAATTACAATAAAAGAAAGTTCTATTCAGAAAATTCTTTAACTATTTCATACTAAAGTCTTTTTGATAGTTTTCACTGTATGTAGCAAAGAAAGAACAATATTTTTGAATATAACTTTTCATAATAAATGAAGACAATACTTTTGGCCAAATTATAAAAAAAATCCTTCTGACTTACTCTTGTGCACGCTAGATATATTTGTAGCCACAATTTGGTCGCAATAGTGTTAGTTGGTGCTAATGCTAGTGTAGTGGCTTTTGCTATTCAGTTGCCGACAAGACAATAAAACAAATAAAAGCGAATAGTGTAGCAGTCTATTAGGAGCAGTGCTCGTGTTCAGGTTAAATTTTCGCTGTCAACGCGTTTAAAAAAAAATAGTAATAAAAGTTAAACTCATTCATAAAAAACATTTGATAAGAAATTTCAAATTGATAGAGTGTTAAAACAAAACAAAAAATATTTATTTATTGACTGTTTGAAGTGTGAACATCTATAAATAGTCAAACATACAAACAGCTGTTATTTTTTTTTTAGCAAATTTATTGCTATTTTTTGATTGTGTTTGTTTATCTGTAACTTATAAATATTAAAAAAAACATAAGTTTTTTGTTATAAGTTTATTTATTGCGGTTCTTGCTTTACATTTTTATTTGTTTTAGTAGTGCTATCAGTGGTTTTCTGTTCTGGTGTTTAGTATCGTATGAAATTGATTAGAAGTAGTTAAAGTCTTTCTGTGGCAGAAGTAAATTGTGTGTTTTTATCTACAAAAAAGTTTTTAACATTGAAATATTTTAAAATGGCATTATGTTGTTCGTGTTTAGTTTTCTTTTCTTTTTTTATAACATCCAAGTAAATTGCAACATTCATGTCTGTATTTTAAATAATTAAAAAAAATGTGATTAATAAACGGTTTCAATTATTATTCTTTTGCTATCAGTTTTCGATATTAGTAAATATTTCTTTCGATTGTTTGATAAATTTTTAATTAAATATATTTAGGTGTCTGCACAGTAAAAAATTTTCTATCATAGTGTCCAAAATTTTTATGGTGATCAATTTAAAACTGAGATAACCCATATGCAAGTAAATACTTGAGAACTTCAAGGGCTTAAGTTTTATTAGAATTGTATTAAACTTTAATTGCAAAATTTTATTTCTGTTACTGTTTTTCTCTTCAAAATGATTTGGGTAAAAAGTTTTTTTTCCTTTGTAAATCAAGTTAATTTTTTTTTCTTAACTTCTTAAGTTCTTAAAATATTTTTAAATTAAATTAAAACTTCAGTATTCATAAAAATACTTTAGGGTTATTAAAGGCTTATTTGACAAATTTATTTACAATATCTTTTAAATAAACCTTTAAGGGTCATTATTACAACTTGCCGTTAGTTAAAGGCAGGATTTTGTCGGACAGATAGATACCTTTGTACTATAAATTCCTAATTTATTATTTTTTTATCCCTTAAATTTTATTAAAATTAACAATAATGACAATAAAAAATGGAAGTTGTAATAATGCAAAGCTATTTATCGGGCAGACATAATCCTACCTTTAACTAAAGGCAAGTTGTAATAATGACCCCTAAAAAACCTAAAATATTTTTTAATTAACACGGCAGTAAATACTTAAAAATTACTTAAAACTTAAGTGAAATTTCTTTTTTTTAATATTCATTTTTATTTCGAAGAAACTTTTAAGAGTTTCAATTTTATAACTGCCGAATAGGCCAAAAGCCTCAAAGTGACTTAAATATATAATTATTAATAATTGACTGGACGACGAGTCAAATTTGACAGCTCTTCTGCCAGACTACCGCAATGTTTTCCGCAGAAAGAACTAAGCGACATGCACAGGTGTTTTCACATTTCCTACTAGCCCGGTCTGCTAAAACTCTGCGCAGAATTTTTTCAATTGTGTACACTTTTGGTCGATTATGCTGGACAAAAAAATCACGAAGTGCACGAAATGCATTTTTCAATGCCAATTTTCATAAGAGAACTCAACTTCTTCGTGGTTAAATTTGTCAAACACTGAAACAAATAAATGTCAACAAAAGATGAGCAAGAAAATTGACATTGAGGTGTGTCTAGCAATAACTATCGTGTATAACAGTTGGATCACCCTTTTTTATAACAGTATCATTCGAATTTCTGCAGCAAAGTTCGAATTGGGTTTAACAATTGTCTTGGGCTTGTTCACATATGCTCGCTTCTTCAAATATCTCTTAAACGCGCTGACCAATTAATTTCCGATTTCGTGAAAAGTATTCGCTTTCCCAAAATTTGCCATAAAAATGCCATATTTTCGAGAGTAGTGTGAACATTGGCTCCAACCTGATAAAACTATATCTCAGACCTATTTTTCAGACTAGGAATTTTTCTTAGCTTAACACAACGTCCTCTAGTAGATTTGCGGAAGGTGTTGCCGGGAATTATTTAATGTTAACAATCAACTTGTAGCCTAACTGCCGTATTCATAAAAAATATTTTAGGTTTTTCAAAGGCTTATCTGACAGAAGATATAGTGACAGTAAGACAGTAGAATTGAGATTTCAAATGACCCTTGTACAACATACACCCTCATACCTAATAACACACGCCCTTAATGGATAAAAAGAACAGAATTACAAAGAAAATTAAAATACACAAATTTCATTTAAAAAAATGTTTTAAATTTAAACAGATATATCCAGGTAAATAAAAACAATTTAATTTGTTCTATTGTTTAATAAGGATTATGAAAAAGACATGCACTGGTGCCACATTAATTAAATTATTAAAGTTGTAGGTAGTGCTCACACACAAGGCACATTTATCACATGTATAGTTATGGTGCACTAATGAATATGCACGTACATATGTACATTTGGATGTAAATACACACACACACAAAACGCACTTTATGGAGATTTGAATTCAAGTTAAACATGGCAAGTGGGCTTAGTAGCATTAAGTCGTAAAAAAAAATATTATGACTAGAAATAAATGTGAGAGAAATGTAATGTTAAACAGAAAGATACTCTTTGCTGTCGTAAAAAAATAATAATCAAGTCAAGTGTTTTCAACTTCTGAGGGTCACACTGTAAATTTCATAAGTGTGAGTGTGTTAAATTAAGACAAAATTGAAATTATGAAAGCCACTACACAAGGATACATACGTTTGTATGTATGTATTTTCATCATGATCTACATATGTTTGTAAAATATCGCACACATATTTATATCTAGGATGGACAAAATTTTACTATTATTTTTTTACAACCCCCCAACACAAAAAATGGGTTTTGTCCTTCTATTTGTACACATCGAAATTTATAATTTAAAAACCTGCAAATCCACCATACATATAACACTAACACTCAATTTACATGATGAATTTTATGACGTCCAATTTTCTTAATTCCCTTTTGAAGTTGTTTCCAAAAACTACTCAAATTTATACGATGGTTTTTTTTGGACGTCTAATTTCTAATTTGTATTGTTGACTATTAAATTTATATTTTTAATATTTTTTATTTTCTTTATTTTGAATGTAGAAAAAACTAATTACTGTTTAATATTTTTTTTTATCAGTCAAAAAGCACAAAACAGTTGATGAGAATATAAAAATAAAACGTAACAGAAAGAACAGAAAAAAGTGTAAAGCGAAGTGTCAAAAAAAAACCATGAAAACAGAAACCATGTCTATTTTTCTACCCCCCTTTCTTCTCTACACCGCTTGCTAACAAACAAAAAATGACGTCCAAAATTGGACGTCATAAAATTCATCATGTAAACCTACTGTTAGAATATGTGGCGATGCTTGCCGTCCACTGAATTGACAAGAGAGCTTGATTATAAAAAAAACTTCGGAAAAAAAAAGTACTTTAAGATACACTTTGCCATCATGTAAATACTAGTCAAATACACCATCCTGGATTTTTAATTTTTTTTAAAGTTCACTATATTCTAATGGTCAAGCCAATTAATCTGATATCTATAATAAGGAGGTTCAGAGAGGTAAATTTTTAATTACTATATTTGTCTCATCTATCCACCGGTATATTTCGGATACCACCTTGAATTTTTCCTTTTTATAGCTCACTGCATTTAACTAGTCCAACCCTTATATTTGACATCAATATTAAGGGTGATTAAAATCGTAAATTTTCAAATTTAAATTTATTGTACGCTATTTTGTAGTGACAATCATCATGAATGTTAAACTTTTTATAATGAACTGTATTTTGCTACTCTAGGCCTTTTTTCGGTTGTCTAGCAGCTGAAAAAATTTACTTTTATTTGTAAATTTTAGAAAAGGCACCAAAATAAATGTAGCTTGTTGCTTATATCTTAGTGGGCTTAAACCGATTTGTTAATTTTCATCGGAAATAATTTTTAAGACTACGAGATGCACGTCGGTGTCACTATTATATCCAAAAATTATTTAACAAAAAAAAATATTTTTCAACCCAAATGCGGACAGTAAAATCATTAAAGATATTCATATATATAGATAAAATAACAAAAGAGAAATATCTAAAAATAGTAGAAGAATAGATACACATTTTGTGAAAACTGTGACGCGATTCACTAGCTTTTAACGATATTATAATCGCTAATCGCGTACAACAACACTCAATCAACTATCTTTAACACAATGTACATGGAATGAAGCTGTACAAATAGCTCCCGATCGCAATCGATGGAAATCTCTAATTGAAGCCGTTTGCTCCCAAGCTGAATAATAGCGGAACATCATCATAATCGCTAAGTTATTCGACACGTATTGTTGTTTGCACTAACGATAATGCGCTTCACTAAATGCTTTTTAACGTCACCCATCCGACAACTGTTGCAATAAAGTGGCATCTCTGTCATAAAAGGTGCCTAAATAAATTCACCACTAACACTACTCCCACAGGCAATGATACAAATTTTAGGAATTTCCCGCTAGACTTAGCACCTTTCAACAATCCAAAAGTCGCATTTTGCCATTTTTTGAAAACGCGCATGATCAGAGCGATTTACATCCAACGTTTTTTACTAATATTTGTTGTAATATTTAAAAAACAAATAAGTCGAATTGTACTTTTTAGTTTAGTTCGTAACTTGAAATAAATGGTTTACATAGTGAAAATTTAAGTATCAACTAAACCTTGAATGGTTCACTTGACCGACATAATTCTAAATTGTTTATATTTTCTATCTCAAAATAACTTAGTCTTTATTAAAATCAAAATGATACCTCACATTTGGACACCCTATATAAAAGGATTTCATTAAAAGAATTGTTTAAGAAAATTAAACAAAACAAAAAAAAATTTGTGCTTTTTGAGCTTACTTATGCCTAATGCTCGGCGCACAATTGGGACGAACGACGAATTTCGCCCAACACGACGAACTCTTCGGTAAAAATTCGTTGTGCAAATTCGTCGTGTAAAGCACAACAACGACGAAAAAGTAACATCTTTTATAGTTGATAAAATTGTTTAGTGTTTGTGCAAAGAAAAAACAAAAATAATCTAAGAATTTAATTTTTTGTGAAACGCAACAAAACAATAAATATAATTTGTTTGTTTGTTTGTTTGTTTATGTTTGTTTGCAAAGAATGTAGTGGGTACGTGCATTAAACAATGATAAAAATTTTGTTTGTGTATAACAGCTAATAGTGTGACCATATGAAAAAAAGATCACTGAATAAACTTAAACATTTGCAAAAACACAAATAAAAACAAATTTTTGTACTTAACTTTTTATACTTATTTTAAATGTTTTAAAATGAAAAATAAAACAATTATTAAAGTAAAAACTAATTTATTTTCTTGAAAAGTTGAGAAGTAAACCCAAATTTAATAAAAAATGGTCACCTAGTATCAATTTGTTCGTCGTTCGCCGGCGTAAGAAATATAAATAAATCTAATGCAGAGTTCGCCGCGTATAGCGAACTTCGACTGACGCCACAATTGTATGCATTCTCATATAGACAAATGTGTTTTATTTTTGATAAAGTATATTTGCGACGAAAAATTCGTCGTTCGTCCCAATTGTGCGCCTAGCATAAAGCATTTTGGTTTATAATAGTTGACATAGCTGTGTAACAACAACAACAACAACAAAATTATTGTCGTTTAGATAACAATAACAACTGCCATTAAAATATGTTACTGAATACCCAAATCGATGATATTGTTGTTAACTGTTTTTAACGTTACGCTTATCGTTAAAACCTGTTGGGAATCGCACTACTTGTAATAAAGAGAATAAAAAAAATAATCTAAAATTGATAATTTAACTTAAAAACATTTTCAACAAAGGATTTTATCAAAGACTTTACTTAATTTAATATTTAAATTAAAAAGCTTTCCTAATGTTGCCTCAATTAAACAGATTCAAACTTTCATGCTGTTCTTGTTTGTTTTTTTTTTAAATCATTAAAATAACCTTTAATATTTAACCTTTCATCTGTTTAATATTTAAAAAGACAAAGAAAACAAATATCTAAAGGTTAAGTGTTACTGAAACAACAAAGCAAAACTAAATTAAAACATCTTGAGTATCTGTCTTCGTTTTCAAAGCAAACAAGATGAAATTTCAAAATAAATTATTTTAAGAAATAGAAAAATTACTTTTCTTCTGTGAGAATTTGATTTGAAATTTCTTGCTTGTTTGTTGTTATTGTTGTAATGTTAGACTTAAATACATGTGACAGCCACACCTACCCTTGTTATAATGTGCTGCTTTTTTATTTATTGCTCTAATTGTTCTGTTGCCTTCATACTTGATGCAGCTTTGTTATTTCTACAGGGGATTAATCTCCTGAATCCTAAGCGTTAATCAACTTGCTGAAGCCCCCATATGTAATGGGAATGCTTCACTATTTGCAACAAGCACAATTGGCCCATAACTTGGCATAATCAAAAAACAGTCCTGCCTCTGGTTGTATATCCTTTACAGGAGAGTTTAAAGGGGTATTTTGATGGTTACAAGTAAAATGGCCACAACTAAAATAATTTTAACTTTACAGGAGAAAGAAAAAAAGTTATAGAAATTTTTTATCTTAATGTAACTTCCCTTGAAAAATTGTTATTTTTTAAATATAATAGACCACAAAACAGCAGATTTTCTGCAGCTTCTGGGTAAAAACTTTTATCTTTCTAATGCTCGAGGAAATATCGAAAATATGTTAAGGATCCAAAAGCACACAAAATATCACAAAAAATTCTTGATATTGCAAGCTTTATGTAGTTGCGGCAAAATAGTTATTCGTTACAGTGGACTCTATAAATACTGAAATATACATGAAAAAAATGTTTGCAGAAAAGGTTTCTTCCTTTAATTTTTTGTCCGATTTGACTTCATGTCACAATGGTTTTAAAGTGGCACCAAAACAATGACAAAGTTTTTGTACCAATAATAGCCAATCTTCTAGATGTGGGAGATTTGAAAACTAAATGGTCAAATTATACTAGAGTAGACTTGCTCGCATTGCTGGACAATGCTATAATATACGATTATGTATTTGTATAATTATATTCTTTACGACCTTATAATGTTTAACATTTACATTGATGACAATGACAAGAAAATAATTCATTATGTATTTGTATTACATTTAAGATCGGAAAAACACAGCATCATACACACATCATCAAATTAACAACAGCTATTTCGGGTCCGTTTTCGATTTCTTTCGCTTCCCAGTGATTTAATGGCTACCTATAGGCATCTGTTTCTCACTGACTCCCGCGCCACTACAGGAGTTTTCTCTAGACTAATAAACTATTTAACATTGTCGCCAATACTAAACCCACACATCTTTATAACCGCCAGCATCTTTGTTGAAGTGAGGACCCTTAAGCATTCCCACTTAATGCATGTCTATCTGTTATCCTTACTCTAGAGCACGATCTGAGTCTTTCAATGCTCCGGTCAAAAGTGCTTACAATACCAGATATCCGTACTATCAATAATACTAGGACGTGAAAACTTCATCAAGATATTACTCCGAAGGGAGTTGATAAACATAGCGTTTTCGCGTAAACATTTCTCGATATCTTTTCTTTAAACCATTAGCGAAAGTACACCTTTCCAATTCACGTATTGGTCTCTAAATTGGTTCAATGGTTCTTGAGATATAAAGTGACAAATATAAGACAATTTATATAGAACATGTATGATATTTTCTGTCTGCATTATTAAAGAATTTCTTTTTTCTCCAATTTAATTCCCATATTTTATTTAAAATTACTTTATATAAATATTATGCAACATTATTCATGACTTTTTTTGTATTCTCTTTCCGATTCTAGCACGCATTCACTACAGCGACGAAGTTTTGCTGAGTGATGAATATCGTGCCGATTATCGACGCCAGGAATTTGCTAGCAAGGAATCCATCACTGTGACACCCTCCGCCTCACCACATGGTTCACCACAGTCACGCCAACGTTTAGGGCAGCATCTAAGTAAATCAGCTTCCGAACTGAATGGTCATAAAGAATCACCACACGTCTCACCAAAAAGAGCAAAAAGTGCAGCTGCTCCTCACTCTAGCGGTGCCATTGCATCGGGGGTATTACAAAAGACTCATGGCTTCTTTAGCAATTTGAAACATCGTTGGGGTCGTGCCAAAAGTAAAGATAGAGTAGGTCGTAAATCTCCGAACGATTTTCTGGAAGAGAGTACGGACTATGCAGCCGATTATAGTTCGGAGAGTAGCTCGGTTACTCAAAGTCCCAGACATCGTTCGAAAACTATAGGTGGTTCACCACTGGCAAAGGAATTTAAGGCTACCGCTAAAATGGCCCAAGCAATACAGAGATTTGGTGGCTCCATGGAGGGCAGAATAGATGAGGATCCGGAAAATGGTAATGCTGCTTCAGGCTCTGAATGCCAGTTGACTTCCAAGCAATTGGAATATTTGCAGGTGTGTATAAGAGACATGCTTGCTGGTGCATAAATATTTTTAAATTATTTAAGCATAAGTTCTTTAAATTATTTGCTGGTGTTTTTTTTTTCTTCTTTTAATTGCTTGACAGGTTGAAGAAATGCGCCGCAAAAAGGAAGCCCAACTACGTCAATATGTTTTCTTTCAATTACGTGTTCATCTCAAGAGTGGCAGTGATTTAGTGGCCATGGATAAAAATGGTTTGTTAATGTTATTTTCTTTTATTTCATTCGTTCCTTTTGTAATTTGCCTACTTATTGTGTAGGTTTAAGTGATCCTTATGTTAAATTCAAAATGGCTGGCAGACTACTGCACAAATCACATACAATACATCGAGATTTGAATCCTGTGTGGGACGAAGTATTTGTGGTGCCCATCGAAGATCCTTTTGAGCCGTTTGTGGTTAAGGTAAATTTATTGTTTTTAACTAAGCAATCTGAAAGGATAAAACTTTTAAGAACTAGTAGTTTGTTTAACACAGTTCTTGTAATTACGAAATAAGTTGAAAAATGTGTTAATTTCATGTTTAAATGTCTTTCATTTATTTATTGAAGCTTATGTATGTTGATATGTTATACAATCAACAACACTCTTGATTGCCATCAATAAATATCGGTCATAAATATTCATTATTCTTCATTTCCACAGTTCCCTAGACAATTGTGGAATAAAATAGACAAGAAAAATATGGTCACGTACTGAAACATAAACACACGTTCTATTACATTTTCAATCGATAGGGGAATATTTTTAAAACAAATAGTCTCTAAACAGTGACTTCAATAATTTTATACAAAGTAATTTGTCATCAAAATTTTATAAAAAATTCCTTTGATGTCTTTTTCGTGGCATGAATTTTTTTTGGAAGAAAACGTTTCATAAAAAAATACAACAAGTTGTTTTAAAAATTTAAATTGAATGATGAATTTCAAAAAGGTTTCATACCTATGAATTATTCCCTCGGTGCGTCGCAGCATTTATAAGAATCTCTTAACTGCATGTCATTTCTGAAATTGTTCTTGAATATGTTGTGACGAAAAGGGCAAAGATGAACATTTCTCCGTCATAATAAGTGTAGGGAAGTATTTAGATTCAATATATGGGCACTTCCATATAAATTTCTACTTTTGACAAGTAATGCCAGCCTTAATAGCTTTTGTATTAGCTGAACTCTGACCCTTTTCCGGTTGCCACAAAATTTTATGTTTTTCCTAAAGTCCATACCACGCGTCATCGCGTCAAAGCGTTTTACGCATTTTATACTTTATACAGTTTCTGCATTTAAAATTACATGCCACACTTTTTGCGCATTAAAAAATTTAGATTATAACCAAAAGGCAAATTTCGTTCATGTAACATTTCGAAATAATTAAATTTTGTTCTTGAAAATAATTTTAAAGTTTATTACGAAAGCATTATAAAATAAAGCAAGTAAATACACAATACAAGCAGTATTATCGATAAAATCTATATATGTATATAAAAGTGAAACTCTGTGTGTGCGTGTTAGCTATAGACTCCTCCGAAACCATAAAGCCGATCGGACTCAAACTTTGGCAAGTTGTACACATTCCAGGGAGTGTTTATGAGTGGTAAAAAATGGACGAGGTTACGCCCATAAAAAATAAGTTTTCATATTAAGCTACTTGCACTTGATAGATTTTTCTAAAACTTTGCACACATATTGAGCTGCCATGACTATATAATTGCGTGCCATTCCCATTAAAAAAAAGTTATAATTTTTAGCTGCTTGCACTTGATTCAAATTCAGAATGCATTTTTATTCATTAAGGGGCGTAGCAAAGCGCGCCGGGCTTGGCTAGTTAAAAATAAAATATAATTTGTCACCCCGAACTATTTAAACTCAGTTGAGTAGTTTTCTCGCCGCTCTTGACGCTCAAGTAAAAGTTAAGCTGAAAGTCTACACCACGCATTATACGCTTTTTCGCGACGTACGCATATCTCAAAAAAGTTAAACCAATGTAGTTGGAAGCTTCAAATTACAGAGCACAAAGTGTAGAATGCTTTAACGCATAGGACGCAGAATGTAGGTTTACTTTTTTAAGCGTCATATGGAAGTGCCCATATGTAAAAAAGACGAATTTTTAAAAATGATAAAAATTTGCCTTTTTCGAAATTACTCATTCAATTCTATTAAAAAAATCTATTCGTTTAGTACTAAATAAAAGAAATTAATCAACAATCATGCTCTTCTCTCAAAACAAACATAAACTTTTAGGTCTTTGACTATGACTGGGGTTTACAAGATGATTTCATGGGCTCGGCTAAAATTGATTTAACACAATTGGAGTTGGGCAAAGCGGAAGACATTAATTTGCCACTGAGTGATGCCAATCATCCAGAACGACAAATGGGTGAAATATTAATTAATTTAACATTATGGCCACGTTCCCAAGAGGATAAGGAAATGGTAAGTGTAAGTTGATTCAACAAAATGCTTTTGAATTTGTTTTTTTTTTTTTGTTATCTCAGCTATATCAATATTAAACTTTAATTTCCCGCCTCACAGCCTTGACAGACAATCAAAGTAAATGAAGTCAAGTTTATATTTACTTTAAAAGAAATGTGAAGGAAATTAATTTTTACTTGATACAAAATGCAAGATGTGGGAAAAGTTTTTGCGCTGAGAATACTAAATGCTCTTATGTCTTTACATTTTACTGCTGACTACAAATAATTAATTGTTCTTGTAGACATTGTTATCATCATCATCAGTGAAAGTCTGATGATTTTCTTGTTGTGATTTGCTATAGTCGCAAACAGTTAACTTAGATAAAGAGATTTATATTAGCCATTTAGTAGATTAATTCAGGTGAAACTTGTAAGCGAATTTTGTCATATTATTGATTTACAATATTTCAAACAAACATCTTCTTCTATAGAAAAGGAAATATTTAAAATAATAAAATTATACTAAATAAATTGAGTGTACCAGTGCACCACTAGCTTTTCGATTGTACTAAATTTGGTACAATTGTACCACAAATCCCAACTATGGTAAAATGAGATACTCATGTTATTATTGGTAATCTCATTAAAAGTAATATTCAGTTGAAGAGTGTTCTCTTACGTGTTAATCAGAGATGGGAACCTTACCATATCTGTACCTTTTAAAACTTTTATGTGGAAGAGTGTAAGAACGTAGTTGTCTATAGATTTTATTAAAAGGTCCAAAAATATTGTAACATTGAAGAACTAAAATAAAATTAGTTAAACTTCTTTTACAAATTATCTAATTTGTAAGAAATGAAATAGCTTATGTGTTACATATAACTACAGAATAGAGTACTAACATTTCTTGCAGATTCACCATTATAATATTGTTACATATAAAGTCTGATTTAAGTCTTTGTATGACCGTAGTATGTTAAGCAATATACAGCTAAAATGTTAAGCCACATATTGCTTAGTAGAAATGTTAATTTAATGGGTCCAGAATATACTGGTGTTTTTGTTAAAGAAGTTTTTAGAAACGTTGTAGATTATAACTATAATGCATATACAGCGTCACCAATTTATTTTAATCATTCTAGAATATACTAGTGCTATTTCTATATAAGTTTATAGAATATTGTAGGTCACACCCATTATAGCACTTCTAATATAAATATTTGAACAAGCGCAGCTAGTAGAATGGTGGTATAACACAGTTCGTTGTGTTTGATATACACACAACGAACTGTGTTTTACCACTATTAAAATTGATAATAAAAGTCGAAAATAAGTGAAATAAAAAGTAAACTTCCGTATAATATTAATCTATTGTATGTAAAATTAATAAAGTGCTCTCAACTTTTATAACGTAAATTTAAAATGTTATTTTTATGCAAAATATTTTTGCATGACCAAGAGTTCACCTTTAAATTGTAAAGTTTTTATATCCTTCACACAGTGAAAAAGGGTATATAAAGGTTTGTCATTCCGTGTGAAATTTCTACAATTTTCATTTCCGACCCCATAAAGTTTATATTTTTTTGGAAGTTTCTGAATAGGGGAGTCGATTAAGCTCTGTCAGTCTGTCCGTCTGTCTGTCTGTTCGTGTGTATGTTGAAATCAACTTTTTGAAGCCACCCGACACTGCTTGGACCAGGGTGAAATATCAGAAATATTCGGGAGTAGATCGGTATTGAAAATCAGAAACATCGGTACATAAACAACTGAGATATGAGCAAAAAACCACGACCACCTCGATTTTTTTTTCACAAAAACAACATTACAACAACAACATACATACATACAAACGTGTATACTGGTAAGAGAAAACGTGGCATCAAATCCCATCTGAGCCAAAAAAAAATTTTTTTTATTATTTTTATATTTTTTTTAATTTTTTTTATTTTTTAATTAGTATATTATTTATATTTTTATTATTATTTTTTTTAATTTTTTCTTTTTATTTTTTGTTTTATATTTATTTTTTTATTTTTTTTTAATATTTTTTAAATGTCTTTTTTAATTTTTTTTTTTATTTTTTTTTAACATACATACGTGAATTTATAATTTTACAATGGGATGTTTTTGTATATGTATGTAGAATTTCATATGGGATGAATGGTGATACAAACTACTGTTATTGCATGACTACACGTTGTGAAGGGTATATAAGATTCGGCACGCCCGAATATAGCGCTCTTACTTGTTTTTTTTTTGCATCTTTTGACTGAAGTGCATACCTTAACTGTATTTTTTATAATTATGCAGTTAAACAAGCGCGTTTCCAAAGTATCTAAATAAGCTTTCAAACCGATTTTTTCCTTTAATAATAAATAGTTTTAGCAGCCAAAGAAAAAACTAAACATAAGTCATCGGCTTCATTTTGATCTTTTTTATGAAAATAAGTGCATTTCAGTCATTTCATTTGAGCGCTTTTAGTGCACTATTAGGCACTTTTTTAATTAGCACTACAATTTGAGAAAAAAAATCTAAGTGCTATTTTGGCACTTGTCTACTTTTCTACTTTTTCCATTTCTTTTAGTAAAATAATAGTAAAGTAGTAGGAATAATGCCTTCATATCTAAATAATGTATAAATATAATTCAAATTTAAAAAAAATCAATTAGTCAATTAATTGGAAATTTTTAACCAAATTTATTTATGTATATTAAACTTTTTTAGTAAATACTTTTTCGACTGTCATTTACACACAGTTTGCTTTAACAAAAATTGTTGTAGAAAAAAACTTATTTCGGATTTTGGTTTGACACAAGTTATAAATAAAAAACAAGCAAGAGTGCTATATTCGGCCGTGCCGAATCTTATATACCCTTTACAACGTGTAGTCATGCAATAACAATAGTTTGTTTGACCATTCATCTCATATGAAATACGTACATACATATAAAAACATATGGGCAATTCTATGAAAATGTCAACCACGACTGTAAAACAAAAACTCTCAATAAAAGTTTAATGATAAAAAAAACACTCAAATTTTACTATGCGCAGGTATTTAGAGGTTATGTAATTATTTTAAGAGCAATAATAAGAGTTCAATCTGATTATCTCTTGGTAAAATATCTAGCCCATTCCAAAGATTTAAAACTTCATACGTTTTCATATTATGACAAGCACTTTATAAATGTCTCTCAAACTGCATATTCATTAAGGGAAAAAGTTAAAACTTAACTAGTTTGTAGTAGGCTAAGGTGACAGTTAAAACTTAGCACCTAATTTAGAATTTAACTTTTTTTTCTTAACATATATACCTAAGAATATTATAAGAGAAAAATCTGTCACATACGATATGTCACGTACGATATTAAATTATATTTATTATAAAATCATTTAAAGATTGTTTTCAATTAAGTATGATGGATTTTAAATGAAAAATATTTGGTTTAGTGTAAGAAATTAAAAAAAGAAAAAATACCTCCCAAGATTCGCAGATTTTTTCATATATCCATATATACCTCAAAATCACTTCCGTTTTCTGTCACGTACGATATACTATAATTTTGCTCGATATTTTGGACAACAATTATTCGAATATAATTATTTTTTTTTTAAATAAAGTACCCTCTGAATGGAACATAAAGATCTAATTTTTTTTTCAGTTACTCTTACATTTGCAAAAATTATTCCACTTTATAAGAGTACAAATGTCACGTATGATGACATGGAATTGCCCATATATAAAACCATCCCATATTAACATTATAAATTGAGTTTACGTATGGATGTATGTTTAAAATAAAAATATAAAAAAAAACTAAAAAATAAAAAAAAAATTTAAAAAAATTTAAAAAAAATAATAAAAATATAAAAAATAAATTTAAAAAAAAATTAAAAAACAATAAAAATAATAAAAAAAAATTAAAAAAACTATAAAATAATTAAATAAAATTAAAAAAAAAATAAAAAAATAATTAAAATATAAATAATATATAAAATAATATATAAAATAAAAAATATAAAAAAACTAAAAAAAAAATTTTTTGGCTCAGCTGGGATTCGATGCCACCTTTACTCTAACCAGTATACCACGTCTGTATGTATGTATGTTGTTGTTGTATGTTGTTTTTGTGTTAAAAAAACGAGGTGGTGGTGATTTTTTGCTCACATCTCAGTTGTTTACGTACGGATGTTTCTGATTTTTAAATCCGATATACCTCCGAATATTTCAGATATTTAAGTTCCTCACCCGGGTCCAGTTGATGTCGGGGGGCTTCAAAAAGTTGATTTCAACATACACACGGACAGATGGTCAGACGGACAGACTGGCAAAGCTTAATCGACTGCACTATTCATAAGCTTTCAGAAAATATATACTTTATGGGATCGGAAATGAAAATTGTAGAAATTTCATACGGAATAACAAACCTTTATATACCCTTTCCACTGTGTGAAGGGTTTAATAAATAAATTAATAAAGCGGCAATATATGAATGTGGGAGTATGGAACTTGCAAATGTAGAATTAAGTTGCCGTGACAAATCTGTAAAGTTTTTGTAAATAATAAATAAAGGCATTTAAATAAGTAAATATTTTCTAACATAAATACATATCAATTTTTCGTAAATATTTAAATTAGCTTATATTTTCTAATAAAAAAAAAATTACATACAGCATAATGATTGACAAATTCTCAATTTAAAAAAAATATTTTTATTTATAAAAAATATGCCTTATAATTTTACCAAGTTTTATTAAATTAATAATAATTTTGCTTATAAAAAATTATTTTTTTTTAATTTAATACATTTTAAAAATGTCTGACTTATTTAAAACATTTTTACTTAAATACCAATTAAGTTTCATTATCTAAAATTATCTTTAAAAAAAATTAGCTTTAAAATTAAATACAAAATTACAAATAAACAGAAAAAAAAAATAACAACAATCTTTATAAAATCACTTTTGTTTTTTTTTAAGTCTAAGTACATATTTAAATAAATAAATATAAAAAAATTAATGTATTTCGAATATTTCCCATATGATTCAAACAAATATTGAATGTATCAATTTACAACTAACAAAAACCAATTAACTTTCATTACTTTACGTTATTGAAAAACTGCAAAGTAAATATCTATAAATGGGAAAGTGTGCTTCACAGCAGACATAAAAAAGTATGCAGAAAATAATAATGAAAATATAATTAAAAACAAAAAATTAAAAATTCATTGAAACTAAAATGATGGTTGAAGCAAAAAATTATAACAAAAAAATATATACAATAACAAAAAATAAACAATATCAACAGAAAAAGATTTTAGTTGTAGATTTTGTGCATACATGAGTGACATTGTAGGAAATATTAATACAATAATCATTTGATTATCGAATTATATTTCTTGTGAGTTAAATATATCGTATTTACAACAAACACTTAAATAGCTATCAAACAGCGCTGTTTGTGAAACCATAGCTAGTTACGATTTAAACTTAAAATTTCAATGTAAGTTCGCTGAAAATACAACATAAGGGCCGTATTCATAAAAAATATTTTAGGTTTGTTAAAGGCTTATTTGACAAAATTTCTCTACAACATCTGTCTAATAAGCCTTTAATAAACCTAAAATATTTTTTATGAATACGGCCCTAAGTCTTTATTTAGAAAAAATTCCTAAATCCGATTTTATACTTCCCCAACTTGGGTAGGCGTGAGTGCATAATTGTGTTTCTCTCTGAAAATTATTTATGCAGTTTGTAATAATTTTTTAAGATTTGTACCTACACATGTGAACATGTATTTCAAACAGCAACATAAAAATAAGTAGAGTGGGGGCATTGCAAACAATTATGACTCACTTGTACTGAAACACGAAACAAAGATATTGCATCGGCTTGACGGTATCTTAAAGAGAAGTATACCCAAAATCAAAATAATTTATATTTTCTTCAGTAAATGTAAAGTATGAACGCAAGACCCTTTATTTAATTCACAATCATAGCGAAGCTTTCTTTCTAGGCTTCATACTGTAGTTTAATACTCTCTACTTAGATCGAACAAAAAAACCATAGAATTAACAAAGTGAAAGCAAGACAACAACCACAATAAGTTTGTGGAAGCTTTATGCTCTTAAATGTTGTAAACAGAGATAAATATATACATATGTATGTATGTATGTATATATCTGGGGTATGTAAAATGTATCATGCGATCATCTATGTGATGATGCTAACGCTAGAGTAGTTTAACGAAAGTGTAAATCTATTGGTGGAAAAGCTATTTACGTTTTTAGCGCCTAAATAAAAATAACTTTTTATTTATTTTAAGATAAACAGATCAACTTACAAATACTTTCTCTAGTTAATTAAGTTATGTCTATCCATCTGTCTATCCATATTGACCTCTCTTTAAAACTACATTTTGCAATTTTCCATATATTTAAAAAAAATTTGACAAATAAAAACTCTTTTAGCTTCCATATTAAATGGTGTAAGATTTCAATCAAACAAAAATATCCTTTCGGCATTAGTCTTTACAAATCACTTGTTCCTTACAAATATTTAAATTTACTGTAAATGCAAATGAGTACAAATAAATCTTATATCAGTACAAATATGACTACCGAACTCTGTGATGATCGTTTTCTAATTGTTCTTAGCATCTATAAAAGCATATGTATACCTTCGAAAATCAACTTATTTGTTTAAACAACTTTCAGTCAGAAAAGTGCATCTATTGTGTCAACTATTCAAAGAGTGGTGTGAATTTTGGTCTGGTG
Source organism: Phyto melanocephala (assembly GCA_941918925.1). NCBI lineage: Eukaryota > Metazoa > Arthropoda > Insecta > Diptera > Rhinophoridae > Phyto > Phyto melanocephala. The sequence continues at coordinate 113,526,717 of OW799237.1, forward strand.
GCGTCACTACTCTTTTTAAGATGAAGCCGTATTTACATAGTGAACAGCATTCGTTACAGATACATGATAACGAAGTTCTTGCGACCTCAAATGGGTGGCATGCATCTAAACCACATTCGGTTAAGCAAAACAATTATAAAAAGCACCTACATATAACATGAATTCTACATGTTGAAAATTCTTTTGTAATAAATTCTTTTTTTTTAAAAGAAATTTATTTATATTTATTTTTTCTATTATAAATTTGTATATATTCCGAATTCTGCTCATTTTTAAACATTTATTGAAAACTCTCCCTAAAACATATTCATCTCAAAAATATTGTCATACTTTGTTTACACTTAAACTAACAAGTACACATTTAAATTAATAAAAAATGATTATTGTCTATGGGCATACCTTCCCAGCCACTTAATTATTATGTAAATACCGAATGTGTGTATGTGTGTGTTTACGTTTTTTTCTCTTTTTTTCTAAACTATAATTGCAAAGATCTAAGTGAAAACCCAGCTTTAGCTGTTGTTTTGTTGTGCGAGCACAAAAGGCAGACTGAAATGAACGATCACATGTAGTTGTTAACGGAACTTTTAGGCCCAGTCTATTAGTTGTTTAGCTAAAATCAACATGAAATACACGCTTAATATAAATGGCAATAAGTGTGTGGCAGCACAGTCGTTGTTAAAACGTTTTCGGGCAAAACGTCAAAATTGGAAAAAGTGTATTGAAGAAGAGGTCACCGATTGGTATGAGGTTAGCAATGGTTATGAGAAATAAAGATTTAGAACCTAAGTTTCAATGACCTTGAGACATATTTTTATTATTTATTATGTTAATCAAAATAAAACACAAAGTCCAACTTTGAAAAATGTAAATCATTTTTTTCTTTTATAATTTAAGCATTTTCAACGTAATTCAAAATTGGCTGAATCATCGAAACGTTTAAAGTCTCAAATCTGGAGTTCAGTGGTCACGATTTTATTGGTAAAAGCCAAAGGCTTGCCTTTGGGAGAAGATGGCAACAAACTTACCGACATCCATATCAAATTTCGGTAAATGAAATAAGATTTCAATTTTATTTAAATCAAATTAAATTTTTTTTTTTTATTTTAGACTGGCCAATGAAAAATACAAAAGTAAAACCTCCTGGACAGAACGTTGGCTTGAACAATTCGATTTGCATCTTTTCGATGAAGATCAAAATCTAGAGATTTCTCTGTGGAATCGCAATACGCTGTATGGCAAGGCTGTAATTGATTTGAGTATTTTTCAGCGTGAAACTACGCACGGCATATGGAAACCCTTTGAAGATTGTCCCGGCGAAGTATTTTTAATGTTGACTATCAGCGGTACCACCGCTTTGGAGACAATAAGTGACTTGAAAGCTTTTAAGGAGGATCCTCGTGAAGTACAGCTATTGAGAAGTCGTTATAGTTGGCATCGATGCCTGCAAAATCTTCGAGATGTTGGTCATTTAACAGTAAAAGTTTTTGGTGCACAAGGTTTGGCTGCAGCGGATATTGGTGGTAAATCAGATCCTTTTTGTGTTCTTGAGCTGGGCAATGCAAGACTGCAAACGCAAACAGAATATAAGACTTTAACGCCAACGTGGAACAAGATATTTACATTGTAAGTAGAAGTCAAGAAATATTAAAATTTGAACAATAATTGGTAATACTTTTAACTGCAAATAGGTTTTTTATGATTCTTACTATGTTCAATAAACACTTTTAAGTCGTCTGTTTGTCGATGAAAAACTTTCGGTTCACTGAAGAGGTGGCATTTTTTAAAACGTTTATGCTCCTAAGAAAAACTTTAGCTGTAATCGGTTTTTTTGCATTTAGTAAACCTATACAAATGTGCTTGTGGCGGCCTGTCCCTGTATCAAGCAACATTTGAAAGTGATCGAAATTTTTTAATTCTTGTTGAAACCTCTGTATCGGAAGCACAGAAACCCGAAACACAATTTTGATTGCGTTCAAATGCCGTAATGTGTTCTGAATTCCGAATAAAATCAGTTATTCTGTTAATGATCTTTATTATCGTATAAGGCAATTTTCCGAATATCATAGTACCGGCACTATTAAATAATTCAAAAACAAATTAACTCCATTAGAAGAAAATTTCAACCACCTGGTGGTAATTTTTATGGAATACAGGTCTTTGTAAGCAAAATTTGAGAAAAGTCTCAAGGCGTTATTTATACTGTGCGCCAATATGTTACTAAAAAATTACGCCGTGTAACGTAATATTGACACATTAGCACTCTCATATGATAGCAGGGGTCCCATAAGGCCGAAAAATGAAGTTATAGCGATGGAGTAAAACTGATTTCTGGGTATTTACAACACCGGAAACTGTTCATAAATGGTGGTTAACCTGATGTCATTTTACAATATCTTTAGAATGAATTGATATTATTTTAGATTTTTTTTAAATATTTATACCATCAGGTGTTAAATATTATATTATATTACCGCCCTAATCGAAGACTCCATCGAACCTTTCCAGTGGTGCCAACGTATTATGTAGCTTTGTTTATCTTTCCGCTTATAATTTCTACAGTATTCTTTTCCGATCCCATAAAGTAAATATTTTCTCAAATGAGCAATATCCGTGTGTTGGTTGAAATCACTTTTTTAAATCCTCCACATGTTGCACAGACCTATTAAAATTATTTGAGAACAAGTCGCTTTTGAATTCCATCGTAATCGCCTTATAACTTGTCGATATGTATGCAAGGAAATATGACTTTTACAACAAAAATTAAAATTTTTCTTTGAAGAGCGTTATTAAATTAGACATGAACGGAAATATCACTTTTACTTATTGTATTTTCAGTTATCTTAATATAAACTTCCGGCAGCTCTTGTCGAAAATTCTCTTTAAAGCTTTTGGTCAAGGCAAATACATTTAGAGGTGGTATTAACAGTACAGCTATGCTATATTTTTAAATAGAGTTTGTATTGCATAGACGCCCAGCCACGACACGAAAAAGTAAGCCTACAGCTGTTTTATTGAAATTTAAAATCTAGCCATTTGCTACTTTTTAAATTGAACGAAAAAGGAAGCGTTAAGATTTCCATTCAAATTCAAACACCAGAAATTGTTTTGGTTGTACAAAATTAATAATAATACCGTAAAAACTGAATTTATTGTTTTTTTACTTGGTAAAATGAAAAAATGTTCAATACATTTCAGTGTTTAAAATTTAAGAATTTTAATTTTTAAAAAACAAAATATTCTTACTATTCCATCAAAATTATTTTACGCACTGTATTTGAAAAAATATCAAGGCAGCTGCTAAAGATGTCTCTGTCTCATTGACAACTAAATTCAAAAGCAAAAACTAAAAGAAGTAGGTTCTTACAAAAAAATTTTTTGATTAAAAGGGTACTTATGCTGTTTTAGCAAAAGTTGTAGGCTTTTAGATAGTTAACTTAACAATATTGTTATTGTACCTTGTCTATTTATATATTATTGAGCTCTGGATGACTTAATGTAAGAATAATTAAAAGAAATTGATTGTTACAGATTTACTTTGATTTTTATTTTTCACCGCGATTACACTTCATATTAAAAACAAAACCAACACGTGCAAGAAAGGGTTAAATTTTTTTAATAAAGATTGGCTCTTGTATGTATTCTATTACTGTATACCGACTTCCGATCTTGAAACTTACAAGAAGTGTATAGAATATTGTAGATCGTAACCATTAGTGCAGCGCTAATAAAAATAGTGCAAGTGCAGCTGGAACAGCATTATAACAACAGAATGTGTTGCGTGCATATCAAATTGAGTTTGATCACAAAATGCCTAAAAACGAGTTGAATAAATAAATAAATATTTAAATAAAGTACTTTCAAAGCTTCATCTGTTGTGTTGAAAATCAATAAAGAAAGTACTCTAAACTTTTGTACCACAAATTACAAGTTTTATTTTTTTTTTTGTATATTTAAAGGAAATAAGTTAACGTCTTTAAAAAGTTTAAGTTTAAAAAAGTTTATTTTATATATTGTTAAGGTTCCATAATAGTCAGGTTGGACCGGCTTTAATCTTCTTGCTTGCGATAATAATTTAAATTTTATAAAACATTGTTTTTAAAATAATTTTACAGCAACGTCAAAGACATAACCCAGGTACTAGAAATAACCGTTTATGATGAGGATCGGGACCATAGAGTAGAGTTTTTAGGTAAACTCGTTATACCACTGCTGCGCATAAAAAATGGTGTCAAACGTTGGTATACGCTAAAAGACAAAAATCTGTGCAGCCGGGCTAAAGGCATGTCACCACAGGTTTGTGCTACAACTTGCTATTAATGAAAATGGAATCTAGTATTAAAATGCTCTTTTAGATTTTATTGGAAATGTATGTGGATTGGAATGAAATACGAGCAATTTGTCGCGTTCTACAACCCAAAGAGGAGAAGCTAATACAACAGGAGGCTAAATTCAAAAGACAACTATTCCTACGTAATGTTAATAGACTGAAAGTTATAATAATGAATATTTTCGATGCCACTAGATATATACAGTGAGTTTATTATTTGCTTTGAAACTATACAGTTAAGTCTTTATTTCTTGTAACAGATCATGTTTTGAATGGGAGAGTCCTTTAAGGTCAGCCATAGCTTTTATTTTATGGGTTTTGGCATGTATTTATGGTAACTTGGAAACTATACCATTAGTGCTGCTGCTGATTATACTAAAGTTAGTTAAAATTAAATATAGATTTTTAATAAATATTAAGTACATAGTGTCTGTGTAATCTTTTAAGAAAATGGCTGATAAGATTGATAACCGGTCAGCCAGATGCTGGAGGTGGCAACTATGATTATGACTATGATGAGGATGATGAAGATGATAAAGAGAAGGAAGAGAAAAAGTCTATAAAAGAGCGTTTACAGGCCATACAGGAAGTCTCCCAAACTGTACAAAATACCATAGGATATTTGGGCTCTTTAGGAGAGAGTACTAAAAAGTAGGTTATTAGAACTAAAATATCTAAACCAAAGCCATGTCGTATGATTTATATTACTTTTTACTACTTCTGTCATTTTAGTACCTTTAATTTTTCCGTCCCCGAGTTGACCTGGCTGGCAGTAGTTTTACTAGTTGGTGCTATAGTAGTGTTACATTTTATACCCATACGCTTGCTTTTATTATTTTGGGGCATTATGAAATTCACTCGCAGAATATTGAGACCAAATACTATACCAAATAATGAATTATTGGACTTTTTATCGCGAGTACCAAATGACGAGGAACTGGTAAGTTCAATTTTATATAAACAAAAATAACTTTTAAAAATATTAAAATTTTTTTTATGCATTTAGAATCAATTTCGTGAACTACCCCCCACTTCATCGTCGGAAGCTGCACGTAGTAATACAAAAAAGAAATTTAAAGCTTCATAGTCCATAGCGAGCACGGATGATACCGATATAATATTGGATATGTATGGTAACCGAGAGACATCGAAAGGCAGCAAATCAATGGCCGTTTTGCCGCAGCAAGTTGTCAGTATATCGCAACGTTCAGTGCGCAATGTTTCGAGCATATTCAAGGCCAGTACCGATAATATCCGTATGGCAGCATTTAGAAAATTAAACAAAAGTATGCATAAATCAAATGACAAATTAGATTAGATTACAGACAAATTTTTCATAAATATTTCATACATAAATATAATATTTTTACAAGAAAAATCATTTTGATGTTAAAGTTGAAGAAAAAGAACCACAGAATTTTTTTCTTTTCTATTTAGATATTTTCGCAAGAAAGAAATATCTAATACTCGTTGTAAATAAAAAAACAAAAAACATTTAGATCTGCATATACGGCACTTTAAATAAAAATCAATAATGTATTATGTATTATACACCCCATTTTGTATTGATATTTTTAAAAAGTTAAAAAAAAATATTCCTCTTGTGTAAATCACTTTCTCTCACTTTAAGTGTTTTTCAACAACCCCTCATATATTTAAGTCTGCTTTTACATTGAAGAGGTCTTCATTCTGAAAGCCTATATTTTGTACAAGAGAATGAAAAAAACATAACTAGTGGTACAGACTCACATATACCCAGCGGCGAAAATATACATTACATTAGCGATAAGCCGATGCACACATGTGATACAGTGGGCCAATTCAAAGTAGACTCTTATATTGTACTATGTCATATAATTCATATTAATATGACTAGTGACTTTGAAAACCTTTTGTTAACAAATTATGTATTTAATACAAGAAAGAAGACAAAGAGATGACGCTGTTAAAAATTTTATGTATACAGAAAAGAAGAAAATAGAAAATATTCTCTCTGAGAGGTGAGAAGCGAAAAAATTCTCTCTGAGAGACAGCATGGTTAAAAGTATAACATAAACAATTTCTTATACATAGAAAACAAATGTGTAAAGTCATATTATTTTTTTTGTATGAAAATTACTAACAAAAATTTTATGCATGCATAAAATAATATGAAATAGTACAAATATGACTGATATGCAACCACTTTGAATTGGCCCAGTAATGCACAATAGAGATGTGTAGTTCATGAACGAGCTAGTTCAATTGAACGATTCAGTTGATTGAACAAAATGACTCAATTTAACTCTTAGTTCAAGTTTTTTAACTATAAAACAAAAAACTATACAAATGTATGTATCAAAGACCTGTTTGATAACGAATCAAACGGCATAGTTTTGCAGTTTTTAAGTCGGATATTGAGCTATCAATTAAGATTAATAAAAATAATAAATGATGCCAATGAATGATTCATATAATCGAGACTGTTGTTAATATGTTCATGTCACTGCTTGCAATGTGTGTTTATAAATATGATTGACAAAAGCAATGCATCACTATGATTGTTTTGAATACTACTTAAACAAATATTTTTCAAATTTATTACAACTTCCGAACTCATTACGTTTAATTTTCTAAAAACACTTTTCAATTGCTGTTTTAACATAACTTTTGAGAATGTGTGAAAGTATATATCTACTTACATATGTACGTTACCATACTTTTGTGGGTTATTTGAGTACTATGTAGAACAACAGTGTGAATTTTTTTATATATGAATATAAGCGTCAGCAGGCCAAGAAAAGTTAGTTAGTCAGTTGTAAGAGAGCTAACAGTACAAGCAATATTATTAATACATATTAGTTCAATTCACAATCTTGTGTATTTGCAATTGCAAATATGTTATATTTGTGTATGCTTTGTTAGTGTAAAGTAAAAATATACTCCACTATTTTGCAAATGCACTGATGCAAGACAGTTTGCACAAGGTTGTGAATTACGCCGGTGATGTTAAAAAAAACAATACAAAAGCATTATAAATGTGTGTTGAGAGTGAAAGTAATCAACTCATACATATCTCTGATATATATAAACTATTTGAACTAGTGGTATGTGTCTCTTTGTTTCTTTCTGACAACAATAAGGAACTGAAATAAAATTTATTATATAAAATAAAATTCGAATTTGCGCGGTATTGTGAGCAATTATTATTTGTAGCTTTTTTCTCGTCGCATACACAACATTTTATTTTACTTATCTCTTTCTACAACTTGCACTTACTTATAGTAAATTAGGTAGTTGAAAATATAAAATGATCGATTAAACTAAATGAACGATCTAGTTTATTATTGAACTATGAATTAAAATGACCGGTTACTAAAATAAACTATTTCGCACAAGTCTAATGCATAACAAAGCTACATTTTTAAATCAATTGCTGCATTTGTGGAGTTAATGCCTCCCATTTGCACACAAAGTAAGCGAGATACTGAAGTATTCATCCAATGAACATATGGCTCAATACTGTACTTCATACACTCTAAGTTGGTAGCAGGCAGATTGAAGACTTCTTGAATACATATACGTACTCATTACAAGTTGGCATTCATAGGCATCATTAAAGAGATTTGATGTGGAAGGAAGGGTTTACCCCTGGTTCCTTTGTTTTGTCGTTCATAATATCAAAACCTGAAGTTAGCTGCACTTATAAAAAGTAAAACTTTCTGCAATTAAAATTTATCTGTGTAAACAAAAAAGTAATTTTAAAGAAGCTAAAAAAGAGAACACTTTCTATGAGAAAAGAGAATATGAAGTAGTTTCTTTTGATCAGCTGATTATCAGCTGTTCCTTTCGAAATGCAAAAAATTACATACATTTACCGTCTTCACTCATAATTTCCAATTGTGTCAGACTTCATATACCATTTTTTTAAATGCTCTCCAAAATGCAACCACCTTTTATAATTACACCATGAGAGAAAATTTTGTTTAATGTGAAAGTAGGCTTAGCAATTTTTAAATTTATATTTTCATATTTTCATAAAAAAAATTAAATTAAAAAACATATTTTAAATCTAAAAGTTTTTTTTTAAATATGGGGGTAATTTTTAAAATTTAATTTTATTTTTAAAGTGCGATAAAGTGAATTACCAAATAACGATATAACAAAAATTATCTTAAAAGAAAAACAATTTTTAAATGTTAAACAAGTTCTTCTATGAAACAAATTTCGCACAAAAAACATAAACAATAAAAAGATTTACATACTATGTATATTAATGTTAAGATTTTTTATTTATTTATTTATTATATATATATATTAAAAATATAAGAAAATCGTTTTTTTTTTTTTTGTAAAATGTAAAAAGGTCTTCGAGGGAAAGCCACACAGTCCTCAATATTTCTTTGTATATTATTAATCTCCCCTAACGGACACTTCCCATCAGCGAACAACCCCTATAGACGGGCATTTCTGCCAGGTCCCGGCAGCACTCCATAAGAAAAGCATGGCTATCGCTTTCTCTTACATTTGACAGCCAGGAATCTCCGACAGTCTTTGATATTGATTTTGAGCCTGAGGATGATTTTCCATTAAACCTATTTGTCGACATGGAAAAAAGATGTTGATTTAAATTTTTTGTTTTCTACTGACAGGATAGCCCCTTGTACGGGCACATTTCAATGGTCACTTCGGTTTCCGCTCAACAGAGATTCCACTGTATATATAGTTCCACTCGGTGTGATAATTATCTCAATAATTTGTTATAATTGTCGGTATTTTTAGGGCGTCAATGATGATGCGAAATGTGTAATTTTAAATTACTTCGTTATTTTTAATTTATATTATTTCAATACTAATGGTGTTTTCTTTTCTAACAAACAATGTTGCCCTTTTATAGTTAAACACTTTTCAAAGGTCGCCTACACCCTAACAAAATGCTACCTTTATAATCAGCAGAATAGAACAGAAATTTTCACCTTTTTTACATGATAGCTGTATTTTTATGTAAAACTGCATTTCTTGCTTCCATTTTAATAATTTGGGAACATAAATTATTTTTAATCACTACAAAAACTTAATTCTCCTTTTTAATATCAACTGTTAAAAAGTGCAATATTCTAACCCTTTGATTTAATTCAGGATACAACATGTAACATTTTTTGTTATTTTTATGGCAACATTATTACAAAAGAACTTGTCACCCGTTTATAATATTCCATATTTTTAAGAAAAGAACACAAAAGAAGGCATAGGGCAGAATTAATGCAACATTAACGTCAGAAAAGATAACTCCATAACATTTTGTGACTTGTACAGATGTCTGTACATTTACTTTGAAAAAACCTGGTAATGCTAAAGTACAGTACTTCACTAACTACAGTGTGGCATCTAGACTAGTGCTGACCAGGCTAGTTTACAAACTCAAATAAGTTTTTAATTTTATTAAATAAGCGAATGGCTATATGTCTAGTAAAAAGTTATGATATCGTATTTTTTTTTTCATAAAGCTCAAACAGAAATAATCGAAAAAGCTTCCCGAAATTTTTTTCAAAACCAAAAATGTGTTATTTTTAATTTTTAGTATTTTATATTCGTACTTTTTTCTTAATTTTATTAAAATATTTTTTTATGAAATTCTGAAACTACCTTTTAAGTTTATGTTATTTTGCATTTTTTTTTCCAATTTACGGAGCAATTAAATTTTTCTATTGCTGTCAATGAAGGAATTCACTTAAAAATACATATGGGTCAAATCTGGTACCCAAATATGGATCCCCCTTAAAGCCTTTCAATATCCGTATCAACTAAAAGGGTATAGAAAAAGTAACCTATCCCAAATGGCGTCTATAACAATAAAACAATAATTTTCTTTTCTTAACCACCTCAATATGGGTATCAAAATGATAAGACTTGAGTAGTAGAATACGATTTAAAAATTTAAAATCAAAGATAGCGTTATAAATAACAAAGAAACAACGGCACATAACATTAATTGAAATGAATGAAATCTAGGCTACACTATTATTAGGTACTAGCCAAACCCGGCGCTCTTTGCTACGCCCCTTAATGAATCGAAATGCATTCTGAATTTTAATTGAATATCAAGTGCAAAAACCTATATATTATATTTTTTTTATGGGCGTGGCACTGTCCACTTTTCTAATCACGAAACATTCTAGCAGCCATCTTAAAGTATTAAATTCGTTTAAAAATATATAAAATAATACAAAATATTATAATTAAATCAAAATCTGCTGACTATTAGCTCAAATATACTTATTTCAGTTAAAAAAGACAATTAAACAAAAAATTTTCAAAATAGTAATTAAATAGAACTTATCTTGCAAGTAGTTTTAGTTTAAATAAAACTTATATTATACCCTCCGAATTACATCGTTTCTAGAAATTAAAACATCTATCTATAAGCAAATTCCTACAAAGAAAGCTTTGCAATTTTAAGTTTTTTGCTTATTGAGGCAATGAAAAGATTGTTGATTCGAAATTTGTTTAAAGCGATACCATTTAATTGCTAGTAAAAGAGGAGTTTAAATTGCAATTAAGCACGAAATTGTTGAAAAAACTTAATAGATGAAATGTGTTAAAAAAAACTCTAGATGAAATCAGACTTACGTATGAAGCTTTAGCGCTTAAGTAAATTTTACTTATTCCATCTCTTATTTTGCGCACTACAGACCAGACTGCCTAAAAAAAAATCAAATATATTTCAACTCTCTTAATATAATGTTAAACTTAACAACCTAATCTTTACTTAGTTAATTAAAGTTTAAACCCTTAAAAGAATTTAAAAGTACATTAACTATAGCATATTCAATATTTATATTATATTTATGAATAATCAAAACGGCCCTCCATTGTTGTATCTCAAAGTATTTAAATTGTATTTATGTCAAATATGTGTTAATTGATTTATTCATTTAATTCTAAATGTATTTAAAAATCAGTCAAATCTTATTAAAAATAAAAATGTATTAACAACACTGCACCTTTATTAAAGTAAATTTTGTGATATTTTTCTAAAAAAAAAAATAATTATTTTTAATACTAATAAAATAGATATTATTATGCAAACAATTTAATAAATAAACAAAAATTATTAATTTGCTTTAACAAGCCCTTGACTAACATGATTTTAATTATTTTTTTCTTTACAATATTTATTAGATTTAAATATGGGCTTTCAAATCTAAATAATTTTTTAATTGTCTTTTTATCGATTTTAAATTTGCTGCCTTTTGCCTACAAAATGTTAAGTTAACAAAATTCATTCTTAATGTTATCGATAAATTAAAAAAAAAATTGAATAAAAATAACAAATCAATTACTTTATTAAAAACAAATTAAAACATGAAAATAGTTAAAAAAATATGTATCTGCTTGTTGTAAAGTACTTAGTTATCAGTTAGTAAATATTTTTGAAAATCACAACAACAAAAAATCACTCACTTACAATTCACATTCAGTCACTTACAGTCCACTAAACTCACTTGCTCACTTTTTCACTTACTCTTACAAGATGAAATGTACCTAAAAACTAGTCAACAGTATCCATTAAATATTAAATTTATATTTATTAAAACCAGAAACAATTAAACAGAAATTATATTTATTAAATCTTTACTTAAATACAAAAAAAAAATAATAATTAAAAAAAATAATTAACAACACTTTATTGTATATTGTTCAATTATCTGAAATTCTTCCTAAATTAAAAAAATAAACACAAAATAAAAAAAAACAAACAAAAAATATGTTAAAAATACAAAAATAAATAAAATAAAATTTTCAATTTTAATATTACGCATTAAATATTTCATACTTGTTTTATTAACATCTTAAGCCAGCCAACGAACAAATTTAGGGAAAACAAGTAAGAGTGCTATATTCGGCAATGCCGAATGTTGTATTCCCTTCACAAAGTGTAGCCACGCAATAACAGTTGTTTGTATCATCATTCATCTCATATGAAATTCTACATACATAACAAAGACATCCCATTGTAAAATTATAAATTGAGTTTACGTATGTATGTGTCAAAAAAAAAAAGAAAAAAAAAATAATAAAAATATAAATAATATATAAAATAAAAAATAAAAATTAACAACAAAAAAAATAAACTAAAAAAACATAAAAAAATATAAATAATATATGAAATAAAAAATAAAAAAAAAACTAAAAAAAATTAAAACAAGTAAGAGTGCTATATTCGGCCGTGCCGAATCTTATATACCCTTCACAACGTGTAGTCATGCAATAACAGTAGTTTGTGTCACCATTCATCCCATATGAAATACGTACATACATATAAAAACATACATATATAAAAACATCCCATTGTAAAATTATAAATTCACGTATGTATGTGAAAAAAAAAAAAAAAAAAAAATTTAAAAAAAAATTTAAAAAAAAAATTAAAAAAAAAAATTATTATATATATCTATATATATAAAACAAAAAATAAATAAAAAAAATTAAAAAAAAAAATAATAAAAATTTAAATAATATATTAAATTAAAAATAAAAAAAAAATAAAAAAAAAATTAAAAAAAAAATTTTAAAAAAAATAAAAAAATTTTTTTTTTGTCTCAGCTGGGATTCGATGCCACGTTTTCTTTAACCAGTATACACGTTTGTATGTATGTATGTTGTTGTTGTAATGTTGTTTTTGTGTTAAAAAAAACGATGTGGCCGTGGTTTTTTTCTTATATCTTGGTTGTTTATGTACCGATTTTTCTTATTTTCAACACCGATCTGCTCCCGAATATTTCCAATATTTTAATACTTCACCCGAGTCCAAGCGATGTCGGGGGGCTTCAAAAAGTTGATTTCAACATACACACGGACAGACGGTCAGACGGACAGACTGACAGGGCTTAATCGACTCCCCTATTCATAAGCTTTCAGAAAATATATACTTTATGGGGTCGGAAATCAAAATTGTAGAAATTTCACACGGAATGACAAACCTATATATACCCCTTTTCACTGTGTGAAGGGTATAAAAAATAAATATATAAATAATTTATAAGATTAAAAATAAAATATATAAATAAAAAAAATTTTTTTTTGGCTCAGCTGGGATTCGATGCCACGTTTACTCTAACCAGTATACACGTTTGTATGTATGTATGTTGTTTGTTGTATGTTGTTGTTGTGTTAAAAAAAACGATGTGGCCGTGGTTTTTTTCTTATATCTTGGTTGTTTATGTACCGATTTTTCTTATTTTCAACACCGATCTGCTCCCGAATATTTCCAATATTTTAATTCTTCATGCGGGTCCAGGCGATGTCGAGGGGCTTCAAAAAGTAGATTTCAATATACAGACAGACAGACTGCCAGAGCTTAATCGACTCCTCTATTCATAAGCTTTAAGAAAATAAATATGTACTTTATGGGGTCGGAAATGAAAATTGTAGAAATTTCACACGGAGTGACAAGCCTATATACTCTTTTTCACTGTGTAGAGGGTATAAAAAGGCTTGTGACAGGCGTACAGCAACAAATTTTAAAAATCTTGATATTGTGATTTTGTGAAAAAAGTACTTTTAATTCGAAAATCTTTAAGATTAATCATTCTGGCATCGCTCTACTTAGCCTTGACAATACCGGCAAATTTGTATTTTCCATTAAATTTTAGTACAAAAGCTACCAGTTGATTAGCGGCAATACATATGCCTAAAAAAGCTTTTTTATAGTGTGGACACACACTACACTCAACAGAAATTTGTTAGAAAATATAATGAAGCAATGTTAAGTTTATTGTAAATATGTTTTTTTAATCGATTTTAATTAAAATAAATTTGTTGTCTTAAGAATACAATCTAGTGTAACCAGCTACACAAACAAGCAAACTTTCGCTCAAAGCGCTCGCTTTTATTTTATAGAACACCACAAAATCCAGGGTGGCACAAAGAACGTAGGGATTTTTTATAAATTCGTTTTTTTTATTTTTTTTAATAAATATTCTTGTAATACACACAAATGACGAGACTGATTATATTTAAAATAAAAACAAAGTTTACAAAACGTTTATTCGTCTCAAAAATTTCAACAGAATTAATTTTATAATTTTCAACAATGAAAAACTAATAACACAAAACCTATTACGATTGAAACAAATTATTCCAACAAATATTTAATGACAAATTCAGTTATTTTAAAAGTAGTTGTAATTATATTAATAACTTTGCTTAAGTAGGGTTCTTTTAAGTATTTTCATGATTTATTGAAACACTAGAGGACCTGGATCAAAATAAATTTAAATCATTGCTCTTTCTGTTATGTTTTTTTATTAATATTTTGATATCATTGAAATCAGCCCAATATTGTAATTATGCTGTTATTTATATCTCTTTCAGAAATTCAAATAAAAAGTTCTCTAATTCACCCCGTAGCTTTTTGCCGAGTTCAGGTAGGCAAACCAGCAAAAAATAATTCTAAAAAGTGGTGTTTTATATTAAAGATTGTTGGAACCGCCATCGAAATTTAAAACAATTTAATTTTAGTATGTGTAAAGATTTTCGACCTGTTCACCAAATTTCTTATAAAATTAACCATTAAAATCTCTGTCTTTGAAAATCATGTTCTTGTATCTCTGTTGCTTACACGCGCTGTAACTTAATCTTTTTATACCCTTCACCTGTGGTGCACACGGGTATATATAGGTTTGTCATTCCGTTTGTAATTTCTACAATTTTCATTTCCGACCCCATAAAGTATATATTTCCTGAAAGCTTCTGAATAGAGGAGTCGATTAAGCTCTGACCGTCTGTCCGTGTGTTAATTGAAATCAACTTTTAGAAGCAACTATATGTTCTTCAGATCTCTATATGGTATCAATCTCTTGGAAATATCCAGGAATGAATCGCTATTGAAATTCAGCACAATCGCCCCATAACTTTCTGAGATATGAGCAAAAAACCACGACCACCTCGTTTTTTCACAATTACAACAACAACATACATATATACTGGTAAGAGTAAACATAGCATCGAATCCTAGCTGAGCAAAAAAAAATTTTTTTTTATTTATATTTTTATTATTTTTTTTTATATGTATATTTTTTAAATTTTTTTAAAAAATTTTTTTAAAAAATTTTTTTAAAGCTTTTTTTAATTTGTTTTTTTTGTAATATTTTTTAATGTTTTTTCTTGTTTTTAAAATTTTTTTTTATTTTTTTTGGAAATTTTTTTTTTTTAGAAACATACATACGAAAACTCAATTTATAATTTTGCAATCGGATGTTTTTTTATTTCATATGAGATGAATGTTAATACAAACAATTGTTATTGCATGACTACACGGTGTGTATAAGAATCGGCTCGGCCGAATATAAGACTGTTACTTGTTCCTTTTAATTTTTTTTAATTTTTAGGTTTTCCTAACAATAACTTAAAATTTTAAAATACATACTTTTATTAAAATTTATAATAAAAAAATGAACTATTCGAACCCCTTCCTTCCTTCCTTCTATCCTTCCTTTTGTGTAAACTTGTATTAATACATTTAATTTCCTACACGATTATATTTACATATAGTTGATGATATACCGCAAGTAGCAACAAGTAGCATAGAAGTATAAATTAGATTCGCGGAAAAGTCGAACTAATTTTTTCATTTTTTTATATCTATTTTTGTTGATTATTTATATGTGTATATGAGCTTTTTTATCGTGTTCTCTAAATTAATGACGCAGACTGCGTCACGCAGTACCACATTCCAGTGTTTTTTTTTCCTCGGGGGGGAATACAATAAATACTTAAATGCATGCAGCGATGTCAACTATTTGTAAATAAAAAGCGCAAGGAATAAACACAAAAAGCGCTAGAGTTTTTTTTTTAATTTTTAAAAAATTTTTTTTATTAAAAACCTATTATTTTTTAAGCAATAATTTTATGAATTTAGCACTGGTAGTTAACAAAATAGAAATAAATATACCAAATGTCTTTACCATACTTAAAATATCAATACGTTAAATAAATAATGTTGTTTTTAAGCTCTTGAATTGTTGTGGAATTTTTGCTGTACACTTTTGATTTTAAAAACCCCACAAATCTAAAGGTTTCAAATCGTAAGATCTTGGTGGCCAATTGACTCTCAATTTTAAAATTTTCTTTTAAAATACCCATTGTGTCTCTCGATGAGTGTCACCATCTGAAACTACATATCTTCTATGTTATTATTGATTTCCGCAAGAAAATGCCTCTGATCAAGTCACTGTAGCGATTTCCATTGACCATTGATATTTCAATTTTAAACAGAATTTATGTTTAATTTTGTATTGAAATCTATGAATGTATTAAGGTAAACTTAAATATTATAATATTTTCCCATTTGCCTAAAATTTTTAATCAAATAAGTATTTGCAGAATACATAATTTCGATAAATTTTTCTTTTGAAGCAAATCGCGCTAATCTAGCACATTTTTAGAAAAAGGCGCTAACCAACAATAAAGCGAATTTTGTTTTTTTAAAAAGCGTTAAGCTTAGTGCAAAAAGCGCGAAATTAGTATCTCTGAATGCATGTGTATGCCTACAGTGAGGTAGACAGTACCGGGTGCAACAATAGCTCTATATTTTTTATTAATGCAACTAAATATTTTTTTTTTATGTTTTACAAACTGTTTTGCTAATTTTGTAAATTTTTTTGAGACAGTGAGGTTTATTTTTTTCGCCCACTTAAAACATACATTTACCGGGAATTTATAACCAGTTTTTATTTACAAAAAATGCATCAAAAAGTAACAAAATCACATGTTAAGAATATTTGACATCAAACCAATTTTATATTAGAAAAGGTACGTTTTGTTACAAAAAATAATTAAAAAAGTATATTTTGTTAAACAAATTTTGCCTGAATGTTTTTAAACCTGTTGCCAGGATCTGTACTTTTTGTTTGTTTTATCATCCGCAATATGCGACAATTTTCTAAAAATTATTTTAAATAAACTAAGTAAAGTTGTTTGGTATAAAATACTATAATTAATTTTTTTTCTACAGGTTAGGTTGAATACAAAATTAGAAGAAACATCAAAGGAAAATAATAAAAATCATTATTTCAAATTAAACCATAATTGAAACATTTTCAATTTACTTTATCATATATATAAAAGTGAAACTCTGTGTGTGTGTGTGTGTGTGTGTGTGTGTGTGTTAGCTATAGACTCTGAAACTGTAAAACCGATCGGGCTCAAACTTTGGTAAGTTGTTGTACACATACCAGGGAGTTTTTATGGGTGAAAAAAGTGGGCGGGGCCACGACCATAAAAAATTGGTTATCAGTTTTAGCTACTTGCACTTGACCGATTTTTCTGAAACTTTGCACACATATCGAGTTGTCATGACTCAATAATTTCGTGATAAAAAAGGTGGGCGGGGCCACGCCCCTAAAAAAGTTTTAATTTTGAGGTACTTGCACTGGACCGATTTTTCTGAAACTTTGCACACATATTAAGCTGTCGTGACTTTATAATTTCGTGATTAAAAAAGTGGGCGGGGCTATGCCCATAAAAATTAGTTATTAGTTTTAGCTACGTGCACTAGACCGAATTTTCTGAAACTTTGCAAACATACTGAGCTATCATGACTTTACACTTTCGTCATTAGAAAAGTGGGCAGTGCCACGCCCATTAAAAAAAGGTATCATTTTGAGGTACTTGCACTGGACCGATTTTTCTGAAACTTCGCACACATATTGAGTTGTCATGACTATACAGTTTCATATTTAGAAAAGTGGGCAGTGCCACGCCCATAAAAAAAGGTATCATTTTGAGGTACTTGCATTGGACCGATTTTTCTGAAACTTTGCACACATATTGAGCTGTCATGACTTTATAATTTCGTGATTAGAAAAGTGGGCAGGGCTAGGCCCATTAAAAAAGTTATAATATTAAGGTACTTTCACTGGACGGACTTTTCTGAAACTTTGCACACTTATTGAGCTGTCATTACTATACAGTTTCGTAATTAGAAAAGTGGGCAGTGCCACGCTCATAAAGAAAAAGTTATAGTTTTTAGCTTTGCACTTGATATTCGATTAAAATTTAGAATGCGATTAAAATTCATGAAGGGGCGTAGCAACGCGCGCCGGGATTGGCTAGTATAAAATATAATAAAATGAACAGAGTATAATTTTTTTTAAAAGATTTTAACCCAATTACTATAAAAACAATTTCTCAAAAAATGCACAATACGTAAATCGGCAAAATTAAAATATGTAAAAATAAATTAGAAAAAATCTATTCTGGCTATAAATTTTTACTGTGTAAATGGGACACCAAAAAATTTACCACGTCCCACACGACCTGCTAAGCTCATAGATCTACCTTCTAAAACCAACTTCTTAACATTCGCTTATAAAATACAATTAAAACCTAGTGATATTACAGTAAACTTCATTCAATTTTACCTCGAACACAACCATAGCTTTACAAACTATAATCTTGCTATTCTGCGTGTTTTGTATTTTTTTTATTGTGTCATAAATATTTCCTTTATATAGTACACATACATACATACTATGAAAGCCGGGCTCAAGAAGTTTTTACAAATCACTGTACAGTTTTAAAAAAGTGTCGGTTATTTTCAAATCACATAATGCATATACAACATTACCGGCCTTTGGCTCTAGAACATACTAGTATTATTGTTATACTTGTAGAAATTTATAGACTTAGTATTTTTGTATTTTATCTATTATGGGGGCGCTCACAAATGATATGGCTGCTTTAAAATCTGGCGGAAACGAATTCTGGTTCGAACATATGTTACTAAACTAGAGAAATACTTAACTCCATCTGATGTGGCTTCATTTGTGGATTAGCTTTAGTGATTAGAATTGTACTTGTAGCAAAAATTATATTCGAAGCAAATAACAGACTAAATTTGGAGAGAAAAAAAATATATTGCTTGGAATTTGTTGCAATAGTTCTTTATATGTGATTTATGTGATTTACATACAGCACCTTAAAAATATACAGTTAAAAAATAATTTATTTATTTATATATCATGTTTTTTATTTTAGTTTATATTTATTGAAAAAAATTCAGTCTTTGTGTTTCTAAGATATATAAAATATAATCCACAAGTGCAGCAACTAACCAGCTACATATGTGAACAAATTTAAAAGATAAACTCATTATCTCTATAGTGATAAAGTAATAAAGAAGTTGAAGCTAAATTGTTTTTATTTAAAGTTACAGTCTTATATAAATTTTTATAGATCTATAAAACAAGAAATATCAAATTCAGTTTCATATATAAAAGTAGGTTACATGGTAGTTCACTGCACCACACCCAAACAGTAAGGTGGAGTCTGTATGACACCGTTTTGACTAAGATCATTACCAACAGGTCATTATTCTATATGGTATAAAATTTATATTTGTAACCACCTATCATTACCTTGTAATGTATGAAATAATGACAACCTATTACACAAATTTTAAAAGATTTTGCTAGAAAGGTATACAACATTTTTTTATACATGGCACTATTTAGTTTATTGTTTTAAATCTTGATAAGCAATATGGGTTTGAAAGCCCTACCTTTTGGAATTATTAATCATACAAACAGAATGCTGAACATAACTGTAATTAACCTACCGTTGCCACATGCAAGTGCAAGTGAAAAAAAACCAATACACTAACACTTTTTTACTAACACAACTACACTTTGGCAACCTGCGACTCAGCTTGCGAAGAAATTTTTAAGCAAGTAAAATTTTTACAGTTACGGCAAGTAAAGTAACAAACCGAAAAACAGTGTTGTCTAATACTGAGTTTTTTGTTAACTCAATAATATATCATACAATTGTGGTAAATAATTCATCTAATTTTTTTAATAAATATGCATATATGTATATGAAGAATATTAAGAAAAAATATTAATATTCATTTAAAATGTAAGTTTTAATATAAATATCAAAATTTAATAAAAAAAAATTATATTTAAAAGTTACATGTCTAAAGGTAACGTTCAATAGTGGCTATTGACAACACTTAATTACCAATTGAAGCAGCGCCATTTGTTTTAGATTTGTTTGAAGTTTATTTGTTGACGACATTTTAAAAATGAACTTGCACTGTGCTGTGTAGCCACTCAAAAAATTTTTGTGTTTATTTTGGCATTTCTCCTGATTTTCGTTAGTAACCCTACGTTGCCACAGGCAAGTATTTACTTGCAAGTAGTGTATACGTATTACTAACGAAAATCAGGAGAAATGCCAAAAAAAAACACAAAAATTTTTTGAGTGGCTACACAGCACAGTGCAAGTTCATTTTTAAAATGTCGTCAACAAATAAACTTCAAACAAATTTAAAACAAATGGCGCTGCTTCAATTGGTAATTAAGTGTTGTCAATAGCCACTATTGAATGTTACCTTTAGACATATAACTTTTTAAATAACTTTTTTTATTAAAAATTAATATTTATATTAAAACTTACATTTAAAATGAATATTTATAATTTTTCTTAATATTCTTCATATACATATATACATATTTATTAAAAAAACTAGCTGAATTATTTATCACAACTGTATGATATATTAGTGAGTTAACAAAAAACTCAGTGTTAGACAACACTGTTTTTCGGCTTGTCACTTTACTTGCCGTAACTGTAAAAATTTTACTTGCTTAAAAATTTCTTCGCAAGCTGAGTCGCAGGTTGTCAAAGTGTAGTTGTGTTAGTAAAAAAGTGTTAGTGTATTGGTTTTTTTTCACTTGCACTTGCATGTGGCAACGGTAGGTAATACGTATACACTACTTGCAAGTAAATACTTGCCTGTGGCAACGTAGGGTAAAACTTTAAGTTTATTTTTTTTTTTTAAATCGATTAAACTGAAAAACTAAAAAAAAAACTAAATTGCACGGCACTGTCATAGTTGAATATTCAGCAATTGACAAGGGGTAGAAGAGTTGCGGCTTTTTAAATACAAACGTTCACAAGCACATGCTAATGTACATATATCTTCTATAAGAATAGTAATTTTACGTAATGAAGTCGTATAAACGAAAAATAAATATTTATGTATGTATGTATGTTCAATTAAACATATGTATACACACATGCATATGTATATAAATATATTTATTAATACTATGGGTATATATAAATATTAAAGTGTGCATATTAAAGTAAATTTAAAAAAAAAAAATATTAGAAATTGTTTTAAAATGTGCACTTGACCTTAGTTTTGATATAAAAGTATATGACATGCAATACGGGAATAAATATATCTACAATTATTCAAAATAAAACATAAAACATTTTTGTTTTGTTTTTGTAGATAAGCACACACACATTAAAAAATTTCTTTATCACAATTTGGGGTGTTATCTACAACAAAAGTATATAAATATTTAGAAGGCACATACAAAAAAAAAATAAAAAATCAAAGTCACCAGATTGTAGCAAACAAACAAACAAACAAACAAACAGTTTAATACTAGAGCCAATAATTTAATGATACATTTACTCATTTTGCTTTTCCCAAGTGCATTTGTAATAACCTCTGGCAAAAGCTATGTCAATTGTTGTCGCTTAATTGCCAGACCAAAATAGAATGAGCTCTAGATAAAATTTTGTCCTATTACTTTTACATATCGATGGGTTGATAAGAAAACGAGCCTTTTTGTTTTTTTTTGCGAAATTGTGCTTTAATTGTTTCTAGGTAGTGACTTACAAGCACATCACCTTTAAAAATTAAATATGTTATAGTTGATATCATTAAAAAGCTCTAACTTATATCATTATTTTTAATTTTATTCAGTTCCTTCCCTCTCCTGTAAAGTGAGAAACAAATCGAGTTACGGCCTTTTTTAAACCATCCATATGTTATTAAATCATACAAATAATGTTCAAAAGGGTTTTTACGACACATGAACTAAACCAGTATTGCTGTAAGACATATAGAAAATACAGCTGGTGTAGAGAAACCATTAAATCAGTGTTTAGATTATAGAAATTTTTAATTGGCTTTTGCATCTGATAAAAATAATAAAACGCTTGCCAAAAAATATATATTTTCTGAAATTTATTCGTGTTTTCATTATAGAATGCAAAACTCTGCTGTAATTGGTACCAATATTTTTTTGAAAAATTTTTTTTAAAGAACAAATTAATCGGACTGTTTAAATTTGCAAACGGAATTTATCTATAAGATTTTGACCAGCTGACTTATTTTTTTGAAAGCTCAGATGACATTTTGTATAATGTAAAGGCTATGGATACAAGGTATGTTTTTTACATCTGACTTGACAAATTCCACATTGATAAATACGAACATGTCGTGTGTTACCTTTAAAACATTACTTCTGTAAAAAACTTGTGTTAAGACATCTGACAAAATTTCAATTACAGTACGCTCTATTTTCTTCTGTCAAATCGTGTGACATCAGCCATTGCCAAAAATCTCAGCTGCTGCAAAGCAGTCAGCGACGGTTTCCTTGAAAATTTTAAAGTCAGATGTAAAAAGCATGCCGTGTTTAATAGCCTTAAGTAAAGCTTGTAGACTTCATAAAAATCTAATAAAGATTTATAAGACTGATTTTCCACGGATATTTGATTTACTAACGCTTATTAAACGTTTAATAATTTTTATAGTTTTCTAATTTTAATCACTATAAAACGAAATTAGCGAAACAAATTTTTAATAAATTTTTGTTGACCAAAATTTAATTCTCTTTGTAGTTTTAAATTTCTAAACAAAATATGCAAAAATGGATTACAAACGAAACCATACTTCAGCTCTCTGTTCCACGCTGGAACTATAAAAATATATAAGTGAATACGATTTAAAAAGATATATGCTAAAATGTTTACAAATAAAAATGCAGCATTTAAAATTAAATCAAGTCCCAATCACATCTTGTGTTGACTTTGTCAGTTTTTCGGATTTTGCAGAGATCTATTGGCGTTGAATTTAACTCAGTGCTCGTCTACTTTTTTCATTCCTTTTTCACTTTGTCCTAAGTTTATTGTTAAATAAAATATTATAACAGTAATTTATTTCACATATGAGACGTTTTTTAAGCCAAATTGAACTTGAATTGAATCACAAACGGTGAAGAGTATTTAGGCTTCTGTGAGCACTTTAATTTAAAATGATAGTCGTAATTTTATATTAAGAATGCTGTTCTAGTGTTTAAATTTAGCATATGCAGCACTGACGGTGAGTTCACAAGGTGTCCTAAGTATTGTATTATCATAAGGTCAAAATTAGTAAAAACAATAAATAAATTAAAAACTTTTGGCATTTATTACATTATGACAACATGACACTTAAAACTTCTTATGTTTTTATCTATATTTATACATATATATTTTTCAGGCTGTTCAAATTTTTAAAAGAGTCAAAATTTTGTATTTCTTTTTGTTGTAAATTTTGTAGGAAAACTCTGGTAAATAACATTAACAAATAGACTGAGCTTCTATCTGCGTTTATATCGTAAATTTTCAAATTATTTAAGAAACAAACTTTTTTTCTTTACAGAATACCCGATAGTTTTATGTTTGTCAACATATTTTATGAGAATATATGTATATAATACAAACTTGAAGTCATACACTTTTAGTTTCTTAATATTTTTTTTTCCTACACATATCTTTATTTATTATTTTTTTGTACACTATCTTACAAATGCTTAAATTATAAATGCACATCTGGTTAGTAATGGCCCTGATTACTTTGGAAGCACTAGATACATAGATAAATTAAATTTAGTTAGTTTTTTTGTGAACTGAAGTTACTCACTAATATTTAAGAGTTTAATTATACTTTGTGTTCTTCATGAAATCGTAGACAATAGAAAAATCTTTGTTACCCAAACCATGAGCCTTGAGAGTGCGGTATATTTGGTGAGCCATGGCACCCATGGGAATGGGAGTATTGGAAGCAGTAGCAACACCGGAGGCCAAGCCCAAATCTTTGGTAATCAGATCGGTGGAGAAACCACCTTTGTAGTCATTGTTGGCGGGAGCAGTGGGTGTAACACCAGGAACAGGATTATAAACTTCAGAAGCCCAGCAGCGACCAGTGGAGGAGTTAATAATTTCGGCAAAGGTGTGGGGATTAAGACCCAAACGAATGGCCAAGTTCATGGCTTCGGAGACACCGATCATTGAAATACCCAACATCATGTTGTTGCACAATTTGGCAGCTTGACCCATGCCATAGTCACCGCAGTGAGTAATGCGCTTGCCCATGCATTCCAAAACACCCTTGACGGCATTGTATTCATCGGTGCTGCCACCAACCATGAAGGTTAAAGTGGCTTGCTCAGCACCGGGCACACCACCAGAGACGGGAGCATCAATGAAACGGGCACCTCTTTTGCTAATCATCTTTTGTAATTGCTTAACCAGATTAGGATCGATTGTAGAGGAATCAATAAAAATAGTATCCTTGTTGACTCCATTAGCCGTCATTTCTTCATAGGATTTGTTGACAATATCGTTATTGGGCAACATAGTAATGACAAAGTCTGAGTTCATAGCCAATTCACTGGTTTTTTCATAAACCTTGGCGCCCTTTGCCTTTAAGCTATCACAAGCTGGTTTAGAAATGTCAAAGACATGCAGTTTGTGACCTTTTTTCATCAAGTTTGTGGCCATATGACCGCCCATATTGCCCAAACCAATGAAGCCAATGTTCTTGTTGCCACCTTGGCTAGATATGGAACGTACAAGCGTTTGGCCTATAACATTTAAAGCAGGATTTATGCATACCAAACGTAAGGCCATTTTATCTACAATCCATTATTTCAACAGCAAAATACCCGTAAAATTATATAACACAAGAGTAAAGTAAAATATAACAAAAAAAATTATTAGAATAAATAAAAAAAAAAATTCCACGCACACAAAAAAAAACTTTTCTACCTACCTGAACTAAATAACCACGAACCAGAAGATAAAGCAAAGCGATCACACTTCTTGAAATGCCAAAAGCACACTAAACACAAATGAATCGCATTTAAAAAATACAACGTCACCGTCCTAAAACTTGTTCATTAAGAAATGAAAAACAAACAAATAAAAAACATTTTAAAGAGAGCATACAAGTCTCACTAGTAAAAAATACAACAACAATAGTTCAGCCACAGCCACATATATATATATATATATATATACACCGGCCCCCCTTTTTGAGAAAAAAATAAATATGACGAGTGAATGCTAGTGACGGCCTGTGGGATTTTAAAATTCACTTATCAAATATGTACGTATTTGTCAAAAATAGTACCAATTTATGTATGTTTATAAATGATACATACATATTTGTATATGCATTAATACATACCTACATTCACAGAGGGTATTTTTTATGGAGGTATGAACATTTAAGTTGACAATACATTTCTAACTGGCGACCTTTGCCAAGTGAAGTGATTTTTGTTAAGTTTGGTCTTGAATTAAAACCTAATCAAACTGACGGCTGAACAACGCATCCATTTTGTGCAAATTTGTTTATGGTTATATTCGTATTCATTCTTAAGCGATTTACTTTTGCGATGAAGCTCACTTTTGTTTGAATGGATACGTTCATGAATGTATGTTGAGACCCGTTACATCTATAAAAAATGGTTGTTTGGTGTTCTCCATGGGCTGGTGAAATTATTGGCCTGTTATTCTTTAAAAAAGGTGCTGGTCAGAATGTTACAGTCAATGGTAACCGCTATCGAGACATGATTATTGACTTTTACGTTCATTAGAGGAACAACCATTATGTGCAGGAGCAACGGCTTCAGCAATATGGCACAACATGCCACTCAGCTTGTGTCACAATTGATTTATTCAAAAAAATGTGTGGAACCCCATAGTTACACGTTTCGGACCTGTAAAATGACCTCCAAGATCGTGCGACTTAACGCCGCTAAATTATTTTCTGTAGGATAATATGAAGTCGTTAGTTTACGACGATAAACCCAAAACAATTGACCACTTGGAAGACAACATTCGCCGCGTAATTGCCGATGTACGGCCACAAATGTTAGAAAAAGTAATCGAAAATTGGACCTCCAGATTAAATAGACTACGTCATATTTAAATTAGAATGCCAGAAAATTTTCTTTCAAATAAAGTCAATTTTATGTCAAATGAAAAAAAAAATTTATGTTTTGTTTCATTTCAAACATTCTATACCTCTATAAAAAACCGCCTTTACAAAAAAGTGTGTCGTGTGTATATGTATTATGTATGACAAAGTGTATAACAATAAGTGAAATAATAGAGTACTGGGTAAGTTTAATTTATACAGTAAAATAGTTCAATCTATTGTGTTAAAAGTCAAATATACTGTATTAAAAAAATAATCGCATTAATAGAAAAGATATAAACAATTTAATAATATGAAATATCAAAAGTATGCTTTTCTTATACGCAACCAATAATCGATGCACATATAAACCACAAACAATTATACAAACAAACAAGTAGAATGAAAAATATTTTTCCCTAGAAATTTGTTTTTATACCCGAACAAATGGAGTGGTGGTAGCGGTTCATCAAATAGGAATAGACCCTGCAGATAACGTGAGTAGTCCATACACGCATGTAAAGTGTACTCCATAATAGACTAGGACTAGTCCAAAAGTAACCCAAATGTATGGAGAAAACATGGTCGATTTAACATTACGAAGTCCTAGGGCTGGAACCATATAACACATCGGAGTAGTCTTAAAACTACTCTTTATCACTACTCGATGGAGCACCTACACGTAAAAACACGAACACTTGTCGTTTAACTAAAATCTCTTGTTTGAGAATGAAATGATCCATGACTGCATAACATAGGACCAGGTTGTAATTAATCCATTTAGCTAAAATGGACCACGTAGTCCAATATTATCTGTAGGGAATAAGCTTACATCTACTATAGCCAAATCCAAATAGATTATGTAACTTTTCAATAAAAAGTCCACGACAAATGAAGTCAAAGCTTTGCAAAAGACACTAATTTTTCTACTATCATAATTGCTCCTAATTAATTCAGTAATATCTAACACAACTCCTGCTGTTTAATAGTAATCTCCAAAATTTTAGAACAAACTGATAAAACACTGATCGGGCGATAGTCAGAAAGAGAATTTGGGGTTTTAACTTTAGGTATTGAAATTACTCTCGTAATCCTCAAAGTCCAAGGAACCACACTCATTGTCAATACCATATTAAAGAAAAAAGTAAGATGTTCCGAAATTTTTGGGTAATTTAGCTTTAAAAATTTTATATTGAAAATCATGGTCATGTCCAAAATTGGTATTCCGGTTTTCATAAACGATTACGTGTAAGAGCAAACTGCCATATTTGGAGTGATGATTAACCCTCAGAGTATTTTGAGACATCGTTACATCCAGAAAAACCGGCTGTTTGGTGTAATTTATAGGCTGGTGGAATAATTGGTCCATACTTCTTTAGAGACTGCTGGTCAGAATTTTCCACTCAAATGTGAAGGAGCTGTGGTCTCAACAGCACGGCGCAACATTTCACACTACTTGTAGCACAATTGATTTACTGAAGGAAACGTTCGTAAATTAGCGTCCAAGATATGCGAAGTCGCTAGTCTACGCCAATAAGCCCGAAACGTTTAAACAATATTCACCGCGTTATTGCCGATTTACGGCCACAAATGTTTGAAAAATACGTCGAAAGTTGAACCTCCAGAATAGAATACGTCGGTGCCAGCCGTGGCGGTCATATGGTAGAGGTCATATTTAAATTAGAATGCCAGAAGATTTTCTTTCAAATAAAGTAAACAATAAAGTAAATTGAAAAATTGATCTTTGCTTTATTCCATTTAAAAATCTATACCTCTATAAAAAAATACCTTTTTTTCCGTATGTGTGCAAAGGTGATGTTTTAAAACATTGTTGGCACACGTATTTGTTTGGGTTAAAACCCAAATTAAGACAATATATGTATAACTTATTCTTTTGTTTTATATTAAGGGATTTTCCACAATTTTATTTGTTCTTATTTTGCCTTAAATCTATATGTTTAATAATTTCTAAACATTCTATAATTAAAGTTCTCAACCATTTAATTTTTTATTAAACAAATATTTTGCGCGAGGCACTAACTATTATTTCAAAAACAATAGCTTACCATTTTATTGAATTTTTTTAGACTATTTAAAATAAAGCACATGATTTTTGCTTTAATAAGCTTTCAACAAAAAAATGTTAATTTATTTTATATATAAGCCACGTTACCATTTAAAGTTTATTAAAAAAATTAAGATTTCGCTCAATCAATTACATTTTAAGAAATGATGTGTATGGAGTTAGTTTCAATTTTTATCACCATCTTGTGCTTAATGCCAGAGCGAATACAAGGAATTGGGTTTTTGCCGTATGTCAAGCAATATAAATGTCCCAATAATGAAAACACCGTTTATGCCACCGATGGAAAGAATTGCTATTTATTCCGAAATCCTTGCAATGCATTTCAATTTTCAAATGAACATCGTCGGGCTAATAAACCAGGTAATTCTGCTATATATGAAATAATTTCGTAACTATATACTTAAGTGTCTCTGCTTTTAGGACTGTATCTCACAAGCAAGGATAATTGTAAAGATAAATGCAAACACGACTGTGGCACTGAAAATAGTCCTGTGTGTGGTGAACTTAGTGGTTCGTTCAAAACATTTGCCAATAGCTGTGAACTGTGGAAGACAGCCTGTATCATGGGACAATGTAAGTTTTGCATTGATTTGGAAGCAAAAAATACAACTGATAACGGTTTTTAATATTGCAATCTTTCTTTTGCAGCCATTCAAAAAGTAAACGATGGTAGGTGTGCTCCAATCAAAAATGATTCAGTGTCGATCGAAATACTGCAACCTGGGTATAGGAATTGGTTGCTTTCATTACTAGATTAATGTTATTTCCGCATATGATGCAGAGGACAAAATTGAGATGCCCGGCGAAAACAGCAAAAGAATCTTGATGATAGAATTAACATAAACATTGACATGAAAACATAAACCAATATTATTTTGAAAATACTATTAAATATTTTTTCCTTCCAAATTTACTTAAGATATTATTAACCTTTTCAATAAAATAAAAAAATAATTAAATATCACAGCTAAAACTTTGATCTTCGTAAATTTCGTTCGAATTAATCTAGTTCAGGTTTGGTTTAAGGGCAGACATCCAAACCCATTGATAAAACATGATTATTAGCTCAGTAGCCCGAAAAGCAATAGGTCCATTATGATTGTGCTGTCAAAAGAAGAAGAAAAAATGCTTAAAATAAGATTAAAATATGAATACAGAGAAAGCAAAAAAGGATCTAAAAGGACGATGCCTTGAATTTCAACATTATGAACAATCTCAAACCAATAATTTTAAAATATGTGTATATTTCTCTTTGAAGTAAGTTTCGGGCAACCACATAAACGACCAAAAACGATCGAGTTCGGTTGTGTTTTTGCAACAAATGATGTAATAGTGTAATGACCGGTAAAGATAAATTTTACCAGCTGTAGAACCTTATTATTGAAAGATACAGAATTTTTGTTCTATTGAAATTACCTAAGAAAGCATATTTTTTTCAACATGAAATTTAGGCAGTGATGATGATGGTACCATGACGGAGACGACGGAAAAAAACTTTGCTGTCTTTGATGCAGGTACATTTTCGTTACGAGGGACTTATTGTGTCCCGTTAAACGGGGGGCTAGCGATCATAGCCGGAGGGAAGCAAGAAGGATAATTACTGCTTATGGATTCAAAAGTTCGATTCATTCCTTTGCTCCATTTAAGGTGACTGGAGTGGATGGTGTATACCCAGTAGTACTACACTGGGTTGTGGGTGCATTGCTTGTTACATTCAGTGAGATATTTTTTGCCTTTGAGTGGGAAGTTCATTGAGACTATTCCAAGTTGCATGGGATAGGGTCTCTGTGTAACCAAAGCATGGTGCTGTGAACTGGACTTAAGCATAAATGCTGGGAAATTGGATGATATGCTTTTTACTCGAAAAGGAAAAGTATTAACGCTTTTTGGAACCGAGATCAATATGTCCAGGTAGGTTAAAAGGATTTTGTAAGAGAGTATGTGGTCGTAAGTAGAAAACTTTACCTTAGGCTGCACAATGGATTTACACTGCGAGGCCGATAAAATCTTACGCATCTGTCGTTTGGGGGCCAAAGCCCACCAAAGTGACAATAAAGCAGAAGTTAGATGGTATTCAGAGGATTACTTGGATTGGTACCACACCGACACGAGCAATAGAGTTGAACCTGTCCTGCTTCTTGGTTTGAAAGAGTCTGTTTACCTGGCAGCGATGCAGGGATTGGTGCACACGATAGACCATCTGCTGGAAAACCGAGTACATGGGATTCTCATTGCACTTAATACAATTTTTGATGATTAGCGGCGTGCATTCTACGAATATGGACTTGAAATTTTTGCTTGACTGTGTTGTGAAGCTCAGTAGAAGTGCCTCTGTGAATGAGCAAATGCTAATATTGGCAAAGGGACATGCAGGCATAGACAAGAGAGTTCTCTAAGGAATGGGATGGTGTGATAAAGGATCTTAAGCCTGAAGACGTTAATAGAGAAATCCACCTGTAGACAGGCACGTGTGTTGCTTAGAGATTCCCTTGGCAGGAATTCAGTTAAGGCTCTGGTCACAGTCCATGGTAACCTCAAATATCATCTGCATAAGATTTGAGTTGTGGGGAAGATGTTCGCAAAATGTGCCTACAGACTGCTTAGATGGCGATGCATGTAGTATGCGAGTGTCCGGCATTGGCTGGCAGCATACTTAGAACCACCGTAAAGCACACATTGGAAGTGAGTGGGTGAAATAAGTCTGGGGCAAATGTAGGCGATTAAGAAGAACACTGCGATGAGGATTGTAGATAATCATCAGTCTGCGATATGAAATCATAATAGTTTAGAGTAAACTTCTGTGACGACACGGGACTCATTGAGGCCAATGGTACCTCTCCGGTATCCCTGTAAGCACTGAGGAACGAAAAGTGTAGAAAAGCGACCAGTTTATGAAAGAGATCTGCTTAAGCATCCCCCCAAAATGCATATAGGCAGTGATGATAACTCGTTTTAATATTAAATCTTAGACGGCTCATTTCGCCGCTGCCCTAATAAATTCAATTTTGTATTTACTACTTTGTTTTCCGAATAGCAAAGAAAAACAATTTATTTTGTAACTTTTCATTATTATACTTTCACTAATCTACAACTGTTTATATTTGAACCAATCAAGATATTTTAAATTGGTTTAGTGGATAGATATATGACCAAACAAAGTTTAAAATGGAACAGTAAAAAAAATTTCAAAAACACGCACTTTTTTTTCTTGGTTTCACAACTACTTACCTTTACTTCTACTCTTATAGTTATTTGGATGTAACTTAAAACTAAGTTTCGCCTTAAAATAAATTAATTTTCCTAGTATTAACTTTAAAGTGCCAGTGTCCTATTCCTCTAACTCAACAGGATGTAATCCTTATGAGTAAGAGAAAGGATGTAATTGGCATTTCGCACTGGCTCTAAACCAGTATCCTGATCTCTATAAAGCACTAGGATTGACATTACCAACCCTAATAACACGTCTTGTTCACTTGCTTTATGCAGACTCTAATAAACCGCGATATTTGTATTACACAAACTTATATACCATGGCTTAGCTAGATAAAAGTTGCTTTGTATCTATAACTCTCTGCTATGTTCGAACCGATAACGGATGTTTTAACTACAATGATCTCAATTGTTTGATATGGTTTCCCATGTTTATCTGTTTCTGTGTGTGTGTGTGAGGAGGTTTTAACTTATGATAAAAATTAATTGTTGTATTTTTTATTGCTTCTGCACAGTTATTTTCTGTTGAATTTTTTTTCCTCTGCTAATTTTTTACTCTCTCTCTCTCTCTCTCTCTGTTGACACCTTTGTTGGTCTGCTAACATCTCTATAGTCATTGATGTCAATTTAGCGCGTTTCAACAATCCAAAAGTCGCATTTTTTATGGTCAGTGGCTTTTAAGGAAAACGCGCGAATCACTTCAAAACAAAATTATCGAATTGATGTAATATTTTTATCATTATTTAAAAATTATAAATTAAATTAGTAGAATTGTGTTCTTTTTTTAAATTCGTACTTTGATATTTATGGTTTATTAAGTGAAAATTTCAGTATTAACTAAACATAATGCTCGGAACAAACTTAGATATCTCCAGTTATCGTCCGATAAAAAAGGTATATGATAGATTTATGTTAAACCCAACTGATATTACAAAATATATTAAACCTTTTAAATTAATAATTCTGAAAAAACAAGTTGATTTAAAATTTCAGGCAATGTCGAAAAAATTATAAAACTGCAAAAGTGTACCTCAATATATTCACAGATTTCAATAAAATATTAAACATTATAAAATATTTCCAAGTTCGAAGTATCAATGTTAAAAGAAAATGGCTTCTGGAACATGATCCAAAGCTTTTTGAGGCGAAAAATTTATGATTAAAACGTAGAGAATATGTAGTTTAATCAAGATGTTGCCACTTGTCACACATCATATTTTTAATATCGATCAAACAAACTCTTTTTGCATCAAAATTAAAATGATATCTTATATTTGGACACCCTTTATTAATTATAGCAAGTATGCTAAAGACATATGGTATTGTTATTTCACCTTAGCCCGTGCTAAAGTCACAAAATTATCTTAGAGGTGATTTAGAAAATAAGAGGTTTTCAATAAAAAGAAATGTTTACGAAAATCAAAGCAAAATAATATTCTAGCGCTATCTATCGCGTTTTTAGTAAATGCCTAGCGTATTTGGTTATAAATCGTTGACATCGCTGTCTGCAGTTTAGGCGTCACCTGCCCTGACTTGAATACTTGGATCACTTTCTTCTTTTTCCTTAGTAAAATGATTATGGGTTCTCTATTTAATGTTTATATTTCACTTTTAAATATTCAATTTCATTATAATTTTTATACTTTAATTTGAATTCAAGTTGTTATCACTGTTAATGTATTTTATATGTATTTTTATTAGCAGAACATGGACTGCTTTTCTGGCCGCAGCAAAATTTTTGCATTGTACTCTTTGGGAGATAGATTTTAAGTATGAGGACATCTCACCCCCTTCTCGGATCTTTTCCATTTCCAATTTCAAACATGTAGTTGTTAACAAAAGTAGCTCTTACTAAGTTTTAATCGATAGTAATTAAAGTTTTAGGAAACGACACCAAATGTATATTTTAGTATGCGGGTACCACGTCCCATTCTATGAAATTCTCGATATTTTACTTGAAAAAGTAAACTGATATCGCAGTCAATTAACCCTAATCAAAAATCATACCAGAATGTGTCTTAACACTCATGCATAACAATTGAAGACAAAATTTTCAAGTAAATTTAGAGACTAATTTTTCTAATGCTTGCAAATTATTAAAAAAAATTTTGAAGACATTGTTTACGACCTTTATTAGAGTCAGACATATAACAACTTTTGCGTTTATTTGTTGAATTGATATGAGTATGAAACAAAAGGCTCTTACTAGCACAATATAATAAACTCTAAAATAAGATCCATGATGGCTGCCACTACAAAATAAAGATCAATCAATAAAAAGGCGTGTTAAATTTTAAGGGCCGATGTTGCATGTGAACCACACCTAAACTTCAAGTCTTTTTCTGTATATTATTTGACATTTCTCAATTTCAGACTAACTCAATTTAAGCCATGGAAAGATACACAATCGAACAATGCGTAAAAGTTATTCAGGCTTATTATAAAAATGGTCTTTCAAATCTAAATGCATTTCGTGCACTTCGTGATTATTTTGGTCAATATAATCATTCAAATTCATTCACAATCTAGAGAATTGTAAAAAATATTGAAATTTCAGCAAAACAGGTCTGTATGAAATGTGAAAACATCTGTGAAGGACTTCTTAGCTTGTTGATCAGAAAACATTGCTGTTTTTCGCAATAGTGTGGCAAAAGAGCAATCGACTTCGACTCATCATCCTGCCCAACAATTGAACATCAACATTGTCGTTGAAAATTTGGACCATCGGATGGAGGTGTTCCGCCGAGGTCGCATAATTGAATCATACCAATTTTATCAGAATAAAAAGAAATGACAATAATTTCCTAAATAATTTGTGTTTTATTCAAAATCAACATCGGCCTTTTAAATTTAACCACCCTTTATATATAAGTAAAATTAAGTAATTAAAAGTTTACCCTCTAAAGACACCACATTATTGATACCAAATAGAACACTTCAACAATAATTATATCAAATGGCTTCTTCACTGATCTATGAAATCCGTAGAAAACAAAATGGCTGATGATGAATGGGTATCTAATAAATAATTAATGTTAGTCACCATATTGAGATGATTAAAAGTGAACTAATTGATGTTAAAAGTGAGTTTGAAACTGGTTGTTCAAATTCAACAAATTCAAATGCTTATTGTTTAATCATGGTAGATTACAACTAACTATGTAATAATTGAACATACAAAATGGTGTCGGAAATAGTATAGAAAAATGGCGTATAACATTATCTGAGAGACCTTAAATACAACGATGTGGTCATAGCCGTTGAACATGATCTTCAAGTTTATTAACAGATTTAATGCGGCAAAATATATCGCACTCTTTCTTGTTTAATTTATTCCTTGTGTAAAAAGACTAAAATAATATTCTAAATGCAAAAAATGTATTTGCAAATAAAAATATGTAAACAATTAAATAAACTTTATTTGATATTTTCTATATCTTCAAATTATATTAAGTTCCAGCATTTTCCAAATATTTAAAATTTTATATGTAATATTTTATAACAATATGGTTATCAAATGGAAGCGAAAAATCCAGAGAACGAAGCAAAATATTTTTTTATTATTTTGTTATTTGATTATCTGCATACTGAAAATCTTAGCTAATCTATCTTGGTGTTCAATAAAATTGTTGAAAGCATCCTTTGTTAAAAAGTATCTTAAATTATTTGTAATAAAATCCAATTGTTGAGATTGAGAAACTGGCTTCAATATTTCACGCAAATTCAAGAATCTTGTTTTGTAGAAATTGTATTTGTCTTGAAATAGATCCCTGAATTATTAGTATTGGGTTTCCCTCAAAAAAATTATAAATATTTTTAGTGGAGTTCTTTATGAATTTCGAAATTATACCTGCGCGCAGAGGAGTATTTGGCCTGAAATGCTGGCCAACATTATTAAACGTGTTTTTTGAATTAAAAGTTTTAGTTTTTTGCTAGTTGTAGCTGGTGTAGTATGATATAAAAAGTCTAGTGGCAGATTTTGAAAAAAGTACACTGCGCAACAAAAGTACACTGCGCAACAAAAAAAATTTGTGTCTACCCTAGAAATAAAAGTATGTGGACTTTATTGATTTTGATGCCCTTAATTCAAATCTGTTTTCCGTTTTTCTCTAGTACGTAAGGGTTTTCTTTTAAAGGCGTGGCATATTTCATCCGCTAAATCGTTGGGTTGCCTAATATATTTTGTCATAACTTGTTCTCCGAGTTCATAACGAGTTCTCCGATTTTAATAGCAGGATAATCAGAAGATGCACCGGAAAATTCTGCTTAAACTAACCATACACATTTCTTTTCTTTCTATAACTATTTCGGAGTTTTTAAAAATTTAATGGCGAAAGAAATTTTTCCTGCAAAATTCGTCAAATTTTTTGTTTTCAAAATGCCATAAAAAATTTTAAGAACCAAAAATTTAAATTTTTATGATTTTTCCAAAAGCCACATTCCTAAGGAATAAAAGATGGTATAAATAGTAAAACACAATTAACAAATGTTGATTTTAAAGGTCTAAACTCATTATTGGCAGACTGTATGCTGCATCATCGGTGTCAGAAAGAAGAAGTGTGATGGTTTCTGATGAAAAAGCTTTTTTATTAAGCCGTTCTCTCTGCATACTGCATTTTATAAAAGGGTCACTGCTCAGAAATAACCTATTCAAGACATATCGATTTGTATCGCTTCTGCTGAATTTCCTCGAATAATTCCTACGATATAATCGTAAGTGCTTATTTCTGGCCTCGGCAGCTTCTTCTGGCAATTGGATGGTAACCTGATACCTGGGTGCCCATGTATTTTTTATGTACCTGCATTTATTTTTTGTAAACTTATTTTGGCGATAAATGCTTTTAATAAATATTCTTATTAGTGTTTATATTTATTTTTTTAATATATAAAGTTTTGTAGAGCAGGTATATAAAAATATCTTTTATGGGGATGTGTGGGACATTCCCTTATAACTATTATCGATAATAAAGAATTTTTCAAATTTATAATTATAGGCATTGTAACATTGTGAAGTGTTTAAAATGATGTGAATAATAGTTGAAGTAATAATTCAAAATACTAAAATGTTTATGACGATATAAATGTATAAGAAAAAGTGTCTGATGAGCAAAAATAGAAAAATGGGAAAATTTTAAAAAATCGTCAAAAATAATGGCGCAAACTTGCGCACACTTTCTTTTTTTGTTTCTAAAATTAGAGACTCCAAATTTTATTGTGGTTTTAAACATAATTCGTAGAGATGCTAACCTCACTTTTAAAAACCTCTTGCTTTTCTTTTTTTGCAAAAAAAGTGTATAATTTTTTTATTTTTTATCTTTTGAACGAATTGTTTCAACATGAATATTCCACATATTTAAAATTTTGTTTCTTTTTTAAATAATTTTTAATTAAACCTTTCAGCGAAAAAAAAAATATTGTTAAACCTTTATTCGTTTTGCCGAAAAAAAAATATTATATAAACATCCAGAAACCGAAAAAAACATTTTAATATTATAAGATTTTCTTCACTTTCCTGACTTTAGCAGGGTCTCAGAGCTACAAATCGCAACTAAAAGTCTTCAAAATGTACAATATAATGTAGAATATTGTTGTCTGTCGAGCTGTGTACTTGGTTCTTAAGATTTCTTAAAATTTAGTTTTGCCTTTTTGGCCAGCTTTTCAGGCCAAATACTCCTCTGTGCTGCGTTGCGGCAACGAATTAAAAAAGTTATAGCCGCCTTTCTTTTAACTATTTTGTCCGTAAAAGTTGTATACCTATTTAGTTTTCTTCTAAATTCTTCATTTCAAAAAGTTTTAGTACATTTTTATGCTTTTAAAATATTTTCAAGAATTATAATTCTTGTTAAAGAATTTTTAAAAAAGTACAACTTTTATATGATTTAATGACAAATTAACTTTTGGATATTTTTAATAAATTCTATGGTTTTACAAGATTAAAAGGAATTCCCAAATTACTGCTCACAATCCGAGAATTTTACAAACTGCTCACTCATACTTCCTTATTAAGTAAGCACTTTAATTATGTTTTGAACAAATATTCTATGTTTGACTAAAGCTGGAAAACTATTGATATCGATAGTTTTATTTTCATTATACCATCGAGTGTTTTTTGTCGCCGAGATAATTCCGAGGATTACAATTTTTTCAAAAAGACGCCGACGTAATGGCTCCACGAAAAGCCCCCCAATGAAATAACGCCCAGGAAACAATCCCCAATGAAGTTAACCCCAAAAAATTGGAAATAACACCCAAAAACAGTGAATGAAATAACATCCAAAAATAAATGAAATAAACCCCAAAGCGAAAACGAAACAACCCCCAATATTTGGGAGTTATTTCATATGAAATTATATATTATTATTATTATATTATAGTTACAATATTGTATTATTATAGTTACAATATTGTAAAAGGCAATAATTTTCTGTAATGGAGATGTAAGGAAGTATGAACAAAGAATTGTTTAATATTTCCAATATATTTGTTTTTGAAACCCAACTACCAAAAAATTATTCTCATGTACATACATAAATAATAAACTTAATACATTATACGTAAGAAATGGTAAAAAAAACAAAATGGTTGCTCATGAAATCAAGATGGAGAAAATATACGTTGTATGTACAAATGCTGCCAGTTGGTTACACTTTGGAACCAATAACCGATTACTTTTGATTTAGGAAAAACAATCATTATTGCCGTCCGTAGACTAATTTCGTAGTCTGTCACGAAGGTCGCATCATCCAAATCCAGAACGTTATCATTTATGTATTTGATAATATATTGTAATATATTCACAGGCTAAAAGTTTTCTTGTAAAAGGCCTATTTTTATATAATTTATATACAAACATCCCCAAAACCAAAAGCTTTAAAAATGAAATAACCCCCGAATACAAAATGAAATATCACCCAAATTATACACGCTATGAAACAAGCCCCGAATTTTAAAATTTTGTTGGGTGTTATTTCATTGGAGATTATTTCATAATTTGAAAACCCCAAATGAGAAATGAAATAATTTCCAAAAAAAATGAAAGATGGCCCAAAAAAATTGGGAGTTATTTTATATGAAATAACATCCAAAAATGTATGAAAAAAATTTGGAGAATATTTCATTTCTCGTTTGGGCGTTATTTCATTGGGGGGCTTTTCGTGGAGCCGACGTAATTCCGAGGTTTAAAAATAAAAAAATATTGAAACAAATATGCTAAATGTCGGTTGTGTGCAAAAACCTACAAAACTAGCGGCAACACATTGACCACCTAAAACAAGCCCATCCTAAATGTAACCACTTGCATATGAAAAGAATTCAATACAATCGATGGTTTTCCATCAAACTCTTGAAAATATAAAATGTTTAATCCCTAGTTAGGCGCACGGTGTTACGAGAATCTAAAAATGAAAACTCCACATGTGTGCTTTAAATTGTGAAAGTGGTCTAAGTCATATCTATTAATGAAATTTTTTTGTGAATATATAAACTTGTGTGTATCTTATATGGAACCAAACCTCATGATGAAAATCACATAAACTATTTTAGTTTGAAGGAACTGATAAACTCATTTTATTATTTTTTTTTTTTAGTGTTCGGCGAGCACTCACTCCTTTTGTAATGTTATATCTACTCGAAACAAATTTTCGAATAAATTGATTATAAACATATTTTCGTGTTCCTTTTGGTATTTTAGTTTTTTTTTTATAAATAGTCACCAAAAGTTCTTCCCAATTTTGTAAGCAGTGAAAACTTTGCATCCTAACCATAATGCTTTCATGGAAATGCTTAAGCTGTTTGCCTACGAAAGTAGAGCTGTAGAGCTTATTATTTCAGCAGTTGAAAAAATGAGTCAAATTTATTTTAGTAATTTTTTTATATTTCTCCATTACGGGCTGCTATTTTTCCAGCAGTGCGTAAGGCGAAGCCATGCGTAGGCGTTTCCTAGTACGAATGCAATTGGCGCCTATTAATTGCAGAAAAGGCAACTACAAATTTGGACATTGCATATAAAAATCATACCGTGTGGGAATCTCTAAATAAGCGTTAAGGAAGCATTTTCGGATAATGAAGTTTTTTGGCGCGTGGTTGCAGGAAGTGTGCAGTGAATATTATTTAAATTTTGTATTTTTTATGCTCGTATTAAAACATTAAATTAAACCGGGTGATTTGTATTTGTGTATCAATCTTTAAGTTGGCAACACATGTTTAACTGGCAGCCATGCTGTGAGAAGTCAAGTGATTCATGTTAAGTTTGTGTTGTCATTTCCACACAAATAAATTGACGCCTGAACAACGCTTCCAAATTGTATACATTTATTTTGAGAATCATGCTTATGTCCGAAATTGGTATTTCGATTTTCATAAACGAATTTTCTTTAGCGATGAAGCTCATTTTTGTTTCAATGATTATGTCTTTAGAACAAACTGCCATATTTGGAGTGAACTTTATAGCCTGGTGGAATAATTGCTCCATTATTCTTTAGAAAAGGTTCTGGTTAGAACGTTACAGTCAAATGTACAACACGGCGCAACATTTCACACTGCTTGTACTACAATTGATTTACTGAAGAAAACTTTCCAAAACCACATAGTTTTACCTTTTAGAACCGAAAATTAGCGTCCAAGATATGCGAATCGCTAGTCTACGCCATTAAGCCCGATACGATTGAACAATTTTCACCGCGTTGTTGCCGATACACGGCCACAAATGTTTGAAAAATTCGTCGATAGTTAAACTTCCAGAATACGTCCGTGCCAGCCGTGGCGGTCATATGCCAGAAGTAATATTTTAATAAAAAGATTTTCTATCGAATAAAGTAAATTTTATGTCAATTGAAATACTCTTCTTTACTTTATTCCATTTAAATCTATACCTCTATAAAAAACACCTTTTATCTGTATGTGTGCAAAGGTGATGTTATAGAACATTGTTGGCACACGTGTTTTTTTTTCTATAGAAAAAATTCTCATATGTTTACTATTTTAACCCAAATTAAGACAAAATATAACTTATTCTTTTGTTTTATATTAAGGGATTTTCCACATTTTTATTTGTTCTTATTTTGCTTTAAATCCACATGTTTAATAATTTCTAAACATTCTATAATTAAAGTTCTCAACCATTTAATTTTTTATTAAACAAATATTTTGCGCCAGGCACTAAATATTTATTTAAAAAACAATAGCTTACCATTTTATTAAATTTGTTTAGACTATCAAAAATAAAGCACATGATATTAAAAAAATGTTAATTTTTTCCTATAAAAACCCCATTACCATTTAAAGTTTATTAAAAAACTTCAGATTTCGCACAATCAATTACATTTTAAGAAATGTTGTGCACGAAGTTAGTTTCAGTTTTAATTGCCATCTTCTGCTTAATGCCAGATCGGATACAAGGTGTAGGTCTTTTGCCATATGTCAAGAAAAATAAATGTCCCAACAATGAAAACACCGTTTATGCCACCGATGGTAAGAATTGCTATATATTCCGAAATCCTTGCTTTGCATTAAAATATTCCAATAAACATCGTGGGGATAATAAACCAGGTAATTTTTCAATAGATTAAAAAAATTTGGTAACTAAATACTAAACAATGTATCCCTGTTTTTAGAACTGTATCTCACAAGCAAGGATAAGTGTAAAGCTCAATGCCAACACGACTGCGGCACCGAAAAGAGTCCTGTGTGTGGTGAACTTGGTGGTTTGTACAAAACATTTGCCAATAGCTGTGAACTGTGGAAGACAGCCTGCATCATGGGACAATGTAAGTTTTGCATTGATTTGGTAGCAAAAATTACAACTTTAAATGTTTTTAATATTGCAATTCTCCTTTTGCAGCCATTCTAAAAGTAAAAGATGACAGGTGTTCTTCAATCAAAACTGATCTAATGTCGATCGAAATACTGCAACCTGGGTATAGGTCTTGGTTGCTTTCATTACTAGATTAATGTCATTTCCGCATATGATGCAGAGGACAAAACTAAGATGCGCGGCGAAAACAGCAAAAGATAATTGATAATAGAACTAACATAAACATCGACATAAAAACACAATCCTATTTTATTTTGAAAATACTATTAAATATTTTTTCTTTCCAAATTTACTTAAGATATTATGAGCCTTTTTAATAAAATAATAACACAAATAAATATCACATTATGGTAAAAGCATTTTCCTTTATGTGTAAACATGGTGCAACAGCTAAATCTTTCGTCACTTCCCGTTTCATTCGAATTAACCTAGTTCAGGTTTCGTTTAAGGACGGATATCTAAATCCATTGATAATACATCAGTATTAGCTGAGTAGCCCGAAGAGCAATAGGTTCATTGTGATTGTGCTATCAAAAGAAAGCAAAAAAGGATCTAGAGAGATTCTAAATAAAAAACGATGCCTTGAATTCCTCCATTATGAACAATCTCAAACCTCTAATTTTAAATCAATACTGCCGACAGCCAGTAAAATATATATTTCTCTTTGAAGTATGTTTTGGGGCAGTCACATAAACGGACAAAATGGCTCGAGTTCGGTTGTGTTTCTGCAACAAATGATCTAATAGTGTAATGACTGGTTAAGATAAATATAACCAGCTTGAAGACAGAAGTATTATTGTTCTAGTGATATAACCTAAGAAATTGAATTTTTTCTAAATCAAATTTAGAGAGTGTTGACAATGTTTTCTTATAAAATTTTAAAGACTCATTTCACCGCTGCCGTAACTAATTCGGTTCCATGTTTTCTACTACGTTTTCAGAATACCAAATAAAAAACATTTTATTTTGTTACTTTCCGATATTACACTAACACATATCTACAGCTGTTTATATTTGAACGATGCAAGATATTATAAATTGGTTTGGTGGTTAGTGCAAGTCTACTAGTATAAGGCGGCAGGGTTAACGAATTCCTCTGTAAGCCACGAAGACAAAATAGCAGGAACTGTTTTTGCACAGATTCAATGCTATTAATGTAAACATTGTAAGTTGGATCCCAAATTATTGAAACATACTCAAGAATAGGCCTGACAAGAGATATATACAATTGTATTGTTATATATGAATCTTTCGCCTAATGTTTTATGAAACCAAGTACTGCACGTAATTTGTTAACAGTAACAGAGATATGCTGAATAAAATTTAGTTTAGCATCTAATGAGATTCCAAGATCGAGGACGGATTCCAATCTTTTTAACGTATAACCATTTAAAACATTAACAATTAACTTTTATATAACATCTACGAAAGAAACACATTTATTTGCGTTTTTCAGGGTTCAGCTCGATTAAATTAAGTCTACACCATACATTAAAAGCATCTATATGCTTTTGTAAGAGGGTGTGATCGGCATAATTATTATAACTTAGGAATATTTTTACGTCGTCAGCATACATAAAAACGTTTGAGAATTTAATAGTATTTGGTAGATCATTAATAAATAAGGAAAACAGCAATGGGCCAAGATGACTTCCCTGAGGAACACCAGCAACAACGGCTATTAGTTTAGAGATAATGTTTTTAACACGAACATTTTGTTTTCTATTTGTCAAGTACGAATAAATCCACTTAAGGGAGTTCTGTGTAAATCTCATTTTTATACCCTTCACACAGTGAAAAAGGGTATATATAGGTTTGTCATTCCGTGTGAAATTTCTACAATTTTGATTTCCGACCCCATAAAGTATATATTTTCTGAAAGCTTATGAATATAGGAGTCGATTAAGCCCTGTCAGTCTGTCAGTCTGTCCGTCTGTCCGTGTGTATGTTGAAATCAACTTTTTGAAGCCCCCCGACATCGCTTGGACTCGGGTGGGGTATTAAAATATCAGAAATATTCGGGAGTAGATCGGTATAGAAAATCAGAAACATCGGTACATAAACAACTGAGATATGAGCAAAAACCCACGACCACCTCGATTTTTTTTTCACAAAAACAACATTACAACAACAACATACATACATACAAACGTGTATACTGGTTAGAGAAAACGTGGCATTGAATCCCAGCTGAGCCAAAAAAAATTTTTTTTATTTTTTTTTTAATTTTTTTTTTTAATTTTTTTTTATTTTTTAAATAATATATTATTTATATTTTTATTATTATTTTTTTTTTAATTTTTTTTTTTAAATATTTTTTTTT
Source organism: Phyto melanocephala (assembly GCA_941918925.1). Taxonomy (NCBI): domain Eukaryota; kingdom Metazoa; phylum Arthropoda; class Insecta; order Diptera; family Rhinophoridae; genus Phyto; species Phyto melanocephala. The sequence continues at coordinate 113,570,513 of OW799237.1, forward strand.
TATTTTTTTTTGTTTCATATTTATTATATATATTTTAATTATTTTTTAAAATTTTTTTTTTAATTTTTTTTTTAAATTTTTTTTTAAATTTTTTTTTTAAATTTTTTTTTTTTTTAATTTTTTTTTAAATTTTTTTTTATTTTTTTTTTAACATACATGCGTAAATTTATAATTTTACAATGTGGATGTTTTTATATATGTATGGTTTTTATATGTTTGTACGTATATCATATGGAATGGTGATACAAACTACTGTTATTGCATGACTACACGGTGTGAAGGGTATATAAGATTCGGCACGGCCGAATATAGCGCTCTTACTTGTTTTATTAGAAGTTTATGGTTAACTTTATCAAAGGCTTGGCTGAAGTCGGTGTAAATAACATATGTTTGCTTTTGTTCAATAAAACCACGATTTACAAGAGTAGTAAACTGCAACAGATTTGTAACAGTCGAACAACCTTTACGAAAACCATGTTGTAAGGGAGACAATATAGATGTTACATGATGGCAAAGATGGTCAGTTATAATTTTCTCAAAAATTTTATCGATAAAACAAAAAATAAAATATAATTTGTCATCCGTGGCATTTAAACTCAGTTAAGTTGCTCTCTCGCTCATTGCAAAAGCTTAAATTTTTTTTATTTGTAAAAATCTGAAACTTATTAGATATTTTTAAATTCTGGAGGGACATTGAACGCACAGAATGGTCTAGTTCCGCCTATGCTCTCGCCGCTCATGACGCTTAAAAAAGTAGAAAGTACGCCTACTATTTTCGTTGTATACGTCTGAGCTTTGTGTTCTGTAACTTGAAAAGTTAAACTACATTGATTTAACATTTTTTAAGGAAGGCGTAAAATGCGTGGTGTGAGCTTTAATTATTGTGTATCTTACTCTTAAACATTGTTTTTGTAGTGATGCTTACCACCAAAAATACATTTTAATTTGATTTCTTTACAATCATCGAAATTTCCAATTATTGATTTTCCACATCCTGTTGCTTGTTACAACTTTTTTCGCTGTATTTATTTTGCGGTTCTAATTACTCAGTAATTTCCTAGCCTTCAAATTTGTCCGACATCTGTTGGATGTCTGCTAGAAATATTTAAAAACACATAAGAATTCTATACGAATCCTAACAGACTTTTTAGCGACAAATATATTAAGCGGTTAGCACGAATTCTGCCATGTGTTATCCGACGTTTCTGATAAAAGTCCGATAGAAATAGGTATAAATTTTGATGCATTCAGCGACAATTGTACAGATTTCGTAATAACAGTCTTACAGAAATCATATTAAACTTAGATATTTTTTTTTATTTTATTCAATAATTTTATTTTTTAATTAATTAAATAGATATATTTATATTATCTTGGCTGTGAGGCATGAAGAGACAAGGAGCGAATGTTTACATGAAGAATAAGGTCTACATATCGCACAGTCTCAGTAACCACAATGAATACATAAACTTGAGCGGATCCTATTAACATCAAGATATGAAAGCTAATAAACGAAGCAGGAAAATTATAAAATATTACACGAAACCCTGCAAGCCTGATAGTCAAGATAGACAGCCAAAGCCAAGGGCAGGTGGACAACCAGACTCGTCCCCTGTCATAAAAACTGGATCGGAAGAAAGAAAGATAGGGGAAGTAAACTATCACCTGACCCAAATGCTCCCAGGGTACAGATACTTCCAATAGTATATACATACGTAAAGCAGGCAAATTCGAAGCACTCTACTGCCTATACCAGGAGCGCGAAGTAAAAGATGAACATACTTCTCTTAAGTGCTATGGATAAATCCGAGCGATCAAAATAGAAAAGTAAAAAAGGTCCAAAAATTATTGATAATATGAACCTTCTCAATTTTAAACTTAAAGTTAAAAATGATCTGGATTTATTCCATTCAAGACTGAGCGGAATCAGTGGAGCTCTCGATGAAGGCAGCGATAAGGGCGAGACAAAAAACAGGAAACCATCCCGTGGTATTGCAGAACGCAGCTCCAGGATGGATCGCATTTTATGGGTGGGCGAAAAGAGAAGTTTGTTTAGTTTGTGTGCCAAAGGGGAAAGAGCAACATAAAACATTGGTGATGACCTTGGGTGTACTTTCATACTGTTATATTGTTATTTAAATATCTAAAACAATTCTTTCAACTAATTATTAATTTTAAGAAATTCTACTATTTATTTTAATATTAATTTTTTTTATTATTTATTTAATTTTAAATATTTGCTTTTAGTTCCTTTTATTTTATTTTATTAATCACTAAATTATTTGTTTAATTTGGGAGAATTAAGCCATTTTTATTTATTTTTTTTATTTAAATTTCACACTTTTGTCAGATAAAGAGTGAGCCACAAAAAACTTATAAATAATTGTTTTAAGTTTAGTATAAAAATTCTCAAAAAACGTTAATTTCTTGAAATATTGTAGAGATTCTTTTAACATTAAAATCTTTTCACATTACCCGGTATTTTTGCAATTCTTCCAGAAAACCTCCCATTATAGACTTTACTCGGGTAATGTTGTCCACTTACGCTTGAGATCAGACATGTCCTGTGATACCTTTCCTGTTATTTAATTCTTTTTATACAAGAGCTCAATAACTTTTCAAGGGCGAAACAGTTTGGTGGATATGCCTTCAATGATAAAAATTTAAATTCTTGTTTGAATACCTTTTTCGCATAGCAATATTATTCCAAATTGGGGCCAGAATTATGAAGGAACTCTGTGCTGTTTTAAAGAGAGATAAAAAACCGTTTTTGTAGACACTCCATTATGTATAATTTTGTGTTTATCGTGCCTGGTGTCTCATATCATTGGCTTCTTTAGTCATAATGGAATATAGTTTGCCACATAAGAAACTTCTTGGTGAATTTTGTTTGTTTTTATACCCTTCAGATGGGATTGTAAAAGGATGTGCATAAGTTTATCATTTTAAATTGTTATTTCTACAACATTCATCTGAGATCCTACATAATCCTATATATAGTGTATGAAAGGTATATAAGATCCAGCACCACCAAATACAGCGCTATTAACTATTTTGATCGACATTGCTCCTACACATTACGTCGTCTGTCAGCCACATAAAAATCTTGACCCGAAAGTAGTGAAAAAATCTGCCAGTGCAAAAGTTTTATAATCAATCCATGACACAAAAGATGTATTTTTTTTATATATAAAACTTAACCTCAAATATTTTGTTCGTTCGGTTGCTTTGAAGTTAAATATTTATTGTATGGCGATCTCGAACTTTTTAAACTTTACATGTCCTTAACCCAGCATTAGCTTTGGCTTTATGCTCGAAAAAATCAGGGCATTTACAAGCTGCTTTTCTGCTACAAAAGAGGTGTTTGAGTTGTTTTACCTTATCAGTATCTGTAAGACCTTTATTTCTTACCGATCCAGACTTGCCTTCAATGTTCAAGTCTTTCTTGCATTGTTAAATGGCATTTTCAACTGTGTGACGATGAACCTGCTATTTTTCTAATATTTCTAATTAAATTAAGTGAAAACAAGTTTGACTTTAAGAATTATCAGCGTGATTTAAGCCAGAAACTGTAAGCAAAGCACACGATTCATTCAAGTATAAACAAAATTAAATTAAACAAAAAATGCGCTTGTTTTAAGAAATTGTAATATGGTTTGATCGTTCCATAGTGCAGTAACTTTATAACTTACGATTTAATATTTAATCAGCGATACGTTTTATTAAAACTAAAAAGGAACAGTTAAGGCAGAATTAGTCTTTACTTTCTGTTCCGTTCCGAATCAGCTGACTTCATTCTGTTAAATAGAAAATGTGTACAAGTCGTTAGTTGTTCTGTTACTTTCCGTGCCGTTGCGGACGAACCTGTAGAAAATAGAATTCAACGTTAAGTGACGGCCATTGAGAGAGAAACAGCTGATATTTAGGTGGCTGCAACATAGAGACTCTGTTTGCTTATAGATGAAATCTGACACAACAAATTTTTTTTTATGTATGGACTTTGACGAGAAAAATAAACAAAAAATATAATAAGCTTGTGTTTGTAAGATTACCTTGTAAATTAAGGCAGATGATTTTTTACAGAAGAAGTAACCACAAAAATTAAACAACAGAACGGCACGTCATAGAACGACAACAGAAAGTAAAGACTAATGAAGCCTTTAGTCAAAGTACAAGGTGGCGCAAAAATAACCTTCCGATGTTTTTTGGCTGTAATTTAAAAAAAAAAAGGAAAAACTTTGATTCTTCTTGTGGAATATTTTTATTTGGTCTTTTATTTTTTTTTACATCAAGTCAGAATATGATGTCATGTAAATGGCCGCCGCCACAGTTGATTATCATTTGAGCCCCTTTTATGGCATTTTCCATCACTTTGGCCAAAGCTTCCGGCGATAGGTCCTCACATTCTTGACGGATATTGTCTTTAAGAGCTGCAAGAGTCTGAGGCTTGTTGACATAAACCAGCGACTTCAAAAAGCCCCACAAAAAGAAGTCTGGAGCGGTCAAATCAGGCGATCTTGCTGGCCAGTTCAAATCGCCAAAACGGGAGATTAGGCGCCCGGAAAATGCATCCTTCAGCATATCGGTTGTGGCACGTGCAGTGTGTGCTGTTGCACCGTCCTGTTGGAACCACATGTTTTCCAATCCCAATTCATCAAGTTGCGGCAAAAAGAACTCGTTGATCATTGCTCTGTAGCGCTCACCATTCACAGTAACCGTTTGGCCCGCGACGTCTTCGAAGAAAAAAGGTCCGATTACTCCTCCAGCGAAAACAGCACACCATACAGTAACTTTGAGCGGGTGTAATGGCTCTTCGTGGGTTACACGCGGATTTTCAGTGCCCCAGAAGCGTAAATTTTGCTTATTTACGTACCCGCTAAGATGGAAATGGGCCTCATCACTCATGATTATTTTTGATGAAAAATCATCTTCCTCTTGGTGGTGATTCAGGATGGCTTGAGCGTATGTTAGACGCGATTGGCGGTCAGCAGCTAACAGCTGATGCACCGTCTGGACTTTGTACGGAAACATCTTCAAATCTTGTACCAAAATTCGCTGTAAAGACCGTCGACTTATAGCCATTTGCGTGGCACGTCGTCTGGTCGATGTCGACGGCGCTTCCATGACATCCTCGGCTACAGCAACAATATTCTCTGCAGAACGGCTACTCCGGGGTCTGCCACTCCTGGCAGCATCTCGTGTTGTGCCAGTCTCTTCGAGGCGAGCGGCTAAACGTCGCAGTGTTTCACCAGTAGGCGTTGGACGGCTAGGAAATCTGCGACGAAATTCACGTTGTGCCAAAGTCACCGACCGATTATTGGTCAAATAAATAGTCACCAATATTCCGCGTTCTGGAGCAGTGTTGCGTAACATTGTTTATTAACGTGTATTTTGCATGTGTTTACTACACAAATGTCAAAACAGAACTGACATTAGGGGCCAATTGCAAAATTTTTAGCATTTTCTGATAGGAGGATTTCTTTTGCGCGTGGAAGCTGCTACAGCGTTACGGTCGTAAACATTATTACTTATAGCTAAAGTATGATAAACAAAATGAGAATTATAAAAATATACTGGAAATTTTATAGAGTGTGTTTATCTAAGCAAATGTCTTTAAAATACATTTTTTAATTTGAGACTTAATTTAAATCTTTTGATTCTGCAAAACAAGCCCGTTTTGTACTTGTTTTATGAAAACCAGATATAAATTGTGTTTGAATTTTTAAACACGATTTTTGCTAAACTTAAAAATTTAATTCTTAGATTTAGAACTTCATTTTTCCTTCTGTGTACGTACTTTTTTTCGCTAAATATTTAGAACGAAATAGCAGTTGAAAGCAAATGATTTAGAAAATATAATATTAAATAAGAATTTGTTGGATTAAGCTTAAGTTTTCGCTGGATTGTCGTGTACATGTTTTTTTCGCACTCACTCTTTGTTTCTCGAACTTGTCTGATTCAGACATATCGTACTATTATGCAGGCTAGGTTATCAAAGAATTATTTCACTTCTTTACTTAATATTTATACAAAAAACTATAATACAAAGTTTTCTAATTATAAAGCAAAAAAAAAAAAAAAAACAATAAACACGTGATATTTACTTAGCATTTTTGTTTACCAAAATTTCCGGAAAAAGACAAATTTATTTTCTATAAAAGCCATCATTTCTTTTTGAAATTCACTTTATTTAGTAGCTCACACATCCAGCGATTTTCAAATGTTGTGCCTGAAAATAGTTTCAGTTCTCGCCGTCATCTTGTGTCTAATGCCAGAACAGTCACAGGGAACAGGCATTTTTGCATTTGGCAGTCATCATTACTTCACCAAATGTCCTAATACTATAAACACCACTTATACCAGCGATACTAAATTTTGCTACATATTCCGCAATCCTTGCTATGCAAGACAAGATATGAAGGAACGTCTCCGTACCAATAAACCAAGTAATATTTAAATTAAGTTTCTATATTTATAATATAAATTTTATTAATATATATCTTTCCATAGGATTGTATCTGGTTGACAAGGCAAGTTGTAAAGTGCAATGTAAACGCAACTGTGGTGTCAAAAAGAGTCCTGTTTGTGGCGAATATGAGGGTTCATTAACAACGTTTGCCAATAACTGTGAACTATGGAAGACAGCCTGTATTAAAGGACAATGTGAGTTTTGAATTTTATTGGGTAAAAAAAAAGATTTTTTAATACTAAAGATTTTTAATTTAAATTTATTTTTTGCAGCCATTTTAAAAGTACGTGATGGTGCATGTTCTACGCGAGGATAGATTTCTCAATAAAGAAATATTCCAATAAAAAAAACTTATTAAAAAAACAAGTTTCGAGAAAATATTTTAAACATTCCAACAAATTCTCTAGTAAAAGAATTCTCTTTATTAGGCTAGTTTGTAATAAGTTTGCTTATTAAGGAAAATAAAATTTTACAAAAAACATACAATATTGTCGTTCTTAATGAAATACATCGCAGAAAAAATTATCATCAAAATATATCCCAACCAACACTTGCCTAAAAACTAATTTCATTTTCTATAAATATATTTATTAATGTTATTAATTTCTTATTTCAATCTCGTTTAAAATGTAATTACATCTAAAGATAAACGAAATTTTTATCATACTAATTTCATTCTTAGAAGCAGATTGTTTAATTTTTTATATTTCTTTTTTAAAAAAAATAATTAATTGTTCTATCCTAAAATATAAAACAAGGATAAGGCAAATTGAAGTCTTACATTTAATAAATTTTAATAGTGTTGAGAAAAACTTTATGTATTCAAAATAAAGATTTAAAAAAACAATCCAACTATTCTGTAATTAACTTTGATTTTAGTTAAGTTGTACAAAGTTTTGTCTGTGAATCATAAATACCGAAGAAGTTAGAATTAGTTTTTAATCACTACCTTCGTACTGCATTACAATTTTGATAGCTTACTTGATATATCATGATTGATACTTATTATAGCAATTTTGTGAATTCACTAAATTCGTTGTTTGGATTAAGCCACAAAGTGTTGTAGATTGTTGTCTGTTTCTCTCTTTAGTTTTAATTATACTTTGGTAAGAGAAAATTTTTTACACATTTCATGATGAATGTGAAACTGATAGTTAAGGTGAATTCACCCATTTGTTCTGAACAAAATTTTTTCCGGAGAATAACATCTTTTACTGAGAGTTTTCTGCAGAACGATTCACCCCTTTCAGAAAATTTTTCAGAAAAAACAAAGCTGCCATATAATATAAAAATTCAAACAGTTGTACAAAGTGGCAGCACCGCTAGCAAACTATGTAAATAAATACAAACGTAAATTATTTCATTAAAATATATGTGAAGAAAATATCGGATAGAAGAAAACTAAAATTATTATTTTTAATTGAAGTGCATAAAGTCAATTGGTTTGCAAAAGAAATTTATAAAAAAACATCGAAAATAAAAAAAGTCGCAGTGAAAATAATGTTAAAAGAAAGAAGATCACACGGTTTATTTCACACATTGGTATTATTGCGACCGATTATGACCCTATGGCTTGGTTTTTGTAAATAAATGTAAATGTATAAATAAACTAAAATGTACTTACGACCGATTCCAGTGGCGGCTCCTATTTTATTCCATAAACCCTGTTTTAAATAATTATTTTTGTATGCACTATTGCTCATGTCATACAAACATTCTCTTTCTGGTTTTTTTAATTCCTCTATTAATTTTTGAGCAAAATTTTCATTAAATTCCATTTAAATGGTTAATTTTCGGCAAAAACAATTTTTGTACAATAAATGTACTGACACTGTGTGATGTGGCAACAAAATTCAATTTTCATGTAAATATTGAAAAAAAGTGGCATCCCAATTCAGTTTCTTCTGAACAATAATTAAAATTAAACCAATTCAAGAAAAAACTTTCTGAACAAAATAATCTCTCTCTCTCTCTCAAAAGTAAAACGTCAAACCCAATATAAAAAAAATTTGTTTTGAACTAAAATTTTATGGGTAAATCCAGCTTTAGGGTTAACAATTTTTCTAAGTTCAGAAAACATGAATTAATTTGAATAATTTTTTATTTAAGTAAATTTTGCACAGAACTTGCTTAATTGCGAATCTTTGCAAGATTTTTATATTTCAACATCAGCAAAGAAAATGATGAACAGGGAAGATTACTTAATTGTTCTAAAGAAACCATTGGTACCGAAAAAGTACAATTTTACCAATTTTGCCATCCCTGTCTCATCTCACCACCAACTAGTTTTACGCTTAGTGAGATAAAAAAAATTCATTGTTATTAAGCTCTCTCATTTTACTTTCTTTTATTAATAAAGTAGACACAAATTGCTCGCTTAATACGAAATCGTAATAACTTAAAAATTTTAGAAAATTTTAGTAATTCGTCATTTATTTGAAATGTTGGACTAATTTTTATTTTTATGTGGAATTCTATATATACAAAAAAAAACAAATAATGCGACAATTTCTTTTAGAAAATAAAGAAACCCTAAAGCATTTTCTCTATGTAAAAGTTTTTTTTTACAAATTTAAGAATCTTAAATGAGTATATTTTCGAAAATTATGAAACAGCTTAATCCGAAGAGTTCTTACAATAAAATAAGCCCTCTTTATAAGAATCTAGGTGTGTTATTCTCGACAGTACCCTCTATAAATTGACTGTACTAAACTGATAATGAAATTTTTATTATTTAAACAGTTGTGACTCTCTTGTATTAAACGTTGATATATTCTGTTGGTCTTTAATTTGTTTTTGATATATTATTTGTACTATATGTTGTTGTAGTTTACTAATGTGTTGCTATTCAAAAGTTTGTTTCTAATTATACTTAGTGTGGCCAGATTAGAAGATTTGTTTGTTCAAGTTATTGGGGCTTTTTATTAAAAAATATATTTATTTGCTAATTAAATTTTTTTGATAAATGGCATTTAAAATAATCATATACAAATTGTTTACATTTGAGGTGATTTAAAAAGGCAGGGTAATTTATCTATTGTAATATTTTTTTCTGAAAAAATCTAATTCACCTTTTTTTAACCGAATAGAATACTTGGTTTTCATTAATTTATTACCACTTAAAAACTAAAACGAAAAAATTCTAATGCGACATAAATTTTATAAAATTCTAATAATGTATTATATTATTTTGAGTAAAACTCTTAAAATTATAATTTTTTTAAATAAACCCCTCCAGACCTTTAATTTATTACCGAGTAAAATTACGAAAACTAGTCAAGACTTTATCTTAAATCCATTTTGAAAAGCGAGGGCAGAAAATGTGTTATATTTTTTCACAGAAAAGAAGGCGGTATAAACATGGACTAGGAATGCATCTATACACCTTTTTCCTGACACTGAATTTTAATTTATTGTAAAACAAACAAAATACTAGTAAGATACTTTTGCTGCAGAGAACCCTAGTGATGTGATATGATATTATACACCAATTTAACCTGGTGACTCTGCTAATTTTTTGAGTTTGTATATAAGAAGTCAATGGAGAAGTAAATAACGAATCTATTCTCTATTTATATATTAACAGATATAAGGTATTCTCCTACTATTTTTTTTATCAGAACCATAGAGGATCTGCGGATATAGATCTTTGTCGGATTCTCTAATAATTTATTAACAAATGCTCCAAAGACCATTATTCGCAGACTTATAAAAACTTGTACCAAGTGAAGGTATGACCACGTCTGCAATAGTTTTCAAATATAGAGCAACGATAACTCAATGTCAATGGAATATTTGAACTTTCAAGTATTGTCGATGAACACTATGTTTCATTACGTCTGCAATAGTTTTCAAATATAAAGTCACGATAACTCAATGTCAATGGAATATTTGAACATTCAAGTATTGTCGATAAACACTATGTTTCATTATTTGCAATCCATACAATTTTTCTTTGAGAGGTTATACCAAAAAGGAAGCTATATTCTAGAAGCTTGTTAAATTTTCCTATAATTTTTAAAGATATTTAACTTATGAAAATAAATTTGAAAATTTTGCGGTGACATTTCCTCTTCGCAGAAACATCATTATTCAGTATTCCGTTATATTTTGAACCTTTACGAAAAATTGTCATTGTACCTAAGGGCTTAATACCTACAGTATTAAGTACCAACGTGTAAATGTGATATATATTTTTTTTAGGATTTGATTGAGAATGTTATGTGCATCTGACATTACTTTTAAGAAGACGATTCAACTTTCTGCAGTAGAAAAGGATTGACACCAATAGATCGACAGACCTGAAGCTGATACATCGTTATCCTCAATATAAGCTCTAGTTTTATTTTAACATTGTACATGTGAATGTTAAAATTTTTTTTGTTCCGTTTTAATTTATAATTAATATTAATTTTTTAATATAAAACTATGTGTAGAATTATTTGCCACATGTCACTATATAAATTTTTAATCAATTTTTAAAAATGATGTCAAAAATTAAATTTAAGTATATGAGGTATAACAAACATTTAGTAGATTTAATGTTTCATTGGTATATATAAAGGAAAAATATTCCAATTATTTATTATAATCATTTCAAATATTTTGTACACATATCGGAATGAATATAATAATTTAAATCCGTTAAATTCCATATTTCTAAACGCTGGTAACGCTGCATATAATATTCAAAAGCTCTATTTAAAAAAAGCTTTTTCTACACTACCCCAGATACTATAGCTGCAGTGAAATATTTGTTTACTCACCACAAAGTCTATTAATATTAAGCTTTTTTAGTACAATCCTAACCAGTGTAACCAGGCTAGGGGTTTTCCCCCTATTTACGGTGTTTTCTCATTTAGGGGGTTTCACTATTAGTAATCTATAAAAAACAAAGAGCTATTTATAAAATAGTTTACAACTAGTAAATTATAGAATTTTTTTAAATTTTAAAGTTTAACAAAAATGGTATGCAAGTGACACTGCAGGTGTAAAAGAAATATTTTAATTAATATCATTAATTATCATTAACTTTGAAGGTATTCTCTTATTGAAATTCATCTGTTAAGATGTAATCTACCATTGATAGCGCTTTACTCCTTGTTTTAAAAACTATTATGTTTTTTGTGAGATGTTATCATCGTTGGAGTAAAATCTATTTTCGCCGCGATATTTCTTAAGGTTTGAAAACACCATTGTTTCTTTGTATGCTTCTTAAATCAATCCAATAAGGAGGCATAATATTCCGCCCTTTACTGATGGTTAGTCAAACCGGATTATATAACGTCTATCTCTAAAAACGGTCGCCATGAGCAGAGAAATCTGTCATCATCTTTTTCAGCGCAGATTCACCCTAAGGAAACCATTTTTAAACTGCTGTTTGGACTATGGTCTATTGCTGTGGATCCATGTTACATATGCGATTACAGAACGGAACGCAAAAGTTCGTCTTTACTGCGGTTGAACAAGGCCAAGCACTCCTGCCAAGTTGTTGCACGGTTGCGTTTGTGATCGTTTGTAAGCATATTAGTGATCAACAAAAATTTAATCCGCTGGGATATTTAATCTCTCTCAAATTGAATCTTCATACACTACCACCATCTTTATACGCACATACATATCAACATATTGTGAACTTTTACAATTATTTCGGATGTAAAGCCCTCAACAAGGAATTCAGAATGTGTGAATTTGTTTGTGCTTTTACGGCAACAACACAGCTCTCACACGCACAAACTAAAGTTTATAAACTTTTGTAGTAGTTAGCTGATTGTGAAATGGAACAGTGTCGCCCGCTCTTATATATCGATGCCTTTATCTCGAGGAGGCCAACCTTTTGATATAAAGATCTTAGTTTCTAAGACTCAAATAAACTTGAAAACTTTGTTTTAACGTTGGATAACGATAAGGAGATAATTTTCCATCAATATCCTACGACAATGAGAATTGTTTGATACTAAATATGAACTGTCTACAATATCTCAATGTTTTATTAGCTTCAAAAAGCTCATTTTACTGTTAATGTGGAACCACTTGTAAAGCAGTAGCCATTAATCCAATTTTAGTTATATCATTTAACGACCTTTAATTTAAGCATCTAAATCAAATATAAATTCCCTCATTTTAAAACACTCAAATTATAATCATGACAATCTTGAGTATCATTTACGTTACATAATGATTTATTTATATTCGATTATAATCGAACAAAATTTTTTTTCAATTTATTTAAAAAAAGTTTTTATTTCCTAAACAATTTCTTCACTTGAAAATTTCGTAAATCGCTGAAATTAGACTGCGAAAATGGCACACGTAGAAAAAAGTGATTATTTTGATACGACGATTATTCAGGTTTTTTATCTATTTACACACACACAAATCAGAAACAGCATGTGTATTTTTATGTCTATGTGTTTGTCTTTTATATTATAGGTATATATGTATGTGTGTCTGTATTTTTGTTTAATTTGCCATCTCATAATGTGTGTTGTAGTTATTCAGTAGTAGTATTCAGACGTTTATAAGATCGTATCGTTCGAAAGCCATACATTAATTTATGTCATATTAAGTGTCTAATGATTATTTGTATTTGCCATGAATGTGTGTAATTTAAAATAAGTGTGTGGCATAATCAACTTTCGAACTAGATTTTGCCAAAATTGTTGGAATTTTATTAAAAACAAACATTAAATACTGCATTGAATTGGCTTGTACATAATATTTGTAAATGACAAATGTTAAGTATTCACTACTTTAATGAAAAAAGAATAATTGTACGTTAGCATTCCATGTATAAGTTACAAATTAAGAATTTTTTCAAGTTTTTTTTTAATATTTGCACTATATAAATTTATTAAAAGTATTTTTTTGTCCCATCTCCTCGCCAAAAGAACTATTTCTTTTTTTTAAGGCCAAAATCGAAGCTAGCCAGCCTGGGACATCCTGTTCTTAAATAAGGAGAGAGAGAGAGAGAGAGAGAGAGAGCGTTCTGAACCGATAGAAGTAAATAGTAGTCGATCTGGGCATGTGATATGTCGCTGAGATTTGTCAGGATGGAATATTAAGGTTCATGTCTAGCCGCTTATTCTGAGCGTTTTTCGGCCAATACACGCATCAAACAAATCAGTTGCACAGGTTACCTGTGATGGTCTGACCAGACTTAAGCAGCTCATGATGTATGGGATCCTTTTGCTCCCACCAAATAAATATTTGACTCTGGTATCTATTCAGCTAGTTAGCCGGGCTTTATGTACGATCTCTTATACTTTCGGTTTTTGTATGTTTTTCATCGCAAACAATGATTCAGGAACGATTTTTTTATAAGTAGTTTTAAAGCATCATTTCGATATGTAAAATAGTCTAGTCAAGATTTTTCGGCTTCAAGTCTTATGGAATCCAATAATTTTCGCTGCCTAAAAACATTATGAAATTGCTCTTTGTTGTACTACCCCATGATTTTGCTGGCTTTGTTCAGTTAATTTGGGGCTTCCAACTGTTTTGACTCAATTAATTTTTTTTTGCTTATCGGGGAAACAAATGTGGCTGGGGATCCACCCTTGGCTAAGTAGAATACAGAATATTACTAAAACTACTAAAGTTAGAAAAAAAATATATTTTTAAATAAATATTCGAAACAACAACAATATACTAAATATTGTTAAATTTCGAGCTTTACGTCTACTTTTATAAAAACAGGTGCTAAGCAAATACACTAACATTTTGCAGGCTTTTGGAGTAGTTTTTTATTTTTATCAATTCATCTATTGCTGCTTAAGTAATTGACACAAATTAAATAATTTTAGCTATTAAAGTGTGTGCGAGTTCATTTTTTTATTGTTTTTTAGTAAAACACAAAACTATTTAAATTATGAAAGAAATTTCACCTTATAGTGTACGAATATTGTAACCGCTTTTATTGGTACCAGCAACCACATGCCAGAGTGTAAGTCTGAGGTACATACATAAGTCCAAGTATCAACTGTAATACGCATGTTAACTAAATCTTGTTTTGAATGTGTAAATATATAGTACATATAAGATGCTTGTTTTTTCAATTCCATACTTGCAGCAAATTCACCGGCAAAGGCAATAAGAAATGTACAAGTTGTAATTTAAGGCCATAACAAAAAAAAAAACAAAAGCAAAATTTTTAGTATTTTGAGTATGATGTAATTTTTTCTTGCTGTCTTTCTTGTAAATAGCCGCTTGTTACATACATTTGATAAACCAAAAATTGTGTTTATTTTGTATGTGTGTGTGTGTAAATAACTAGTACGACTTCCATAATTTTAATTAAATTTAAAGCAAAACAAACTACTTAAAGAGTATTTGGATATTTAACAAGTTTTCTTGTTAAAAACACAAGATGTGACTAATGTTCTTCTATTTCAGATTTTTTATACAAAGTGAACGTATTTTAGAAAAAAAACTCTTTAATTGCAATTGTTTACTAAGAAAAATTTTAGATAAGTTATATTTTGAAAGAAAATTTAAGGTTAATTTTATATTTATATTATTGTCACACAAAAACATGGTTGATGTGATCATAATCTAAGAGAAACAGTATTTTTGTTTTTTTTTTTGTTTTTATATAAAGTGTCGTGCAGCCGTCAAATATATTGAAAATATGGTACTACACGAGCACAAAATAGTTTCAAAATGATTAAAAATTTTATTTGGTTGTTGGCTTTAAACCAGTCTAACTAAATTTCACTAGTGCTTATACCAGATCGTCAGTAGATCTTTTACCCAAATTCTGGAAATAGTTTAAACGGTTTGAATTAACGAAATGAGAATTCAAAAGTAAAACAAAAATCTATGAAAAAAAACTTCCTCAGAAGCCCAACAAAGATTTGTATTCTTGTTTAAAGTATTTTATTTTTGTAATTAATTTCACATTTGAAGGATCGCCGCGAATAACGTTGCAAATGACAAAATAATAATTTTTCAGGAGAGCAAAAAACTTATTTAAAGGATTTGATTATCTCTTTTTTTTAAATACTTTTCTTTTTGTACCTCTGTTACACTTATCAATCACTTTCGACAATTCCGTTCGTAGACTTTTGTTTATAACTTGCAACGTTCTTCCACTGACTGCCTCATTGTAATTGCGTTTTGACGGTGATATAATTCATAATTTTGATGTTTTGGTGTTTGAACAAATGTAAGAGAGTAATTCTAACGGTAATCTGCAAAAAAACAGGTTTTGCAATATTTGTCTTTTACAACGTTATTCGCGGCTTTGTTTCACTTGTCTAGCAGTTCGTCAACACTAAATGTATATAAATGGCAACCAAAAAATAAAATTTTTCATTTACAAATAATTTATTTAATTATTCGGGATATGCACCCAACTAATCTTTCAATATTTAAAGCTTTAACTTTAGAGTATTTTCTAAGGACGATACGAAACTAAATCTATGCACCTTGAACATTTTGTAGAATTAAATAAATAATTTTTTGTTGTAAATTTGCTTAAATCTCGACATTATTTTAGGCTGCTATAGGCTGCGGCATTCCTACAAATGCCACCAGAACGGCGGTAGGACATATTTTACTAACAGCTGTAATACCGATATTCTTTACTCAGACTAACTCATTTTTTCGGCTGCCATTTAAGAACTGCATACATTGTATAATTATGAACAAATGAGCAAAAGATTAATTTCGACCTTATAATCTTCTTTCAGACATGAAATTCTCTCTGTACACAACCTCCAAGTACAAGTATGCCTTTTATGATAGTTTTCTGTATGTAGAAGTAGTTATTTTCCTGCAAAGACAAATTTTAAAATTTCATTAAAAAAAAATAGTTAAGTCTGTTGAATCTGATAAGTCTTAGTAAATTTGTTTTTGTATTTCAGTATTTTGTGTTTTAGTTTAGCTCAGTTCATTGCAGTTTCTTTATTTTTTTTAATATTTTTCGTTTTACAAAAAACATACTGACCGACAGATCTAAAGACATAATACATATTTAATAATTATTTGTTACTTTATTATTCAGACTCACTTTCAATCACTCAAAATGCGAAAGCAAACAAGACCTGACAAACACAATTAATTTATAAAGAAAGTACTCACAAAGTAAGTTCAAGGCATCTGTTCAATAACTGCTTAAAGCAATACAAACGTCACTCTCTAATGGTTATAAATCGTTAAGAAAAAAACTGAAGAAATAAAATAATAAACCGCCAAGTTTTGAGTCGCTATTAATTAAAATGCACTGCAGTTGTTTTTATATTTTCACAAGAGAGAAAGAGATAATTTTACAAAAATGAAATTAAAAATAAATATGTAACAGTCATTGGCCCTCCATCACATGCAGACATTGTTGACAATAACAGACTGATATGTAGTGAACATTGGCGTAGCTACAAATATTTTATGGGGGGTGGTAAAATCTCAAACTAAATTGAATTTATATTTTTATTTAATTTAAATATTTAACTCTTTCAAACTCTGGGGTGTGTCAAAAACAATTCTGGGCATTGCAGCCACCACTTTCACTTTTAAATTCTTATTAATGCTATTTCTGCACATCCAACGTTTGTTGCAAATATTTCCTCAGACATATTATTTTTAGGTCAACCATATCAAAACTTTCGATTAAAAGAAAATATTAAATAATAAAAATTTTTAAAAGCACTTATAACTATATAATAGTCTTCAAATATTTACTGAAAAAAAATCTTCCATTTTTAACTTTTTCAAAAATATTTCGATTTAATTTTCAGTTTGTTTTTATTTGTTCTGTAGGAGAAAACAACATTTTGTTGGCTCTGTACTGTATCAGCTGTTTGCATTTGCAAAATTAACTTCATATCACTATGCTTTTAATTTCCCTTTTATTTGGCAAATTGCTTAATTTCAACTAAACACTCTTTTCTTCTTCGTACTTTTTATGACAATGTTTTGTGGATGTATAAACATGTGTGTGTGTGTGTGTGTGTTATTAGCGGTATATTGATTTAAATGTTTATATTAATCAAATGAGACATGTATGTGTTTATTGACAAATGTTAAAGAAAAAAAATTAAAAAATAATTAGAAATCGAAAATATTTTCTGGCCTTTTCATTAACACTCACATGCATACATAATATATACAAACGTGAAATGCAAAATATATTTAAAGTGAAATTGATTTCCTAAAAACGAAATTATAATACATGAAGCATGGATGTGGATATACTTGTGTGTATGTAATAAGTTGATTTAATTTCGGCTGTCTGCTCGCATTGCAATTGAAAGTTTTTAAATGTGGTTTAATTTTTAGCCAAATATTCATTAAATTTTGGTTAAAAAAATATTGATAAATGTTGACAGACAAACACTTGATTATCAGGAAGGAAGTTGAGAATTAAAAAAAAATTGTTAAACATTAAAAGATATATTTAAAAAAAAAAAACTATTCATAACATTAGATAAACGCATAGTAGCAGAAACTTATAAACTTATCGTATAAGAAACCACAATAAAACTAGTTAGTTGTTGCTGCTAAAATCATTATTAATTTTCTCTAGCCAGTTTGCTGTTGTCCACATGTGTATTAAGAGTGTTAGAGTTTTTGCTTGATGTGTTTTAGAAAAATCCTGTCTTTAAGATCAAGTTAATGCCACTGCTAGTTGTTGCCATACGAAGCGTTCGCTTAGATACAGGAAGTCAAAAAAATTTGTTTTTTTTTTTCAAAATCTTGCAAAAGAAAAGCTGTTTCTGTTACAGTTATCATTTAGTTTTTTATTTTTCAAACCAAAAATTATTATTTACAGCTGAGATGTTCCATCTTTTGGTTAAATAAACATGATGAATATTCTCAACTAAATTACAATTTTTAAAGTAAATTAGCATAATTTTTAAATTTGGGCTCAGTACGCTCTCATTTGCCAATAAGTCCTAGACTTGACAAAAGTCGTTAAAAACTCCCTAATAATGCCATTCATCACCACGTGCATACAAGTATTGAATTAAAGGTATCGTGGTCTAGATTTAGATTTAATGTTTTATGAAATTTTTTTTAATGTTTTCCGACGCCATCTTTGATTTCGTATTTGAACATGGTTTACTATTTTGTACTAGTCTTGCCCATTCACTAAATATTCATATTGACGGGGCAAAGAAAATATTCAACCGCCATTTTTTTAGGATTTCATATTAAATTTTACAATTTATCAGAATTTACTGTATTCGACTGGTCAAGCACTTTAATTTGATATCAGTATTGAGTGATTTTAATGGGGCAAATCATTTTATTTGGAATGCCATCTATGATTTAAAAATTGTTCATAATTTTCTATATTTTACTAGTCAAGCCTATTCACTTGATATCTAAATTGTTGGGTTTGACTTAGGCAAAGTCATAATTTCTATTTTTGACCCACATATCCTCCATTTTATTTAAAACGCCATCCTGATTTTTACAATTTTTCAGAATTAACTGTATTCGACTGGTCAAGCACTTTAATTTAATGTAAATATTGTGTGATTTAATGTGACAAAGCCGTGATTTCTATATTTCACCCATAACACCGCCATTTTATTAAGAATGCCATCTTGGACTTTATAAGCTATTCATAGTTCACTGTATTTGACTTGTCAAGTCCTTTCAAGTGATACCAATAATGAGGCGGTAAATTTTCATTGTCTCCATTTTAGAGTGGCGCACGTTAAATATTCAAAATTTTTATAGAGAATAATATTCTGTTTATCAAGTTCCTTCATTTATTACCCATTTTGAGCCTCTCTTTTGTTAAAAAGGTTTTTTTTTTGTTTGTAAATTTTAAGAAGTTACATTTTGTCAGTTTTTCTCACAAATAACTTTGAAGACAGTAACCGAAATCTTTTGTCACTATTGTAATACAAAATTAATTAATTATAAAATATTGTTTTAAAATAATTTTTGCTTATTATTTTGCCAATTATTGTCTGCTTTATCCCAAATTGTCCAAAAAATATTAAAGAATACATACAAATGTATACAAAAAATATGTGTGGGCTGAAACTATAAACTTTTGTGCTAAAAACATGGGGGAAAAAGTTTGAGGCAGTCGTCTTTATTTGCTTATATCTCACAGAGTTATGGAACGATTGTTCTTGCTGTCAATAGCGCTGCATTTGCAAATATTTTTAAAATATGCAAGGGCTTCCCAAAGTTGATTTCAACTAAAAGCCGAATTGACAGTCAATGCTAAATCACATAACATATTTATAGGGTTTCACAAGATATATACTTTGTGAATCGGAAATGAACATTGTAAAAACTACAAATGAAATGAAAACTTATATACACCCTTGCCACCTCAGGTGAAGGGTATAATGAAAGACACAATATTTTTCATATAAAATTGTACAACCCAGCTTTCTTTCAGCTCATTTTGTGTTGAAAGAAATTTCCAATATTTTGATAGCAATATGCATTTAAATAGAAAGAGATACACTTCAATCTATTAAACTACTAACATACATACAAGTTATATAATTTATGCTGTTAAAATGATGCAGAGCAATTAAATTATTATTGTACAAAATGTATCCATAACACAAATTAATAAAATATGGAAAGAAAATGTTTGGCAAATTGAAAATTTTAGTAATTTAGGAAATGATGATAATTCAAAAACTAAATAACAATTTTATACCAATTTATGAATGATAAACAATCTTGAGCATACTTGTGTGTCAAAACCTGAAAATAATGATAAATGATTTTCAAAGTGCAGAAGTTTATGAACCTTTTCACTTTTCTTAAAGAAAAAAAAATCATAAAAAACATAAACGATAGCACTCTTACAAAAATCAACAAATTGTATTCAAATATAATCTAGCTAAAGACCACCTTAATGATGAATTTCAATTTATTTATTCAAGTGCGTGTGCCATCATTAATATTAATAAAATACAGTTATTTTTTCATTAAAAAATTTTTAAAAATCATATTCACACATCTTGTTTAACATTTTTTTATTATTATTATGAGATTGAATACAAGTAAATATAGTTCGTGTTCGTAAATAAATAAATTTAAGGTGAAAATTTCTTTTTTTTTTTTCTCCCCTCTCTACAAAACATGCTTCGCATTCCACTTCATTTATAAATATTTGAATTGAATGAAATTTCAAGTTAAAACAATAATTAAATAACTATTATGTATGTACATATGTTTGTAATAATGTTTGTGCATTTAACGTCATTGATATTGTAAATAAAACACAAAAAATAACAAATAAATAAATATGGTCATGTTGTTGTGAATTGAATAAAAAACAATACTTTTTGTTGCTTAAGTCTTTTGTTTGTAGTGAGGTAATACTTAGTTGTTGTAGTTTTAATTTAAATATATGAAATTATTTGAGGAATGTAAAAACTTTATTGGTGATATTTGTTTATTTGTTTTATTTATTTATTAATTTTAAGTTTTTCGATTTAAAAAAAATGATTTATATAAACGTAAGCGTGTTTGTGTGATACTTCAATATTGGTATTTCATTATTGTATACAATTTTTTTTTTTTTTCAAATTATAAAATCATATCATAAAATTAAATCAAAATTATTTACAGCATTTCTATTTTAAGCGCTGATTGTCAGACTGATTTCATTCATATCAAGAACTTATATAAAATTAAATTTAAACTAGGCCTTAGCACACATATCTCAAAAACTAATTTAATCATTTTGCTACCTGTGGAGTGTTTACTAGACAAGTGGTAATAATAGTAACAACGATAATAATAAAAATTATAACAATAATATTGAGTATCCAAATTTTAGAAAAGAAGTGGTTCTAGAGTGCACTGAACCGTGGCAGAGAATATATTTTCCCATCTCCTTGACTATGGTACTCGTCAGCATCTCCGTTTGTTTGAAAGGATCATTACAATCATTATTAGGAGTCTACTCAGCACAGAATGAATTTAGGAACATTTACATAATTATTATTTTATATTAAAGCCTCATCCGATGATAGTCTTTTTATTTATTTTATTCAATGCTTTCAACACAAGCACAGATCTAAAATACGCATTTGGTATATTGTAGATTTTATTAAAATAAAAGAATTGTTTGTTTATTTACCTTGTTTGGCTGTCGGTAGCAAATTATATAATATTATTGTATAATATTCAAAGCTGCCAAAATGCTGTCCTTACAACCGTTATGTACTGCATTCAGGAAAAAAGCACTTGCATGATAAAAAGAAGATGCTTACGTCCAATGGAAACAACGTCAACTTAGTAGCTCCTTTTATCGTGCTATCATTGCTAAGTTACTAAGATCGGTTGACCCCATAATTTCCATCTCACGAAATTAGTAACTCATCCAATGCATGTCAGACCAAATTGGAAATATATTTTAAACCTCAGCTAAACACCGCCTCAAACAGTTAAGCATTGCAAGACATATATTCGCCATGATAGGACATCGTATGAATGTAATCCTCGCAGGTCGGCTTCCTAACTAAGACCAGAGTGATATTGGCTGGTAGGATGTTGTGGTCAGTTTAGTACGTACTGGTCCAGGAATAACAACACTTGCCCTGATCTATGTTCCACGTATTGAATTGGCTCACCTTATGTCTTCAGCCTATTAAATTGGCTAACGAATCTAACTTAGCTTGATTCTAGAGCATTATGAAATCTCCCTCTAGGCATTGTTATATTAATAGGTCTGGACCTTACATAGCAGGCGGGACTGAACGATAAAAAAACTAAATAATTAATTTATGTTTTGATACATATATTTACATATCAAGCTTTTGCTAAAATAACAACAACAATCGAGTTGCTGATATGAGTTTCAGCCACATGATCTTTAAAGTTTAGAATTGATTCTAGGATTTTTGGGTTTACATAGTAATAGGCAAGTCCTCAGTAAGCCATAAGATAAACTCTTCCAATTTTTGGCTTCATATAAGTGGAAATGATAGATGTAAAAATGCCAAGATAAAGTATTTTTTAATATACCATGATTATATATTAAGCATAGATTCAAGGGGAAGTTAACGAACCTTTCTCCTTATAATTTTTTGCAATTAAAAACACATATTTCATGTATTTTAGTGAAAACTCCACCCCCATGAATAAGCTGGCTCTGCGCCTACCCTATACAGAGATAATAGAGTTCTTCCCATCCTCGGCTATTATTTCCACTTAGTAATTATAGAAACTCTGCAGAGAGTGGTACCGTTCGAAATCAGTACCACCTTAATATCATATTGATAAATTCAAACATTTCAATCATTCGATCATCAGTCAATCATTCAATCATTAAGCAAATATTTTCCATGCTGTGCCTGTTCGTCGGCCTTTACTCTTTCTGCAAACCTAGTACTTTTCTGTGGATGCAAAATATTTTGATAAATTTTTTTCTTGGAAGTAGAGATATTAGCACAGATTGCTTTAACTACCGATAGGCTGCCAAAAAAAAGTAGAGATTAACCTAATGACCCTTAATTCTGCTATTATCAACATTGAAGCACAGTAGCGATGACTCGATAATCAAAGAACTCGCTGTGATGTATCCGATAAGCTGAAAATAGTTTTAGACAAAGAAAAATCCAAACAATTTTTTTTTAAATTCTTTTTTTTGGAACCGACAGATACGTACAAATAGTCAAAATAATAATTCTACTTAAACATTCTATGGCAAAATTTGTTGCAACACTTGCCATTATCGTGATCATTATAAAGACTTGAAATAAAAATATTTTTTGTTTTTTGATTTTATTATTTTAGTTTAATTAAAGCAACGTTATCCTTACCACCACTTAAAGTTATAATCTGACTTGTTTCGTGTGTGCTACTATTGACAACTATTTTGCAGCAACAAATTAAATCATGCAATTATAACATCTACCAAAATTACGTTTATATGACTTGATTAAATAACTATGGATTTTCCATATTTTCATCAATATTTATTTGTACCAAAAACCTGACAATTATACTTGTCATACTGTCCAAAAGAAATACAGTCGTTAAAACAGCTTATCCAAAGATAAATACTATATATAAATGATATCCTTTTACTCTTGTTGGAGTAGAAGTCATCTGTTCTATGGCCGTGAAAGTTTTGAAGTCTGTATTGATGGAACATATTCTAAACATTAGGAAAATGGCTCCTATCTGAGCAGAGCTTTTTTTGAAACCTCTTTTGAAAGCAAACAAGTAATACCCGCAAATGTTATACTCACCGAAATTCTCCAAGTTGTATGATCGATCAAAAAGAAAAGCATGCAAATTTTAACCTCAAAAATTAATTCTATTTCTAGTTTGTATTTAAAAAAAAATAAAAATAAACTAGAAAATGTCTTTACAACTTATCAACAAATTATAATAAAGTTGGGTGCAAATAATTAAATTTTTTTGGCAAAAACCTAGTGTTTTTTTTAACGAACCTCTATTTAAGTACGTTCCCTGCAAGAACAGTGACGGTCATTTGACCGGTTATATGACTGGTATTAGTGACTGATATATCCGTTAAAGTTGCTATTAGTTTCTTAAGGGCAATGTAAAAAAAATTACTTTTGTGTACATGTGATTTCTCTTACTTATTAGTTCTGTCGACTGCAAAACATAAGTATATCTGGACTACTTACACTACAGCTGTTTCTAATCAAATATAATGTAAATATTAGTCACACTTAACGTATATGTATATCGGTCAAAGCTAACCAGGTATACATATATTTTACTCGTACAATAAAACAAAATTTATTATCTTGTATATTATTTATTATTATATATTTAATTACATTGACTTTTTTATTACCATTAATACGTTAATTTCACTGCTTCCTGGATGGGCTCAATTTAATCCATTTCCATGGTATTAGAGTCACTGGTATTATGGCTGGAATTACTAAAGTAAAAATTATGAGAATATACAAAGGCATATACATACATATTCATGTTTGGCTGCTACCTTTCGTACTTACCTTTTATTTCTTGAGTATTTTATAAAAAAACCTCGTCGAAAGAATTGCAAATTGTTTAATAAAATTTACTTTCTGTTACACTGAATTAAAAATTTTTCACAATAAATTTCCAATTTTAAACGTCAACAAATCAACATACATTTTTTGTCTCACTCTTGCATACGCAATATTTATCCTGTAGCAGGAATTATATATTAAATTGCTACAATAATGTTAGTACAAACATTTTGTATGTGTTAGTTTGAGTCATTCATTTCTTGTAGGGTTGTGGTTTGTGCAAAAAAAATTAACTAGGTTGTTGGCAAGAATGAACCAAAGTAACCGATTAACCCGAGTCTAAATTATGCCATTTATATCGGTAGAAGATTTTTCTTTGTCATGGCTACCATAACATTGAACGAGATACTGAATAAGCATCCCTTTTTTTAATACCGATCTATTACTATTGATCCATTTCGAATAAGGCGAGTAGACAGACAGACTTAATGAGAGAATGACGGACGTAAAAAATTCCAAGAATAGCCTCTTGTATTCTGCTACTTAAATATTTAAACGGAGATCAAGCAATATCACTAGAAAAACAAAACTTCGTATTTTCAACAGTAGTGTTGAGAAAGCTACAATCATTTACAAACCGCTGTCTACGTCAAATCCTACAAATTTTCTGGCCGTACTGGGTCACAAACGAACAGCTTCTTGAATTGGCAAACCTCAACTCGATCGAGAATGAACTAAAAAAACGTAAATGGAAGTGGATTGGGCATACACTAAGAAAGCCTCCACATGAAATATCACGCGCAGTGATGGAGTGGAACCCGCAAGGTCAACGAGGTCCTGGTCGACCACGCTTAACGTGGATAAGAAATATAAAAAATGATTATGAAGATATCGGACTGACATGGAACCAAGTTAAATCATTAGCTAATGATCGAAAAAGATGGAAAGAGTTCGTTAGCGCCCTAAGTTCAAACTAAACGTCTTTTTTAACTTTTTTTTACTATTGTAATAAAAAATTTTATAAATAAAGGAATTGAAAAAAAAAAAAAAAATAGACCAATAATTTCACAAATTTATAAAGGCTTCTTGCTTCAATTATGTTTTTCCGTAAATCTAATGTTGTGATGAAACTGCTCATTACATATATTGCTAAAAGTCAGACAGTTATTGTGCTGGTTTTTTTTATAACAATTCATTCCAAAAAATGTGGAGACTTCTTAAAGTTGTTTTCAATCAACACATGGACAGATAGACAGATAGAAGGACAGACGGACTTTTCTCAATCAACTTAACTGTACATAATCTAATAGAAAATTTATACTTTATGCGATCTAAAATCAATATTGTACAAATTACAAACGATATGACAAAGCTATATATGTATACCATTTGCCCCACAGGTGAAGAACATTAAAAATCAAGAGTTCTTAAATTCGCCGTCACCTTTAACGATATTGCTTATTTAAAAATTTTTCACTTTTTCAAAAAAAAATACCCTTTCCTATAATATCCACCATATTCATAACAAAACGCAGTCAAATTCAGTGCCACACTAATAAACGAATTAAAAAAAAACCCCCGCTTGAGAGCCTAATAATTACCTCCATCGACTAAGCCAGTAATAAATTTATAACATTTTAAACATCTCACTTAAAATATAAATTTTATTTTAAATACAAAATAAATGTGTGTGAAAAAAATACGTCTTTTTTGTCTATATTTATAACAAGATCGTTTAAACTGTATCTCTCATTCAGAATAAGCATTTGTTATGATTTTTATGCAAATGACTTTTTGTTTATTAAAACTACATGACTAAATAAAAAAAAATCTGAAAAGAATGAATTGTATTTTTACAAATCATGCTAAAAACAATATAAAACATTTTTCCCACAGCAATTAATTTTTTTAACTCTTTTTTTGTGTGTTTGTTTTCCGCATTTAAGTTTTCGTTTTAAACGTAATTCGAACACCGCTTTGGCCACTTAGCGCCTGGTAAAGGTGGGAAAACTGAAAAATTCTTTCCCCTTCGTACGACTATTTTGCATACCACCAGCTGAGTGAAACAAGTGAAGGTCGTTTGTTAGTTCAACACAATAGTTAGTAAATGTTTAAAGTGGCTGCCACTTGCAGCAATTGTTTAACATTTTTTAAACAGCATTTTTTTCTTTTTCTTTTGTTAAGTTAGTTATTATGTATTTGGGTCTTGCTCTGAAATCCAACTGTTATTTAACCTTTTTTTGTTGGAGATTATAAGGTCATTTACTTAACGAAGAAGTAATGTTTTGGTGGGAGTTAAAAAACAAAACAGAGAAAGAGACACTAAAAAAATTAGAAGAAAGAACAAGTTTTACATAAAACACATAGACGACCGCTGGCCAGAGTCATCGCCAAATAGCCAGCTACTCAGTTATGTTGAAAATGACAGCAGCATCTTAAGCAATTTTTACTGCCTCTGCTTGTTGTTTAATTTATAATTCTTGACATATTGTCATACGAAAATAGAAACTAACCTCAGCTAGCTACAGAAAACATGATGGTTATGTCAAATTGATTATCTTGTGCATTTTAATTTTGATAGACTGTAGTCGATAGCCTGCTGCCGTTTATGATTTTAATGCTTTTTTAAATATTTATTACATAATTAAATACAGTTAAGTAAGAGCAAAAAGTTTAATTTTATTACTTTTATACCCCTTATATATGGTAACAAAGGTACATGAATCTGTGGCAAAACGAAGTAAGTACTTAAGTCGACTTAAGCTGAAATTGGAATAATAACATGTTTAAAATTCTGCATTTTAAAACTACCCTTAGACGAATTTTCAACTATTGTGTACGATTTTACAGGCTATAGCGTTAAAATTTTTTGTGTTTTTTTTTTTAACCAACAGTATCATTTGGAATAAAAATATATTTTATCCTTTAATTTAAAAAGGTTTACGAAAATCTTCATTCACTATTACAGCGTAAAATATATAATATAGCATTTATAAGCCAATTGATAAAAATTAATTTATAAAAACCAACTAAAAAATTAAAAAATCGACCCTGTTCTAGCAAATTTAATCGTAAACGGTTTGGTGGAGAGCAATGGAATTTTTTTTAAATTGTCACATAATTAATAACGTCATAAAGGGTGTTTTTTTAAGCCCGATAGAACTTGAAATTTTAAAAAATAACACAAAAAATTAAATTGTAATCAAAATTTTTTTTTTATTCGAAAGATCAATACGTGACATTAACATTTGAAAATGATTTCGGGCATATGGGCACCGCGGCTGTTCTTGACGAAGCGCATTCTGGACGTCCAATTTTATCGCAAAATTGTGTTCAGCGATGAGGCGCATTTTTGGCTTAACGGGTTTGTTAATAAGCAAAATTGCCGCATATTGAGCGAGACCAATCCACAAGAGACCCTACAGACTTCATTACATCCAGAAAAATCTACCGTTTGGTGCGGTTTTCACGCTGGTGGCATCATCGGACCTTATTTCTTCAAAAATGAGGCCGTAGCTCGCGTTACGGTCAATGGAGATCGTTACCGCATCATGATCAATGATTTGATCAATGTATTGATCTTTCGAATAAAAAAAAAATTTTGATTACAATTTAATTTTTTGTGTTATTTTTTACAATTTCAAGTTCTATCGGGCTTAAAAAAACACCCTTTATGAGCGATGAAATGCTTTCCTGAATAACTATAAAAACAGACATAAGCGGTTTCTTCTTATTGCCACAGATATATAACGTTGTCATTCCATTTAAAATTTCTACGATAAGTATTTATTTCTGATGCCATAAAGAGCTTATTTTCTGAAAGCTTCTGCACAGTGTCTTCACCAGGCTTGCCATTTTAGCACTTTTTATGCTAGATTTAGCAATTTTCAATAATAATCCGGTATTTTTTGTACTTTTTCCATACAAAATTTAAATGCAATCAATTATTTTTATGTGTAAATTTTAGATGATATTTTCTTTCTTGTAAAGGTTATAGCTGGTAAAATATATATAAAGGAAAAGCTGATGGACATAATTTTGGGAGATGAGAAAGAAATATTTTAAGAATATTTGCTAACAAATCCGTATTTAGGATATGACTTCGAAACGTTATTAAAAGAGAATAAAGAAAAAAATATAATATCTTCTGAAGAAGACACAATCAGAAAAATTTGTTTACATTTTTTAAAATCGCTTGTAAATAAACTTAAATATCGGCTTCCCAAAAAAATTCCAACAAAAAATTCCCAAAAAACTTAAACAAATTAAGGCACCTATTATTTACTTGTATCTTAGAAGATATAAATTTAAGTATAACTGAAATGGAAAAAATGTAAAATCAGTGAAGCTATATAACTGAACAAATCTTGAACACGGAGTTCTAGATTCAAGAAAACCAATCTACAAATTCAATTAATGAAAATACTTTTAAGGAATTTTCGGATTTTGTGATGTCTCTTTTGGTTTTACCATTTTCAAATGCTGAAGTGGAGCGTTTATTTAGTTAAATGGGCTTAATAAAAAGCAAACTTAGAACAAAAATGAACACAACACTTTTATGTTCTGTTATACGTATAAGGGAAATCATAAAACTAAATAACGTATGTTGCTATAAAATCAATATAACGGACGATGTTTTGATTAAAATTAGTTCATCTGAAAAATACCAAAAATAATTGGTATGTGAATAAAACTATATGATTGAACTTGTTAACCTTCTTTACCACATTTAACTAATTGTTGACACTTTTTTTGTGTAAATATAAATAATATTAATAAAACTGAATTTAGTTAAACAAAATATGTATAAATTAATATATAAAAAAAGAATACTTAATTTTTAATGTTTTAAAAAAACAATATTGCAAAATTTTAGCACTTTTCTTTTTGAACTGTAGAACTTTTTTGCACTTTTTTTCCGAGGTTTTGCACGTTTTCTCTATCATCTTATGGCAACACTGCTCTGCACAAGTCGATTGAGCAATGTCCGTGTGTAGAAACGATTGTTACTATTTATTGGTTCATGGGCTATTGACTCAAATGAGTCATTAATCGGCTAAGCTAGAGGCTCAAATAATTTAGAAAAATATATTTTTCTGAATATATCACGTTTCTAAAGTTCCCCAGCAAAAAAAAATTTCACTACTTCTATTTCTTATTTATACGTGCAAGAGGAGGCAAGAAGAATGCCTTCTCCAAATCCAAAATAGTTAGTCTTTAATGATGTGCTTTAAAATACATGCAAATGCATGCAAAAAATGTTAAACAATTTATGTGAACAAACATTATTAACTCATGAAACATGGGTTTCTCTTCATCTACTGTGAATGCGTTCTATGCACTTATTAGGATGAAGTGAATTTCGTTAAGAAATTCATTTAAATGCATGCTCTCCAATGACACCTAAATGCCACTGGCATGACATCATGGATTGAACTCATGCATTCACTATTTCTTTTACATGTCTTGTTTTGCTGGGTTTTAATTCATTTTTAGACCAGCTTAAAAGACATCAGATTACAAGTCGTAGAGTAAAGAAATTTTGATTAATTAAGAAAACTGATAAATTGGTTAAAAATTGATCATTTCTTTTTTCTTAACCCGATCAATAAGGGTATCAAGAGAAAGGACTTGACTATCATTATAGTATACAGTTAACAAAGTAAAAATATAAAATCAAAAGTGGAGTCAAAAATCATAGTTACTCTACAATGGGGTTATAATATCAATGCATTTGATACTGAAGGGTATTATCTTGTTCATAAGGTTCGAATATAGCACTCTTTCCCCTTGCAGTGGAGAAATTTTTATATCAAAAAATCAAAATAGGGGCCCAATTCTTGTTCTCGAAAAACGTGAAATAAAAAGTTTGTGTGTGTCATGTGATATGATGCCAACATACCTTTTGTTGTACCAAAACATTTCATTTCACAGTTTCACAGAACGTGCATTGAGGCACAAGAAACAAAAGTGCTAATCCCAAAATTGTAGCTGACTTCGAAAATACATTCAAGTCGGCTAATGTGGTCACAACATACTGTTTTAGACTATTCTTCTTTTATCACAATTAAATTTCTTTCTTAAACTAAACAAGTAACAGTGCTATATTCGGCCGCGCCGAATCCTATATACCCTTCACAACGTGTAGTCATGCAATAACAATTGTTTGTAAATGTGGCATCGAATCCCAGCTGAGCCAAAAAAATTTTATTTTATTTTATTTAATATATTATTTATATTTTATTATTTTTTTTTTATATTTTTTTTAAATTTTTTTAAAAAATTTTTTTAGAAAAATTTTTAAAAAATTTTTTTTTATTTTTTTTTATTTTTTTTTTAAAAATTTTTTTTGGTAGATTTTTTTATTATTTTTTTCTTATTTTTAATATTTTTTTTTTTGTAATTTTTTTTGTTTGGTATGTTTTTTACATGTATCTATGTATGTATGTGTTTGTTGTAATTGTGAAAAAAAACGAGGTGGTCGTGGTTTTTTGCTCATATCTCAGAAAGTTATGGGGCGATTGTGCTGAATTTCAATAGCGATTCATTCCTGGATATTTCCAAGAGATTGATACCATATACAGATCTGAGCAACATATAGTTGCTTCTAAAAGTTGATTTCAACCAACACACGGACAGACGGGCAGACGGACAGACGGATAGACGGACAGACGGACAGACGGTCAGGGCTTAATTTACTCCTCTATTCATAAGCTTTCAGAAAATTAATACTTTATGGGGTCGGAAATGAAAATTGTAGAAATTACAAACGGAATGACAAAGCTATATATACCCTTGTGCACCACAGGTGAAGGGTATAAAAAAAATATTTATAAAAAGGGTGAAAAGATAGGCCTGAAAAAACTTTCAATTTTATTTATCTAATATAATTGTAATTAGTATTTAGTTGAAAGAATGACTAAAATATCTAAAAAAAAGTTATTTTTGTGAAAAAAAAATTAATTTTTTTTAGAACTGTTCTCGACATTTCAATTTTAATATTCTTGTGTAACTTTGTTAATATCGTGAAATACATTTAAATAATCTATACGCCTAGCCACATAAATTTACTGGGCTACTAATATTAGGAAAATTTATTACTTCCACAAAAAAAAAAATACTTTAAGTAGAATAAACATCATCATTTAAAGCATAAATGGTTTAGTCTTACTAGATAATAAATTATCTAGTGTGAAAATAAATAAATTTTCACACCATAAATAAAAGCGTGAGGAAGTCATTTGAACCCATGAAATATTAAACTTCAAATAACACAACTGATAAACATTTCCTCTTGATATAAATACATGAAAGTGAAACTTTTTTTATCATTTTTTTTAACTAAAATAAGCTCTGCGTAGAAATAACCTCTAATTGGGAAATATTTGCAAATCTATTTCAGCAAACCTTTAACAATGTTTTAGAAAAACTAAAATATAAATTCTGAGCAGCATAAAAAACTGTGTTAAAGATTTCGAAACGAATGTCTGCAAATTGAAATTAAATTACTAGAAGCCAAACAAACTGTTGCCTTAATTCTACAATGTAAAATATGATAATATTATGTAAATTGCGTTTGTTTGTTTGTTTATGTGAAACACGAAAGAAAACAAAAATTTAATTTAATTAACCGGTAACCTTGGAATATATTAGCAATATAATACTAGCGTTAGATATTTTAAATTCAACTACGCCTTCAAGAAACCTTCCCTCCTCCTTCTTCTCTATTTTTCAGCTGAGGTAATGCAGGTCAACTTATATATTTATTGTGGTGCAAGTAAAGAAAAATATTATTTTTAGCATTTTGCAATGAACATAAGTACGAATGCTATAGTCGGCCGTGCCGAATCTGATAATACCCTTAACATCTTGTACATAGGTATGGTGGCCACATCGTAGCTAAGCCTAGATTTCATTTTGCTTTCTTATTTTCGTTGCCATTTTTGTTTTTGAACTTTTGCAAAGTTAGTTGTATTCTAATAGTCATAGCCTTTCATTTAAGGGGTTTGAAATAAATACTATCCGCCACTTTGTTTAAGGCGCCATCTTGGATCTTAACTTTCTCATAGTTTACTGTATTCTATTGATCGGGCAATTTCATTCATGATACATATACTGTGGGAGTTGAAGGGGCATTACCGTAATTACTATTTTCGTCCCATATATTCGCCATTTTATTTCGGACGCCATCTTTCATATCTTTTTCATTATTTTCTGTATTTTATGGGCAAAGTCCTTTCATTTGATTTCAATGTTGATAGGTTTGAAGTGGGTACATTTTTAATTACTAGATTTGAACCATCAATAAATTATTTGTACGATATTTTGTGTTTTAAAATCTTTTTTAGTGTCCCTTAATTGGCTATTCAAGGCCTTTTTTTTTGATACCCATATCGTTTCTCTCATTGTCCAAAAGTTAAAAAAATCAATTTTAATTTGAAAATTTTATTGCAGAGATGTTTATTAGATGCCAATACTGGCTTTTAGGTTCATATGATTTTTCATTTATGAAGAAATTCAATTATATTTTTGGTACTGAAAAAGTAAGTTGTTATCGTCTCTAGCCGAGTGGAATGCATTTTTGAAACTCTTTGAGTGGTATTTAAGAGTTGTTTGTAAATATCATCTATTTAACTCAGAAGCTCTTGGGAAATAGATATATTCTACAATACATGAGTGAGAATGAAATTTGCTAAAACTTAAAGTCTTCTTTTGTTGTTGTAATATTTTCTTTATTTTAACTTTTTTGATATAATTTGTTTGGCTTCAACCATCAGTTTGCTAGTTTCTTATTTCAATTATATATGTTTTTATGTGATCCATTATTTGAGTTGGAGCCTTTCTACTTCTGATGAAGGATATACCCTTACATTTTCAGTGAAGGGTATAAAAAACAAGAAATATTACAATATAATTTTGGCTACTTAATTAGCAAAACTACTTAAACTGACGATAAAGAAAAAATTGGGCAACTTAAGTTTTTAATTTATTTTTTACTCAGTGAAGTACATGCGCTTGCCAAAAAGTTCAAGCTTAATTATTGTGCGTTTACTTATATTTTTTTTTCTCTTTGCTTTTTTTTAACAGCTTGTTATGGCAACCAATTCAAACAGAAATAAATAAAAATGTAAAATAAAATGACAACATTTTCGGTTTTATTGTTATGTTGACGCCACGAAATGAAAATAAATTTATTTTTACACTGATAAGTTAAATGCAATTTGTCGAACATTTACAACTGCTACAATATTCCATGCAAGCCTGAGCTGGTGTTGTTGTTGTGAATAATAAGAAACACGCTGGTGTCTTAAGTCTTTCGTTTATAGTTGTCAGGGACAATTAACTATTTTTGAAACCGTTAAAAGTAAAATATTCCTCAAAATTATTTTTCAATGATTTTAATCGAACACACTTTTGAAAGAGGCAAAGAAATAAATGAATTGTAATAAAATTTAAATTGAATATACGTATAAATTTATTTTATACATGCTATATTAAAGGGTTTCGAAAATAGTGGTCGCTTTGAATTCTTTTTTATACCCAATAAAGTATATATAGGTATTTTCTTAAAGCTTATGAATAGAGGAGTCGATTAAGCCCTGACCGTTTGTCCGTCTTTCCGTCTGCCCGTCTGTCCGTGTGTTGGTTGAAATAAACTTTTAGAAGCAACTATAAGTTATTTAGATCTCTATATGGTATCAATCTCTTGGAAATATCCAGGAATGAATCGCTATTGTGCTGTATTTTAATACAGCAATCACCCCATAACTTTCTGAGAAATGAGCAAAAAACCACGACCACCTCGTTTTTTTTCACAATTACAACAACAACATGCATACATATTGGTTAAAGTAAACGTGGCATCGAACTCTAGCTGAGCCAAAAAAAAATTATTTATTTTATTTAAAATATTATTTATATTTTATTTTAATTTTTTTTTGTATTTTTTTTTTTAATTTTTTTAAAAAAAAATTTTTTTAAATTTTTTTTTAAATTTTTTTTTGTAATTTTTTTTATTATTTGTTTTCTTATTTTTAATATATTTTTTTTTTTAATTTTTTTTTTGGTATTTTTTTTACATGTACATATGTACGTATTTTATATGAGATAAATGGTGATACAAACAATTGTTATTGCATGACTACACGTTGAAGGGCATATTAGATTCGGCACGGCCGAATATAGCACTGTTACTTGTTTTTTTTTTAATTTTAGAAAAAATATATCTTATTACGTAAAAGATGCCATTAAAGCTATTTTTATTCTAACCTTAACAAGGGTTATTATATGTATTTCATCTAAGTACTGCAGGGATCTCTAAGTTATTTGCAATTTCACAGGATTCAGGTTTTTTCATGAAGCCAAGTTATTGAAAATCTTGAAAAATTATGACCATATGACATAACAGCAAACCTTATGAATACTATGCACGATTACATTTCTTAATTGTAGCACAAATTTTGACATAAGTATATTCTAAATTGTTTTCGAAAATCATATAAAATAATCTAACCCTTGCAAAATATTGTACAAAATCGTGATAGGCCATTAAAAACAACATCAGACTTTTCTGTTCGTTCATATCGTCAAAATGTTGCTAAATTGTTTGAGTGAATATGCGAAAAATTTAAAAAAAAAATGTAAATAAAAATATTTTTTATCATACTTAGACTGATGTTATCGTTTAAGCGTATCCAGCAATTTGTTTTTAATTTTGTTACCAGTGTAAACTTTATTCATTTATTTTCATATATGCTGAAGGCCATGCTGCCATTGCCTGTTACTTACATTAGCTCATAATTTTAATTATATAAAATAAATATGTTTTATGTGCTGCCGTGGAAAAAATAAGAACAATTTATTTATTCCCTCATTTAGCGCTACCTTTTTCAGCAGTACAAAAAACAGACCTTCAAAGCAGAACATCGCATATGAAAATCTTACCATCTACAAGCGCTTTTAGAATCAGGTAATTACTAGGGGAGGGCGTGGTGTGGAGGTTAAAGTACTTGTGATTAAAACCAAATAACTCAGGTTCGATCCCCATAGATGACGAAAAAAATTTTCCCATATTATTTCGAGTTAAAAATAAAGTGGCTCCAATCCCGTTCCAGATATTTTAGACAATCCATCTAAAAAACTCCCTGACGGTATTCCTATATAAAAGAGGAAAACATGTTGTTCAAAGGTTAGCAACCTGCTAACCCCTGGAATAAAGGTAGAAATCAATAGTCTCCCACCACTTCACCAAATACACGGAGGGCGTTATTTTCAAAGATCTTGACAGACTACCCTACAAAGTCATGTGTTTATGATTTCTGTCCTTTATGAGGAAATCACAACAAAATATGTGATTGGATGCCACATTGTCATACCTACTTTCAAAAAGTAACTCTTATCGCACAGAAAATATTTTTTTTATGAATATTTCAATTTATTAAATGGGACACACTTGCCAAAAAATCTGTTACACTTGTTCACTTTTTGTCACACTGTCACGTTTTCTGAATACAAATAAAATTATTGACATATTGAACGACTGAATCCGATAATCAGTCATGGCTTTAAGCAACGACAAATGGCAGCCTCATTATTCTAGAACCAGCTAACAGCAAACCAGTATATCTTCTTAGCTGAAGAAACAATCTATTAGCGAAACTAACACAAGGCAAGATAGCATTAGACAACATCTTTCTGACCAAAAACATTCTGAGGCACACAGAAAGGATGGCGCATAGTGCAATGAAATATAGAAGAATATTGAAGATGGATGTGCTTTATGGAAATCATATGCTTTTAAGAGGGGTAATGAAAAAAGTACTAAGAATACGATAAAAGAAGCGTTTTTTGGTGGTTGAATAGAACGAGCTACCAGCCAGTATACTCTCTACTCTAGCTATGACAAGTACATATCAAAACGCAGGCAATTCCTTCCAAAGTAGTCTTTTAATTAGTTTTTATCGCACACTCTGGCATCAACCTAAAACAGTGAGAGAACTAATTAGATTCAAACAAACAAATTATTGAAAAATATTGAATCTGCAGAAAAAACAAATTATCAAACATACATCAACCCAATTTTAATTTCACTTTCGTTTTATTTGTCGGGTTAACAAAATTTTTAATTGATCATCATATGATTAATGATAGAGAAGATATGTTTACCAACTATTTATTTAAAACAAAACAAACCGAAACTAATAGTCATAATTTGGTTAATTAACAACAACAGTATATGTTAAACACTAACAGTGCACAGTGGGGTCTCCAAAAAATATTAACAAACAAATATAAAAATATTGTCTTAATTTTTAAAAGGCCTTAAATGAAGTTTAAATCTTTTTGCATTTTGCATTTGCTTTGTTTTACTCTAGTTCATTTAACACTTAATTTATTACTAAAATCAATTTTATTTTATTGTCGCTGACGCAAGCTGATGTCACTCAGCAAGAGTATCAGATTTTGCATGAATTAATCGCATTACGCGAGCATTTTAAAGGTATTTTTTTCTTTTGTTATTCACAAAATTTTCTGATTGTTGCAACAAAACTGCTTAAAATCATCTTTCAAACTATGAATTTAAAAATTTATTCTCATCGATAAAGTCTATCGTTTTTCTAACTAAGATATGCAGGAAATTAACCTGAAATAACTTAAGTCATTCGCAACCACCACAACAGAGATTCTTGTATTTTATCTTTTACAAAATTAAGTTAAGTTAGTTAAGCGCACAATAAAATCTAAGTTGTCTACTTTGAAAATAGCAGCGCAATAAAATGTTAATTCCCTACCGTGAATATAGCAATCAAGGAAGCAAAAGTTCCAGGTTGGAATTAAATCCCCCCTATGGTGATTAGCAATCTCCCAAACACTTTTTAAAAAATATTTTGTTTGTTTTTAATTCATACGCAAAGTTTTCTCAAAATCATTAAAGCTGTAGGCGTTCAAAATATAGGGTGGTTCATCGTAAGGTTTGATTTATAATGTAAAATAAAATACATCAATTTGAAAGTAAATTTTAAATTTTTATAATCGGCAAAAAGAACAATTTATTTCATTTACTGTTTGAAAATTAAATGACGCAGATGTTGGCCACGACTACGTCTGAGGTAGTCAGTTCAATTTTGGTAAACTCATTCGAGCATAGTGTCTGGAATCTCGCGAACAACATGAGTAGTGTTGGCTTTCAAAATTTTTCATTGCTGAAAATCTTAGATTTTACATATTCCTAGAGAAAATATTCCAAAGGTAGATCTCCGTAGCAAATTTGCAGCAGCAATACGTGAAATTAAGTGCTTACTAAAGTACTTTCTCAACAAATCCATTGTTTCACGCAATGCATGACTCGTAGCGCCATCTTGTTGAAACCAGAGCTCACCGAAACCATGCGCTTAATATTCAGGAAGCACTTAGTGCCCCGATGGACTAGTCAGCAGTGTGCTGTTCTGCTAGTTTGGGGGTTGCGGGTTCGATTCCCGCCGGAGACTCTGAACTTGTCTGCTTGTTTTCTATTCTATTCTTACTTTTCTATTCAGGTATCACAATGGGATCAATATAATGGACCCAAGTGAGCTGCATAACAGCTGCCTGTTCTACCTAACCTAACCTAGTCCGTTAACAAGGTGTGATAACGGTTACTATTGACGGTAATATGCTGATTTGCCTAGTTTTCAAAGAAATATGGACCAATGATGTCACTAGCCTAAAAACCACACACAACTTTGCTTTTAATGAATAAAATAGTGGCTCTTGGTACTTTACGAGTTGCTAATCAACACAAATACGGAAATTTTGTTAATAACGCATCCATTGAATCAGAAAGGATTTTCATTTTTTACGCAACGCTGAA
This sequence comes from Phyto melanocephala, assembly GCA_941918925.1. NCBI lineage: Eukaryota > Metazoa > Arthropoda > Insecta > Diptera > Rhinophoridae > Phyto > Phyto melanocephala. The sequence continues at coordinate 113,608,755 of OW799237.1, forward strand.
CAATTTGAATATGTTGTTCTGGTGTGATTTTTTCGATGATGACTTGCCACACGATACTTAACACAAATGACAAAGCAATTTGATATGAGTCATGTGCGATTTCTCATAAAGGTTTATTGAAAATAAACCTCACGATTAATCACCCGATAAAAGCTAAACCTGACAAGGACGTCACTCACCTAAGATCCTTCGTTTTATAAATTTACAAACAATTTGTTCAAAACTATTTTAACAATTTTTCCTTAAAAACTAAATAACATACACTGATATGTATTCCATTATTGCCAATTATAAATTGTTATTAGCAAAGAAGGAAACAGAGCGCACTATAAAACAAGGAAACAGAATAACAAACCTCATTGGTGGGGTCTTCGAGGACAAGCATTATTGATGCGCCATCTCTGTAAACATATCCCAAGTACGATAGTCTGAAAAGTGAGATCAATTTGAATTAAATCAAAAAAAAGCTTTCGCTAGTATACCGCAAGGAAGTATTTTGAGCTCATGTGCTGAACGTATTATTTACCATGGATAAACCCAAGAAAATAGCGACCCAAATAATGGTTTATTTTTTTTTCAGTGTAATTTGTTTTTAGCGCATTAAAAAAAATTCGTGATATCTGTTTATGCCAAAAACTCGAAGTTACACTTGCAGTTTCACCGTAAATAGAAAAAAGGAGAAATACTTGCAAATCATAGAATTTTATTAAAATTTTTGCCGTGTAAGAAGTGTATTTCTATGATTTTTTTCTGAATCGGCACCCCCAAAAAACAGAATTCTCGAATTTGGTAGAAAGAGCAGACAGAGGCAGTTTAAGAGCTTTCAGTATAACTCGAATGATGTACTGTTAGGTGGAGCTTGTGGGCCGTTGGTAGCATTGGTTGTTTCCGAAAGAACCCACTTCAAGGTAAATGCATTATACTTATGACAAAATTTGTAACTACTGCCGTCTTGAACAGATCAATTTTCTTTAGAAATTAATCTATTGCATCGAAATAAAACATAGACAGGTATTTATTTACTTGTTAAAAGTTTTGGTAGTCTCTAGACCATAATCGGTCACAAACTTCTACTAAAAGAAATTTGTACGATGCTTTTTACTTAAAATATAAAAATATTATGTAATAATTTTTTTTTCATTTGACAGATAATTTAATGGCAATGATGTTTGAAGATGACATTGAGCATATGTACGTTACAGCTACAGAAGCACAAAGTACAGCTATTGTGACCAATTTTTGATATTTCGAGCCATATCTCAGCAAAAGTCAGCATAGATTTGTCTTTAAGTGGTCCAAAATTATTGGTTTTTTGAGATAACATGGTAACTTAACACCATCTCAGAGATTATAATTTGAAGTTGTTTCATCGCATGGCATAAGCTGGCAATTAACTAAAGCTCTTGTTAAAAAAATATATTTGCCAATTAACTCCTTTATTAAGTCATATGCTTGATGTGGTATATTGCATGCCACACTATCTAGATAGAATAACATAATTTTAGGTTATATCCTTTTCATTGTAATTTCACCACTGCTGACAAAAAATAATTAAAAATGCTGAAAATTGTCAATGACAATGTTGGTGCCTATTTGATCAAAATCATACCTAAAACCTGATGCAAAAAAAACATAAACATTTTGAACAAATTTTCATAAAATAATAAAAGTTAGAATAAACTCTTTTTGGGACAATTTTATTTCATTCGAAATATGTTTGTGACATAAAGAATAACATATCGTTTAAAATAAAATTTACAAGAAATTTTCATAAATATCAAATCAAAAAGACTCTTCAGTCGTGTAACTCTATTAACAGTTTAATATTAAAACTCTTACAGATTAACGAATTGGTAATAAAATTGTTGTTTTGTTATTATTTTGTAGTTGTCGTAGGGGTCTTCAAGATTCGCCTCAGCTGAGAGTAAAATTTTTATTTTATATCTAATTTCCAATAATACACTTAATTGTCGCATTTATAGTCAAAGCCAAAACCATTAAAATTCAAGCAAAATAATCTTTAATTTAAAATAAAAAAAATAAATATTTAAATATAAATAATTTAATAGTTTCGTTATATCGATTATTATTGCCTATTTTCTTCTTATCGAAACGCATTAGCTACGACTTTGTAATATTTCTCTATTCAATGTTTGTGTCTTAAATCTTTTGTTTAACAATTGTATACGAAAATATTTCGTATTTTTGTTTGTCATTTCTTGAAGTAATTTCTGCTACTTATGCTTATTATTTTTACAACACTTAATATTATTTTATTATAATAGTTATTAAACTTTGTTTGAACTAGTTTCCTAACATCTTTCTGTTTTCGGCTTGTATTTAAGTGCAATGCATTTTTGTTATTTTTGTTTTCTTCATACCAAACCATACCATAATCGCATTTAAGCAAAACTTCACACACACACACACTTTATTGAGTCAATCAATATGTAATTGTGTGTAAGTGTGTTTTTTTGTTTTTTTTAATTTTCTTCACTACAAAACTACAAAAATGTTGGTACCTAAATAAGATCATAACTAAGCAAATGTTACAATTTTCTGTTATTGTATTAACAACGACAAAATTAAACTGAAAGAGTTTTTCTTTTATGTTGAGTACAGAGCATATATTTATTTGCGTCTACATGTGCAGTTTAGAGATGTAAATATTTTGATTTTTCTTTTGACAGATCAATAAACTGACAGCAGGAGTTCATTTTGAGTGGAGTAGCTAAATGTAAATTGAGTTTAAAGGAATCAAATCAAAAGGATAAATATTTTGTTGGTTTAATTGTAAAGTAAACTATCATGTATTATCGTTTTATTATTATTCTATAACTATCGGATTTATTTTATTTATTACCAGAACGAAGAAAAAAAACTAAACAAATATTAAGAAAAATCTTGAAATTTACTGCCTCCTCAATTTGATATAGAAAATACATTAAATGCCATGTCATATAAAACTTTTGCTGTGCGTTGCATTAGAAATTTGCTTTGTCATTAAATGGTGAAATATCCTAACTTATATGAAACATGTCACATAAAGTGCTTTTAACGCAGCGCGAAACAAAAACTTAGGCAACTCTCATATTTTTGCGCTCGTTGACAATCAGTTGAGGTAATTTTCATTAATATTGTGTTAAGTTCGTATGTGTGAAATTTTATTAAACTTTTAGTAAATTTTAATTAAAATAAAAATAACAAATATTTTTTGTACAAATTTCTAACGGCTTTTATAGGTAAACAAATAATGTCTCAATGTTTTTGAAGTTTTTTAAGGGCCTAATCCTCTTGCTTTACGCTTCTACGCACTACAGAAACTACATGCAATGTGAAGAAGTTTTATCTGACATGGCCTTAATTGATTCAAGCATAACTTTTTCACAGTAGATGGTTAGAAAATAACGTTACTTATTCTGATGTGTGTTTTTTCTGGTGTTTCGTTTTTCAAATTATATAAAGAACACCTGGAGAATATTTAATAATGAAGGGATTTACAACTGAGCAAAAAAACAGAGAATAAGAGAATTTTATTATCTAAATTGGCAATTAATTATTTTAACGAAGGGAACATTCGTCGAACTTTTTAAGGTCAGAACTTTGCCTTCTAAAGCAATTATTCGTTGATTGGTTAATAGTCATCACAAACATGGTACCGTAAGAGATATGTCTCGAAACACTTTAATAAGCATTGCGGAAAATACTGAACATAAAGAACAAAGAGTCAACGGACTTTTAAATGGATTGAAATGGATTGGATAAAAAGTAATCGGTTTTCCACATTCTCTACGAATCTTTTGCCCTGTCTACCAAGAAACACAGAATCCAAGGAAAACATAACTTATGTGAGGTTAAACCAAATGATCTGCTGAGATTACTCACGGCTCCGGGGTGGATCTAATAAACCAAACAAACCATGTTTTATTATATTTTAATTTTTAAATTTTAGGCTATAAATTCAATGTGATAACGACAAGAATATTAAGGAAAAATTAGTCATTCGATACTAGCTGAGTGGAATGTATTTTTGAAACCAGCTACGGTTTCATCATCAGCACTCTTTTGATCAGAACTACAGGTGTTTTAATTTCTTTATTGCCAATATCTTTTTATACCCGCCACCAAAAAAATTGTGGAGGCATATTCATTTTATCATTCCGTTTGTAACACATCGAAATATCAATTTTAGACCCCATAAAGTATATATATTCTGAATCAGGGTTTGATTTAATGACGATCTAGCTATGTCCGTCCGTCTTTCCGTCTGTTGAAAGCACGATAGAGGTCGCACCAAAAAAGCTAGGGAGCTAAAATTTTGCAAGAATCTTTCTTGTAGACAAGGTTTGTTTGGTATTGAAAACGGGCTAAATCAGAATATTATGATGAGAGTTATAGCTCGTAATGCAAGAGTAGGTCGAAAAAACCGTGTGCTCAGAACTAATTCTGATACAATTTTAAGAATTTTTACTGAGTTCAATAAACTTTATCAATACACTTAGTTATCTTTAATATTGCAAAATCTAAAACTAAATTTATTTTTGAATAAGAAAATTTCCTTTAAAAATATTATAAAAATAATACAGACTTCGAACAAATTGTTTCTATTTTCGTTTAAAAAACGATGATTTCGGAAATTTGTTTAATTTTCAAGACATCTGACTGGCATTAAAAATGCATTCATTTAAAACTCTGCATATCAATGACATAAGGGGGATGGTTTAGTATGTTGAGCCATAACTGAACTGTAAGCATTTGTGTGTGTGAACGTGCAACTATATTCAGTTACTGTTACGATTTTTATTTTGTATTGCTTATATTTTAGCTGTGTTCATTTTGCCAATAGACGACCAAACAACCTAAAGACGTTGACTTGATTAAAGTCAACGTTTAGCGTCAACGACAATCTTGAATAAAAATGTTATAAGCTGAATAAAAGTTAAGCAGAGATAGTTGGTTGTTAAGGCATAACCATACAAACTAATACACACATACTCACATTCACATACTCATGATGGCTGCAAAAGTAAACTTTTAAAATGTGGTGCTGCCAAAACCGCAATGAACAGCTTTAATCTAAACCACAACCACTCTCACTTACTTACTTACTTAGGCTCCAGATAGTTTTAATTTTTTAGTTTCTGAAAGAAACGCAAACGATGCAGACGCAATTTAACGGTTACAACAAACAGTGAAGTAAAATTCATTTTAATAAAAATAGAAAATTAAAAAAAAAAAAAAAATAACACACGATATATTAATACACGGATATTACAAATAAAATACAAATACTCAAAAAGAAATATTTAAAAGAAACGAAATTAGCACAACTAAGAAGAATTACAAAAAAAAAATTTTGAAATCAAAATCAAAAAATTATTGAAAAACGGAATAAGTGAAACAATTTATTTATCTCAAAAAAAAATTCGAATATTTGCAAAACCAACCACGATCATTACACCTTAAATACATTGCAAGGTTTTCGTATTCAATTGCAATTACTTCCAATTTTTTGCTGTTTGAGAACTAAGCCAAATTTTGTATCGAAAGGTAAGGTTTTTTTTATTGTCTTCAACTCCAATAAATTTTTGTTAACTATTGCCAACAACCAACAGCCAGGCAATATTTTCAAAAATTTTCATTTATTAAAGACTGCTGGAAAACAGACATGCAACTTTAGATTTCACAAAACGAAAAAATTAATAATAAATATGAATTAAATGCGACTATCGCTATAAGTGTAATAAAATAAATTACAAAGAAAAATATATATAAATAAAAACAAGAAAGTATTTGTTTTATGCTCCAATTATCGAGAAATCTGTTGAAAAGTTTATTGAATTTGTTTCTTTGCCACTCATCTTTGCAGTAATTATTTTTTTTTATTATTTTATTAAATCCTACTGAAAGAGTTGATTTTACTTTCATATTATAGTGTGTTTTTCTTTTGCATTAAAAAAAAAAGAAAAATAACAACAACAAAAACGATATCGTTTTACTTGTATATTGGTTAATGAAACGATAAGGAAAGTCAAGTGAAGGAAAACATGTGAAAAACTAATGAAATGAAAGAGAAATTAAAAACATGAATAATACTAACAAGACCTTGATGTTCAGTATTTATTTGTAAATATTTTATTATAAAAATTTAAAAGTAATTAATTTCAAATTAATTGAAAATATTTTGTGGGAACAAAATGTACTAAAACTAATACACAGACTTTGTTCTCGAGGAGTATTGCATGAAAAGGTTTGTCTCTTAAGTCTTTTGTTTCAGAGTTAAAGACTTTCATTTAGAAAATAAATAAAAAAAACGAAAGCTTCTTCCATGGTCCCTCTGCAATTTATTTTATTTTATTTATTTATTTTTATTTATTTTCGATGTCCCATACACAAGACTTTAAGTCTTATATTGCAGTATGGAACTGAGCATATGCAAATAATGACAAAATAGGTGTAATTTTTAACATAAATTGTAAGTAATTTTAAATAAAAAAATTAAGAAAAGCAAAATATAGAAATTAACCAAATTTAATAACAAAGTGTTAATAAAATTTAATAAAATAAGATAAAATAAAATAAAATAAGACAAAACAATAATAAAATAAGATAAAACAATATACAAGCAAAATTTATATATGTATGTATTTTAACGTGAGAAATGACCAAAAATAAATTTTCTGAATCGTCGTGCGTTACTAATGGTTTGTGATCTATAGGGGATTCCGTTCCAGAGACTGATAGCATTAAAAAAGAAATGGTATTTAGAAATCAGCGTTCGATGACTAAATGCTAGAATTCTTTTGCCTCTATCAAGTGTTGAAAAATTTAAACGTTCATGTAGATGTTCAGGCTGATGTGTATATATAATTTTATGCATAAACAGTAAACAACGCACTCTTAAATAATCATCAAAACTAATACCGTAAAGCAAGGTTACGTAGGGGGAGATATGGTCATATCTTTTTAGACCATATACGTACCGAATTATGTTATTAAATGTTTTTCAAAAAAATAAAATTGAATTTTTATTTATCAAACTTTTCGGTTTTAACTAATTTTTAAATTTTAATTCAGGCTTGAGTTTATATTAACATTGTTATTGTAACAAAGAATTTTTTAATTATGATAAATGAAAGAATAATTTGCAAAATTATATTTTTTACCAACACAAACCGAGTGGAATACATTTTCGAAAGCAGCTACGATGTTATCATCAGCACTCTTTGATCGGTGATTACATGTTGGTGGTAAATATCATCTATTTAACTCCCGTGACTTAAGTTAATTGAATTCCGTAACTACTTAATTTTCCTTTTCTCATACATTATTTTACCACAATGAGTTAGATTGAAATTTTATATAAAAAAATCCGCCAAAAAAAATTTTAGAAATTAATTAAAATAAAATATTTATAAATTAGTTAGTTTATTAACTTTTTCTTAAATTTTAATTCAGGATGGGCCATCTAAAACTTTAAATTTGATTAAGCTTTAAAATAGAACTGATTTAAATGTTTGATTTAATTGGGAAGTTTGAGAATCTACATTTAAGAATGGAACACAATATCATTCATATAACTACCACGGCTGGCACGGCCGATCAATCGAATTTTATAGTACACTTTCGATTGTTTCGGCTAGAATCTCTTCAATGCCAACTTCGATTTTTTGCCGCTAGACTATTGAATACATTGGCTTCAAAATAGTTGCTTACTGTCATAGTCACCGAAATAAAAATGAGCTTAATCTCATTAATTAATTAATTTTTCAGTAAAATTCTTTATTTCTTGCCAAATAATCTTCAGCCCATTGGGTGAAACGATAACGCATCGGATGGTCATGAGGCTTTAGTTGTTGGAAGAATTTAACTTTTCAAGCCTTCACTATAAAACTAAACTAAATAATACATTTTCGAAACCAACTACGATTTAATTTGGAACTACTATTTTTATTAAACTTTCATGAAATTAAAAAATGGGACTATAGAATTTATTAATTATTAATTATTAACTATTTTATTTATTTTATTATATATTAACTATTTAAATAACATATTAAAAAAAATTATTTTTCACACGAAAGGCTTTCCTCTACAGCTACATTAGCTTTTGTGTTTTCAAACAAAGTAGAATATCAAAACAAAAGCGCCAATGAAATAAAGAAGAACAGCAAAAACATCAAATACCATAGAACATATAGAACAAACGTAGAAAATATTTAACAAAAGTATTTTTATATAATAACATTTAGGACAATAAGTTTATCGTCAAGATTTGTCAAACTTATATATTTGTTCCGACACCACTCGGCTGGTGTTGGAATAAAAACTTACTTTTCCAACTTTATTCTTTCATTATCACAAATAAAAATTTAATTTCTTCATATTAAAATGAGAAATTTAAAAACTGAACTTGAGCCTGTTCAAAAATATAATGTAGTCTAAGAACTTTAAATATTAATATTTTTTGGCAAGTCTTTTTTTGGTTTCGGTCTACTTTTAAAACAATGTTTGAATGTTCTATTTCAAACTGAATGTCCTAATTCATTTTTTTTCTAGTTCAGCTTTATTTTGTTTTAACATCGCTCCATTTAAGATTTATTCTATTCTTCAAAATTTATATAGTAAAGCAAAACACATTTATTTTTGCAAGTACAATGAGTAAGTACTATACACACACTGTCATTAATTTAATGAGACTGCTTCTATGCCATTTATCTTACGCTTGTGCAGCTTTTTAGTAACAGACAACAATTTATATAAATTTCTTACATATAAATAAACTGCAAAAAATAAATGTAAAATATTTAAATTTTAGTTTCTTTTGACGTTGTCGCCATAAAACAAGTTCTTCAACATCTGACCACACGTAAGAGTCGTCAACTACGTGTTGCTGATTTCCAATTTAATTCAAAATTTATAATAATTATTTGTTCTTCATTATTATTACAATTATTTTCATTTTTACTTTTTTTTATTTTGTACTCATAAAAATGTATTTAGAAAGTACTTCGACAATTAAAAGCATTTAAATTTTGGTTTTTTGTTTCACTACATATTTATACATAATTTTGTTTATTTCGTGACTTCAACAAGAAGTTATTGAACTTACCAATACTTATGTTTGTACACATTTACCTGCATTTTTTGTATCATTGTTATCAACCATCATAATGAGAAATTGTAAACGATATAAAATAAATAAGTAATGAAAATGAAATTTAATTAAACTACATTCAACTTTATAGAGTACATAACTAAACCAGTGGAGCAATTAAAATTTATAAGAAAATTATCAGTCATTTAAGTGTGGTGTGGTATAGAAAATAAGTCAACAGTCATATTTGCAACGTCTCATTAAGTCTAATGAAAATTGAAAGTATTTAAGCAATAACGACGTACGTATGTTTGTATGTGTTTTGTTTGTCGGACTTTCATTTTTTATTACCAGGATAGAGAGTGAGAAAAAAAACGAAACTATTTACATGCATTTACCTTGATATCTATAAGGTATTTCTTTATACTCTTAGAAAATGTATTGGAAAACATACACAAATTTATTTTAAAGATTTAGAAGTTTTATTTTATTTCGTAGTTTTTTGCCAAAATTTAAAATTTTTTTTAACAAAATTGTCAAATGAATATTTTAACAAAATTTATCAAAATTTAAATATTTCTAAATTTAAATTGCAAATTTAGTTTCGATTAACTTTCAATTTAGAAAATAATTTAAAGTTCAAGACTATTTTCTGTTGCACACCCCCATAGTTATTATAAATTTCCATAATATTAAACTTTAACTGCTGTATTCATAAAAAATATTTCAGGTTTATCAAAGGCTTATTTGACAAATTTCTGTGCAACATCTGTCAAATAAGCTTTTAATAAACCTAAAATATTTTTTATGAATACAGCAGTTTAACTTTAAGCGTTTAAAAAATCAGAAACATGGGACTAATAAAATTTGACTTCGGAAAATTTAACAGGAATTTTAAGTAAACATTTTTTATCAAAAATTTAAAAAAAAAATTTGATTAAAATAAAGTAATTGAAAATATTGTTCATATTTTGAGATCCAAAGTATAATTAAAACATTAATTTAAACTGAAACTAACTTTCTTTACCAGTCCCTGTAAATATGTAAAAGATACTCGAAAAACAATAAGAAATGAAATTGTATTTATCCTAATGTCTCTTGAAGTGTTATGTTGAATTTGCCTTTATGAAAAGAAACTAAAAAATTTTTTATCTCGACTTAAGATATTTTATTAAAAATCCAAAGATTAATACCAATTAAAATGATTTTATTTTCTTTAAATAATTTAAGGTTGAATTTTTAAAATTTAATTTTATTGTAAATTTGAAAATGAAAAAAAAAAACCAAATTTACGAATATTCAAACTTGAGTTCAAATACATGTATGTGGCTGAAATTCAAAATTATATTATCAACTTTGTTATTTATAAATTATTTCCTAAAGATAAACCCATTGTGGTAGCGCAATATCTGGAATAAAAAATTAAAGATGTTTATATAAAAATCTAATGTCAAGACTACATATAAGACCTTCTTCGAGAAAAGGGACCTAGTGAGTCAAAAAACAGGTTTGGACTTAAGAGTGGATTCTGGTACCTAAAAGGGTGAAGAATAAGATGAAATGAGTAAGATTTCTTATAAAAATTTATTTACCCCATAAAAACGTTAAAAAACGAACATGTCACTGGTTGCGGCTTTAGAATCAAGTATCGAGATCACAACAAACAGAGCTGCAACAATAGCAAAGGTATTGTCACACTAAGAGCGAAAACAAAAATACATCACCACATGACGTCATCATAGTCGGCACTCAATCATAACTAACCATACCAAGTTGCATCTCCCAGCTGAAGGTGTGCTCACAGGGATAATGTGTTATGAAACTTTAAATGCGTTTTTCTCAAAACTTCATTTTCACACACTAAATTTATTATGAACAAAAAACATTTTTTCGAACATTAAAATATTAAGCCAATTTTCAAAGTATTTCATTTAGTTCATGTATTTTAAAATAAGGTTAAATAATATATTTAATTTTTTACAATTATCGAAAATTAACTACAAAATATTACTTCAAACATAAAAATCTTAAATGAAAATGAGTTACTTTGCGAATAAATTTATTTTCGACAATCACAAGTTCATTCTCTTAATACAAGAGCAGCTATTTTGATATTAACAAAGCCATTAAAAGTGCTTTCATATGGCATGTAATTAACATGTAACTTGCTAAATTTAACACCACATAGTAGGTGCATTTCGTGTGAATTTATTGGAACTTTGCCTATGTGAAATACATATGTAAAAGTCATATAGCAAATTTTCAATTAGGGCTTGTTCTGTATTGATACGACAAATCATCGACATCAACAGTTTTAAGCAAAATAGAATTATTTAGCGGCACAACAAGGGAAAAATTATATATTTTTTGAGAATATAATTAAAAAAAAAACAAAAAATAGTTTTTATACCCAGAAAATAGTGACAAGTCAATTGTAAAATATATTCCGTCTAAAGACAACTTAAGAATATTTCTTTTCTATTTCCCAATTGTTTTGCTAAAAAATTTGCATTTAATTGTTAATGTTCAATTACCTTTAAATTTTTTTTTTTTTATTTTTAACTTATTCAGTTCCTGTTCTAAAAAGTGAATTTAATTTTATGTTTAATTTTGAAATTTATAAATAATTTAAAGCAATTTATTTATTTTTCTTACTTAAAAAATTGTTTGCTATAGAAATATATAAAAAAAAACAAGTAAGAGCGCTTTATTCGGCCGTGCGAATCTTATATATCCTTCACAACGTGTAGTCATGCAATAGCAGTGGTTTGTGTCACCATTTATCCCATATGAAATACGTACATACATATAAAAAAATACATATATAAAAACGTCCCATTGTAAAATTATAAATTCACGCATGTCTGTTAAAAAAACAAAAAAAAAAAATAATTAAAAAAAATTAAAAAAAAAAAATTTTTAAAAAAATTTAAAAAAAAAATTTAAAAAATAAATTAAAAAAAAAAAAAATTATTATGTATATAATATGTATAAAACAACAAAAAAAAAAAAAAATTTAAAAAAAAAATAATAATAAAAATATAAATAATATATTAAATAAAAAATAAAAAAAAAAAAATAAAAAAAAATTTAAAAAAAAATTAAAAAAAAATTTTTTGGCTCAGCTGGGATTTGATGCCACGTTTTCTCTAACCAGTAGACACGTTTATATGTATGTATGTTGTTGTTGTAATGTTGTTTTTGTGAAAAAAAAAATCGAGGTGGTCGTGGGTTTTAGCTCATATCTCAGTTGTTTATGTACCAATGTTTCTGATTTTCAATACCGATCTACTCCCGAATATTTCTGATATTTTAATACCTTACCTGGGTCCAACCTATGTCGGGGGGCTTCAAAAAGTTGATTTCAACATACACACGGACCGACGGTCAGACGGACAGACGGACAGACTGACAGACTGACATTATATTATTATAAATTTCCATAATATTAAACTTTAACTGCTGTATTCATAAAAAATATTTCAGGTTTATCAAAGGCTTATTTGACAAATTTCTGTGCAACATCTGTCAAATAAGCTTTTAATAAACCTAAAATATTTTTTATGAATACAGCAGTTTAACTTTAAGCGTTTAAAAAATCAGAAACATGGGACTAATAAAATTTGACTTCGGAAAATTTAACAGGAATTTTAAGTAAACATTTTTTATCAAAAATTTAAAAAAAAAATTTGATTAAAATAAAGTAATTGAAAATATTGTTCATATTTTGAGATCCAAAGTATAATTAAAACATTAATTTAAACTGAAACTAACTTTCTTTACCAGTCCCTGTAAATATGTAAAAGATACTCGAAAAACAATAAGAAATGAAATTGTATTTATCCTAATGTCTCTTGAAGTGTTATGTTGAATTTGCCTTTATGAAAAGAAACTAAAAAATTTTTTATCTCGACTTAAGATATTTTATTAAAAATCCAAAGATTAATACCAATTAAAATGATTTTATTTTCTTTAAATAATTTAAGGTTGAATTTTTAAAATTTAATTTTATTGTAAATTTGAAAATGAAAAAAAAAAAACCAAATTTACGAATATTCAAACTTGAGTTCAAATACATGTATGTGGCTGAAATTCAAAATTATATTATCAACTTTGTTATTTATAAATTATTTCCTAAAGATAAACCCATTGTGGTAGCGCAATATCTGGAATAAAAAATTAAAGATGTTTATATAAAAATCTAATGTCAAGACTACATATAAGACCTTCTTCGAGAAAAGGGACCTAGTGAGTCAAAAAACAGGTTTGGACTTAAGAGTGGATTCTGGTACCTAAAAGGGTGAAGAATAAGATGAAATGAGTAAGATTTCTTATAAAAATTTATTTACCCCATAAAAACGTTAAAAAACGAACATGTCACTGGTTGCGGCTTTAGAATCAAGTATCGAGATCACAACAAACAGAGCTGCAACAATAGCAAAGGTATTGTCACACTAAGAGCGAAAACAAAAATACATCACCACATGACGTCATCATAGTCGGCACTCAATCATAACTAACCATACCAAGTTGCATCTCCCAGCTGAAGGTGTGCTCACAGGGATAATGTGTTATGAAACTTTAAATGCGTTTTTCTCAAAACTTCATTTTCACACACTAAATTTATTATGAACAAAAAACATTTTTTCGAACATTAAAATATTAAGCCAATTTTCAAAGTATTTCATTTAGTTCATGTATTTTAAAATAAGGTTAAATAATATATTTAATTTTTTACAATTATCGAAAATTAACTACAAAATATTACTTCAAACATAAAAATCTTAAATGAAAATGAGTTACTTTGCGAATAAATTTATTTTCGACAATCACAAGTTCATTCTCTTAATACAAGAGCAGCTATTTTGATATTAACAAAGCCATTAAAAGTGCTTTCATATGGCATGTAATTAACATGTAACTTGCTAAATTTAACACCACATAGTAGGTGCATTTCGTGTGAATTTATTGGAACTTTGCCTATGTGAAATACATATGTAAAAGTCATATAGCAAATTTTCAATTAGGGCTTGTTCTGTATTGATACGACAAATCATCGACATCAACAGTTTTAAGCAAAATAGAATTATTTAGCGGCACAACAAGGGAAAAATTATATATTTTTTGAGAATATAATTAAAAAAAAAACAAAAAATAGTTTTTATACCCAGAAAATAGTGACAAGTCAATTGTAAAATATATTCCGTCTAAAGACAACTTAAGAATATTTCTTTTCTATTTCCCAATTGTTTTGCTAAAAAATTTGCATTTAATTGTTAATGTTCAATTACCTTTAAATTTTTTTTTTTTTATTTTTAACTTATTCAGTTCCTGTTCTAAAAAGTGAATTTAATTTTATGTTTAATTTTGAAATTTATAAATAATTTAAAGCAATTTATTTATTTTTCTTACTTAAAAAATTGTTTGCTATAGAAATATATAAAAAAAAACAAGTAAGAGCGCTTTATTCGGCCGTGCGAATCTTATATATCCTTCACAACGTGTAGTCATGCAATAGCAGTGGTTTGTGTCACCATTTATCCCATATGAAATACGTACATACATATAAAAAAATACATATATAAAAACGTCCCATTGTAAAATTATAAATTCACGCATGTCTGTTAAAAAAAAAAAAAAAAAAATTTTAAAAAAAATTAAAAAAAAAAAATTTTTTAAAAAAATTTAAAAAAAAAATTTAAAAAATAAATTAAAAAAAAAAATTATTATGTATATAATATATATAAAACAACAAAAAAAAAAAAAAATTTAAAAAAAAAATAATAATAAAAATATAAATAATATATTAAATAAAAAATAAAAAAAAAAAAATAAAAAAAAATTTAAAAAAAAATTAAAAAAAAATTTTTTGGCTCAGCTGGGATTTGATGCCACGTTTTCTCTAACCAGTAGACACGTTTATATGTATGTATGTTGTTGTTGTAATGTTGTTTTTGTGAAAAAAAAAATCGAGGTGGTCGTGGGTTTTAGCTCATATCTCAGTTGTTTATGTACCAATGTTTCTGATTTTCAATACCGATCTACTCCCGAATATTTCTGATATTTTAATACCTTACCTGGGTCCAACCTATGTCGGGGGGCTTCAAAAAGTTGATTTCAACATACACACGGACCGACGGTCAGACGGACAGACGGACAGACTGACAGACTGACAGGGCTTAATCGACTCCCCTATTCATAAGCTTTCAGAAAATATATACTTTATGGGGTCGGAAATCAAAATTGTAGAAATTTCACACGGAATGACAAACCTATATATACCCTTTTTATACCCTTCACGTGTGGTGCACAAGGGTATATATAGCTTTGTCATTCCGTTTGTAATTTCTACAATTTTCATTTCCGACCCCATAAAGTATATATTTTCTGAAAGCTTATGAATAGAGGAGTCGATTAAGCCCTGACCGTCTGTCCGTCTGTCCGTGTGTTGGTTGAAATCAACTTTTAGAAGCAACTATATGTTCCTCAGATCTGTATATGGTATCAATCTCTTGGAAATATCCAGGAATGAATCGGTATTGAAATTCAGCACAATCGCCCCATAACTTTCTGAGATATGAGCAAAAAACCACGACCACCTCGTTTTTTTCACAATTACAACAACAACATACATACATACATACATACATGTAAAAAACATACCAAACAAAAAAAAATACAAAAAAAAAAATATTAAAAATAAGAAAAAAATAATAAAAAAAACTACAAAAAAAAAATTTTAAAAAATTTAAAAAAAAATTTAAAAAAATTTTTTAAAAAAATTTTTTAACAATTATTCTAAAAAAATTTTTTAAAAAAATTTAAAAAAAAATAATAAAATATAAATAATATATTAAATAAAATAAAATTTTTTTGGCTCAGCTGGGACTCGATGCCACATTTATTCTAACGTGTACGTATGCACGTATTTTATATGGGATGAATGGTGATACAAACAGTTGTTATTGCATGACTACACGTTGTGAAGGGTATATAAGATTCGGCACGGCCGAATATAGCACTGTTACTTGTTCACTGTGTGAAGGGTATAAAAATAAAAATACCTACAAACGCGGAAATTTTTTGTTGAAAACGAAGTAAGAAAAATGTTTTTTGTAATCACAATCTGTGCCAATAAGTAAATTATTAATTGAGTATATTAATAAATGCATTCCTATAGCTTCTATAAGAAAAGTAGGGTTGCGGAACCAGGAAACACTTCCAACACCCTCACACGGAAGGTGATTTGATAATTATTTATTTATTTTATTTTGAATCGTGAAATATTGAGTAAGACTTGAAGATAATACACAAATAGAAACTTTGTACTGCTTACTTAGAAAATTCAGTTTCAAGTTATAACATTTCTGTAGTAAAGTTTTAGGGCCGTATTCATAAAAAATATTTTAGGTTTATTATAGGCTTATTTGACAGATGTTGTAGAGAAATTTGTCAAATAAGCCTTCAATAAACCTAAAATAATTTTTATGAATACGGCCCTTAATTTTCTTGTGATTAAATAAAGCTTTTGGTATCATAAAATTTATATTTTTTTCATAATGACATTTCCATGTGATCGTACGTGACATTTGTACTCCTATAAAGTGAAGTAATTTTTGCAAAAGTAAGAGTAACTTAAACAAAATTAGATCTTTACGTTCCATTTAAAGGGTACTTTATTTAATAAAAAATTAATTATATTTGAATCATTGTTGTCCAAAATATACAGAAAAATAAGAATATATCGTACGTGACATAATACAGAAGAAATTTGAGGTATTTTTTATTTTTTTAATTTTTGACACGAAACCAAACATTTTTCATTTAAAAACCATTATACTTAATTGAAAACCATCTTCAAATGATTTCATAATAAATGCAATTTAATATCGTTCGTGACATATCGCACGTGACAGATTTTTCTCTAATAGTATTCTTAGGTAATAAAATTTATATTATATTCAGAAAATAAGTTAAATTCTAAATTAAGTGCTCTTGCGACTGTTCAAATACGAATGACAGAGACAATTGGACCGCTAATTGGACTCTATATTTTTTTTTTTAAGGAATATTTACAATTACAATTTATTTTTACAATTTAGTCGCTAAAAAAAATAGTTGTTTGCAAATTCTTTAAAATAAGTCCAAGAAATAATCAGAATAAATTCTTATTATTGCTCTTAAAACAATTTAAAAAGCTCTTAATATCTGCGCATAATAAAATTTGAGATTGAAAAACTTTCAAGATTTTATAGTTTTACAGTCGTGGTTGACATATTCATGGAAATGCCCATATGTAATAAAATATGTATTTTTTGTATCTCTTTGTATATAAACAAAGTTTCTAATTTTATTCAAAAATAGATTTTTGCAAAGTTTTAAAGAGGCAACACCTAAATTTCTCTGTTTTTAGTTTTATCACTCAACAACTCTAATACCTCTAGATATTATCACTAAATATTAAAATTTTACTGCCAAATTTACTAACTACTAACTAAACTAAAACTGAATTTAACTTGGTATTTTATATTAAAAAAAAAAATATGTATTAGTCTCTTGTATTAAACAAATTAATAAAAAAAAAGCAGGTGAAAGCCTGTACCTTCAAAATCACATAACTTAAACAAGGTGCATTATTAACGTTGAAAATCATGATCATGAACATCATGAAGATCACTTTTATGATCAACAATAAATAACATCACAAATACTAAAAAGATAAAAAAGTATAATAAAATAATCAATTTGCAGTTTGAAGCAGCCGGCTATGAGAAGAAAAAGAAAATAAAATAAACAAAAATTTCAATGAATTGTTGTAAAATTTAAGGCATAACATGCATTTAAGTTCAAATTTTTTTTTTTAATTACAAACATAAATATACATGTTGTTAAGTATTTAGTTATTTGTTATCTTGAGAGTGTAACAGTAAACTTGTCAATGGCATGCTAGTTTAGCAGTCGAGGATATCGTATTCGATGCCCACCATTGTTTCCCACTGAATTGATTTCAGATATGAAGTTATATCACTATTTTCTGTGTTCTAACAATCAAGTTCTGTCATTTGATGATCATATTTTTCAGACACCATTTCCGAAGAAGAATGGTCCAGGAAAAACTTTTGCTTGTGTTGAAATAAATAAAGCTTTAACCGTTCAATATAAAAATAAAAAAAACACAAAAATTTATTCAAATATTGTACAAATAAGTTAAATAAGGCATATTCAGACAGGTGTATGCAACGGCGGATTGATACAACAAAGCATTTTTTGAAGGGATATTTTCTGTCAAGGTTAATTTGCTTATCAGGGTTGGTTAAGTTGTTATAATAACTTTATTTAATAAAGTTTGATTAAATAAAAGGACAGGTATTTGCAAATGGTACAAAAGCAATAAATATACATAAATTTTAAACATTTATTAACAAAAACGAAAACACAAGTTAATCGTGAAACAAATATCTCATTTTCCATCCCTGCATTAATTAATAAAATCAATGCAAACTCAACAAATTTTGACAATATGCTTCCTCATCAGCTGCGCTCATAATTTCACCTGTATGAATTCGCCTTGAAATAAAACATTCAAATATTGGCACATTACTCAGTATTTTTAAATTTATCCACCATTTATTTATTTATTCAGCCAAAATAAAAAATCCTTACAGGCTAGCAACCTAAATTTTATTCAGATAAAGAAATATCTAAATTAAAATAAATATTTATTTTATTTTAAATGCCTAAACTACGTACAATTGACTTGTTCATTACATAATTAGTAGATATGTAAAATAAATCATTAAATCTTGATTGATTTTAATGGCTCACGAAAAGTTATCTAACTAAACAAATATTCACAATAAATAAAACCATTTATTAGTTTAAAAATTAACATCAAAGAATGCAAAGCTCTTCATAAATAAAGAGGTTTATAACTCAAAAGCAAACAAGGAGAATCATAAGAGGAACATGATAAAATAATATCATTACCACGAAGAGCAAACTTAACAAATATTGTTTGAATTCTTTCGATCCTTCTTTATAGAAGATATAAAAAGGATTTCACGCAGAAGAAGAGCATTCTAATTTTGAACGTACAAAAGATGTTCATAATAATTTTAAATTCTACAGAGCGCTATATTCGGCCGTGCCGAATCTGATAAAACCCTTCAACATCATGTAAATAGATATAACCCACATGGTAGCTTAACCTATATTTCATGTTATACGCAATTTTCTTTATTATTTCAGACGCCATCCTCGATTTTGAATTTTTACGTAGTTAACTGTATTCTACTAGTCAAGCCCTTTAATTTGATACACATATTGAAGGGGTTAAAAAAATTTGTTCCGCCATTTTGTTTTAGACGCCATCTTGGATTTTACATTTTTGATTAATTAACTGCATCCTAATCGGGAAGCCCTTTCATTTTATACCAATATTGAGGGGGTTCAAGAAGTTACATTTTAAAATACTAGATTTGATCAATAAGTAAATTTATTGTCCGCCATTTTGTACTGGATTATATTGCGCTAGTCAAGTCGTTTCAGATAATACCAATATTGGCTCTCTCGGTTGTCTAAAAGCTGAAAAAATTTGATTTTCGTGTGTAAATTTTTGGAATATATATTTTTCAAAAAAATTTTTGCCTATAACTTTACCGATTAGAGCCCGCTTTATCCCAAATTTTTAACGAATATCTCTAGAGGCATATTATATCTACAAATAGCAGCAAAGGTAACTATAAATTATTCTGTGGCTGAAAATTTGAAATTTTAATGGGTGGTAAAAATAGAGGAAAAACAGAGATAGTCGTGTTCGTTTGCTCATATCTCAGAAAGTTATGGAGCGATTGTGCTGAATTTCAATAGCGATTCAATGCTGGATATTTCCAAGAGACTGATGTTCTGAGGAACATATGTTGGCTGCTAAAAGTTGATTTCAACCAACACACGAACATACGGAAATGGCTTAATCGACTCCCCTATTCATAAGCTTTCAGAAAATATATACTTTATGGGGACGGAAATGAAAATTGTAGAAATTACAAACGGAATGACAAAGCTATATATACCCTTGTGCACCACAGGTGAAGGATATAAAAGTTGTTTCTCCTTACAAAAAACCACATCGAATAGACTTTAGGAATTAAGTTACTAAGATGTGCTTGGAAATTTAATTCACAATCTATTAGCAACTTTAAAATGAATATTACACAAATTGTATTTTAAAAACTTTAAAGAAAGTCATTATTAAATGATAAATAATTAATTAAACACAGAGAAGATATAGGATTAATGCATTTTTGTAATAATGAAGCAACACCAAAAGAATAAATTTCTTTAAAAACTTTAAGATCATTCGCATATAAAATAGAATAAGCATCCGAAATGAAATACTGTAAATCATTTATAAATACTGAACATAACACAGGACCTAATATACTCTCCTGAGGAACACCTGAGCTAACAGTATATGGAAGAGACACAAAATTGTTTAACACAACTGAATATTTTCTATTAAGCATAAACTCAACTATGCTGATCGAGACATGAATATTTCATATTTAAAGTTTTAAAGACTCTCACTATCGTTGTTCACCATATATGGAATAATAAATATTTAACCACAAATTCCATCGTCAGTGATCATTTAAATTATTATTTAAATTAAATCGATTGCATTACGTAATACATACCTTCGCCATAATAGTCGTATTGTCACCTGAGCAGAAATTTCTTTTGCTAATATTATTTTCTATAGAAATATTAAGTAATACCAAGAAAAGTTTAAGCATATTCATAGTCTTTGGAAATAATAGAAATTTATCAAAAAAAAAAAAACAAATACAAAAAATTATCTTTTTTTTATGACTAATATTTTAAATAGTTTGATTTTTTTATGCATATGAGTATATTGATATAAGCATACATATTTAAATTATAATTTATGCTAATTAGCATGCACACATACATGCATGCATGCATATTACCTACCTTAACATTTTATTATTTTATTTGTGTTTTCGATTTAATGAAACGAAAGTGAAATTAAATTTAAACACGCACCCACTATTTTCAAATTTTTCTTCGTCTCCTTTTTCGTCTGTTACTTATTGTTTTTGTTATTTTGTTTATTTGTTTCTTTGTCCAGCTTTATTATATGCACACACACACACACATTTTCAAAACATTATGTTTTTCTTTCTTTTTAAAAATTAACAAAAAAAAATATTATGGAACGTGCCTTAACAACCATTGTACTAAGGTTTACTTACTTGTTAACAACAACAAAAAATAAACAAATAAATTTCTTTTTAAGTCTTTTTTTTATTCGAATTTCTGCATTTACACTTTCATGGTCAAAATATTTGATTGACAATTTTTTCTTTCTTTTTCTTTCTTTTCAAATTTTAAATGCGTTTTGCGTGTAGTTTGCAGTCATTTGTTGATTGTAGTAGTGGTTGGTCAATCAGACATTCGTACAGTGATTTAGTGTTCATTAGAGCCTGAAACCGAAATTAATTATTTTCTTTTAGTTTCTAAAAAATTTTTGCGGTTTTCTTCTTCTTAATGTTGTAAGTAAACATCATTTGTGCTTTGCTTTAGTGTAATTAATTGTGTTAACGAATGTGAAATAGTTAGTTAAAAGAAGTTTTTATTTCTTCACATAAAATAATAATGTTGGATATTTGTTAAGAAAAAACCACCCAAAATTAAAGAAAATAATTGTAATTTTCTCTTTAAAAAATAAAATAAAAAAATTTTCTGAATATAACTTTTTAATTGAAATAAGGCTTTTAAAAAATAACGAGCAATTTTAATGTCAAAATAAATCTTTTGTCCACAAGGGTTTACAATAAAAAGTTGTGCCTACATTCATAACCGCTATGAAACCTTTTCAACAATGAACCTGTTTTTGTTTTGTTATGCAAAAATCTTTTTCATAACAGAGTAATAATGAATGTCAAAACAAATTGCAAGAAATTATTTCAAATGTGATTTAATAACAAAAAAAATTAACTTGTTTGTTTAATTGATAAAAAAGAAGCAAAAGAAACAGACTTAATGAGTGACTTTATTGTCAAAATTAATTGCGAATATTTCTCTATAATAATGATGAAATGAAAAAAGAAAGTGCTCATTTGCCGGTTTTAGGGTTAAGTGATTGCTTTTTACGAACTGTTATGTCACAATTATTATTTGTTTTTATTACTCTACTTAATTTATTTTGTTATAGTAAAATATTTTATTATTAAATAAATAAAAAAAAGCGAAATTTTAAATTAATAACCAGTGAAAGTGGTATTCACGACCGTGCGAAATCTTATGTCAAACGCCATTTTGCTTAACCCAGATAGCGCCGAAAGGTCCTATTTTCTTAACTCAAATTTTTATTTTGAAATTTAATCTTCATGGGTTTCTAAATTTTTTTATGAAATAATCTTTTTTTTTTCTTAAAACCTATAGTTTTCCCAGAATCGGTTGTCCTTTTAAAGGGACAGTAGCTAAATACACAACTTTAATTATCTTAAATTTTGACTTGAACTCTTAAGAGACATAACGAAATTGCTCTTTTGTCTTAATAAAAAAATAAAAACGATTTGTAAGCTGAAAGACTTAAATGTTATTATGTTTTAAGTTTGAGTATAATACGTTGACAATCAATCCTTTGGATGTCAAGCGACATTTGCTGTAAAAAAAAGTTAGAGTTCTTGAGGAAATATTTGCAACGAGTTGTGCATGCCCATAACTTATAGCCTCAATGGATTAGCTAGCCGCGGGTAAACTGTTTTGTACTGTGATTCCCAGAATATGTAATTCTTGAAGTGTAGCATGGAGTATCAAGTTATTGCCATTAGTATCAAAAAAGGGTCAAAGTTTCACGAAAAACGAAGTCGAGCTGTTGTGATTTGGTATTATCACAGCAATAAATGTCTTCATCGCTCCTTATGCCTCTGCGCGTAGCTGACCTCCTGGTGAATTATTTTCATCGCCATTGTCTTCATTCGTTTTATAAGAGTTATTGGTGTATGGAGTGCGATGTAAATGGTGCCAAATCATCATTATCGCTCTACTGCTCATGTTTTTATAAAATTTCGTTTAGCTTTGATTTCAATCGGTTTGACCTATTGCAAAAACTTTTACATAAATAATATATAATACAAGTTCTAAACGAAGTATATCTTGCCACTGTCAATTTTTTAAAAAATTTTTTTTAAAAAATTTAAAAAAAAATTTAAAAAAAAAACTTAAAAAAAATAATTAAAATGTAAATAATAAATATAAACAAAAAAAAAAAAAAATTAAAAAAAATAATAAAAATATAAATAATATATTAAATAAAAAATAATAATACTTTAACCAATATACAAGTTTGTATGTATGTATGTTGTTGTTGTAATGTTGTTTTTGTGAAAAAAAAAATCGAGGTGGTCGTGGGTTTTTGCTCATATCTCAGTTGTTTATGAACCGATGTTTCTGATTTTCAATATCGATCTACTCCCAAATATTTCTGATATTGTAATACCTCACCCGGGTCCATGCGATATCGGGGGGCTTCAAAAAGTTGATTTCAACATACACACGGATAGACTG
Organism: Phyto melanocephala; assembly: GCA_941918925.1. Lineage (NCBI taxonomy): Eukaryota > Metazoa > Arthropoda > Insecta > Diptera > Rhinophoridae > Phyto > Phyto melanocephala. The sequence goes on from OW799237.1 coordinate 113,632,447, forward strand.
ACAGACTGACAGAGCCTAATCGACTCCCCTATTCATAAGCTTTCAGAAAATATATACTTTATTGGGTCGGAAATGAAAATTGTAGAAATTTCACACGGAATGACAAACCTATATATACCCTTTTTCACTGTGTGAAGGGTATAAAAACTGAAATTCACGTGCATAGCGGTACTTTTCACTCCTTTGTAGTGTTCTTTTAATAGGGCGGTTGCGCCAAGTTAATTATTTTGGACTCCAGCTAAGTTTGTTCATATTTCCTTGTGTTCTATTATTGGCCAAGCCCTTTCAGTTGACACCAGTATTGTGGGAGTTCAAGGAAGCAAAGCCATAAATACTATATATATCCCATATATCCGCCATTTAATTTGGAATGCCATTCCGGATTTTAACTTTCTCACAAATCACTGTTTTACTTGTCAAGCCCAAGGGAGCTTAAGTGGGTATATATTTTTTAATTTTTTGTCTCATAAATTTATTGTAGACCATCTTGTAGTAGCCGCCATCATACATTTTTGGTCTATTCTATTTTGCTAGCCAAGTTCTTTCTTTCGATACCTACATGGAACCGGTAAGTTGTCTTGAAAATAAAAAAAAAAAACAATTATCGTTTGCAAACCGATTTGTAAGTTTTTCTCAGCAATAATTTTCGAGACTACGGTTTATGATTTAATGTCTTTGTCGTTTACAAAAATTAACTAGAAGTTTTAGTAGCATGATATTTAATAAGATTTATATATGTTTAAGTTATTTTTCCAATAACTGTGTCGATTAGAAACCGATTTGTCCGAAATTATTAACGAAAAGCCCTTGTTATATATCTTATCTATAAATGATAGCAAGTGTGTATATAAATTATCCTAGGGCTGTAAAATTTCGTTTTTATTAGCTTACATCTCAGAAAGTTATAGAGTGATTGGGTTAGATTTCAATAGTAATTTTTTTGCGAATATTTTCAATACACTGACAGATCTGTTCAACATTCTGAAAGTTGTTTTCAACATGGACAGAGGGATAGATAGACAGATGGACATTACTCAGTCGACTCCCGCAATCATAAGCTTTCAGATAATATATACTTAATGGGTTCAAAAATTACAAACGAAGGACAGAGCTTTTTAGAAACATGGCAACACAGGTAGGGGTATACAAATCAAAAGACTTAAGAAACAAACTTTTTTACTGTGAATTTAAATACCTCGAGAAGAAACAGCAAACTGCTTGACTGTGTTTGAACCTTAAATAATTAAGATATTTTTTACAAAAATATTTTAATTCAGGACTACAATTAATTAACATCTAAAAATAATCAAGACTAAATCGAATCTTGTTTGACATAATTGAACTGCACTAATAGCTGCCTGTTCTATTTAACCTAACCTGGATATTCTTATAATTTTGAAATTAGGTACAAAATAATGCGATGCTAGCAGAGTTGCTTTCTCATTTTGTAGTTCTTAGTACAGCCTCGAAATAGTTATTATGTCTGGTTGTTTTGCAGACAAAAAAAATGTGTGGCATATATGAAATATTCATGTTAGAAAACTTTTGTCAAATAAATAATTCATATAAACGAATATTATTTTACCGCTTTTATTGATTTCCATGTTTTAATTTTTGTTGCGAAGCAATCTACAGTTTTATCTATTTTTCCTTAAAAATTCAATTCAAAATATGTCAAAATTGCAAAAGGCTTTCAATGGTAGTCTAATTTATTTTAACGTAGAGAAACAAGTGCTTATGATTTCTACACCAACCACTTTTTGCCTATTTATTATGCAAATGTTTTAAAGAAAAATCAACTAGCAGCTCTAATGTTACATTTTTGACATTTGGCAATAAAATACTAAGTGCAAAAATTTCAGTTTTTATATTTTTTTGGGTTTTACTCAAATTTTTTTCTTTAGTTTAGCACAATTGCTTCTAATTCTATCTAATTGCTCTTAAGATGATAATTCAGAGTTATTCTTTTTTTGTTTGCTATTAAACAAAAATAGCTGATTTGGAACTATTTGTCTAATATTAAAGATATGAAGATAAATAACGTTTACTAACTTAATTTATAAACCGCCCCACAGTGCATAGCATAAAGTTGATCCAACTCCTTAAGCACAATTTACTTTGATCTCATTATTCATATACATCAAAAATATGATTTTCTTGCAGACATTGCGTACAACAATATTAAATTGTTAATCAACTATTACCATAATTGTCCATTTAACTATAGTAACGCTCATAACAGAGTAACATAGAGTTTCAACTTACAAATGGCAACGTTGCCATTTATTAATGGAGTGTAATTTAAAGGCTTTTCTCAAAAGTATGATTTTCTTTCAGCAGAGAACATGTCACAATAATCAAAATATTAAATATTTAACAAAACTAGGAAAAATATCCCAAAAAATTTAAAATAAAATAAAAACTATTTGTCTAATTGTTTTTATTAATTACATGCGTAGGCATACAGAAATTCAGTGCTTTAAAAGCTGTGGTATTGGCTCCTCCCATAAGAAATAAATATTAGTTTTATTTAAAACTAGTCTGTGCCCGCGATGTTGTCTGCCTAGTTATTAGCACGAAAGGTAGCTAATGCTAGTGTTAGTCCATGTTGTTGTCTAACTGTGTGCCAAATTTCAATTCTTTCCAATCAGCCGTTTTTGGGTGATTGAGCAACAAGTATTCAAATATCTAAACACACAAATATTATCATTTATTATGTTAAGGAGGTAATACACGTAATTTTTTACATCTGACTTGTCAAATTCCGCACTGTTAAATACAAAAACATCTTGTGTTACCTTTAAAACATTAATTCTGTAAAAAAAACATGTATTAAGACATCTGACAAAATTTCAATTAGAGCGCGCTCTATTTTCTTCTGTCAAAACATGTGATATCAGCCGTTGGCAGAAATCTCTGCTGCTAGAAAGCAGTCAGCGTAAAAGGCCTGTAAAAGTACAATTTTGACAGACATGTTGATTTACATATGTCACACAAATTTTAAAGTCAGATGTAACAAACATGCCGTGTATGCCTTTAGTATGATAAATTTTTACAAAATTTAGAAACAAGTAAATAACACTTTTTAATCTATAAAAATCTTGAATCCTCAGGCACTAATATTTTTAAAATTTATAACAAGCATACAGGATAAGCTTTTAAAAATATTCTAAAGTGATCAAATTTACAAAAAAAAATACGCAAAATGCTTTTTATTTTTAATCAAATCAGATTTGTTCAACAAAAATTTCTGGCAACACTGGTAATGTATTTGTTTGCATATTGCAATATATTTTGTAAAACTACACAATGTATAAGTAAAGCTGATTTGGCAACAAAAACAAAAAAAAAAGAAACTGTAACAATAATGAAAAAATAAATAAAAAGAAATTTTTTAGACATAAATTTGCACTTGCAAAGTAATAATTTACATACACAGTTGCAGCACAGGGAACGGGGTACATAAACTTTAAAAAATGGAAAAGAAATAATCGAGAAAAAAACACAACCAAAGAAGACATACATAAATCAATGGACTTTTTATGAACATGTATGCATTTTTTTTTTTTCCTAAAAAAAGTAATTTTGTAAAATAACAGGTATGAAGAAAAATACCAAAAAAAATATTTCAAACTCTTATAGGCTGCTAGTTGTATTAAAAAAAAAATATGGTAGCAGATTTTGTAATCATTTGGTAAGTGGCTGGTTTGTCTATATTAAATGAAGTGAACAAAATATGCGTCACACACAGTATTGCTGAAACTTGTGCAAAAATGTACAGTCAATTGATAATGTTGAAAAAATTGTCCCACATAATGTGTTGCAATTTTATTGAAATTAAACTAATTTTTTTATTTGAAATTTGTTTATAAATAGTATTTACAGTTTGTTTGAAGCATAACGTCATAGCTGTGGCAAACAGGACTTGAGAAAGTATCCTTCTTTATAAATCTCTTTTAAGGTAGTGATTGAGAACAATAGTCTGCAGCAAAAATCATCTTTAAATAGAAATGTGTGAACTATACAGATTTTGATTTGCTAAATTCAAGTTAGTTTTCAGTTTTTAGTTTTCATTCAAATTTTTTTCATGGGCATGACTAATTATTCAATATTTCGAAACAAGGTGGTTATGCTGATACATTTTATCATAACTTGAGAACGATTCATCCGATTTTAATTGATCTACCTGCATATAATTACGAATCAAGTTTCCTTTCAACTAAATACAATTTTTTTATATTTTCAAGTGTTAAGGAGCTGTTTAAAAATTAGTGGCCATAAATTTTTTTTGTAAAAACTTAGTACTATTTTTAATGATTAAAAATTCATCAACAAATTAATAGGCCAAAAATTTTGTTTTGTTTTTTTTTTTTTTGTTATATATCATTAGTCATGTGCTTTGAAAATCGGTTGACAAGTATTGATTTTACACTCAATTAGATGCAGATATGCATTAGTCGGTAACTTAAGTGCATTCTGAGGACTTTGGAAAAACCACGACAATATGTATGGGTGTATTTATTTTTATGCTTGCAAAAACTGCGCGTAATGCCTTGTACAATCCATTAAAAGATATCACAATTACTTACCTCTTTATACTAAAAACTTTGTTGAAATAAAGGACTTTCAAAACATTAATTTTTAATATTTGAAAACCGTCAAAAATAGATATACGAAATCAAAGTTTCAAAACCAAAAACATAATATGACACTCCCACTTTATCGCTCTCCTTCTCATATATTTTCCACTTGGATAAAGATTTTAAAGAAAAAGATGCTGTATGTTCTCATTCCTAAGTTAAATTATTTAGAAAATGTTCCCTTAATACGCCTACTTATGTTTATTATACCCGCCACCAAAAAAATGGTGGGGGTATATTCATTTTGTCATTCCGTTTGTAACACATCGAAATATCCATTTTAGACCCCATAAAGTATATCTATTCTGAATCGGGGTTTGATTTAATGACGATCAAGCTATGTCCGTCCGTCTGTCCGTCTGTTGAAAGCACGATAGAGGTCGCACCGAAAAAGCTAGGGGGCTCAAATTTTGCCAGAATCTTTCTTATAGACAAGGTTTGTTTGGTATTGAAAATGGGCTAAATCGGAATGTTAGGAAAAGAGTTATAGCTCGTAAAGCAAAAGTAGGTCGAAAAAACCGTGTCCTTCGCACATCGAATAAAATTGAATTGTGTCCAGACGCATAAACGTAGGGTCATGAAACTTCGAATACATATTTATCGAGTCAAAAGAATATTTTTCCCTGAAAATCGCTTAAATCTATGAATTAGGAAAAGAGTTATAGATAAAAATGTACGAAAATTTATACCGCACAGTGTATATTTCAAATTTAAAACGTAACAAATAAAACTGACAAAACTATATGTACGATTCTGAAATTTTGCAAACATGGCTTTTTGGTCAAAGTCTTCGTTATAACGGAAAATAGATGTGGCACGCACACTTTTTTCCTTAAATTTTTATAAAAATATATTAGTCATATATATTAGCATTTATTCATCTTACACTGCGCCATTTATTGTACTGTAGCTAAATATAAGATAAAGATGATAAGATAGATGACTCTACTAGCAACTACTAGATGGCATGCTAACAACCTTTTTCGTTCCACAAGAGATTTTTAATGAGGGTTCGTGAACACGAAAATGACCGAGGTTGTTGACAAAAATTAGCTTGAGTAACAATTTGTGTTCAACTCTAAACATACATATTTGTTCCAATAGTTTTATGAGGTTATAGATTTAAAAATATAAAAAAATGTGCATCAGTAGATTTAAAATATGTATTTGAATATTTAAAATACATTTTTTAGTCAAATTATATTTTTATCAATCTATTTTTTTGTAAAGGGTGGGGTGGTTAAATTTTAAGGGCCACAGGGTGATTCAAAATATACATTCTCAGCATTTTGCTAAAACGGGAAATTTATTAGTAAGATTTTGTTTTTTTTATACTTCTATAACATTTTGCTTTTAAAAGATTTTCAAACGAAATAAGTTTTGTATAATTTTAAAATTTGTTAGTCATTAGTACATGAAAATAAATTGTTTATAATGTTTAGAGATAATTTTTTTTTACTTAGGTCAAAATTTTCCTAAATTCCTATTTTTAATAGAGCATAACTTCAGGAGAACATAAAATAACAAAAATAAATGAGCACTATTTCGTAGATAAAACTTTCCTCTTAAATTCATGTAAATTCTCTATGAATAAAGATTTTGGAATACTAATGGACTATATTGAAATATCTCAGTTATGTTTATTAGCAGAAACTTTATTGACGTTATCGTGAAAAACAGCAATGTTTCCCATTCAACGAACTAAGATGGCATTCACAGATGTTTTCACATTTCATACAGACCTGCTTTGCAGACATTTTAATATTTTTTACAATTCTCACGATTGTGGACGAATTCGAACGATTATGTTGACTAAAAGAATCACGAAGTGCATGAAATGCGTTTTGATTTGAACGCCCATTTTTATAAAAATCTTTAATATTTAAAAGCGTTGCTCGATTGCGTATCTTTCCACGGTTCAAACTGAGTTAGTCTGAGATTGAGAAATGTCAAATGAAATGCAAGAAAAAAGTTGAAGTTTAGGTGTGGTTCACCTTCAACATGGGCCCTTAAAATTTAACCACCCTCGACAAAGAAAGTGATACATAATTTATTATAAAGAGATTATTCCATAGCGATTAACAAAATAATAAATATTGTGCTTTAAATGTACACAAAATTGGTGGTGGGTATAAAAGATTCGGCACAGCCGAACATAGTGCTCTTACTTGTTTTTAATTGTTGATGGAAAGTTTCTAGTTCTCTATTATACTTCAAATTAATTTATGGAATATATGCGTGAAATGGCACATCCACTAAAATCTGACTGTTATGAATGTGTCAATGTAGACGAATTTTGCAATAATCAATTGTTTTTATGATCAAAATGGACTGCGAAAAAAAAGTACGTGAAAATATAATTAATACTTTTAAAAAAAATCCGTCATGGACTTTTAAAAAAATTGCAAAAAATTTTAAAGATGACCCTCGAACTGTTTCAAATGCGATTAAACGGTATAAAAAAGACCTGTGCATTGCGCGTATTTAGCCCGGGTTGAAATATGAGCGGGAGAACACGATTACCTCTGTTTTCTTATTCCAATTACCTGTTAGAATTTACAAGACCTTGTCTTTCAGGCAATACGAGTGTGTATCTCCAAACACCTTCTCTAAAGCTTACACGGCAGTCTACTGAGTTGGCATCAGGCTTGCCTTATTTATCAGCATTTTGCCGATTTCTTGCCTCAAAATTATCAAAGTGCCGATTTGCTGAGCTTTGCTCCAAAATCCAAAATCTAATTTTTTACTAGACACTTGAAACACGGTTACTTTGTTTATTTTAATATTATTTATTAGTTCTTGGCAACTCTAAAATATTCATTACTTTAAAAAGAAACAACTGTCTATAGGTCAGCGCATTGTAGATGCAGTGTTTGAATGCAATGTTTGAATTATTTCTAAACACAAAGAACACAAATTTGTAAATAATTGTATGGATTTTTATATCGAATTTGCATCTTAATAAATAAAAATTTTAAATTTTGATTAAGAAAAACAACAACAATTATTCAATTGAGTTTTTCAAAAGAATTGCTTAATTTGTGACAATAAAGAAATAATTTTTGACTCCGAATTTATTTTTGTTTAACTTTGTATTTTGTTTAAGAAATATATACAAGAAGTAAAGACAATTTTGCAGGTTTTTTGGTAAAAATTTTTAAATTTGAAAAATGTTAACAAATTATTGTCCTTCCAAATTCTTCCACAAATGTGTTTAGAGTTTTTAATCAAATCAACTTAGATAAACGCGATTTAGATATTCCGAGGAAAATTAATATTTAAAAACGATTATGTTTTCCAACAATTAATTTAAATTTAATAATTTAAATTGTTTAAAACTCAAACTATAGTATGTATCTACAAAGTATTTTGTTTTGCAAAAAATTTCAATTTTTCTTACCTTTAAGAATATTTTACCCTAAAGAACTTTTTTTTTTCTTTTAACTGAAATCTATTTTCAATACTATTAATTTGATTGGCTTTTATGTTTGATGATTTTTTTTAAATATGCCGATTTTTTATCCAAATTATCTGGCACCACTGGTTGGCATATAAGCGATTAGTATTTACTAGATAAGAGAGGCGTGTTTTAGGGGTTAAACAATATTAGTCTAACACAAAAGTAATGAATAAAGACACGATTATAGGAGACAACAAACAGCTGTTATCCAGCCAAAAAAAGTGTAATCCAATCATGACTCCAAATCAATATCCAAAGAGTGAATTGTTGGTAATATATTACATAAACTTTAAAATTTTCTCGAAAAATCAACATTAAACTATATTCTACGAGCTGCTCTTGCATTGGGTAAAACTAAATAAGACAGTTTATTTATCATTAGCGTTAAGTTTTTCAAAGAAGTGCTGGTCTTAACAACATTATGTAGGAATATAATCGACTACAAGGCAGAAGGGGAATTACTTGGAACTGCAATGTCGTTTAACCGATCTTGCCTATTGGCTCAAAACCAACTCAACTCGTTTCCGCAGAAACAAAAAAAGTTAATAACGGTAGATTTGACATACTTTAAGAAGTAACGAAATTTCATAAACTGAAACCCACAAGGACTCCAAACAACGGGACGACAAGCTTATACGTTGAGAAATCAAATCGATATAGAAGTAACTAAAATGCAAAAAACTTGGCGCAAAATGAAATGTTCAATGGGAACATACAATTAATATAATCGGCTTAAGTTAAATATATTGCAAATTTTATGTACAACTGATTCTTTATAAAGTTTATCATAATATGATCACGATAAACATTCCAATAATATTTGATAAACAAAAAAAATTGCTACATTTTTACTAAACAGATATCTGCCAGATTTTTTTTTTTACTGTATAAATTGGACCGTTTAAATATATTTTGTGATTTTTTATAAGTACAACCTTTAGTTAACTAGCAAATGCACTAAACCATTAACTTCTATACATTTAAGAAAAGAAACAATAGTATTAACAAACACTTGTTTCTTGATGGTAAATTATTTTTTCTTAATTTAATAAATGTACAGACTGTGGGAAAATACTATTTCAGTTGACAATACATACTTTAAACGTGAGCACTACTACAGCAGTCGCTACTTTATCACTCAGCATTAAAGTGCTTTTAACTTAAAGATTAAGCTCATTTTGTTGCAAAGCTTAGTGCAAACTCTAAACAAATTACAAACTGCAATCTGCAGACACTAGCATTTACAATTGCACTAACAACAGGTTTTGTAGTTGACTTAAAGATGAAATGACTCATAGAAAACAAACTAAAATAATTATACTTGAACTAAATGCAGCTGTCAGTTGGCGGCAGAATAACACAAGCTGTACTAAATGGATGGTTTAGGGGGGTAAGAAAATACATGAGCAGCAGCATATTTCCTTTAACTGCAACTTATTTTAATTTTTTTTTAATTACAAGGTGGTTTTTGTTCATTTTTTTTTCGCTTAAGAATTTAATACATTTTTGCAGCCATAATTTGTATTGTTGTTTATGTAGGTTTTTCTATTTGCTTTAGTAATATATTTATAAGTTTCTTATGGTCTACATTTTTCCTTAGCAAAAAAAAAACAAAATGAATTAAAAGTGAGATCATGTTTGAATTACTTTACTCGTGAATGAATGAATTGAAAAACTAAAACAAAACTGTACAAGAACATGTTTTGTTTTTCTATGCTTATAAAGTTTAATTTCAAGTTTTTCTTGTGGTTCCATTAATATTTATAAGAATTCATATCGAGCTTAAGGTATGTTTTATTATTGTTATTGAAAATCAAATATAAAGGTCGTCAAAGTCTAGGCAATTAATCAAAGCAAAATATTGATTACAATTGAGGAAAATTCCAATAATATTATTTTCGGAAATGATTATTTTATAACTTTGGCTCAAATTACATTTTTTATTATTTTATGTATGATTGACGAATTACGAAATAAAAAAAATATTTGCGATAAGAGCATTTTTGAATTAAAATTGTTTTAAACAAAAGACTTAAGACACAAACGTTTAGCTTCAATACTGTTATTTGAACAAAACTGCTTTATCGTTTCCTTTTATTCTCGCTAATTGCTCATAAGTTAAAGTAATTGCCTTAAAATATGTTTAAAATATTTTAATTGACATAAAAATAATTCTGATGTTTGCAATGCAGCCTACAGTAGTCTGCATTGAGTGAACAAGAACAGATAATTTATGAATGTGAATAATTTTTATTTAAACAAAAATATAACACACTTTGAAGCACACATGAAATCAAAAATTAATTATTTAAAAACTTTTTATAAAAAAAAATTTATTTACTGTAGGAGTATTAATAGAAAAATACTTTTAATATTTGGGTAGTTACGTTTTTATGTTTATAAAAAAGTTGTTAACTTTCCTTATCCTCATTACTTAAGTTCGAAAATATAAATAATTTAATTAAAAAATTGTATCGTATACAAAACGGAACTTCAACGCTATATGCTTTAAGGCTGCATATTTTTAAGTCACCCTGCTGCAAGTGTAACTATTATTTCTCTATTGATACCCGCTAATATATTTAATAGGTAAGAAATTGTATGTTGATTTAAGAATTTATTTTTATACCCTTCACCTGTGCTGCACAAGGGTATATAAAGGTTTGTCATTCCGTTTAAAATTTCTACAATTTTAATTTTCGATCCCATAAAGTATATATTTTCTGAAAGCTTATGAATAGGGAAGTCGATTAAGCTCTGTCAGTCTGTCCGTCTTAACGTCTGACAGTTTGACCTTCTGTCCGCGTGTATGTTGAAATCAATTTTTTGACACCCCCGACATCGCCTGATCCCACGTGAAGTATTAAAATATTGGAAATATTCGGGAGTAGATCGGTATTGAAAATCAACAACTGAGATATAAGGAAAAAACCACGACCACCTCGTTTTTTTCACAACATACATACTACATACATACAAACGTATTATACTGGTTAGAGTAACGGTGGCATTGAATCCCAGCCATTCAATTTTTTTTTTTTTAATTTTATTTTATTTTTTATTTTATATATTATTTATATTTTTATTATTTTTTTTTATATTTTATTTTTTTATTTTTTTTTTTATTTTTTATTTTATATATTGTTTATATTGTTATTATTTTTTTTTAAATTTTTTTTATTAATTTTTTTTTATTTTTTTTTTTTATTTTTTATTTTATATATTATTTATATTTTTATTATTTTTTTAAATTTTTTTAATTGATTTGTTTTTTAATTTTTTTTTTCAATTTTTTTTAAACTAAATGTAAACTCAATGCATGACTACACGTTGTGAAGGGTATATAAGATTCGGCACGGGCGAATATAGCAATCTTACTTGTTATTTACCAGATTATACTACAAGGTTACCATGGGGGCTAAAATATTGTTTTTATTTTATTTATTGTTAAAATAATAAGGAATAATTTTTAATAAACAAAACAAATTTTTAACCCTCAAGGTAACTTTTCGTTTATCCTAAACATTGATTTATATTAAAGTCAACAGCCAACAAATAAATTAGCACATGAATCTGGGAACCCCATAGTAACTTAAATCTAGTGTAAATCAAGAATTAATTTGTTCGCCCATCAATAAATGTTTTTTAAAAAGAAGTTAAAGACTCAATTTTTTAATTATATTAAAGTTTTAATAGTTTATAATGAAAAGATGTGCTGTTAATGCAAAAATATTTAGAGTAAAAACTCATTACACAAGGTATTCACTGTTAAATGTTTACTAATACTGTCTCTTGGTAGATTTAACATTATTTGCTTTTATTTATAGTTATAAATATCAAATAAACTAATTTCAAAATTTCCTTAAAAAAAGGCTAATTAGCCTGAAAAACTAAGCCTCTATCTAGTCCCTCTTTTCCCCGTTTGAGAATGGAAAATATCCTAGTTTCGCTCTATGACCTCGGAAAGTATCCCATTAACAAAAAAAAAATGCAAGAAATATTGTTCATACTTCACTGTATAATGCAGAAAATATTCCATCAATTTTAGCAGCCTTAAATGGGACAAGAGACAGAATCACTTTTTTGTCCCCATTAAAGGTTTGTTCTCTTTAGTATCCCTTCGCTCTGTTTCCTCTGTTTATTTAAATCCGTGTTTCATGCGAAATTAAATTTTGGGAAAAATGTACATCCACTAACGACAGTTCCCTTCTCTGTCCATCTTCGTTATGCTACAATTGCTTTTGCGAAATAATCCCATTTTAGAAACTGTGGGGCTAGATACTTTCTTCTGTAGTCTTTCTTATTCAGATATATCCATAACAGAATTTTCTTCACGTACTAATTTTTTAAAGACTTATAATTCTCTTTAGCTCCCTGTTCTTTCTCTTGCAGTCATCATTAGAGCTACGGTCTCTCCCTCTCTCTTTTGTAATGATTAAAGGCCTTTGTGGTGTCTGCTCGATGTCTTCTTTTTCCGAAGTGACCGATGTGGAACACTTTTTGACTGAATAAGAAAGTACTTCTCGTATTTTAATCAATCCGTATCTTGTGGCACGCTAACGCATTATCATTCATCTGCAGCTGAACAGAATTCCATAGTGGGTTCAACCAGCAGGTCATGACACTCCACAATCTTGCAATTATTTTCCTCCATTGTTGTCATCTGTTCTTTCCCATACAATGCTAGATGAGTTAGCATCACAGCCCATTACAAGTGGCATATGTCTCAAACTACTCCTCTGAAGGATTGAAGTCTATATAATGCAACGTAGGTTAGATACACCGATGTTACCAAAAACAATCTTGAACTACTGCCTATAATTACTACCGTAAGATCTGGCGAGCAGAGATGCGTCTACTTATACCATGTCGAACCAGGTTATAAGTTTCAGCATGAATGAAACGTATCGATATTCAAACGAGACAGGCACATAATTTTACCTAGAATAGTCTATAGTTCTACAAAAATACCACGTCTAACCGAAACTCCATAAAGCATCCATAAATCCTTGCTAAACCTGGTCTGCCATAGTGCATATTTAGACGACATACATTCAGAGATGCTCCCCTTGGGGTAGATGCATCTATTTCATCCTAAACTACTCCCTACATACTAAAGATATTTCAGAAACTTTTTAATTCTAACTAAAACTACCTGGAGCTTCCTAAGAGAGTAACACTTCCACCTTCTTTGAGGTTTTTGGTCAAACTTATTCCTGTTCTCATTTAAATCCATTGAGAATTTCAAGGAGTCCTCTAACTCGAAGAACTTAAGAGACACTGTTCAATACTCACAGACATGCTTTCTCTTGGCCACGCATAACTGGCGCATGTACTCCCGCCATGGGTTGGGGTAGATTTTATAAGAGTTAACAACTTAAACGCTAGCAAAGTCATATTTACTTTTGGTTTACTTGGAAATATGTAAAATTTTAAAGAGTATATGAAAACATTGTTAAGCGAATTAGTCGCCTAAAATAATATAATAAGAAAAGATGTTCTTAATAGAGATTATTTGTCACGACTGAATTCTGCGACGTATTTTTAATACTAATTTGTATAAAAAAATTATTAGCCTGTTTAACGATGTCAAAAGAAAACCCAAGCGAAATTTTCATTCGTACAAATACGTTGAAAACAAAAACACATTTTTAGTTTTTGTTGTTGTTTTCATAATATTTGTAAGAATGAAAATTTCGTTCGCATTTCGATAAACAAGTAGTATATTTAATCGGAATTTTGTTTGAACATTAAAAGCATAAAAGAAAACGTTCAAGTATTGGTTTTTTGACCGCTAGAAAGTAGTCTGGTAACACTTTACAAATAATATTAAAATATTAATAACTTTAGGTTTGAGTTCTTTGACAATTTGTACTTTATCAATATTCAATATTCGAATTCAAAATTGTTTTACTAGTCGCAGTAAAAAAATATTTTGTTGCTATTATTATTTCTAAAATATTTTGAAATTTTACTAATTTTACGATTAACCAAAACTATTGATATTTTCTTTAAAAGGCAATAAATTTGTTTTTCTTGTCTACTCGTATTGCAAATGTGTCTTAAAAAAAAACTTCCTTATAAAAATGCGTAAGATTTTAATCAGTTTAAATGTGGCCATAGTGGTGGCATGTACAAGTTGCAATTAAATGGAGCAGCAACGTAAGAGTAATAGCCTGCAAAACCAAATTTAAAACTTTGATTTTATTTAATAATTTCTATTAATGTACGAAAGAAAGATTTTCCAAATGACTTAATAACAGTTTTCTTAGGTAAATTGAAGTAATTTACTAAAAAGCATTTGACGGGTCATAAAATAAAAATTTTATATCTATTTCAGACTAAATATCAAAGCTCTACTTTTCGCCTAACACATGTATTAAATTAAATATTATTTAGATTTTATTTTTCTATGCTTTTCTTTGTTGCATTCAGGCTTCACCAAATACTAGTGTTTGAGAAGTTAGCTTTTTTAAATGCATAACATTTTAAGCTGTGAGCTGCACAGTCTTTGTATATTCATAAAAGTTTAATGAGAATTTTATCTAAAACTATCATCGAATTGCGCAAATTGCGATAATTGATAGAGAAAAAATTTTTATTAATTTATAGGAGCAATTAAAATGTTACTTTAAAGCGTATAAAACGTGTGATTCGTTTGTATATTTTAACATACAGATGTACATATCATTTATGTAATTTTATAACCTACACCACTTTATGTTAATGAGATAGCGATAATACATGTTGTTGTTTTTAGAAACTCCACTTCAACTCTACTAAATAGTTGAACCCGGCTCGCATTACTGGCTACAAAGATATTTTGTCAGTGTATTCATTTTAAATTTAATGCTGATGTTGTAAGTGAAAATTAATTAATTATACAGGGTGGGGCAAAAGTTACCATGAGGCTTAAAAATTTAATAGAGTTTTTGTTTATATACTTTTAATTATTATTTTTATATTTTGAATTATAATAAACAAATTAATTAAGACAAAAGGCTTCAGTAGTCTTTGCTCTGTGTTGTCGTCTTGCAAGCTGGTGTTCTGTTGTTTTATTTTTGTAGTTACTTCTTATGTAAAAACTTAACAGACTTACTTCACGAGGTAACCTTACAGAAATGGCTTATTATTTTTGTATGTGTTTTTTTTTATCGTCGAATACTATTTATAAAAAAAATTGTAGAGTCAGACCTCATGTTCATCTGTCGCAGTCACCTTTGAAATAAAGTCACTTAAATATCAGCTATTTCTATCTCATATGTAACAATCACTGTTTCTTAACATTAAATTTTATTTTCTACAGATTTGTTCGCAACAGAACAGAACGAACAAGTAAGAGCGTTATATTCGGCCGTGCCGAATCTTAAATACTCTTCACAACGTGTAGTCATGCAATAACAGTAGTTTATGTCACCATTCATCCCATATGAAATACGTACATACATATATAAAAACATCCCATTGTAAAATTATAAATTCACGTATGTATGTTAAAAAAACAAAAAAAAAAAATAAAATAATAAATTTAAAAAAAAATATTATATATATAATATATATAAAACAAAAAAAAAAATTAAAAAAAAAATAATAATATATATATAAATAATATATTAAATTAAAAAAATACAAAAAAAATTTTTTGGCTCAGCTGGGATTCGATGCCAAGTTTTCTCTAACCAGTATACCACGTTTGTATGTATGTATGTTGTTGTTGTTTTTGTGAAAAAAAAATCGAGGTGGTCGTTGGTTTTTGCTCATATCTCAGTTGTTTATGTACCGATGTTTCTGATTTTCAATAGCGATCTACTCCTAAATATTTCTGATATTTTGATACCTCACCCGGGTCCAAGCAATGTCGGGGGGCTTCAAAAAGTTGATTTCAACATACACACGGACAGACTGACAGAGCTTAATCGACTCCCCTATTCATAAGCTTTCAGAAAATATATACATTATGGGGTCGGAAATGAAAATTGTATAAATTTCACACGGAATGACAAACCTATATATACCCTTTTTAACTGTGTGAAGGGTATAAAAAGGAACAACAAACCACACATACATTTTTTCAATGGAACAGAAACAGATCAGATGATTCATGACACAATAGAATGTACAAACTAAAATTTGTTGTCCCTAAAATTTTTTCTGCAACAACATTGGCCTTGAACTCAAGACTTGCCTCGGGCTCTTACACTTATACTTGCTCCTTCAAATAACTGTAAATAAAATAGTCGTGTGCTGGTAAATCTAGCAAACACGCTGGTTAATTAGCATCCGAGTTTGTGGAAATTTTTCGGTCTTCAAAAATGGTATTAAAAAGTTTAAATGTGCCTCTAGTAGTGTGCACCATCCTGCTGGAACCATATCTAAAGCCTTTTTTCTAAAGCACAACACTTCCATCTTCATTTTCAAAAAAGTCAGGTACAATAAAATTTTAGGATGTAATGCCACACCATACTGTTGGGTTACTTTGTAATTTGACTCGAAGGAAAATACTGTCAAAGTAAAAGTAAAACAGAGCGTTGGATTTAGGATGACAAAAGAATGGACGTGAAGTCGTTTAATAAGACAGTTTGGTGAAGATTGAAGTGAAAGCCAAGCATTACCTTGGCACAAGAATATTTTTTATAACCAAAATATAAATACGGAAAATTTAGTAGAAGAAGATGCCCAAGGCAAGTTTATTCATCAGGTTGTCTTAATTCATCAGCTGATTATTTTTTTCATCACTTATATTAAACTTCAGCTGACAAAATCCATTGATAAAATAAACATTTTTCTCTCTTCTCTCACTCTCATTCTGCGATTACCTGTTTAATAAATATGCTTTGATAATTGCCTAAACATATTTATATTTTATGTAAAATATAAGAAAATAATTTTTATGCTACAATTTAATATGAAATAAACTTTTCGATTTTTTATTTTACTTCTACTTTAAACTTATTGTAAATAGTTTTAAGAAAAATTTTCGCATAAAACAAACAAAAATTGTAAAACCTGGGACAGGTTTAAAAACATCAAAAACTTACATTTTTATACTTTTTTAACGAAACGTACTTTTCTTAAATAAAACGGTATTTTTTCAATAAAAAAGTGGTTTAACATTTAATGTTGTGATTTATAGCTGCTTGACGCATCTTTTCATTAATAAAAAACTTGTTGTGATTTCCAGGTTCATGAATTTTTTTAAGTAGGCGAATAAAATATACTACGTGTTGTTATGCAGCCCCTCAATTATGCACAGGGTATTGGATAGTATTTAATAGAAACATAAAAAGTGTTAATTAAAAATAAAATTAATTCTTTATAACTTCATTACATTAGTTTTCAATGGCAAGTATAGAAATTAACTTTAAAATATCAAAAATACGTTTAAAATTTGAAGCATTATTTTTAATTAGTTGTTAAATATAAAAATTGATATTTTCATTTAATCTGTATGCTTTTAACAACTTTATTTAAAACCTTTTTTTTGTCATCTTAATTTTATAACTAAATATGATTTTTTTTTATATATCTTTGCAGAGTTTTTTTACTTCATACAAAACTTTTGTCAAAACTTTTCAAAACTTTTCAAAACTTCCAAAAACGGTAAGTGAACTCCACATCACAATAAAATATTTATATTTTATTTATTTATTTCTAGCAATATATTCGCTTCTTTGCGGCTACACTATACAAAAAGTACCGTGAGCAATTAGCTGGGAAATAAATACAAAATTTTTAATTATTATTTACCAATTTTTATTTTATTGTTGAACTTAAATGTTTTAAATTTATTCACCTCTAAATATTTTAAATAAAGTATTTCTGAAGCCTCGTATCATCTTCTATGTCAAGCAAGATTTTAGATTCTTAAAGTTAGAAAAAGCACAAGCTGCTATAAAAATAAGAAGAGTAACTTTTTTTCCTTCCCTGCAATATTCATTATCACCTTGTATTAATCGTACTTAATTCCAGATTTCTTGGCAAAAATACAAAAACTACCATAAAAACAAGAAAAAGGAGCTGTTGTGTTGCCCATAAAATTTTCATTTTCATCTGGAATTAATAGGCACTAATTTTAAAATTCCATTAACTTAAATATCCAAAAATATCATAAAAATTTAAAAAAGGTACTTTTGTGTCACCCTTATTATTTTCAATATCAACATGGATCAATAAAGCCTAACTAACACAATTCTAGCCTAATGAATCTATTGTCATAAAAGTAGAAAATACATAGAGTGCCATTAAAATGCAAAAAAGATACCATGATTCAATAGTCTGTAAATACCAACTTCCAGATTTATAAACTTATAAGGCAAAAGAAGTATTATAAAATTAAAAAAGTACCTTTTATCTCGCTCATAATATTTTCAGTCTCACCTGGGATCACAATAGTCTCTAAGAATTTTAAAATGAAGTGAAGCTATACACTAACATAGAAAATGCTAAAAAGTACCATAAAAATGGAAAAAGTACCTTTTACGTTGCACAAATAGTTTCGGTCTTACTTTGAATCAGACGTCCATAGTTTTAAAACTCTATGTTCAAAATACAAAAGGTGCCATAAAACTGGAAAAAGTACCTTTTTGGGCTTCATGTATAAATGTAAAAATTGCAAGTTTGAAATGTTAAAATATTAATTCAGAAAGAAAATATTTTAATATACATGATTTAAAGTGAAAAAGTCTACTGTTTTTTGCATAAAAATAAAAATGTTCTATAAAGTACTAAACTGTTGCCGAATCTTTCCCTTTCTACCCCGTTTTAAATGTGTTTATAGTTTCACTAAATTTAACAAAATTTTTTATGTCTGTTGAAACCCCTAATAATAATTTTACCCGAATTGGCTCAGAAATTAGGAATTACCTTTTTTTTACCCTTTTGGGTACGTTTTTTGTCCCCGATAAATTTCCAAAATTTTTAACTAATCATATTCTATTAGGCGATAATAATAATCAATTCATACGCTTTTTTATAATGTAAAATAAGAGGGTGACAAATTATAAATGTGAAAATATAGCTTTTAACCGCTTTTACCCCTTAGGTGATGAAAATTCAAGAAATTGCCACATTGGCAGCTTAAATCAAATAAATAAATCGTTGTTAATTTTGCTGATATAAAGTTCCCAATTTTACCTGAATTTACCCTTTTTTACTCCCACAAAGCTTATATTTCCCAGAATACCTTCTGAACAGATGACACATCAGAAAGTAACCCACTGCTCAAATTTAATGCCTCCAGCTTTTTGTGTTTCATATGTGCATTAGTGAATTAGTCAGTTAAGTTACTTTTTTATTATGGGTGTCCAAAAATTAAAGCAAGCTTTGAAGGGTATCCCAATTTTAATGCAAGATTTGATTTTGTCGCCATTTGTTCAGTGAAGTCTTGGTAACGCTAAAAAAACAATTCGATAGTTAATTTACATTCCGTTAATTTTGGGACACACTTTAAATTTTATGATACTTTTTGCACACCCTTCATAATAGACCTGTATAAGAAATTTTTAAATTTTTTTTATATAAAATTTTGGATTCATTTGATTTTGATTTTCGCTAAATTTAATTTCACTAAAAATATAAACTGCCATTTGCATAAAAACTATCAAAGCTTCAACAAAAATTTATAAATCAAATTTCTGGAGAAAATCAATTTAATAAACCCTGTATAAAACTTTGAAAATTTTTATGCATACGCCGGTAAGTCTCTATAAGTTATTTTCTCTGCAACACGTGTTAAGTTTTTGAATTTGTGTAAAAATTAAATAAAAAAAAGTATGTAATTTCACTTTAATAAGCCCAAAAGTTAACTTTAATATGCTCAGCTAAATTTTTTTACATTTATTACATTTGTGCGCCTAAAGTCTTTATTGCCGCACCTCACCCTTTTTTGGTACAATGTTGTAATCGATTAATGTTTTTCCCCCTTTTAAATTAAGTTAAAGCCAAAAAACAACAATTTATTACATACATACCGACTAATTCGTCTGCCTAATAACAATTTTGTGCACAGTCGCTGTGCTGAAAACTCTGTCAACCTGACAATATATGAACCATAAAACAACAACAAAAACAGCAACATTTAAAAACGTTTTTAAACTTTCGCTTTCGTTAAAAAGCAAACGAACTTTACAGATGGTTCTTTATGAAAGTTTTGTATTATTTTTTTTCTTTCTTTCTTTCTTTCCTTTTGTTTTCTTTTTTATTGTTTTTGTTAATTCTGTTTAATATGTGATAACAATGTAAATAAGTATTTAAATTTAGTAAACACACTGGTGCATTAATGAATTAAAAATCTTACACTTGTTAACAACTTTACACTTTTATGGTTTTTGTTTACACATCCTATGTAGTTGTGTGTATATGTATTTACATGTATTTAAAATGTTTACAAACATACGTATCTATGTATGTAGAATGTTTAACATGGCAAACGTAGACGTTGCTGCGTATGCATTAACATATTTTCATTTAGAAGTTATTACACTTTTTATATTTCTAATAAAAATTTAACAGAAATGTATATTTATTTAATAGGAAGTTTTAAATATTTCAGAAATAATTTCTGCAGACTTAACAATGTGAAATATAAAATAATATTCCAAAACTTTACACTTGCCTTATAATTTATTTACAACTGTTTGAAGTTGCTAACGAAGTTGCGCTTACCTGGAAAACATTTTTTATTTCTAAAATAAATTTGTTGGTATAATAATATCTATCGAATAGTTTAAATTAATCAAAACTTATAAATTAATCATTTATAAAGACCCTGAACAAATTGGCTTGTAGCTACAACTGCCTTAGCATTTTCCCTGAGATTCAAAGGGTCAACCATAATGTCCGATGTTAATTGTGAGTTACGCCTTAACCTCTAGTTATTGGCCCAACTTAATTTGGTATTCCTTTGTTTCAGTGTTTGAAAAATTCAACCACAGAGAGGTACATAATTATGCAGTGCATTAAGATTGTTGAAGCCTTTTACGAAAATGGGTCTTCATATCTATATGTTTTTGGTGAACTTCGTGATTTTTTAGTCACCACAATCCACCAAATGTGTTCACAATCGGGAGAATTGTGCACAAAATTTATCAAACCGGGTCTGTAGGTAATGTGAAAACACCTGTGCAAGCTCGCCTAGTTCTTCTGCGGGAAACATTGCTTTTGTTCTCGATAGTGTTACAGAAGAGCCATTAACCGAAGCTCGCAGATGTGCCTACCAATTAAAGATCTCACGAACATCATTGATACGAAATTTGAATTAAGAGTTGAATATATATACAAGGTTCAATTAACCCCAGAGC
Organism: Phyto melanocephala; assembly: GCA_941918925.1. Lineage (NCBI taxonomy): Eukaryota > Metazoa > Arthropoda > Insecta > Diptera > Rhinophoridae > Phyto > Phyto melanocephala. Next base: position 113,653,845 of record OW799237.1, read on the forward strand.
TGATGTCTGCTGACCGTTTCAAGCGTCATCAATGATCCGTTGAACTGACATAGATGAATAGTGACTTTACAAAGAATATCATCTGTATCGAAAAGGTACACTTTCACCTCAGTGGATTTATTATTATTAAAAGCAAAATTGCCGCATTTGGGCAACTGAAAATCCACAAATTATTGTTAAAAAGCCTATACATACACAAAGGGTGACTGTTTGGTGCGCTTTATGGACTGAAGGCGTCATCCGGCCGTAGTTCTTCGAAAATGAAGTCAGCCAGGCAGTTTCCGTGAATGGTCTTAATTATTGCGAGATAATAACGGACTTCTTGTGGTCAGAAATTAGGGATATGGACCTGGTTTATGTGTGGTTTCAACAGGGTGGTGCCACTTGCCTCACAGCTAACGATACAATGGCTCTCTACATGAGATATTAAAAGGCGGTATTATCTCACGTCCTTGCGATGTTAACTGGCCGGCGCACGGTGTTCGATTCTTTAATCTGGCTGGCCAAAAATCCAAAAATGAGTTATAAAAAGGAACAAATTTAAATAAGAACATACCAACTAAGATATTTCTCATGATTTTTTGCTGGAATTTAAATATGTACGACTATAACGGTACTACGAATATCATGTAAAATGAAGAAAAAAAATTTTGTTTATTTCGCTTGAAAAATTGCTTATGTTTAGAGGTCAATTACAAGTTGTCTATGCAATTTAGTTTATTAGTTATTTTTTTACTGAGACTGGTATTATCGTTAGAGTAAACGCGGTGTCTTTTTCAGTTATCAGAATAAAGGACGTAGTTTTTCTTAGCAATTATATCAGGAAGGTTGTAAGTAACATTTTTTAAAACGAAAATAAAACTTTGTAGACAAATTTTTTTTTCTTCTATATACTTCCATGATCTTATTACTTGTTTAGTAAAATTTTGACTTTCGACTAATAGAAAATAAAAAAATTTTTTGCCCGAAAGTGCCCATGTGGAACAAAATTTTTCAAAAACGACATGGCGTCTACTACAATTTCTCGCAAAGATCTTTTTCAAATATGGTTATCCACTGTCAGTGGGCAGAGTAATTAATATTAATGCAATAGTTTTAAGTAATATGCTTCCAGTCCCCATTCAAGAAAGTTGCGTTATATGCCTCTAATATCCAAAGATACCAACAAAAAAGAAATTCTTTAAAAATCTCTTATTTTCACATAAGAAAAGTGGGCGTGTCTGTAGGCGGATTTATCAATTTTTTTGCAGAGATAGAGAATTTGAAGTTTTTGTGCCAAAAATCAACTTTCTACACGTTTTATTATAAAATTTATTAATTTTGGCCAGCTAGATTCAAGAATCAAACACTATGCGGCGCAATCATGTAATTTGACAACTTTGGATTTCTTTTTTTGTTAACATTTAAAAAATATACAATTAAGAACAATTAAAGAGCTTTAAGGTTGAAATAATTCGGCACATTAACGACATTGAACCTCAATTATTTCATTGGAAATCTGAACCATCGAATAGAAATATGCCACCGAAGCCGTGGCGAACATTTGGCCAATATTTTCTTCCACACATAATTGTCATTTATCCTTCTACCATAATAAAAACAGATTAAGATAATACTCCGAAAGCTTTTGGTTTCATTTAAAATTGACATGGTGCGTTTTGTTAAGACCACCCAGTCGTTTTTAAACACATAAAATATATTCCCATTTAACATGTGCTTGTAACTAAGATAAGCCCGTGAAGTAAAAAAAAAGCCTGCCAAAAAACCTACATTATTTTGACTTAATATTCCGTTAACTAAAGGAGGTAACCTAAACGTGTGAGCGTATTTAAAGGAATTTTGAACTATTATTTAAATATTTTTATATTCCAATAAAAAATAAATTTTTTACCATTTTTTTTAAGGTTGTGATTAACTTAGGAGCCGCTCCCACTCGCTATTGCTATTGCCAGTGGGTCATGCAACTCTAAAGCAAATTAAATACACCTTAGCCACAAAGTTTCATTTATTACCGAATTATTACCAAAAAAAAACTAATTCTAAACTGTGAAATGCCTGTGAAAAATATATAAAAAAGCGGCAGTTTAAATTGCTTTAAAATAAAAGTTTTATATTAAAAAAATATATGTCCTTATTCAGGCACATAGTCAATTTTAATTTAAAATTTGCTGTTCGTAGTTTAAAAAACAAAAATCCCATTAAACAGATATGAGCAAAACATAGCGAATGAAAAGTTGGTGAAAGGCGTTCACCATTTAATTGGCAGCCAACAAGCGCATGCATAGTAGTCAATATGTAAGTACAGTTAACAACAAACGAACATTGATCTTTAATATTTTTATGAGCATTTTTTAATTAAACAATAAAAATATTTTACTTAAAAGTAAAAACGCAACATAAATATGAATGTATTCATCATAAAAACTGTTTACCCACAATTTTTGTAATTAATTTTTAATTAAATTACGATGGATTTTAAACGAAAAAAAATTAAATGAAATAGAAGATTTAAAAAAAAAATTATTTAATATTATATGAAAGCTCACTGACAACTTCAACGGATTAAAACTTGATGGAAACAAATGTGTATTCTTTTCGCTTAAATTTAATTTTTCCTTCCCACTAAAAATTGTCTTGACTTTGATTAATGTACGTACGTACAAAAATACATACATATACATACTTACATATTATTTTGAATTATTTATGCTTAAACGAAATAAAATATGGCAATTACCATTGTTTTGTTTTTCTTTCTTTATGACAAAATGGAAAACAAAATTTATAGCGCCAGTGCCAGTGTCGGAGAAATTTACTTTTAAGCTTATTTATTTTGGCCTCAAGAATTAAAAAATGATTTTAGTTAAAGTTTCCCATAGAGCGCTTAAATGACAAATGCATGATTTAAGACCAGGAATAAAAGTCTGACAAATGATGGATTAATATTTTGAAATTTGTGACCGTATTGTCATTATAATAGTCTACATTTAATTTATTTTCCATTGCATAAAATTTTTATATACGTATGAGAAACTTTATAACGAAAAATTAATAAAAATTGTGCGTTAAAAAATGTAATTAATAATTTAAGAAAAAAATGTAATAATTAATATTTTTTAATAATTTTAATATTCGAACTTCTTTTTAAAATTTTTATTTCAATGTTTTTCAAAATAATTTTAATACTGGCTTTCAAGTTCATATAATTGCTTTTAATTGTTTTAATTATTAACAAATTAAATTAATTGCACTGAAAAAGTAAGTTTTTTTACCATAGCTGGCTTCGAAAATGCATTCCACTCGGCTAGTGTCGTTAAAAAACTTGCTTTTTCAGTTTCAAAAATATAATTTAATTCCTTAATAATTAAAACAATTTAAAAAAAATTATATGAAAAAATTATTCAAATTCCATTGGAAAATTTCATAACCTCAACGATGGAAGAAACATCAATCATCAAAACATAAATAAATATCACTACGCATTTAAAAGGATTTAGCAACTTCAACTCGCCAAAAAAAAGTATTGTAAGAGATTTAGGCTTATTTTCACTTTTTCGCAGGCGATTATCAGCATCAGGTTGTTGCAAAAGATTAAAAAATATTTTTCCAGGGATGGAAAAATCTTAAACTGAGTTCATTTTATATGTTTATGACATGTAAACAGTTAAATTTTTCAAACTTTGCTGAATAAAAATAATTCCTTATCACATACCAGAACCACTAGTTCAAATAAGGGTTAATATTTTATTCATTATATACAGCGTGGTCCATAAAAAAGTTTGTAGCACAGGGCAGATCATAAATGTTATGACAGTGCTAAAGCAGCTGGTAAAGCAGTAGTACAACAGATTGTGTTATGTATATGTCAAATTGAGTTTGATAACAGGGTGCGTAATAATAAGTTAAATAACAAATAAGGTACAATATAAATCTAATTAATTGTGTTACAATTATTACAGACTTTTATGCTGTGAATATTGTTAAACAATAGAGTATTTAAAGGAAATATGCCAGCGTTTAGCAATATTTACCAAACAATTTCAATAAATGACTATGAAAATTAGAAAAGATGACAGACAATTTGCTTTATTATCTTAAATCCTTAATTACATATTTGGAGGCTCCAAGACTCTGACGGAAGTCAGTTATAATTAGTTCAATGTGCATCTAAGTTCATGTCTCCTTCCGGTCTCTAACCATAGTATTAGGTCAGTGTTCGTCGCGCTCGATCGTTGATGACAAAAGTTTTTTTGTCACTTATTTTAAAAAAAAACTTATATTTTTAGCATAAAATAGCACCTGGTATTAAAATTATAATTTTAATTAAAGACTTTACTAATAATATTTATATTGTTGAGTATTGGTTAGAAGAGCAGGTTAGTGATGAAGAATTAACAAATTTATCAAATCCAGAATATCGCAACATGGAAGTGGATATCGGTTGGTAGATTTTGTGGTGGATAAAAATTTCAAGTAGGATTCAGAAGAGTTTCCATCAGTCAAAGATAAATCATATGTAATGTGCAGTCTTCCCTAAAAAATTGTAGAGTCTGAGGCTTGTTATTTTAGAGAAATTTGACCATAGGCAAAATTTTTATACAATATGGAAACTAATTCACCTACAAGGAGTAACTGCCTGCCGGTAATTTTGGGTAGGAAGCGTGAATGAGACTTACACTATTGAAGATGAGGCAGAAGTTACAGTGACTGTGAATGGCATTCGTTCCAGGAACATAATAACGGAACTCTTGAAGCGTTAACTGGATAGCATGGCAAGACCTGCTTCACCACGCATGAAATAATCTATTTATTGCAGCAACCATTTTCAGAACAAAATATCTCTATAAATTCTGATGTCAACTGGCCACCAACATCTTGCGATTTAACGCCATATAGTTTTTTTCTTAAGAGTTTTGTAAAATCTCGGGCTTATGCGAATAAACCAGAAGCAATTCTTGAGCTGAAATCCGAGTTTCAACGCATCATCGTTAAGATACAGCTAAATCTCAGAGAAAAAGTCATGAAAAATTTTATAAAAAGAGTAATGGATTATCGTAAGTGCCGTGGGGGCAATTTAGAGTTGTGTCGGTCATGAAAGAAATATTTCAATTGAACGATTCAGTAAGGTGAAAGATATGAAATAGTTCGTACTCTTTCTTTCAAATATTTCATCTTTCATTGTTCTTTCATGTTTCACACATTTCAGTCAGTCAAAAATGTATGTAGATTACGATGTTGCCATAACAATCTGCTGAATTGTTGCCAAACCAAATCTTTTAATTTGTTTGCATCTCAATGTATACATAGTGGGCCAATTCAAAGTAGACTCTCATATTGTACTATGTCATATAATTCATATTAATATGACTAGTGACTTTGAACACCTTTTGTTAACAAATTATGTATTAATACAAGAAAGAAGGCAAAGAGATGACGCTGTTAAAAATTTTATGTATACAGGAAAGAAGAAAATAGAAAATATTCTCTCTGAGAGGTGAGAAGCGAAGAAATTCTCTCTGAGAGACGGTATGGTTAAAAGTATAACATAAACAATTTTTTATACATAGGAAACAAATGTGTAAAGTCTTATTATTTTCTTTGTATGGAAATTACTAACAAAAATTTTATGCGTGCATAAAATAATATGAAATAGTACAAATATGACTGATATGCAACCACTTTGAATTGGCCCAGTATGTTTATGTGTATGTGTATACATAGTATGTATTTGTACCAAAACTATGAAAGAAAGATCAACTATGAATTATTCAAAAAATAAACTAAATTTTTTTAATATATGTTTATGTTTGCCCAAAATATAATTTTAAATGTAAATTCTTTTCATAATAAATTATACGATTTTTAGCGCACACAAATTTTAAAGATCAATTTGTTATAGTGATAGTATTTATTTTCCTAATAATGCTAAGTGAAGGAGTAGCGAAATAAAAAAAAAATTAATTTAATTGTATTTAAAAATTTTATAAAAAAATTGAATTATAATTTCATTCAAAAAAGGATCATTGTTTTTTAATTTGATTCAAATAAGATTAAGATAATGCTTATTAATTTTCCCGATTTTATATATGTATACGCCTGTTAAATTTTTTTTAATATTTTTTGCCTTTTTTTTTAACTAGACATCAAAATCTACTTTTGAATTTATATGCCAAATTCTAACCGGAATACAGATTTTGATTTTGTGTTTTTTTAATATGTATGTGTATATTTATTACTAATAAAAACTTTTGAATTGAACTTATTTTTATTTAATTATTAGTACTTAATATTCGCTTTGTACCAGCAATTTCGGTTTTTGCATTTATTTTCTTATAAACAAAAACCAACTGTTATGTATTCTTTGCCTTGTTTCAATCATTTATTTTACATCTTTCATAAAAGAAAAATGAAAGAAAAGAATGAAATACTTCAGCAAGTCTTTCTGACCGATCATGAACGATTCACTGAAAAGAAAGATTATGCCCAACACTAGGGCAATTTTTATTTTGTACTTAATGGGAACATGTCTTCTTTACAACCCAATAAAAAATCGAAACTACTTAAAAACATAATTTATTTTATTTCAGAAAGAAAATGTATATTCTTACTGATACACCCTTTAGTTTCACTCTTTTTTGACATTTTTCTCTATTTCCCTTCCAGTTTCTTTCTTTGTCAGGGAATTTCGAATCTATTATTCAATAGTTTAGAAGAGAGTACCTGATCTAGGTTTGTTATAAAATTAAATTCTCTTTTGCTTTACTTCCATAGTGCAAGAACCTAAATTCTAAAATATAAAATTTTTTATTCCCTATAATTTTTTTTAAAGTTTTAATTGTTTCAAGTAATTATTGTTCACCTTCAAATCACAAATGATCACTAATTCATTTTTTTTTCTCTCCTCTTCATTATGATCATTAAAACAATTTAATGTTTACAACGCTTAGTTGCATCTTAATTTGTGGTTTATTATTCTTTTTTTGTATAGTTTCTTGTAAATAGTTAGTTTCTTGCGGTTCTCATTAAGATTTACATCTTGATTATTTACTCGGTTAGTGGGTGTTAGTTTTAGAGGACTTTAGCCAGTACTTACTTTGCATTGCAATAACGCTGTAATGGTTTGAGTGTTTGTCTGTCGATCTGTCTAGATATTAAGAGAAACAAAACAAGGTGTTGCAATTTCAATTGTTTTTCTTTTTTTTTTTCCTCCCCATTTTAAGTTGTTGTACCATTGAAGAAACGTTGTTGATTTGTTAAACATTTGCTGTTGTTGCTGTCTGTTTGTTGGTAATTATTTATTAGTTGCTTGTTTGTTATTTTTAACTTTTTTCTTTGGTTGCTAATGCTGTTTTTATGCTGACTGACATGGTGATGAATTGTAAGTAATTAACTAGAGCAGAAATTTTCAATGTTTTTCTGTAGACCCTATATATGGTCTGGGTAAAAAGTGAATTAAAGAAACACACGTTAGTGTTTAAATAATGTTTATTACATAGTACTTTTGCAAAGTATAAAACATACAAATTTTAAGCTAATTTGTAAAATTTAGTCAAAACATACTTTAATTTCTTTTCTTTTAATGGTTAAAAAAATTTTATAAATTGAAAATCTATCACAACAGTGTCATCCATATTTTCAAACAAAAATCAATTATAATTGATGATATATCATGATGCGGTAATGATCTCTTTTAATCGTAACGCGAGATTCGAGATTCATTAAAAAAAAAACATTTGATGATAACACCACTGTTGAAACCGCACCAGAACGTACATTTTTCCTGATGTAATAAAGTTTTATGGGATTGTTGTGGATTGGTCCCACTCCATATGCGGTTACTTTATTTATTTGGTTTATAAAATATAACAAAACCGTTTGCTAAAAATTACACTCATCACTAATAATAATTTTGAAAATTCGCGGTATGCCAATCTATGATTGATTTTCAAGATAAATTAATTTGTATAATTTTCTAGCATTGTTCATGGGTCACTCTATCGATGATGATTGGTCACAGTATGCTAATCATAAATGTTAAATAGAAAGCTCAGTTGCTTGTAAGTCCTATAGGGCTTACAAAACAGCCTTTATATTGAGATGCTGTTGTAAACAACCCTAATCAGGGTAAACGCAGGGGCGAGGTCAACTGAATTCACTTCCTTCGCAAATGTCAACCTTCCTATAGAAAAAGTATTTAAAAGCAAATTAATATATTTTTACCCTTCATTTGGGAATGTTGAAGATTGTCATTCCGTTTGTAATTTTTACAGTAAATATTTTCGACCCATAAAGTATATACAAATATTCTGAATCCTTATAGATTGAAGTCGTTTTAGATATGTCCATCTTCCCATCCTTGTAAGCGTTGAAATCATCTTTTGGAAGCTCCCATATATCCCAATAACCCGTATATAGTATCAATTTATCAGAAGTGCTCTCAAAAATTCTATTATTAAAATCCAGTACAAGTTTAACATAACTGGCCAAGATATGATCAAGTAAACATCCATCCCTTATTACATCCATAAGAATCAAAATTTTTCAGCCCTAGAATAATTTATTGATTCGTTTGTTACTATTTATAGATATAATATGCCTCTAGAGATATTCTTAAAGAATATTGAAATATATAATAAAAAATAGAATATCTGTGGCTAATCGGCAAAGCTATAAGCAAAACAAGTGTGGAAAAAATAAATATATTTTTAAATCCATCAAGTTTCTCAAACTACTTAAAAAATCTTGGATACGATAAAGATACCAAACTATAATCCGTAGTCTCGAAAATCATTTCTAATAACAAATCACTCATCGGTTTGAAACTAACTAAGATATAAACATCGAATTACAACTGCTTTGGTGTTTTTTCTTAAATTTTTAAGCGAAAATAATTTTTTTTTTTCAACTTTTTGAACTCCGACTAGTCAATATGGAAAGCTTATAAAAGGGCTTGACTAACGAAATATTATTTATTATAAAAAAAATTTAAATCCGGTATCGACGCCACTTCGAAATTGCGTATTTTATATTTATATATGGGCCAAATCTTGTATTTGAAAATGTATGCCCTTAAACCCTCTCAATAGTGGTATCATATAAAAGGGCTTGACCATCAGAAAATAGTAAACTATGAAAAGGTTAAAATCCAATATGGTGTCCTAAATAAAATATCGGATGAATGGGCCAGTAATTACAACTTTGTAGTCACCCACAATATTGGTATCAAATGAGAAGGCTTGACCAGTTAAATATAGTTAATTATGAAAAAGTGTAAAATTCAAGATGTCGTCTTAGGCAAAATGGCGGAACATTTTTTTTCTTAGCCCCATCAATATGCAAATAACATGAAAGGGCTTGACTAGTAAAATATAGTTGACTATGAAAAAATTAAAAATCAAATATCGCGTTGAAAATAATAAAGCAAATTAGTGTTTACCGTTAGATCTAAAATTTAGGTTACGGTACGATCACTTTACATTATGGTTAAGTGTATTATCAGATTCGACCAATTTTGCCAGTGCATAAAGCTTGTTTAGTGTACCCTGACCTTAATTTAATTTGGAATAAAATTTAAAAATACTACACAGTCGCTTAATTGATAACCTGTTGTAAGAAATATACTTCTCTATATTGAAGAAAAACGGCGTTAGTACTGACTTTTCCAGCTACGATGTATTTGTGCAACATTCTATGGCAAAATTGCTGTTAGTGTTGTATAAACAATTAATGTAGAAATTATCAACAAAATGTGTACAACTACTTTGTACAACAGCTTGTGAATTGAGCAATTATTTATAATAGTTAATAAAGTTGGTTTTAGACTAATATTTGTAAATTATATTTAAAAAATAAATTTGCATTTAAGACGTTTGTTTACACAAAAATAATCTATTTGTTTTGAATTTCAAATTTTATTTAAATTTACACAAAAGCATATACACATCTATGTATTTAAAGAAAACCCCCCTTTTCTACTTAATTGCAGATTTTATAACTGAAATATTATATTATTGGCTTTCGTTGTTTCCATTATTTTATGGTAAGTTTTTATTATTAAATACATGTACATAAGAAAAAATAAAATTAAATTAAAAAAAATATCAACCATAATGACCTTGAACATTGTAAAATGAAATAATTAAATTCCTTCAAATTACTTAAAATTAAATTTCAAATCAACGCACAAACAAAAAATTTTTAATCACATAATCTTATTACATTTTAATTTAAAAATCAATTCATTTATAATTCATGTACCAGATCACAGAGCTTAATTGTAATTGAAATTATTTTACAGATCAGCACGCACTTTAACGATTTATATTTTAATTTTGTAATGGCATTCGTTCATAAAGACTTTTAATGATTTCCAATCACTCTTTTTGTGGTTATTTCGAAATATTTGTAGTTTGAGCCGATAAACCTTGAAATTGTTTGCTGTTGACAATAAGCGATTTGTGAAATATCATTTTGATTGATTTGTTGTGTGTCACAAATAAATATTTGTTAGAGCATTTATATTACTTCCCACACTTGCTATCAGATAGCAAACTACTTTAAACTCAATTAATTATATTATAAAACTATTAATAACATTCTCCATATTTATAATTAATTTTATATTAAATTTTATTCACTAAAGCTTTTGTTAATTGATCATTAATATGGGGTATGTCTTTGCCATTATCATTAAAAAAAATTATAAAAAAAAATTTGGTTGTTTCGCATGTACATATGGACATTTCCATGTCATCGTACGTGACATTTGTACTCCTATAAAGTGGAGTAACTTTAGCAAAAGTTAGAGTAACTGACACAAAATTCGATCTTTATGTTCCATTCAAAAATAAAAAAATGTATTATTTATAAAAAATTAATCATTGTTGTCTAAAACATCCAAAAAAATAAGAATATATCGTACGTGACATAAAAAAGAAGCGATTTGAGGTATAAGTATATGGAAATATGAAATATCTGCGAATTTTGGGAGGTATTTTTTCTTTTTTTTTTAATTTCTTACACTAAAACAAATATTTTTCTTTTAAAATCCATCAAACCTAATTGAAAACCATCTTTAAATGATTTTATAATAAATTTAATTTAATATCGTTCGTGACATTCGAACGTGACAGATTTTTCTCTAATAATATTCTTAGGTAATAAAATTTATATTATGTTAAGAAAAAAAGTTAATTTCTAAATTAGGTGCTCTTGCGACTGTTCGAATACGATTGACGGAGAAAAATAATGTTTTTGCACTACGTACGTGACATTAAAGTATCATCAAAGGGAAACCAAACAAAAAAAACATACCGCTAATTGGACTCTATATATTCTTTTTTCTTATGGATCTTGTTAATTGTTGTTGTTATATTAATTTTAAAGCATATTTACAATTACAATTTATTTTTACAATTTAGTCGCTAAAATAAAATAGTTGATTGCAATTCTTTTAAATAAGTCAAAGAGATAATCAGATTGAACTCTTATTATTGGTCTTAAAATAATTTCATACGCTCTTAATATCTGCGTATAGCAAAATTTGAGATTGAAAAACTTTCAATTGTTTTTATTTTTACAATCGTGGTTTATATATTCATGGAAGTGCCCATATGTATGATAGTTTGAAGAGGTGTGACCCATCCCATATAAGCGTAGTATTAGTATTTAATTATTTATTGAGTAATTTTATAATAATTAATTTAAAACAATTGAACGTTAGCTACTAAGACCACCAGCTTAATCCAGTATTAGTTATCAAAGACATTTTTCGGAATGTGCAACATTAGACTAGCTAAAAAATATATGGGCTTGAAGATATAATTTTTTTTATCTGCCCTAGGCCCCTTCTATTCCATCCAACAAAAAAGTGTGCATACTACAAATTAGAAAAATCAGACGATATTAAGAGGTCGCTAGAAATTTTTACTTTGTGCATCAAGTTTACTTCAGTTTCATCGAAAAATTTACATTGTCTTCACTTTGCTCTTAGCCATTCAATGTATATTTAGAGATTTCCATGGGTTGCTAGTTTGAGGTCTTCAGTAAGCTCAATTATCAATAACACATGTAGTTCTAGCATCCCTAGAGAACTTTAAGTGCAAAAATCAAAATATGGATGAATATTTTAAAGGATTAAGAAAAGATGTATAAAACTCATCAACAATAAAGCTATGTCTTACTAGTTTTTGCATTGTATTCATTAGAAGATCGATTTTAATATTATCTGCCATCATTTGTTTGGTTTATAATATTTGCCTAAAATAGTATTTATTTCTTATGAAAATATCACTACTCCTTCTCCGATACTTTTTCTTTTATTTTAGTTCTCATTTGGAAATTGTTACCAACAGTAGCTCGTAGTAAGTGTAAGCCAAAAATAGATTGAAGTTGTCCAGAAATAACATCTAATGTGTTTTCTGATATGGGTGGCACCACGCCATATGCTCTGATCCTCTGATCCCACAAAAATAAACTGGTATCGTAGCCAATTTTGCAGAACTTAAAGCCTATAACAATTATAGTTCTACAGATATTCAATTAAACAAATTATCTTTGTATGGGAGGTACCACGCATTCTGTTTCTGTAATAAATAAATAATATAGTGAGTTTTTTGTATGAGATTATCACTTGCCCTGCTTCGATTGTTCAAAATAAAATAATCGTATATAATAAAAGTAAAACCAAAGTTTTAAGATTTTAAAGAAAGTATTTTCCTAGATATATTGAAAAATTCATTACTTTTATATTGAAGGTGCCACGCCCATTTTTTGTTTTTTCATCTCATTCAGTCATAACTATGCGCTAATTTTAAAGACCATGGATACTACAGTACTCTGAATTTGCGGCAAAAACTGTTTGATTTTGGTGACACACCCACTACAAATTTTAAGAATAAATGTCGATAAGAAAATGTCCAGCCGTTCTCCGATTTTAGATAAAATAAATTAGTCGTAAAAGTAGTCTTGTTTAATTTTTTTTTTCCGTAAAAAGCTAAGATGGATTATGACAAACATTAAAAAATAGCGAAATCGGAGCATCCGTTCTTAACATTTAATTTTGATAGATTGATTAATTAAACAATCATTATGTCCAATTAGGTCTTATTAGCATTTTATTATTTTATGAAATTTTTTTAGGTACACAGAGAAAACAGTATCGGTTGTGAGTACCAGAATTGTTGCCAAATCTAAAAATTTTCGTTTGAAATATCAATGTATAGTCTGTACAAAAAATTATGATTCTTGCAATAAAATCTTTAATAACCACAAAAGATCTGGACCATTTGATTGACAATAAATTTGATTGTCTGTTTTTTTTTTTTTTGTGTAAAACATTTTTAAATTATTATTTTATGAATTAAAATTATTATTCAATCAATTTAAAATAAAACAAGTAAGAGCGCTTTTTTCGGCTGTGCCCATATCTTATATACCCTTTACAGAGGAGAAAACATGCAACTTATATATGTCCAAACTTGAGGCATCATTTTAATTAAAATAAAAAAGAGCATTTTTTGAGATATCAAAAATATTTTTCAGTTCATTACAAATAGGTTCCGGTTAAAAATAAAATAAAAAATTATATCGGTCAAGTGACATTCCCTGGCAGGCTTCGAATCTTTCACCGAAATTCTCAATCACGTTTTTCAATAAACTGTTTTCAACAGTAGATATCTGCTCGATGATGTTGTTTTTAAGCTCTTGAACTGATGTGTGATTATTTTTGTTCACTTTTAATTTCAAACATCTCACAATAAAACAGTCCAGAGGTGTTCAATCGCAGGATCTTGGTTGCCAATTCACAAGTCTTCAAAGAAAAGATAATACGATTCCCGAACTTTTCATTAAAAAGATCCATTGTTTCTCTTGATGTGTGGCAAAAGAAACCACATATTATTTACATCTAAATTATCAATTTTTCGCCACAAAAATGTTCGATCATCTCTTTGTAGCGATTTCCATTGACCATTATTACTTTAAATTTTAATATTCTTGATAAATATATGTAAGTTATTTGTGAAACAGATTTTCGCCACTAATGAGTCGAAATTGCAGATTTTTAATACCGAAATTCTTGAAAACATTTCTGATAAATTGGTACTGCATAAGAGCCCGCCGGATATGCCGGGACATCAAAAATTTGATTTCAACTCTCACACTGACGTAAAGGCGAACGCTAAATCGACATCTCTATCTATAAGGATTCAGAATATATATATTTAATGCAGGAATTACAAGCGCAATGAAAAACTTAAACATACATACCCTTTTACACTCTAGTGAAAAGTTTTCTAAAATATAGAATTTTTTTGTGGGAATTTAAGTTACAGGCTACTTGGTAAGACCATTAGCTGTAGTGTGCTTATGTGTTAATCTTTTAGTTGCAACCCAGATATGGACACAGTTTTTAAGAATATAATTTTTTTAATTAAGTACCTATATTGTAATTATTAAATTCAATTTACAACATATAAATTCAGTGCAACAACAAGTCCTTATGCCCATATAATCCACTACAAAAAAAAAACAAATTACAATACAATTTAAATTATTTTCAGTTGAATTACTAACTGCACTTGTCTTTTTACTTGTACAGTGGTCATTGTACAGTCAGCATTGTTTTAAACATTTTTATGTACATATCGGAATACTTGTATAAAAATATGCATACAAAACATGTACACAAATTCAAATGTAAGTACGAGTATGTAGCTGCAAGCAGTAACTACAGATTACAACTTTATATCGTTTTAAGACATATCGGCTAATCTGCAAGTAAAACAAATCGCGCAAAACTCGCTTTAGCAAAAAAAAAAGTAAACTTTAAAAGTGCATTCAAAACAATCTTGATCACCGGTTACTACACCTATGAACGCTTTCATTTTCAATATTTGGGGTGTAAGAAACCAAAAAAAAAAAATATTTTAAAACAAAAGGAAAAATGTATGGTCAAAGAAATGCAAAACAAACAAAAATTATAAAATATAAAAAGCTAAAAAAAGACGCAATAAATGACCATTAAAAAGGAATGCAAAAAAGGAGAAGTAAAAAAAGTTGTACACTATACATAATTACATGACTTGGACTGCAAACGGATGTCAGACACATGATGGCGGCAATAACTTAAATAACCGCTTACATACATACATACATACATACATATGTACATTCATTTACATCGTTGTTTATTTTTATAGAGAAGAAAACATTTTAAAAATTAACGAAAGCAACACTATGATTTATTGTTAAAGTCATTGTGACTCCGGAATCTGACATGTGGTCTACGCTTGCAAAAAATGGAAATAAAAGCAAAGGCAAATTTTACAGTTTGCGATTAAATTAGATTATATTATACCCTACTGCTTAAAATAAATATGTTAAATAGAAAATTATTTGTCCTAAAGGTTTTTGCTATTCAGAAGTCAGCCAGGACTGATCCGATCTTTACAAAATTCTTAACACTACTTTATTCGAAAAGAACTTATTTATAGAAGTATTTATTTTGGTATTTTTAAATGTTTGCAAACTTCAAGCTGTACGTTTTATAAATCCTAGCTTTACTGAGGCAAGTGTGTTGTACAGATATCGCTAATTTAGGTCATGATATCTTGATTAGTTTCCAATTTGTCAAGAATTATTCATAAGTATCTCCAGAGGCATACTAAGTTTATAAATAGTAACAACCATGTCTATTAATTATCCTATGGCTGGAAAATTTTAATTTTTGTGGCAAAAATAAGCGAAAAAAGGAGGCAGTCGTGTTTATTTGCTTATATCTCAGATAGATTTTGGGCGATTATGCTGATTTTTAATACCAATCTGCTCCCAAATATTTCTGATATTTTGATTTTTGATGCCTTTCACGGGTCTTGACGATGTCGGGAGTTTTCAAAAAGTTGATTTCAATATACACACGTACAGACGGATAACGCTTAATCGACTGCCCTATTCATAAGCTTTCAAAAAATAAACTCTTTACGGGGTCAGATGTAAATATTGTAGAAATTTCTCAAGGAATAACAAACCTATATAAACCCCCTTACACTGTCGTGTGAAGTGTATAAAAATACAAAAAAGTTATTAATTTTTTTTTTGTTGTAAAATTAACTTAAAAACTGTAAATAACCATATAAGCAATAGGGGAGTCGATTAAGCTCTGTCAGTCTGTCCGTCTGACCGTCTGTCCGTGTGTATGTTGAAATCAACTTTTTGAAGCCGCCCGACATCGCTTGGACCCGGATGAGGTATTAAAATATCAGAAATATTCGGGAGTAGATCGGTATTGAAATTCAGAAACATCGGTACATAAACAACTGAGATATGAGCAAAAACCCACGACCACCTCGATTTTTTTTTCACAAAAACAACATTACAACAACAACATACAAACATACAAACGTGTATACTGGTTAGAGAAAACGTGTCATAAAATCCCAGCTGAGCCAAAAAAAATTTTTTATTTTTTTTTAATTTTTTTTTTATTTTTTTTTATTTTTTATTTAATATATTATTTATATTTATATTTTTTTTTTTAATTTTTTTTTAAAAAATTTTTTTTTTAATTTTTTTTAAAAAAATTTTTTTTTTAATTTTTTTTTTACATTTTTTTTTTTTTTTTTCTTTTAACATATATACGTAAAGTTATAATTTTAAAATGGGTTGTTTTTATATATGTATGTTTTTTATATTGTTGTACGTATTTCATATGGGATGAATGGTAATACAAACTACTGTTATTGCATGACTACACGTTGTGAAGGGTATATAAGATTCGTATAGAGGTATAGGGGCCTCATCGTAGCATAGCCAAGATTATAGATTTAATATTATACGCCATTTTGCCTTATTTTTTCCGACGACATCTTTGAATTTACCTTTTTACATACATAGTTTGGAATGATCTTCTTGTTAAGCCCTTTCATTTGATATCCATATTGATGGGATTAAGATAAAAGAATTTTGCGATTTTGTTTGAGACATCATCTCGGATTTTAACTTTTCCATAGTTAACTGCATTCTACAGGCTGGTCAAACCCTTTCATTTGATACCAATATTTTGGGGAACAACTTTACTTGACCCATAGATCCGCAACTTTATTTAGGACGCCATCTTGGATTTTAATTTTTTTTTTATAGTTTACTATATTTAACCCTTTTATTGGATGGCCATAATAATGGAGTTAAGAAAAATATAAGCGCCATATTGTTATATACGTCATCTTGGATTTTACATTCTTCATATTTGACTGTATTCTCCTGGTCAATACTCTTTATTTTATGCCAAAACTTAGGAGGTTGAAGGGGCTACATTCTTAAATACTAAATTTAAGACGAATATAAATTTTTTGTTCATTTTGTAGTGGCGGCCATCATGGATTTAATTTTTTTTTTTATAATATGTAATATTAATATGTAATAATTTGAATACCCATATCGACTCTCTTAATTGTTTCGAAGTTGAAAAAATGGTTTTTCGTTTGTAAATTTTAGGAAAAACTTATTAAGCGATTATGCTTGATTTCAAGGTCTGTAAAAGATGTGGCTATAGATGGTATCTCAGAAAGAATATAAGCCCTAACTACCATTATTATACACAATTTACAACAACGAATTTCTTATGTTTACACATTTTGTTCAGTATACCTTTAATAAACAAAAGGATTTGTTTTATAGAGGTCAAAAGTCAAGCTATGATTTCTCATTTTTATACCCTTCACCTGTGGTGTACAAGGGTATATATAGCTTTGTCATTCCGTTTGTAATTTCTACAATTTTCATTTCCGACCCCATAAAGTATATATTTTCTGAAAGCTTATGAATAGAGGAGTCGATTAAGCCCTAACCGTCTGTCCGTCTGTCCGTCTATCCGTCTGTCCGTGTGTTGGTTGAAATCAACTTTTAGAAGCAACTATATGTTCCTCAGATCTGTATATGGTATCAATCTCTTGGAAATATCCAGGAATGAATCGCTATTGAAATTCAGCACAATCGCCCCATAACTTTCTGAGATATGAGCAAAAAACCACGACCACCTCGTTTTTTTTCACAATTACAACAACAACATACATACATAGATACATGTAAAAAACATACCAAACAAAAAAAATTACAAAAAAAAAAAAAATATTAAAAATAAGAAAAAAATAATAAAAAAAAACTAAAAAAAAAAAATTTTAAAAAAATTTTTTAAAAATTTTTCTAAAAAAATTTTTTGAAAAAATTTAAAAAAAATATAAAAAAAAATAATAAAATATAAATAATATATTAAATAAAATAAAATTTTTTTGGCTCAGCTGGGATTCGATGCCACATTTATTCTAACGTGTACGTATGCACGTATTTTATATGGGATGAATGGTGATACAAACAATTGTTATTGCATGACTACACGTTGTGAAGGGTATATAAGATTCGGCACGGCCGAATATAGCACTGTTACTTGTTTTTTTTTTTTGATTAAAAAAAACACAATTTAAAATCTCCTTTATGAATATTAACAGTTAACTTTTAGGTATTTTTTCATTATTTCAAATTATTACGAGAACTTAATGAGATGTTATTTAATTAATGTATTAATGTAAACAACGTTGTTAACCAAACACTTTAATAGCAATTATGTGCTATTTCATATGTAGCGCACCTTAAATACCTACTTCATCAACTCGAGTAGTTTCTATTACAACATATTTTACTTTTACTATTTTGGTGCACTTGAAATTTAAAAAAAAAAATTACCTTAAGTACCTCTTTAATAGACATGCTTACACTCATATCACAATAAATGAAACATTTATAAGGGCCTTCAGGCAGCAGCAAAGAAAAAGGTGGGGTTGCATTTATGATGTAGTTATGAGGCAAATTTAAGATTTACTTTTACTCTGTAGAAAAACTGCACAAAACTTAAAGAGGTTTATTAAATTTAATTTCAAAAGAAATTTCTTTTACAAACCTTAAATAAATTTTAAGGAATTTAAATTCATAAGCCAGTTAAAGTATGATATTGCTAAAGTGGTTAAAACGCTCTACCACTAATCATGTGATGGTATTATAATTGAATAGGTTTGTATTCAAAGTCGTACCAATGAAACACTAGTGTCTGCTCATTATTATACCCTTCACCTGTGGTGCACAAGGGTATATAAAGCTTTGTCATTCCGTTTGTAATTTCTACAATTTTCATTTCCGACCCCATAAAGTATATATTTTCTAAAGGTTATGAATAGAGGAGTCGATTAAGCCCTGACCGTCTGTCCGTCTGTCCGTGTGTTGGTTGAAATCAACTTTTAGAAGCAACTATATGTTCCTCAGATCTGTATATGGTCAATCTCTTGGAAATATTCAGGAATGAATCGCTATTGAAATTCAGCACATCATAAAGTATATATTTTCTAAAGCTTATGAATAGAGGAGTCGATTAAGCCCTAACCGTCTGTCCGTCTGTCCGTCTATCCGTCTGTCCGTGTGTTGGTTGAAATCAACTTTTAGAAGCAACTATATGTTCCTCAGATCTGTATATGGTATCAGTCTCTTGGAAATATCCAGGAATGAATCGCTATTGAAATTCAGCACAATCGCCCCATAACTTTCTGAAATATAAGCAAAAAACCACGACCACCTCGTTTTTTAACACAATTACAACAACAACAACATATATATATATATACATACATGTAAAAAACATAAAAAAAAAAAATTACAAAAAAAAAAATATATTAAAAATAAAAAAAAAATTACAAAAAAAAATTAAAATAAAAATTTAAAAAAAATTAAAAAAAAATAATAAAATATAAATAATATATTAAATAAAATAAAATAAAATTTTTTTGGCTCAGCTGGGATTCGATGCCACATTTATTCTAACCAGTATATCCATACATATGTACGTATTTTATATGAGATGAATGGTGATACAAACAATTGTTATTGCATGACTACACGTTGTGAAGGGTATATAAGATTCGGCACGGCCGAATATAGCACTGTTACTTGTTGATTTCATGTGAATATTAACTGAATAGGACTAAAAACTCTATTAAATTAAAAGGCTTAAAAAAATTTTAAGAATTTTTTGTGCAAAACAAAACTTTAGATAAAATTAGGGGTAATTTACTGCACTCGAAAGTGATTGAAATTTTAAGGTTTTTATCAGAATCTGGCTAAAGCAAAAGCACAGCCAACTTGATCGTTAGAGTACAATATCAATCGTAATCGAATACAGTAATTTGATCCCAGGTGATGACTTTATATAAAGCTTCAGTGACTCTTCAAAAACTTTTTATAATTTTTAAGTTGATATGATGTTTTCTTAAAACTGTAAAATTATTAGTTTCGTTATTTGATTAATCAGGGGGCAAATTACGGCATTCGATCGGGATCGAAATTTCACTCTAACGATCAAGTTCGCTGTGCTTTTGCTATACCAGATTCTGCTAAGAACTTTAAAATTTCAAAAATTGTCGTTACACTAGTTGTGAATTTTTATAACTCGGTTAATAGTATTGCTAAAAATAATTTGCTAATTCACAAGGTTTCTATAAACAATTCAAAACTTTTCAATCATTTTAAAATTTTTAGAATGTAATGATTTCATGACAATGCGATACTTAAAACATCCTTGTCAATTAGCCAAATAAGTTTTAATAAATAAAATAAAACAGAAATAAAATAATTGAGTTTCATTACAAAATGGAAATTATTCTAAACTCCTAATAACTTTTCTTTTTGCACTCATAGCATTAGCAAAAAAAAAAATTGACAAATCGGTTTAATAAATATCAGGATGAAGGCAAAGAAACACTCAAAATCTACAAGGGGCTTTCCTAATCCAGCTAATTATTTCTTCTTACTATAAACAAACCCTTAATCATCGGAGCATAAAATAATTATAAGTTTCGTGTATGTATGTATGTATGTTGGTATGTTGGAATTTTATGATTTATTTATAATGGTCATTAACAAATTATTATATTGTGTACAGTTTTAGTTAAAATGTTTCTTTTATTACTTAGTGGTGAAAGTAATTTGTATGCTTATGTTGTTGAATAAATAAATAATTTAAAAAAGTTTTAGACAACTGTTTTCAAAAGTTGATGTTAAGTAGATATAAAAAACCGCTACCTATTATCTCAACTATGACTGATTTGATTTTAGGTATGCATAATTAATTGAGTTTAAACAAGTAAGAGCACTAAATACGGCCGTGCCGAATCTGATAAAACCCTTCACCGTCATGTACATAGACATAAACACCACATCGTAGCTAAGCCTAGATTTTAGATTTCATATAATAAGCCATTTTCTTTTTTATTTTCAACGCCATCTTTGATTTTAAATTTTCACATATTTAACTGTATTCTACTAAATTATTTGCTCCTTATTGTTTCAGACGCCATTTTGGATTTTACACTCTTTTTAATAGTTTACTAAATTGTACTGGTCAAGCCCATGGTGTAATTACATAAGGTGATAGCGTAAAGGAGAGCAATTTTTGTCTCTCTTTTTTTATGTATGGAGTTTGACAATTTCCGAAGTTGAAATAATTTTTTTAAGTATGTAGTTTGACATTCTCCAGAACACAAAAAAATAGTCAGCTGGGCTGGCACCGCCACCTTGTATAAGTGTACCCTGGTCAAGCCCTTTTATTTGATACCAATATTTAGGGAGTAAAAGGAGGCAAAGCCATAACTACTATATTTGAATCATATATTCACCATTTAATATAGGACGCTATCTTGGTTTTTTTTTTCTTGAATATAATTTAACTTAAATCCAGCACAATCACTCCATAACTTTCCGAGATATGTGTAAATAAACATGACTGCATCTATTTTGAACATAAAAATCATTATTTTCCAGTCATAGGAAAATATATAGACTCGTCTGCTACTACTGCAAAAATATGATATACCCCTAGGACTCGTCCTTTTTTGGGCAAACCGATCACTAGTCGGCAAAGTTATAGGCTAAAATACTTTTTAAAAATGTATACATATATTTTACGAAAGCTTCTTATTAATTTTTAGACACGCTCAAGACATCAAAATACAAGCCATAGTCTCGAAAATTACTGCGGAGGAAAACTGACAAATCGTTTTGAGCGTTTACAAATGCTTCGGTGTTTCTCCTAAAATTTACAAACCAAAATCCTTTTTTAAACCTGTGGACAACAGAGAGAAACGATTAAAAGGAAAAGCGTATAATATTAATTATAAAATCTAGGTTACGATACGAAGTAGTCACTCTGCCTGTATGATGGTGAAGGGTAATTACAGTTTCGACACGGCCAAACATATCATTCCCACTTGTTGTTTACCTTTTCGACTGATTAGTAATAACAAAACAAGTCTTGCTAAAAGAAATTGTATAAAAAGGACATAACAGTGTTGAAGCTAAAAAGTGCTTCAACTTATTCAAAAATTAAAAACACGTTTATAAAACTAAAATAATTTTTGATTATTTGTTCATGCAAGTTTTGTACCTTTTTTATTTTTTTAATGAATTTTGTTTTTTTAATTTAAAAGTTTAGGTTTTAAAAATTAAAAACAAAAACACAGAAAATTTCTAAAAGTGAATCAAATATTTATTTTAGTTTATAAATGTATGCCTTTTTAATCATTATTTTCTGTAAATGTAGTTGGTAATGCCAATGGCACATGTAAAGTAGTCTTCCAGGGCTAGACTTACGGATAGCTTGTCCTTTTACAAGACAGACGTCGGGTAAAATTGCATGATTTTGACAACGAATGGACTGTATTTGGGAACATGAGATTAATTTCTTACTAAACTTACCTCTTAATAGGTTCATGGTTGGTACACATCAACCCATTCCAATTTCCCTATTTGAGGGTAAAATAAATCGATGATCATAACACGGTAACTTGCTCCACTATCTGTAACGTTCTTGAAGAAGTTCAGTCCATTGATGCGCCGTCCTAATAACAGTATTGGCAGCTGCCCCGGTAATTCTTTACACCGTTTGTTGGGTCGATTACTGCGACTATAAAATTTATGTAATTTACGAAACAGATTTTTAGCACAGCTCGAATTTCGATATTAAAATTCAATAATTTACTTTTAGCTTTTTTGGCATAGCAACATGTCACAAATCTTTTTTTTTTCTCATTTAAAACCCAAATAGCATCATATTATCATGTGTCACGGATTGTTTATTTACAATAAACTAATTAAACAAAACTAAAACATGCATTAAAAAACTTTGCGTATTCCCTTTTCAATAATTTAATCAACGACTTTGTTCTTTTCAGGCTACACAATGACGAGGCATCAGCAATATTTTTGTATCTTCGCTTGTATATGGCTTTTGGTTTCTTCTCAAAATGCTTTAGCTTTGGAAAAATGGTCACGTCAGTTAGAACCTACTGATCCCAGTGTATCGGATAGTTTTGATTGGATCCCATTGGCGCAATCCGCAGACAGTTCAACACAAACTAAAGATCGTTCTGGTAATGGCCGTGTTTTAACATATTCGCAAGCATTTCCTTCAAATGGCCACTTCAGTGATTTTACGAAAGGCTTTGGAGCTCCTGTATCGCACAAGCCTTCACCATTTGATTTTCCCTATCAGTTTCAAAATTTTGCTAGTGTACCTCAGGCCCAGTCGCTGAAACAATCCGGCACAGGCCTAAAAGCAAATACATTCTCAAGTCAAGATCCAACATCGCAATCATTCTTTAAGTTTGAAATGCCTTTGAATCAACAAAATTCAAGACTTAACTCAGCTTCATTAAATGCTGGTCCTGGTGTCAATACAGGCTATCAGATATCTCATGCTTTTGGAGGAGGAGGTCAAGCCACCTTATTTAATTCCCCTTTGTTCAATCAACAGCCGGTGTTTCCACCAGAATTCCATCCCGTGCCAGCAAAACCCCAAACTCAACAATTGCAACAGAAACCACTGTTGCAATCGAATTTCATTTCAAATGATCCAATCTCCTTGAAAAACTTTTTTAAAGACAATAAGCCTTCAACAAGTTCTCCTCTAACTGCCGTATCCCCACAAGTATTTCCCCAAGTTGATGTCCGAGGTAACCCACACTTTTCGTTAAGAGCACCCTTTAACACAATACCATCAGGGCCCTCGCCCTCAGCACCATCACGACAGCAAGAGCACCAGTTTTTGTTTGTGCCTTATAATGACATATTTGCACAAGTACCACAGGCTCAGCCTGCTGTACAACAGCAGCAACAACCTCAAGTACAACAAAAACTACAATCTCAATCTCAGGCACAAAAGTCTTTTGAAACAGTCCCTAAGTATAGCAATAATTTGCCCACAGTTAATCCTTACCAAATCAATCAATTCTACACCCCTGACTCCATAGGACTGCAGCCACAATTGAAGTATTTCAGCACTAGCACTACGACTATTAAGCCTCAGACCACATCCCTACAACCAGCAAACATCTTTCAAAATTTTGTAAGTCCTCAATACAACACCACACCTAAACCAAAGCCAAAAGCCCACCAACCGCCACTGGCCATGTTTTTACTGCGTTCTTCGGTAAGACCCGCAGAATCTGATGTAGTCGACACGTTGAGTAGATCTAAAACTATTGCTGTCATAGATGCTCCCACTCAAAATATACCAGAAATATTTGTGGGTCCATCTGGTATGCCTACACCAAATGGTTACACTAAATTTGATTTGCCGTATCTCTCACAATTGCAAGGTACTCAGAACATTAATGACATCTCTTTCTTTGTGGCACCTTTGAGTTATCGCACTCCCGGAGGTTTTAATAAAATTCTACTGCCTGAACCCCATGTCGGTTCTATTGTGATTAATCTATCTAAATCCGGTTTATCGCAGTCTCAACCTCAATACTATAAGCCTCAGCAAGTGGTAGAACAAGCTACCACCACTACCCACAGACCACGAACTTCCACACAAAGAATTAAAACCCAAAACGGTAATAGAGGTAACAAGTTTAGCTATTACTATGACCAGGATCCCATACAGGAAGTACCTTCACCTCAAGTACTGCAAAAGGAACGTCCCAAAAAGAAAAGACCCCAATCGGTTAAAAATCAACAACCATCATTTACGCAACAGCTTAACAATCCTTATGCTCAATTTAATCCCATACCGAACCAAATCTCAAATGATGATTTCTATAAGCTGCAAACTAAACCATCATCTACATCATCAACATCTACTTCCTCTACAACATCAACCACTTCTACAACTACCTCAACGACGGCTGCACCACAAAATTACTTCGCTTATAACACACATCCCCAAGTAGAATTCCCCGGTGCTAGTGGCCAATTTTATCCAGAATTTAATCAAATTCCCCAACAGCAAACTGTACTACAGGAAGAGAAACCAAGATTAACTACACGACCTCCAATACTAACGACTACAGCTGAAGAGGAATATCGTATGAAACAGTATTATAGAAAACAAGAAGCCAATCGTCACCGTCCTCAAATTGTTACCCAAACTAATTTACCCTACGAGCAAGTTCACTACACTCCCGTCGATTTGGAGTACGAAATTCCAAAAACTACAACAATTAAGCCAAGAATAACATTCTACAGTCCTACAGTTTCACCTGTACAAGACGATGAGTACAATACCGTGCCTTCGCATCTGCAGCAACATCAACAGGACCAACAACAACAAACTATTAACAGTAACCAACTTCCAGCCAATCATCGACCAGCCTATATACAAAATGAAATTACCGATAGTCCAGTGGAATATGAACCTAATCCCTACCAGTTACCTTCTGAGTTGCCACAACTGACTCCCCATTTCCCTGGCTTAGTCAACAATCTTAAGGATCAGCAACCAAGCATTCCGGAACAAAATACTTCCACTCAAGAACAAACCACCGTAGCACCTCAAACTTACCAAGAGACAGAATCATCTACTAGGCCGACCAGAAAACCCATTAATCGCGTGCGCAAACCGGTTTCTACGAGAGTAAGCTCCTCCGTGTCCTATTCGGAATCAGAAACCTTTACTAGGAGACCCATAAATCGTGTAAGGCGTCCATTTGGTTCTCGCACCACTGCTTCTACAGCTAGTTCTTTAAATACGGATTATGATGAGACTACCACCACCACTACAAGACGTCCTCTATCAGCCCGTAATCCCATAGTACGTAATCCTAATCGCATACGTTATCAGCCTACGCCGGAAGAGAGGCAGACTTTAAGAATCAAACCGAAAAGGAAATACAATGGCTCGGGCAAATTGGTGAACGAAAGTGAAGACTTGGACTACCAACGTGATGTTTTAAAACAAAATTATCCAGTTTTCAAGCCAGGCAGCTCACGCAGACCCAACAGTAGTCCTACAGCCGTTTCATCTACTTATGATGCGACTACCACCGAAGCTCCCACCTCGGAATCCCAACAGGTATACACCGTAACGCCCAGCAATAGTGTAGAAAATGGACAAAACTTCCCAGCAGGATTGTTGGAACCCATGCAAATTGCTCAGCAGTACAATGAATACAAGAACAATTATGGCCCTGGCTATTTTCCCAATCAAGAAGAAGTTAATCCTACTGAACCCGTACTAAGAAATGAAATAAATCCAATCTATAGTACAGTACCAACTACAACACCTTCAACCACCACTACAACAACAACAGAAACTCCTGTGCTGATAACTACGAGACGTTCTCCTTTCATTAGAAGAAACTATCCCAGACTAAGAACCACAACGACTGAAGCACCTACTACCACAACAACGCTAGAGGAGGAAAAACCATCGGTAAGTTTAAATGACGTAAGAAAAATGAGTAAATAATTAATTTAATTTTCCCAATTATTTTAAGACCCGCAATCGTCTACCGTCACGTAAAGTAATTAAAGTACGTACCCGTACACGTCGTCCTTTATACCAAGCTTCACCCACTCCAGCTTTCGAAGAGGAGAATGAATCCACAGAACAGCCAAAACAGAACTACCGCAAATTAAATCGTTTCAATCAGGACTTATACGAAAATGACGTAAGTTTTTAACTAAGCTTAAGAAAACTTAAAAGTATATGTAAGAATTGTATCTTTTTTAAAGGCACCCAGGCGTCGTTATAAGCAAAAGTTCCAATTGGAAGGGCAAGAATCACAGTGGTCTCCATCTGCTAAAGTAGGACCCACAAATAGCTTTAAGCCTATTAATCCCAAAGAGAATAAAAATAAACATAAATTTGAAAATGAACCCGAGATTGTAACAGTTGGACCTGACAGCGACAACAGTGATAATTATGAAATTAAAGTATCGGCCAATTACGAACAATCAGCCAGTGGTATTAAGCAGCCAAATTTGAAGTGAGTTTAACTCAGAACACATTTAAGTACTTACAGTTTACTTAAATATTTTTATTTTTATTATCCAAACAGACCGGAAAAATCTTTTGCTGAACTTCTAGAGGAAGTTATGGGAAAGGCTCCGGAAGAAAAAACCTTGGAGACGACAATGAATCCAGAACCTTCAACAGACGCTAACAGTTTTGAAGCACAAAAAACTACAATTGCAAATCGTATATTACGCCGAGGCAAATGGAAAAAGACACGTGTATTCTCTTCGGTTAGCTCTAGCAATGGTAATGGTGAAAGTTTCGAAGCCGCTGAATCGCAAAATCTTGGTTCCCAACTTTATAACTCATTACAAAAGACGGAGGCAAATAAAACAAAGAATGACATGGTTGTTGATAAAGATTGGAAGACTACAACACCGTTGACTACTGCAGCTGAAATAAATGCCATGTATAATGCTATCTCTACCACATCCATGCCAATGGCGTCTATGGAAGAATATAGTGTGTCCACTGTAAGATCACAAAAAACTTTGCCCACCACTTTGCCCATGAATTTGGAAGAAACTAAAAGTGTAACAGAAAATTTACATGAAATGAGCAGTCAAGAGGAAAGTGCCACCAGGCGTATGGATGACGACATGGCCATGGAAGATGATTTGGAAATTCAACCCAGCCTATTTTCTGAAGTTAAAAAACAATTGCACGAACTATTCTCCATAGAAGAAAGTGATGATACGTCAGTGACAGCTGCTTTGACGGCTGTGGGAAAACGTCGTCAAGAGTACACCAACATTAAGAGGCCAAAAGTTGAAACTACGACAACGTCAGCGATAGATCTTGTGTCCATTACTGAACCCATGTCTGTGGAAGATAAGAAAGCCTTTCATCGAGAGTTTATGAAGCATGTAGTCTATGCTACATCCTCACCGGTGCAGCAAGAAGAAACATCAGAAGCTGAAATTTGTTACAGAGGGCGTTGTATAAAGTCCGAGGACTTACCATCAAATCACAAATTAAATTAAAATATCAATTCTTTAATTCCAACTGTAACAATACCGCTTTATTTTCAATCCTTATTCTAAAACTCTTTGACAGCTGGCACTTAGGCAAAGAGTTTAGTAGAGTAGATTTTTTTAAAGGCGAGTCGTATGAGAGTAACTCTTTAACCTTTCGTATAGAGATTGTGATAAACTCAAAATTATTTATATCTTCTCTTATTGCCTCTGCCTCTCTAAAGCAGCTTTCTCTAATGGCGGCATGTGTCATTCATTTTTCAGGAGAAAACAAAAGTCATATCTACGTGTATCTGTTATTATTAACAAATTTCTTAGCTTTTTCTTTTTATTTCTATTTTACAATAATTTTAATTGTCTATTTAGCTTTAGTTTCAAACAAATCAAGTTAACAAAACTTGGGCATGTATTTCGTAATCCGTTAAAATAAAAATAATTTTGCAATTAATCTGTTTAAGTTACATCTGTACAATGGAACCATTTCTCTCTGACTGCATTTTTCCAAATCATTGAATTTCACTTCAACGATTCAAACACGGACATACGAAGTTAGTAAAATTTATATGATAAAAAAATATTAAAAATTTCATTATTTAAGTTTAGTATTATGTAATTTTAAGTTTTGTAATATAATTCTTTAAATAAAAAATAAATAAAAACATATAAAATAATTCATTGTACGATATAAAATAAAAATATACAATAAGAAAATATAAATATTTCTACACTACAGAGTTAAGAAAGGACAAGGAGAAGTCATGTAGATGTTGTGGTATGTATGGGCCAGTAATAAAAATATATATTTTTCTTTTTCTTTCGCCATTTTGTACATACATATGTATGTATGTACATCCAACGGCCTTTTTCAACAATTACAGTTGCATCCAAATATAATGAGTATGGTCAATAAATATCAAATAAACAACGCGTTCTATAAAAATTGATAAAATAAGTAAATGGGTTGAAAATATAGTCGGGTAGATGTTTAAGGTATATAGCGGGCCATGTTGTTTTTTGACCTCTTTTAAATCTGAAATATGAGCATTCAAAAGAACAGTTAACTGAATGAGAAATTAATAAAGATATACAGCGTGGGCCAAAAGTTTCTAAGGGGCTTAAAAATTTTTAGTAGTATGTTTGTACCGCTTCTGGATCACTTTTTCCATACAAAATTTGGCTCATGCAGAGCTGGGAAATGTATGCAATCATTATTCAGTTTATGTATGTTTGTGTGTGTGTGTGTGTGATTGAAGTGTGTTTTTTGTGTGTGTGTGTGTGTTATTGAAGTGTGTTTTTTGTGTGTGTGTGTGTGATTGAAGTGTGTTTTTTGTGTGTGTGTGTGTGTTATAGTTGTTTTTATGCAGAGCTGGAAATGTTAGATCGTCAAAATTCGGTTCATGTCAGTAGGGGTGTTCACAAAAAAATTGTGTAAAAATGATCTTGTAGTATTAAAATGAGATATATTTATATTTATTTGAACATATTTATATTTATTTGAACGCCCCTATTGTTTTTGTGTGATTGAAGTGTGTTTTTTTGTGGTTGTGTGTTTGTGTTTAATGTTGTGTATGTTATTATTATTATTATTATACTTTTGGTGATAAGGAGAAACGTGTAGAAATAAAAAAATCGTATAAATTAAGTGTTTAATAATAGAAATAATTTTATTATCAAAATAAAAAAATGTAAATAGATTTAATTAAATACACAATTTTTGCATTTATTTAAATTATAAAAGTTTATTAGATTTCTAAATTCATCTGCGGCTTGATTGTTAATTTGTTGTTTATAGAAACAAGAGCAGGTGTCGGGGCCGTCTGTGTTGTTTTCGTTCGCCCAAATACAATCCTCAAAATGTTCTCCGTGTATATTTTTGATTGTCTTCAAGTTGTTAATATATTCTAGACGTGATTGAATATTGACAAGTTTAGCTCTATCCTCATCAGATATAATGTTGGAGAATGATTTTAAAAATTCGTATATTTCTTTGAGCATCTTAAAAGGTAGGATGATTACTGTATGTTCATGTGCAGTGTTTGCGAATAATCTTTAATATTGATGGTTCTTATATTTATATTGTTTGAGAATCGATTAAAGAGATAGCTCGTTTCGTGATTATGTATATGATTTCTCTCGTTGGGATATGTATCTTTATCCAAGTCAGGATTGTATTGAAAGCAATAGATGTTTAATTTATGATATTTATAGTTACTATAATATCCACAGCGAACTCTAATCTCATAGTTGTCATAGTTCAAATTGAAATGTCGATAGAAAACTTTAGAACTTTCAATGATACCGCCAATATTGATTTCTTTCTCAATTAAGTCTTTTCTAAATGCTTCAATTAAATCGTCAATAGTAAAATGTGTTTGTTGTTTAGCATTACTTCGTAAACGTCGATTCAGAGGGGGAGAGGATGTTGTTGTTGTTGTTGTTGTTGTTGTTCTTGTTGTTGTTGTATGTTCTGTAATATTATTCTCTGAAGGATCAAGTTGAATTGATAAGTGTATTTGCAAATTCAGTGTTTGATTTGGAAATTTAAATCTAAAATTAATATATTTGCTTGTTTCACCATCTAATGAAATGGAATTGTTTACAAATTTATTGTGTTGTTGTTGTTGCTGTTCTTGTTGTTGATGTTGATAACGTTGATATAAATAAGAATAATGACCTTGTGCATTACTTTTTGTAATATTATATAAGATTAAGAGTAATGTTAAATGAAATAAATTTATATACATTTTGCTTAAAAGTCTGTTTGTATACTGCTAGTAAAGTTATTATTCAATAGTCATTTTATATGTTTGTTTATAGTTTTTAAGATTAGTAATTTTAATATGTTGTAATTGTCGTGATAAGTCTGGTACACGAATTTTCTCAATTTCACCATTACTAAGAATTCTTTCTTGTTCAATTTCACGATATTCAAAACAGTTTACTTTCAAATATTGTTTTTTAAATTTACTGTCGTAGGTACAGCGAATAGGTATTTCCACATTTTCATACTGAAGATTAAAATGACGGTAAAATAGCTGATTAGAATTTATTATACCACCTATATCTAGTTCTTTTTCGACGAGTTCTTTGCGAAATGCTTCTATTGCATCATCTACTGTAATCAATTCTTGTGTTACAGGATGTGATCTTTCAGTTGTAAGTGGTTTACTAGTTGTTGTAGTTGTTTTTGTAAAATTCGGTTTAAAATATGAAAAAAATGGATGACTTTTTATATCATTTTCTTCTTCCTCTTCTTCGTACTCTTCCTCTCCTATTTCTTTAGAAGATAGAGCTGTTGATATTGCTGTTGTTGTTGTTGTTGTTGTTACTTTCTTATTATCTTCATCTGCTTGATATTCAAAATCTCGTGTTTCTAGAGGTTGACTTTCTCTCAGCATCACGAATGAAATATTTATTTTAAGAATCTCTTTATTGGGAAGAGTAAAATTGAACTCAATACTTTTTGAATTTGATTTAGTTTGTAGAGTACTGATAGTGGATAATGGCAATGAATCACCAACCAATAATTGTTGTTGAGTAATGAAAAAACAGAGTAAAAATATAATCATTTTAGTAGATTATTTGTTTGTTTGTTTTTTGGAATGTAATCTCGACTGCGAGTACAGATGAAATGTTAGAGCAAATATAATATTCTGCGTTATATATATACATAGTATATCTGTGGTGGAAAAAATAATGTTTTTTAAAATTACCTAATATTGTGAAATAACAAATTAAAGAAAAAGTGTTTTTTGTTTTTTATAAATGGATATAAACTTTATTAAATTAACTTAGATATAGCATAATAAATAGTTTACAATACTTTTCTTATTTCATTCGTAAGAGGTATATATTCAAACATTCTATCATGTATAATTAAACAATATGCAGATGTGTTTTCTGGTATATTTTTAAGTGTCTTCAATTCAATTCGTATGTCGATAGGTCCAGCTTTCACCATTTCATTTTGATGTGTAACATCTAACACAATTATTGGTGCAGTTGTTTTAAAATTGTCTCGTTTTAATAGCGGTTGAGAGTCACGTGAATAATAGCTTTGTTGAAACTTTGCATACATTTCATAGAGTAGAGCGAACCGATTTCTTTCAAACTTAAGATTTAGATCATCGTAGGGATACACATCTGAGTTGAGATGAACCTTTACGTCGGTTAAATCGCAATGTGTGAATGTATTATCCTTATTGCGAAAGGCTATAAGCAGAAAACGTGGTCTTTCATTTTCACTAGCAAGCTTAACATTCCATAGTACTGTAGTAGTTTGAGGAAGAGAAGGATAGTAATACATATCCCAACTTCTAAATGCTATACTCAAAGGTTTACGATTATTGATTGTTTTAAACATTTCCAGTTTGTAGGCATCTGCAAGTTGTACATGCGGTACTTTCCACATAATATTCAATATAGATAATTTAAATTTTTCATTATCTTTAGTAGACTTGACGACTTGATTATCATCTTTCGAACGTAGTAATATTAATTCATGTTTAGAATTTACTATAATTGACTTAAAGTCTTCAGCAAATCCCAACAACATTTTTAATGGTATACAAAAATTGAAGTAACCACTAATAAGCGAAAGATCGATAATATTAGTTGGTGCCCAACCTGCATTTACTAATGCATCACTCTCCAATTTATTTAATGATGCATAGTTTTTTATATCTGTTGTAATACCAAGTTGTCGTGTACGATCAATCTCTACACCATTTAATTCGTAACGTATTTCATCGAAAAGATAAGCCATACAGTTGTTTAAAAGTTGTAGATTTGGTGAGACTGTCGAAATTATATCATCCTTGGTCACATAACCCTCAATGTACAAGTGACTTTCACTTGGTAGCACATATAAATCTTGGTTTTGAATTGATATACGAATTTCATCATTGTTCTTATATGATTGTAAATATGAAGTATAACTATGATATTCTTTTTTGATAATTGAATTATCAAATTGAGGTTTTTTTAATATGTTAATTGCACTCATGTCTGTTTTTTCAACTTCAAACCAAGTTGTTCTAAGAACTCACGATTATGTTGATTAAGGTTCTTTATATTACGTTTTGGTTTCTGACTATTATTATTATTGAAAATGTTTTTTGTTGCTGCTGCTGTTGCTGTTGTTGTTGTTGTTGTTATTTTCGTCGTCGTCGTCGGTAATAGTGATGATAATGATGATGATGATGAATTGTTAAATGAATAGTTTTTATTATCAAATATAATCATTCCCTGAGGGGTTTCAAATGTAATCTGATAGATATTTTTTCTCCTCGAAAATTAATAGGATTACCGTCCTGATCAACCACTCTTAGAACTATGGTGTTTATTGATCTCGTATTAACAGGTAAATAAATTACATTCGATGGTGTCTCAGTTATTTTATAGCCTGGGCTTACGTTGAGCGAGAACTGATGTAGTGTGTGAGCAGAAACGTTGTTTATATAGGAACCGCCTACAATATTACACTCAATTAGTATAGTATTTGTTTTTGTTATATCTATTGTTTTGTCAGAATTGTGTTCTTCATGTTGGTTTAGAATTTTTTTGCTAAATCCAAGCAATGATCCAATTGATCGATCTCTATCGAAATATATTGTGTCAGTGGAACATTTAATATATGTTTGTAACGTATTATAATTGGCTTCAATAACAAGATTTCCATTATCTTTCAGATCTCTATATTTTTTAGAAATTAAGTCATTTAAATCGGAAAATTCATATGATCCGACAGGAATTTCTATAACATGTTCACCAATATGAAATAGATTGTTTTCAACATCAACATTGGGAATCGAATGATATGTATCGAAGCTTATTAGTCCACAAACGTATTTTTCTTCGAGTGCAATAGGTGGAAAATAGTTGGCAATTATTGATGATGAAAATCCGTTTAGCGATAGCGTTATAGACATCTCAACGTTTGGTTTGATAGTAAATATTTTTCAAGAATCTGTAATGTCTTTTATAATGTTGTTGTTGTTGTTGTTGTTGTCGATGATCATGATGATGATTATGATGATGATGATAACTATGAGATATCATTTGAATTTATCCAAGAGTTATGTTCTGATGAAAATCCCAACCATTTTACATACAACATGTTTCCTTTTCTCCTTAAAACTTTTTCAACTAAATATGTTTGTGGATGTTTCGTTTTTAAAAGTTCGTATTCATAAAATCCACCACTAATTTCACTACCACGATAGTCTTCCAAAATATAAGTATTGGGATTTGTGTTCTTTATAGTTTTGATTTTAAATATTTCTGTAGTCCAGTTTGGTGTATAGCCCTTTTCAAATACATGTTTATATTTACTAATACGAACACGATCACCAACTTTAAACCTTGGTCTCCGAAAAACTTTCAAATTATTATAGACGGTGTCCAAAAGAGATTTTTCATTAGAAGAATTCACTTCATTCGGTGACATTTTTATTGTTCTATGAAAGATGTTATTATATTTATCAACAAGTTTCTTATGTATGTCTATCCATTTATAAGTTCCTTGAAAACTGAACTCTTTCCACATCATGCCCTTTAATGTTCTATTGAATCGTTCAACTATAGATGCTTTTAGTCTACTATATGTCGAATAGTGATTAATTTGATTATTCTGCATTAGATGATGGAATTGATTGTTAAAAAACTCTTTACCATCATCTGTTTGCAAGTTTGTAGGTTTTCGATGATGTTTATCGAAAATACTTTTCATAGCATTAGTTACGTTTTGAGCAGTTTTATTTTTTACAGCAACAGTCCAGGCTTTTTTTGAGAATGTGTCTATTACTGTTAGAAGATAACGATAACCATTATTAACTGATGCATAGTTTCCCATTTCTACCAGATCGGCTTGCCACAAATCGTCAATTCCTTTCATTACAACTCGTCTTCTCTTAAAATTTTTTCTCGCTTGTTTGTGTAGTTCCTCTACTATTTGTCTTTTGTCTACATTTAAATCCATTTTCTTTTAATTATATTAGCTTCCGATTGTTTTAAACAGATAGCTTTCAATGTTACCAAATCTCTCTTCAAGTTGATTTAAATATGTTTGATTATCTATATATAATTTTTCATTCTTTATAATAGTCTCCTTAAATACTTTTAAATCATTTTTAATTTCATTCAATTGATCTGTAAATTGCTTTTTTAGTTCTTCCACTCCAACCCATTTGAAAATGAATTCTTCTATGTTATTGAATCTCTCTTCAATATTAGTTCTATATGTCTTATTTTCATTGACTATTTGTTGTTTAATAGTTTTATTGAGCGTATTTAATGAATTTGTAATATAACTTTGTAGAGCATTATTAATTTTTTCTACATCACTTGCTATTTTATCAACTTTATACGATGCCATATTAGAAAATTGTTCAAGGTTTTGAGTGACTTTCTCATTGTTAAGCTTCAATTGTTGTACATCAATTTGATGAGACTTGGAAATATTGTCTACATCTTTTCTTATGATGTTTATTTTATCAGTTAGTGTATCATATGTTTTTATATGATATCTTTTTGTTACAAGATTTTCTGTTTTGGTTTGACTATGTTTAATAGTACTCTCTCCAAATTTATTAATAAAACTCATTTTAGTTTAATATATTATATTCGATTCTCTAAGCTCTTCAATAATGGAAATAATTTCGTTTTTATGATTGTTATGTCCTACACCTTGCGATGAAAGCAGTAAACGTAGTCTGTCAACTAATTCATTAGGATCATCCCAATATAAATAGTTTGGCTTACAATTATTTACCGATTTTAAAGATAAACCACTTCCTTTCGTCAACACATTTGTCTTTTTATTGAATAGTTTTTTAATTATTCGTTGATATTTAAAAGCTTTTGTACCTTTGATTTGTCCATCTGGTTTGTAACATCGTTTATGTACATTTGTATGTATTAGAATTTCCTTATATTTTTGCAAATCATTTTTCGTGTAATGTATAGGTTTTGAGTGAAATACTAGTTCAAATAACCCTGGTGTCATTTTGATTTTCATATCACCTATACGCACAGTTACACCTCTAGAAAATGTTATTTTTTCTTTTCCATATCGCCAAATTCCTTCAGAATCTTTATTAAACCCATAGGTTTTATCCAAATTTCTATTACTAATGAGTAACTGCATATTTTTAAATAATGTTGACGACGTTGATGATGATGATGATGATGGTGACTTATTCATATCTTCACAAAAATCATCATCATTGTTTGTCTTAAGACGTTTTCTTTCGTTGTTTAATTGTGTTTCACTTTTACGTTTCGAAAATAAATGTGAACTTTTAATCCGTTTTTTATAATTTAAAACTTCATCTTCATCGTTAGCGATAGAACAATTCCTCATTCGTTTCAGGTTTCGTTCAATTCTTTTTCGTTTAGATTCATTTCTTAATTCACAGTTACTTTTTCGCTTTAAACATTTTCGCTCAATTCTTGTTCGTTTAGGTTTATTACTTAATTCACAGTTATTTTTTCTTTTTAAGCATTTCTCAATTTCTTCCAATCTTTTGTTATCTAATCGTTTAACTCCTACATTATCATTGTTGTTGTTGTTGTTGTTGTTTGAAAAGCGTGTGACGTTTTGAAGTAAATTTATTGGATTTCTTGAAATAACTGTGCGATGAAATTTTCTATTTACAGCATATTTTCTATGATTAGTTTTTTTATTTTCATTCAATTTCGATCTCTTGACAGCTATGTTATAACTTTCATCAAAATCATCATTATCGTTATCATTCGATGATTTAATTCTTTTTAAGTTTTTAATATATTCATTGGTATTAGGTAAATTGTCAACACTCCCATCAACAGATTCAATATAATCATTATTATCATAATCTATATCAATATCACTAAAGTTATCATCATCATCATCATATTTCAATTTAAATTCTTCAGCATTTTTCTCTTTATATGTTTTATCAATAGATAATGATGATGATGATGGTAATGATTGTAAATCATCATATGAGGATGTATTCCTACCTCTATTCTGTTTACCATCATCAAGTTTTTCAACAATTTGCTTAAGAGGTTTTGTTATAGGTTGAAAAGTATCTTCCAACAAATTAACTCTATCATTCTCATTAAATTTAATGTTTTTCAATTTTTCCTTTAACACAGCTCGGGTCTTTATAAGATTCTTAAGTAATGTATTACTTTTAACCATTATGATCTGATTAGACACAGTTAAAAATTTGTTTATATCTGCTTACGATCTGCTTTCTATCTGCTTACGATCTGCTTACGATCTGCTTACGATCTGCTTACGATCTGCTTACGATCTGCTTTCTATCTGCTTTATATCTGCTTGCGATCTGTTGTTGATCTGCTTTATATATATATATTTGTATGTCAGATTATAGTTGAATGAATTTATCGAATCCTTTACGATAACGTCCACTGTTTATTAAATCATCCTTACTTATTACAAGAAATCCATACTTATCCTTCCAACACGCGCTACAAATCTTTACAAACTGTTTAAATGACATATCACCGATAACATGATCATTATATATATGTTTTAGATTCATTTCATCCTGTTTAAATACTATAATCATATTTGCATTATCACGTATTAGATGTTTAGGAATCTTTGTATATGTTTGACATAGATAAAAACAGTCTATGTATTTATGTCTACCCATACAAAAGTAATCTCTTATTGTATTTTGTTTTTCACAAATAACATCATCGAATATTATTATTGAATGTTGATGAGCATCAGCTGGACTAAGAACTTTTTCGTTTTCCGAAAAAGTAAAAAGATTAATTTCTTTTAACGGTTTAATTAATTTCTTTAGATAAATATATTTCGGTTGATATAGTGATTTTGAATATATATAGATGTTTTTAAATCTCAATCCGTTAGGGCTTTCTATTAGACTTATCATAACATTAGTTTTACCACAATTTGATGGTCCTACAATTAAGGCGCGTATCGAATTTGGTAATAATGAGTTGTGTACAGTTTTAAGCCTTCTATTTGTGGATTGATCGATATTTCTTATTACAATTTGCTTTGATTGATTAACTAACCTCATATCGATTAACTTGTTACTAAACCAAATTATCCTATAAAATGTTCTTTTATATAGGATGACATGAACACACCTTATAAGTCATTCATATGAATAATATCAAAGACGACGACGACGACAACGTTTATGAAAACATCAACAACAACAACAACAACACCGGCAAAAACAATAGAAAAATGGTTATTAAGTATACTCACAATAAGAAACTTAATCAGTGTGTTATTGGAAGAGGATTTATAAACAACTTAATCAACAAACTACCCGTTGAACTACATTTACCAGGTTATCAGTTTTGTGGACCAGGTACAAAGCTTGAAAAACGATTAGCAAGAGGAGATAAAGGAATTAATTTATTGGATACAGTTTGCAGAGAGCACGATATTGCATACTCTCAGTCAAAGGATATAAATACGAGACATCAAGCAGATCGAATTTTAGCTGAAAAAGCTTGGCAAAGAGTAAAATCATCAAATAGTGAGTTAAAGGAAAGAGCTAACGCTTGGTTTGTAACGAACGCTATGAAAGCAAAAGTGAAACTTGGTTTAGGTTTGAAGATTTCTAAAACTTGCAAAACTAAAAAACAAAAGAAAAAAAATATGAGGAGGAAAAAGAAGAATAAATATAGTAAACGATTATTTACTACCACTGTAAAGAATACCTTAAAACTATTGAAGAAAGAGAAACCTTACAATATAAATGATGCTGTTAAAATTGCTCAAAAGATGGTACATTCTAATTTGAAAGGGAAGAAGAGATCAAACATTATTGTACCGCGAGTTATACCAGTACCGAAAATTGGTGGATTTCTTCCACTTATTCCTATTCTTACAGCATTATCTGCACTTGGAGGTTTAGCAACGGGTGGATCTGCTATTGTTAAAGCAGTCAATGATATTAAAAATGGCAAAGAACAATTGTCAGAAGCTTCCCGTCACAATAGATACATGGAATCGATTGCTATGGGAAAAGGATTATATCTCAAACCATATAAAACTGGATATGGTCTCTATTATCGCCCAGCTCCAAAAAACTTTTAAAAAGTCTACCTAATCGTCCGCTATCAGATTTGGATTTGAATAAATATGGAAAACAACTTAAACATTTTAGAGGTGTTTTTATGCGTGATAGTTTACCTAAAAAGCCTCTAGCACAAGAATGTGGTATTGTTAATTTGGATAGTTCAAATGGTCCTGGAACACATTGGGTAGCATATTATAAAAATCACAACTATAAAGAATACTTTGATAGCTTTGGAGATTTGCAACCACCATTGGAAATCATCAAGTACTTGAAGTCACCCATTAAATATAATTATGAACAAAAACAAAAATTTAATACATTTAATTGTGGACATTTATGTTTAAAGTTTCTATACAATAAATATAATTTAAAATGAAACGAAAACAAGTTTTTTTATTTTATTTCATATATATTTCTTTTATTATTATCATATATTTTTTCTTTCTTATCAGTTGTACTTAGAGCTAATAAAACATTTTTTTTTACACTTAATGCTAATTATGATGAGGATGATGATGATGGTGATGATGATGTTGTTGTTGCTAATGTTAAAGTAGAATTTATTTTATAGTGATTCCAAGCATAAGTATCAATATTATTTTCACATACAAATCTTTTATCATCTAAATAACTTAATGTTAGTTTATTTATATTTTGTGTGTAGATCTGATGAATCTTAGATCTAAAGACATACATTGAATTATAGTATAGTTTTTTCTCTAACAAACATTTCCTAAAATCATTTATTGTTAATTTATTGGTTACGCTTTGTTTTACTCCTTTTATTTTTTTTTATTTCCCTATCTACTCTATCTATTTTTATAGAGTACATTTTAGCACGCAAACCAATGAATTCCTTAATAATTTTTCCATTACATTCGTCTTTCATCATACCTAAAACTTTTTTGTTTATTAACGGAAAATTAAATTTATTTTGTATTGGATATGCAGACGTATCGAAATGTGTTTTAATATCATTTCGAATGTCTTCATACAGATCAGCTGTTTTAATGTCATAAATAAAGGAATCAGTGTCCATATAGTTTAAATTAATATTTTCACGATATTTGAGTTTCATATAATCATAATGAAAACTATACATTTTATACTTTGATAGTTCTAAAATGCAAAATCCAATATATATAGGTTTATCATATACTGTCTTGACTCTACTCATTTCGATTGCAATCATATTATCATCAATTTTTAGCGTACTGTGGAAATTTGGTTTAGCTATAAGAGCCCTAGCTCCTAACCGTTTACCTCTATTCTCCCATTCACATACTATTTTTATATCTTTCCTCTTGTCAACATTTTCCATAGTCTTACCGTATACCGCATTGTTTAATAATTTAAAAAAATTTTGTTCAAAACTGTTTTTAGCCAATGTTCTATGATGATTATTTATATCGATATATTTTTTCAACCAATTCGACTGATTAAATTTAAGAATTCTATGAATTTTCTTTAAAATCAATCCATGTTGAAGACATTTTTGAAGGTTGCGATAGTGTATTATATAATTGGTTTTGTTATTTAAATCTGTTATTAATTTCTGTTGTTTCATGTTTTCAATTTTCTTGTTTTCTGCACAAAATGGAAAGTCACTATGATAGTCGTGTAGTGTAGTTGGATATTCTAAGTCTACTTCTAATATGTAACCAAAAGCTGAATCTTCTTTCACACTATTTACATTAAAGTTTTCACAGTCTTCAACCCAACTGAAATTTTTAATGGGCAGATATTGTGACATTGCATAACCATATAAATTATTTACATCTAAATACATAAGGTAATTTGATTCTTTCGTAGGATCATAATCACTAACATATTTATTATTGGCTATCGAATGTCGTTTACTACATTGAACAATACCACCCCTAATACCTCGTACGACAAAATTGTACATTTTAATGTCAGTCAACAACTCCAACTCTATATCCGTTGTTTTTAGCATTGCATCCCAAGATAAGCCCGGGGTGGTATAATATTGACAGGGATCTAAATTGTAAATGTTTTTACAAACCTTGCGAAAACTTTCGAATACATCACAAAGCAATAGAACATCTACTTTTAAATACAACATGAGATAGTCTAAGAGTTTTGTACAGTTGAATGTATTCCAAACCTTTTCAGCATGCTCGTAATCATCTACACTACACGACTCATTAGTAAGTTTGTTAAAGAAACATGTTCGTGGTGGAAGTTGTGTTTCTTCGAGACGAAGTACTGAATCTAGATAGTCATACGGAAAGACACCTTTACGTCTCATTAAATTGAATTCGTTAGGATTTTCGTAAGCTGATTTTATTGTTAACAAATCATTATCGGACAAGTAACTTGCTAGTTTTTCTAAGCTTGATGGCATAAACCGACAAGAATCTAGGAAACGTAGTTCTATTGTATTCGTTTCATTTACAGAGATTCTTTTCGATATAGAAATATATATTTCCTTATTTAAGGGAATAATATTTACATCACCTTCGATAGATGAAAGCTCCCTTATAAACAAATGTCCATCATATGCTGAAAGATTATGGAAAAAAATAGGAATAAAATTTGCAATTTGATATTCTAAGTTGCACTTGTTATGTGCTGGTCCTCTATATTCACCAGTTAAATGACAGTGGTCAGCCACACGATCATCATTATCAGAAAAAGTTTTTCTACAAATGTGACAAATTGTATCCTCATTTTGTTGTATCTGTTGAAGTGGTGTTAAGAAATTCATTGGTTTAACTACACTCAAATATTTATTATATATATCTAAACAATCTTTAACTAAATTAATGAAGAAATGTTTTGGTGAATCATCACCGCTATATATTCTGAATATATCTAAGCTAGTGTTAAAAGAACATTTTACGTAATAACTATAGGCAAATGGAATATGCTTTTGAACAGATTTAACATTTACTGAATTTTGAATATTAATTGTTTCTAGGATGCATTCAAAATCAGCGTACACCACAAAAGGCACAAGCATTTGCTTTTTTAGATTCTTAAAACTTACGAAATTGTTGTCTGCAGTTGGTAGCGAAGTCACGATTTTGTTGCAATACTTCTTATGGTTTTCTAAAGATGTTGTAGAATGAAAATGAATTAAGCAGTTATTACATATATAAGCACTATGATTATTCTTTGTTAATTGATTTCTTATCAATCTGCAATTAAAAAATTAATACTTTACTAAATTAAAAAAACAAAATATATATATATATTATCAATATTATTAGCATCATACCTTGAAATATTTTTAATCCAAACGTAGTGAAACCTTTCCCCTTCTTGCAAAAGTAATAGGTTGATGTGATTAAGTTTTTCTTCTCTTGTAAAGTAATACGGACCCACTATATTACTATCACCATCTAAGCCAAATACATTTACACTTATTTCAGGATTGTTTATTTCGAAGACTTTTATTTCACTAGTCTTCAGTGGAAATTTCAACTTTTTAAAATTTAAATCAATATTATTGTTTAATGTTATAATTTCATCGTTAATGTTGTCAACGTTATACGATGTACATCTATTTGCATTAATACCAATTGGGTATAGTGCTGATATTATGGCCCACTTGAAACAATAAACATCATTATTTTGTATATTGATACATGCATGTTTTCTCTGTATTATTGGTGGTAAGGGAATATATTGAGAACCTCTAATGCATTTATGTTCATTAATGTTAATTTCTAAATGTAATATTTCAATTAATGTCCAACCGCTATCACGTTCCTGAAATTCACTCATCTTTTTGATGACAACATCACATTGCTCATTGTAAAGGTTAAGAATAGTATCTCTTGTTGAACATATACTAAGAATAACCATTTTAGTCTGATGAGACTTTACTTCAACGATACATGAATCTTCTTCTTCCTTAACCAATAAGTATTCACAAAATAGTTCAATGTTAAATTTGATGTTAGTATGTTTTTGTAACGCATCACTCAATAATTCAATTATCTTTTCTCTAATTGCATATAAAAAGTTTTCAGGAATTAAATCTGTTTTATTCTTGTTCTCAACTAAATATGTAACAATGCGATTGTTAAATACTGATTTAATACATTTAACATCGCCATCGACGTTGTCGTCACCATTATTTTGTCTCTCAACACATTTAACTTTATGTTCATTTG
This sequence comes from Phyto melanocephala, assembly GCA_941918925.1. Taxonomy (NCBI): domain Eukaryota; kingdom Metazoa; phylum Arthropoda; class Insecta; order Diptera; family Rhinophoridae; genus Phyto; species Phyto melanocephala. The sequence goes on from OW799237.1 coordinate 113,697,379, forward strand.
TCCTCTGATGATAATGCCAATTTGTTTTCTGAATGTATTTCTTACAACCTTTGCAATATACATGGTTTCCGTCGACGCTGTTGCAACCTGTTTTAAAGTGTAAGTGTCTTTGATAATCTGCACAATCTGAGAAATGTTGATTACATTTTACACATTTAAACGAAGAACTTGGCTTTTCGTGATCACTATGATCATGATGATGATGCTGATGATGTTGATGATGTAACCGAATATGTCTTTTTAGGGACGAGTTTAAATTGTATACTTTTTTACAAATATCACAAATAAAGCTACCCATTTTTCTTTTTTAAGTCTTGTTGATTTGTTTTTCTTTTTAGAACAGAGTGATTGAATTGTTTGAAAAGAATGAGACTGTATTATGAAAATAGCGTGGTATTTAAACTCTCAAGTTGAGAATTTGTTATCGCTGAAAAAAAAAAAGTTCAAAACAACTATTGTTTACTGAATAAGTGTTCTTATCGTTGTCGTCAAAATGAGTTCAAAAAGTCACAATTATTTATTAAAACTATTCGTTATCATCGCAAACGAACAAAACCATAAACAATTTTTTTAAATTCAGGGAAATGGAATGTTCTACTTTCGTTAGCTACAAAACTACAACTATAATCGGAAAAGAAATATTTTATAACACCCCTCAGCTCTAATGATTCTTCGTCTAGACATTTTAACTTAAATAGCTGGTCTCAAAAGAGGAATTCAACAGTCGATTTTGAAAAATTGTCAACTAAATAACTAAAATTTCTTCTACACCTCTTCCAAAGGAAAAAAACATGAGTGAAACATTAAACTATTTAAATAAAATCAATGAGAAAAAGTACCAGAAGGAGGTTATACCTCTAAAACAAATCCCTGTAAATGAGAAGATACGAATTCTAAAATGTTCAAGGAAATCGACAAAGTTTGGTCCTAAGACAATGCTTGAGTTGGAGAAGAATGTTATTTTCTTACCAGAGAAATATACATACTTACCAGAAGATGTAATGAGCGATCTGTCAACTGGAAAATATTTTTTTAGAAAAGTTTTGGATGGAACTTATTTTAGTTTCATTTTTGAAACGTAATTTCTTACATACATACATATGTATAAAAATAAAAAAAAATAAAATAAAATGAAAAATAAAAAAAACCTTGCGTGTGTTCCATTTATTTTTTTAGATGAGTTTTTGATAAAGAATATAAAAATAACAACAACAACAACAACAACAACAACACCAACAACAACAAGCTTTATATATTATACAACTTGATATGGGGGGAGGGGTATAAAAGCAACACGCTTTTATATATTATACAACAGTTTAATTAGAGATGTTTATGGAACAGCAACAAGTTAATTTTATAGTTATCGATGTGCAAGGATATTACATCTCTAAAAAATTGTATGCAAAAGAAGTCTGCATTTCAGACGCTGATTTAAATAAAAGAACTTTTCTCATTAAATCACCAATAAAATACTCAGAACTAGATACAAAGGATAGAATTACAAATAAATGGCTGTACAATTACTTACATGGCCTTAATTGGAATACCGGTGATTCTACACTTGAAGAGTTAAACACATACTTAATTAAAACAATCAAAAAATGTGAAGAAGAATATCCTGTTGTGTATGTTAAAGGACTTGGTAAAGTCAGATGGCTAAAGGAACTATTTGGAGGAGAAATAGATATGCATATAACTAATTTGGATGATTTGAATTGTCCAAATATAAAAACTTTATATAAAAATAATGTTAATATAAATATCTGTAAAAATCATAATAACAATAACATTTTATCAAATCAAATCTGTGCTGAAAAGAATGTGATTTTACTTAGAAATTTCATTATATCACATTTAAATAAAGAAAACCTTGTCAATCAATAAATACATTTAAAGTTGTTAATTTTGTTTTAGTTGATTTTTGATCTTTATACAGACTACATCACTTCACTTTAGTTTATCTTTAAAATGGTGACATCAGCTGAGTTGGAAGAATTTTTAATAAAATATGGCAGCCACATTGAGAAGCAACATTTAGATTTATTTCTGAAATTTACTAACGAATTAAGAATGTACAATTGTATAAGTAGTAATCCATTTATATATGTTAATAATATTGTTCATAAATATTATTGTGAAAATATTCATTCACAATCTCTTAACGTTTGTAATTGTAAAACATTTTACGATCAGTATTTGTTAACACAAAAGCTTTTTAATCTCTACAAACGTATTTTTAAGTATTCTCCACACACACACACACAATAATAAATAAAAAAATTTAAAATAAAAACATACAAATAAATAAAATCAATTTAGTTTTATTTTTTTAAATATATTTTTACAATTTTTACGTTACTCATCAGCATCATCATCACTTCCCATTACACTATGGGAAGTTAGATCTATAAATTCTCGCTGACCTGCGATGAATTCCTCGATTCGAATATTTTTCATAATATACCTCTCCCCCTGCTTACAGACCTGATTTAACATCTTGATCTGCTGTCTGCAGGATGGACAACTAACGTTGTTCCAACTCTGCAGACAACTATTGCAAAAGAAATGACTGCAGTTGAGATAGAGAACCTCTGACCCTTTTACGTTATTGTAACATATGTCACACTTGCATAAACTAGTGAAGAGGTTCTCTAATGGGGAGACGTGTTTCGAAACCTTCCTCCGCTTCGAATCGAGGAACTTTGCCATTGCTGAAACGACCAGTTTTTGCTCCCTCTTCGCTTCCCTCTCCACCTCCACCGCCTTGCAATAACGCCTCTTAAATATATTGCATTCGCTTTTTATGTATGCTATTTCCTCCTGCATATCTCTTATAATGGTATTACACTCCGAAATTAATTGGAATGGATGGTTTCTTCCACCCATCCCTGATGTAATACCAGTAGATGTTTGAGGCTGATCATCATCAAAAGCTCTTATGACCGGTGTAGGTGGTGGTGGAGGGAACACTTGAGTTTCTTCATCATCATCAACAGCTCTTATGATCGGTGGTGGTGGAGGGAACACTTGAGTTTCTTCATCATCATCAACAGCTCTTATGATCGGTGGTGGTGGAGGAACCAATTGAGTTTCCTCATCATCATCACCGCTTAATAAAAATCTTAAGTCTTGCGACATATTGTTTGCTTTGTTTCTAATTAAAAATTATATGCAAATATTGCATCGTTTTATACTAAAATCCTAAAACTATTTCAATCCTAAATCAAAACAAAAACCTAATAGTTATTTAAAGAATTATGATAGCAAAAATTTTTTCTTCTATAATCAAAGTAAATATTATTTAAAATTCACATATTTAGTTTAACCATGAAAACATTTCTATACATTGTATTTAGAAACATTGATTATACATTTTCCTTTAAACTGTTTTGAACTTTATGGTTATCGCAATTATTTTATATGAAAACAACTTCTTTGTATTTTATTAAAAAAGAAACATTACTTATGATTAACATAATTTTTTTATGAAAACATTTTAAAAAACATTGATTAAACAATTCCCTTGAAATAGTTTTAAACTTTAAGGTTATCATATATATTTTATATAAAAACAATTGCTATGTATTTTATTAAAAAACATTTCTTATGATTATCATAATTATTTTTTATGAAAACAATTTAAAAAACATTGACTTAACATTTCCTTTAAACTATTTTAAACTTTATGATTATCACAATTATTTTAAATAAAAACAATGTATTTCTACACGTTTCTCCTTATCACCAAAAGTATAATAATAATAATAACATACACAACATTAAACACAAAAAAATCATAACACACACACACAACCACAAAAAAACACACTTCAATCACACAAAAACAATAGGGGCGTTCAAATAAATATAAATATGTTCAAATAAATATAAATATATCTCATTTTAATACTACAAGATCATTTTTACACAATTTTTTTGTGAACACCCCTACTGACATGAACCGAATTTTGACGATCTAACATTCCCAGCTCTGCATAAAAACAACTATAACACACACACACACACACACACAAAAAACACACTTCAATCACACACACACACACAAAAAACACACTTCAATCACACACACACAAAAAACACACTTCAATAACACACACACACACACAAAAAACACACTTCAATCACACACACACACACACAAACATACATAAACTGAATAATGATTGCATACATTTCCCAGCTCTGCATGAGCCAAATTTTGTATGGAAAAAGTGATCCAGAAGCGGTACAAACATACTACTATTTTTGTATTTTGTTTATTTAAATGTAACTTTTTACCAATAAACAAAATTGAAAAAAAGTAAGTCCTATGGTGACTTTTGGCTCACCTTGTACTTAGTTTATATCTATAGTTGTGTCTTTATTGTTGGCCAAGTAACTATTAAATCGCTTACAGGTGGAATCCCGAGAATTGAGAAAAAAAACTTCATTCGAATGTTGAGTGTCAGGCAACAATATTGCTGACGGACTACAGAAGAAAAACTCTTCACCACATGGGCGAGATAGACATTTTTACTGCTTCGCCGCTTTTGTTCCAGTCCAAATTTAAAAATGAAATAAAACAAAAACGATTTGAAATTTTGTCAAATTTATTTTTTTGTTTTCGAAGTACAATTGTTATGGTGAGAAATGAAATATTTTTTTATTCATATAAATGCCGAGGCTGGCCTTAAACACTCCATTCGATCCAACTATATGTCGGCAATGACATCACGAGTGTTGGCCTTCAAATGCTCAATTGTCTCTGGTTTGTCTGCACAATATTGTCTTTAACGAAGCCCCACAGAAAATTGTCCAAAGGTGTCAAATTGCAGCTTTTTAGCGGCCAATTGAAATCAAAATTTCGGCCATCAAAACTTGTAAGCAATAACTCGAAATACCATGAAGAGCGGGCACAAACAGACCAAATTCGAACGAGATGGAAATTTTATAGTTCATTTAAAAAAAAGCACAAAAGATAGCTAGCAACTGTCATAATTTTACACCAACTAACTGGACAACAACCTTAAGATACTGATTTTTTTTAGTGTCGAATATTAAACATAATAAAAACTAATGCAGATTACATTTTTAAAATCGTTTGTGTATATTTTTATAAATTCATAATAGTCACATAACATTTTTATTATAATAATAACAACATTCGTTTTTATTTATTATGTACATACTTACATACATCCGTATAATATAGAAGTTTGCATATACATATACATACAAGATTTGTTCTTTAAACATATTTTAAATATAAATGTTGTTTATGAATATACGGCTAAGAAACAAAGTAGTTATTTGTAATTCTCTATTAAGCATTAAATATACATAAAACTTATTAGTAAATATTTAACATATTTTAAGCAAAAATAAATAGTTTTGTTCGTTTATTAAAAATGTTTACTAAATTTTTACTGGGTTGTTTTAGAATTTTATGTCAACGAACGCAATCCAGTAAAGATCAATTAAATTAGTAAATACATTTGAATACACATACATATATAAAACATTTAATAAATAGCATTTAGTTTAAATATATATACTTGTACGTGTTTATGTACTTAATGTTATTTAATATTCATATAAAGAAAGAGATTAGTTTAAAACAAGTAAGAGCGCTATATTCGGCCGTGCCGAATCTTATATACCCTTCACAACGTGCAGTCATGAAATAACAGTAGTTTGTGTCACCATTCATCCCATATGAAATACATACATACATATATAAAAACATCCCATTGTAAAATTATAAATTCACGTATGTATGTTAAAAAAACGAAAGAAAAAAAATTTTAAAAAAAAATAAAAAAAAAATTATTATATATAATTATAATTATTATATATAAAACAAAAAAAAATAAAAAAAAAATTAAAAAAAAAATTAAAAAAAAAAATAATAAAAATATAAATAATATATTAAATAAAAAATAAAAAAAAATAAAAAAAAAAATTTTTTTTGGCTCAGCTGGGATTCGATGCCACGTTTTCTCTAACCAGTATACACGTTTGTATGTATGTATGTTGTTGTTGTAATGTTGTTTTTGTTAAAAAAAAAATCGAGGAGGTCGTAGGTTTTTGCTCATATCTCAGTTGTTTATGTACCGATGTTTCTGATTTTCAATACCGATCTACTCCCGAATATTTCTGATATTTTAATACCTTACCCGGGTCCAACCTATGTCGGGGGGCTGGAAAAAGTTGATTTCAACATACACACGGACAGACGGACAGACTGACAGGGCTTAATCGACTATTCATAAGCTTTCAGAAAATATATACTTTATGGGGTCGGAAATGAAAATTGTAGAAATTTCACACGGAATGACAAACCTATATATACCCTTTTTCACTGTGTGAAGGGTATAAAAACAAATGTTGGAAGAAAATACAAATTTTTGCTTGTTTGCAAGTTGAGTTATCATAATTTGTATACATATTTACACTGAAGAAGCTACCCATTGTTTGGTAGCGAAATATTGGGTAATAAACAGTTTTTTATAAAAAAAAAAAAAAGTGATCTCAAGCTTAAATAAAAATCAAATATAGTCTTAATTGATAAAAGATTGAGAAATTTAGACGATATATTTAAATAAATATTCTTTATTATTACAGAAAAATAAACTCATAACTTTTGCTTAGCTCGTCAGCGGTTGAAGTACTTACCTCAGAATGACTATTATTCGGTAGCCTTAGTTCTCAGACTGTAAAACACGTTTTAATAAAAATGGTGCTCACGTTAACAAAAGCAAATTTACGCAATTTTACTGTCTACGACCGGTAACTTGAATACCTTTAATGTTTAATAAATTCTAAAATTTATTAGAAAATTGCTGTGCATCAAAAAAGAAAAAATTCGAAACAGCATAACAAACTAGGAAGTTTAAGTTAATAAAATTCATGTTTTCTTTCACAACTTAAAAACCTTCAAACATGCATCAAATTTCTCACTTGTCATCAACATACCTAAATTGTACTTCCCTGTCTACCCCCAAGTTATGCGATATTTTTTATAAAACTAAAAACACACTAATTCACATTGCATTAGTAACACACTGTGCCACTGCCGACAGTCAACTTTTATATCGGTCTTGGCACATATGGTGAGATATGCAACAGGGCAAACAATATTTTTATGCTAATTATGTATGTACTTTGATATTTGTTTATGTCTGTTTAAAACAAATCTAAAACAAATATTACTTTAAAGAAAGAACAAAAAAAAACACAATAACAAAACATGTTACACATACTAGTTTTCTAATAAAAACCAAGACATAGAGGAATATCAACAACAAGAATAAATATTTTAAACACTTTAACATTAAAAGCGCATCATCTAAAACATCTCTTAAAATATGGATAATGAAATTGCTTCCGCCTTTAGTTTACGGGAAAAACACATTAGAACAATAGAAGAATTGTAAATTTACAGTAAAATCTAACAAACAAGTAAGAGTGATACACTCGGCAATGTCGAATCATAAAAACCCTTTACTAAAGCTTTGACCTGTCATGGTAAGTTATTTAATATAACATGTATATGTATGTAAAAAAATATGTATAAAGTATATTTAGATGCTTAATAAATTATATCATTGTGTTAAGGAATAAATTGAAAAGGTATTTGTAGTTCTTTTGGCTTTAACTAAGTCAGTAAAAGGTGTTCTTATTATTTTTGTAACCCTTTAACCACACGAGCGATTGCTTGTCTTAAAATAAGCAATTACGCCGGCAGAATAACGGCGTCAAATTGCCAATATTCAAGCTTATATTTTTAGGTGGTGAACACATAAATATCTTAAAACATAAAAATTAAAATTTTGCTGGATATTGTTTTGTAATTGAAAATTTGACAAAAAGTATATGCAAATAAATTTCACAAAAGCCATTAGATTAAAAGAATCGTTTGCCATTATATATTTAAATATATTTCAAAACTTTTTTTTTCTGCGGCGTTCTCTTATACATTAGTGTTGTTGTTACATTTTATTTCTTTGCAATTGAATTTGACAGCATGCGTTAGAAGATTATTGCTCAGCAATGTATTATAACATTTATTGTTAAATATGTGTTCTAATATATAATCATGCAGTCCACGCTTTAATATCTTTTGTTGGCAATATAATTTGCCAATTGCTGTGGCAATAATTGCCTAACATATTGCTCTGTGGTCGGGGGGTAAAGGAAAATTCTTTAAATTATAGCTGATAGTTGTATGCTACCGATGTGCCTGAAATTTATTAAGTCAGACACTAAGCAAGAGTTTTTAAACTTATAGCCAAACCTAAACAAAAGCGGACAACAAAGCTAATGCTAAACTGACGAACCTAAACCAGAGGTTTATGCTTGTGTTTTTAATAAAACATTTAAATAGAAATAGAATTAGAAATGGTGACAAAATTACTGTATTATCCTGAAAATAGCTAAAACAGCACTATTTGTTAATAATAACATAAGCGAAAAACAACAACAGTTGTATTGCATCCTGCTTATATCTCTAAAGCCCTGAAAAAATTGGATTTTACAATTCAAAAACTTTGCCGTCTCGGTATTTCAATTTGCTTTATACAAATTGTATGGACATGAGAACTATTGACAGCTAAAAAGGGCTTGCCGCTTTTAATACATGCATACATATACAATACAAACATATGTAGGTCATATCAGAATAGTAGTACAGCCTCAGGCAGTGAAATAATTTAAAAGTAATTTTTCTGTTATTAATTTTTTTCATAGAAAAAGCATAGAATTTTAACTGATCAACGAGAATTCCGATGTAATGTAATTCTCTATAAAAAAAAATATTGAATACGACACAGTATTCAATTGCAAGATTATCTTGTGCTTTAATTTTTTTATTCGCAGACACAGTTCTGTTTGTACATCAAGATGTTAAAATATTGAAAAGGAAAATATGAATATGGAATTTCTAAGAATATGCCCTCCATTTTCATAATAGGGACCTCTCACAACTGTTTTACAAATTTCAAACTAGTAAAAATACAGTGAAAGCTAACACAGGTGGACACTGACCATCACAGCAGATTTGACCGTTTTAAATATTACTTATTAAATACGCTATTATGACATACATACGTTTAGATCTTTCTCAAATTCATTTAAGTTTAAAAATTCAAATAAACATAAATAGAAAAAAATATATTTAAAAAACAAGTAAGAGTGCTATATTCGGCCATGCCGAATCTTATATACCCTTCACAACGTGTAGTCATGCAAACAGTTGCTTGTATCACCATTCATCCCATATAAAATACGTACACGTATGTATGTTAAAAAAACGAAAAAAAAAAAAATTGTAAAAAAAAATTTTTAAAAAAATTTAAAAAAAAAATTATTATATATATAATATACATATAGAAAACAAAAAAAAATAAAAAAAAAAATAAATAAAAAAAAAATTAAAAAAAAAAATAATAAAAATATAAATAATATATTAAATAAAAAATAAAAAAAAATAAAAAAAAAAATTAAAAAAAAATTTTTTTAAAAATTAAAAAAAAATTTTTTTTGGCTCAGTTGGGATTCGATGCCACGTTTTCTCTAACCAGTATACACGTTTGTATGTATGTATGTTGTTGTTGTAATGTTGTTTTTGTGAAAAAAAAATCGAGGTGGTCGTGGGTTTTTGCTCATATCTCAGTTGTTTATGTACCGATGTTTCTGATTTTCAATAGCGGTCTACTCCCGAATATTTCTGATATTTTAATACCTTACCCGGGTCCAACCTATGTCGGGGGGCTTCAAAAAGTTGATTTCAACATACACACGGACAGACGGTCAGACGGAGAGACGGACAGACGGACAGACTGACAGGGCTTAATCGACTTCCCTATTCATAAGCTTTCAGAAAATATATACTTTATGGGGTCGGAAATGAAAATTGTAGAAATTTCACACGGAATGACAAACCTATATATACCCTTTTTCACTGTGTGAAGGGTATAAAAATGGAAGAATATAGGGGAATTTTTTATTTTATATGATCACATTTAGTTAAAAAAAAATATATTCGAACAAAATACCATATTGAATCAATTGGAGTTTGGTTGCAAGGCATCAGTCTCAGAGGCTCCATATTCACCATTAGAATCATGTAAAGGAGATGATCTAGCGGAATGATTTCGTGTTGCAATAGGTGAGTTCCATAAACGTGGACTGGTACGACCAAAAACTAAAAATAGTAAATTGCCAAAGAAATAAAAACCCGCCGTTATATAGAACACAATACGCCATTGCAAAGGATTTTTCTGTAATAAATAATAATAATATGAAATTTAACAAATATTTATTCTGAAAATCAAAAAAGTTACCTCATCGGTTACTATTAAACCCACTGTTAAAGGTGCTAATATACTCATTATGTTGGCAGCACAATTTGTTATGCCCATTAGAGTGCCGGCAAAATTTGGTGATAAATCTATATGATTAACTTGAAATCCCAAATAGGTGGCCGCATTCGCTCCCACAGCTATGGTTAGCAAAGCTATGGCCAATTTGGTACTTTCGCCGGTTGTTATATAGCCTAAACCTATTAAAGCCATCATAGGTATCCACATGCCCAAAGTATTAAAAAGTTTGCGTGAGAAAAACAAGGGCATTACACTATTATGATTAATTATATCGGCCACTAATATAAAACCATACGATAGTAAAGTCATGGCCAAATACGGTAAAGCCGACAGTGGACCATTACTGCGTATATCCATGCCTAAAATATTTTTCATATATGTAGGAATCTCGGTCAGCAAAGTCCAAAAACCCCAATTATTGGCACAATGTACTATGAGTAACGTGAGAAATGGTATAGAGGTAAATATTTTCAGCCAAGGTGTTTTTAATACTGCTGCCTCAATTGTCTCAGAATCTGAAGGGCTACGTCCCACAAAAGATGATTCAATATAACGTCTTTCGTTAGCACTAATAGTGGTATGTTCAGCTGGTGTGCTGGCACAGTAGAAATACCAAAATATAGCCCAGACTAGGCCGGCTAAGCCCGATACATAGAATATACTAGGCCAACCCATCCACGATGAGGCAATAAAACCGCTTATAGACAACATAATCACTGTGCCAAATTGTGCTCCTGAATAACAATAGCTTACCAGACGACCCCTTTCCTCTGCTGGAGCCCATTTGGAAAGAAATGTATGCGTCGAAGGAAATATCATACCTTGACAAAGTCCTTGCACTGCACGCAATATCAGCAATATAGGCCAATCACCAATTTCTGCAAACAAAGGTGTCAGTAGCGCTAAAACAGAACATATTAGCACGCCATAGAAGAAAGTAAATTTGGCGCCATATTTGTGGGACAAATAACCACCAGGAACTTGAGTTATCACATAGCCCCAAAAGAAGCTGCTTAACAAATAGGATTTAATACTTTCGTCCCATTCGAATTCCTGCAAAAGAATACAAAAATTTATCAAAATATAATACATACATACTTATTTACACATATTAAACAGTTAATTAACACAAAATTTTTGATAAAATCTATATTTGTTTGCTTAAAAAAATTAATAAATTAATAAAATCAAATTTTACAGAATTATTGCTGGATGAACGACGACTTTCTAAGAATTCGATACTATTGCAGCTGATATACTGAAAATAGTCATTTGTGGAAATTTTTAACAAAATTTAAAAACAAAATGAAACATGAACAACAGTTTTGGTCAGAGGATTTACCGGCGTAATGGCGGAAAATAAAGGATAAATAAATAAATATCAAGGTGTTATTATATAAGATGATTCGAAAAGGATTATTCGATATAATTTTTTTTTAACAATTTGGATTTTCTAAAGAATTTTTAAATAAAGATATTGAAAAGGAATGCCTGATGATCAGCTGATCATTGAGACTACATTTTGAAATGTACCTTGCAAAATGCTTATTATTACCTATTTGTATTGTTGTATTGTTGTTATTGACGGGCAATCCTAGTTATTGTCGTCGAAAAAAAGAACTATCATCACTTATTTTTCAAATCAAATCTATCAAATTCTTAAAACGAAAGTTAATAAAATTACTTGTAATAAAATATTTTAAATTATTTTGCATTTTTTTATTTAATAAATGCCAATTGTATACAAGTAGTGCCTATTTATAGATTAGAAAATATTTAAAAATAATATAATAGTTATGTAACTACAAATTTTTTCTGGGGTTGGCAAAAGCTTAAAATATGTTGTTCTTTTCAAAACCTTTAAGTTTTATAACTTTTTTTTAAGGAAATATACAAATTTAGTCAGAGATAGTAGGACCGTGGTCAGTTTTAAAATTATTTAATTTTAAGATAGTTAAAAGATTGTGACTAGCTGTGCCCAGTTTTGTATGCACACCACTACTTTCTTACTTTACCAATTTCACTTATTTTTGGCAACATAATTTCATTCTTAATTAAAAATTTCCGAAAAGATTTTAATCATTTTAAATACCAAAGATTTTTATTAAGGTGTACCTATAGGTAGGTATATATGTGTTTCAGCCAAATTTTATTATTTAATGTTATTTTTTTGATCATTAATTGTGCTTTAACACTCGTATATACATATGTAAGTACATAGATGGCCTTAAAATTAATAAATACTAATTTGTAGGGACCTTAACTTATAGTATGTTGGTGTGTTAAATACGGAATAAAAAATTAATATATCTCCAAATATTCATTTAACTCACATTTTTATAACTGACAACATACATATGTATGTGCATAAGTATGTTCATTACTTACAGCCTTATTGTAAATAGTATTGTAATATGTATTTTTTTTTTTAAATTTATACTTAATATTTTGTTCCCAGAAATTCAAAAGCATTTTTACGGGAAGCTTAAAAAAACTATGTAAGTACATAACTACGTATTGGTATGAACATACCTGAAAATTAGTGTTCGTAGCATTGCTATCCGTCATGGCCACAATGGCTACGGAGAGATTAACCCGAAGTGCATAGGCCACAGCTAAACCACAAAACACCAGCAAGCACTGTATATGACGCACACCAAAACTAGGACCTGGATAAAGAGATATACATACATACATGTATAAGTATAAACAAAATAAGATAAATTTTAATACATAATCAAAATAATAAATAAAATTCATTATGGGTATTACCTTGTGCACCGCCGGCGCTAACAGAAATCTGTTGATAACCATTGCGTTGCAAACAATCACACCAAAATACCATTTTTTGCTTGGAACACAAATAAATCAAAACGTAACTTTCAACTAAGAAAAAATATACCTTTTTGCATCCAATATTATTAACACATGTTTGTAACAATCTTCTTTTATATTACAATAAATAAATTTAGTTTTTTGTAAAAAAAATGATTGATGACGAAGTTGAAATTTTCTACCAAACTTAAAAACAAATAATAATTCTACATTTGTATTCGTTAGCTACGCGAATTAAACACGTACAAAAGCATTTGGTGATTACTTTGTACGCTTAATAGATTATGATTTGATGACTAACTTCTGTGCTTTCATATATAAATGCAATTTATCGCACTATCCAAAGAAGAAAACAAAATATTATTGCCTGTATAGGGGTTGTATGATATGGCTTGTATGCGGGTAACAAGTGTTAGTAGGGTAAAAACTCCAAAAAAAAATCAGCTGTTTTCATTTTCATTTATGTCTTCTTCGCAGCGTTGTCAACTTTAAAATTCAAAAAGCATATACACCAAAAAAAAAGTTTTTTTTAATAAAGTTTGGATTAATTTTACTTCATTATATTACAAACTCTCTTACAAAAATATAATAAGATCCCCTCCTATTAGGAGGATACACTAACATAGAATAAATTAAAAAAAAATCATGTTAAAAAATTTTTAACTATACCTTAACTTCACAGTTGTCAATAATTTACTGTTTATTGTTACCAGTTGCCCTCCGGCATAACTAATTAAACAACTAGAAACGAAATTGAATTTCAATTACTATTGAAAATCGACCTATAGTTAGATAGAATAGGCACCTGTTGTGCAGCTCAATTTTGTTTATTATATTGATCCCTTTGTGATAGCAGCATACAATAGAAGAGAAGCACACCAGTACAGAGTCTCTGGCGAGAATATATTAGCGCCAAAACGGAAAAACTGCTTAAGTCAACATAACCTAAAAGAAATAATCGCATCATCATCATCAATCTCAGAATTTAAAGCTACCTACAAATAAATTTTCAACGATGTTTGTCAACTTCTCAGGAATTTTTAGCTAATAACGTGTTGCCTATGTTTTTTCAAAGAACAATATAATTTGAAATAATAAATTATTTTAACTTATAATTTTGGTTAAAAGACGAAATGATATTGCTCTCTTATGTATATGTGTAGTACAGAATTTATATAAAAGTCTTTATTTTAAATAACTAAAGTAAATTTTTAGAAATAAGTTCTAAAATTTAAAAGTACTTTCCTGAAAAACTATAAAAACAGTTTTTTCTAGTCGTGACATATATTAAGTTCTCCAGACACTATGATAAAATATATATATGTATTTAGTAAAAAAAATGCTTGTAATAAAATATTTTTAAATATAGTATTTAGTGTCACTGAAGAAATAAGAAAAGCATTATATATTAAAAAGAAATTCACGGAAAGTTCACATTTATTGTAGAGTATGATCTTATACTTATACACATATTTTTATGTTTGTTATTAATATTTTTTTCTAATTTGTTTTTTAATGTATTATTTATTGTCTATATAGAAATATTTTTTTCTATAAAAAGTAGCTTTTATTAACCATATATGGCCTTATAAGCCCGGTTATGTAAATGACGAATTAATAAAAAAAAAATCACTAAGTTGACCACGCGGCTAGTTCCTACTTTTGTTTTGGTTACTTTATCAATATGGCAGCTGTGGTCATCTAATTACAGAGATGTTAATTAAAAAATTCTTACCTAGTTTTGTACAAAGCAAATAGTAAACGGTTATTTTAAAAATAAGAAGAATATACATATATTTATATTGTTTAATAATAAATAGAAAAAAGAAAAAAAAGAGAAGTTGTTTAAAAAACTAATTCTGGTTTGTGTTTATTTATGAAATAGATATATACTTAGTTACTTAGTGTTCGAAATGCAAAGTAAGACAATGTCTGAATCAGTCTAGTCTGACTAGACTAGATTTCAAACAGAAATCGTACGGATTTGTCCAAATTTTTTAATTCCCTTTTATTTTGGTTGTTTGCAAATTGTATGCACACAATTTTTGATATTTTTAGTTTACTTACAATCGTGTCTTAGTTACAAACAAAAGTGAAATTAAAATTTAAAAAATCAACAAAAGTTCATAAATTATTTAAAAATAAACTGAAATTATTTAGTAAGTGTTTAAAAAATTAATAAAAGTAATTAAAAAAAAAAATGTTAAAATTAAATAAATTTTAGCTGAACAGTGAAATAAATAGCACAAATTGAAATTGCCAGAAAAAAAGAATATGAATATTGTAATAAATAATAAAATATTGATGATTTTAGTTTGCGTGGTCAATATTTAGTTGTGTAACCTTTATTTTCAAGTACCGTTTGTCAATGCTTATTGGAAATCGAGTACCAAGCATTCTGAATTCCAATCTAAAGGTCATCCAAGTTTTTGTACTTATGCTGAGCAATTGCACATTTCACATCGTTCCAGATGTTTTCGATCGTGTTCAAGTCGGGATTTTGAGCTAGTCAGTCTAAAACGGGGATGCTTTCGTTAAAAAACCACTCCTTTACAAGATCTGTTTGTGGTCATTATCCTGCGTAAAAGTGAATAAAACCGGCTCCGATTGGTTTTTAGGAATGTCCAAGAACTTTTGCTGGGTAAGTTTATGTTTCACTTATGAAGTAATTTTTGTGTGGTTTTTGAATTTGAATTGAATTGACACAATTTCTAACCAAAAGGCAACTTAAAAGTATTTAAGTTAGATAAAAAAATCATCGAAATTATATTATTTTCTTATCAAACGTACCACCCCTGTAATACTTACTACATGAGAGTATTTAGTTTATTTTAAATGTCACTTTTAAATGCAAATATACATATACAATTCGTTTTTGTAATATTTTGATTATCCAAAAACAAAAATTTTATGTACAGTAAAGCTGTTAGATATGTTGTTATAATTTTATAACTTGTAGATAAAGTATTTAGCAACTAATAAGTGACTATGTATTCGGATAGTTAAAATTACAATAAAAGACAAAAATTCGTAACTAATGTAATTTGTTTTTGTAAAATTAAACACTATAACTAGTAGATTTCAAGTAGTGACTTCAAAATGAATATTATTGAAAATTAAACATCCAAGGTGTTTTTACAAAAACTAAAGGATCAAATCTAAAAAAAATGTCGTCATTTTATAGAACATAATAGAAAATAATATCAATTTACCTATATTTTTTTAATATTATGAATGTATGTAAAGTTTTTTATAAATAGAGAATATATATATATACTTAAAATTATTAATAATTTAAATATTTATTATTCTTATAGTAAATAGTTAGAGTTCATCAATATGAAATAGTGAACTAAATTTCTGCTGTATCAGTTTGATATTGGATTGTTAAAAAAATTCGTAATTTTGCAATGTTATAAAAATTAACTGAACACAATTTTTGTAACATTTTTTAGCTAAGTTAAGAAAATAATTAAACACGTGATGTTATAAAATTTATTTTTATTTTGAGAGCAAAAATATGTATGAATTTCGACATTTGAAACAAATGAGAGAAGAGAGAGATAATTGGTTTTTATGTATAAACTTTGACAGCTTTAGCTAAAAATAATTTGCTGACGTTTCAAGACTACCTGATGAATAATTTTGCCTTGAATACAATACTTCACAATTGTATTATTTTACAAATCTTTGGCTGGAAATGATTGCAAATTAATACATAAAAGTGCTAATAATACATTATAAGGAGATTGTGAATGAAGCAATTGACTACAATGTCGTGTTGAAAATCATTACTCACTTTATTTTCCTTCGATTGAAATAAAAATAATAGTTTCTTTTCAATAATTTTTTTCGTATTGACAATTCATTCATTTATTCATTGTTTTTATTTTCCTAAAATTGAATATTGGCACTGTTGTTTCTGAAAATTTTACTTACATAAATCTCTATGAACTTAAACTAAATATTTTAATGTACGTATGTAAGTATGTATATTTATTAAGGCACAATTAGGTATTGCAATTAAATAGTTTCAAATATTTTTTACAATATGTTTTATATATTATTATGCCTATATTTATGTCTATAAAGATTAAATTAAATAATTTACTTAAATTGTACATATTTATTTTTTATATTGATTTATACAGCATTTTTTAATAATTAAAGTACAAACGCTTTTAAGTGAAGAAGAAATAGGATAAAGATTTTGTGAAAAGCTGTTGTAGAGAAATTTGTCAAATAAGCCTTCAAAAAACCTAAAATATTTTTTATGAATACGGCCCTTACAATTTATTTTAAGCTCTTTGTTTGAAATACTGTGAAATAAAACATATTTGCCCGATTCACAACCTGTCGTAGAAATTGTATGTTGTAACAAATTATATATATTAGAATAAAACGATGATAAGGTCAATTTCTCCATCTCTGATATATGTTTACGATATTGAATAAACATATAAATAATAGTTCAATTCACAACCCTTGTTGTATTGTACTATTTGTAATTTCCATTGAAACGTTTTGTTCAACAATACAATTTCATTTCAAGTGCTTTTTAAGTGGTGTGTAGGAATCATACAGAGATGGAAAATTAAATTTTTTTCTAGCATCAAAAAATAAATTTGTAGTATTTTTTTTTGGTTTCAAAATAATTAATATATAATAAATATTTTTCTTAAATATTTTGCTGATTTTTTTAATCTTTTAACTGAAAATTTTTTTTTACTAAAAATTGTATTAAAATATTTTTTGTAGCTCTGCAGAAGTAAGATTTGATAAACTTTTCACATTCCTGACGTTTACTATTATTTAACATTTAGCAATAGAAGCATTCTCCTCCGGTATGCTGTGAATTAGGCGATTGAAAGAAATTAAAGAGTTTTCGTACAAAAAAATAAATCATTACTAGATTTGATAAAAACTAATGGAAGGTTTGAAATAAGTGTTTTAAAGAAAAATAAAGTTTTTTAACAGAAATTTTATGACCACAAGTAAAAAATTCTGCTGTAATAACTAAATCATTCGAATGGTGAAAAATTCGAATGCCACAGCTTAAATGCAGTTTCTTTTCTTTTTTCTAAAATGTATATGCAATTACATACTTCTTCTAAATTTTGTTTTTTCATTAAAACTATTTAATGCTTAAATCTAAATTAAATCACTTATATTAAAATTGGCTTTTAACTATAGCTTAAGAATAAAAGAGGTCTTCAGTACGCTTTCTTATACATTTAAAATCTTTTTTTTACGATCACAATTGCTGTTTATTTGTTGTTGCCATTCATTTTAATTTGCGGTTTGATGATATCTCCGTTTGATATAAGGGCTGGTGTTTCGGGATCCATAATACTCAAACGTTTGGCTAAAGCATCTTCTGCAGAGTTCCAACTTTGTACTTCGGTTCTACCTAATATTACAAATAGAAGATTACCAACAAAATAAAAGGCGGCGGCGATGATGAAGACCATACGCCATTCGATAACATTAGTCTGAAAGAGATGAAAAAGGGAGTTTGTTAATAAATATATTAAAATGTGTAAAATGTGTGTGTGTGTGTGTTTATCCATGAAAAACTTAATATAAATTCTGTGTAAATAGAAAATAAAGGGTCCGCCAAATAACTTTTTTTTTTGAAAATGCTATAAAAAGTGTAGCTTCGGATGTGTGGCATATAGCGCCGTCCTGTTGAAATCAAATGTTGCCAATATCCTCCTCTTTAATTTTTGTAAACAAAAATTCGTTCAACATGGCCCGATAACGATTGCCATTGACTGTAACCGCCACTCCTTGCTCTTTATCGAAGAAAAATGGCTCAATTATGCCTCTGGACCAAAATACGCACCAAACAGTGACTCGTTTTGGGTGTATCGGCTTTTCAATGTATGCGTGCGGGTTTTCTGTCTCCCAAATGCGACAATTTTGCTTGTTTACATACCCGCCAAGATTAAAATGAGCTTCATCTGAAAAGATGATTTTTTTTGCAAAATCGGCCAAAGTAATGTCGCAATATTTCCCAGCGTTGTTCAAGCGTATACACAACCATATTTGTTCAGCGGAAGGATAAAACTAATTATCTGTCTAATCAGACATAAGTGTTACCATTCACGAAATAAGCACTAGTTGAAAAAAAAGTTAGATGGCGGACTCTTTATTTGCAAATTCAATATTATTAGCATTTTTGAAAAAATTTTAGAAAATTTCACATTAGGGGAATGCAAGGCATATCGGTCGCAACAGCTTATTTGCAGGGATAGAAAATGACATTTTCGTTTCGGTATTAAACAACTCACTTAAGTTTTTTGATAACAAATGGACTTAATTTTTTTAATTGTTGGTTTTACACCCTTTGTCGTGTGTTTTACAAATATAAAATATTTGAGGAATAAAATTTTATTAAACTAATCACAACAATTTTTCTATTCCTTATAAACGACCTTTCCTTAAAAAAAAAACATCGGGTTAAAAGCTCACGCATTATTGCCATTAACACATAAGGGCAGTCAGGCTGTTCTTTTCATCTGGCTTTGAGAGTCTAGCTTCTCTCTCTTATTTGCTAATCGCATGGAGTCGGTTTGCTGTAATAAGTTACAGTTACCGGGAGCCACAATTAACCACATGCAAAACTAAAGATAAAAATTAGATATTTGGATGCATACAAAAAGTCAAGTTGATTTTTTGTATCAATTTTCCGCTTCATACACCTGTCTATATAAATGCCTTAATGGGGAATGTTGCACAAATCTATAACTAATATTTTTTTACGAATATTTAATTTTTTTAGAAATTTCTATACAGGAAAGAAATAATTTTTTGTAAATGTGTATGTATGTATGTATGTATGTATATGTACATCCCTGTTGTATTTTATCAGGGAAATTTAATTATTTTAAATTATCAAATTCCAAACAGTTTAATTTCACTCGGATCATGAAACAGGGAGAAAAATTTAAAACAAAATTTCATATATTAACTTACCACGTCGTCCACCACCAGACCCACAGCCAAAGGCGCCAAAGCACTCATCACATTTGCCGCCCCATTCGTAATGCCCATCAAGGTGCCGGCATAGCTGGGTGACAAATCAATATGATTCACCTGAAAGCCCAAGTATGTAGCTGCACTAATGCCCACGGTCAGGGTAAGTAAAACAACTGCAAGTGTTGAATGCTCTTTGGTTACATAACCTAAGGCCACTAAAGAAATCATAGGGATCCAGTGACCAATAGAATTAAAGAATTTACGACTAAAGGCCAAGGATAAGTTTTCTTTTCTGGCCAACAATTTCGACAAATATATAAAGCAGAATGAGAGTATGCACATCACAGCATAGGGGAGTGAAGAAAGTAAGGCACTGTTTTTTATATCGACACCCAAAATATTCTTCATGTAGTTGGGAATTTGGGTAAGCAGAGTCCAGAAGCCCCACATGTGTGTGCAATGCACTATGATCAGTGAAATGAAAGGTGGCGAGGTGAAGATTTTTACCCAAGGCGTAGGACCAATAGTTTTGGGCGTAGTATCCACTTGGCCCAAAGAGTTTTCAATCATTTTCTTCTCTTCCGGTGATATAGTTTTGTGTTCGGCGGGTGTACTAGCAGCAAACACATACCAACAGATAGCCCATATAAAACCCATAGAGCCGGAAATGTAGAAAATTCCGGGCCAACCGGCTGGCGAATCAGCTATATAACCACTTACGGCCAACATTACAACAGTGCCAAATTGTGAGCCTGAATAACAAAATGTGCCTAAGGTACCTCTCTCCTCAACAGGAGCCCATTTGGCCAGCATAGCATGAGTGGCGGGATGGACAGCACCTTGCATAAGTCCTTGTATTACTCTCACAGCGAATAGCAATTTCCAGCCTCCTATATCTGCTGCCATGGGAGTAAGTAAGGCGAGCAGAGAACACAGGGTAACACCAACTAAAAGTATCATTTTAGCACCATACTTTTGAGCTATATGGCCTCCTGGAATTTGTGTTGTAATATAACCCCAAAAGAAACTACTTAATAGATAGGATTTTGTGCTCTCATCCCATTCGAATTCCTGCAAATAAACAAAATATATATCATTGTGATATACATACATATATACAGAATTAAGTAGATATATAATATATAAGAGCACCAACTTACCTCATAATTACTTTGGGTGGCATTTTTATCTGTCATCGCTACAATGGCCACACTTAAATTGACTCTTAAAGCATAGGCCAGAGAGAGACAGCAAAAACATAGAAAACATTGTAAGTGACGAGTACCAATAAGTGGACCTAAAATTCAAAATAAAAAAACGTCTTAAATAATCTTATCAAAAAAAAAGATGCAGTTTATAAGTATTTTTTAATAAAATAACACAAACACCAAAAAAAAAGTATCCTCGAGATAACAATAAAGTACAGTCATGAGTGTGTCATAATTAAAAAAAAATGTAAATATTTATGTAAGTGAAGAATCAATTTTAATTATTACTTAGCTACACAAGTACATACACACATATTTTTATTTGTCTTATCTGTTTTAAATTAAATATAATATTAATTTTCTTATACTACACATTAGATTGGTTTTATATTTTATTACCCTACTCTATGTATAAGAAGATTGTTCAGGCATAATTTACTTAGTATTTTACCAGACATCTTTGTATTGCGACAAAATTAAACTGCCAGCGATAACAATTGATCTTCGAAAGTTTATCTCATGAACTTAGTCTAGGGAATTTGTATGTAAAAAAATATGTATATAAAAAATCTTATGTATTTAAAAATATGTATAATTTTTCAATTAATGCATCCAGCAAACACAACTTAAATTAAATTGTTGGCCTAAAATTATTTTAAGCCATACATACTTCACAAAAGTTTTAGTATAAAGATAAAATTTGAATTTTGTGGAATACATTCAGCTGAGAGTTTTTTGAAACTAATTCCAGAGTAGCGGAACAAAAATAAAGCATTTTTGTTTAAGCCGGCTATGGATGGACACAAATAGAAAGGCCCTAACTCGTATTTGTTGTCGAAATTGATTTAATGCAATAGTGTAAAAAATAAAAGTTTAACAAGCAATTTAAAATTTTTGAAAATTTTTTATAGTTCAAAGTTACGTTATGATAATACAGATTGTGTTACGTTTTTAATTTCCCTTGTAAAGTTACAATTGTTTGAGTTATTGCCTATCTACTTGTGACCATACTGCTAATGTAAAGATTGCTTAGATTTCAAGTGAATCCTAAACATTAGATAATAATAGCCTTTTGATAAGTAGGTATAAAACAATTATTTTGCTAAAGTAAAATTACGTTGTGCTTAACTTGTTTATTGTTATTTATACTCGTACTTGTGGCACACATATGTTATCGTAATAATGTTAACGGTTTTGTTTATTTTGAACACTATATACATTTTATACTTTTATTCATATTTATTATCTACATATATCGTAATAATAAACAAATTTAGTAGTAGTTCTAGGTGAAAGATATTTATGTATGCCCATATTTGCTCTGGAATATAGAATTTTATAATGAAGACATATAAATTTTGTCAAATATTTAACATAATCAAATTGTAACTAACTTAAGAAATAGGCTTCAATCAGTTAAAAGTAAACTAAGATACACTTGCGAAAAAAATTAAACTTCGTTAAATACAATTTTGTTAATTAAGTACATATACATATGGGCATTTCCATGTCGTCGTACGTAACATTTGTACGCCTATAAAGTGAAGTAATTTTTGAAAAAGTAAGAGTAAATAAAACAAATTAGATCTTTATATTCCGCTAAAATATCCAGAAAAATAAGAATATATCGTACGTGACATAAAACAGAAGTGATTTTGAGGTATATATGGAAACATGAAAAAATCTGCGAGTTTTGGGAGGTATTTTTTCTCTTTTTAATTTCTTACACTAAACCAAATATTTTTCATTTAAAATCCATTATACTTAATTGAAAAAAATCTTTAAATGATTTTATAATAAATTCAATTTAATATCGTTCGTGACATATCGTACGTGACAAATTTTTCTTTAATACTATTCTTAGGTAATAAAATTTATATTATGTTAAGAAAAAAAATTTAATTTCTAAATTAGGTGCTCTTGCCACTGTTCAAATACGAATGACGGAGACAAATAATGTGTTTGCACTACGTACGTGACATTAAAATAACATCCAATGGAAATCAAAAAAAAAAAGCATACCGCTAATTGGACTCTATATTTTCTTTTTTCTTTTTTTTAAGGAATATTTACAATTACAATTTATTTTTACAATTTAGTGTTGCTAAAAAAAATAGTTGATTGCAATTCTTTAAAATAAGTCAAAGAGATAATCAGATTAAACTCTTATTATTGCCCTTAAACTAATTTAATAAGCTCCTTATATCTGCGCATAGTAAAATTTGAGTGTTTTTTTTTTATCAATCAACTTATATTGAAAAACTTTCAAGAGTTTTTATTTTTACAGTCGTGGTTTACATATTCATGTAAATGTCCATATATAATTCAAGTGATCCGTACTGTATACACTTATGTTTAGCCATTTATTTTTTACTATGTTTTTTGGTCGACCATTGATATTATTAGTTATTTGTTTTTCACTTGTATTTACTGACAATATTTTGGACAGTCTGCAACCTAGGTATTTTTAAACTTATTAATAGTATCTCAAATACCGGTATACAAGAAATCTAACAACTCTATTATTAACAAATACTTGTTAAAAAAATATAAACTTATAAAATATAAATCCCTAAATATTAACTGTATTGACAAGGTGTCTTAACATGTCTTATGGTCATAATGTTTTAGGATAGTTAAACAAATTGTTTTTTTTTTTTTGCCTTTTAAGTAAAAACTGTCTTAAAATAATACTACTGTATTGTGCTGTCATAACTATTCGGATACTTGCGGCGATGGGATTAGAATCTGCTAAGCCGAGCCATCTGTAATATTTGCAAGCCTCCCCACTGCATAATCGGCGACTTAAATTTGATATATCACATTTAGTTATGAAGAGTCATTTACAACAGTTATAGTTTAAAGAATTATGTTATTATTTTAAAACATTTAAATTTAGGACACCTTGTGAATACATTAATTATCTTAAATCAGCTTTAAATAGTAATATTTGAAGCAGTGATGCCAATTTTTTAAGTCAAAGGCATATATAAATTTAATACTTTTGAATACATTCCCAAAAAAAAAAATTAATAAAAGCAAAGACTGTTTATGTTTAAGTAGGGGAAATATCAAAGTATACTACTAATATTTTGGGTCTCTTTTTACCCCGCTCGCACCAAAGTAATTACAAGACTACCGATTGACCTACTCTTTGTTTACTAAGTTCAGTGTTATTCTCGACTTTTGCTCCAGACTAGTATTAGTATACAATTTTACAATGCCGACTAGTGATTGCCAAAAATCCTCATCGTACTGAACACACTTAATTAATTTGTGAGCATTCTTTTATAAATATAAAATCACGTGTTTGATAGGCTCGCAAATTTATTTAACCAAGAAGTGTCCGACATTTATGTACACAATGGGACATATTGTCCCAATAAGATTTAAGTTAAGTTTAATGTTTTTTCAGATGGCAAGGAATGAAATTGTAGGGATTAGGGCAATGCAGGTAGTGAGGGAGTTCAAGAGATATTAATCCACTTACTTCTTCAGGGTGATCAATATTTAACTAAACACTAAGTATGTATCTTAATATACAATGCGTAAAGTCAGAGACACAGAAATATGATTTGGACTGAGTATGCTGCCTTAACAAAAATTTCTCAGAATTTTTTACATTCGTTTTGTCGAGTGCACTAACGAATGGCTAACAAAGTTAAATAGTGTAAAATTTACAACGTACTTGGCGGCAGCGTTGCCGTTTTTGGTTATTTATAACCAAAATTGGTTATTTTTTTTCCAATGTGTAGATGTGTATTTTTTTTTTCTTTTTGGTTACTTTTTTAAAGCCCAAAATTCAGTAGTATTTAATATGTTTTATTTATAAATCATGTTCTTATATGTACGTTTAACAGTGCAATGTTCTCATTTAAGTGACCATGTTTAGACAACATTGTTAGCACTTGAAACCCTATTTCTTTTAGCAAATTGTCAGCTCTGGAGTACGAAAAAATACATGACTGTTTTAAAAAACAAGTACAAGTACAAATATTTTTATATTGTATTCAAATTCAAAATAAATAAAAATTTTATTTTAAATAAAAGCTTTTTATTTATTTATCGTTATTTGTAAAAAAATTACCTTTAAGTTTTTTTATGTTACTTGCTACGTAAGACTTAAATTTTTGGTTCATTTTTAGTTCATAATTCATTCGTAAAGTACAAATATTTTTTATATTAAAATGTAAAACAAATTTAAAATAAATCAAATATATATTAATTTTGGTTACTTTTTTTTTATTTGGTTACTTTTTGAAGTAATTTTGGTTGTAAATTTTTTTTGTCGTGGCAACACTGCTTGGCGGTATTTTAAAAACATTGCTATTGAAAACAAGAAAAAGAGCCCGCCATCTTTATGCGAACAAAATTCAGCTTACTCTGAAGCTCAAACCAGAACACCATCGAAAATGACAGAAATTCGTTCAATGGGTAATAAAGAAAAGCAAAGTCAATGTAAATTTTTCGAAAAAAAAGTATTTTATTTCAATAAAGCGCATTTCCATTTGGGGCTCAGAAAATTGTCATGAAATCCACGAAAAAGAAATCCACGCACAGTATAACTATCTGGTGCAGATTTCATTCAGGTGGCGTTATTTGGTCTTTCTTTTTAGAAGATGAGGCCGAAATAGCAGTTACTATGAACGACATTCGTTTAAGAAACATGATAACGGAGTTCTTGCAGCCTCATCTGGACGATATGTGTTTTCAGCAAGACGTCGCAGCAACGATTTTTAGAACAAATTATTTAAAGAATTTTGATGCCAACAGCCTTTTAAGATCATTTGATTTAACACCGCGCAATTTTTCTTTAACGTTTTGTGAAATCTCAGGCTTATGCGAATAAACCAGAAACAATTCCTGAGCTAAAATCCAAGAACCAACTCATTAGCCACAGCCCTGCGCAAAAGTCATTCAAAATTTTATGAAAAGAGTTTTGGCATGTTAACAGAAACGTGGTGTCTATTCAAAGAATATTTTATTTCATACTTAATCGGAACATGTCTTGTTTACAATCCAATTAAAAATTCACAATTATCTAGACAAACACGTGTTTTTATCTTAAAATTAAAAACTGCTTTCTTAGTAAGAATTTCTTACTTCAACAACCTTAATTTTTAAACAGACTGTACATACTATATAGATTACTTCGATACAGTTAGTATAGAATAAGTTTATAATCAAAAAGTGTTTATCGCTTGCCAGTAGTGGTTGCTTAAGTTTCGTTATGGTTAGCTGAATATAAGAAAATGTATCACATCTTGCATAAACTCGTACTGACGCTATGTTCAAAAATCAAAAATTCTGTCTGTCAGTTTGTTGTTTTAACTACCTGTTGTACCTGTTTTTGTTTGTCTCTTCTAGTGCACTTATTTGTTATTCCTCTTAAGTCGTGTGAGTCGTCTTTTTTTTCTTTTTTTTTAGCAACAAACAAAAAAACCCATCAGACAGCCAGTGATCCAACTAACCATTTGCTTAACTTCTTGCACGTGTGGAGTTTTTATACTCACAATTAAAATTAAACTGGACAGTATACTTAGTTTACTATTCTAGTCAGTAACACATTAAAATATTCGTCTGAAACTCCAAGAAATATATGCATCTTGAGGTTACTATGTATTCTTAAAAGATTTAATGACGATAGGGGCCGAACGGAGGACCTTATGGTGACGTGACATTTAATAGAAATTTTTTTCTTTTTTCGAAAATGTTTTTTTTTATTGATAATCGTGAAGTCGGGTTAATAGAAAACATTTCATGCATTGGTATAGAGAAAACCCTGTTAGTCTGCCCTAATATATACGTATGCTTGTAAAGGGTGGGCCGTCTATCGGTTTAAGTTTGAATCAGCGGTTATTTTAAATCTGGCAATACGTACGTCTTTCTATTCTGTCAAAAACTTCAGTATATTATCTCCGCTGAACGAAATGATTCGATTAATGCTTGAGGAACGTTGGGATTTATTGGAAATTTATTTCCAAAACAAAGTCAATTAGTCGGAAATTGCAGGAAAATGTCCTACAAAAAAAAATCATCTTTTCGGATGAAGCTCCTTTTCATCTCGGTGGGTACGTTGAAAAGCAAAATTTCCGTATTTGAGGCTCAGAAAACCCAATCGTCTTACTGAACCCAATGAACCATTACGAGTAACATTCGTTTGGCTTGTGGAGCGGAGGCATCATTGGCCCATATTCTTTGAAATGAATATGGCGCAAGTATGGTGTCAACGGCGACACCTATCGCACCATGATAAACGATTTTTTTGTGACCGCTCTTTATATGGCATTGGTGTGAACGATGTATGGTTTCAACAGGATGGTGCAACTTGCCACACATCTCATGCAACAATCGATTTTTTAAGCCCCGGCAGCTATATAAATGAAATAATATTAAATTTCTAACCGTAGCAATTGTACTTTACAACTTAATAATAAATTTGGCAAAATCTCAATGCATTTTTGATTTATTGCATTTTTAAATTGAAACTTTTAAATGGGCCACCCTTTATAAATATATGTTTGAATGTGTATGTTTTCATTAAAAAAACTTATAAAATATAAAACTACAGACCTGTTTATTAACTGTAGCTATTCACCGTATACACTGAGCACAAATACTATTTTTTGTCAGAGATTGTGGTAAAACAAAATTCGTTACAACCGACTATAGCTCTCTGACTTGTTTCTTTCATAAGCGCTTTCAAAAAGAATTTTGTTTTTTGTTTTGTTTATATGTGCATTCAAATTGTGTTTTTTTCTGCACATTGTTTATGTATGACTTCTAAAAATTGACAATTGAATCTATTTTTAACTGGCAGAATTGTTATTTTCTTGACATTTTTGCTTTAGGCGCCAATTATGTATGTATAGAAGTGTGTGTGTGTTTTTTTTTTCTTGTATGCAGACCGACCGTGAGCGTATGTGGTGATTATAATCTATTATCTTAGATTTTTCCTAAACGTGCTAAACAATTATTTTGGAATTTTCTTCAATCAAATTATTTATAAATAGGCTTTATATAAAGCAATTTGGCGTACAGACTAGAAACTATAAAAAACAACAGGTGTTACCTGCGCATTTTTTCTGTCTATCAGTTTAATCAGAAGATAATAAAAGAGTAAGTACTAACTATAAAGGTTTTATTATATTTTTATATTACACGCACTTAATAATTTAACATGCATTAAATATTTTAAGACCAAATAAAAATGTTTTAAGAATTCTAACCTGTAGATACTGCTAAATGGTGAACTTTTATGTGCAGATTTTCGACGTAACGTAATTTTCTATGCAATTGCCTTCTAAAATACGTTCAGAAATTGATGTGACGTAGTTATCTGTACAAATTGGTATCTAAAATACGCTGTAGAATTCAATCACAAGATCGAATCTATTGTTTATTCATTACGTATTTTTTAATGCTCTAATTAAAAGACACTAATTTCGTCAATAACGTAACCATAGTTTTGTAAAAAATCAATATGTTTTTTTACAATTATTTTGGCACAAGTAAAAGTAAAAATAAAAGAAGTTAGTGTGATAACAGACTTCATTATCATGTGCATAGGTATAATGTCTACATTATAGAGTAGCCTAGATTTCATATTTAATGCTATACGTCATTTTGCTTTATTATTGCCGACTCCATCTTTAATTTTGCATTTTTACATAGTGAACATAGTGATAGCCATATTGATGGCGTTTAGAAACGAATATGCGTTATTTTGTTTTAGACGCCATCTTTGACTATAAACTTTTTTTATAGTTTACTGTATTCCACTGATCAGGTCTTGTGGGGATTAAAAGGGCTCATATAACCGGAGTACATTTTTAAATACTAGATTTGACCAATACATATATTTATAAATGTATTGTAAGCTGTTTTGTAGTGGCAGTCGTCATGAAGTTTAAATTTACTAACTCTCCCCTTTTATTGACTGAAAAAAAAAAAACAATTTCGTTTGTATCTTTTTACAAAAACATTGAAGCCTTTATATTAAGGAGGCTAAGGCTTGCAATTCGGGTTCATTACCATGTTAAAAAATTATTTATTACGTTGAGAAACTAGATATTTTAAAGATAAACTTCCCGATTTGTACAAAATTTTTCATGATCTTCCCCATTTTGTATTCATAGTAACAAACGTATCGATAAATCATCTTAGGGCTGAGAGATTATAATTTTTTTGGTAAAAATATGGTGAGAAACCTAGGTAGTCGTGTTTCTTTGCACATATGTATGGTCATCAGAAATTTATAAGGCGATTGTGGTGGATTTTAACAGCGACTTATTCTCGAATATTTTTACAAGATTGATACTACATACAGCTCTGTACAAGAAGCGGGTGTTTAAATAAGTTTATTTCAATCTTCTCATGGACAGACGAACCTTTTCCCTCCAAGATTCTAAGCTATGGGTGCCCCGGTGGGCTAGTCAGTAGTGTGCTGGTTTGCTAGATTGGGGGTTGCGGGTTCGATTCCCGCCTGAGGCTCTGGACTTGTCTGCTTCTCTTCTCTCTTTTCTATTCTACTCTTACTTTTCTATTCAGAAATCACAAAGGGATAAATAAAATGGACCCAAGTGAGCTGTTCTACCTAACCTAAACTATCAGAAAATATATAATTTATGTGGTCGGAAATTAATATTGTAAAAACTACAAACGGACCCAACAGGTACAGGGTGTATGCAAAATGTGAAGAAATACTTACTGATATCGATACATTTATTGTCAACGTTATTGTTTTAAGCTATAGTTAATTTTTAAACAGCCAATTTTTTTAAAATAAAGCATCATTTACTTATAAACATTTCTCAGATAAAAAAACTTTTTTTTTCGTAATAAACATCAGTTTAAAATGTTATTGACTAATAATAATTTCCTTCATCAATTTGTTTTGAAAATTTTGGAGAATTAAATCCACAATGAACAATTATTAAAGCTAATAATGACCAATCGATAAAAGCCAATATAAATTTAACACACCACAATAAGAAAACCCCCTTAAAAAATGCGGTCAAGTTGTTTATATGTACGTCTTAAGTGCAGTTAAGTTTGCAAGGTTGTTTATTAACCTGTTAGATGGAAATTAAAATTGAGTAAACATGTATAAAACAAGTAAGAATGTTGTATTAGGCCGTATCGAATCTGATAATATCCTTCACCATCATGAACGTAGGTATAGTGACCACATTTAATGTTAAACGTTATTTTGCTTCAATTTCGATGCCATTTTAATTTTGAATTTTTTCATAGTTAGTCAAGCCTTTTCATTTGATACTCATCAAAAATTATCCGCTATTTTGTGTGTGGGATCCATCTATTATTTTAACCTTTTCATAATTTACTGTTTTCTACTGGTCAAGCCCTTTCATTCGATAACATAATTGTGGGGGGTTGATTTTTGTGATACAAATGTAGGAAGAAATAGAGGCAGTAGGTTTTATTTGCTTATATCTTAGCAGGTTATAGCCCGATTTTGCTGATTTGCAATTACGATTTTATTAAAATATTTTTGAAAGCTTAAGCCCAAATGCACGTTGACATTGATTTGAACAGGTGAACATAGAAAAAAATATACTTTTGTGGGGTTGCAAATTAATATTGTAGAACTTCCAAATGAAGTGATAAAGCTTTATACACCATTGAACATCACAGGTGAAGGGTATAAAAAAACAAAAAAATTCTCAGAAAATGCAACGAATTATCAGTTGGTAAAAGTTCAGCCAAATTAATTGTTTGAATTTTTTTTATTAAATTTAACTACGGTAAATTACACTGCTCTGCAACAAAATCCTCCATTTGGTAAAACTATGTGGACTATATGGATTTTGACGCGCTAAACTCAAATCCGTTGTCGGTTTCTTTCCATCAGATCGGGATTTTTTTTTATGGGCGTGGCAAATTTTTCCCCCTAAATTAGTCAGGTACGGACACATATTTAATCGTAACTCGAGAATCAGTCATCCGATTTTCAAAAATAAAACACTAAAAAATGTGTAACAAAATTGTTTTTATTTCAGTGGAATACAATTTTTCTCTATCTCTTATCGTTTTGGAGTTATTTAAAAATTAATGAAGAAAAATATTTTTTTTTCGTGCAAAATTCGTATTATTTTTCAATTTAAAAATGGAATTAAAAAAAAGATAAGGCAAATATTCAACATTTTAAACCTTTTTCTGAGAGCTATTTATCTTGGAAATAAAAAAAGCCATAAACCATAAAAATCGGTTAAAAAATGTGGATTTTATTGTCAATTTACCGCAGGTACCCAATATTGTAATGCAACCAGCCTAACATATGATATATGTAACATTTCGTTATGTGAGCAGGTAATGGAACTAAAGTACAACGGTATTTTACATAGTTCTTGGAATTAATATTTATAACAGTATTTTTCAATTACCTGTGATTTCAAATTAAGAACGTTAGGGTAGATTCTGGTATTTATTGTATATATAGAAGCTAATGGGCAATAAGTTAGTCACTTTTAATTTGAATATCGTGCGGTTAAAATCGGCAACAGTAAATAGATCTTATAGCGTGCTTTGTTATTTTGTGAAGAAATAAAGTAATTAAAGAATCCACAAACGCTTTCATATTACAAAACGTCAAGGATTTGTAACAAACCTCTAAATTTATTTTGTTACGTATGTGGCGATCTAACTTTAAGTTCTCAACGGGAGACAATATCTTCCAGGCTTAAAGATGCTTATTGCCGTTATTTTGGGTTTCCTATCGATGATAGAGATAAAAATTGGCTGCCGAA
This sequence comes from Phyto melanocephala, assembly GCA_941918925.1. NCBI lineage: Eukaryota > Metazoa > Arthropoda > Insecta > Diptera > Rhinophoridae > Phyto > Phyto melanocephala. The sequence goes on from OW799237.1 coordinate 113,729,557, forward strand.
AATATGTTGTAGTAGCTGTGGTAAGTCTTTAAGAGGTTGGTTAAAAGGAAGTCATAAGTCTTTATGAAGCCGTTTATGAAGCCAGCGATTTGGAGTGAACCACAAAATCATCAAAATGATTGCTACTTTTGCCATACTAAAACACGTGGGTTTACGAAAAAAACAAAAAATAAAGTTACATATCCAAATACTTCATGCGTCAAACGACCAGTTTTCCAGTTTACAAGTAAAATTTTAGCTCAATTGCCATTGAAGAAGATGGGCTTTCTGCAGCAACTAAATCCACTTACCCCATCATGGGTGTTTCTTCGCATTCATTTGGAAGTCCAACGAGTACACCTAATTTTCCGAATTAAACTGATATGAATACCTTAGTTTGTAAATCAAGGCTTTAAAAAAACCAAGTCTGAGCTTCTTGCATCCCAATGAAAAGAATGGAGTTTGGTGCAAACGGACGTTAACGTCTCTTACTTTCGAAATAAAGAACAACCTTTTTTAATTTATTTCAGCAAAGAGGAAGGTTTGATATTTTGCGATAATGCTGATGGACTTTTGCGACAACTGTGTTTCAGTCATAAATCTCAGGATTGGCGGCTTGTTATTAATTCATCCAAGACAAGTCTGAAAGGCGATTTACTTCACAATGGCAACAAATTTCTATTGGTCCCACTCGCGTATGCAAGAAATATGAAAGAAAACTATTGTAGCATGAAGATGGTACTACAAAAAATGTTTATATTCCCATTACTCATGGAACGTAAGTTTGAAAGTCGTAGCAATGTTAAATGGATTGCAAAGTGGATATAACAAGTTTTGTTGCTTCTTATGTGAATGGGATAGCCGCGCGAAAGAAAAACACTACAATGTTAAAATTTGACCGAAAAGAGTAAATTTTATTCCAGGAAAAAAAAATTAGCAGAAGAGCTTTTAAATCAAAAGGAACAAACTCTTCTGCCTCCTCTTCACATAGAGCTAGGCCTAATGAAAAATTTTGTCAAAGCAATGAACAAGGATGGTGTAGCTTTTCTATACATTAAGAGCAAATTTCCTAGAATCAGAGATGCTAAAGTAAAAGAAGGCATATTTGTAGGTCCACAAATATGACAAATTATGAAGGACGAGGTCTTTAGAACGAAATTGAATGATGTGGACAAAAGGGCATGGGCAGCTTAAGCTACTTTTTTATATTAACAATGTTTCCTAAATAAAAATTAATAATTATTAACAAAATTTTTGTGTTATTTTAAATAAAATAGTCTGTAAATATTTTAATTTTTTATTGTAATTTGAAGTTATCTACGGGTGACGACAAGGTGGGTGCTTTAAGCGAGGAGATGCTACAAAATTACAATCTAGCAAATTTTTTTGCTTGTATTTGCTTTTGTTGTACGAAAATAGATAGAAGTAAAAAGTTGCCATTCATTGTTGCTACAAGTCGCCTTAGTGCGCCCACTCTGAAGTTGTTTGCTGCATTACACATATTTGGTCAATATTGGGTACCTGCGGTAAATTTACAATAAAATCTAAATTTTTTAACCGATTTTCACGGTTTATGGCTTTTTTTATTTCCAAGACAAGTTGCTCTCAGAAAAGAGTTTAAAATGTTGAATATATGCCTTAGATTTTTTTTAATTCCATTTTTAAATTGAAAAATATTACGAATTTTGCACGAAAAAAATTTTTTTTCTCCATTAATTTCTAAATAACTCCAAAACGATAAGAGATAGAGAAAAATTTTATTCCACTAAAATAAAACCAATTTTGTTATACATTTTTTGGTGTTTTATCTTTGAAAATCGGATGACTGGTTCTCGAGTTAGGAGGAAATAAGTCTCCGTACCTGACTAATTTAGGGGGAAAAATTTGCCACGCCCATAAAAAAAAATCCCGATCTGATGGAAAAAAACCAACAATGGATTTGAGTTCAGCGCGTCAAAATCCATATAGTCCACATAGTTTTATTAAATGGGATGACAAAAAATTATTTTTTGCAGAGCAGTGTTATTTGAGTTTTGGACCCAGTCCATTGTCTCAATTTATTCTTCATTCAATTTGAACAATGCACCAAAATTTAAAATTATTTAAATGATCATTTACTTTTTTTTTAGTTTTTTTTATCTTTTTCTCTTTTTATCAAGATTATTTATGTTTGTTTTGTTTGAAAAAATGTTTTTTTACAACTTTGAAGTCATAAATGTGAATGAACTTTTATGGGCGGATTTTTTTTTTTGCATGTGGATCTCTTAAAAAATTAGTAATAAAAATTTGAGTGCAATTTGTGTGGACACGTGATAAAGCTGTTTCTTGTTTATACAGAATGACAGTGAAATTTGTATTTTAAAGTTTTTTTTTTGGCTTAAAGAATTTATACTAAAAAAATATCATGACGCTAAATTTAATTAGAGAAATTATGTACGTAAATAATTGTGGATAAGGGTTTCATTTTAAAGTGGACTGTTCATCATGCTAAGACAAACTTATGTGACTTTGAAATTTTTCATCAATAATAATAGTCAAACTAGTAGATATGTTTTGAATATATCCAAGGCAAATGCAGTCGCAATACCACAATACTATCACACTATGACTGTTGATGTCGGCTGCATGTATGTAGAGTGGTCAAGCTTTAACGACCCTGAAATCAAGCAGCCTTAAGGCATCTAAAGATGCCTGGTGGTATTGACTAGATGTCACGGAAATATGCAAACCGACTCAGACTTCCTTCGAAAATTCATTGTCGCAGCTGTCGGCATAAATAAAGGGTTCGCCATCTAACGTTTTTTTTGCATCTAGTGCTTATTTCGTGAATGGTAACACTTAGCTCGTGTCTGATTTGACAGATAATTAGTTTTATCCTTCCTCTGAACGAATATGGTTTTGTTTACGCTTAAAAAACGCTGGGAAATATTGCGACATTACTTTGGCCAATTTTGCCAAACAAATCATCTTTTAATATGAAGCTCATTTTGATCTTGGCGGGTATGTAAACAAGCAAAATTGTCGCATTTGGGGCACGAAAGCCCCGCACCCATACATTGAAAAGCCGACACACCCAAAACGAGTTACTTTTTGGTGCGGATTTTGGTTCAGAAGCCTAATTGGGCCATTTATCTTCGAAAATGAGCAAGGAGTGGCCGTTACAGTCAATGGCGATCGTTATCGGTCCATTTTGAAAGAATTTTTGTTCACAGAAATTGAAGAGGAGGATATTGGCAACATTTGGTTTCAACAGGACGGCGCTACGTGCCACACAGCCGAAGCTACACTTTTTTTTAGCATTTTGAAAAAAAAAAAGTTATTTGGCGGACCTTTTATGAGGGGTAACCGGGTTTCCACCTTCTCTGCGAATGTTCTGCCTTAGTTGCCAATATACACATAATCCTAGGCAAACATATTCTAAGTAAATTCTTTGAAATATCCGAGGTCAAGATATCTCACTGCTACTATTCCAAAGGGCACAAAATCTGGCGAGTAATGTCTCATCAAAACGGTGTAATACTGATTTCACTTGACAGTTCGTGCATAGTAAATTACAAAGAGAAGCAATCAAGCCTTAAGAAATAAAGATAAAGAGCTTAAAACATACAAAGTTTTCATTTAAAATGTTGTACTTAATGCTTTAAAATGTTACAACCAAAAAATGGTATTTTATCATGGTTCAGGATTTGAAAAAATTTAATTTTTTCTTAAATCAAGCCTTTCTCAATAGTTGTGACTGGATCTACAAAACATCAAGTTAAATTTGTCGATAGGTTAGTTATTCATATTTTCGGGGTATCGCAATAAAAAAACACCAACTCTACCTAGAAACACATGAACGACAATTGCATGCATTTTGTTTAAAGTTTTATTGACGACCACATAAAGATAATATGCTTAATTTTACTTCATTAATACTTTAAAAAAATTGCGCTAGAGAAAGCAAAGTATGCCAATATAAATAACTTTGGACAATTTAGTCAATATGTGTATATGCAACGAAAAAATTAAAGCAACTGTGTTGTCAACACCAGATGTTAATAGAATTCGCCTTGGTTTTTATCAAGGCGAATTTATACAGATGAAATTACCAGCCCAGAAGATTGTGAGGCATTTTGTCAAAATTTGTTTAATTCGCCTTGATTTCGTTTATTATTGCTGGGATGGAAAATGAGATTTTGGTTTCACAATTAACTTGTGTATATTTTTTTTAAAAAATATACCAAATTTATGTATATTTGTTGCTTTTGCACAAATTTTATTAAATTAAACATATCAAAACAACTTTTCCAACCATGATATAAGAGTTGGTCTTGACAGTAAATATCCCCAAAAAAGTTGCTTTGTTGTATCAATTCGCCGTTGCATATACTACTTATGAATATACCTTGGATCAGCCTTTTTAAAAATTGTCAATTAAAATAAATATTAATAATATAAATAGTATTAAAATTTCAACTCCTTTTGTAGTTAAGGAGTAATAATAATAATAATTACGGTAGTTAAAGGGTTTTTTCTCGTTGCATAGAGTTAGCTCTAACTTTTTCTCAATTTACATATATAAATACAAAAGCAAATTTGTGCCATGTAGCAATTGCTCATTAAGGTTTGCGATTTCATTATGAATAGACTAAGAAGTAAAACACGTTTGCAAATTATTGAATTTTATTAAAAAACTTAATACCAATTTATAACCAAAAAATTGTGTGCAAGTACGAAGCTCATTTTTGGCTCAGTGCGTACATCAATAAACAGAATTGCCAAATTTCGTATGGAGAGCGATTTGTGGGCCGGAGGTTTTGTCGAACCATATTTCTTCAAGAACGATGAAAAACGTTACAGTCAATTAACCAGGGTACAGTGCGATTATTATCGACTTTTTTTTTCCAAAATAGAAATGGTTATTATTTAAGAGCTGCGTAAAATTTTCCAAAATTTATATTTTTCATTTCACACTACTATTAGTGACAATATTTTAGGGTGAACAAAGTTAACAAAACATTGCCCTCGCAAAAACTAATCGATCATAACTCGAAAATTTTTTTTCTACAGCTTTGTTAGCGTTTTTTTTTCTTAAACAAAGTAGAATGTCAAAACAAAAAAAGAACAATAAAATAAATAAATAGTAAATTATAGCAAAAAAAAAAAACAACGAGTATTTTTTTCTGATTCGGATTCATTTTATTTCAACGTTTTTTTATTTCAGTGTTGTTCCATTCTTTTATATTTTTATCGTAAACCAAAACACTTATTTATAAAAAATTTAATGGGATTGCTTGTAAACCATTTTCCTTATGCTTTGCAGCTCTGTAAAAAATAAAATGACGTGCATACTCTTATAACCTAAAATAAATAAATAATTTTTGTCACTTTTTAAAATTTTCGGTGTTTTTTTTAAATTTTTAAAACTTAAACGATTAAAAAAAAAATATGTCCTCGATTTAATTCAGTAATAATGCAACGTTCATTTGCTGTAAGAGTCTGCCGAATTTGGAACTCTATCTTACCTTACAACGACAGACACCTTGCACACTCTCTTGGGTAATTTAAGAATAAAATAATGTCAAGTCTTTAATATATCGAGTTCTTTTAGTGAAACTGGTACATAATATACTTTGTGTTTTAGGCGAAACTTTTCATGTTCATGACAGACTTATATTTATATATCTGTGGCTTGAAGCTAAAAGCGCCAATGTCAAAATATTTACTTTTGAAAAAACTTGAATTGAACTTTTACTTTTATATATGCTTTCGTAGTGACATTGGCCAGCATTTTATTTATTAAGCTGTTCTGGGTTAAGTATGACTTTAGCTGTTTTACCATAATGAAATAGAGCAAGAAAACAAATCTAATGCAATCATTAACTCATGTATTTGGCTTACCAAATTTATTAATAAAAAATAAATAATTAATTAAAAAGTCACCTAGTAGTTATAATACTAGTTTGATTATAATACTTTTAAGTAGCTGTCTCTATTTAAAGTAGTAACACCCTAGAGACAATTTTGTTCAAAAACGTTTTAGTCTGTAGCACTTTTTTATTTTCATTCTCCCGAAAAAGTCAATTTTTATTAATGTGTGGTTATTCAACCAAACCAAAGATATCATATACTATACTTATATTTATCTGCTGTTTAGTATTGAGTTTAAAAGATCACGTGTATGCATAATGCTGCCCTCAAACGAATCGTCATACACTGTGCCAAAAAAAAAGACTCTCTTGTAGCTATTTTTAAATATAAGACATTAAATTTTTTTAATGCCATTACTTTGTTATTTTGCTTATAAAAAATAATTAATACACAAAATATACTAAATATAGTAGAATATTGTTATTTTTGATAAAAGAAAAAAAAACAATTAAAAAAAGTATTCGAAAGAAGGTCGTTCTTAGTGTTATTTTAGAATTTAAAAATCACAAAATTTATGTATGTATATACATATGTATGTATGCATGAATTGGTATATTGTATTTGTTTTGTTTTTGTAATAAATTAGATGAAACTATTGCCTGGTTCACAACATATCGTAGGAGGTATATGTTGTCGGATTAAAAAAATGTAAATGGATGTAAAAAATTTGATAAAAAAAAGTTTTTTTTTATATTTTGTACAATACATACAACTATTTATCGAATTAAGCGCATTTCTTACAACATACAATTCTTAACATAAGTTGTGAATTGGGCATAAGAACGTATAGATGTGTTTTTGCAGTTCAATAAAATCAAACAGTTTAAGTAATAGATTTTCGTTTTTGTTTATTTTATTGAAACAAAAAAAAAAAAAAAAACTGTCAAATTATCACGTACTTAAGATAAAAACAAATATGCTATGTAAACAAAAGGCAAGAAAAGTTTTCAACAAATTTATTATTGAAAAAAATTTTTAAATTAAAATAATATTAACAAATATTTTTAATTAATTATTTACTAATATCTATTAGAACAATTTTCAAAACTCTTAATCTAAAAGACAGATCTGTAAAACATTAAAAAGGTTTTTTTAAATTTAAAAAAATTTCCCTGAAGAAGCTACCCAATGTGGTGGCGAAATATCGGAATAAAATAATAAAAAAGTGATCTTTAGCTCAAAAAAATTAAAACAATGTTTTGTTTTATAAAAATTCTATATTTGGTGCCGCCGAATCTAATAATACCCTTCACCATTAGGTATAATGTCCACATATAGTTTGTTAAACTTACTTTTAAATGACATTTTGCTCTATAATTCCGATACCATCTTTTATTTAGAATTTGTATATACATAGATAGCTTTATTCTAATAGTCAAGCAAGAAAAAAAGTTATCCGCCATTTTGTTCACGACGCCACGTTGTTTTTGGGATTAGAAAAATTGTACGCAGGAGTCGTTTTACGGTAAGAAAAGAAGTCCATTAAAAATTAATAAAAAATATCGAGTTGAAAATAAAGTAGTCGGCCATCAAAGCTGACCAAAAAAGATAAACCCATTAACAAAAAATAGCCGTTGAACTTGCAAAATATCACAATACAAAACTTTTACCTGATACTTTATGACGCTGTACAAAAATTCCAGACTTAAGTCTTGTCTCGCGAGAAAAAAAACAGCTCATGAACAAATTCAATAGATTAAAGCGCATAGACTACGTAAAAATGTTTGTAAGGAAGTCCCAAGAGTTTTGTGATTAAGTTATTTTTACCAACGAGTCGAAGTACAATATATTTGGTTCTGATGGGGTGTCAAAAAGTACGATGCAGAGAAGGTGAAGCTGTACACCCTAAAAATACAATAAAAACGGTTAAACATAGAGCTGGAAGTGTTATGGTATGGGCTGTACGTCGTCTTCAAATGTTTAAATTCTTGAATTTGTTGGAAGTATATAGTGCTTCAAAAATGGATTCAAGTGATAGCTACTACTACCAGCAGGTCAACGACTCGGACCCACAATGTAAAAAACAGGCACACACTATATGTTTGTCCTGACCTTAACATGGTTGGGCAGAAAGGTTTAATTTAAGTAAGTAAAGCACGTTTTTAAAGTAAACTTTAATGTTTTTAACAGTTGTGTCCTAAGTTTTGCTGTGCTAATTTTAAAAGCAACGCAAATGTTTTCTTTATTAATTTTAGTTAAATTAACCAATTTTTATTTTTTATAAATTAAAATAAAAAAAAAATATATTTTTGTTATTGAGTGTGTTAAGTTACTTTCAGAATTTATAAATAAAAAAATGTTTAATAAAATTTATGATAACGATGATGTCTCTTAGTTTTACTGGCGACTGTATGTATATCTTTAATATTTTTTACCATTAATTGAAAATAATTAAAATACACTTTGTTGCTAGAAACACGAATATTGTAGCACCATGCCTTAATAAATTTTATTATAATTTTTTATTAATTCTTCTTTTCAAAGGATTTTGCACTTTGCACACACTGCAAATTAAAATTGTGTCAAATATCAACAAGATCCGAATAGTAGGCGTGGCACCTTTATTATTTAATTCATTCAAATCACATCTCCCAAGAAAAGTTTTTGCCAAAAACAAGTCGTAAAGTTTTGATTAGATTTTGTGGCAGTAGTTGAAAGTTTGGTACTTTCTATCGCTGCCATAAAATCTCATCAAAATCATACGGCTTGAATTATAGTGTAAACTTATCTTCATTGATATTAAGTTTCTATTATTATACGTTTTTCAGGTTTGAAATTCTCTAATTTATACTAACATTTTGTTGTGAGTGTAATATATGACTTTTATTTTCCTTACACTGCTTTAACATCTAAATAGTTATCGCATAGTACTTTAAATCACAAACTAAATTGTCTACTGACAAACAAAAATTACAAGAAGCCGGTTTTTTCTGCGAGGTTTCAAAGTCCACTGAATACGTTTGTTTCATACTCAAGTTAAAAAAATATTTAAATTTAAATTTATTTATAATTTGTTAGTGTATTCACAAGAAGTCCTATGTGTTGTATTGGCATAATATTATAATTTCGAAAAATTTTAAATGTGAATAAAAAGATTTTAATAATTGTGACATGGTGACAACATGTTAGTACACCTTGTGAATTAGACAATTATGTTTTGCTATTTTTTGTAGCTTTTAAATTGTAGAAAAACATTTTTATTTGTTGTGGAAAATTTAATTAATATTAATGTCCCGATATCATACAAAATGAACTACTATTTTTTTTGCGGTTGTAATGTTCTATTTAATATTTAAGTTTTTACTGTGACATGTTTATAAACAAATATAATTAAAATTAAAATGTATGTTAATTAATTTAGCAAATTTAACACTACATAAGAATTTACATACACCCTTATAAATTCAAAATTATGCAAAATTTATAAATATGTTTAAAACGGTTCTATTAAGGTGTAATATATTCATTAAGAGAGTCTACTACGACTTACTCTCCCTCAGAGGCATTGTTAATAGTTTAGCCTTATTTTGAAATTTAAAAACAAAACAGGTAAGATCCCAATATTTTAATATTTTTATATTTGAAATTTATTGGCTATTAACTATATGATGTAAATTATTTTTCTGTAGCGAATATTAGTTAAACTAGACCTGGCTTTTTAAAAGTTGCACAATATTGTCTGTGTTTGTATATTCTTTTTAAGAAAAATACAAATTGGTATTTAAGTACGTCGCAAGTTAGAAAATGTTTAATTTTAGGAGTTTTCTGTATTATGCTTTGATTGTAAAAAGACTCAAGTTGCTTAACAGTGTAACGATATTTTCAGTAAAATATCATATAATTCGAGTCTTTTAACATCACAGCTCATATATTGATAAATTTTGTCACAAGTTGTTTTTGTTTATATTGTTAGCAAGACGAGTTCAATGTGCAAGTAAATTCAATGCGCAAGTAAAAGCACAGCTGATTTATTTTTAGCACTAATGTTGGCTGTATTTTAAAAAGTTGTTTCGTTAACTTAGATAGATATTCTACCACCGTGCGAGTTTTTGAAAAACAAAATCATGTTGGTTTAAACACATTGGTCAACTATAGCGACAATACAAACCATGTTGTTTTTATATCCTTCGCACCAAAGTATAGGTCGTTAATAAGTTTGTCAATTCAGCAGTATTTATTTGCGACCCATAAATCATATATAATCTGAATACTTATTTTTATCTCTCCGTTAAATTGAGCGTTGAAATTAACTTTTTGAAGTTAACATTTATCCCACGAACTTATGTGTAGTTTCAGCTTATCAGAAATACTTTCGAAAATGTTCGTATTAAAAAATCGCAATTTTGACTTGTAAGCGGCTGAGATATAAGCAAAAAACTACATACGACTCTATTTTTTTTTATTGCGGCAGCAAAATTCTATTACAAAACACAGGCAGTGTTGTACATGATGGAAAAAAATTTATGGGTTGTTGTTGTATTTAGTTGCTATTTTGTGTTATTTGTCTAAGGTGCTAGAAAAGATTCTACAAATTCAAATTTCGGGACATATAAAAGAGAAAAAATTATTGTCTGAAAATCAATCCGGTTTTCGCTCTAACCATAGCTGTGTATCTGCCTTATTGGATGTCTGTGAAAATATACGACGTGAACTGGATGAAGGAAAATTAAATTTCTTAATTCTTCTTGACCACTCAAAAGCCTTCGACACTGTTGACCATGGAACACTTTGCAACAAGCTTCGGCACTTCTTTGATTTCTCTAACAAGTCAACACGTCTTTTGTCTTCATATCTTTCGAATCGTTTGCAATTTGTATCTTCTAATAATTTTCAATCATCTTTAAAACCTTTAACAAGAGGTGTGCCACAAGGGTCCATTCTGGGACCACTACTTTTTTCAATTTATGCCAATGATTTGCCAAAACAGCTTTTGCATTGCAAAGTTCACATGTATGCAGATGATGTACAGTTATATTTGAGCAGTCCAGTACGATCTATTGATGAAAGTGTTGTTAGGGTTAATGATGATTTGGATAGAATTTTTCGTTGGGCAACAGCGAATGGACTTTGTTTAAACCCCCATAAATCAAAGTGCCTAATAATTCGAAAGAAAACGATCGATCCTGTTATCGATGTTAACATTCTAATAAATGGGGAAAGGATCAACATCGTTAATGTTGCAAAAAACCTTGGAGTAGTGTTTAATAATACACTTACTTGGACAAACCATGTTAATACACTCGTAGGCCAAATTTACATTAAGCTACGGTGCCTTTGGCCGACACAATATTTTACTCCCATAGGGATAAGGAAGCTTCTTGCAAAATCCTATCTTCTTCCAGGTTTAATTTACGGCTGTGAGCTTTTTGCAAGCTGCGACTCAATTAGTAAAAGGAAATTAAACGTTTTATATAATAACATAATTAGATATGTGTATGGTTTGAGAAGATATGACCATGCTTCTAATTTTTCGGCTAAACTTTACGGTGTTTCCTTTGACAATCTTCCTAACATACGCGTTCTATTATTTTTGCATAAGATTATTTATTCAGAAGCTCCTCAATATCTTATAGACAAGATTAGGCTTGCCAGATCGCTTAGAGGGAAAAGGATTATAATTCCTTTACACCGTCTTCTTGTATCTGAATGGCACTTCTTTATAAACGTGGCGCGTCTTTGGAATATTCTTCCCCAAACTCAACAACTCAATAGCAACGCAAATAGCTTTAAACATTTTTTATTTGATTTTTTTTTTGCACAACAGTAAATTGTTATTAATTGTAATGTATTTGTTATAGTATAATATTTTTTTTATAGTTAATAATATAATAATAATATAATATAGCTAAGTGTATGTAATTGTATTAATGTGTAATCCCTAAATTTAATTTATAAAAACTACTTTCCTATACTTTAAATATAAGATTAAGGGCCATTATTATAACTTACCGATAACTAAAGTTAGGATGTTATCGGACAGATAACTAGTTTTTCGTTATTAAAACTTAACTTTAACCTAAAAGTGTCCGATATGTTAAAGGGAAGATCGCTCTACCTTTAACTTTTAACGTGAGGTTTATAAATTAAAGTTACCATATTTTCTACGGTATAAGGGAATTGTTTACTATTTGCTTGTCGTTGCCACTTTGTTTTTAAAGAACTAATTAATTTGTTCGGCATTTGCTTTGGTGCTGCCATACTTTAAAAAAATACAATTTATTTTACAGGCAGGTTGTAATAACGAAAAATACTTAATGGTCAGTTTAGTGCTCACGTTAACAAAAGGTAGCTTTTGTTAACATTAACTTTGTCGGCAAGTTGTAATAATGGCCCTAAATCTTGTTGTATAGGAATTGACAAATAAAATAAATAAATAAATAAATTTTATATGTTAGTCATGTGCCAGTTTGTTCGTGTGCTGGTTAAAATCTAGTATTTAAAAAATGCACCCCATTCAACTCTCTCAATATTTGGTATTAAATGAAAGGGCTTGACCAGTAAAATTTAGACAACTATAAAAAAGTCAAAATCCAAGAAGGCGTCTTAAAAAATGGCAAATATATGGATCAAAAAAAGTAATTATCGTTTTGTACCCTTAAGGCTTCACAATATTGGTATCAAATGAAAATGCTTGACTACTAGAATAGAGTAAACTATGAAAAGGTGTAAAATCCAAGAAACCCCATCAATATGGATATTACATGAAAGGGCATGTCATATAGGCAGTGCTTTAAAATTTTTCAAATAAAGACTAGCCGATATTGTTTCATTCATCTGAGTTTTAGAAAAAGGAAAGATAATAGAAATACATTTGCTGCTCTCTTTAAAGTGTAAACCAGAACCAGAGAACCAGTAATTTTCTTTAAAATAACTTTATCATAAATTTTGTAAAAATATTTAGGTAAAAACTTCAACCGAGTAGCATACATAGCAAACGCCACAATGGTTATTCTGCAGCAACAGTTATGATTATGTTAACTAAAATGTTATCTTGCAAGACTTTTTCTTGTCCGATTTAAGAAAATTCAAATAACTCACATTATTCTTTTAATTTAGACAGATGGGTAAAAAAACATAATTTATTAGAAATAATAGGAAACTCTGATATTGTAGAGTAAGTAGATTAGTGTAGTGCAGCTTCGAATCAGCTGACAAAATTCTTTACATAAATTCAACATGTTGGTAATGACCTTCATTTATTGTAAAATTTTGAGACAGATAAATCCGTACACAAAAGATTTTTTCATTACGAACGTAAAATCTATACATATTATCAAAAAAGTGAAAGTAAATCATTACGGTTTTGCCAACTACCACACAAATCCTTAAAATGCTGAGAGTTGCAAGTGAAACGAGTTGTTGACTCACATCCAATAATAATAACTTTTTATCAAAAAACTGTTCAATTGTTTTCACTAAAGTATTAATACTTTCTTTTTTAACTTAATTTTAAGTTTAAAATTAAAAAAAAATATATATTTTAAAAACAAACAAAAAAAAAAAAAGAATTGTTATACAAATTTAAATTTTGTATATGAACTATTTGAACTAAAAGATTTTCGTGGGACATTGAAACAAAAATGCTTTGACTTTGGAAATTTTTAATATTAAAATTTAAATAAAATATATTTTTGATAACTTGTTTTACAATTAAATACGACGAAAAGTTTCCGGCAATACAACTGTTATCACATAAAGTTGTACCATAAACCTAAATTTAAAAAAACACATTTGTAAACATATATTTAACAAATAAGAATATAATGAAATTTTACATAATTAGTCAATAAACTAATAAAAAAACGGCTGTATATTTATTACAATAAACAATTGTTTTTTTTTGTATTTTTAAATGTTTTGTAAAAATTATTACAAACAAAAAATAAAATTTCTTAAAAAATTTCAAATAGTACTGAAAGTGGAAAAACGTAAAACATTGATTTTGTTTTAGAAAATGGACGTAAATAGTTTCAAGGTGGCTCAAAATCGACCGCCGACTGATTTTTTAATAGTCACGACGCCGCCGATTTGTATTGACTTAAAAGCTGAGCCGGCTTAAACACAGACGCCGGATTTATCAGCTGCGCCGCTTAAACAAATTATGTAGCAATGTTTTGTCTTACATGTATGCATTTTAAAAAATATTACTACTTTCTGCAGATGTCAATGCAGATAAAATTATAAACAAGTTAAAATGTCACTTTATAGAAACAAAGTGAATCGTATAAATGAGAAGTGAAACTTATTAAAAAGTGAAGCAATTAAAGAACATGCATAAATCTTTAGCTGATTTCTAAAAAAAAATAATGAGCCTTTCTTAGACTCTGAGAGTGCAGATTCTTAAAAAAAGATTAAAAAAAATAAATAACGTACTGCATTACCAACAATTAATAAGAAAGAAAAATTTATTGTAAAAGTTATTAAAACAAGCGGTGGCACAGAATGCTGGAAATTTTTTGGACAGCTTCTCGTGTCAAAGAAACACGTTTTAAATAATTTTAATTTTTCCCAATTGTGTTTAAATTCTGAAGTTATAACTTTGAAAGGGTAAAACACTCGCAATATTATAACTAGCTGTACCCGGCATCTTTTGCAATGGCACATAATATAAACAATTTTTGGTTCTTATTTATCACACACATTTTTTTAATCAAACTATTTTAAAAACAACAATATTTCTTCGTCTACTTTTTTAAACTGGTACAAAATATTAAATATTAGAATAAATTATCAAGGGCAACTCTTGATATCAATTAGTGACAAATATTTAAAAAAACACTAGTTATTGTACTACACTTCACTGTAGGGTATAAAACGAAATATTGATACTATTTTTAAAACAAATGTTTACTTGTGTGTATGTATGAACAATTATTTAACGACCACATGTTGATATGAATATGCTCTTTATTATAATATTAATGCCTTACGCCGATATAGTACTTACATAGATGAAAAAGGTATTATAAGTTTGAGCTATTTTTTGTATCCTACAACTATCTATGGGTTTATCGATTGCGAAAGAATTATGTTTGAAGTCAAATAAACTTTGTTTATTCATAAGTTTGTAGGTCAATGGAAACTATGTAAACAATCGCAATTTTTATTGTGAAATATTGGTCAACAATACCTTTTGTAACCAAATACGAAACGTGATAATATTAATTGTTAGTGGTTCTGGAATTCACATACTGCTTATAAAGCTGCAAGAAGTATACTTTGTGGTTCATAATCAGTGTTGCCAATTTAGCTATTTTATGGCTAAATTTAGCTATTTTTGAACACGCTTAGCTAGGAGGATCTGCTTAGCTATAAGCCATTTTTTTAGCCATTCCTAGATATTTTTTAGCCTTTTTAGGAATTTTTTTAGCTTTTAAGTGTTGTTGTTGTTGTTTCGTTTCCTAAATAGTATATAGTATAATAGTATAAAACAATGTTTTTTTAACTAATAAAAATTGCATCGATGGGACCTCTTTAAAATATTACATAAACAAGCAATGTAAGCATGTGTATTTAATAAATAAATAAAAAAAGAAATTAAAGAAAAATAAACAAAATTTTCCCAGAAGTTTATGAAGGAATGGTTATCCCACCCAAAATTAAAAGAATGGATTACAGAAGTTAAAAAGTTTTTGTAAATACTGTACATGTGAAAATAAATGATGTCGGATATATGTAAGTACATATTATCAAGACCAAGCCTTTACCTTTTAATCCAGTATATTTTAAGCTACAACAGCAGGAGGATACATTAGCTATGTAAAAGGGTTTTCAATAAGAGTGATATGATTTCTTTAAAAAAAACACATTTATTGTTACGGAAATTCAAAAGTTTTTTATTTAATGTAAAGTACAATCCATACAATTAAGTTCTAAATAAAACCTCATTCAAATGGCCTCCACGACTTCTTCTGTAGGAACGAATTCCATGAACGCAATTTTCGATAATTTTTTCCACTAACTCAAGTTGTATGTCATGAATGGCACGTTCAATATTAACTTATAAAGATTGAAGAGAGTTTGGTTTATTTCGAAAGACTAATATTTTATTTTTTCTATATTATTTTTTAAGGTACGGCTTAAAGAGGATTGATAAATGCTGTTATCAATATGAAGTACCACATTATTATCTTAAATTGATAGGATCTAAAGATAGTTAAGATGACAATGACAATAACAGCGAGCTAAATGCTGATGATAATTGGTCCTTTTAACACCATTATAACAATTATTGTACTTTATAACTAGTCAAAGATGTATTGAGTATATTACAAACGGTCTTAGATTTTGTTATTTTTATTTTAAAAATAATTTTTTTTTTATTAAAATATTGAAAACTTTCTATTTAAAACATTTAGCCATTTTTTAGCTTTTTTTTTAGCTAGATTCTAGCCATTTTTTTCAAGAATTTTAGCCATTTTTGCTAATCAAGTTCTGGCATCACTGTTCATAATTCAGTTTAAAATATTCGAAATTAAAAAAAAATTCAACAGGAAAAAAATATTTAATGCAAACACAATTATGACAATCGACAATTTTAAAAATCTTCTAAAAGCTCATCAAATTGTTAAATATATTGAAAAAGAAATAGAATTTACCATCAATTTTATATTTTTTACAGACTTTAGTCATAATCGCTTCACAATAAGCCCACTGCAGGAAGCTCTCACAAACTGTGTCTAACTTATGTTTCATATCTGAATTTAATAAAATATATTTACGAAAAATATTTTTTATAGTGTAGGGCATTATGTGGTCGCTCTTGACCCACTCTAATGATATTGCTTGTTTATATTTATTTATTTTTGTTTTTTTTTTCGTTTACTAAAACGCACTATTCCACTACAAACATAAGTATTTTTACAAAAAAAAAAAAAAAAGACTTACCCCCATAAACAAATTTAATCTTAAACATTATCAGCTTTATAACAAAAAATTTTAATACAAAATTTGCTTCATAAACCTCTTAGAAATTAAAATATTTATTTATAAGGGGGGTTGAGAAACCCTTTTAAAGTACAATGAAACACATGTTTTCACAAGCTCAAAAATAATATAGAACACGTTTTAAAATAAAGTTTTCAAACACTTACCCTCATCAAAACGGCGGTTTTTAACCATATTAGAATTCGGTTTTTGAGCCAGCTTGCCAAAATAAGACTATATCCTTTAGATCAGAAAAAATTTTAAACCCCTTTTAAGTTTTTCAATATTTTTTGTAAACAGGTCTTTAAATTTTAAAAATTTAAACGTTACTCTGAGGTATAAACCGCGATTTTTAAATTTTACTTAAACTTTGTATTTCTATTACAATGAATTTAAAACATTTACTTTTATTTAATTTTTTTGTTTGTTTGATTCAATTTTGTTTGTGTATCCATACATACATACATACATATGTTCTTATTTTTTGTTTTTAATTTATTTATAAAATTGTGTGAAATCTTTTTATTGTTGTTTTTAAACAATTTTACATACTATGTACATTTTATAAGTATATTTTGTATACAAAATTAAAGAAAAAATAATAATCACGCACGTCAGGCAATATCAACGATGAGAATTAATTTATTTAATCTCTTTTTAAATTCTTTTAAATATTTTAATATTATATTTTTAAAAAAATATTTTTGTTTTTTTATTCGTTTGTTTTTATTTTAAAGAAGATAGAAAGATGCATCCAACTATCTCTAGATAGGCTTATCTACTAAATAACAACAGTCCTTAAACTAAGTATTATCTACTACTGAAATTTGTTACTGAAGTAGGTAGGTATAGCACAACACAATAATATTTCTTAAACACTTTTTTATTTATTATACTCGTCCATACATATATTCATACGAGCGCGCTCACACACAGTAACACCACGCGACGTACTAAAATTTTCATTTGCTTAAGTTTTCCTTCAACTTTTCTACAGATACGAGTGCAACAATAACAACTACAGAAACTATTAAGTGGCAACAAAAACAAGTGAGACCCACGTACACATACAAACGGAATACTTTAGTCCTATACCTTTCAACGACAGTTCTCGTGGCAGAAACGTTCTTAGAACAACTGATTTGTGCTGATGGTGTCTACAATGTTTTTATTAACGTTGATCTGTGATCCGTTTACGTCGCACCACTGACAGTTTTCTTTCTGCTTGCTACTCTACTCGCTCCCAACAGCTTGTTTGGCTTTCGGTCTGCTTGGCTGGCAGCATGTATGTTTGTCTGTCTGTCTATCACACGCTCTTCACTCATAAACATTCTCCTTATGTTAGTGTTCTCTTGCTGATGGCAATGTTGCCAGGGATGCCATAACAAAAATAGTTCTCTTAACAAATTATTCTCAAAAAACGTACCAAAATCCACCAAAACCCATAATTGTTTTTAGAGTTATCAAGTATAAATTTAAAGATTTGAATATCACAAAAATTAAAAAATAAGGATAATAAAAAAATAATAAAGTTATATGATTTATAAAAAAACTATTTTTTTATTATTAAATATTTTATTTAATAGTGTTTAAATGTTTCCTAAATACAAACATATGCATGTAAGTATATGTTTGTATTAAAAAAAGTCTCTCTTATTTGAAGCATATTCTACGTTGTTACTTTATTTGGATTAAGATCCATTACTTTCTTAATGTTGACTTTACAAGTAACGGAATATATTTTTATACCCTTCACACGAGAGTGTAAAATATAATTTGTAATTTCTGTAATATTTATTTGAGACCCATGAAGTATATATATAGTGGTAATCTCAATAGTGAGCGGAATTAATTTAGCTCAGTCCGTGTGTTTGTTGAAATCAACTTCGTGAAGCTACCACATATACTTCAGTTTTTTTTATGGTATTAATTTATCAAGTATTTTATCGAGAATTTCGCTATTAAAAATCAACTATGTGGATATTTTACGAGCTGAGATATGAGCCAATGAACACGATTGACTTTTTGAACCGAAAATTCTGAATTCTGAACTATTTATTTTATGTCATTATACGATACATAATATTGTTCTTTACACTTTAATAAATAAATTAATATTCATATAAGAATATAAGTGGAAAATATTGACACAATCGGTTCATTACCGGCAAAGATATTGACAAAAATATCAACTTTTCATTGAGATTGAACAACAAAATTTATTTTTGAAAACAACCACAGCAAGCTATTGGCAAACATATCACAAATTAAAAAAATGTATAAATATTGGCACAACCGGATTAAAGTGGCATCCCTGAAAGTTGCTGCTGATAAAGCGTGTTGGTTGGCAGGTTAGTGAGTAAGTGAGTGACTTTTTTCTTTTCTTTATTATACTTCTGGTGTTGTTTTTGGTGCGTTTTTACTTAAAAAATTGTTGGTATTTTCACACACACGAAATTATCTCGTGAATTGGTATCAGCAAATATTGTTTACTCTGGACCCTAAATGGGAAATCTTGTTTAGAGAGTGGGCCACTAAATAAATTATTTGCTTATTAGTATTAGTTATGACAATTTTTTCAATAATATTTCAAAGTGATTCATACTACGTGATTCACTGTAGCTGAAAGGATTTATAACAATATGGTCCTACACAATGCAGTCATAGCCCATGCCATTGTGTTAAACAAGATTTGTAAGTTAAGCAACAAGAGTTTGCGTTTTAACGATAACATATAGTGTTGCCAAAAACTGTAGTATAGTATTTGATCCATTGTATGTGACTTTGATACAATGCAAAGATGGGTTATATAATCTAGTTTTAGAACAACATCATGTTAAATTATATATTTGAGCTACATTTGGAGTACTATACATCAGTTATGGAACATACCTTACACTTGTGTATATATTGTTTAAATTTGAAATATTTCACCTCCCTCTATAAAAACACCAAAGCAAAGACGTCTTGCAAAAATGCAAGTAGGCTCTATTATTTCTGATTTAGGCTGAGTTTGATCCATATCAAATAACTATTATTACCTCAGTGTTGACTAGATCCAAGCGCAAACTCCATGTGGCAGGCTTTACTGCCTATTTATAGCTTTCCCTGACATGGGATCAGACCCAGCCAATTACCCGTCTTATCGTTTCAAGAATCATAGGCATTTAGAATTTGAATGGATTTCGGTTCCATTCGGATTCACCTTCTGACAGTTCGTAAGCTACCCTGTATATATGTAGGACGTTTCAGCTGTGCTTTGTAGATAGTGAGGCAAACAATATAAGTAAGCTCGACCTAGATCACCTTGTATCGCCTGATTATTTATCCTGCCAGGCAGAGGACCTGATATAGTTGTTATAATTTTCGATTACATTTCTGAAAAGCTTATGTTCAACTCTCGGGTCCGCAATCGTTTGCGTTTTGGTCTCGTAGACTGTGTGCTGCATATAACCACAAAAAATGAAATTGCAGGTGATAAATCATACGATCTCGGTGGGCAATCAATTGTTAGAGCCTAAAATATTGCTATACAACAGCACAGTTCTTTCTGCTATTGCAATAAGTATCAGTTGGTTATTTATTGGTAACACCAGAGGTTCCTAATGTTGTCATTTTTCAATTGGCTTAACAATTTTATTTCCATGTTTTGATAACGCATAGAGTTAATTGTTTTGCCATTATACTATAATCTTCAAAAATTATATCTTAGATTTTTACAATCTTTTTGGCAATTTAGTTTGTTTACATATTTGTCTTGTTCACGCATCCATACGACAAGCACACTACACACACTGTTGATAATATTTGGACTTCAATAATATCTAAGTGATTTTTAATCTTGTATGTGTTTAAATTGACATCTTTTGTTAAATTTTGCTAGTTAAATTAAAGATAGTGGAATACGAAATTTCCAGTTTTTGATATTGATGATGAATCGATTCGCCTGTTTTCATATTACATACTAAACCAGTTTCTTTTAACTTCTTGACTAAATTTCAATTTGGGCGCTTGGAACGTCGAATATGTATATTAAAATCTACATATATAAAAGTGAAACTCTGTCTGTCTGTGTGTGTGTTAGCTATAGACTCCAAAACTGTAAAACCGATCGGACTCAAACTTTGGAAAGTTGTTGTACACATTCCAAGGAGTGTTTATGGGTGGTAAAAAATTAGTTATTATTTTTAGCTACTTGCACTTGACCGATTTTTCTAAAACTTTGCACACATATTGAACTCTCATGACTATATAATTTCGTAATTAGAAAAGTGGGCTGTATCACGCCCATAAAAATAAGTTATAATTTTTAGCTACTTGAACTAGATCGATTTTTCTGAAACTTTGCACACATATTGAGCTGTCATAACTATACAGTTTCATGGTTATAAAAGTGGGCAGTGACACGCCCATTAAAAAAAGTTATAATTTTTAATATTCTTGCACTTGATATTCAATTAAAATTCAGAGTGCATTTTTTTTCATTAAGGGGCGTAGCAACGCGCGCCGGGCTTGGCTAGTATTCACATAAAATGCGATGCATTAAAATTAATTTTTAAAAGGAAATATTTATTGTAGGATAATTTAAATTTCTAAAACATAGCGACGGTTACAGAGTTGTTATAAAAAAAATTTATTTTTGTTTTGATAACTAAAATGATTTTTTAGAATTAGGTTATTATGCATATTTTGAAAAACAGATTAGGCAACGATACAAATAAAAGGTCTTGCACAAAGCTTATTAAACTTTTGTACTTCAGTTTTTTTTTCAAGGTTTTTCTTGGTCATGGGATATATAAGTTTTAAAAGGCTTTAAATATTACTGTTAAAAATTATTAGTTTCATTGACCTTTTTTTTAATAATCTGTAATAGATAATAAATAGATAATAAATACTTGTATCCTGATGATACTACACAAAGAGGTAGCGAAATATCGGAAAAATAATGTAAAAAGGAAAACAATTTTTTTTATTATTTAAAGACCTAAAGCTCAAAGAACTAAATATAACATATTATTACTGTTAAAATTTGATTCCCCTATATGCTCCCATCTGCAATATATCCATAATATATACATATAACATTTGATAGCATATACCTGATTTGTTGAAATAATTTTAAAAATTATGAGCCACTTGTTGGCCATCACTGCGAGTATCTTCAAGAGCACAAAATTGAAATTGGATTATATTTATCAGAGATGGAAAAGTTGAAATGATCGTGTTTGCTGTTGCGTTTAGATGTTAAAAAATAAAGTAACTTAGTTTAAAGCATTTGTTCATTTATGTACATAAATTTTTTTATATTTTATATTAAATTTATTTTTAATATTCTTACTGGGCCAATAAGTAACTGTGTAATTGGCTACCTAGTTACATCATTAATGACATGTTTAAATTACTGCAGCCTTACTCGTATTATTTATTGCCACATACATATACATTTTAAAGTATATATCTACTTTCATGGAACCAGTTATGAGACTAGGTTTATTTCAATATTTTCTTCACTAACAAATTTAGAATATACTAAGAACTGTATTGACAAGTTAATCCATGGGAACACTAGCAAATCAAAAATAAGTTAAAATATTTATTTATATAAAATCGGCACAAGTTTGAAAGTTTAAAACAAAGTTTTAAGATTTTATTTTTTGTACCTAATGATTGAAAACAATAGTACAAAAATATATATGTATTTGAGACCGAACATCATGTTTGTTGTCCATCCCTGATTTACATATCGTTTATATTAAGACGTCTCTTCGATTTCATAAAACACCGGCAAAAAATATCTCATTTGAGAAAAAATATTCCCAAATATGTTTTTTTTTATTTAATTCAGTTTTTGACACAAAACCTATCCACTTCAAAAAAATGTGATTCTAAAAAATAAGTATTAAGCGAAAACTCACTTTGAATAGTAATTATTACTAGTTTAATACAGTTTGTTGTGACAGACATGTTTTACTCGTAATACAGACATATAAAAAAAATTTATAAATTTAAATATCAATATTTTTTAGAAAAAAAAAAATCGTTATATACGGACGATACATCGATATTTTCAGATTAACATATTCGGTTTGCTTTATCAAGAAGTGGAATATATAAGCCCATACACAATATTAGGAATAAACGTAAAATATTTATTTATTTATGTAATTCAATAGATCGCATGCCTATAGTCCTAATCAATCATGAAATAATATGGCTTTTAATCATTTCAAAGAAAAAAGAATTAAATTTTATAATACTAAAATATATGTATGTATATGTATGTTATATGTTCGTCTTAACAATTAAAAAAAAAAAATAACTGGCTAATTTCGACACAAATTATTTTTTATCCAAAGCAGCAGTAGTAGATAGATACTTGTATTAAAAATATTGCCGCTTACAATATACATAAAACATAATTGGGGGATTCACAATAGTGTCATAAAGTCATAAGTCCAATAATAATAGCATGAAAAATTAAAACTATTGTAAACAACCCCTCATAATTAAGTGTGCTCTTTTGAATTTAAATCAGTTTCGGTTTTGGCTAAATTAAAATATTTTTTAATTCTAATCCATGAATTTATTAAATTAGATCTTACCACAATATTTTCCATTTTTCAGTTTTGCCGCAAATCACAAATAAATTAAATTTTGTTTGATAAACATAAACAGCAGAGTCCGTAGCCGATCTTATTTGACGCCGCAAGTGATTTGTTATCAAAAATTATTAACTGCGCCTAAATTTGGATGTCGGCCCGATAAAATTATACGATGAACGGCGATGGCTTACAAAAACTATTGCGGCTTGGCTTAGCCGGCTGAGCCGTCTATGCTTATTAAATACGACAGCACAATAAACATAGCGTACAAAGTTCTATTATCATAAGACACTTTTTGTTTGAAAAGCAACAACAACATTTTTAAACCATTGTAAAATTTTAGAACAATATGACAATATGGCATAATAAGACACCTTGTGAATCACCCAAATATATAATGATCTTATGTATTACATAATACATGATTGCAAAAATGTTTGCTGTGGTATTTATAATTGAAACTTAAAGTTTATATCTCAATATGACTAGATAAAATCTGATTTTTATAGAAATCAAATCAAAATACTTATTTTGCAGGCTTTACAGGTACCCTTTAAATAAGTTTATTCAGTTATAATCTGGCTGCACCCAACAATAAAAGCTACTAGACAGACGATCATATTAAGCAGTGGGTATTTCTTAAGTCAATATATGACAAATGTTGATATAATTAAATTGCTTTTTTTTAACTAATTTTATTAAACAATTTCTACTTTAACAAAAAAAAAATCGCTTATCATGTATTTATTATTTACGCATTTTTTTAATAACGTTTGAATAAATGTGCTTACTAAAATATATCGATATATATCATACATTTAAAAATATTAAAATATAATTTAATACCGATACTGTAACTATGTATTGAAATGATTTATAGCGACATATATTTTTATTTGCCCATCCTACTCACTGGTAGCAAAAATGTAAACTTAATAAGTAAAGTTTTTTAAAAACCAATGATGTATTAATAGTATAGTAGTGGTATAGAACTTCCGATAGAGATAACTTTAATAATAGCGAAATTAAAATGTACATTAATTAAGTAGAAAATTTAAATATTAGAAATAAAACCGATTTTCAAGTGCACATTGGGTAGGTCTGAGAATCGGTTATCATATATTTTTCATATCCCATAACGCCCCCCTCAGGTAGGCCAGACTGCTGGACCAATCTTCTTGAAATTTTCACATAATATAACTAAGACTCTGGTATGATCAATAGGATATTTTTTTTTACCACGCCATCTTTAACGCCCACTTTTTATTAAGTACTTGCATCGATATAGTTTTAAGTATTTTTCTTCAAATTGTACACAATTTATAGTCCAGCCAATTCAAAAATAAAGGTTAGAGAATAGGTCAACATCTATTTTTCATACTCCTAAATATTGAGGGTGATTTACCCCAAGGGACGATATATTCCTCACCTAAATAACGTAACGACTTTGATGAAATTTTAAACTAAAATAGAACATATGGTTTACGTTTTTTTTAATGTACTAGGAGTAAGTTAGTTATTTTTATTGAACTAAAAAAATATTTCCTAGAAATAGTTTACATGGCAAAACAACGTTTTCCGGGTCAGCTAGTTACTTTATATAGACTTGTATACTTAACAAAAAAAAAATGTACTGCTTTTAATTGCCACTTACTCTATGGAATACCTAACAACGAGACCAAAGTTCTATATCTATCGATAATTGACCTATAAGTCTATAGGCATTTCATCATTAATATCATTTGGACGCAACACCATTTGAATTACAATGATGAATTATTTGAACACTGCTATATTTGTAAATATTAACTTTATTAGGGTGTCGATTTTTGTTAAGTGGAATTGGACTTAAAATTAATATCAATATTGTTAGTTTTATTTCTTTAATGCTGGTTCAAAGCTGAATCCTTATAATAACAAATACATTGTGTACTATTAATCCCTATCATATTTTTAATTAATAGATTTAAAATTTTTTCTATCCTTTCAACTTCATAGCATTACAATGACAAAAATTTTTTTAATTTTATATTTTTAACTCACCCTTGAAAAAATTGCTTTCAATAAAGGAATTTAAATTTTAGTATTTAGTGTCACCAAAGGTAAAAGTAATGCACTTAAAATTAAAAAAAATCATCGACTACTGACTCGAAAAATTTCTGCAATAAAAATTTAAAAAAACGGTAAAAACATTGCTAAAATCACCAAGTTGACAACGTTGTTTATGATATTGAAACTCTTTAACTCGTTGTTATTAAGATTTGTTCATTTATGAATTGTTCTTGTTAGCAGTGAAACAAGTCGACCGGCTCAGAGCCGACGGCGCGCCGCCGCCGGTTTGTTTTTCAATATCCACGCCGCCGCCGTTTTTGTCGGCTTAAACCGGCTCAAGAAAGCCGCCGTTTTGATCAACTTCAATCGACTCAAGAAGAAATTTTCTTCGAAAAAGTGATGAAAAATTTAGTAATATTTTACAGATAGAATTTTGTAAAAAAAAATTTCGTGACGTCACTTTGAAATTTTGAGCCGCCGATTTTAATTTGTTATAGCCGCCGCCGCTTAAAAACTGCTCAGCCGCCGCCGCCGCCGAAAATTTTGCCTCGGCTTGTTTCACTGCTTGTTAGTACAATATATTTGTTTATTTTTATAATTATTTGTTATTGTTTTTTTTTATTACTATTAAGGTTTATTGAGTAGTTACTGATAATGTATGATATTTAGATTGATGGTAATAATTTGTTTTTATAGCCTATTAGGTTTGTAAGCAGTCAGGATAATTACAATTGTAGTTATAAAGTTATAAGTATGAATATAGGAATATACATTAATATACATATGTACATATGTGTTGATACAAATTTATGTATGTATATGCTTCGATACAAATTGATACAACGCTTATAATTTTATGAGTTTGATAGTGTATGGTTATTATTAGATTTTATATACAAGCGGTTTATTAGGAGGATCCCCAAAAATGTTCAATTAATGTCAATGCAAAGTTGGTTTATTTCTCATTTTACAAAAAAAAAAATCAAAATTGGTAGAATATTTTTAATATAGTTTATATTATTTTTTTATTTCATTTTACTGAAATACTATTCATAATCTTCTATATACAAGGTGCGCCTTGTAAAAAGTGTAGACGTTTTGTTAACTTAAAGGCACTTGACTTCAGGCTCCTTGTAGGGTAATTGACCTAAAACCCATTCTCCTCGCCTCGCTGCCCATTGATGCCAGATAGCGTTGTGTGTAAACAAACATTCTGACAACACTATTCGAACAAAAACAAAACGCCCACATGAGACAAATGTATAAGCGCACGAAAAATTGTTCGTTGGCGAAGAAATCGATAGCCAAAGAAGCCTATCAGTTACTCAAAGACAAGCAAATAAAATGTTTTTTTTTCTTCCTAAATAATAAAAAATTTTTAACGAAATAATAAAACATCAATATAATCGCAGTAGTTTGCAAAAATCCAGCGTGAGATTTTTCCAGCATTCATTGGATGCAGTTTAGCTGATCTATTTGGTCTGTTTGTGATTGTGCCTCCTTGCGATACTGTTAGTTTTTATCACATCATTTAAATTTAATTGATAAAATTGTACTGTATGCAATGTGTTTTCAATTAACCAAAATATTGTTATCCCTTTCAAAAGTTTTTAGGTGTTGAAGAATTTTATGATTTGAGCCCCTCTAATATGCATACGTTCACACGTGTATCTTGAGAATATTAGTTTAAATACAATTAATTAATTATGTTCTATGTCTTATTTTGTTTACTCATTAGTATTAGGTTTGTTATTTTTTTTTTTGTATTTTTTCTTTAGCAAAAGTTGCCGGAAAATTAATTACATTTTGAACTGTTAATTTTTAACATTAATTTATTTTATTTTTTTTTGTTTCAACAATTACATATTTTTAGTAATATCGCTTAAACAAATATTTTATTCGTTGCTATATAGAAATTATCCACAATTCACAGCAATGAGATTAAATTATTTATGCAATACATTTAAAATTAAATTAAATTATTTTGTTAACGTAATGTTAAAATAATTTGAAAACAAACCTGTCTGCACGTATGCCATCTACATCAGTGTTACTAGCCTTAGTGGATTTCCCTCTAGACTTAGGGTATACATATATTTTTAGGGGCGAATTTAGATATTACAGATTATTTTGAAGGAGACAAAAATTAGATTTTATTGGCTTTCTAGAGAATTTCACTAGTTGGTGTTCAGAATCTATTTTATACGCTTTACTATTTACTATTGTCAGTTAATAAAAAGAATTCGCCCACCATATCAGTTACTGTTACCAAAAAGAGGTGACCAAACCTTGTTAAAAATAAAGGAGATTAAGAAAATTAGCAGCTTAACTAGTATTATAACAGTTTACACGGAAACTTATTTAGCTTGCACGGGACTGACGAATGAAACCGACACATAGAGCATGCCAAGAAGAGAATAAGACTTTGTGAAACTATCCTACATTTAGGCCTATGAAATGAGAGAACTTTAATGTGGACACTATGCCGAAGTATCCACAAAAATTATTTTAAAAAGGAGTATTTAATTTATTAAGGATTAAAAAGGCCAAGTACCTATTTTTGACTTAGTTTTATGAAAATGTTTAGATTTAAAAATGTCTTCAAAACATAACCAAAATAGTTAAAACGGTATTAAAAAATCCCCAAAAAGGAATCAGGCAATGCTGATCGAATGCATTTATTAAAATTTATAAAAAAAAACTAGCTGATCCGGCAAACGTTGTTTTGTCATATAAATTATTTCTAGGAAATATTTTTTACATTGAAAAAACATAAACCGTATATTCTACGGTATGCTGATCTATCTTAGTTTAAAATTTCATCGAAGTCGTTACGTTATTTAGGTGAGGCATAAATGGTCCCTTGAGGGAAATCACCCTAAATATGTATGAAAAGAAGATGTTGGCCGATTCTTAAACGTTTATTTCTGCATTGTGTACAATTTGAAGAAAAAACTAAAAACAATATCGATGTAAGTACATAATTAAAAAAAGGGGTCGTTAAAGTAGGAGTGCAGAGAAAAACTTAAATTTCTGATTCAATAAAGAAATTTACAGAACCAAATATGAAATTTGTTAGAATGAGGACCTATCACTAAATTTGTAAATTCAAACAAAAAAAAACTAATTTTTTTCCAATACAGTTTTATGTTTGAATCTGTAAAACTTTTTATTAAAATAATTAAGACTTTTAAACAAATTATTAACAGAAACAATTAAAAAGTTTATTGAAACAATTTTCGATTTTCAAACAAATTGTTAACAGAAAGAAATAAAAAGTTTATTGAAAAAATTCACAAACATTTTTTAGTTCAAGAATATTTGAAAAAACTATTTATTTAATTCAGACAAAAATTTCAGAGAATGAATCAATGACAAGCTAGTTGAAATCTCAAAGAAATATTTAATCAAAGAGAATTATTTAATTAATAAAAATAGATGACGACACACCAGACAAGAAAAAAGCTTCTTTAAAGTGTTGTATCAAACTAAAATATTTAAGTCTACAGTATCTTTAACCAAATAAGAATGATAAAATTAATTTTAGAAATAACAAACAATGAAAACTCACACTAACTGCAAATAAAAAATTATTTGAAACAATTAAAATATTAATAGAAATTGAAATTAAATCTAGGCAAACGTTTGTTTAAAAATATTTTATTTATAATTTTTTCTGTGTGGTAAAAAAACGTATCCTATTAATCATACCAGAGTCTTAGTTATAAAAAAAAATTCAAGAAGATCTGTCCAGCAGTGTGGCCTACCTGAGGGGGCGTGAAAAAAGTCGTGGCCTTGAGGCATATGGAAAATAGATGTTGGCCGATTCTCAGACCTACCCGATATGCCCACAAAATTTCATGAAAATCGGTCGAGCCATATCGGAGGAGCTTAAACACAAACACCACGACAGGAGAATTTTATATATTAGATGTACTTATTCAAAGTTTCTCGTTATATTATTATGAAATGTACGACATAATACAATTGCTCAATTCACGAGGTGTCGTAGGAGTTGTACGTTGTAGTAGTTGATATTTTGTTAATAATTTCTACATTAATTGTTTATACGACACTTACAACAATTTTGCCTTTGCTTATAAAATGTCGTACAATACATCATTAATGGAAAAATAATTACGATCGCCATTTTTCTTCAAAGAGAAATGAATTTCTTATAACCTAAGTTTCCTACGACAGGTTGTCAATTGAGCCAATATAAGAGTCTACCCTGAATTGGCCAATTGTATATAATTTTCTCTTCTTTATGCTTAAAAAATTTATATTTAATAAAATTGTATGGATAATCTGTGATTAATTGTTTTATTTACAAGAAAAAAATAAAAAAAAATATCGATAAAATCCCAATTTCTTATTAGATGATTTTATAGAAAATTTTTGGTTCTATAAAAACATCAAACTGTCTTTGAAAAATATTAAATAAATTTTTAACAATGTGTTAGGTAAATTATAGCACTAATTTGTTTTTTTACTTTATTTAAAAACAAAACAAAAAGTATTATTGATATTGACCGACTATTAAACACTTTAAATAAATTGATTTCAAAATTAAACTGAAGAGTTACATATACATAATGACATTTTATTAAGCAAAAATGTTTTTTTTTTACATGAAAATATGATGGGTCTTTGGAAGGGGAATTTATATGGTCAGTTATCTCTACTTCTTTTTAAATATTTTATAAATTTACGGTTATAAAAAAACAATACTATTTTAAATTTAATTTCCAGAAAAAATCAAATTTTGAGTTCAACTTTATTATTATTGAAATTCGGTATAATGACCTTAATATACCATCCACAATAGTGTAGGGTAACAATATAGAATTTTGATAATTTTGTTGTTATTTTTCTTAAATAGCTCTCTCTCTCTTGAAATCTTTGAAATATTCTAAGAGTGTAAGAATGAAAACAAGTAGAAGCGGTAAAAGCTTGTTGCAAATCCGAATACCCTTCACCATCATAATTATTCTTCTAGTTAAGCCTTTTCATTTGATATCAATATTATGGGGGTTTAAGGGACAGAGCCGTTATAACTTTATTTAACCCATATATGCGCCATTTTATTTCGGTCACCTTCTTGGATATTCACTTTTTTGTAGTTTACTATATTTGACTGATCGAGCCCTTTTTTGATACCAATATTGAAGTGGTTGAAAGGGCTACATTTTTAGTTATTATACATTTATTGGATGCCTTTTTTTCATAGTATCTATTATATTTTGCTGTTCATGGTATGGCCAATTTATGTCTATGTCTGCCCTTTCTATTGTCTGGAAGGTAAAAAAATTATCGTCTGTAAATTTTAGAAAAGAAGTAATTATATTTTGGTGCTTTATCTTAGTAAGTTTTTAACCGATTTATCAAAACTTTTTACGAATAGCCCTAAAATCATATTATATGTAAAAATTTTAACAAGCCTACAATGTTGACTGTTATTGTAAAAACATGGGGAAAAAATAGAAACAGTCGTGTTTATTTGCTTATACCTCACCAAGTTATGTGGTGAATATGATGGTTCTTAAAGGCGATTAATTCTCAAGTATTTTAAAACAAATGATACCACATACAGATTTGTGCATCATGTGTTGAATTTTTAAATTTAATTTCAACCATTAAACGGGCTGATGAATATTTCTTAATCGACATCCCCATTCAAAAGCTTTCAGTAAATACATACTTTATGGGGTGACTGTTGTAATTAATTGAGAATTGTAGACATTACAAACGGAATGACAAGGCTATATATACCTTTGGTACCACAGATGAAGGGTATAAAAAAACACAAAATTTTGGATTTTATTTATCTGAATACGTTTAATAAATAACAAGTTTTTATGATTTCGTTTTACATTTTCTATAAAATTTTTCCAATTTTTTTTTATGTGTATGCGTGCGAGAGGCTGCCACTGACTGTCTGTGTTTTCGTTTATTGTGCTGATTTGAAAGTGCAAAAAATTAAAATATTTGATTTTGACACCCACCCACACAATGGAAAAAGTCTTATTATGTCTGTATGAATGCACAGTATATTACACTCGAGGAAAAATGCTAAAAAACAAATTAATTAATTATCTTAATAATAAAATTGTTTTAAGCTAATTTTTAATCTAAAAATTTTTAATTGTGTTAAATACATAAGTTCAAATCTAATTAATATTACATACTTAACAGACTCTTCGTATTTAAATTATACAGTTAGTTATTGAGAATTATGAGTAACATTACCTTTTGCTCTTATAGTTCACATAACTTATATCGGTTAAATTAATTAATTAATTAAGACAACATGTTGATGAAGGAAGATCGAGGTTTATGTCCTCATAATATTTACATGATTTTGGGAGCAAAAGAATATTAAAAAATTTATTTCTTAAATTCTGCTTTATAAAAAAATTCTGATTTTTAAAAAATTAAATCGTTTTGTTATAAAAAATGTTTAATAAAAATTACCAACAACAAGCATACAATACTGTTAACACATAAAAAATAGCGCCAATAGTACATTACATTTTAGCTCTTACTTAAACCGATTTGGAAAATTTTGTTTGATATTTATATACGGCCAACTCATAAAAATCGAAGTCACGTGAAATTGAAATCGATCAAACTCTCCCGTATTCAAAGTTGATAAAAATATATTCCTTTTATATACCTCATACTATGAAGACCACTTTCCTATACTTAAACTACTTTTGAAATCAGGAAAAGCTGCGTCCATTTTTACAAAAATTCAATTGAAAATATTCGTCGATTTTAATTTCACATGATTTCGATTAACATGACATGGCCGATAATGTTCTTATAACAATCATGTCCGTTGCTAAGCCTATCACCGTATAATGAGTGCATCGATTTTGCCAAATATTTTTTTTAATTATCTCCGAAGCTTAACAATGGTTCTTACAGAAATTGTTATCATATTTTGAAGCAGACGTAGCACCTCCCATACAAAATGAATAGTTTTGTCGCATGTCTATTATATTTCAATACCTAAAGTCTTCAAAACTATTGTATATCTAGAAAACTATTACTTCTAAAATCTCAAGGATCTCAATCTCCAGCCAACAAGCAATACAATCGGAGCAGGGAAAGTGATACCTTCATACAAAAAAACTTATTGTTTCACAAATTTTAGAAACTATAAATTTTTTAGTTTTTAATCCAGGTATTAGACATTTTAATACAAATTTTACAAATTAGTTAAATAATTGGATGGAATGAAATGAGAGGGTGTGGCATTTCCCATACAAAGAAATGTATTCAATGGCATATATGCAGAAATAAAATTTCATATTTTAATTAGCTGCGACATCGGTTTACTTTTCGGGCACGAAATCGATAGGTTCAGAACAGGGTACGAGATAGCCCCCAATCCCAAAAAATATATTTAAATTTATCTGTGAAAAACTGTAAAAAACTGAAAAGCTTAAACTATACAAAAAAAAAGGAATTTAATAACAATTTCCTTATTAGAACCAAATGGAAAAGGGAAAGTGATGCCCCTTGATATATCTATGTACCTTATGGTAGCAGATAATATTAAAATCTATCTCTAATAAATACAATGCAAAATCTTTGTTAGGGTCAGCAAAGCTGTGCGGGTTCTGCTAGTTTGTTTTGTGATACTCAAATTTAATTTCCGATGCAAATGCATTTTCCACGGAAATCATATAATATTAGTGTGTCATATTATATTCGGAATAATTTTGGTATTCAAAATCAGAATTATGCCGATAATATACAAAAGTATTATTTTTTCAATTAAATGTGTAATAAATTCCTAAAGATCGTTCTGTTTGGTCATAGTTTTTAGAGGTTTTATAGTTAAAAAGCAACTACAATATACTCGATTTTTTACTTAAAATTTATTACATTAATCCTTTTTTTTTCATACTTCAGTGGGTTCATTCTTTTAGCTGCCATACATTAACATTTGCTTATTAACAGCCATATCTAAAATATATCGTTAAGCGTCATTCGTTAATATTTTGCATGTATTTTATTATTGCAATAAAATAAAACCGCAAGCAAATTTCCAACACTCTTATTATGGTATGGATGTGAGCTTTAATGATCAACCATAATTGTGTCTGCAAAAGACAGCTGAAACAAAAACATATTAATTTGTATGAAAAAGCATAGGAAATCACGCTCTAAAAAGAGCATAGAATTAGCTACGTATATAATATTACGTTACGTAACCAGTTTTGCGTTTGAAAATGTGGAATTTAGTCTATACATACACATTGGATTTTCAAGGTGATGGTGATACCAAAAATCACATATGAGTATGTTATTTGGTGGCTGAAGGCACCAATAAGCAAACGGTCACAGGATCAGCAATCCGAATACGTAGCCGATAGATATATACATCAGTGTGCTTAGAGCTGGGTTCTTTGTGGACGGAGGGGCAGGTGTATATAAGACTTATCCTGCTACCTGGGGAGAGTACGTGAAGGTCTATCAAGCTAGGATGCTTCGTTTGTTGCACACGATAGAGTGTCGAGTGCTAGAGTGTAGAGGAACAAGGATATTCTTAATGCACACGATAAACAGCCTGTTATAAAATGCGTTCGGCGGATGGTTGTGAACCCATTTTGGGTTCTTTAGTGTATTTCAAAACTCGATAGGTGTGCTTCGGCACATAAGCTGTCAAATGTTAAGGGACACATGGGCATATCTAGCATTAAAGCAGGGGAAGAACTTTCCAAGAGAGTATTTGCATCAATATTCCTTGGAGAATAACTTGTAAATCTGCAATGATCCTCTGGCAGGTGTTTATTAAAGGTACTCGGATTTAATCGAAATATGATAAGCTGGATAACTGCGTTGGTTACCGGACATGAAACCTTCAAATATAATCTGAAAAAGATGCATACCATGAAAGTTGATGTTTATGATGTGTGCTTGGAGGTCGATAAGAAAGCATGCAGTATGCAAATATTCAGCATTGGCCACCGGCAGCTTAAAGTATTGTGCGATAAGAATTGTTGGCGGTGTAAAATCGTTTTCTAGTCTAAAGCAAACGCGACCTAGTGAGTCAACGATGACAATCGATAGCTTTGAAATCACTGGTAAGCGGAGAGGATCGAAAGGGAACTCGAAATTGTAGTGGTTAACTTAGATATTCCACCTAAACATTTCAATTTTCACAGAACAAAAATGGCGCCTACACACCAACACGTAGATAACAATTTGTATATTAAGTACGGAGCTGTTAGACAATTGATGGAAAAAGACCTCCTTTGACTACCTCTTCGACGAATCCTCAATAAAACTTACAGCAACAAAGTGTGTCTTAGATTAAAGGAAAAATTTTACTGCTATTCGTTTTATTTTATAAAATCTAGTATTTTTCCATTAATAACGCAGGTTCCTTTTAAATGTTTATGTATGGAAAGATTTTTTAACATACACTCATGTGTCAGTAAGTGCATGCGTATGTTTACATACACATACATACAAATGTAAACACAAAATCGTTTTAAGTGTATTTTATGCCAAAATACACAATATTTTTTTATCATCTGGGAAAGGAAAAATATGAAAAGAAATGTTAATATTTGGTTTATATGTAATTGGCAAATAATTGTATCGTTATCACATTTTTGTGATATAAATTTGTAAAGACAATAATAGGAACGCTTATACCGAATCGTATATACCGTTTACCAACTCATAAATAGTGCTGGCAATTTTTCTTTTTAAGCACAATTATCTTAGTGTCTGAATGGCCATTTTATAGAAATGGTTTCTGTTTATGGAATTCTCTACCACATCAACTATTTAATATTAAAGTTAACAGTTTTTTTTGTGTTAATTTTGAACAAATTTTTTTTAGAGAAAAAATAAATCAATGTTAAATCTCTAGTCGTTTAGTTACAAAAAAATATGTTTTAAACCTCACAAAACCGTGAAAAACCAATAAGTACCCATGCAAGTTACTGAACTTTCTTAACTATAACAGTGTCCTAAAACGACAAATCCCAAACAAAATTCACTAAACGATGCAAAATTTTGTTGTCTGTTAAGCTGCGTAATTAAATTTTTATATTTCTTAAATTTCACTTGTGACCAAATGTCCGGCTAGATTGACAAAATACCTCTATATACGACGTACAAAGTCAACGATTTCGAATACTATATATTTGTCTGTCTTCCTGAACTCCATTTGCTCAAAATCTACTAGATCAATTTAAAAAAAAAATTTGGTATGGAGGTACCTATATATCTGGGTTAATATAAAGAGTATTTTTTCCGAGATAATATTCAATTTCTAACAGAAAAAAGTAAAACAATTGTACTTAAAGGTTGGTGAGAAATAAAGGCATATACGGACACGCCATAGGAGGAGGTTAAAGTATTTGCATTAAAACAAAAAACTATTAATTCGCACTAGTAACAATAATACAATTTACCTGAACTAAATAAAATACCAAAATATTATTTTTGGGGCTAGCTATGCGGCCCGGGATCAACAAGTTAAAATTGTGGAAAAATATTTAAACAAACCATCCATTTTCCATAACCGGACTGTATATCAGCCATTTATGGGAGCTTTCACTGTACATACTTTTTGGTGTGTTAGATGAATATTTCTTGATGGTACTCGTGGAATGACAAACTTAAATATTACCATTGTCATCACTGTGTGGTATAGAAAAATACTCAGTTTTATCTGACATATTGCTGAAGCTATTATGACAGGTAACAACAACACAATAATAATGATGTTTACATTTACTGTTTTTCTTTTTCTGTGTTATACAGTAGATTATTTGAGGGAGGCGGTAGAAACAAAAAAACTACCTTAAGTACGAACACGAGTTTGTGACAGTTCTGACGTTCGTTGTACGGAGGTGTTTTTATAACATTAAAGGTCTTGTGTGACAAATTTTTTAACAGATTTATTTATATATTTTTAAAATTCACAAAAGCGCATCATCATTTATTTAGCTTTATGGAAAATAAGTATAAAACTAAGTTATTACGTGAATAAATGTTGACAACACAATTTTATAAATCACTTTCAACAGTTGATTCATCACCACCCATCTTAAGTTTATTTATTGGTTCATTTTAATATTCATGTAACTAAAGTAATTAGATTAACTGTTATCAGTAGTTTATACGCTAGAAAAATGTTTTATGACATTATTCATTTATTATTTTTTTTTCTATTTAATTGTTGTAAATTGTTTAATTTTTTTATAACTAGTATTTTATTAGGTTTTTCGTTTTGCAGTTTGTAAATATTAGAATAACAGAACTGAGCAACTTGATGTGGCTATTAATCAACATGCCAAATGTTCACGGTGTCTCAGTAAGAAAGCACTGTTTTCATTTTGAAGTAAAATCACGTAATTCTTAAAAAAGTTGTGATTTTTTAAAAGGAATATTAAGAAGACATATTCCCATTAAGTATGGAATGCAATATCCGTCAAATGACCCCCACGACTCCGATGACAGGCTGTTACTCTTTTTATGAAATTTTCTTTGACTTTTTCACAGTGATGTGGCTGTATCTTATCGATGATGCGTTTGATCTTGGATTTGAACTCAAGACTTGTTTTTAGTTCTGATTCGCATAAAGTCGACAATTCACAAAACCCCAAAGAAAAAAAAAACCCCATCTTGCTGAAACCACATGTCGTCCAGATTGATGCTGTCGAGTTGAGGACACAAGAACTCCATTTTTATGTTTCTGTAACGGACGCTGTTCACAGTCACTACAATTTCGGCCTCATCTGACCAAAATTCACACCAGACAGTTTTCATGGATTGCATGAGGATTTTCTGAGTCCAAAATTCAATAATTTTACGTTTTAATAACGAACTTTACTTTGCCTTATTATCCTTTAAAGGAACTGCCGTTGTTTGCTCTGCTGGTTTGAGTCCCTGAGTAAGCTGAATACTGCTCTTTTATTAACACTTGATACATACTGCTTCGTGAAATTTAAAGTTGCCGAGAACGACGCCTTATTAATGTTTTTGTCGATACTCTCGTTTACATGAACAATGTTTTCAAGACCCAGTCTCTTCAAACTTGTTGACCATTTTTTAATTGGTTAACACACAAGGTAAAATTTTTCGACTGAAAATTCATTTTAGTTTGCGAGCAGCCTCAGGATAACTTTAAAAAATTTTTTTTAGTAATTATTACATAAGTATTTGACAGCTGCCAAATTTCAGAGTTGTCACTTTCACCGAAAAGGGACAATAAGTGAATTCTTAGTGAGATCCTTTAGTAAAAGTGCTTACTACACCTCTCGCACCATTGTAATTTCCTTTGTATCCTCTCTTTAGGGAACTAATGTGCATGATGTTTGCTTTCAACAGGATGGCAAAATATGTCACACATCTAAAGCTAGAATCGATTTATTGCGTACAATGTTTGAAGGTTGTTTAATCAGCCACAATGGTGATGTCAATTGTTAGTAAAGAATCTGTGACTTAACACCGTTGAACTATTTTCTGTGGGGCGCCGTTAAATGCAAATGTTATGCAGACAAACCATAGACAATTGAGCACTTGAAAACCAACATTTGTAAGGCCATTACCGAGATACAACCCTATACACTCGAAAAAGTGCTCGAAAATTGGTCCTGTAGAATGGGGTACTGTGAGGCCAGCCGCGGCAGCCATAGGAATGAAACAGTATTTCATTTCTAACCAGAACTATTGTGGCAAAATTTCAAACCGGTTTTGTTTTATTACATTTTTATATTTAAACTTTTAAATGTATTAATATTTGATTTGAATTGACATGAATTTAAAATTAAAGGAAATAGGAAACGCGACACATAACATTCATATAAAATATAGTTTTTATCGAACATATCCTCGTATATTTTAAATGTGATTTTTGTCTTTTAAAACTCACATGTCATTTTGAAGGGTTCAGATCTGACATTTACGGTGTAAATCTTTGTTGATTTGAAAATGTTGAATTTTGTGCCAACAAATCGTTTAATGCGGGATGTTTGCCTTTACTTCATATATATGTCGCTAAATGTTTGCGCGGTTTAAAAGTGGTAATTCAGTGATTTTCCATGCCAGCCTAAAAAGTTTGAGGTCTAAAAATTGCGGGTATTACTCTAGGAAAATTTTTAACAAACTCAACAAGGTCATGCAAATCCTATGGGATCTACTTAAGCAGCACTTCCAAAACGTTTTCAAGCATCTGGATTCATTCATAAGCATTAAAATTTGGTACTACACGAATTAAAGCCGAGAAGCCTTGAAACATAATTTCGCATGTTCGATATCCTGCTTGACCGCTAAAAAAAAATTTTTTTTGCACCGAAATAATTACGAGCGATAAAAAAATGAATCCATTACGATAACCCTAAAAGTAAGGGAAGCAAAAAAGAAGCCTAAAACGACACCAAACCCAAATATTCATGGCGTTAAGGTGATGCTCTATATTTGGTTGGATCAAAATGGTTATTTTATTTATGAGTGGCTTAAATATGGTCAGATCATCACAGGGAATCAAAAGGAGTTTTGGTAGAAAAACGCCACAATATGCGGACAGACATGAAACCGTACACATGTTGCAATACCTGTTAAACATTATTTAGAAAGTAGTGGTTGGAAAGTTTTTCATCATTCGCCTTATAGCAGAGACAGCGCCCTGTCTGTCTACTATTTGTTTTGAATGATGAAGAGCGAAATTGGACTGATTCGTTCTTGGTGTCGAAAAATTAGCATTTTTTAAGGGGGCGAAATCTGTCTGTTCCTACAAAGATGGAAAAAGGTCATAAACTCACAATGACCAATTCTCTGTACAAATGTTTTAAAATAAAAGATTAAAATTGAGAAAAATATACCCGATAATATATTATATCTATTATTTGAATAAAATACAAAAATAAAATTTTTAATTTGCCAGAACAAAATGTCCTTTGAAAAATATATGCTTCCATAAGAGGGATAAGATTATATATGGAACAGCACATCGAACAAATGATTTTTAACACATACGAACTTGACAATACAAAGCCGTAGTTTTTTCTTCTGTCTGGTCCCTTTATTTAAATTGGCAACACTTTCTAACACAAACAACGGCAAATTAATTATTTTAATTTAGCATCATCCATTAGTTTTTTATTTTGAAATTTAAATATTTTCTTTTTTTTAAGCAAATATTTATCGGGAAAATAATTTCTATGCAATAAAAATATAACTAGGCTGACAGGTAAATAAATATTAGGAAATAAGATTCTATTAAACAAGATTGTAAAAGTTATTTTAGAGAAAGTTTATAGTTATTTTATCTCGGTGGGAACTTGTCAAATCATCTACATACATACAAAAGTATGCAGCTGAGTAGAAAGACGCAAATACATCAGTAATCATATGACGTGCAATAACGTCTAAGTTTTAAATAAAGTAGAGATAAACACGATTAGATAGAAAATTTATACTTATAAAGTAATTGTAATTATGATTTTATTTTTGTTGAATTTGCAATTATAGTTTTCTGTTGCAATGCATAATAAGTACCAATTGAATCCTCAAGGTTTGACAGAAATGTTTTTTTAAGTAGTCAACACTTAACACTTAAAAATTCTATTCTAGACAGTGCGCTAACAAGCGCAGTTAGCTGTATAAAACGAGAACGAAGTAAATAGATAATATTAATTACAATTGTTAAAGGATTTTAGGAAAACATATTTTTAATTAAAAAAATATTTATTTTTCTGATCAACGTTTTTTTTTATTTTTTAAATAGTTGTCTTCATTATGACTCTCTATATTTTTACTGCATATCCAAACTAGTCTAATACCCGATGACGTCAAAGTTAGTGTGGGATATTATTATTTTATAACTTACATAGTTGAACTTAAACTTGGCAATAACAGTAGGCGTGGCACCTTCAATATAAACAAAATAAATTTTTTTATATATCTAGAAAACTATTACATATAAGATCTTCAAACTTTGTGAGCTTTACTTTTCTATTATTTTTCTAATTCCGGGGAACAAACGATGCAGTCGGAGTAGGGAAATTTATATCCCTATGCAATAAACTCATTTTATGACAAATTTACAATAAGAAATTATAAATGTTAGAGCTTTTACTACCGGTATTAGACATTTTAGTTTAAAAAAAATTTAATTTAGATGATTGGCCGGATCAAGTTAGAGGGTTTGGCACCCCCCATTAAAAAAAATATATATATTAATGGTATATCTGCAGAACTAGAATTGTTATAGGCTTAAATTCTGTGACTCATAAAAAAATGGATAGGATTATAGCAGGGGACATGGGTTGCCCCATACCACAAAATATATTCGATGTCTTTTTAAAAAACTGTAATCTTTATTTAGTTTAAATTTGGTACAAGCTTTTTTTGATAGCAATTTCCAAATGATAAATAAAATGAAAAGGATCGGAGAAGGGGAAATTTTAATTTCATACAAATTAAATACTATTTATGACAATTATTGCACATGTAACAAATGGTGGCAGATAAAATTAAAATCTATCTCCAAAC
Source organism: Phyto melanocephala (assembly GCA_941918925.1). Taxonomy (NCBI): domain Eukaryota; kingdom Metazoa; phylum Arthropoda; class Insecta; order Diptera; family Rhinophoridae; genus Phyto; species Phyto melanocephala. Next base: position 113,770,557 of record OW799237.1, read on the forward strand.
AAATACAATGGGGCCAGCAAAGCTGACCGGGTTCTGCTAGTTTAGTGTAAATCTAGACATGCTCATTTGGTTTATGTTAAAGTTATGTTAAAGTAGTTTTGTGGCAGGATCTTAAATAAATTTCGCCTATTTAATGGAAAGAGCTTTTTTTTTTTAATAAATAAGTGTGTCTAAAAGATTTATATGTATATGGGCGATTTTATGTAACTTATCTGGGAGTAACCAACATTTCAAAACAATTTTCACTTTTTTTTTTTTTTGATGTGGACAACATCTGAGCATCAAATGAGACCGATCCCATGCCCCAAAAGTTTTCCCTCCCAGGGATATGCTCGTTTTATAAAAGTGAAGTCGACGATTCTAACCGCAAATAGAAAGGGACCTAACCGTAAAATTTATTTACTTTCATTTGTTCCCCTACTAAATTAACCAAATAACTTTTTCCTTATGAACAATTTAAAAAAAATAGAAAAATCATTTACTGCTGTATTCATAAAAAATATTTTAGGTTTATTAAAAGCTTATTTGACAGATGTTGCACAGAAATTTGTCAAATAAGCCTTTAATAAACCTAAAATATTTTTTATGAATACGGCAGTTAATCTTTAAAATGGCTCTCCTGAACAAAACCTGTTTTTACCCTTAGGTCCCTTTCTCTATGCGCTGTCACATACATATGTATCTTACATTATCAATTGCTAGCTATATATAGCTTTTTTTATCAACATCCATACACAACACGTAAAAATATATAAATATGTATGTAAACATATGATAAAAATAGGTAATTTTTTTTAGCAAAAAATATTTTAAATTAAATGAGTTCAGAAAAACACTTCCTTCTCATAACATTGCTATGAAGCATAATAACAATCAAGTTAATACTACAGTTTGTTCACTTCTTTATCACGTGAATTTGTCAACATAAACGTTTATTAAACGTGATCGATAGTCTTCAATGTTGTTTGTTGTTTCATTGTAACATTAAAAAAACTCTCTGAGCTTTTTCATACTCGATTCTTTTTTAAGAGTTTTAATCAAGTTTTAATTTATTTTTATGTTGATTTTTTAAAATAACAAATAAATTTGTTGGTATTAATTTAAGTACTGTTCACCAGGGTTGTCAGATGTGGCGATAAAAAACCTTTTGTGGCGTCATAATTTTCGATTTAGCGATATGGCGGATTTTTGGCAATTTAGAAAACAGTTGGCGATTTTATTCGCTTTTTTCCATGAGCCCTTAATTTGTTTTAAAAACCATTAAAGTCAATACGAAAAAATAATATTTTTATTCTGTTATTTTTATGTATAAAATATGAGGTATTCATATGTTTGCAATCAAATTGGTTTATTTGATTATCTTAACTTATGCAAATATTATTATTTAGCATAACTTTAATTTTTTTGTCTGTTATCATATGAAAGTGAATGCGCCTACATAAATGCTTGTATATATATACATGTCAAAAATCAAAGAGCATTTTCCAAGGCATATTTATTCATCAGGTACTCTTGATTCGCCAGCTGTCAAAATGCATAAATAAAAAACAATTTTCTCTCTTTTCTAATTTATTTCAAATGTCGAACTTCATATATAAAAAATATAAACAAAAAAATTCTCTCCGAACTGCAATTACCTGATGAATAAATATGCCTTGGTATTTTCATAAAAAAAACTCTCTAAAACTCGATTTCAAACACAGAATTCAATACGAACTTCTTAAAGCATAAGTACGAATGGTAAATTATATGAATGTTTATACAAAAGGTTGCACTTCTTTTGTACCTTCGCAGGATATGTTAAATAATATTAAATTATATATATATATATATACGATATATATATATATACGATGCAGTATATAACGTTTTAAATATATAATACAATTGCAACTAATCAAATATTTAATATTTCTTAAATACTAATCACACAAGTTATTTTTTTGCCTTTCGAGGGAGACTACTATAAAATATTTGATGGAAATTTTTGGAACTTTTTTGTATTCACTAATGATTTTTACTTTTTGTTTTTAATAGAAATTAAATAAAATAAATATCATGCCGACTTTTTTCAATTTTTGGCGTATTTTAGCTTTTTGTATTAATTTTTCTTTTTTGGATTTGTAAAAAAAAATTTATAGTTCCAAAAACATAATTTCTTTGTCAAAAACTATGAAAAAGAAGCTTTGGCGATTTTGCTGATTTTGAACATTCAATTTGGCAAAAAAGGTCTAAATGAATCTGACAACTCTGTTTGCAGCGAACAAGGGAGCGTATTGAGTGAAAACAACAAAACACTCCATATAATCGCTTGTATTTTTTCAACATTAAATCAATTGAAATAAGGAAAAAATTGCACTCACAAGTTTTTTTAAAAAAGGTTATCAGTTTTAAATATGCATACTTGTATGAATGTTTGTATATACGTGGATTATTTTCTGATTTATATTAATTATATGCATACATACATACATACATGCATATAGTTGATCAAAAATAAAGTCGGACACATTACACATTTTATATTTATATATTTTTTAATTTATTTTTTTATTAAAACATCTGTAAATCGAATCTGTAAGTATCAATTGTACTTTAAAAGATACAGACAAAAAACAACTGAAAGAAAACCCCGTGTCGTTACATCACTAATAAAGGGTGGTTAAATTTTAAGGGCCAATGTTGATTTTGAATAAAACATAAATTATTTAGGAATATATTATCATTTCTTTTTATTATGATAATGTTGGTATGGTTCAATTATTTATGGAACAAAATAGAGGCCAAATGGGTTAGTGTGGAATTGAGAAATGTCAAATGAAATGAAAACCCTTTATAATAAAGGTAAAATGTGTGTTTGTATGTTATGAGTTTTCTTCGAAACTACTTATTAATTTTTTTTAAATTTGTTCACTAACGCTCTATATCTATCCTCCGAACGCTCGTAGGCTATATTTTTGTTTCATATTTTAGGAGGGCGTGGTACCTCCCATACAAATTGAACACATTTTATTTCATATTTTGAGAACTATAGCAGTTATTCCCGTCAAACCTTGTACGAGTTACTTTGATAGCAATTTCCTTATTGGAAAAAAAATAGGTAGGATTGGAGTAGAGGCACAGTATCCCAAAAAAAAAATTCATTTTATGTCATGTATAGGAAACTATAAACGAAACTTGGTTGAAACTTTGTACGAGCAATTTGACGACAATTTTCTTATTACAATAAAAAATGGTTACGATCGGAACAGAGGTAGTGTTATCCCCCCAGGAATGAAATACTTTCTGTCAATAATCATCAATCAATCAGTAGGCTGCATGAAAAAATCACTTTTAAATATAAAAATTAAAATTACACATACAAATATAAAATAACAACAACGTATAAATAAAAATAAAACTAACAAACAAAATCCGAGCGGGTGTAGCAAAGCGTAGCGAGTTAGCTAGTTTTTAAATAAACTGAATTCAATTTTAATGACTTCTAACAAATTTCGTAATAAGAAATTGTGTTGTGAGTGTCTGCAAATGTCACATTATAAATCAAGTCATTACTTAAACACCTCTTCGTAAGACAGACAATATGTAATATGTAGTCATTGAAAAGTATGTTGTTAAGTAAGAGCAAGTCATTACCCAGATTTTGCTGGGCCATTACACATTACAAATTGTAAATATGTTTTGCCCAAATCAATTTGACATGTGTGAATCATACTCGTCTTAGTTTTGTTCTTGTTTAAACAGTGTTATCAGAATATTTAATTGCTCAGCGATCAATCAAAGAGCTTTTCCAATATAAGAGGCAGAATCGACACATAAAAAAACACATAAAAAATCATAAATAGACAGATAGATAGATAGATAGATAGATAGATAGATAGATAGATAGATAGATAGATAGATAGATAGATAGATAGATAGATAGATAGATAGATAGATTGATAGATAGATAAATCAAAGTTTTGCTTTTGTGCAAACAAAATCTAAGGCTCATCGCGACTTTAAATTTTTCCAAAATAAAATAAATTGTATTTATTTGCAATAAACATATGTAATTCATATACAAAAATTAATTTATACAAACATATTTATATAAAAAATATATAACCAACTCTCTAAAGTACATACATACATACATGTACATATGTCTTCTTATTCTAATAAAATAAAATTTTTCCTCTTAAGTGTTTTTTAAATACACATTCAATTAGATTTCCGCGTTTAAATTTCCAAAAAAAAAAAATAATAATAAAATATATATTTCACTAAGATTATATTTGGTGTAGTGTGTGCTTACTTACGTAAATATTTTGTTTATCTTATTTAATTAAATTAATGCATATATTTAGACTGTATATATGTACTTAAGAGTGATGATTTATATTTTTGTTTTATTTTCTTATGTGATCCATACTGCAGCTAATTGATGCCATGCAACACAATCTTTAAGCATCAGCAGATTTATTTGATTAACTTGGTAGTTAGTTTATTCATAAATTATTTAGTTTTGCCTCAAATTGTTTAGTTAGAGCAAAAATATTTCATATGATTTAACACATGATGTATGATATTCGTGCCGTTATTAATATTTACACATGGAGATTATATTTAACCCATTAGACAAAATCTTAAATTGAAAAATTTTTTAAATAAAAATTCTATTTGTTAAATAAGTATTGTTGAACTTTTTTAGTTGTTTTTATATTTTGTTGCAGATTTTTGTTTGGCTTTAGGTCATAAAAATTCAATTTTGTTGTTTTATTTTTAAAGAAAAGATTTTAAAGATTTTTATTAAATTTAAATTGCGAAAACATTGGCAAAGGATATCTATTATTCGAAATAAATATTCAAACAGAATTCCGACGTATAGAATTTGTTTTTTAATACACGTCCTAAAATTTAGTCACGAGATATAATTCACAACATGTCCTAGGTGTCGTATTGTCATAATGTTATAATTTTAAGAATTTTTAGAAGGGTCTAAAAATTATCCAATAAAGAGTACAAAACCCTTAAATAATAATAATAATTTTTTGTAAATTATGACTTTATGGCAATACGTATCAGCCACAGCTTGACTTTTTTTTGTTGTTTATAAAATCAAATTTTATTGCTCAATAAAAAATTAAGTTTCTTTGCCTCTAATGGACCAATAGAAATAATATTTTCCATTAATATTGTTATATTTATATCTTACACTGACATTCAATAAATGGGTTCAGAAGTTATCTGGGAGCTGCCAATGCAGACTTTGTTTGGGTAAAAAACAAACGCAATAGTGTTCTTTACTCATATCTCAGCTCTTAATGCGCCCACATAACTGATTTTTAATCGCAAAATTATCGAAAGCATATCTGATAAATTAATATCATATTAGAGTATGAAGAAAGCGTGCGGGCTTCAAAAAGCTGATAACAACATGCACACGAAGAATATATAAACTTCGGTTCGTACCTTTTCGACTGGCTTTGCAAACGCAACTCTCTTTGATAATTAGCTTTTAATTTTTGAGGTCCATTGATTTCTTTAGTCTTTAGTGGGTTAAAATAATTTTGTGATGTCCTTGCTGAGTTGTAATATTAATAACTTTAACAATTGTAAAATAATATAGTCATATATAAATACATAAAACGTCCAGACGTTTTCTTTTTCTAAGTGTGTAAAGTGCTTCGTATATTTGTGTAAATTAATACTTGAAATTATACATAAGAAAATTACTTAGTAAAGGCGGAAAAAAAACATTTACATTTTTTATATATATATTTTATTCAAAATATAAGTATAACATTTTTCAAAATTTGTATAACGGCTAATTAAAATTTGTAAAAAAAAAAATATTAAAAAACTAAGTCGACCGGACCTTCATAAAAAAATTAAATATTTTTTTTTTAAATCAAAAAACAAAACATTAAATAAAATTTGTATCGTATGTATCGTATTGTATGTGATTGTTGTCTCAAAATGCCCTTTCTAAATATGGTATCATTTTTTTGTGCAAGTAGCAGGGGCTCAATTCTCGTTCTGTGAAATGAAAAAAAGTTTGTATAGCAAAGGGTATGGTGACACCATGCACACAAAAACTTTTTATTTCATAGTTTCATAGAACGAGAATTGATACCCAGTTCTTAAATTTGACAACTGTCACTTATGTTTTTTTTTTTTCGATTATGAAAAATGGAGCGCGTTAGAAGTGTGAAAACTTTTTTCAAATATTTTAAAAGTTATGCTAAGACCAGGGTACACTTATACAGGTAGCGGTGCCAGTTGATTATTTTTTTGTGTGCCATTGTTTGTCAAACTTCATATATAAAAAAGAGATTTCAGTCGCAAGAATTGTCAAACTCCATACACAGCGTTGTCAACTCGGTGATTTAAGCACTGTTTTTAGTGCTTTTTGAAATTTTTGACGCGGGAAATTTTTAGTTTAGTGCTCGGTGATTTTTTCTTTAATTTTAAGTGCTTTCCTTTTTTTCTTCGGTGACACCAAATACTAAATTCCAATTAAATTTTTTATTTGAAATAATTATCATAAATTACGTATCTTACGTATCGTATATGTTAATAAAACTAAAAAAATACTTTCAACTTATTATATTAAAACTATTAATTAAGAAAATTGTAAGGATTAATAGTGTACAATGTCTCTGTTATTTGAGTGGATTGTTTATATTACATTATTAATTGCAATTCCAATACTCCTTCTTGATATCCTGTATGGTTTATGAGACATAAAGCACCTACTTTTTATAAAATAAAATTGCTACGAAAATTTATTTTGTAACTAAAGTTTCAAGTTGATCGAACCTATTTAATATTTAAAATATTATATTTGTATGGAGAGGCTTAAAAAAGGTGCAAATAAAAAAGAGGAATTGATATGCAAACACTTTTCATTTTACATAGCAACAATTGACGCTCTGATAGCAATTTTCATATTATGTAATGGCATAATTCTATTTGGCCAGATGAATTATTATTAATAATAGAATATCTATAGACTGATAAGTCGATTATCGTTAGCAATAGAACTTTAGTTTCGTTGCCAGTTGTAAAATAAATTATTCCAGAGAGCAACTGGCGTTTAAAAGCTGTAAATTTTTCTTTTAAATAGTGTTTATTATTGTCTAATGTGAAGTTAATTTTGTACACTGTTTAAAAATTTATTATTTAAAATAAAATTATTTTGTAATTTATCTGCTCCTTATGCTCCAAATAAGAGCGATGGGAACTTATTATATTTTTATATCAAAATTTATAATTTTATCAAATAAATAGATTCAAAAGAGAACAATTTTAAATTCAGTGATTTTTAATGAAAATTACGCGCTTTTTTATGGGTATAGGTGCTTTTTGAAACTTCAAAGTTGACAACGCTGTCCATACATATATAAAAAAAGATAGACAAAAAATACTCTCTCTCTCTCTCTCTCTCTCTCTGCGCTATCACCTTATTTGATTAAACCAAGGCATTATTTTCTTAAGTGCATTATTTTCTCTCGCATTTCAATACAAATATCCTTTAATTTTCACTCATTTTCGATAAAAAATATTTTATTTTACAAAAGGCAGAAAACTTTTTAAACTAATATACAAATTTGTCATGGACCAGAATAATGCAGAATTTCTCTATCTGTTCGTTTATCTGTGTGAATGTTTGTTTAATATTGTAATTTTCTTTACTGTTTAAAAATATTTTTTTCAGTTTTGTAATAAATATAATTCTCTTATTAATATTGCTACTTACTATCAAAATTATTAATATTTTTTTCCCCATCAAATTACATGATTTACATACGACTAATATGTTTTAATAGATTTATTTTATGTTAAAAAACATTTATCGTATAAATATGAAAAAATTATAAAAAAAAACATTAAATATTTCTATAACAATGTTCATATGATACAATGTTTGATATTTATGACCCCATAGTGAATATGTAGTAGTGAATATGTAGAATTACAAGCACCTACTAAAGGTCTTAAGCATCTGTTGTATTGTGTTATTAACTGCCTGTTCAACGATGTCGAAAGAAAACACAAGCGAACTTTCATTCGTACAAATACGTTGAAAACAAAAACAAATTTTTAGTTTTTGTTGTTGTTTTCAATATATTTGTACAAATGAAAGTTCGCTTGTGTTTTCTTTCGACATCGTTGAACAGGCAATAAATATTTAATACATAACATAATCTGCCTGTTCAACGATGTCGAAAGAAAGCACAAGCGAACTTTCATTCGTACAAATATATTGAAAACAACAACAAAAACTAAAAATTTGTTTTTGTTTTCAACGTATTTGTACGAATGAAAGTTCGTTTGTGTTTTCTTTCGACATCGTTGAACAGGCAGATTGTCTTTGAATTTATAACACTATAATAGACATTTCTCACAAAAAAAGGAGCATACTTTAAGGCACTAACAATATCATTCTTAACAACAACAGTTGTGGTAAAAATATGAGGCCAGTATTATAGATGTTAAGTTAGTTGTCGTAATCATAAAAAGAGTATTTTTATGAAGTTATTTTTACAAAGTTACTAAGAGAATATGTTTACAACTAACTTGAAATAAATAGGGATTAATAAAACTATTAAATTTTAAAAATTTAGTGGATATTTTTAAATCATGATGACTTGGAAAGATTTTATATCCTAGAAAACACAAATTAAAATTTTTGAGGTATGAAATACTTAAATGGATATATAAGTTCGTCATTTCATTTGTAATTTCTAAAATATTTATTGAAGACCATATTAATATGCTTAATACATATAGATAAAGGAACTATTTTAACCAAGTCCGTTTGTCGGTGTATATGTTGAAATTGACTTTTTGAAGGCCCTAGTATATTTCGGACTTTCATATAATATCAGTTTATTAGATATGCATTCGTGAATTTTGCTATTGAAGATAAGTTATGTAGGTATAATACGATCTGAGACATGAGCGAACACGATTGCGTATAAAATCAAATTTGTTTTATTTGACAAATAAATAGTCCCCTATTAGTAAATATGTAGTAGTATTAATTAACTCAGGCATCAAACTACCTCCACACTAAATTTTAAGTAAGACTTCAGAAAGTCAGTCAGATAGACGGATAGCCGAAAAATATAAAAAGTGGTGTCTGTTTGTCTAGACCACTGAGAAAATACGCTGCTGTCAAATTTTAACTGGCACAGTTTTGTTGTATTCCTATTATAAGTGAAGATATACCTTTTTATTGCAATCAATTTTTGATTTCGTAAAAAATCATGAACAAGCATTAGAACGGAGCTGAGGGAGGAAAAATACAAAAACCATATACAGAAAATAGAACAACAGTTAATATCTGCATTAGTGAATAACTTCCTAATAAACATTTTTGGTCTCTTTAACAATGACATTCCCTAATAACCATTAAACTTGTGTAAAGACAAGGCAAAGGAAATTTTATTTTGAATTATTTTTCTACATACTCTGTGCATTTAGAAGAAAGTTTTGTTTTCATTTTTAATCCTGTGTTTAAGTCAAACATGCGTGTTCGCTGAAATAATAACTATTAACCATAGCTAAGGAATTTCGATTAGAATTAGAAATCATTACGATTAGAGAAATAAAATAATCTAATCATTAGAATTGAATTTTGATAAAAATTTCAGATTACTAATTGATTAGATTAGAAATAATCAAAAATCTAATCACAATTAGTGACGATTAGCATTTCTAATCAAATCTAATCAAAACTAATCCAAAAAATAATTGATTAGATATCTTGATTATTTTTGATTAGATTTGATTATATCAACTATTTTTAACTATTTTTGTGAAGTAAACATCACCATATACAGCAATCCTAATGGAAGATAATGGGCAAAACTTACATACATAACCATTGCCACATAAAATTCAGGGTTGAAAATTAATTAGGGCGAACTTCCGGTGCTACGCATTCTTTTAGCACTCACTGCCGGCTCGCTCTCCAAAACTATGTTCCGGATCACCTTCGTCGGTACATAATTTGAATCACATACATCATCGTCTGCGGAGAAGTCTTGGTCTTCGTAAACAATTGGATCCATTACGACAACTACAATATCGAAAATAAATTGGAAATTTTTGTTTTACATATAAAGTTTGCATTTTGTTTAAATTTTCACGACGTCGGAAAAACAATAAATAAAAGAAAAAAATCCGTGCATTTTTACTTACCAATAATTTTGAACACTTCAATTTGAATAAAACAAAAATTACAATCACAAAACACGTTGAAAATTAACATTAAGAATAACACAACAATAAAGTGAACCAGCTGTGTCAAGTGTCTAAATCTAATCAAAAACAATCAAGAAATCTAATCAATTATTTTTTGGATTAGTTTTGATTAGATTTGATTAGAAATGCTAATCGTCACTAATTGTGATTAGATTTTTGATTATTTCTAATCTAATCAATTAGTAATCGTCTAAAATGGCTAACTAATCATAATTAATCAATTTTTCAGCACAAAAAAAATTTCTAATCCAATTGCTAATCATTAGGATTTCTAATCATTATTCCCAGGCTATGCTATTAACCTCCATTAAAAAAATATTTTTTTTAATTTTCAGTTTCGATTAATAAAAATTCGAATAAATAAAAATATTTATTGCTAAAAATCTAAACTATTCTCGCTTATAAACAATTCAGTTAGCATTTTTTTTGTTGGTCACTGCCCAAAGTAAATATTTGCCTAAATCAGTACAATTGTTAAGTAATTCACACTTTGACAATTCAACAATTTTAAGTTGATCTCTTGCGGAAGATATTCATAAATTAAACTAATAAATTTGCTTTTATCAATTTCATTTTGAGTTTTGACTATAAGACATCAACTCAAATTAAGAAAAATAAAATAAAAAATATAAAAATTAAACAACTGATTTAACAATCATTTAGTTTCCATAGTGCAACTATATAAATATAAGTTTGTATCTTGAAAATGTTGCGATCTGACAGTTTCCAAGAGGTGAAACCTCATACATTTATAGGAATAAGACACTTACAAGGTCTGCTCTTATTTTTGGGATTGTCAGTAGGTTATGCAATGAGAATAAATTTATCAGTATCGATAATAGCGATGACCGATCCACTGGAAAGAAAGCCATACGCACAGGTAAGATGTATTTTATTCATAAATTTTAAAAGAAGCAAATAACATGACATTAGTGGAAGTTGAAATTTTTTAAGTGAGTTTAAAATGTTTTATAATTTACAGTCAAAGTTTGCTACTTCGAATTATCTAGCATTTCTATTAAATTTAAAAATTCTTTATATCGAGAACCCAACCGCATGGTTTCTTTAGTTATTTTAAATACATAAAACTAACATTGAATTTATGTGATTGAAAGCAAGAATGAAAGAAGAAAGTATCGCGAAAAGTAGGTAACGGAATTTAATTTTTTTTTTGTTTTATTGACAGATCTATTTATTGAGAAAAGAATGAAAAAAATACTCTTTGCTTTGTGTTTGTCTATGTAAATCAATATTTACCAACTCGTTATTTTTTCTCAGCTTTGATGGAAATTAAGAGAAAAATATAAATTTCTATATATGCCATGTTTTCAAAATAAATTCCCCTTAAGTTTTGAAAAAAGATAAAAATGTCTTTCAGCTTATTTTTGTGCAATTATGACACACGACCGTAAAAACCCATTTTTATTGTTTCCTTAGTTATTGTAAAGACACATGATTTTTGTTTTTTATTCTGTTATATGTACTTACCTGAGATTATTTGTAAAATTTAGGTGCAGGATGTACAAATAAATATACGCACCTAATATAGAAATTGCGTTGGCGTACAAATAGTCAAACATCCAATACAGGTAGACAAAAATCTTATTCGGTCCCGTGAATGTTATTAAAACTTCATATTTTTTTGAATAATCTCGGGATTAGGTTAGTACTGAAATTTGGCGAGACAAGTAATTTTAAGTCACTTAACAGACGACGTTGAACAATTTTCAATTATTTGACCAAGTACAGCAAAATATTTCGTGGTAGTTGCCTTCGAGGAACTAAATAGTTTATACGCAAATATACAGAGAATAGAAAGAACACTTTAAGGAGATTTTTGATAATATTGAGATCGTAACTCGAATCACTGGAATAAACAATCAAATCAATAATAGATTGGAAACAATCCTGAATTTTTTAAGCTGCAAGAGAAAAGCTGATTCTAACAAAAATGGAGAATATTCTTCGAAAACTGCATCACTTTTAGCAGAATTATATCCACAGAAAAAGTTGACCTTGAACCAAAAAAGGTTTCTAAATTTTTTTTATTAAAATATAGATTGCTGAACACTTTCAAATCATCAAGGGTGAGACAAAATGAGGGTCTTTTCATCATGTTCCCATCATCTTTCGATCTACCTTTTTCAACTTGTAAAGATGCATGCATAGAAAGAAAAATATTTAAAATAGAAAAGATTTAGAAAATAATTGTAGTTCAGAAATTTTTAGTATTTTATATACAATTTATTTTACGGATTGTGCGCAATTGAAAAATAAATTTCAAAAATAATTTTTTTTTTGAAAAATTTTCAGAAAAAAACATAAAAAATCAAAAATTTTAAAAAAATTACTTCACTTTCAACTTTGCAAACCCATATGTAAGCACCTTAATGGTCTTTTCAAAAACTTATTTGATACCTTGATCAATTGTCTATCATTTGGTTCAAAAGTTAATTCGAATTGTTTAAAAAACTTGCAGCAAGAAGATCATTTTCTTTAATACAGTTTAATATTGTTGACGCAATAATATTTTCTAAAAACCGATTGATTTTATTTAACCACAACACTTTTAATACATTTATTTCATTTAGACACTCAATCTGCAATAATTTATGCAATATTTCTAAAACCATCACAGCACTTCTTGATCCTTATTCTTATCACTAACAAAGTCGGTTTTTAGAAAATATTACTGCCTTAAATATGTTAAATTGCATTAGATGCTGCATTAGATAAAATAATCTTCTTACTGCAAGTTTTGTGTTCAATGAAGCTTTTTCAAAGATTATCTAGATAAAGCTTTGCTTAAGCTTTTATATTTTTAATACAACTCTACACCTTGATTAATTAGTTTACGCGTGGATAAAATTATCTTCTTGCTGCATATAATAAAATAATAAATAAGGACTACTCAGTACTTTGGGGGTTGCGGGTTCGATTCCCGCCAGAGGCTCTGGACTGGTCTGCTTCTCTTTCTCTTCTATTCAAACTTTTTCTATTCTTATTCTATTCTTCTCTTTATTTCTATATTAAGGCGTCACAATGGACCGTAATGGTCTCCGGGTGAGAGTGTGAGGGCAACTTTGCACCAGCCTTACCTACCTTCTTACCTATTTCTAAATAACTTCTAGAAACTTGAAAAGATAAAAAACTTTAGTTCACTGACTTAAGGAAAATTTTATTATTAACCATTTTCTCGTATTTTTTTCAAAATGAACCTAATTATTCTCAAGTTATAATGAAATGTGTCAGCATAAACGCCTTGTTTTGGGCGAAATATTAGGCATTTCCATAAAAAAATCTGCGACCGATAGAATAAAACTGAAAACGGATTTGAATTAAGCGCGTCCAAAACCTCTATAGTCCACATATTTTTGTTTTAAGGCGAACAATCAGTAGTACAATACAACTAGAGTTGTGAATTGAATGAATGATTTTATCTGCCAGAAGCCTATACGAATCAGTGTTTCCTTATTAATAAATCCCTAAAAACTTGTTTCAATTATGTAAGTATTAAACAAATTTTTTTATAACTTATTTATTTTTTAGATTTTCGATTGGTCAGAAAATGTCAAATCTTTGTTGTTGAGCAGTTTTTTCGTCGGCTATGTCGTTACACAAATTCCTGCTGGACCATTGGCTCGCGAATGGGGAGCTAAAAATTTATTTTTATTCGCTATTTTAATTAGTTCAATTTTATGTCTTCTTACTCCATATCTGATAGAGCTGGGCGATTGGCCTTTACTATTTGCCGTACGCTTCCTCAAGGGTTTGTCGCAAGGTGTACTCTTTCCCTGCACTCATACTATACTATCCAAATGGTCACCCACTCCGGAAAGAGCCTCCTTATGTACCTTCGCCTATGCTGGGACATTTTTTGGTGCCATTCTAATGTTCAGTAATGGTGGCTGGATAATGACCTCATCGCTTGGTTGGACTGGTACATTTTATTTATCCGGTGTGTTTGGTATTAGCTGGTGTATTCTATGGTATATTTGGGGTGCTAATACGCCCGACGATTACAAGGGCATTACGTTGGCCGAAAAAACATTGATTTACGATTTCTTGGGTACCCATCAGAATAGCGATAATGAAATTGTACATAAATTGAAAACACCTTGGTTGAAAATTGCTTGTACGTTACCCTTCTGGGTATTGCTGATTGATCATTGTGCGCACAATTGGGGCTTTTGGACTTTGCTCACCCAGCTACCTTCCTATATGAAATATGTGTTGGGCATGGATATTAAAAGCAATGCCCTGTACTCTAGTTTACCTTATGCCATAATGCTGTTGCTGAGTATTCTCTTTTGTTTTGTGGCAAATTTCATTAACAAACATCGTATTTTATCAGTGAATTATAGTCGCAAATTATTTAATTCCATTGGCCAGGGTATACCAATGATTGCCCTAATAACCTTGGCCTTCTGTGATAGCAATAATATTGTGTTGGCAGTGGTATTGATTGCATTTACCGTTGGCTTTAATGCCGCCTCATTTTTGGGCTTTCAAGTGAATCACATTGATTTATCGCCAAATTTCGCTGGAGTATTAATGGGCATTACAAATTGTGCTGCTAATATAATGAGTATTTTAGCACCCCTGGTTAAAGGGTTTGTGGTGAAAGATGAAGTAAGTTGTGTTTTAATTGTAGGATCGTCCTTAAAAGATGTTTTTATTTTTTATATTTTCGTTTAATTTCAGACAAATGTTTTAGAATGGCGCATAGTGTTCATAATAGCTGGTGGATTTTATGGCATAGCCAATTTATTGTTTGTGGTATTTGGTCAAACTAAAATACAAGCCTGGAATGCTCCTTTGCCTCAATCAGTTGAAATGCAACTTATGCAGCAGCATGGAGATCGAGAGGAAAAGTAGAGCAGTTGTTTATTAGTTTAATTTATATTTTACTCATACTTTGTTAATGTCTTATAAAAGTTTTGAGATGACGATCAGTATTAAAATTAAATGTTTCTAAATTTTGTGGTCCCTATTTATTTTTATTAACCAAAAATAGAAAAAGGGTTGGTAAAACATCCCTCTATTGTAGCGAATAAAAAAATACAATTCTGTGCTACATAATATTTCATCAAAACTAGAATCTCATACAGAATACAATTCTACGAGTCTCTCAAATAATTTTTTTTTTATATTTATTAAACAAAATGAAAAAGTTTACAGAGAAAAAGCGAATTATAATAAAGCTAATTAAAAGAACAATTAAAAAAAAAACCGAAAATGATTAATTTCATATTAGAAGCAGCTGTCAGCTGAAAGCAAATTTAAAATTAATTAAACCTTTCGTATATAAATAGTTACTGTCTCTTGGCACTAATATTTGCACGAACTTTATCTGAAAATATCTGTTAAATTAAGGATGTATATCTTTGACTTTAAGCCAAAAGGTCTTAAGTCAAAAACAAAAATTCAATTTGAATTTTTGATTAGGTTAAATATAAAAATTTTTCTCTCACAACTGCTTCTAATCGTTATTATTTGCTCTTCAGGCTATAACTTACAAAAATGCATATTTTGGTTGGTATTACACAAAAACTGCAGTTTCTGACTTAAGACGTTTTTGGTTAACTTCATACTTGAGTGTTTTAAGATGAAATTAAAATCATTTTATTGTACAAAACTTTTTAAAAATGTAAAATTGCTTAGATTATTTTGTATAAGAATGACTATTTTAAAAAATATATTATTATTATTTTGTTAAACATAAAATAAATTAAAACTAAACTTAGACAAGAAATATTATATATATACATTATACATTACAAATTTTACGCGATCTCTTCTCTTATTTGGTAATCCTAGAATGAAAGCTTTTGGAATTTTATTGCAATAACAATTCGGAACAGTTCAATTCTACTCGAAATACAAAAAAAAAACACGAACATTTACTTATGTCAGTAAAAAACAAATCAACTGTAAACAGAGCTATTAAAATGTACAACCCGAGGCGAATTAAATATTCAGGTAGTGGTGATTCTACACCAAATACAACACTAAAACACACATGATTTTTTACTCTTGTTTTAGTTGGCCTATGTGTCAAAAAATTCATGGTTTCTGTTTTTCTTTCACAACTATTGACAGTCCCAGCCCACATTTATGGAAAGAAAAAAATAGGTCGACTGTACTGTTTCTACCACCTGTTAATTGAATTCGTCTTGTTAAAACCTGATTTAATATTTAGGAAAACTTAAATTTTTAAGACTAAAAAACATTTAAAACTAATGCTGGGATTCTACAAAAGTAGAGTTGCGTTTTTTCGCCAGTTGTTTATCTTCAGGATCGTTCCAGGATTGAACTTCTGTCTTGCCAAACAATACAAAACATAAATTGCCAATGAAATAGAAGCCAGCAGCAATGAAGAAAATAATACGCCATTGATCGGGATCTTTCTGCAAATGAAGAACATTTTAAAATAATAAATAATTATATACTTAACATATAAAAAAGTTATTATTTAAGCCATACCTCATTCGTGACTATAAAGCCCACAATTAGAGGAGCAATAATACTCATTATATTAGCAGCACAATTGGTTATACCCATAAGGATGCCAGCAAAGTTTGGCGACAGATCAATGTGATTGACCTGAAAACCCAAATAGGTGGCACCATTTATGCCCACTGTAATGGTTAGTAAAATAATGGCCAAATTTGTTTGATCAGCTGCCACATAGCCCAGACCAATCAATGAAATCATGGGTATCCAATGGCCTATAGAGTTAAACAGTTTACGACTAACCGATAGAGGTATGCATTTACGTTTGCTGAGCAAAGATTGCAGGGCTGAGAATACAAAACTCAAAAGAAACATGGCAGTATAAGGTAAAGCTGAGAGCAGAGCATTACTCTTGATGTCCATATTTAGAATATTTTTCATGTACGTTGGTATCTCCGTTAACAAAGTCCAAAAGCCCCAATTGTGCGTACAGTGTGTCAGTGTGAGAACCAAGAAGGGCACCGAGGTGAAAAATTTTATCCAAGGAGTTTTGGGCGCAGGTTCGCTTGACACTTCTTTATTTTGAGAACCCAAAGAGGTCTCAATGAGTTTCTTTTCTTCGACCGAAATGTTTTTGTATTCACTGGGCGAACTGGCTCCCCAGATATAAAAGGCAACAGACCATACTAAACCCACACCGCCAGATATATAGAATATGCTAGGCCAGCCCATTGAAGATGAAGCCATGACTCCACTAGAAGCTAGCATAACTACCGTGCCAAACTGTGTACCCGAATAGCTGTAAGTGCCCAAGGTACCTCTCTCCTCTACCGGAGCCCATTTTGAGAGAATTGTATGTGTGGAGGGGAAGAGAAAACCTTGACTTAAGCCCTGTATAACTCTCAGAGCACACACTAATTGCCAATCGCCCAGAGCAGCACAAATAGGCGTCAAGACAGTCAACAGCGAGCATACAAAAACACCAGTTAACAACATGACTTTGCCACCAAATTTTCGTGCCAATTGGCCAGCTGGTACTTGAGTGATCACATAGCCCCAAAAAAAGCTACTCAAGAGCAAAGATTTTGTCTTTTCAGACCAGTTGAATTCCTGCAACGAAATTTTAAATAAATAAATTACAAAACTTTCCAAGTAATAATAATGACATTTTAACTTACATCAAACTCCGGATTTGTGGCCTGTTTGTCAGTCATTGCCACTATGGCCACAGACAGATTCACTCTCAACGCATAGGCAACCGATAAGCCACAAAATATTAGAAAACATTGCAAATGTCTGATGCCAAATAATACTTCTGTAAATAAAAATTAAAAAAAAAAAATAATTATAACAAATAAATAAACATCATCAGTAAGTTAAATGGCATACTTATATTTAACTGCTTGAAACCAACTTTAACTGAACTTAAATTATTTGTAAACAACAATAACATGAACTGACTTATAGAAACTACAAAACAACATAGTAAGTGTTTTAATACAACAGATAACCAACCATTTATTTAGAAAAGAGGGTATGAACGAACACAAAACCGTAGATTCATTTAAATTACACAAATCACAAACACACATAAGTTTGTACACACATACAAAAGTATTTTGAAAATCTATTCCATTTGATATACGAGTACACGAAAATTATTATTTATTAATTTTATTTTTCTCATTCATTTGTTTTTTGCTCAGATAAACCCACACTTTTTATACTCTGAAGCGAATGCCCCTACAAAAGATGATCTCAATTGTCTTTTTAATTAAAAATGCATCAAGCACATTATTTATGTAAACTTGTTTTGTAAATATTATTTTAATTTTATAAAAATATTAAATTTATCATTCTATTATAGAATAGAGTAGAAATTCAAAATAACAGTTTATATATAAAAATATAATTTATAAAACTAAACAATTAAGAGAAATAAGTGCATTTTAACGTTCATATGTAATCTAGCAAAAACAAAATACTTCGCTAGCACAGTTCTTATTATTTAATAAAAACTCAAGTTTTTTGTTTCCTTATTAATTAATAAATAATTTTTTGTTAAATTTATAAAAACTTATTTCTCTGATTAGTTTTATGATGACAAATCAAAAAAAAAAAAAATTGTCCCAGCCAAGATCAGTTAAATTCATAAAATGTAAAGTAACCAAAAAAAGGATAAAAACTAACATTATGTCCCTCTATAGAACTTTCGAACTCAACGTGGATTCTTAGTAGCAGAATTTTTTTAATATTTCAAAACATTAGATGTCATAAAAATGAGAAAACGTAACTTTTAGTTCGCCCATAATATTTTTAGTCAGACAGACATAATTACTTATTTGAAAAATCTAAGTTCACACATGTAGAAAATACAACAAGTACAAAAGAAATACTAAAAAGTACCTGTATAGATGTCCACTTTTTTTAATCTCAACTTGAATCAAAAGTCCCTAATTTCAAAAATATAGATTCATAAACGTAAAAAATACAAAAAGTACCACAAAATGCGAAAAACAATTTCAGTCTCACCTCGATAAAAATTTTATAAAATTTAAAGTCAAAGTTCATATGGTTTGAAAATACAAAAAGTATCATAAAAAAGAGAAAAAGTACCTTTTTGGATTTTTTTATAAATGTACGAATTCAAAGTTCAAAGTGTTTGAAAATAAAATATTTTAATAGACATGATTTTAAGTGAAAAAATCTACTCTTTTTTCAATGAAAATATATATAATTTAAAAAGTACCGAACTGTATGCCCGAATTTCACCCTTTCTACTCTGTTATGAATGTATTTAACTGTTTATTGAATTGCATATTGGTGTATGTATGTCTGTTTAAATCCCTAAGTATTTAATACAAATATTATGCGAACTGTCTCTGTAGTTAGGGATTTGTACATACTTTCACATATTTTCCCCTATTTGGTACCTTTTTTGTACCGAAGTTTCTAAAAATTTGATCTTAGTCATTGTCTATATTATATTGGACGATAAAAAGTACCATAAAGAGGGACAACTTTTACTCTTTATACATGCGAAATTGAAAAAGTGGCGGAATCTTTTTAATAATTTTTTTCATTTGAATAAACTATTATTTTTAGTGCTGAAATAATAAGCAGTAGAGAAGACATACTTTGTTGCGTTTGCGTACGCAAACAAAATTCGAAAAAAGAGCGAATAAAAATTACACTGCTTACATACACAATTTATAAATAATTTTGGTGGGTTACGATAGGATGAAGACTTTTAACCCCACTTGTTGTAAAGTGTAAGTTTATATTTTAAAAGTCACAAGAATTCCGTCGTCACTCTCCTGTAACGAATGCCTTTCACAGTCACTGCAATTTCGCCTTCATCTTCAAAAAAATAAGGACCAGTCTGGCCGCCTGACCAAAATTCGAATCAGACAGTTACTTGTTGTAGAGTGCCCCTGTGGACTAGCCAGTAAAGGACAAGTCAGTTATTTGGGGTTTGCGGGTTCGATTCCCGCCGGAGACTCTTGAATTGTCTGCTTCTATTTCTCTTCTATTCTAAATATTTCTATTCTTATTCTGTTATTCTCTTCATTAAGGCGTCACAATGGACCGTAATGGTCTCCGATTGAAGGTGTGAGGGTAACTTTGCACCAGCCTTACCTACCTACCTACCTACTACTTGTTGTCGGTGAATTTGTTTCTCATGATTTTCTGCGCCCCCAAATTTTTTGTATTCACAAGCAATTCAGATGGATATGCACTTCAGTGACTATTTTTGATAAATTGGCCTTGACTTTTCAATGTTCCATTAAGCATTGAACAAATTGCCGGCGCCTTCCATGATCTTCTTGTTTGACTTATTGAATTTTGTATGCATGACGGTGGAGGAAAGTCTTTTGTCAGAATTCTTTGCTTAGTGCTTCGTGAAATTTGAAGTTCTTGAGAATGATGCTCAGTAAATGTTTTCGGGTTTTCGGTGGCACTCTAGTTTACAATATCAACATTTTCAAGACACTTACTGCTACTTTGACGCACAGCAGTCTTACTGTCCTTAACATATTCAGTTTTTTTATTCCTGACACATTAGTTGCGCTTTCGCGACTGAAAATTCTTTGAAATTTATCATCCGTCTTAGCATAACATTCCAAATTTTTGTAATACGTTTTGACAGTTATAACGCACTCCATTTTTCATAAGCAGAATAATTATATATGACAGCTGCAAACTTTCTGGGTTGCCACTCGCAAAAGAAATTATACAGAATTTAAAATTGTATTCTCACTAAAACACCCTTTAGTATTCCAAAATAACGTGGTTTTCTATATAAAACCCATAAAATATTTCTGAACAATTATTTTCTTTAAACCAAATGGGTGGGTGGAAACACTTTTATTATCAAAATTAATTAAATTTGACTTGTTTTCTTTAAAACTAAATTTTAAATAATTTTTATTTTATTTACAATTGTTTTTATTAAAAAAATTTTTTCAAAAAATGATCTATGATTTAATGATTTTAAAGTAGTAGTTCTTTTATGTATATTTTTAATGAATTCTTCCTCATATTCAAGGTTATTTTTAAATTTAAAAAATATTTGTAGAAAAAACTTTGTACGAATTTTTTCTGTAGATAATTTTTCGTATAACAGAGATGGAAAAGTGTTTATAATTAGTTAATTTAAATACTATTTGTCCCAAAAATGTTTTATATTTTTTTTAAATCCATTACGAATATAAAAAAACAAATCATCAATGAATAAAAATAAATAATTTTATATCAATTTATTTAGGAAATAATAATAATAATTTTTAAAATATAATATTTATTTTTCGGTTGCCCTTTATACACATTTAATACTAAATATAGAAGGGATTAAAAAAATAAGTACTTCAACCAGAAAAAACTGTTAGTTGGGTTTAAATTTTTTTTAATTCTTTCTATCTGTTGCTTTATAAGAGTTTAAAAATAAAACATAAAAAATTTCAAACTTTTTCAAAAACTTGGTTAAAGGATTACTCATGAACTGGCCTAAGCAATAGTGTAATGCATATAGGCTAACTAAACAACCAAAGCAAAAGTAAAAGTAAATTTTTTCATACTAAAAACAAAATTCCTACTTCCCATCCGTGAACAATTGAATAAAAACAAGGCAAATTCATTATGATTCGCATCTGTTGCGATAACGCCACCTTGAGAGCCTTGAAATAAAATTAATTTCTCTTGAACGTAGACAGACAATTATTCAGTTATGTTTTTATTATTTTTACATTGGCATGAATACATTCAAACTTATAAAAGTATTAATCTTTTAATCGCTATATACTTTATGTAAGAATAAAGTCTTGTTGCAATTGCATCAGTAATGCATCCAGTTTTGGCAAGATTTTTATATCAAACACAAGGTTACTCGAGAGAGGGAGATTGGGAAAACTTTAAACTCATTTTTAAATTTTTATTGAAAATGTCTATCTTTGAATAGCAGCGCATAGTCTTAAGTTCAAAGATCATCTTATGTGTTAAAAATATAATTTAATTAATTTGTTTAAGTGTGAACTGATAATAAAAAATTTACTTCTTTCACACAAAATAGAAATGTGCGAATACAATGATTTATTATTTATAGAACTATTTTAAGTATTTAAGAAAAATTCACAGGATATTTCCATTTTTTCCCATGTCAAACTAATTGTGTTTTAACAGTCGAGCCCTTTCACGATACGATACGAAGAAGAATGTGCCAAAAAGTTCGATATACGCATGTACGTCATATTAGACTGAAAGTTAACAAAAGCAAAATATAATAAACAGCGAGATTTGTATAAAACAACAAGAATTTTAGTTTAAGAATTAAATCATATTATTGAATAATTACGGTTAGTGAAAAAAGTGCTGTTTTCCAGTTAATGAGAAAAATCAAATTCACATTTTTTTTATTTATTTATTATACCCTTCACCAGTGGTGCACAAGGATATACTATATATAGGTTTGTCATTCCGTTTATAATTTCTACAATTTTCATTTCCGAGCATATATTTTCTGAAAGCTTATGAATAGAGGAGTTGATTAAGCCCTGATCGTCTGTCCGTGTGTTGGTTGAAATCAACTTTTAGGATCAACTATATGTTCCTCAGATCTCTATATGGTATCAATCTCTTGGAAATATCCAGGAATGAACCGCTATTGAAATTCAGCACAATCGCCACATAACTTTCTGAGATATGAGCAAAAAACCACGACCACACAACAACATACATACTGGTTAAAGTAAACGTGGCATCGAATTCCAGCTGAGCCAAAAAAATTTTTTTTTAAATTTTGTAAAAAATTTTTTTTTATATTTTTTTTGTAATTTTTTTTTTATTTTTTTTTTATTTTTTTTTTATTTTTAATATATTTTTTTTTTGTAATTTTTTTTTTGGTATGTTTTTTACATGTATGTACGTATTTTATATGAGATGATTGGTGATACAAACAATTGTTATTGCATGACTTTCACGTTGTGAAAGGTATATAAGATTCGACACGGCCGAATATAGCACTGTTACTTGTTTGTTATTTATAATTATTTATTTCACTTTTTTTAAATGTTTATTTATAATATCAATCACTTTGTTGCTGATGTGACGTCACATATTAAAATTCTTATACAACAAAAATGCGCAATGCGTCTTAAACTTGTATTTAGCATCCGTGATAATATTAGTGCGGTGGAAGATGCATGTCATTTTAAAATGACAGATCAGAGATGGAAAAGTCGATATACACATGTATATATATATAGACTTTTTTAATATTTTTTAATTAAAAAAGTTACAAATACTCGTGGTATTCATAATAAAGTGTATAGAAACAAAGCATACATTTAATCATAAATCGATATTTAAATATCGAAAAATTAAAATTTAATTTGCCATCGCTAGTATAAATAGACAAAATCAAGACGAGTTGAACAAAGTTTAACTAACTATTTCCCTAACAAACTTTAACGATTAGTTGGCTAGATGATTATACTTGTATAAATTGTGCCCAGATGCTGATGAACCAAATTCTTTAAAGTCTTTTACGATATTCCTTAACCAACATATACCAGCAGAAATTATAAATTGTAGCAGAAGTATGTTTATACATACATACATAAATACATAAATGGTTAAATATTACAATTAATTTAAAAAAAATAAATCGAAAATGTGCAATGAAAAAAGTTACCAAAAAACCCATAACTCATTTAATATTTTTTTATATAATTTTTACACAATAATAATCTCTTAATTTTACTTCTAATATTAAAATTCTGTTCTTATTATTAATTTGTTTGAACTCAACAATATATGGGACATTTATTTTTATTTTTATACAAGTATTTGTTTTCACAGTTCATAAACTTCCACATGCAGTCAAATATAAATTTTAAGTAATTTGGATTTCGAGAGTATATAACACAAACAAGTTAGAATACTTTATTACACTATTCCGAATCTGAAATACCCTTCACAAGTTATCTACATACGTTTATTTTAATTTTAAGCTACACAAAACTACAAATTGGTAACATTTAAAAAAAAAACAAATTAAAAAATCTTGCCTTGCTTAAAGGACTAAGATACAGGATCTGCTGTAAGGATGCCAGTTTGGTCTGATCGGACCAAAATTGGTAAATGATTTTAAATTAAAAAAAACTAGGAAGGTTGGTTTGTCTGAATTTGTTTATTATTTTTTTTATTTTTTATTTTTAGTTAAAATAATTTAAGTAAACTTTTTTTAAATTAAATTTTGAGCATTCTATTAACTATTGAAACATTAAAATGTTGTAAATAACTTTAGTTGTCAATACATAGTATTCAATTGACAGAATGAAGAAAACTACAGGATTATAATAAATTGGTAAAATTTACAACAATTAAAATTTCTAAAACAAGTTAATATGAATGTATTTATATTAAGTCAAATGACAGCATTTAGCAAATTAGTTTACTTTGTTTTAGTCTCTGTGACACCTTCCATTCAATATTAATACTTATAAATGTATTTGGAAACATAAAATCTTAAATACTAATTGATATTAAAAACTTCTTTATAGCAAATAAACTTGAATTTTAATTAATTGCAAAAATTCAGCACTATTTTTTATATCTCTTATTTATTTCAAAATATATTTTTTATGCTGTTTCAATCATTGTGTATAAACTTGGAAAGGCAATTTGATAAATGGTAGGTTTTGGTAGGCTTTGATCCATTTTTAAGAAAAATTTTGTAGATAAATTGGTTTCGTTGTAGCATCCCTCATCTATTGTCTACTTAATTGACTAGAACCTGTTTTGAGTCTGGCAGACTACGTGCACCTTCGTGTACCAGGCATATATGCCTGCATTGCTACCGTAAGGTAACTTACTTACCAAACTCGCCTTTCACTACGTTAATTGTATCGCATGCCATATGGCATGTGTTGAAATTTTCATCATTCTTTAACAATTACAATATCCATTAACCCTGACCGATACAGTGGCAATATTCTGCTCATTATGTTTATTTCGCATACTGTTTGTTGGACTAAGGTCAAATAATGTGGATGGATCGATAATGACGACCATAAAACGGATGTAATTTACAATTGCGGTATTCTTCCTGCACGTGTTTTCTTCGTTTTACGTGCTGCTAAAAAAGCAGTAAATAAGAGAACAATAGAATAAAAGAGTAAAATACTCCTTAAGGAAAAACTCCCTAATATTTTAATTAAAAATCGAATCATCATACAAACATTATTTCGTTTGTTTTTGGCTCTGTACACTATTTACGTTAATGTATTTTGGGCAGAGACTAGCGTCGAACGGTTAAAAGCTAAAAAAGCCGAGCTGTCTATAAAATTTGGCTTTCAAATTGGATGCCGTTTATAGTTTTTATACCCTTCACACAGTGAAAAAGGGTATATATAGGTTTGTCATTCCGTGTGAAATTTCTACAATTTTCATTTCCGACCCCATAAAGTATATATTTTCTGAAAGCTTATGAATAGAGGAGTCGATTAAGCCCTGACCGTCTGTCCGTCTGTCCGTCTGTCCGTCTGACCGTCTGTCCGTGTGTATGTTGAAATCAACTTTTTGAAGCCCCCCGACATAGGTTGGACCCGGGTAAGGTATTAAAATATCAGAAATATTCGGGAGTAGATCGGTATTGAAAATCAGAAACATCGGTACATAAACAACTGAGATATGAGCAAAAACCCACGACCACCTCGATTTTCTTTTCATAAAAACAACATTACAACAACAACATACATACATACAAACGTGTATACTGGTTAGAGAAAACGTGGCATCGAATCCCAGCTGAGGCAAAAAAATTTTTTTTAAAATTTTTTTAAAATTTTTTTTTTAATTTTTTTTTTATTTTTTTTTTTATTTTTTATTTAATATATTATATATATTTTTATTATTATTTTTTTTTATTTTTTTTTTTTAATTTTTTTTTTATTTTTTTTTTTGTTTTATATATATTATATATGTATATAATAATTTTTTTTTTTTAATTTTTTTTTTAAATTTTTTTTTTTTTAATTTTTTTTTTATTTTTTATTTTTTTTTTGTTTTTTTTAACATACATACGTGAATTTACTGTTATTGCATGACTACACGTTGTGAAGGGTATATAAGATTCGGCACGGCCGAATATAGCGCTTTTACTTGTTCTTATGCATATTGTGACTAAATTTGTTGTAAGAAAAATCACAAGAAAATAAATAATTTACTAAATTTAAACATAGCTTTAAACTGAAATTAAAAATATATTACTACATTTAACTGTTGGTTTATTCAGATAAAAAATATATTTTAATTTTAGAGCCTATCGCTTATTCGGCAGATTGCTGGAATATTTTTAATTTTTTTTTTTCTAAGATCAACGAATTTTTTTTTTGTATGCTTTTCTGTTCGGAATAATCTTACAAATTCGGTAAAATTTTGGGTCTGATTAGACTTAAAATGTAGAGAATTTCAATTTTAAATTTTCTAACACACAAAGAATAAATAGGTAATAGCTACAGAACCTCATTTCAGAATTTAAATTGTTAGTCAGCACTGATCACGCAACATAAATTTAAGAATCTAAAAGAAAAAGTCGATTACAAGCAGAAAATATTTCAATTCGCAAAATGAGTTTTTTATTGTTGGTATTTCAAGTAAAAAAATAAATTAGAAATTAAAATAAATTGATTTAATAATAATTAAATTTATTGCTAGAAATAAAAACATATCAATAATATGAACATTTCTTAAATGAGGTATTTAAGGCTCATCACTGCCTAATAAAATAATTCCTCATATAATATATTCAAATAGCTATTAAATATGCTGTCAATATGCAGCTCAAAGTATAAGTTTTAAAACAATAACTATTTTTCCTGATTAGACAGTAAAGTAGATCAGAGATAATAAAATTATAAAACGTCACTTTTTGACAGACAACGAGCACATTTACACAAAAGACTTTGAACTTGTTTATTTCATACGTTTTACATGTTTTACTCTCTCCTTAAATGATTGCAGTGAATACATCATTTCTAAATGGCCTAATTAACACTTTTCAATATAAATTTCTAAAGAAATTAACACGCAAAAAACTATTAGTAGAAATTAAAAAAGTTAATTAGAGAAATAAATATCAAGAATTTAAATTAACCTTTTAATTCCAAGTGACACCCTTAGGTGACAGGGGATTTTAATCATTCTTAAACTAGAAAGCATTTTTTTGAAAACCACTGTTATTTAAATTATACCCACCCAGATGTAAAAGTCAAGAGGGCTTTATATTTCAGGCCTTGAAAGGTCATTTTAAACCTTCTTATAAACTTGCAATCTCATTCCACCCTGCTTTCCCTTGTAAGCATTCCTTTATAAAGAACCGATAATCATTCTCATTCCCGTATGCATTTATTTTAGGTTTGTGTTTTTAGCAACAACCAAATATTTACTTCTTAATCAATTAAAATTTAAAGAAATAATTTAGTTTAGAAAAATGTTTTAGAAATTAAAACAATAGAATAAATGAACTTACACCAAAACAAAAATGATTTGCAATAAAAAACAAATTAAATAATACACCTACTGATGGGGTTAAAAAATAAATTATCCGCCATATTGCTTAGAGCGCTATCTTGGATTCAAACTTTTCTATGGTTTACTGTATTCTTTAAGTCAAGCCCTTCATTTAATATCAATATTGTGGGATATGTAGGGAGAAAGCCGTAAATACAATATTTGACCTATATATCCGTCATTTTGTTTCTACTGGTCAAGCCTTTTTGTTTGTTGCCAATATTAAAGGGTTGAGGTGGATACAGGGAAACGGAATATAAGCTTATCAAGCCCTTTGATTTAAAACCCTTATCACCTCCTTTTTATTGTCTAAAAGCTGAATACATAGTTTGTAAATTTTAGGAAAATACTAAATCATTTATATTTTTCTCAGTTAGTTTCTTACCGATTTGTCAGTTTTTCGCAGAAGTAGTTCTCCAGACTATGGCTTGTATTTTGGTGATTTTGTCGTTTCCAAAAAGAGATATGTACTTGTTTATATATGAAAAATATTTTTTTTAAAAAAAATTTTGCCTATAACTTTGTCAATTAGCTACCGATTTGTATAACATTTTTACGAATAACTCTAGAGGCATATTGTGTTTAAAAATTATTCTTAATCTGCAAAGTGTTGATTTTAATGGGAATATGGTTAAAAAAAAACTGATAAAAATGAAAAGTGTCAAAATGTTGTTAAATATAAAAAAATCAGAAAGGGTTAAGAGGGGGGGTTCAAAAGCTCGTCTAGTAAGCAATCTCTATCGGATTTCTTGTGGCCTACTTACCCCTTATTTCTACTACTGGGAATTAGTATTAGAATAAAATATTAATACGTGGTAAACCTTTCTATTTGTAATTGTTTTAATAATTGTGCACAATTAAGGTTTTACTACTATTTTGTGATTTCCTTAACCCTTTCCACTCCAAGCCCGTTTTTTTTCTTTTTATACCACCAGTGTGTTTTAAAATTGTCCGCAAAAAGAAGTATTATACTATGTCGAGTGCCACTCTGGACAATGAAGCTGGTGGAACAAAATCAATGTCGAGTAACACTCGACATCGGATTAGAAAGGGTTAATATTAACTGGACTAAATCAGAAGTATAAATACACATACATGGTATGTGTTTCTTATAAGATTTGTACAAACATATATAGAGTTTGATATTGATTTATATTAGAAGTGCTGGCGGTACTCCCATAGAATTATTTTACAATAGTTATTATTTATATTATTGTTGTTTTTGTATTTTTGAAATAAAAATAGTTTTTCATTCATAACTTCATGCATGAAAATTAAAGGGTTAATAAATACACTTATTAGGTATTAACAGAACATTAGTCGTTATAATTATATTTTATATATTTTTTTTTATTTTACTTGCTTAATTTATATTTTTTTTTCTTTTTTATTTTGAAACTATTTTCACCTGCACAAATATTTACCTTCATTTTCAAAACGCCTATTTTTTGGCATATTTTTATGTTAGATTTTATTGTATCAACCGACAATATATTATTTGATGTTATAAACGAAAAATGGTGTTTTTTTATTTAGTTTATTTGTTGATTGTTATAAATTATAATTTATATTGCTGCTGTTTTAACTTTTCTTGGCTGTAATTTAAAACGTTTACAATTTCTCGCTCATTTATTTAAATTTGATTGACACCGACTAACTGACACTGGCAAAGTCTGTTCAATAACTGATCGATTATTTTCACTTTGATAATGTTGAAATATTTAAAGCAATGTATAAAACAAGCATCTTATATTTGAAGTGTTTTATTATTTCTTATAATTTTTTATTATTTTTTTTTTTTTTGTATACATATACATTTTGTTTAAACAGAAGAAAAAACTTTAATTGTTTCATTCAACATATACTATCGAAAATTATTTATAAATATAATCAGAAGTAAAAACAAAAAAAAAAAACTATTTTGTTGACAAATAATTAACGTACTTAACGATAACTTTTTGAAAAAAAAATGAAAATATATACAAATACAAACATACAGAAATATTTTTCTTTTAAATATGTACTGTAACTATATGATAAACCGTAGTGGAAAGGTAAAATTAATGCATTTCCTATAAATCCAAAGTAAGTATGTACATACATAAGTATGTATGTAGTTGATAACCTATATAGTCAAATTATTGGATTGAAATAAGTGTGTAGTGTTCACAGTCTGCTAATAAAGTATGATACCTATATTCATGTTTTTGCCTCGAAGGAGCCAATTATTTTCTCTAAAAATCCTTGATATCAAGAAAAATTAAAAAGGCGATCACAACATCCGGCAACAAAATTGCTTAAAAAGATATTTAAGCATAGTTATGCAATACTTTTTTTAACAAGAGTTTATTTTTTTGCGAGCTTTAATTTTCTAACTGAGATCCGGTAAGTAAAACCTAGAACGGGATACCTGAGGTCATTGTCTTTAAGAACAAAACATTGATCTTCTCCGGATAAAAACATCAATATATGTATGTGTTGCACATTAATATAAAACGAAAAATATTAAACGACAAAAAATATATGTAAATATACAGTAGGTGAAATAAGTGAAATAAGTTGTCAAAATTTAAAACTTGAGCTTTTTAATGAAAAAAAAATTTTTTATCCACTGAAAGTAAGTTTTTTGCGAAAATATTTAAAATTACCGTTATATAGAGATAACTTTAATTTGTTACTGTTATACTTTTTTCAGCATATTTAATATTATTTAGTGTTTTGTGATAGGAGTCATCAGCACCGTGTAGCATAACTTATGTAGTGAAAAATATTAAAAAAAAAGTTATTTAATTAGGCGTTTATATTTTAATTAATGTTTATTTTTAATCTACAATTTAAACCCATTATAAGATAATAGGTGGAAAAAATACCGATTTTTTTAAAGAACATGTTTTAAAACCAACAGATTTTTGGCATAATATGTTATCGACCGATTAGTCCATGATTAGATTAAAATATTCTTACGGCAAGGTATAGGCATGGCGCAGTCCAAAAGAATAGTACACAGGTGCACTTTACCCACTGTTAAGTCAGTTGAAAAAGGTTTTATGGTATGGGGCAGACATCTTATGGGACCAGACTTTGTCTTTCAGCAAGGTAATGCGCCCAAATATATGACAAGAAATGTTTCCGAATACCTTTAGAACCAAATAATAATCATTTTAAAATGGCTTTCTCAAAGCGCCGAATTGTACCCAATCGCGAGTGCGCATCTCCACATACAGATCTGAATAACATGAGGGTGCTTCTAAAAATTGATTTCAAACAACACACGGACAGAAGGACATGTTTTAATCGACCCCCCTTTCAGAGATTATATACCTTGTGGGATCAGAAATCGATATTGAAGAAATAAATCGATATTGCAGAACCAAACGGAATAACAAAGTTATACATACCCTTGGCACCACAGGTGAAAGGTACAGGTACATTTAGGAACTGCTAGCCAAATGTTATATTTTCAAAAGTAGAGGGAGATGTATCCTTGACCATGACATAAAGAAATTTTACCCTTAAAAAATATTAATCAAACGAAGGGAAGGAATTCAATTAATTAGTTACATATTAAAGTGAGAATCCAAGATAATGTATCGGCCTGTAAGTCACATCTACATCTACAATTAAATTCAAGCTCTGCATTATATTAGGAACAAAGTCTATTTTTTAGTTATGTATGTGTTTTTTAAAACTTTTCCTCTCAAGAGCCACATCTAGTGGATTTTTCTGCAGCTGTGTTCTGGTAGCCGTGTTTATGGGCCAATTTATTTCTACTTCTCTTTACTACTACTAAAGCTTTTCTGCTGACTGGCCACTCTTATTACAATACCTCAGTATTTTGCATGATTAAACAAATTTTAATCATTAAATTTTATTTTTCAAATTCAAATCTTGACAAAAAAAATTTTTTTTAATTTTTTTTTTCTATAATAAATGAATGTTTTCGATCTTTTTAATTTATATAAGCAGTTGTTTTTTTGTTGAGCTTGAGATCACTTTTTTTATAGAAATAGTTTTAATTTTATTTTCCGATATTTCGCTACCACATTGGGTAGCTTCTATAGGGAAAGTTTTAACAATTTTCAACAATTAACAATTAAAATATTAGAATTGTTCAAAAAACAAATTTTTAAAAAAGGCGGGAACATTTTTTGTTTACATTCATTCGTTTGTTATTTTGAATGTAAAAAAAAAATTTTCCCGCCTTTTTTTTCAATACACTTTTTTAACTAACGGATATTTTTTAGTTTTTTGTAAAAATTTAATATCAATTAAAAAATTATTTGAATTGATTAAAATAAAATTTCGAATTCAAAAATAAATCAGTTAGTCAATTGATAAAAAATTTTAAGCAATCATTTTTCCTTTGTATATTATATTGAGATTATTTCGACTTAAATGGTAATTTATTGTTTGAAAGTTAATTTGAAAAAATAAAGAATCAATCACTTTTTTTATTTTATTATTTGCTATTTATTACTTTTTATTATTGTTTATTATTTTCATTATTTATATACTATTTGTTTAAGCACTTTGTTCCCTTTTTGAAATTTTCACTTGCATTATCATTCACTTCTTTGCTGGTGTGTCGCCATACATGAAAGATCTGACTCTATTTACATTACAACAAAAATGGGCAAAGCATTATACTTATTATTTTTTCATTCTTGCATAATAGTTCTACATTTTGTACTTGATTTATATCATATCAAATGTATGAAATTAGCATGAGTTTAATATTGCGAAAACCCTGCCCTAGTCGACAATAGGTTAAATGATTTCATGTATTTGTTTTTAAAATTTTTGGCAAAACAAAAATGTAGCACCTTTTTTACTGTTCGATTTTTTCATTATAATACTGATGTTTTTTTCCTTCTTAAATTAACTTTCTTATCATTTAAATAAATTATTAATTAAGTATATTTGTATGTGTGACAGTATGCGTTCATATAAAAAGATTGTCTGTCAATCATCTTAATCATGGGACTAAAAAAAATGATTTCAAAGTTCAATAAAAAAAAAAATGTAGACAATGACCAGTAGTCCAGGAAGAAAACTTGTGTGTCCCTTTGACATTATACAAGATATTTTCTAGTAAATAATTTTAAATTATCAAAAAAAAAAAAAAAAAAAATCAGAAAAGTTGCTTTTGTTTTGTTTTTTTTTATTAAAATATTAGAAATTATCTGGTCACCTCATTTCTAAAGATATTTCAAATAAAAGTTTTGTCTGTAAGCTTAAAAAGCTAAAAAAGCAAAAGTTTAATAATAAATAAAAAAGCTTAATTAAAGAAAAATATAAGTACAAAAGCTTCTGAAAGTTTTTACTTCTTAAACTTATGTTTAAGAAAAAGGGTTTGCATACTAGACAACAGAAAAAAGTGTAGTAAAAATGTTATAAAATATTTTATTAAAAGAAAATAGTTTAATACAATTTTTTATGGAAAAATATTGAAAATTTTTAATTAAAAAATAATTTTTTTATATTAAAAAATATAAAAATTTTTTTAAATCCGGAAATTTGAAAAGACCCAATATTATCATAAGTTATTCATAAACAGAACATTGAAGACTTTTTTGCAAATCGACTTACTATAATGAAAAAACTTCTTGTTACTTGGCCGTGATATTGTAATGCACAACTTTTGAAATATTAACTTAAATTAATAGACACATTATACAACCGATTATACAAAAAAAAAATTAATAATAATATTCCGCCGAGCTGAATCTGTCAATGGGTATAGTGACGACATCGTAGCTAAGCCCACACTTTTAATTTAATGTAATTCTCCATTTTACTTTTGTTTTTTTTTTGAACGCCATCATTGCTTTTGAATTTTTACATTGTTATCCTATTCTACTAGTGAAGCCCATTGATTTATGGATTTAGTACGCCGTCTTGGATTATACGCTTTTCTATAGTTTACAGTGTCTTAATAGTCAAGTCATTTTATTAAGGACGCCCATCAATTCATAATATTGTGGGGTTTAAAGGGGTTTAATTTTAAATTTCTAGATTTGAGTAATATAATAATGAATCGTAATCCATATTTCAGTGGCAGTAATAATGGATTTTAAATTTTTTATAATGTATCAATTTTGCGAGTCAAGCCCTTCTACTTGATATCCTTATGGCCCATTCCGTTGTATGGAAAATCAAAAAAAAAATTAATTATATTTTTTAAATTTTTAAAAAATACCGAAGCTGTGGTATTTTCATGATTATATCTCAACTAGTTTCAAACCGATTTATTAGTTTAAAAATTTATTAGTAGCTTGATATAATTGAAAAAGTATAAAATTTTCCAAATTATTTTTGACTTGACTTTCGTTTGTTACCAATTTGTCGAATAGCTCTAAAGGCATTTATAAAAAGTAACAAACAAAAATTTAAATTTTAAAAAGAGAAAAGAGGCAGTCACGTTTTTTTTTTTTTTTTGCTTATATCTTATAATATGTTCCACTAGGTATTCGTTCCCGAATATATTAAAAATACTGATTCTACACACAGATCTGTGCTTAAGACACATATGACAAAGTTTTTTAAAGCTCTAGTACTGCAGGTGAAGGAATTTTCTTGCACATACTAGATCGCATTCAGATAGGTTTAGTACATAAATAGGTGACAACAACTGTTTTGCACCAGTATTGGTGCGAGAATTTTAAAGTACAGTGCTATGAAAAAGTCAGCTCTTAGATTCTTATTAAAATATAAGCACAAAAAATTATTTTGGTATTTAAAAATGTATAATAATTCACACTGAATTTGCTAGTTTTTTTTTTAAAGAGAAAACCTGAAAATTTTCATTAAAATTTAATACAAGAAATTATTTTTGGTGTAAAAAACTAATAAAAATTCAGTAAACACTGAATTTATTATTTTTTTTATTTGGTAAAATGGAAAATTTGCAATAAATTTTGCTGTTTTAAGTTCGACTTTTTAAAAAATAAAATATTTTTCTATTTCTATCAGAATTTTTTTTGACGCACTGTATATGAAAATTTTCAATACACCCGCTAAGCATTGCACTGCTGCCTCATCGATGACTAAATAAAAATCATAAAAAAAAAGAACTGGGGCTTACAAACAAATGTTTGGTAAAATAGACACCTTTAGGGTTAGTGCTTTCGGAGTTATAAGCATTAAAATTTGCTATTAACACATGAACAAAATGCGTGTTGATAAATATGTGTTTGTCAATAACGCTTTATTTGTATGGATTAAAAAAACAAACGCGTGAGAGAGAGAGAGAGAGAGAGTGTAACAGTTTAAACTCGCATTTAAAAGGTGTCTGTTGTTTTAAATTTATCATTTATATTGTGAGATTTACTTCCAAATTGCGTTTTTTTCCTGATCCACCGTTATTAAGGGATAACTTAAATCCATCACATAGGTTTACTGATGATCTGGCATAAGCACCAGTGAAATGCATATAAACCAGCTTAAACCCAACAACCAAATAAATATATTATTGAAAAATTATGGGAGCATATCCCAAAAATTTAGTAAATTAATTTATTATTTTATTTATTATTATTCAGATTTAATAACTTAAACCACATATAATAAAAGTAGATTCTATTTTTGGTGAGTCATTCCCCAGTAAAATATGCAGAAACTCAAAAAGAATAATGTCGTTAAAACCTTTCAATACGTTATGGCTTTTCAATTAATTGTTCATACAAATTATAATTAATAATTTGCATTATTTTATACAAATGCCAAAGTGAAATATGTAATGTATTCATAATGTATTTTTTAAAAATGTCAGCGACTTTTAAAAATTATTTAAAAAATGGTAAAAATTTACGTTGATTTTTCTGTTTAATTGCAAACAAAATTCAGTAAAAATTTTGTAAAAATGCATATTAATCATTGAATTATGAAAATTTCTAAATATTTTTGTTGTAAAATTTATTTAAGTTATAAAAAAAATATTTTATTCATTCTTCTTTTTATACGCATTAACATAAAAGATTTACGATTTTTTAATTAAAACAAAACTAATTTCCGTCAAGGAAGTTTATTTGCAATCAAATGAGTTTCTATGTAGAACGACTAAAAAAGATAAATGGTAGGTCGTATGACATTATGTGTAAGTTTGTACATATACAAAATCTTTAAGAAGTTTTGTGTAATTAATTCTCGTAATAAATTGTCTTTAGTAAAATAGTTACGTATGCCTTTCCATGTAAAAATAAACCATTTTCAATAAAGCAGAAGTCATATTAAATTCGGTGACTACATATTGGCAAAGTTTGTTTTGATATGCATAATTTCTTTTTCTTTAATATTGCAAAAAGTTATTTCCTTTAAAATATTTATACAGGTACAAATCTTTTTTCTATGCACTGTGAGCGAAGGAATATCAAAAGTGCAAAAATTTTCATCAAATTTAATATGGACAATTGGACAATCAATGCCTGTCCTATAAACCGATAAAAAATAGTCAAAAACTATATGAACATATGGACAAGAACGATGTTGTTGATTATAGTAGAATAAAGGTTTTCATTGATTTTGAATAATCATTCAGAGGATTTTATATAAACGATGTTGTATACGATATCTACTCCGGTACCCGGTCCTCATTGCTGGCTCTTACAATATTTTTTTATTATATACATATATCCAGATTAAAGAATATTACGATACCGTTCTTAGTAAAAATTGATACTTAATTGTTGTTAGTGCAATTTTTTTTATATTCCTCCTTCCGCCATGTTCGTGCATGCATTTAATTCTTACCCACCTTCTAGTACCATTTTAAATACAATACCATTTCATTCCATTTCATTTTATCTATTTTCTGTCAGAAATGAGATATTATCTTGCAATAAAAATTACCCGATAAATTAATTTAGGTATCAAAGTACCATGTCCATATTAAATTTTGTCCAAGTCCATTCAGTAGTGTTTAAGCTAATCGAGTTCAGCTAGACAGACACACAAAAATATTAAAAAGTACTGCTTTGTATCCTAGAGTTAATACAAGTAAAATATTGTTATAAATTTTTTTTTAGTACTGAATTTTGAATTCGACTTTGTCCAATGTCAGGTTTATGTATTTGCCTTATTTCTTTTTAAATGTGTCACAAATAAAAATTATGTTAAAATACGGGTTTTTTATAATGAGACTAGATTAGACACATTTGGCAAATAAAGTCATACAAGGTTTCAAAAACTTTTAAATAGAATAGAGTCAATACTATGTTTGTGTGTGCATAATTAATGCACGTAATTAATTCCAACTTATTTTTACGAGGCGTAGTAAAAAAGTTTTAGCTAAAATGAACAATTTATAAGGGATGCTTTTGCTTAATTTGAAGTGAAGTTCTAGAAAATATATTAAAGATTGGAAAATAAATCCTAAGCCCACTTTTTAGCACAATATTTGAGAAGTGTTAAAGTATTTGCAGCTCATCATATTTCAATTCATGTTAGATGTTTCAATGTAGAGTCTATTATTCTTTCAAAATCTTTGTTTATAGAGAAATTTTATTAATACAAACAAATGTTGAAAAAAAGGCGTTGAAGCCAATCATAAGTATTAACCATAAACCTATATTTGCAAAATTTCAGAATCATCTTATTCTGTCAGTTTTATGTCGTTTTAAATTATATTAATAGATTAAAACAAGTAACAGTGCTATATTCGGCCGTGCCGAATCTTATATACCCTTCACAACGTGTAGTCATGCAATAACAATTGTTTGTATCACCATTCATCCCATATAAAATACGTGCATACGTACACGTTAGAATAAATGTGGCATCGAATCCCAGCTGAGCCAAAAAAATTTTATTTTATTTAATATATTATTTATATTTTATTATTTTTTTTTAAATTTTTTTAAAATTTTTTTTTTTTTTAGTTTTTTTTTATTATTTTTTTCTTATTTTTAATATTTTTTACATGTATGTATGTATGTATGTATGTATGTTGTTGTTGTAATTGTGACAAAAAAAACGAGGTGGTCGTGGTTTTTTGCTCATATCTCAGAAAGTTATGGGGCCATTGTGCTGAATTTAAATAGCGATTCATTCCTGGATATTTCCAAGAGATTGATACCATATACAGATCTGAGGAACATATAGTTGCTTCTAAAAGTTGATTTCAACCAACACACGGACAGACGGGCAGACGGACAGACGGACAGACGAAAAGACGGTCAGGGCTTAATCGACTCCTCTATTCATAGGCTTTCAGAAAATATATACTTTATGGGGTCGGAAATGAAAATTGTAGAAATTACAAACGGAATGACAAAGCTATATATACCCTTGTGCACCACAGGTGAAGGGTATAAAAAGACACGGAGTGGGTCAAGTTTTCGTACATTTTGTTCTATAATTCCATTCGTTATGTATAAATTTGAACAATTTTTGGGGAATAATTTCTTTACTCAAGAAATTTACATGCAAAATGTTATTACTTGACGTTTTTGCGTTTAGATGCAATTGCATTTTATTCGATGTCAAAAATTAATTTTTTATGACCTACTCTGGCACCACAAGCTATAACTCTCTTCCGAATATACCGATTGAAAGATAATTTCATCCTCCTAGCTTTTTCTGTTCGAGCTCTATCATTTTTTAAGCGGATGAACGGACATTGTTATCTCTTCCCGAAATAAAAACAGACTTTATAAAGTATATACTAAATGGAGCTTAAAAGGAATGTTTCGATGTCTTACAAACGGAATAACAAAAAAAAACATTTTTTTTTGTGGTGGGTAAAAAAAACGTTAAAAGATATCACCTCACAGATGCCATAAATTTCAAAACAGCAAAAGTAACTAGACGAGTATAAGGTTAATGTTATAAATTTTTTTTTAAGTTAATTTTGAATTATATTTATGCTCAAACACTTTTTGAACGAGCCTCCTAATTCTTTGTTATAATTTGTTGGAAACATTCAATAATTCATAGTTTGGCGCCACTTATTTAACATGTTTAATTTATTTAATTTTCAACTTCGTTTTATTAATTACTAATAGTTTAGACGCATAAATTTCATTAATCTTTAAAATAAATTAACATATGTTCATGTATTAAATACAAAATACATTTTAAACAATAACGTTGAAACAAGCAGGAAAAGATGCAATATTTTATAAATTGACACATTTGCAATAATTAAGCCATGCTTCATTTTGTTTGTAAAAAAACAGCCTGCAACGATCTAAACTAAAAAAATGATAGAGACAGACATACAACAGACAGAGAGATATTGAAATCTTTTCAGAAAAATAATAAGGAAAAAAAAACGGATAAAAACTTTATTTTAAATTTGCTTTGTATTAGTTACTGCGCGAAAAAAAATCAAAAGGAATTTGGAACTTTTTTTAAATTCTCATGTATGAGGGGTAATAATTGACCCTCTTTTTGTATAAAAATTTTCAGAAGTCTAGAATTAGTTATCTCAAATTTTTGAGTCAATTCGGATAAAATTTTTAATGGGGCTTTCCCCAAATGTACAAAATTTTATAATATAGTGAAACTTGAAATTGTAAAAACTGTTTAATACTTTTTATAACATATTTATTTTTAAGCAAAAGCAGTAGATTTATTGACTTAAAATTATGTCTATTAAATACTTTTTATTGTTAAACTATGAACTTGTACATAGCTATTGGGAACCCAAGAAGGTACTTTTTTATTTTCTAATTTATGTACCTAGAATTTTGAAATTATGGAAAATTGATCCAAGTTGAGATTGAGATTGATATGGGCAACCCAGAAGGTATTTACACCATACGAACTGCCGAAAAAGGTAGCAGCAGTTAGTGAAGTTAAAGAAAGACACTATTGAAATAAATTTGTACTATTTTTTCTCCTTCTGAAATGATAAGCAGTACTGGGGTTGAATTGTTGTTATGTGAAATGAAAAGTTTTTTTACAGTAAAAGGTATTGTGGCACAATATTATTTGACACTGAAAAACTTTTTATTTCACAGATTCACAGAACGAAAATTGAACCCCCCAGAAGACACATTTTGTTGCGCTTTCGCATGCAAACAATTTAAAATTTTCGTGTGTGCAATACGGGAAGCGAATGAAGTCTGTATGATTACAAAATTTAAAAAAAAAATGTTGGTCTGAGCAACTTTAATCTTGTTTGATTGCAAAACGTTGCAGTATTTATACAAAAGCCAATTATGTTGAACTAGTGCTAGTCTTTTTGTCATGTGTTTATTGTTTTTATACCCTTCACACAAAAGTGAAAAGGCTATATCGGTTTGTCATTCCCTGCGAAATTTCTACAATTTTCATTTCCGACCCCATAAAGTGTATATTTTCTGACAGCTTATGAATTAAGCATTATCAGTCTGTCACTCTGTCCGTCTCATCGTAACTATGTTGAAATCAACTTTTTGAAGCCCCCCGACATCTTCTAGACCCGTGTAAGGAACAAAATATCGGAAATATTTCGGCGCAGATCGGTCAGAAAAATCGGTATATAAACAACTAACAACACATACATACAAACATGGTATACTAGTCACTGTGAACGTGGCATCGATTTCTATCTGAGTAAACAAAAATTTTAATTTTTTTTTTCAAATTTTTGTTTTGTTTTTATATTTTCTTTATTATTTTTATTTAATTTTTTTTAATACGTTATTTAATGACTACACGTTGTGAAGGGTACGGCCGAATATAGGCACTCTTACTTGTTTTTGCTTCTAGCGGTACAAATTATGGATGGTGATTTTATAAAAATATTATGTTTTAGCTGAACTATTTCTAACAACAGGAAATAAATTGTTGTAATTTATTTTATATTATCCATTTCTTTTTCCTAAAACTGCATAACAGTTTATACACGTTTATTATCTTTTTAGGTACATTGTTAATTAAAAACGAAAAAAGTTCCAGTGTTATATATAAAGTTTTTCCCCGAATTATTTGCATTAACGACATTGAATTAAAAAAAAAAATCCCCCACAAAGTTGTGACCAAATTTTAAAAATTTTTTCTTTGCATAATCTAATAGCTTTTCAATATGATTATCAAATTTCTCTAAGTATGTATAGTATGTGTTGTAAATATATTTAAGAATATTTATAGAAACTTGATTATTCATAGATAAAATTAAATTCCAAAACAAGAACATAAATTATAAATCATTAGCGTGAATGTGAAGGATTTTTTTAAACTGGTCTACCAATGGTAAATTGACGTAAATTGCCAATTAAGATATAAGCAAAAATCTATTTTTATCTCTCTATTTGTAGCACCTCAAACTGTCTAAAACTTTATAAAGTTCAAAATTAACATAAGAATTGAATTGTCGTCATTTGTATGGTTAAACTATGTCATCAAAGAAATTTTAAGATGAATAATTTTTGGTAGCAGACATTTTATGATTTAAAAGGAAAATAATAACGCAACTGCACGAAAGAGCAAAATATTTTAAGAAGGAACAAAGCTTTGCTTATAAAATAATACTCTCCAACATTTTTAGAAACCTTAATAAATAATATTTTTTAAATGCATTTTGAAATGATATTTATTGTTTAATTGAGGCTAAGAAACTAGAAATTTTTATTTTTTTAAAGTCTATTGAGTTATGATTCTGCTGAGAATCAAAAGACTTACCTTTTTTATTGGGCTCCTCTGAGGTAACGGTAGCATTTTTGGCGGTGGGTGTATTCAAATCCATTGAATTATTTGTATTTAAAAGACTTGGCAATTTCATGTTGATTTTTTTTTTTTTGCAATTAATTCAAAATTAAATTTAGATTGTTTTATGAGAAATTAAATCTCTATCACTGGCTAATACTTTGGTTTATTGTTTATTTAGTTGTAGCAACAAAAAAAAACAAAAACAAAAGAACTAATTACACATAAATTATTTATTTTTATTAACTATTGTTTAAGCACAAATCAGAATGTATGTATGTGTGTATGTATGTATGTATGTATGTAGCTTTGTTTAATTTTAATGAAAAGTAATTATTGTTTTTATTTAATAACACAAAAAAAATAAAATAACAATAATAAAACATAAAAAAGAAAATAATGTTTACAGATTTCGTGTTTTCACTTTAATAGCGTTTATAGTTAAACGTAATATTTGACATAGATGCATGTTATTAGTAGTAGTTAGTGCCTAATTGGAATTTTTTCCAAATTTTAATTTGATTAATTTTAATTATTTTTTTAACAAATTTTGGCTTAAAACACTTGACAAGTAGTTTTCCTTTTTTTAACAAATTTGAATTGTAGACTATTTAAATCAATTCGTTTTATAATTAGTGCTAAACTATTATTTATTAATTTGTTTGTTTATTCATACTCGTATATATGTATTTATGTTTATTTGTTTTCTATACACATATTTTTTTATATATTAACTTGGCCGTGTTTCTTGCGACAAATATAGCTTGACTGAACATTTGTTTAGCGTTACAATTTAATTTATAATTTTTTCACCGTTTTAACTCTTTTCTTCAGTTTCAGTTTGAATTTATTTTTATTCTGTATTTTTCTCCTTATCACCTCACACCCTTGTTCAATCATTGTGTGTGCGCGAGCGATTAATGATTTGTTGTGCTACAGGCGAGCGTTGATTTTATGTTGTTGTGACTTTGTAATGATGTGTTTGATTGAGTTGCTTGCATTTTAAATCAATTTTTATTAACACTATGTAGTAGTTAGTTACTATCTATCTATTAATTAATATGTTAATACAATAAGAATTTATATTCGTGTACATAATATGCAAAATCTGGAGCTGACTAAAAAACTACTGTCTGTTAAATTAATAACGAAAATAACTTTTTTGGTTTGTTTAAAAATATCCATAAATTAGCTGATGTACCTATATACAGGATAGGCCAAAAGTCACCATGGGATAACAAAACTTAATAACTTTTTTGTATGTTAATAATATTTATATACAAAATGGAAAGTTTTCTATACTAACTGCCATATTCATAAAAATTATAAAGGCTTATTTGACAGATGTTGTACAGAAATTTGTCAAATAAGCCTTCAATAAATCTAAAATATTTTTATCTTTACGGCAATAAGACTGGAAAATAATGTCAATCAAGTAACCCCCGTTTTCAGCTTCGCAATGATGGAATCGTTTTAGAGCATTTTCCATATTATCTATCAAAATTTGTGGGTGAAGCTTTCAAATTTCTGCAACAATTTTGGCCTTCAGTTCAAGGATTATTTCGGGCTTATTATCATATTCTTAAAAAAATCAAAAGGTGGTGATAAATTTAGTGAGCCCACTGTCGAATTAATTTCTGAGTTTCTAGAAATTATTCGCTCTTAAAAGGTTTGATTTAAAACTGTCATTAGGTCTCGGGCATTTTGGACAGTGGCTCCATCCTACTGCAACTACATTAAAGATTGGTTTTCAAGAGCAGGACGTAAAAATTGTTTTATTATAAACCCCTCTCTGCATCTGTAAATACAGCACTTTCATCTTTATTTTCGAAGAAGACCAATAAAATTTTTAGATGTAAAAACACTCCATACTGTACACCTAATGAGATCCAATTAGAGTTGATGAATGGCTCTTGGATTTTTAGAACCGAAGAACCCACAGTTGTGCTTATAAACAAACCCATTCAAATAAAGATGAGCTTCATCACACGTAATCAGATTTTCAATAAAGTAAATTTCTTTTTTTGGAATTTAATTGCAAAATTTACACGTTGCCAATAATCGGAGGATTTTAATTATATGTGCCGTAGTAAAACACGAACCATTTTTAATTGAGCAGAACGCTCACTGGTAGATGTTTCTAGTATTTTGTAAACACGTTTAATATTTTTTTTTGCGTGCAAATTAAACGTGGTCTATAGGTTCGGGGCAAATGTCTTACGGTGCCATGTTGATGGTGAAGCTACTAAACAACGCATCTAATTCTTTGTTCTGCTTTAAAACCATTAGTTACCCTCCAGGTTTAATAATTTTCTTACTATATAGGTTGTGCATAATGGAAAGTATGAATTCCAGTAATTCGTGTTAGGCTGTTTACTTTTTATTGCATGGCCAGCAAAATAGTTTATTATCAGAAAAACGCGTTTTTTAAATTTCTATTTAAATAGATGTTTCGCCTCTTACCTATTGCTTAAGTAATGAGCAGTGCAGAACACACACATACATACTTTCTTGTTCTTTTGTATGTACAAAAT
Source organism: Phyto melanocephala (assembly GCA_941918925.1). Classification (NCBI taxonomy): domain Eukaryota; kingdom Metazoa; phylum Arthropoda; class Insecta; order Diptera; family Rhinophoridae; genus Phyto; species Phyto melanocephala. Next base: position 113,814,503 of record OW799237.1, read on the forward strand.
TTTAGCATTTCCATGCATAGATTTTAAAATTTAAAAAAAATAACGTTATGGATGACTATATATTTTTTATTCCATGCTTCTATACTGATAGGATAATTAACCAGCCAAAATATAACAGGTTTACATTCTTCACTACTTTCTGAAAAATTGCAAATCTATTAATTCATCAAAGCTCTATACTCTTATTAACAAAATCAAATTAATTCAAAATTCACTCTCATGGACATTTTTTCCAATGGAATGAACTTAAGACTGAAAAGTTGGAAATAAAATCGCTGATCTTATGTTTCGAAATTCATTTTGAAATGTGAAATTTTATCATAAAGCAGATACAGTTTTTTCATTTTTTTCATAAACTAGGTTATGACAACAAACTAACATTGTTTTGTTTATATTATAATGCGGTGTGTACTTTAAAGTAGTCTGTCTGCCCAACCAATAGATAGTTGTATCAATACAAAGTTTGTTTAACGTCGGTATTTAGTTGCGAAACAATGCAACCATGTCAAATAACTTCGAAACAAATGACCTGATTAATTGAACATTGTTACTTATATTTATAATTAAATGCGACATGTACTAGACTACCCAATCAATAGATAAGCAGTCTTCCACAATTTATCAATACAAAGTTTGTTTAGAATTTTGTTTAGGATTTAGAGCATGTTCGCATAACGGGTGTTTTTAACACAGGTAAAAAAAATTTTTTTAAAAAACACCTTTTTAACTGGCTTTCATTTTGTCAGTTGTTAATTGATTTATGCTTAGTTTGGTTAGAAATTTTAACATGAATAGACTAACGCATGAATAGCAAGGCGTAGATTCGGTGAATGGGCCCAAAACAAGATTTACAGTGATAACGATTTTCATAAGCGAATTTTCCTTAGCGATGAAGCAGATTTTTTTTTGAATGAATATATCAATAAACAAGACTGCTATATTTTGAGTAGTGATAATTCTCAAGTGAATGTTGAGAAACCGTTAAATCAAGAAAAACTGACCATTTGGGGTGCTTTATGGGCTGGTGAAATTATTGGTCAGTACTTCTTTAAAAACGATGCTGGTCAGAATGTTACAGTCAATGGTGCCGCTATAGACCCAGGCTTACTGACTTTTGCGTTCATCGATTGACAAGCATGATGTACAGGAGCTATGGTTTCAACGAGACAGCGCAACATGTCACACTGCTCGTACTACAATTGATTTATTGAAGAAAGCTTTTGGTAACCGCTTAGTTTCACGTTTTGGATCATTGAATTGGCCTCCAAGATCGTGCGATTTAATGCCACTCGACTTTTTTCTGTGGAGATATTTGAAGTCGATAGTCTGCATCAATAAGCCCAAAACTATTGAGCACTTGGAGGACAACATTCGGTACGTTATTGCCGCTATACGACCCCAGTTGGTGCAAAAAGTTATAGAAAATTGGACTACCATATTTGAATATGTCTGTTTCAGCCGTGGCGGTTATATGCCAGAAGTCATATTTAAATTATATTGCCAGAAGATTATCTTTCGAATAAAGTAAATTTTATGTCAAAATTAAAACATTCATCTTTGTTTTATTCAATAGCGAAATTCTATACCTCTATAAAAAACACCCATTACAGAGTTTGCGAAACAATGCAACCATTTCCCTGATTGTCTTATTGCCGTGCTTTTAAATATGTTAAAATGCGGCTTTATTAAACACTACACATACTTTGTTTAAATACAAAGGCATTGGCATTTTTTGAAGTAAGCAATACTAATTTCAAAAAAAATTTAACAGATGTCATTATAAGTGAATGGCAATATATAGTAATAAAAAATAATATAAAAAGAAAATATCGTTAGTGGTCTATTGCAGTAATGCAAGAGTATTACCAAGCGAATTCACTTTGTTTTTAGTGTGAATAATATAGCAACGATTTTCAGAATAATTTATCTCAGGGAATTCTGATGTCAACTGGCCGCCAAGACTATGCGATCAAATCCAAGATCTAATACGTCTTCTGGAAAATGTCTCAAAAATATTAATGGCTTCTTATCAGATCCGATGGGGCTATTTGACGGATATTTTATTCCATATTGAATCAGAACGTGTCTTCTTTCATTCCAATAACAACTCTCTCAAAAACACATGTTATTTTTTTACTGAATGATACAGGAAAGATTTGAAGAGACGCCATCAAAATCAAATGACAGAATATAAATTCTTTATTTACAGCAAATAATTTAAAAAAAGACACTTGAAATTATATCTAAAAATATTGAAAAGACTCAACTTAATTTCTGATACTTTTATACATTTTAAGTACAAAATAAATAAATACTTGATAATAAAAAACCTTAAAGAACCAGCAATGAATTTTGTTTTTATAAAAATCATTAAAAAAAAATTAAATCATTTTTTTTTGTAAATACTAAGGCATATTAATTCATCAGGTAATTACAGTTCGGAGAGAGTTTTTCTTTAATGTTTTTCACATATAAAGTTTGACAGTTGAAATAAATATGAGGGAGGAGAAAATTGTTTTTTATCTATAGACTTTGACAGCTGAAATTTGAAATAAGTGTAGAACAAAATAATCAGCTGACGAAACAAGACCACCTGATGAATAAATGTGCCTTGGTAAATAGATTGAAATATATCGAAGTAGGCCACTACTATTTCAATTCCCTTTTCGACTTCCATCGCATAATGATCGGTATTACTTTCTTTATTAAGTCCCGCGACACAACCGGAATTTGCTATAGATAAGAAAACGATTTTACACTGCCGTTTCCTGCAGACAAGCCTTATGGCTTTGCGGGTTAGTATAAGAAAACTTTTTGAAAATTTTTATAAATTAATAAATGAATAATAAATGAAAAAAAAAAAAAAATTACCGACATCTCTTTCAGACTTAGCATCGTCGACAGACTGAAATCTCTCATAGTAAACACACTTAATACTTGCCTGCCCTTGGTCTTGGACATTCCCATACTACATTGGGTGCTGTCAAGCATCTTTCTCATCATCCTCAATCTACATCTTCTTCAGATAATATTTAAAATTTTCTTATCATGTAGACAATTCAGCAGCTCATCATAGTCCGATTTAGTCCATGTACCTTTACTGCACCCTTGTCAACAGGGTCCTCAAGCGCATTACAATCTTATCTACAAGTGGTTGCCTCAATCCATCCTTGCAGGTTAAAGACTTTACCCAATAAAATCAACATCTTTTTTAAGACAATTCTGGGTTCTATTCTACATACTGTTTCCCTATTTACGAGTCTTTCAGCTGTTTTATTCTCAACTATGCCTATATGTCCGTTAAGTCACATAAGCGTCACCCTATTTCTAAAAGCACACCCATTGAGCTTTAAAATAAACTCAAGCACTAAAGAGGATTTTACATCCACTCGCTGCAAAAGTTTTATAACTGACTATTTGTCGCTACTAAACACCCATAAGTATATGAATTTCCCTAACCCTCTTATTCACGAGATCCACATTATACCCATAAAGATACATAGAAACATAGAAAGTTTACCAAAATTTTGAACACTAATTCAACGTAAATGTGATTCCTTAAAAAATAAATATTTATTTAAATGTTTTTAACAGAGACTATCACTCTTGTGCACTTGAGCGTAACAAACACTTCTATTCATTTTTTTTTATTATTTTTTTAATATTATTTATATATTTTTTAATATTAGTTCTCTGTTGCAGCACACTTATACAATAACTACCAACAACAACAATTCAAAATTGTTAATATATATAGAGTAAGAGTTAAAAAAAAAACATCGTCTATTTAAAATGCAAAAAAACTATTGTATTCTATAAGTGTAAAAAACCATGACAAGTAAGAGAAACAATAAAGGTATTCACAGCACCAACTTAAGCCCTGTGATTATGCAAAAATCAAATATTGCCCATAAAATTTATTAGGGCACCTGGTCGATAAAGTATAGAATTTTATAGAATTTTTACAATGTGTCAATTTACCACAATTAAATAATTTTTTCGATAAAACCTCATTTTAAAATGTGAACGATATTTGAGGAGCCGCAGAACAAAAGGTGCTTTTTCGCATTTCGCGAAAAATTGGTTTTTTGGTATTTTTATAATATTTAGGCTGAAATCTTGTAGAAACAATCAAGTTTACATTATTATTATTTTTTTTTTACAAAGTAAATGGGTTCTAAAAAATTCATGCTTAACAAAAGGTGCTTTTTTGATTATTTTTTATCAAAAGGTGCTTTTTTGTTTATTTTTTAACAAAAGGTTATTTTCCCATAATCTTTGTGTAGTTTCACTTTTTACTTTAATGATCAAACCAAACTACAGTTAAAGTAAAATTAATCAGATGTTAAAGTCTTTGTGGAAAGTCTTTTAATAAAACAGTTTGGTAAAGACTGGATTGAAAATCAGTCATTATTTTGGTACAAGGACATTTTGTATAACCAGGATAAAGGTATGGAGGATTCAATAGACGAAAATGTTCTTGCCTAGAAGAAGATGTTGGAACAAGAGTTTAACTATTTAACAATCTTCATATGTATTTAAGAAATGTTTAAGTTGCAATTTAATTTAATAAAACGACAAATATAATATACTTAAATTAACATTTTTTATTATTTTTTATTAGATCAGGTTTAACCACATTCAGTCAAAATTTATCGTCATATATGTGTATGTATTCGCATTACAAAATGTACTTTTTCCTTCTATTAACAAAACGTGCTTTTTTACTTTTTTTTTAACGAAAGTGTTTTTACTTTATTCCTAACAAAAGGTGCTTTTTTGCTTTCTTTTTTGCAAAAGGTGTTTTTTCCAAAATAAAAATGGAATTATATCAAACATCCTTAACATTTAATCGGGTGACTTACGACAGTTAGATGCATCTGTAGATAAGTAAAAATCTTGTAAGCATTTTCATGTTCTTGCAATTTTTTAAAGGGGCGAAAAAAATAAATCTCGATTTCCCAAAAATTTGAAATGAGCGAAAAAGCACCTTTTTTTCTGCGGCTCCTCATTTATACGTTTATACGTAGGCCTATTGCACTAAAAATGATATTGCAATTATAAAACACATATGTGACCTTTACCGAGAAAAGGGAGTGAAAATGAAGTTTTGAGAAAAACGCGTTTAAAGTTTCATAACGCATTATCACTGTAAACACACCTCCAATTGGAAGATGTAATTTGATATGGTTTACATGGAAAAACATATCGCTGCGACACTGCTTGCATTCTCTTATTAAATCTGCTTGAGTTTACATGAAGAGATTTTTTAGCAGCAACTAACCGAGTTTTTGACGTGCAATTGACTAATGGTTTTTATACCTTTATTTGTAAAGAGCGTTGCCAAATGCTAACCAATTGATTTTTTTGTCAAAAGTATCAGCTACAATATAATACAACTATTTGTAAAAGCAGATTTAAACAAATTATTTTCAATTTGGTTTTTTGGTTTTTAATTTCATGCAATGTTGATAAAAATGATTTCCCAAATTTTAAATTCAATAAAATATCAAACTGGCAAAACCGGTCATACATAACATGACAAGAATGCAGGAGAACGAGAGATTTAAAATTAGGAATGTAGATAATATTTAAGCTCTCGTCAGAAATTTATTTAATAAATCGCGAAATAAATTTGTCGCTTGGTCGAGAATATCACCACTAACAACAGAATTTATGAAGAAAACATACTGTGAAAATTAATTAGATATACAACAGTTAACATTTAGCGATAAACTTCTTAAGTAAATGTTTTTAAATATAAATAAAATAAAAAGACAAACAGTAAACAAATCATAAATTAAATTAAACTTGCATTGTTTGTACGAATGCACTGGGTTAAAACCAGTTCATGGTCCATATCAAGTTCCAAATAAAGAATAATCTTCCGTTATTTGTTTTTGATACAATTTCTTAAAATAAAGTTAAATATCAAACATCAAATTTACGATAAAATACATTCATACATACATACTAACATGTTTTAAAAATAATAAAATGCTACAAGTTGCAGGGTGTTAAAAAAAATTTTCGTGATGTTACTTTGTTATTGCATATCGGTTTTAAAATTGAAAAAATATGACCTTTTTTTTGTAAAAATATGCTCTTATCTTTAAAGATATGCAGTACCAAGAGACATTAAACTGAAGTAGCCTCAACTGATCAGTTGTTCCTTTTCTAAAGTCAAAATTTTATTTCTCTTTCACTTTTCTCCAGTAACTTCTTATATCTAGAACTAGAAAAGCCCGGCGCGCGTTGCTACGCCCCTTCATGAATTTTAATCGCATTCTCAATTTTAATCGAATATCAAGTGCAAGGCTAAAAACTATAACTTTTTCTTTGTGAGCGTGGCACTGCCCACTTTTCTAATTACGAAACTGTATAGTCATGACAGCTCAATAAGTGTACAAAGTTTCAGAAAAGTCGGTCCAGTGAAAGTACGTCATGGGTGTGGCACTGCCCACTTTTCTAATGACGAAAGTGTAAGGTCATGACAGCTCAGTATGTTTGCAAAGTTTCAGAAAATTCGGTCCAGTGCAAGTAGCTAAAACTGATTACTAATTTTTTATGGGCGTGGCCCGCCCACATTTTTAATCAGGAAATTATAAAGTCATGACAGGTTAATATGTGCGCAAAGTTTCAGAAAAATCGGTCCAGTGCAAGTACTTCAAAATTAAAACTTTTTTTAGGCGCGTGGCCCCGACCACTTTTTTAATCACGAAATTATAAAGTCATGACAGCTTAATATGTATGCAAAGTTTCAGAAAAATCGGTCCAGTGCAAGTACCTCAAAATTGAAACTTTTTTAGGGGCGTGGCCACGCCCACTTTTCTTATCACGAAATTATTTAGTCATGACAGCTCGATATGTGTGCAAAGTTTCAGAAAAATCGGTCAAGTGCAAGTAGCTAAAACTGATAACTAATTTTTTATGGGCGTGGCCCCGCCCACTTTTTTCACCCATAAACACTCCCTGGTATGTGTACACCAACTTAACAAAGTTTGAGCCCGATCGGTTTTACAGTTTCAGAGTCTATAGCTAACACACACACACACACAGAGTTTCACTTTTATATATATAGATATATGCGCTAGAAAAAAGATACAAATTGAATGCAATACCTTTAAATAAAAAAAAGAAATGTAGACATAAACAGCTGTATAAGGTTATGGCAGGCAACACTAATAGGTAAATCAAATAAACATATTAATGGTTATGGCATTGATTATGTCTGTGGCGTTATGGTAAGGTATGTCTAATTGAACCCTTAGCCCAAAAGCACAGCATTTGTCGCAGTATTGTAGGGTGATAAAATGTCAGTGAAGAATATTATAAACAAAATGAAACTCTACTTAACTGAAAAAAAGTTCACACTGTAGTTAAAAAAATTTTGTAGCATTTCCAGGAGAATTAGGAATTTATTTTATACGCACACACATTCAATTTTAAAAAGCAAGGCAAACATTAGCTACTTTGATTACATTATGCAGAACATCAAAAAATCGTTCACACATTATGCTAAAAATCCTAGCAAGTATAACCAATTAACTATCAAGCATGAGAACGCATTTTACTTTAAAAAATATTCAGCAACAGTTAAAAATATTGAATAAAATGAAAATGAGTGCTGATGATGAAACCGTAGCTGGTTTCGAAAATGCATTCCACTCAGCTAGTATCGGATAGCTAACTTTTCCTAGATATTCTGTCATTATCACATAGAACTTATAGCTTAATATAAAAATATAATGAAAATTTTTATTTATTTACGTCAAACTCTGAAATATAGGTTCTGTTACCATTCATTTTAATGTCATATAATATTTAAGTAATAAATAATTAATTGCTTTTTTATATATTTTGATAAGTTGTTATCTTGATAAACTAACTACTAAATATTTATTAACTTTTATCAGTTTAACTTAAGATTATACTACACTAATAAGAGATAAAAATAAAAGCGCTTTATAAGCTATTGCAATTCTATATGCAAGTTATTTTTACCCAGTCTGTCAGTGTTAAATTTTTAAAATTATGATAAAAACTAAACATTCTTACATATATATTTTTAGAAGTTGCCGTTGTACCTTGAGTCTTAGCCGCCAAGTGGAATGTTAAGTTAGAAGACAAGCATGACAATAACGCGTCCTTACCCCACAGTTATTGAATTAGTTAGAAACAAAGCCGGAAATTTTAAAATGTGATCGTCCATAGAGGGTTAAGAAAAATTTCAAATGATATTTTTCCCTTAAAATATAACGTCCTAAAATGGTGGATTTTAATTGAGGGAAGTTTTCACGTCACATCAAGAAGAGTTATTCCACCGCTTTTAGATTAGATCTTCATTTTAATGTGAAATCCAATATTGACTTCTCAAAGCACTTAAAGGACATGTTATTTATAAACATAAAAACCTTTAATTAAAATTAAAAAAACTGCAGGGTAGTTAAAACAAGTGAGAATGCTACGTTTGGCCATACCAAATCTGATAATACCCTGCACCTTAATGTACATACATATAACATAGATATGACGTAGCCTAAATTTAATATTTATCGTTGAACGCAATTTTGTTTTACTATTTCCGACGTAAATTTTTGGTTTTATATAGTAAACTGTATAACTAGCCAAGTACTTTCATTTGATATGGGTATTGGTAGGATTAAGACAAAATTTTCCGCCATTTTGTTTCGTAATCCATTTTATACTTTTGCATTATTTACTTTATTGTATTTTTTAAGGCATTTAATTAATACCAATATTGTCGTGGTTGAAGGGAAATAGACGTAATTACTAAATTTGACCCACACATCCGCAATTTTATTTACTACGCCATCCTGTTCGTATTTTACTGATTCAGCTCTTTCATTTGATACCAATATTGAGGGGGTTGATGGAGAACATTTTTAAATAATATATTAGACTCATATATACATTTATTGCACGCCATTTTGTAGAGGTGGCCATTATGTATTTAAATTTTTTTTTGTGGTGTATTACATTTTGCTAGCCTTTTCATTTAAAGCCCATGTTGTCCCTCTTGGTTCTCTAGGAATAAACCACAGCAGCTGTATTGTGGTGCTTACATCTCACTTAGTTTCAAACCGATTTCTTAGTTTTTCTCAGAAATAATTTTTGATATTACGGATTGTAGTTCGGTGTCTTTAGTTTGTGCAAAAATTATTTAAGAGTTGGAGAAACTTGATATATTTAGAAATATGTATGCATATTTTCCTTTAAATAACCTTTGCCGATTATTGACCGATTTTTCTAAGACTTTTAACGAGTACGTCTAGAAGCATATGATATCTAGAAAAATAAGGTTTTTTTTGCTCATATCCCAGAAAGTTTTGAGGTGATTAAGCTGGATTTCAACAGCGATTTGCTTCCGGATATTTCCAAAAGATTGATACCAAATAAACAACTGTGCAACATGTGGGGGCTTCTAAAAATTACTCACTTGACAGCCTTCCGAAAATTATAGTTTATGGCTTTCCGAAAATATATAGTTTATGGGATCGGAAATGAATCTTATATGTATACGCTTGGCACCACAGATGCAAATTATAAAAAGAGCAGTAAATAGGAAATTTATAGTAAGAGGTATGCAGTAGTATTTACACTTGTTGAAAATAATATAGAAATATTTTTTTTTTTTGTTAATTATTTATTATATATTTTTTTGGAACTCAAAATAATATTCTAAGATTTTTATTATTTTTTTTAACTGTATACAAAAATCAATAAATGTGAATCAATATATGTAAATAGCAACATTATTTTACCTAAACAAAATTATGATATAGTGAAAATAATTGTGCATTTCAGCCCTTTAAAGGACAAGAATTGACTGCCTGATTAATGCAAAAATAATAGTTTGTTTGTTGAAGGGGTTGCTTCTTTAGTTTCTTTTTTATTTTTAAAGTAAGCGCAGCTGCAGCAGCTGTTTTGTTTCTGTAATAAATCCTTCTTACTAAATATCGGCGGCTGCAGCTCACAAATGTAATTGACGATTCGGCTAAGCTGGCTATTTGTTGATCTTATGGTTATAGCAGTACAATAGCCATATTTGTATTATTTAAAAAATATTTTGAAAAGATTTTGAAATTTTTGAACATTATGACAATAAGACATTATGGGACACCCTGTGAGTACTAATACTAATGGCGCACTATTTTTTACTTTTTTTTTAAGTATGTACGTATAATTTTAAAAAAACCTTTAATGTATTGATAGGTTATAATCAACAAAATATTATTATTTTTTATATTTACTTTATAGATAATAAAATGTTTATGTTATTTAACTTGCTGCAGTATGTGAAGTGGAATAAAAAAGATAATATAAATGTTTAATTCACAAACCCATCGTAATGTTGTAACCGAATAATTTTTGTTTTAATTTAGAGTAAGCTTGTTGTTGGTAATTTACATTAAACAATTTTTTACAACAAAGGGCACATTGCTGGGCCCAACAATATTATTGTACTGTCTTCATTTAAAGATAAATTCTGACGCCGTTGTCAGTGTAATTTCTCCTAGCTAATTTTTTAGTTTTAGCACTATAATATTAAATATTTAGCTAATTTCTGTTAGAAAAAAGATATTGTCTCAGTATGGAAAATGCTGTAGATGTATTGAATATTCGCATAGTTTTTTTGATATTTGTAGTTCCAATTGCAAAACTTGTGCGAATATTCCACATCTTTTACTGATTTATTGAAAAAAATATATTGTAGTGCATTTATTGGTGTACAAGTTAAAAATAATGTCGATTTAGAAAACTAATACCATAACTATCACATATCGTTTGTGTCAATAATAACAAATATGGTATTTTGGAGGATGAACAACTGTCATACATACATACATTTTTTCAATCGCTATAAGATTATCGAATGTTTTTGCTTAAAATTGTTGTGCATTGTTACTGGTGATAAAAGAGAGTACATAACGATAACTTCACGCGCAAAACGTCATATGTAAAGCCCAGTTAACCACACAAAACAACGCCGAAGCCGAATATCCATAACGCTAAGGCAGTGCTATGTATTTTGTGGTATCAGAAGGATGTCGATTTATTCTTTACTTTAAAACATTAGAAGTTTTTTTTTTGGCGCGGAATCCATATGCCACCACTGTTCATTACAAAAAGTTGACGCTTGTGTTAATGTGTTTCACTTCAGCGTTACCGCTTAGCGGAATATAACGCAACGCCTGCCGCTTTTGTTTAGGTTTTGGCTGTTAACCAAGACTGTATTTTAATACTCGATACAAAATACAAAATAGGGTTGTGAATTGTATACTTACATATTTAGAAAATAATTAATAATGAATTTGGGTTATCAACATCACTAATTTAACCTAATTTGTTAATAAAGTCACATTAAATAAATAAATCATTTTATGAAGTGGTAAGCAATTGATATAATTAAAAAAATAATAAAATTAATTATTTTACGATAACTACAATTGCATGATTTTCTGACAAGGTTAATCACTTATTACTGTATTTTGATTACTGTCACTTAGTGCCGTTAAACATTTGCCTTTATTTTATTTTTCTATTGATTTTTGTTACAAAGAAAACTTTTATGAATCATTTTTGCATATTCTTAAGTTAATTCACTTATTTATGTTTTAGTTATTACGAAGTAAAGGTTTCATTTCACTCACAAATAATTGTAATTAATTTTTACTTTCATTTTTTAAGAATAATTTGTATTTTATAAAATTCCCATAAAAGAAAGTTTACTCATGAACTCAAATCATTATATCTTTTATGGAATGCGTTAGAGCAGCTGCAGGAGCGTATCAAGCTTACGTGTTTATGGGTGTTATGTTTTTATTAAAATATATGAACTGTTTGTTTTATGACTGTCAAAACTATTACCGATCAAAATTAAATAAAATTTATTTTGAGGGTTAAATAAATAATTTATTAAAAAGAACATATTTATCAAAATGTTTGAGTATTTGTGTTCTAATAAAAAAAAAAAAAAAAAAAAAAAACATGATAAATTTAAGAACAACTTACTTCTTATGATAAATCGGTTTAGAAAACTGTATGATAAATATTTTAACTTTCAAGCGTTTAAATAAGTAGGCCATTATGTCTCGAGAAATAGTGCAAAAAATTTCCATAAAACAGAAAAATAAAGAGTTTAAGAATCAAACAGAAAATATCTTTTTGATAAAATTGCAAAAAAAAACAGTGTTTACGCTGGGTCTCCACGTATTAATTTTCATTCAAACGTCAGCAGAATAACGGCATTTTATTTCTTAAACATATCTATTTAAATTGGGTGTCGAATACGACACAAGTAATTTATTATAAAATTTAATATTTTTCTTTAAACTTTTATGTTTTTTTTTTTTTTTTTTTTTTTTTTTGAATATCTCACTCAAAATTATTATCAGCAAAATTATTTTAATTTTCCTTTGTTTTTGCAAAGAAAAACAAAAAATTCAAAGAAAATCGAACAATGCTGATAGCTTATTGCGGCAATTATTTCCCAAGCAATCAGCAAGGCAATGATTGCCCAATAAATTGCTTCAAATGACTTTTTATAGTCTACACATTGCAATTTTTATGAACGCAATCAAATTAAAAATTTGCGGCAATAAATATTGCTATGTGGTGAGCCCGGGTTATGCACGAAATATTTTTTTAAAATTTTGATATGAAACTTTGGTCGACATTTTGATGACAGAATTTTGCCCTCAGAAACAATGATCCGTTGCTTAGTTAATCATCGCCCCCAACATATGAGAATTGCCTAGTATCAGTAAACCACGTTTAATTTGCATTGCGGACAATATTGAATACAGAAGGCGCTCTGCTTAGATTGGAATGGCTAGTACGTGTTACTGTTATTTATTCCCATATAAGATAAAATTGGTGCAAGAACTAAAACCTGCAGATGACCTTAATTTTATAGTTAAATTTAAACAGGTCGAAAATGAAATAAACTTTGTTAAAAATCTGATAATGAGTGATGAATATATGTAAGTGTTGGAAATGCTGTAACCATAAATGAAGAGCGTTATCGGTGTATGATTGAAAAATTTTTACGTCCTAATCTTTAAAACAGCAAGATTGAGCCACCGCCCAAGACACACTGTAGTAGAATGCAACTACATATACCATATTTAAAACAAAATAAAAAAAAAAAACAAAAAAACATATTTTGAAAAATATTGCAGTTTATAATTTTGATGCAATAAAAAATATGGTGCCAAAATAAGGTTAATTTGATATCCGATTTTAACAATGCTTTTGCTTGTTGTCTAGTTAATTAACCATAACCATTATTGTTAGTGTAAGTTAACATTTGTTCAGGGTATCAATTCTCGTTCTATGAAACTATGAAATGAAAAGTTTTTGTGTGTAATATCATATGGTGCCACCATACCCTTTGCTATGCAAAAACTTTTTCATTTCACAGTTTCACAGAACGAGAATTGAGCCCCTGTTGTTTGTGTACACTTTTAAATATTCCAGATTTAGTCTTGTTTGTACATTTATTTATCGTACTAACTTTTTAGGGCGGTAGAAATCAAGCCCCCACTGAATGAAAAACTAAATTAAGTCCCCAAAATTACGAACTCGATTTATTATGTTATTAATATTATATTCCAATGTGAAAATAAAACAAAACAAAGGAGCTAAGTGAACAACAAATAAACACTTCAGTTCTACACTGCAAGTTTATTTATTTATTTATTTATTTTTATTTTCAATTCTATACACAAAAGATATAAGCCTATTACCTCGATCAGATCTCGAAAAGCTTAAACGGTTATAAAGATAAGATGGCTGACGGTTGTACACTATTTTGTGCAAAAATATAAGCACCCTTGTTTTCAACAAATCATTAAATTGGATACCATATAATTTACCTGTAAATGGTGATACAGATGCAAATCTTTTTATGTCATACACATACCAAATGATGCTTCTAAATATTGTGTCTAGTTTCCGATTACTTGCGGCGTCACAACTAGCAAATAACTCACATCCATATAAGAGAATAGGAATTAAATAGGTTTTAGCGAGAAGTGATCTTATCCTGATAGGAGTACAATATTGCGTTGGCCATAATGTTCTAAGCATTGAATATGTTCGTCCACATGCGTAATTTATATGGTTGGACCACGAAAGATTTTTGTTAAAAAAAACTGCAAGATTTTTGGCTGAAGATACTATCTCTATTCGTTTATTATTGAGGTGAATATAAGGTATGATGTTAATTGTAGGACGCTTTTGAATGACTAGGCATTTGGATTTTTGAGGATTGACACTTAATCCATTAGCGGTAGCCCATCGCAATATGCATTCAAGCTCAGCATTCAGTGTTTCAATTCATTGTTCAATTTCGGATGAGTCACAGCTGATGTATATTTGAACGTCATCAGCATACATTCTTATTTTACAGAAATTAAGTTGGTTGGGAAGATCATTAGCATATAACGAGAATAGTAGTGGCCCAACAATAGACCCTTGTGGCACACCTCTTACAACTGGTAGCAAATTAGACTTTTCATTTGAATTTTGCACATACTGACACCTTTTTGAGAGGTATGCTGATATCAACTGCGTAGCGGTAGAAGAGAACATAAACATATTTTTTAGCTTGTAACACAAAAGGTTATGATCAACTGAATCGAAGGCTTTAGAATGATCTAAAAGTACTAAAAAAATAGTTTTTCGTGAATCTATTTCTTTTCTTATATCTTCTGCAACATCTACAAGTGCAGTTATGCAACTTTGATTACTACGGAAACCAGATTGTTTGTCACTTAACAATTTTTGATCACTTACAAAAATTCCTGTCTGCTTCTGGATGATTTTCTCAAATATTTTAGACATGAAAGGTAATATGGCAATAGGTCTGTAATCCGATTTATTTTTTGGAATAGGTATGACCTTAGCCTTTTTCCAATTTGAAGGATAGCAACTAGTGGTAAGAATTGTGTTAATAATGTGAGTTATGAATGGCAGTAACTTTGGCAAGAGTATTTTAAAAAATCTTGGATGAATATCATCTGAACCAACAGCATTAGACTTAATGGACATGCAGCTTGTAAGTACCTCATATTGCTTCACACAACTAAAAGAAAAGTTGTAAGAGGATTCGTTGCTGTAAGCATGGTAATAACTTATATCAGCTTCGATCATAGGAATGTTTATAAACTTTTCGTTAATATAATTTGGATCAAAATGACTAGCTTCATTATTTTTCAATTTTCCTATACCAATTTCTTTAATGGTTTTCCAGGTTTGCTTCGATCCCACTGCCGCACCAAATCTTTCAGCATAAAATTTGGACTTTTCCTGCTTTATTATTTTATAAACTTCCTTTCTTGCAACACAATACTCTGTTCTTAAATCTGTGGTTCTAAACAGCTTCCAACGTGAATAGGTAAGGTCTCGATATTTAATTAGTTGCTTAATTCTTGTCGAAATCCATGGATTTTTTGTTTGATTTATATTTTTGGTTTTAAGTGTTGATTAAACAAATGAGACATGTTATTCAAAGAACGATAATTGGTCTTCCGCAGAATTGATGTAATATATTTCATTCCAGTTAACACAACAAACATCTAGTTCAAGTGCATTGTAGTTTATATGTGCCAAATCTCGAAATGTGATTGAGTATGGTGAGACTTGCAATTGAAAGTTGCAGGTCATGTATAGAAGATCATGTTTGGAAAAACAAGGTGCGAGTAGTTGATCGTATAGTAAGACCTTATTTAGATTACAAACAAAGGCAAGATCTATTCAGGTACTACTAGATGAAGTAAAGTGCGTAGGTGTAGTTGTATTAATTGGTGAAAGTCCAAATGGAGTCATGATGTCAACTAAGCTACTATCATTTAAAAGATTCCAATTAAAATCACCCACAAGAATGACTTCATTATAAAGAACCGATAGATCTCTCCAAATGTTACAAAATTGTTCAATAGATACGTTATTATTTGGCCTATACAGACTTCCCACCAGTAATTTTCTTCCCTCTGATAAAATTTTAAAAATTTTTTGAATATTCAGACACAATTTTTTACAATTTTATTACACGTTAGATTATAAATAATTTTTTCTGGATTAGGAATATGAGAATAACTAGATGCTTTATACTATGACAGCTGCAATAACATGTGGAAGTTTATGGGTTAATTACTCGTATAATTTTGTATGTGTAAATATAAATACTTATATTCTTACATAAATATAAATTATTATATTAAATTGTCATTCACTTGTCTATTATTAGCTGGCGTTAAAATTAAATTTTATTTTAACTGTTATTAATAAAAGGTGAGTCTTAAACGATAACTTCAAATACATACGAATAAATACATACATACACACATACATACCAATACATACAAATTATGCTCATATTAAACCAGTAGCAATAAATTTGTTTAAAAAACTATTAATTATTATTGTTTTTTTTTTAATAATATCAATTATTGCTATTGTAAGAGAAAAGTTGATACAAATTTTTTTAAATAATTCAAAAAGTCTTTATGCTTACGTAGAAAATTCAAATTAATTTCTTAATCAAAACTTGAAGTTGAAAAACATAACTCTTCTTCGGTTTTTATTCAAAGCAAAGTGGTACGAAGACTGTGTGATGTGTGTGATGATAAAGCAGCGTATGTCAACTTAAGTTGTACACAAGTAATTATAGGCTCTAGTAAACTAAAAAATATTCAGCAAATAATTTTCAAATATGTTTAGAAATAACAACATGTTGTGTGTTTAAAAAAAATTAAATAATTTGGAATTAAGCAAACGTAAGTCAGCATATTGCGTTAGTGCTGAACGCTTTTTGAACATAAATAGACGTTACGTTAATATTCCATTAAAAAAATCGGAGTGGGTCCATCTTATTTCAGAAGTTTTTGAAATCCAAGTAAAGGATGTTTAAATAAATAAGCAATATGGCATTAATAACTCAAAATCGTCATAAATGAACTTACGCGGTTGCCCATGAAAACCACCGAAATATAGTTGCTATATGCAAACACTTTAAAGATAGTGGTTTTACCGAATATCCTTAGTAAATAATTATTTACTAAAATTATTTCAAAACATTTTAAAAACTTACAAAAATTTCAACTGTTTTCTTTTTTCGAAATTTTAATTTCTAATGCATACAAGTATAAGTGTCTTAACATGTCAAAACGGTGTTACACACACTCCACTTGACAGTTCGCGCGTAGTAGATAGCATAACTTGTTGGAATTGGTATAAACTTGTTGTACAACCAACTTAGAATAATCTAATCAAATGCATCAAATATGTTAGCAAATGTACGTGTAAAAAATATCAATATGCTACCACCTCACCTCTTAAGAGGTTTACTTTGTAAATTTAATTTACATAACATTAAACACTTTGCAAAAAAAACAATTAAGCTGTAGGCCAAACGTATGCAAGTGAATACGTTAATTTCAATATTGCATCATGAAGTATTGTATCAGTGAACATTAAGCCAAATAAATGTGTCTAAATGTTCTAAAAAAAAATGTTATATAAAACAGTTTCAAGTTCATGACGTTAAAGTGTTCAATGCGATGTTAAATGTTCATTACCAATTTGTCAACCGACAATATGACTTATATGTATGTACTTGTCGGCGTAAAACTAAATTATTATACGAAAACTTCCATACGTGTTTTGCATACAAGCTGTATACTTAGTAAATTGTAGCGTTAAAAAAGTATTGACAACAACCAATTGTTTTGATTTTATTTTTATTGGCGGAACTAAACCCAATGCCTCATTCAAATTCATTACAAGAATGGAATATAGATGTGGAAAATTAATAATTTTATTGCTTATTTTATTTGTTACTAGCCAAACCCGGCGCGCGTTGCTACGCCCCTTAATGAATCGAAATGCACTCTGAATTTTAATTGAATATCAAGTGCAAAAACCTAAAAATTATAATTTTTTTTATGGGCGTGGCATTGCCCACTCTTCTAATCACGAAATTGTAAAGTCATAACAGCTCAATATGTGTGCAAAGTTTCAGAAGAATCGGACCAGTGCAAGTACCTCAAAATTTTAATTGTTTTTATGGGCGTGGCCCTGCCCACTTTTCTAACCACGAAATTATTAAGACATGACAGCTCGATATGTGTGCAAAGTTTCAGAATAATCGGTCCAGTGCAAGTACCTCAAAATGATACCTATTTTTTATTGGCGTGGCACTGCCCACTTTTCTAATCACGAAATTATTAAGTCATGACAGCTCGATATGTGTGCAAAGTTTCAGAAAAATCGGTCTGGTGCAAGTACCTCAAAATTATAACCTTTTTTTTATGGGCGTGGCCCTGCCCACTTTTCTAACCACGAAATTATATGGTTATGACAGCTTAGTATGTGTGCAAAGTTTCAGAAAAATCGGTCCAGTGCAAGTACCTCAAAATTAAAACTTTTTTAGGGGCGTGGCCCCGCCCACTTTTCTTATCACAAAATTATTTAGTCATGACAGCTCGATATGTGTGCAAAGTTTCAGAAAAATCGGTCAGGTGCAAGTAGCTAAAACTGATAACTAATTTTTATGGGCGTGGCCCCGCCCACTTTTTTCCACCCATAAGCACTCCCTGGTATGTGTACAACAACTTGCCAAAGTTTGAGTCCGATCGGTTTTACAGTTTCGGAGTCTATAGCTAACACACACACACACACACAGAGTTTCACTTTTATATATATAGATTAAATCATTTGTTAAAATGCAAGAATTTGAGAGATTATTTCTCTTGCCACCAATACTTTGTGTGCGCATTTAGGTTCGGGATCATATTTTTGTCTGCTGAAAAAAATGCTTGTATCAAACCTGTTATTCTTAATTGAAAACTTAAAATTTAACCAACCTTTATAAGTATGTATGCAAAAAATTGCTGCACCAGGTAAAGGTTTCATGGTAAACGAAGCAACAGTGTTGCTTTAAAGCCTTAAATTTCCTTCTAAATTACATTTATAAACGTTTAAAAGTTAAAATGAGGTAATGCTAAATATTTTTGTAATCTTAGAAATTTCGAGCATGGTTCCGGTACGTATTAAAATAATAGCTGCTTGTGTTTACCGTGTATCTTTTCTTTGAATATACCAGATTTTTTGTAATAAAGTGACGTTTAATACACAACAAAACTTGCAAAATGAATAAAAAATATTCCGAAAAATTTTACAAGGAGTGCACTAGTGGGTATTGAAAATATTTAAATAATGGATAAGATAAGGCAAACATTTTAAATGCATCATAAACGCAAAATTTTTTATATTAAATGCTCACACAAAAAAAAACCATCTTAACGTAATTTGATTAATATGAAAACTTAACAACAGGAGTCATTATTGTGTATGTCTTTAGCAGTACCTACATAGTTCAATTTCTATTGTATATTATTTGTGAGGAGTCTGCAAAACTCAATTTGAATAACACTCAAAGAAATATTTTTTTAACAACTTTTCTTTGTTTTTTAATTGATTTTTCATTTTCAAATAATTTTAAGGAATTCTTTTTGATTAAACAACACAGTCATCGTTTTTAGGGAGACCAACGAATGTAAGTTTAAGTTAAATACATTTTTTCAATAACTTAATTAGTAATGGAGTAGTGATTAGTAGTAGCGGTGTTAAAATATTTCTTTTTTTCGGTTTATTTATATTTAAAACTTCATGGGTCTGCCTAGACTCACTAATAGTAAACCTAACTCGTATTTGTTACGAAAATGAGTTTTACAGGGATTTCAACACATAAATACACCTCGACACAATAATTTAACGCAAAAGCATCTAAAATAACAGTTTTACTAGTAAATTTACATTATGATAATACAGTTTCTATAATGTTTTCATCTTCTCCTGTAAAGTAGCATTTATTTGAGTTAGGGCCTTTTTACCTGTGACCATCCATATACAAAAAATAAAATAATAATTACTTCTTTTTGTTAAACTTGAGATTACTTTTGTTTAAAAAAAAAATGGGTAGTTCTTCAGGGTAAATGTATAAATTATGTAAACAAGAAGCAATTTCAAAAAATAAATTACAAATTGAAAAACTATTTTGTAAAGAAGGCGGGAAATAATTTTGACAAAAAATTTTTTAAAATATTATACAAAAAAAATAATAAATTCTACACATATACACAAACTAATACATTACAAAAATAAAAATAAATAATAATTACTATAATAATATTAGAATCATGTGAATGTATTTTTTGCACGCTCCCTATTATTAATATTTCTTTAAAAAAATTAAATTAGTTTAAAAACATCTCACTTTAATTTTTCTGGCCTATAAACACTTAATATTAGTTTTTGCGTAATTAAAAAACAAGTAAGAGCACTATATTCGGCTGTGCCGAATCTTTTATACCCACCACCAATTTTGTGTACATTTAAAGCACAATATTTATTATTTTGTTAATCGCTATGGAATAATCTTTTTTCAATAAAATATGTATCACTTTCTTTGCAGAGGGTGCTTAAATTTTAAGGGCCCATGTTGAAGGTGAACTACACCTGGTCTTTAAATTTGTTTTCTGCATTTCACTTGACATTTCTCAATCTCAAACTTACTCAATTTGATCCGTGGAAAGATACGCAAATGAGCAACGCTTTAAAGTTATTCAGGTTTTTTATAAAAATGGGCGTTTCAATCAAAATGCATTTTGTGCAGTTCGTAATTCTTTTGATCAACATAATAGTTCAAATTCGTCCACAATCGGGAGAATTGTTAAAAATATTTAAATTTCTGCAAAACATGTCTGTATAAAATGTTAGAAAATCTGTGAATGCCTTCTTAGTTCGTTGAATTGGAACCATAGTGTGGCAAAAGAGCAGTCAACCTCGACTCATCATCATGCCCAACAATTGAGCATCAACATTGTCATTGAAAATTTGGGTCATCAGATAGAGGAGTGGCGCCAAGGATGGGGGGGGGGGCATATGGCCGATATTTTGTTAAATACATAATTGAACTACATATACAAATATTATAATTACAAAAAGAAATAATAATAATATCCTAAATAATTTGTGTTTTATTTAAATTCAACATAAAATTTAACCACCCTTTATAACTTCGATATGCTACTAAAATGCTTTTGTAAGTGTAGTCTTTCAATGAAAGTGGGCGTTAAAGTAGGCATGTCAATAAAGTTTCTGCTAATAAATACAACTTAGATATTTCAATATAGTCCTTTATTTTCCCAAAAACTTTATTAATAGAGAATTTACATGAATTTAAGATAAACCGTTATATAGGAGGTAGGCGTTAAAGTGGGCGTGTCACAACAATCACATTGAATAGAAGGATATACGTAGCAAATTTGATCATCATACCTCTAATTTTGGCGGTTATATGAGCTTTTAAATTGCATTAACGTTAGATAACGTGAAAAGTGGGCGTTATAGTAGGCGTGTCAAAGTTATTTTTGCGAATGATTACAACTTAGGTGTTTCAATATAGCCCTTTATTATTCCAAAATCTTTATTAATAGAGAAATTATATGAATTTTAGGTAAAACGTTATATGGGAGGTGGGCGTAAAAGTGGGCGTGGCACATTGATTTTCCGTTACAAAAAAGCCACTCACCAAAAAGCAGAGTGTGCAAAATTTCAGAGTCGTACATCCAATTTTGTTGCTTTTATGACGATTTTGTTTTTAAATATACCGAAAAATACACTGTGCGGTATAAATTTTCGTTCATTTTGATCGATAACTCCTCTCCTAATGCATAGATTTAGACAATTTAGACAACATGAGTCTACGTTAATGCGTTTGGACATAATTCCATTTTATTCGATGTTCGAAGTACACAGTTTTTTCGTTTTGGATATTTCGATGTGTTACAAACGGAATGACAAAATGAATATACCCTCACCATTTTTTTGGTGGCGGGTATAAAAATAAAATAAATAATTTTGTGGCAACACTGATTTAACTTTTAAATTCCAGACAGACGAAAGGGTGATAATAATATGTTGTTGTATGTGTCAAAAAAGAAAAGAAAATGAGAAGAAATAGAAATCTTCACTGCTAATTATGATGAATTAAATAAATAAAAATTAATATATTAAAAAGTAATTTTAAATAAAACAAAGTATTCCTTGATTTTGAATTGTTTTTAAAAAGTTTAATGAAAATCAAGGTAGATGAATTAATTATTATTAATATGCCTTAATGAAAATGTTATCACATTTTTGAATGGGTTAGAATTGTTTTTGAATTTTTTGAATAATTTTTTTTTTATTTTTGTTAATAATTTTGTTTTAATTCATTCTTAGATGTTGTTTTCTAAGAAGGTACAAGTTTGTTCTATTTTCATGTTCGGGTCATTATTTCTACAACAAAAAAAAAATTTTGACTTGCATATAATAGTTTTTTTCATTACATATTTTGTGTTTTTTTTCTTAGCTATTTGTTTTTGTTGTGTTTTATTTTTTTAACTTTCAAAACAACGAACAAGACGATAAAGACAATTAAATTACTTTTTTTGGATTTTATTTTATACCGACCAATAGAAATACTTTTACGATATTTATTTTACACTTGGTTTATCACTTTTGGCAATCAGATCTAATATATTTTGTTTGCTAAAATTAATATAAAGAAAACTTATTTACATCCAGTTTTTTTAATGCCGGACGCCTTGTCAAATATGAATAAAGCAATATCTGGTTAAAGTTTTACATACGTACACGCAAAGAAAAACTATGGTTACGACATGATCACGACGACGGTCATACTACAGTTTTTATAACAATAATTGATTATCGAAAACTAATAACATCTACTTTTTATTAAGTTTAATCATATATTTCGCCGCAAAAATCAAGCTCGTGTTCGAGTTTTATCATTTAATGTATACTTATCAAAAAAAAACCTTCGCTATGGTTGCCCTTTAAAAATAGTATGATATACACAGAATTATGACTACAAAAATGCAAGACTAAAATGAAAAGTATTTAAAATTGGAAATAACCAGTAAGTGATATGTAAAACAACAGTATCAGCGATCGAGCTATGCTATTTTGAACCTACCACCAAAAAAAAATTATGCATTATACATATGTATATTTATTTTGTCATTTCTATAAACCTATAAAGTATATATATTTTCTGAGTCCCAGTTTAAGTTCACGATGTTCTAGCCATGTCCGTCCGTGTGTTGAAAGCACGATAGGACTCGAAAAAAAAGTTAGGCGGATCGTACTTTGCCATAATGTCTCCAAAATATTGGTATTGAAAATAGATTAAATCGGTAAATTAGTAAAAGAGTTAAAGCTTGTAATGAAAGACTAGTTCAATAAAGCTTCAATGTATAGCGATAAAATTTTTCAAGTATATTTCTTGACTAAAAAAATATGTTTAAATGCTTAAATCCATAAAATTTCAAAAATAATTTTAGATAAAAATGTACGAAAATTAACGCCGAACGTCAGAAAACTGTTAAAATTAGATGTATGATTCTGAAAAAGCTTTTTTGTCCAAAGATTTGTAATAATGTAAAACGAAAAAAAAAATGAAGTAGTGAAAATTGGTTCGAGCTCAGACTGAAAGTCATATGGACGACAGAAAAGGTCTATTTTTGATATTTTTTGCACTGTTTGTATTTTTTTTGTTTATGAACTTAGATTTTTTAAATTAGGGACTATTGATTCCAAAAAATGTTATCAGTGACTCAAAAGGTACTTTTTCGTAATTTTATAGTACTCTGCGTATTTTCTACGTTTACGAATATAGATTTTTATACCCTTCACCTGTGGTGCACAAGGGTATATATAGCTTTGTCATTCTGTTTGTAATTTCTACAATTTTCATTTCCGACCCCATAAAGTATATATTTTCTGAAAGCTTATGAATAGAGGAGTCGATTAAGCCCTGACCGTCTGTCCGTCTGCCCGTCTGTCCGTGTGTTGGTTGAAATCAACTTTTAGAAGCAACTAGATGTTCCTCAGATCTGTATATGGTATCAATCTCTTGGAAATATCCAGGAATGAATCGCTATTGAAATTCAGCACAATCGCCCCATAACTTTCTGAGATATGAGCAAAAAACCACGACCACCTCGTTTTTTTACACAATTACAACAACATGCATACATACATACATGCAAAAAACATGCCAAAAAAAAATTACAAAAAAAAAAATATATTAAAAATAATAATAAAAATTACAAAAAAATTTCAAAAAAAAATTTTAAAAAATTTTTTAAAAATGTTTGTAAAAAAATTTTTTAAAAAAATTTAAAAAAAAAATATAAAAAAAAAATAATAAAATATAAATAATATCTAAAATAAAATAAGATAAAATTTTTTTGGCTCAGCTTGGATTTGATGCCACATTTAGTCTAACCAGTATATACATATGTATTTTATATGAGATGAATGGTTATACAAACAATTGTTATTGCATGACTACACGTTGTGAAGGGTATATAAGATTCGGCACGGCCGAATATAGCACTGTTACTTGTTAAAATTTGGGATTATTCATTCAAGTTGAGATTAAAAAATGTAGGCAACCAAAGGTACTTTTTCGAATTTTTGTGGTACTGTTTTGCATTTTTATGGTGCTATTTGTATGTTATACATTTCTTTAGCTAGAATTTTGCGAATAGGGATCCGAGATAAGACAAAAAATTTTGGTCGACCAAAAAAGGTAGTTTTGCGAATTTTTTTGTTACTTTTTTTATTTTCTACGTTTAACGTTTATGAATCTAGATTTAAAAAAAAGATAGACTATTGATCCAGTTAAGATGATAAATATATTGGGTATTTAAAAAAAATACTTTTTTAGATTTTTATGGTACTTTTTGTATTTTCTACGTTTATGATACTGGAAACTCGAAACTATTTAATTGATTTGAGAATAGACTGCAACACTTGCATTTTTTTGTAGTTTATTATACTTTTTGTATTTTTAACATTTATGAACATAGATTATTTAATTAGTAACTATTGATCCGCGGTGAGACTCAAAATGTTATGGGCGGCCAAAAAGCACATTTTTCTCATTTATATAGTATTTTTTGTGTTTTAAAATATACATAGATAGAATTCTGAAATTAGGAACTATTAATCCAAGTTAAGTTTGAAAATTATATAGAAGCACAAAATATTATTTTTCTTATTTTTTAGTCATTTTGAAATTTTTAAAATATGTAAAAAATTATTTTAGTTGACATTATTATTACTATGGTTGTATTTTTTTTTTTATTAATTCGGCTTGAGGTCAATTATTGAAAATTATTTATAAATAAATTGAAAAAATATACATATTTAATAATATTTTTTTTTTAATTTACTTATTTTCAATATTTTTCCCCAATCTTTCCATCAAACTTTGTTGATCATCTTTAGGGGATAATTATTTTTGAAAATAAAATTTAACGTCAGTTATTATGAATATATAAGTTTTAAATATGAACACTCAGAAGCATTAATCTTGCCTGTTGTAATTATGTGTTATAATTTTATTCAAAATTATAGAAGTAACTCCAGTAATAAAAAAATAAAAAAATGTCAAATACGCATATATTTTTATTTTTGTGTGTTCTATTAAACAAAAAAAAAAATAATAATCTGGTAACAATGAATGTTAAGCAAAGTTGTGAAATACCTTGGTATCTCTTTGAAACAAATAATTTGTTTAAAACCTATTACATACATTAAGGCAATATTTAAATATAATGCTAATCAGCGTTGCCAGAAGCTTTGTGAAGAAAATCATTAATAGTCAAAATAAAAATCATAACTTGAAGAAAAATGCTTCTTTCTTAAAAATTGTAATTTATTATTTTCTATATTTTGATATTTATATGTATTACGAGAACTGTTTCGAGAAATTGTTTTAGTTAAAGAATAATTTAGTCGGTTATTTTACCCTTCACAGGGAGTGTTAGAATATATAGGCTTGTTAATGCGTGTGAAATTTCTACAAAATTTGTTTGTAACCCTATAGAGTATAAATTTTCAGAAAGCTTATGACTAGGAAAGTCTGTGTAGCCAAGTTGGTCTTTCCGTCTATGCGTGTGTATGTATCCCCCAAACATCGCTAAGGCCCATGTGGTATAAAAATTTGGGAATATCTTAGAGCAGAAAAATCGCCCCATAAAGTTCTGACTGAAAATCTAGACAATATCGTATTTTTACAACGCATTAATACAAACTGGATAAACGTAGGTTCGAATCAGAGTTGAGACAAAAAAAAATTTATTTATTTATTTTACATACATTCATAAACTAAATTTATAGTCTTGCAATGGGACCTTTTATAGCGAATTAAATCATTATAAATATAATGAAAATTTTATGTATGTATGTATGTACATAGTAAAGTTATACTTAAATTATATTTAATTAAATCCGCAAACAAATACAATATATGAGTTACGGTTGGTAGTCTAATGGTTATGTCCCTGAATTACAGAACCGAAAGAAGCTAGTTCAAATCACGGGTAGGTCAAATTTTTTATTCTTATTGTTTTCTATTTTTATTTTTTTTTTATCAATACATATGTACATACATCACCTTATTTCATAATTTTACGATAAGTTAGTAAACAACTGACATATGGGAAGCAGCAAAATTCAAAATCGTGACGTGAATATGGGAAATTTGAAAATTCTTATTAGAATCTCTATACCATAAGCACAGCAAACTCGATCGTTCGAGTGAAATTTCGATCGATATCGAATGCCGTAATTCGGCCTCAGATATGGCATTGGAAATAATAAAGCCAAATGATGTATAACATTAAATCTGAAATCTAGGCTAAGTTATGCAGTGGTCAATATATCTACGAACAAGATGGTGAAGGGCATTTTCAGATTCGGCATGGCCGAATATAGCACTCTTACTTGTTTTATTTAAAAACATACATGATGTAATTGAATATAAACTGCCAGCAGTTGAGTCGGCATAATCGAAAATATTGTTTAAAAACACAATTTAATAGCATTGCTAATTGTAAATGAATTTATTTTAAATATCAACTTTAATTACCTATACACTTCTTTCCTGTTATTTTTGAAAACAAGATAATCTTTTTGAAGTTATTATATTCGTAAACATCAAGAAAAAAACCATTAAGAAATAAAGAAAATTGATGACATATTTGCATTGCTTAAATTGGGTCCACCCAAGGCATATTTATTCATCAGGTAATTGCAGTTCGAAGAGATTTTTTTTGTTTATATTTTTTATATATGAAGTTTGACATATGAAATAAATTAGAAAAGAGAGAAAATTGTTTTTTATTTATACATTTTGACAGCTGAAATTTAAAATAATTGATGAAAAAAATAATCAGCTGGCGAATCAAGAGTACCTGATGAATAAATATGCCTTGGGTCCACCTTTAACAGCTTTATATTTATAATGGTAAGCGTGAATCTGTATACAGATTCGTAAACGCCACGATCATTTAATAAAGATAATTCTCTTAAAACCTTTTTGTTTTATTTACAACTAACATTGTGCGTTTTGTTTGGACCAGCCTGTACATGTAGATATAACTTCCATATGGTATTGCCAAATTCTTTTCGACTTAAAATTATGCTTATTCTTATATTTTATTTAATCTATAATTAAAACTTAACCTTACATTCAATTTACTTGTCCTTAATATTAACGACAGTTGTTGGTTTTAAATTATTTCTGATGGAGCTTTCAGCATCTTTTTGCATAAGGAAATCCTCCGCATTCCATGCTTGAACTTCAGTGGTACCCAAAATTAAATAAACTAAATTACCAAGAAAGAAAATAACAGCGGCAATGGCAAAAACAATTTGCCATTGGGAACGATCAGACTGTGTTCAAAAATAAAATTATTTATAAAAAAATATGGGATACCGAAAACAAAATGAAAAAAGCTTACCGTATCTGAGACAACAACACCCACTATCAAAGGAGATATTATGGGCATAAAACTAGCCGCAGTATTAATAATTCCCATTAAAATACCAGCATGATTGGGTGATAAATCTATGGTATTTAAGCTACTGCCTAAAGTGACTCCACTATTTACACCCACCAATACAGTCATCAAAACAATGGCCAAAGTTTTGTGATTAACATCCAGGAAACCAATAGCTATCAAGCCTGCTGCTGGTACAAAAAATGCTACGCTGTTAATGGTCTTACGTATGGTAGTAAGACTTATAATATGACTACGTTGTAACATATCTGCCAGCAAAACATATACATACGACATGCCCCACATGGCTAAAAATGGTAGGGCCGAGAACAGGGCATTACTTTTAATCTGCATGTTTAAAACACCATTGATGTAGGAAGGAATTTGTGTTTGCAATGTACTTAGGCCGTAGGCTTCTGAACAACGTACAATTAATACGGCCATAAAAGGCACGGACAAATATATTGCTTTCCAGGGTACAGGAATCTTCGTTTTATGAAAAGTTTCCGAATGTTTTAAAGATGATTCAATATAATGTTTTTCGGCTTCAGAAATAAATCTAGATTCGGTAGCATTATTAGCGCTAAAATTCCACCATAATAAACACCATGTAAAACACAAGCCAGCCGACACATAGGAAATTCCTGGCCAACCTAAAGGACCTTCAGCAATAAGGCCGCTTAAACCCAAAGCCAAAACACTGCCACATTCAACACCCGTTTGACTTAGAGCACCCAAGCGATTACGCTCCTCTGCCGGAGACCATTTGGCTATGTGCTCAAAAATGCAGGGAAATAAAGGTCCCTGGCATAAACCCTGTACAAAGCGAATCACACAAAATGCCTTCCAACCACCCCAAACAACGCACCAGGGAGTAAGAGCACTGAACACAGCAGATAAGAAGGTTGAGATACCCATTGTTACTTTGGCGCCAAAACGTTTACTTAATGCACCTCCAGGAAACTGAGTTATCACATAACCCCAAAAGAAACTAGAAAATACATAAGAAATTTCCTTGTCATTCCAATCAAATTCCTAGGGATTAAGAAAAATTATAGATTTTAATTGAAGGAAAAAGTAAAATTTTTTTTATTTGTTGAATTACCTGAAAATCGGGATTCGTTGTTGCAGCATTTGTCATGGCCACTACTGCAACGCCAATATTAAGGCGACTTATATAATTAACGGTTATATTTAGGAATATTAAAAACACTTGAATGTGACGCACTCCCAAAATGGGTCCTGGAAAGGAAACAATTATTTTAGATTTACTTACTTACTACCTTACTTATTTATTTCTAGACTTGTTTATTAATTCCTGGAAAAATTATAAAATTAATTTTTTTTTATCATATAACACAGTACGACAGTGTTTTTCAGTCGTGAGAAATCGTTATTTGAAATATAAAAAATAATTAAGAAGCATAAATATTTTCAAGTCCATTTTTCTTTATTTTAAACAAGTGCAAAAAGGATGGACTTTAGCTACACACTTGCTGGAAAAGCAGCAGGTGATTTTATATATATATGGCGGCCATTTCATCAACAGTCAAATGATTTTTATTTGGTTTGCTTTGGCATTTTAAGAAGAGTAGACTGACGCCTTAACAACGCCCATAAAAAATTAGTTATCATTTTTAGCTACTTGCCCCTGACCAATTTTTCTGAAACTTTGCACAAATATTGAGCTGTCATGACTACATAATTTCGTGATTAGAAAAGTAGGCGGGGCCACGCCCATAAAAAAGTTATAATTTTTAGGTACTTGCATTTGACCGATTATTCTGAAACTTTGCACACATATTGAGCTGTCATGACTTTATAATTTCGTAATTAGAAAATTGGGCAGTGCCGCGCCCATAAGAAATAAATTATCATTTTCAGCTAGTTGAACTTCACCGATTTTTCTGAAACTTTGCACACATATTGAGCTGTCATGACTATACAGTTTCGTGATTAGAAAAGTGGGCAGGGCCACGCCCATTAAAAAAAGTTATAATTTTTAGATTTTTGCACTTGATATTCAATTTATATTCAGAATGCATTTTTATTAATTAAGGGGCGTAGAAACGCGCGCCGGGCTTTTCTAGTACATACTATATAGAGTTCAAAATGATCATTGGAATAATTACAAACGGAATAACAAAAAAATTTTGCACTACTTCAATGTGAATAACATTTTTCATAACTTCTAGTTTATAAGTGCAAGAGAAGGCATGAGGAGTGCCTTCTCCAAATCAAAATGGCTGCAAAAAATCTTGAACAATTTATGTAAAACAAACATTATTAACTCATGACACATGGGTTTCTTTCCATCTACTATGCATGCGTTCTATGCACTTGTTAGAATAAAGTTTATATTCATATCAACACATGCTCTCCAATGACACGTTAATGTAATAATCATGCATATTTCACTTAAATTGAACCACTTCATCATGGATTGAACTTATGCATTCACTACCTCTTTTGCATGGCCTTTTTTGCTGTGTAGCTTAACCACTTTCATGTGAAAGGTATAATTTATTCAAAATATATACTTCAAAGTACAGTCGAACTTCCATAACTTGAATCACCATTATCCCAAAAAAACTTCGACTTACGAAGACTTCGATTTACAGAATTTTTTGTTGAAATAGAAAAAAAGGTTTTTTATTATGTATTTTTATAAAAAATAGCCTCGAATGGAAAACTACATACTTAAGAATATAAAATAACAAGCATATATATTAACATATGTAATTAAATGTTCAGAAAGAACTTTCTACATCATTTCTTGTTGGCTTCTGAGCAGTTTCTCATGCATGTTTTGGCTTCTAGTTGCTGAAAACTAATCGAGTACTGCTTTGTCGATTTTTTTGAATTTTGGGATCCTAACTCTTTTATAATTATTTCCTTATTTTTGAAAATTGTTGATACCGTGCTTGCCGGGATACCATATTTATCAGCCGCTTCCTTTTTCTTTAATCCATCTTCGACTTCTTTTATAAGTTTATATTTTTTTCAATTGATATGCATTTTAAAACATGTTTAGTTGCCATAATAATTAAAAACAATCGACTTCAACATTTATCATCTAGCCCGAATTATGCATAAAACTGATACTTACGCAAACAAAAAGAAACAAATTTGTAATTACCCGAAAAAAATAAAAATAGCACGTGGACAAACCAGCTTAAAAAACAAACGAGAGTAAAACAAACAACCGATAACTATAACAAAAACCCATTTAAGCAAGCAAAATTCTTCGAGTTATAGAGTTCATGTGTATGTTTTTTGTTCGAGTTATGGAGAACTTCAACTTATGGAAGTTCGAGTTACGGAAGGAAAATTGTATGTGATTTGTTCTATTAACGCTACTGCCAACCAAATTAGTTCGAGTTAGAGAAAATTCGAATTAGAGAAGTTCGAGTTATGGAAGTTCGACTGTATATTTACAAGGTAAATTTTGCGGCCACAAACAAAGATAACAGCATTTTTGTTGTTCAACATTTGTCACTTTTTCTGTTTCTTTTTATTTTTCATTTAAAATATGTTATAAAACGTTATTTTGTTGAAATAAAGTTAAACCAGCCTCAGCTTTATATTACTTGAAGTGGACAAAAATGTAACTATAAACATAATAGAAATAATTTTAAATGTTATTTTTTCAAATCTCCTTACGTCATTTAATTTGTTTAATGAAAATATTAATATACTAAATTATATACCCCCTTACCAGTATAATAATCAGAATAGAATTTAATCAAAACAAACAAAATTCTTTTAATATACAGACATAAATATTTTACTCCATCAAATTTTTTTGATGGCTATTTGAACTTGAAAATCTTATCAATAAACATAGCATGTCATTTGCTTGTCTACTACACTTGTATGCAATTGAAATTATTAAATGGACAATATTAGGTGTGTTTGACGTACATACTAGGGTGATCGACTCGGTTTTACAACCGGTGGAAAACCCGGTTTTTTTCCTCTTTCAGCTGGCGGTTTTTTCTAAATGTTGATTTTTCGAATATCGAATACACCGGTTATTTTATCCGAAAAAGCCGATTTTTTTATTTTTTAAAGTTTATTTTCATATATCTTTGTAACCAATCGTACCATAGAATATTTAGTACGCGAAAAGTTTCCAAAAATCAGAAAATATACATTCTTGAATAATATTGTAAGAAATTTATTTGTTGTTTAAAAAACAAATGTAAAATAAGAAAAATAATTGAGCTTAAATATTATTTTTTTATAGGATATATGCAAACCTAACGTTAAATGTTAAAGGTAATTGCAGCATAAACTTAGCTGATCGATCACTTTTAGGTAAAAAGTGTAGTTACAATAAAGAAAAACCAACAATCTCTCCTTCCAGATCCTAATTTTAATTAGTGGAATTGCGTTTCAATTAAACCATCGAACGAACTAGTTTATGCCTATATTTGTATGTCTGTCAGGGGTATAAGAAGGAATTTTTAAAATGAAATTTTAAAGATTTTTTCTCTAGCCTTTAAAATGTATTTCAAATTACAGAAATAATTTCAAACAAAATACGTTAGTGCATATTAGGGAAATACAAAAATTTATAACAGCCTTATAAAAAGTTTTATTCATTTATGTATTAACTTATTGTATTTATTTATTTTACTTGTAAAGAGTACCTTTTGTCCTTAAATTCAACTAATTAAAACCAAATTAGTCAACTGCATTCATAAATATTGTTATACGTTTGTTTTTAAACCAATTTGTGGACCTCTAACAAAATTTTGTCTGACAATGAAACATAAAGAATTTTTAAATTAGAAATGATACTACTGACTCTTTTATCCAACAAAGTTGTATTTTTATGGAATCTGCAGATTATAATTTGGTAGCCAGATGTAGTTAAAAAATAATATTAGCTTTGTGTGACTGACACGTCCCATTTTTAATTATTACAGACTTCTTTTTTTTTCAAAAAAAATTTGGTCCATATTAAAAAAAAAACTAAATTTAATATAAAGCTTTTTATGAGAAGAGGGCTTTAAAGTAGGCGTATAACCTTAATATTTTGGAATTATACATAAGTATATTGAAATGTATATGCGAGATGTAATCATCATTATAAATCTAATTATATCGGTTTTATGAGCTTTTAAATTTCATTAAGAATAAATTGTTTAAGAAGTAGGCGTTGAAGTAGGCGTATCAAAGTATTTTCTGCTGATCAAATAACTTAAATTTTTAAATATAGTGTCCTTTATTCTTTCAAGATTTTTGTGCACAGAGAAAATATAAGAATTTGAGATAAAGCGTTATATAAGAAGGTGGGCGTGTCATCATAGTTTTCTGTTGTTGCAAGTCTGTGAATCAAAGAGCTATTTGTGGAAATTTTCAGAATCATACATCTAATTTTGTCAGTTTTTAATTTTAATTATAGGGAAAAGGACGCTGTGCGGTATAAATTTTCGGACATTTTCATGGATAACTCCTTTCCTAATATATACTTTTGAGCAATTTTCAGGTTAAGATAATTTTTACTTAAGAAATATACATCAGAAATTTCATCGCTCTACATCGATGCGTTTAGACACAATAAAATTTTATTTGATGTTGGAAGGGCATGGTTTTTTTGACCTACTCTTTAGCTATAACTCTCTTCCTTATATTCCAATTTAGCCCA
Organism: Phyto melanocephala; assembly: GCA_941918925.1. NCBI lineage: Eukaryota > Metazoa > Arthropoda > Insecta > Diptera > Rhinophoridae > Phyto > Phyto melanocephala. The sequence goes on from OW799237.1 coordinate 113,848,109, forward strand.
TTTTCAATACCAAACAAACCCTGTTAGGTTAGGTAGAACAGGCAGCTGCTGTGCAGCTCACTTGGGTCCATTATATTGATCCCTTTGTGATACCTGAATAGAAAAGTAAGAATAGAATAGAAAGGAAGCAGACAAGTCCAGAGTCTCCGGCGGGAATCGAACCCGCAACCCCCAAACTAGCAGAACAGCACACTGCTGACTAGTCCATCGGGGCACCCAAACAAACCCTGTATATAACAAATATTCTGGCCACCTTCCTTTTGCGAGTCGAGCTGTATTCTGCTTTCATAGCTGGATGGTCATAAAATGATACCAGGACTCAGAAAATATATTCTTTATGGGTTGTAAAATAGATATTTTAATGTATTAAAAACGGAATGACAAAATGAATATATCCCCACCATTTTTTTTCGATAGCTGCTGCTTCGTTCTCCGAATTTTAAACAGAATCTCCGTTAGCAATGCTGCTTACTTCAACAAGAGTAAATTTGCGCAATTTCGCAAAAGTACTACCGGTGTCGTTAATACCTTCATAATATATCTCTAAAGTTTTAAGGCGTGAAAAAAGGCATCAGTGTTATGTATGGTTTAATCATCTAAGGCGATAGTGCAGACAGACAGAATTTTTCGTTGCTTTTTTATATCGAGTGACTTGACTATCTTTTTTATATATGAAGTTTGACATCCATTAGGACACATAGAAATTAAAATATGTTTATGTACTTTATATCGCAATAAATGTGAATTCACCCATTTGTTCTGAACAAAATTTTTTCCGGAGAATAACATTTTTTACTGAGAGTTTTCTGCAGAACGATTCACCCATTTAAGAAAATTTGTCCGAAAAAACAAAGCTGCCATATAATATAAAAATGCAAACAGTTGTACAAAGTGGCAGCACCGCTAGCAAACTATGTAAATAAATACAAACGTAAATTATTTCATTAAAATATATGTGAAGAAAATGTCGGATAGAAGAAAACTAAAATTATTATATTTAATTAAGTGCATAAAGTCAATTTGTTTGCAAAAGAAATTTATAAAAAAAAATCGAAAATAAAATGAGTCGTAGTGAGAAAAACCCAGTTTTAAATAATTATTTTTGTATGCACTATTGCTCATGTCATACAAACATTCTCTTCCTGGTTTTTTAATTCTTCTTTTAATTTTTGAGCAATATTTTCATTACATTCCATTTTAATTGTTAATTTTCGGCAAAAACAATGTACTGACACTGCGTGATGTGGCAACCAAATTCAATTTTCATGTAAATATTGAAAAAAAGTGGCATCCCAATTCAGTTTCTTCTAAACAAGAATTAAAATTAAACCAATTCAAGAAAAAACTTTCTGAACAAAATAATCTCTCTCTCTCTCTCTCAAAAGTAAAACATCAAACTCAATATAAAAAAAATTTGTTCTGAACTAAAATTTTATGGGTGAATCCAGCTTAATGTGTGTATTACGAGTAACTGGTAAAAACTAATTTAATTTTCTTAATTTTCTTTCAATTATGTATGTACTTTAAAATAAATTTTGAGTTATTTACCGTTTTTAGTAACGGCTGTCATTTTTGTTTCTTGTATAAATATTGTAGAGAAATAAATAAAAAATAAAAATTATTTTTATTCGATCTTAATTAGGACTTATTGTCAACATTTATTTACAAATTAAATCACAGAGCACACGTCTAAACTACACGATCAAAATAATATATTTGAAATTGAATTTGAATAATGACTGAAGCTAAAGCTTTTGGTTGTTATACTTTTTTAAATATTTGTTTGACAAAATGTGTAACACATAAACACAGTTGCACAATTTGAACGCGATAAACAATTGAATATCAGTCTAGCTGTAGTTAGAATTTGATTAGCCACTTTGTAATGCTTTTATAAATCAAGTTCATCAATTAATTTACTTTAATTTTTAATTGTTTTAATTGTTTGTAATACCGCAAAGATAATTAAAAGATAATTTACGTGTAGTTGACGATACTTGTATTATGGTAGCAAGAATAACTGTCAAAGCCAATCAGTGGTAAAAGAATAGAGTAATTCATTGCGTAATGGAAACATGTTTTAATATTTTCAATAGTGCTTATGTGCTTGAGAAAACTTTATAGTTTTTTGTTCTTTTATGCAAAAAGCACAAATTTATTTGTTCTTTTCTGTTTTCTGTTTTTAGAGGGCAGCATCTTTTACTTTAGTAATACGCTCGCATAAAACTATTGTAGGCAAAAGTATAACCAATTTTCTGATAGATATTTTGCTTTAAGAAGAATAAATAAAGAATCTGTCTTTGAGCTAGTGTTAACGGCCTATATTTGAAACCGCGTAAATCTAAATTCATCGTAATATCTAAGAAAAGAGCTTTGATCTTCACACTCCCAAAGACATTCTTTTAAAATTGACGTGAAGTGATCACATGAACTCAATTGTTGGTCAAACATTTGTAAAGTCACGGGCACTTTAGCTCACACTTAATAATAAGAATTTTGCTGGCTAAAACGTATCAAGACCTTCCTCTGTTGTACGGGTGTTTGTGCAAAATGCGACATAGTAAGTAAAATGAAACTGAATATATTGTTTAATATTATAACATATGTGTACGGATTGAGAAGATTTGATCATGTTTCTTCTGCTTACACTAATCTCTATAGAGTCTCCCTGAAGAGTCTGGTGAAAATTGGTATTCTCAAATATCTGCACAAAAAAATAAATTTACAAACTTCCAAATACATTTCATTTGATATAAGCGAATTTGATGAAATTCACTTTTTCCAATCGCCACGTAACCGAAACATTGTTTTGCCCGAATATCAATGTCTAGTGTCGTACTTAGTGACAGTTTTATGTTCATGCTAATCGTCTTTGGAACAATTTTCCAATAAGTCTACACGCTAATAGTTTCAAAACATTTTTAAAATATTTTTATTTTATCGCTTTTAAATTTTTTTTTTTTTTTTTTTTTGATGATGTTACATTAAGTTTTTTATAAAATGATTTATTAAATCTGTTAATGATTCAAATTTCTTGTAATGTGATACGTTCCTGTGCCATAAGTAAAGGGTGATTTTTTAGCTATTATCTTTTTGGCGACACTGGTTTAAACAGCTAACGCACGTTTCGTGTTTTGTTTCACTCTCAAACATCTTCAGTTTGGTCTATAATTTAACCATGAATCGTCTTACAAACGAACAACGCTTGCAAATTATTGAATTTTATTATCAAAATGCGTGCTCTGTTAAGAAAGTTCATCGCGCGCTTCTTATCGAAAAATTGTGTTCAGCGACGAAGCTCATTTTTGGCTCAATGGGTACGTTAATAAGCAGAATTGTCGATTTTGGAATGAAGATCAGCCAGTAGCATTGCAAGAGCTATTAATGCATCCAGAAAAAGTCACAGTATGGTGCGGTTTATGGGCTGGTGCCATCATTGGACCATACTTTTTCAAAGATGATGCGAATCGTAACGTAACTGTGAATGGTGAGCGCTACCGTGAGGTGATATCCAACTTTTTATTGCCCAAAATGCAAGAGCTTGACTTGCATGATATGTGGTTTCAACAAGACGGTGCCACATGCCACACAGCACGCTTAACGCGAGGTCGGTGAACATTTTATTTCACGTTCGGGACCGGTCAATTGGCCGCCTAGCTCGTGCGATTTAACGCCTTTAGACTATTTTTTGTGGGGCTATGTTAAAGCTCATGTCTCTACACACATGCCCGCTTCAATAGACGCATTGGAAGACAACATTGAAGCATTTATTCATGAGATACTGGCCGAAATGTTGGAAAGAGTATGCCAAAATTGGACTAAGCGGATGAAGCATTTGAGGCGCAGTCACGATTAACATTTGCATGAAATAATCTTCAAACATTAAATTTTATGGACCGTACTATCGATTCAAATAAAGATTTCATGCATTTTTCTGAATTTTTCTCTGTTTTTTTTTTATTTAACTTTCCTATAGGTTTTTAAAAATCACGCTCTATAAGACCCAGGTTGTTATACAGGAAATAAATAAAGACACCTGATGGTTTGGTAAAATTTTATTTCTATTTACAAAAAAATATGTAAAAACTAAATCTAGATTTATATTTAAATAGCTTACGTGCTAACTCTTTACACTAACTTTAGTTTTAATTGCTTTAAAACCATCTTCAATTGTTTTCGAATGATGATTAGAGGAACTTTCAGCATCTTTAGCTGCTTGGAAATCAACAGCATCCCAGGGTTGAGTATCAGTAGTGCCTAAAAATAGGTAAACTAAATTGCCGAAAAAGAAGACGACAGCAGCGCTTATGAAAACAATTTGCCATTGTAAACGACTTGACTAAAATTAGAATTACAACGACCAGTATAAGAATACATTTAAGTAAAATTACTATTATTATTTTAAATTGTCAAAATGTGTTTTTGTCAAATCTTACCGTATCTGAGACAACAACACCCACTATCAAAGGAGATATTAGAGGCATAAAATTCGCTATAGTGTTTACAATTCCCATCAATATACCAGCATGATTTGGTGATAGGTCTATACTATTTAAGGAGCTGCCTATGGTGGCACCACTATTAATACCCACCAAGACGGTCATTAAAACTATAGCCAAGGTTTTGTTGTTTTCATCTAAGAATCCAATGACAATCAGACCAACTGCTGGCACCCAAAATGCTGCGCTGTTAATGGATTTACGTAGTGCGGTAAGACTTAAGAGTTTTTTGCTCTGCAATATATCGGCAACCAAAAAATACACATACGACATGCCCCACATAGCTAAAAATGGCAAAGCGGAAAAGAGGGCATTACTTTTGATTTGCATGCCCATCACACCATTCATGTACGAAGGAATTTGTGTTTGTAAAATACTCAATCCGTAACCTTCAGAACAGCGAACTCCTAGCAGTGCTAAGAATGGTAGAGACAACCATATAGATTTCCAGGGTACAGGAATTTCGGTTTTATGAAAACTCTCCGAGCGTTTTAATGACGATTCTATATAATGTTTTTCTGCATGAGAGATAATTTTTGATTCGGTGGCATTATTGGCAGCTAAAATCCACCACATTATGCACCATCCAAAGCATAAACTAGCCGAGATATATGAAATTCCTGGCCAGCCTAAGGAACTGTCGGCTATAATACCACTCATTCCTAAAGCCAAAACCGTACCACATTCTATACCTGTATAACTTAGAGCACCCAAGCGATTTCGCTCCTCTGCAGGTGACCACTTGGCCAAATGTTCATGTATGCAGGGAAATATAGCGCCCTGACATAAGCCCTGCATAATACGTATAACGCAATACATCTGCCAACCTCCCCAGTTCACACACCATGGTATTAAGGCACTCATCATACCCGACAAAAATGTTGAGATAGTCATGATTATTTTGGCCCCAAAACGCCTACTGCTAACTCCGCCTAGAAATTGGGTTAAAACATAACCCCAATAGAAGCTGGAAATCACATAAGAGATTTCTTTCTCACTCCAATTAAATTCCTGCAAAAAAAAGAAAACATTTTACTTTTATTGTAAATTAATTATTATATATACTTCCGTAGTTGTTCTAAATTAAATTTATTCATAAAAATCGTTAAAGATTTAAAAAAGGTTTATTTTTGTTACTATTGTATACTATTTTTGTGTCGAGGTATAATTGTGTAAAATGTATTTTAATCACTGAAAAACTCAATTTTGTTAATAATAGGAATTAGGGCCTTTCTACCATCGGTGACCATCGATATATTTACTAGACGTCTGCATGGCTGTACTCAAAAGCATTCGTTTGCTTTATACCCGCCACCAAAAAAATTGTGGGGGTATATTCATGTTGGCATTCCGTTTGTAACACATCGAAATATCCATTTTGGACCCCATTAAGTATATTTATTCTGAATCGGGGTTTCATTTTATGACGATCTAACAATGTCCGTCCGTCTGTTGAAAGCACGATAGAGGTCGGACCGAAAAAGCTAGGTGTGTAAAATTTTTCCAGAAAAATTCCTTTACACAAAGTTGGTTTTGTTTGGAAAATGGGCTAAATCGGAATATTAGGAAGAGAGTTATAGCTCGTAATGCAAGAGTAGTTCAAAAAAACCGTGTCCTTCCAACAACGAATAAAATGTAATTGTGTCCAAACGTATCGACGTAGAGTCATGAAATTTCAAAAGTATATTTCCCGAGTAAAAAAAATATTTTGCCTTAAAAATTGCTAAAATCCATGAATTAGGAAAGAAGTTATAGATCAAATTTATGAAAATTTATACCGTGCAGTATATTTTTCGGTATATTCAAAATTTAAAAAAATATAATAAAAATTTTGCAACCATTGCTTTTTGGTCGAAGGCTTTGTACTAATGGAAAATAAATGTTGCACGCCCACTTTTACGCCCTCATACCATATAACGCTTTATCTTAAATTCATATTATTTCTTTATGAATAAAGATTTTTAACGAATAAAGGACTATATTAAAATATCTCTATTTTTTTTTATTAGCAGCAACTTTATTGACACGCCTACTTTAACGGCCACTTTCATTGAAAGACTAAAATTACGAAAACATTTTACTAGCATATCGAAGTTATACAAAGAAACTTACTTGTTTTAATTAAAAACCATTTTCGTTTGGGTGATTATGTATCTTATGTCACCCTTAAGTATATTGTATCTTATCAAAGCTAAAAAATATTTACTCACTGTAAAATGATATTAAGTTTAAAATATTTTCATTTTACTATTTTAAATCTATTAAATAATTTACTTTGCTTATTTTGCATTACTAATTGTAATTCAATTCCGATACTCGATTATCGATATCCTGCACGGCTTACGCGACATAAAGAAATACTTTTCTTTTTAATTGTTGCGTTAATAAATTTTGTAAGTAAAGTTTCAAGCTGAAGCTGTTGAATATTTAGAAAATTACATTTGTATGCAAATGCATTAAAAAGACGAAAATAAAAACAAATGAAAAATTGATGTGCAAACACTTCTTATTTTACAGTTTTACAGAGCAACAATTGACACACTGGTGAGGTTAATATTTACATTGATAGCATCATAATTTTTAATTCAAGGGGTGTTTTGGCCAGACGATATAAAGAATTGAATATCTATAAACTTATATATCGATGGCAATATAACTTCAGTTTAGTTGTCAGTTGCAAAATAAATTATTCCTGAGGGAAACTGGCGTCTAAAGGCTGAAAAATTTTTTTTTAAATAGTGATTATATTGGCAACTGTAAAGATAAATTTATACACTGTTTAAAAATGTATTATTTAAAAATATATTTTTTTAAATTTATCTGCTCCTTATGCTCCTAATAGGAGCGATGGAAACTTAATTTATTTTTATATAAAAATTTCTAATTTTATGAAATAACTAGAATCAAAAGTTAAAAATTTTAATCGCAGTGATTTTTTTATGAAAATTACGCGCTTTTTTTAGGGGTTTGGGTGCTTTTTGAAATTTTAAAGTTGACAACGCTCGGCTTGAGTATAAAATTGTTTGAATTATTTACACAGGGGTTACACGTTTAAGTTTTATGTATCAAGTTTCAATACACTCACACTTTTTTACTAATACACTCATACTTTTAGAACTTGATGCGAACTTGCTTTTGAAATTCCCTTTCCATCAAATGTTTCAATTTACAGTCAAGAAAACAGCTGAGTGCAATTGTTGTCAGGAATTTTTGGTTTTTTTTTTGACAAATATTCTGATTAAATATTTAGATTAAATATAATTAATAATGTTTGTGATTAAAAAATATAGGTGTAACGATGTGTTGCGATTCATTGAGCTATACAAAAGCCATGGAATTCTTTGAAATATGAATCTTTCATCATATAGACTTTCAGCGAGGCAACCATTTTAAATTGTTTTCTTGACAAAGGCATTTCAAATTTAAAATTGCGTGCATCCTACGTCACAGCAATCGATTTAAATTAATTTTGACAAGTAGTATGTGTGAAAAACTTGAAGTTGTGGCTGCAATGTTAGTGCATTCAAATACAATAACTACCAGGGTTTTCTCGCCAAACGCCAAACGACTATATTAAAAATTGTAAATAGAATATGTTGCACTTCTTTTGTACCTTCCCAAGATATGTTGAATAATTTAAAATCCCATACAATGTATTTCAAAGAAGAAGACAATGTGGAATGCCTTAACGATAAAGTGTATAGCGTTCAAAATATATGACACAATTGCAACATACTTACATATGAATATCTAATATTTGTTCAGTGCTTCTTCAGTAGACTACTATAAATTATTTTGTTGCAAATTTTGTACCACTTAAGTGTTCACGAATCATTTTTATTTTGTTATCAATAAAAACCCATTTTTCCTCATTTTAGTCGAATTTTAGCAATTCGTATAAAATTTTTTTTTGTTTTTTAGCATTTATAAAAAATATTTTTAATATTTACAAAAATATATACTTATGTCATTGTCAGAAACTCAGAAAAAAGTTTTGGTGAATTGGCGAGTCTTAATATTGATTTTGGCAAAAAAAAAGTTAAAATAAATCTGACAACACTGGTATCACCAATTTTTTGTAGTTCTCTTTTACCATAAAATTTATTGTTTTGTTTACAACATCTAATCTTTTAGAATAATCTTTATACTTAAATATCAAATATTTATGATAATAAAACCAAGATTACACATTCCAACTGTAACATTTTTTTGTTCTGCGCAAAGATCCACTTTACCATTGTTGGTAGTAGAGATTAGCGAAAAGAAAAAGAAGCCATAGTCAAGTCATGAACAACGATATGTTATATGATGAGATCGGGCTTTAAATGGCAGCGCTATATATTAAAAAATGACTGTATATTGTTTTAGAAACTTGACATATCTTTGATTCCAGGGGGTGACTGCCACAACTTTTTTCTTTGTATGGAAGCCGTCGCGCCTTATTATACCATATATTCGTGGTGTGCATTAAAATAGCCTTGTCATAGTAATTTCCGCTAATTCGTTCAACTTAGCTATTGACACATAGAGAGTGCTTTATTCTACCAAAATATTTGAATACATATTTACATATTACATGAATTTGTAAAAAAAAACAGAGAACATTGGCCTTAAAGTGGGCGTGTCATCTTCATTTTATAATATAATAATAAAATTAAACAGAAAGCTACTTTTGCGAAATTTCAGCATCGTACAATAACAATAAACAATAATCATTTAAAAAAAATCAATAAGGCCTCAATAATTAAGTTACAATTAAATTTAAATTAAACGTTGGAATGAATATCAACAGTTCTTTGATGTTAGGGAAACAAGCACTAAATCATAAAAATGTATTTTATATATCCATGTACTTCCAATCGTTAGAAAAATTCATATATTGCTTGATATTTAACAAAAACTGCAGTTTCTGACTTAAGAATTAAGTCCCTAATTAACATATTAGTAAATAATATAAAAAGGAAAATACCGGAAAATCAGGATTTGTAGTTGCTGCATTTGTCATTGCCACTACGGCAACGCCAATATTAAGACGGCTAATATGGATCACTGTCATATTAAGGAAAATTAATAAGACCTGCACGTGACGCATTCCTAAAATGGACCCTGCAAAAAAAAACAACAAAATATTAAATTATAATATAGTAATTTGTAGACAATAAATTTTAAATTTTCGATAAATTCTCTGCACGTAAAGGCAGAACATGGTTGTGGTAATTACAATCTAAGAGCCACAACACTGTGATTGAACTGTATGATTGTAGTTAAAACATATAATGGTTACCAGTTATCATTATTATGTTTAATTAAAATATCATTCAATAAAAAAAAAAAAAAATACGAAAAGATCAAAAATATTTTAGACGATAATAATTATCCAATCCAGGTAATTTGTAGATTGCTAAGGCAATATAAAAATAGGAAAAATAGTAGCACAAGATTGACAACTGAACCTAAAATTTATAAATCATTAACTTATGTCCCTCTGAAAAATTGAATCTGAAAAATTGAATCTGAAAAATTGAAATACTCAAAGATTTACGACTATAAAAAATATATAATGGCCCACAAAACATTTAACACGTTAGGTAGACTATTTAGTAAAACAAAAGTTAAAATAGATAAATTTGAAATGTGTAATTTAGTTTATAAAATACCATGTAATGCTAATGATACTGAGAGTTGTGACAAGTTTTATGTAGGAACGACGAAAAACAAACTGAAAACTAGAATTGCTGGACATAGATCTGATCAGAAATACAGGAACACAAAAGACAGCATTATCATTACATTGCGCTAATTCTAATCATTATCCAGATTTCAATAATACATTAATTTTAAACAAAGAAAACAATTACACACGCAGAAATATGTTAGAAATGCTACAAACTATTAAAGTACCGCCTACACAGCGAATTAACTATAAGACTGATACAGCAAATGTTGCCCAAGATTATAGATATTTAGTTGATAAGATATGAAAACGGAAGTCTTAGTATTTGTTTTAGTATTTGTTATTTTTGTAAATTATTACTATGTATATCATGGCGGATTGATTGCCTTGATGTATATAATACATGTATATGTAAATGAATTATTTTCGTTTGTTTTGTATACATATTTCAAAAATGGTTTATATCGAAAAAATATTTTCCCGCCTTTTTTACAAAATAGTTTTTTCAATTTCAAGGCATATTCATACAGGTATATGCAACGGCGAATTCGCTGTGATGTTCTCTGTCAAATACCACTTATAAAAAACAAGCAATAATTTTTTATACATGGAGTTTGAGAGTAGTGTTCCCTATCAGCTGGGCTGATAATTTCACCTGTATAAATTCGCCTTGTTCAATTTGTAATTGTTTTGAATGTGTTTTTTGTTAATATAATTTGTATACATATTTACCCTGAAGAAGCTACCCATAGTTTGGTAGCGAAATATTGGTTAATAAACAATTTTTTATAAAAAAAACAAAAAAATTATCTCAAGCTTAAATAAAAATCAAATATAATCAATTAAAAAAGATCAAGAAATTTAGACGATATACATATGTATCATTCAAAAATTATATATATGACTAAAAGTTCAACATAAAATGTTTGCTCTTTTCTAAAACACTTTTGATTTAAAAAAAAAATATCGACGCCAGATTCAAAGGATGTATTTGTGCTCAACATTTACCTTTGGTCAGATGCCAACCAGCAATCGATTCAATATAAATAAACGCAAACACAAATGCTTCTGGATATTTCACAATCGGAAACCAACATAAATCAAAATAAACAAATATAGTTATAGAGAATATAATATGACCGTCGTGATCATATGGTAAAAATAAATAAAAAACTAAAAATAATAATAACTAAAAATAATAAAAATTAGGCCAGACTTTAATGGAATGAACTAGAAATTCAAAGATATTAACAATTTTAATCTTTGATACAATTTAAATGTAAAAACAAAATGAAGCAATGCTGTGCAATAGACCCTTAAAAATATGGTACAAAATGTGATCTTCTGCGGATAAAAATGCTATAAAAAATTATTTTCAAAATACCAAGTAACAGATGTTGTCCCAGAAGACAACTTTGACAACTTTTATCTCCGAGAAAGATTAGTTTTATCATTGATGGAAAATAAAAGGAAAAAGTATAATATTTTCACTTTAATACTACATAGTTCCCACAAAAAATTAAAAACCGAAAAAACTTTGGCTTGTGACACTATTCGCTCAAATAGAAAACTGACACCTGAAAATTTTAAATCTGGCAGAAAAATGAAAAGACATATTTGGTACTTCAGATTATCTACCACTGGTTATAGAGCAACTACAAATGGTCAAAAGTATTCAGTATTTAATTTCTATGTTAGTGAGTCTACAATAGTGCCTAGACGTAAAGTAAGTTGTCCTTTATTAATTCAAGATTATAATGCCGTTTTGTGTGGAGTGGATCTCGCATATCAATTGTGTTGCTTTTATGGCATCAATCAAAAATCAAAGAAATTGTGGCATTGAATTTTTCTAAGTGAATACCCTTAATGTCGCAAAACCAATAATCTTTTTTATTTTAACGTAATAACAGATAAACTTAATGTCGCTTTTTGCTTATCATCAATGTTAACACTTAGAGATATAAAAACAACATTCTCATAAACTTTTACTTTCAATAAAACAAACATTTTTGTGCATTTTTTCTAAATAATCATTTATTTAATCTTGGAAAACTTATCGGAATTCTAGAATTTTACTTATCATTCATTTGGTAAATACTTTAATATGTTAGTAGATTATTAATTTTGTAAGACTACAATAAGTAGTCTTGCCAAGAGCTATAAATCACTTAACAACGTGGTAAGTGTATTAATAAATAGGTCAAAAACAGCTAAATGGCATAAAAAGCTAACAAATAAAATTAAATCTCTCCTTTTTTATTTCGTTAGTATCGATATTTTATAATAAAGATTGAGTTTTTTCTATTAATTTTTTCTGTGTGGAAAAACAAGATTTTTGACATGTGGAAATACCAAAGAAAAATTGTCTCCTCCTGGTGATAGCAATTTACCCTGCTTTTACTTGGGGATTTTACGATATTGCAATTTTCGCGACATCATCGTTTCGTTTCCTTAGGATATGGCCAAAGTACTTTCATTTCTGTTTTTCTATTTAGAAACGAATTGGAGAATCGCCTGCTCTTGCCAATAATTTCATGTTTGGCATCATGCTCAAAAAAATCCTCATTATCTTTCCGGTTTATGACCACCTAAGTGGCATGTAGAGCATTCACTGTGGTGTTTCATGACTCAGAATAGTAGAATTGTATGGATCGTATGCTTGAGATGGAAATACAAACTTTGATTTTTAAGTGGATTTATGGAGATCTACACAGCTTTTGGAGAGCTCCGAAAGACTGGTTTGCCTTTTGGATGCAGTATGCATTAACCTCACGTAAGCCACCTGTGCGTAATATGATACTACCTAAGAACGTTAAGGATTAAACGTCTTCGAGCTCGATGTTTCTTGTTTTGATCTTGGAGGTGTTGGTGGTATTTATCCGTACGAGCTTGATATTTTTGATGTTAATATGTAGACCAGCATTTCTCTCGAAATCCTCTGTATTTCCTGCAGTTTAACCGGTATATCCCAAAAATTACGAGCCAGTAGACATATGTCGCCAGCATAGTCCAGGTCTTTGAGACACTCATGCATGCCTCATGTGATGCCTCTTCTTACGTTAGTTGACTGTAATATTTTCACGCCAAGCAATATGTTTAACAGGGACACAACTTTGACGTAATCCTAAAAATTCTACCCATTAATCGTACGTATTATAGGGTTTTATTAAAATCTACTATTTGACTTTAAAAACCTTTGCATTTGAGCGCTTGCCAAATGGCCTAGTAGTGGAGGGTTTCGAAATCCATTGAAAAGTCAATAAATATGCAATAAAATAGGGACCGTAATTCCACCGATTTCTCGACAACGATGAGAATAGTAGATGTACTATGTTTAGTTCATTGTACACACAACTGTTGTTCAAAAAAAATTATTATTAAATTAATTGTATTTGCCTGTATAAATAGATTTTTGATAAGAATCTGAAAATATTTATTAAAAAAATAGTTCGATTTTTTTAAAGCTTTACAGCCATACTAAAGCAAGTAACGCAAGCGTTAACGTTAACGTTAAGGTGACAGACCTAAAGCCCTAAAATTGTGTTCACATTTTTTCGACAGTTCTTGCTCAGCGTATAATTTGTTATTCAAAATAAAAAGAATTTTGTATTAGAAAAATTATTACAAACACATTTTAAGACTTTAGCTAATTTGACAGCAACAATTTCTCATGACAATTTAATTTTTTTTTTTTACTCTATTTTGAAACTTTATTGGCCAAACCGTTTAAGGATATTTGAATTGGCTCAAAAATAAACAATAGTCGGTGTGCGAAAGTTTCATACTGTAAAGTAACAATAAAAATAAAACATTTTCGTCGCTCCTGAAAACTTAGTAAATAAAACACAAAACTGAATTTTTTAGAGCAACGACGGTATTAATTACTTTATATATTAAATTAAAAAATTCCTTATAAATTATAATTTGAGGATTTTTTTTTCTCAAATTATTCAAACATATTAAGTCTTACTTACGCTTTTCTATAATTTAAACTAGAAGAAACTAACAAAGATTTATACACAAATACTTAAATTATTTCTTACAAACTACGGACTCCTTTTTACTGTATTCTATTTTTTGTACATCCTTCGAAGGAAGATAATTCTCATCATTCCAGAGCTGTAAATGTGTTGATCCAAAGACAACATAGAAGAGATTGCCCAAGCCAAAAACTAATGCCGATATGGCAAAGACAATTTGCCATTCAGTACGATCAGTCTGCAAATGAAATAAAAATATTTTGTTCACAACAAATTAAAAATAAAAATAGAAATAGAAATACAAACCTCATCCTGTACTATAAGTCCAACTAGCAGAGGCGTTAATATGGGTATAATATTAGCAGAAGTGTTAACTATGCCCATTAAAATACCAGCATGATTTGGTGATAAATCAATGGTGTTGAGGGTACTGCCAATAGTGTTGCCAGCATTAATGCCCACATTGGTAGTCATCAGAACAATGGCCAAGGTCTTTTGATCTTCGCCCACAAAACCCAACAGTATAAGACCAATAGCTGGTACCCATAATGCTAAGGAATTGAAAGATTTCCTTACGGCATTAAGAGATAATATTTTATATTGTAGCAAAATATCTGATAAAATTAGATAAACATATGACATGCACCACATGGCAAAGTATGGCAAAGCTGAAAACAGAGCATTATTCTTCATATCCATGCCTAAGACACCATTCATGTAGGAGGGAATTTCAGCTTGCAATGTAGAAAATCCCCAAGAATGAGCTGATCTAGCCACAAGTAGAGCCCAAAATGGCCAAGATGTAAGTATAGCATTCCAAGGAACAGGTAGAGGTTTTGATTTTGTATTTGCTTCCTGTTCCTTTAAAGAATTTTTAGAATTTTCTATATAACTTCTTTCGACTTCTGATATAAGCTTTGATTCATTAGGATTGTTCGCTGCAAATATAAGCCACAATATACACCATGCCGCACCCACAGCAAAAGATACATATGAAATGCCCGGCCAACCTAAAGAAGAGGCTGCAATAATGCCACCCAAGAACATGGCCAACACCGTTCCGCATTCGATACCCGTATTAGCTAAAGCACCTAAACGATTGCGTTCACTAACTGGACACCATTCTGCCAAATATGCATGAATACAGGGAAAAAGTAGACCTTGAAACAGACCTTGTACCACACGTATACAGCAATAAACCTGCCAACCACCCCAGTCTACGGTAAAAGGGATAAGTAGGGCAAATACGGCTGATCCTAGTGTTGATACAAACATTGTGGACTTGGCACCGAAACGACGACACAAATAACCACCAGGAAATTGTGTTACAAAATAGCCCCAGAAAAAGCTGGAGAGTATGTAAGATTTTTCCATTTCAGACCAGTCATATTCCTGGAAAAAAGCATTCATTTCATTTTTGGAATAATTATATTTTTGTTTTGACTATACTGCACAAGCATCAGAAAAAATGGCTTGCAGGCAATCTTATTAAATTTAAAGTAGTTTCTATATCAAAGACCTGTTTGATTACGAATTAAACGGCATAATTTTGCATATTCTTAAGTGAATATTGAGCTCGCAGTTAACATTAATAAAATGAATAATGCAAATGCGTGAGTGATATCAATATCCTAAAATTCGCATTTTTGTTTGTCAGTACATTTTATTTGAAGTTTAAAGTTCAATTGAAATCTATATATGAAAATGATTCAAGTCTTTTTGTGACAGAAAATAAATGATTTAGACGTAGAGGATAGAGGTTTTAAAAGGACGGCGACACATGCAACACATCAGAATTATTTAAAAGAAATGTCCACCCAGATCGTGCGATTTGACTCCATTAGACTGTTTATGTGAGGTTTTTTTCAAATCGATTTGTGTTCTCTTTAAACCGTCCAAAATGTAATCACTTAGTAACGCTGCCGATTAATATTTTTTAAATTTTTTGTATGTAAAATTTTGCACTCGATGTTTCTGCTATGATTTACCGTTTCTTTATTTTACTGTCGGTTTTGTTTTGTTATTCTATTTTCCGTGAAAACGTAAACAAAGCTGTAGAATACAAACTTTTCAGGAGACGATTGCTTTGTTTTAGTGAGAGTAATGTTTTGTTGTTTGTTTTGTAATTTATTTTTACACTAAAATATGGTGAGTGCAGTATAAAATAGAATACAGAACATTAAAAATATTTTACGCAGCTGTTTAGTACTTTCTTTACTTATGTATATGATGATGCTGTTAAGCAACAGCAGTAAAGATTAAGCAAGACTGATTTTGGAAAATCTGTTTAATAAACAACTTGTAGGTTTATGCTTATACTCATAGTAGCCAGGGTACACTTATACAGGTAGCGGTGTTAGCGGTTGTGTGTGTGTCAAAATATTTGGCAAACTCCATATATAAAAATGAGATTTCAATCCCAAGAACTGTCAAACTCCATATACATATAAAAAATGAGAGATAAAAAATACTCCCTCTCTCTCTCTCTCTGCGCTATGTAAATACACCATGATAGCAGCATATTTACGCTTTTTATAAGACTATATAAAACTTAGCACAGCTGAATATAGCGCATCTACTTGCTTTTTACTTACCGGAAAGTTAGGATTTGTGGTTTCGGCATTTGTCATAGCAACTACAGATACGCCAGCATTAAATTTGGCTATATAATTAACCGTAATGGACAGAAACAACAAAAGAATTTGCAAGTGTCGTTGACCCAAAGGAGAACCTTTATAATTAGACAAATATAAAAACCAGCATTAAGACAATTATTTTACAAAAAATGCAAAAAAAAAAACTGTTTTACAAAAATTGTTTTGTTTTTGTGTTCATCTGCCGACTTTTTGATTTATCTGTTTTTTTTTTTAAATTGAACAAGTTCACATTTATTTTTTAGATCGCAAAATATGCTTTAATTTTCGGCACATATTTTACAACGTATTCTTAAAATCCTTATTTCATATACTTCAATCACGTTTACCTTTCTCTACTTGCAACGTCATTTTTTTACAATAATTGATAACTACTTAAAGCGCCATAATACCAATAATTTATTAACAATTAATAAATCAAAAAAAAAAAAAAAAAAAAAAAAAAAACAGAAACTAACTAGAGCAACAGGCATATATCCCTTGCAAAAGAACTGTGAAACTCTTTCTTAATTATTATAAATATTTCTCCACAACCGATCAAGCAAACGTTTTAAATCAAACTTATTCCATATAATAAAATATTATAGAATTATAGAATAGATACTTGAATGGTAGTTAAATATGCCAAAATATGTGCAAAAATAAATCAAAGTCAGTAAAAAAAACTAATCAATGATAACGACCAAGGTTAGAAATCTAATAAAAATTAATATACACATGTTAGGGTGATCGATACGGTTTTACAACCGGTCGATATGCGAAATCCAAAATACAGCTAATTTAAAAAAAAAAAAAAAACGCACGGCTTTAAATGACTTTTACCCTTTTTATTTTTAAATGCAATTACAGTTATTGCAATACAAATAAACCGTGGCGAAAAATTATTCTTCCTAGAGGAGTATGTTATATGATTGTCAATATGATTGATTGAACATTTGTGAACCAAGTATACAAATAGACAAATTATTGGTTAGAATTCGAGTTCGATTTGAGGCTACATGAACTCGCTGAACAAAATTCTCATTAACAAAAGTTTTTATATGCTAATTCATAATGTTGCCACTTTTTTGTTAATTAAAATATTCCCATCTAAGTAGTATCTGCCACAAGGGGCCATTATTATAACTTGCCTATTTAGTTAGCATTAGTAAGGGTAACTTTGACTAAAGCAAGCAATAAAGTGAGATTAAAATATTTTTCGTTATTACAACCTCTTTTTTTTAGTTGGCATATTTGGTTACAGATAGCAAAAAAAATTATAACCTTAAGATGAGCTTTAGTTTAGCTTGTCGGTCACTTTTAGGTTAAAGTATAACTCTAAAAACAACAACTAGTTATCTGCCTGATAACATCCTAATCGTAATTGTTTTTTTTTTACTAAATTGAAACCAGCAGTTATTTCGAATCTGGAAATATTTATGTCATTCTTTTCTGTCACAAAATTCAGTCTAGTATCTCCGCTCAACGAAATGAATCGACTTACGCTTGAGCAACGTTGGGATTTATTATAAATTTATTTCGAAAACAAAGACAATTGGTCAGAAATTACACAAAAATGTCGTACAAAATTCGGTCGCAGATAAAGACGCGGAATAAAGTGCCCGGTATACGCAAGCTTATTGCTAAAGTTTGTGAAACTAGTTTTATTGTTAATTTTTGGTCTGACAGAAGCCAAAGCACCTATTACGAGTGACTGGTTGGTGTGATTTGTGGACAGGAGGCATTATTAGCCCATATTTCTTTGAAAATGAGAAGTCATATTTATTTAAGTAAAATTTCTTTTTAATAAAAATTAGTATATAGATATAATGACCACATTTTAGATATAGTTTTTAATATGTCATTTTACTTTATTTTTCTACACACCATCTTTGAATTTGATTTCAAACCGATTTGTTAATTTTCCTCAGACATTTGATGCTACGGCTGGCAATTTGGTGTCAGTAACGTATTCAAGAATTACATAGCAGCATGAGAAACTTGATATTTGAAAGAAAAATTAAAATAATTTCCATATTACCCAACCTGTAGCCAAGCAGTATCTCAGCAGAACGCTTAGTCTGAACTCATATAACTCAGAGGGGCTGTCCAGTATATGTTTGCCCAAATTCTGTGTGTTTTGACAGCCGGGGCCGGACATTTACAGAAAAGGTGAAAATCTCCAAGTCCATACAGAAATATCGATTAATTCGTCGCTTTCGATATAGTCGTAAATGAAAACTATCTAGCACTTTTTATACAAAGTCATGCATTGCTAACAGTTAAAATGAAATTAATTATTAATATTTCCTACTAATAATTATATTTTTTATTTACGTACTAATATAGATCTCTTTTATTATTATACACTTCACCTTTGGTGCACTAGGTTATATATAGCTTTGTCATTCCGTTTGTAATTTTTACAATTTTCATTTCCGACCCCATAAAGTATATATTTTGACCGTCTGTCCGTCTGTCCGTGTGTTGGTTGAAATCAACTTTTAGAAGCAACTATATGTTCCTCAGATCTGTATATAGTATCAATCTCTTGAAAATATCCAGGAATGAATCGCTATTGAAATTCAACACAATCGCCCCATAACTTTCTGAGATATGAGCAAAAAACCACGACCACCTCGTTTTTTTCACAATTACAACAACAACATACATATATACATGTAAAAAACATGCCAAAAAAAAATTACAAAAAAAAATATATTAAAAATAATAAAAAAAAATTACAAAAAAAAAATTAGAAAAAAATTTAAAAAAATTTGTTTAAAAATTTTTTTAAAAAAATTTTAAAAAAAAAAAATATATATAAATAATATATTAAATAAAATAAAATTTTTTTGGCTCAGCTGGGATTCGATGCCACATTTATTCTAACCAGTATATACATATGTACGTATTTTACATGAGATGAATGGTGATACAAACAATTGTTATTGCATGACTACACGTTGTGAAGGGTATATAAGATTCGGCACGGCCGAATATAGCACTGTTACTTGTTTTTTTTTTTCATTAATAAATTTTAAATGAGAATGTAAAAAAAAATTTTAAACAAATTTTAGAAAAATCAACGTTTTCTAATTCTTTTTTTTTAACTATTTAAAAAACGGATTTCAAAAAAAATGCGAATAATATATCACCCTAATACAAACGTTTTATTATTTAACAATAGTGATAAAAAAAATTCGATTCTTAGCTTAGATTAATAATATTAAGTTATAAAAAAAAGCAGATACAATAAATGACAAAAAAATGCAATAACCACGATTGAAATAAAGGGTCCGCCATCTAACGTTTTTTTTTTCAACTAGTGCTTATTTCGTGAATGGTAACACTTAGCTCATGTCTGATTTGACAGATAATTAGTTTTATTTAGAAGACCCGCACGCATACATTGAAAAGACGATACACCCAACACGAGTCACTGTTTTGTGCGGATTTTGGTCCAGAGGCATAATTGGGCCATTTTTCTTCGAAAATGAGCAAGGAGTGGCCGTTACAGTCAATGGCGACAATGGCGATCGTTATCGGGCCATGTTGAACGAATTTTTGTTAACAAAAGTTGAAGAGAACGATATTGGCAACATTTTGTTTCAACAGGACGACGCTACGTGCCACACAGCCGAAGCTACACTCGATGTTTTGCGCCCTGTTTCAAAAAAAATAAGTTATTTGGCTGACCCTTTATAAAATGATTTGAGATTAATGATATGATTTAAAATTTATTCAAGATTTTCCATTTATTAAAGTTGATCAGCAATTTTTGTAAATTTGGAATTTATTGGAAAGTTTTTTGTTTGTTTTACATATGTACAGGGTGGGTCAAAAGTCACCATGGAGTTTTAAAAATTTAATAAATTTTTTGTTTATAGTATTTTTTTTAGATTATAAAATAAACAAAATACAAATTTTGAGATACTAAGGGCCATTATTACAACTTGCCTTTAGTTGAAGATAGGATTTTCTCTGCCCGATAAATAGCTTTGCATTATTACAACTTCCAATTTTCATAACTATTATTATTATTAATAATAATAATATTTAATGGATAATGGATATTAATAAATGAAGGCTTTATAATGCAAAGCTATTTATCGGGCAGACAAAAGGCAAATTGTAATAATGGCTCTAAGTATGAAAATTATGTCATTCAAATGACCTATGTTTTTAGCTTCGCAATAATGGTCTTGTTCTAGGCCATTTACCATAACTTCTATCAAAATGAGATGCTGTGGAGCTTAAAATTCTTCAACAATATTGGTCTCCAGCATCATCACATATATTTGTTCCTTCAAATAAGCCCAAATAAAATAGTCGGGAGCTCATAAATCTGGGGAACGCGCTCGCTAATTAGTTTTAGAATTTTTGAAATACTAAAACTATCTGTTTATTTATCTATTGACTCTATCCTGTTCAAAGCACATCTTAGGTCTGTTTTCCAGAGCAAGTCATCAAAAATTTTCTATCAGAAACCAATATCGCTCGAACAAAACTCTTCACATTCAAAGGCCAAATGATATTATTAACATTCAAATGTGTCACTCGAAATCAGATTTTTGAAGTTGATTTCATTTCTAATTAACTGCTAAAATTAATTACGTTACCGATAATTTGCGGGTCTTAATTCTTCCACCAATTGCACCTTTTGGTAGATGTTTCTGGCGTATCGTTAACACTTTCACCTACAAGTTCAATATTTTCAGCAGTGCGAATTAAACGCAGTCCACCGGTTCGAGAAAAATCTCTTATGGTTTCATGTTGGCGGAGAACTAAGCAAAATATAAAATTAAAATGTCGACAATATGCACTTTTCGTTAAAATAATAATCGCTAATTTAAATAATAAAATTCTATTATTCTAGTTTAATGTTCTGTTGTGAGTCTCTCCATGTATTATCCAGAAGGATCACTTCTCGTTCTGTAAAACTGTGAAATGAAAATTTCTTTATGTCATACCATATGGTGCCACCAAAGCTTTAGCTGTACAATTACTTTTCATTTCATAGTTTCACAGAATGAGAATTGAGCACCAGTTGTAGTTTAATGTGCTGTTTTTAGAATGCGAACGATTACAAATTACACACAAAACTTCTACTCAAAGAAATCGTTCGCATTCAGGATCGTTTCAATTGATCGCAATAAATACTAAAAAATATGATCGAGGTGCTTTAAAACATGTGTATGACTTCGTCAAAGGTGACGAATCGTGGATATACGTTTACGAACCCAACAGTATCTGTATTTCAAGACGATCCAAGTCCTATAAAATTCATTAGAACTCGCAGCACTATGAAGCAAACGGAGGACTAATTTTTCAAAAAACTAAACCAGTCTCCTCGTACTCTTGCTGCGACGTAAAAATATGAATTCTGAATGGTACACAGCCATTTGTTTGTCAGAAGTTATCGGAGAAATAAGAAAAATCAACAGCCATAGACGGATGGTACTCCACCACGACAACGCGAGCTTCCAAACATCAGTTTAGACAAGAGACATTTGTAGTATTCAAAATATCAATAGTACTGACCTTTCTCCTAATGACTTCTTCTTAAAATTATTGCACTTGTTTTTAAAAATATTAATTGAACAATTAAAGTGAACTTTTTCACAACTAGTGGTGGTTGATGACTGATTTTTTTTTTTTTAATGGGGCTAACTGCCTACTTTAACATTTGCTTTGTGGTCGATTAGTCACATATGTAGGTTGTGAATTGGGCAAATATTCCCTGTAAGCTCAGATATTATCATAAACTCTTTAACTTTTTCAATAAGCGTAATTATAAACACGTTTGACAGGTAAAAAAAATTAAAGTACTTCAAATCAAAGTAGAATTTGTTTGATTTGGCATTGAAAAAAATCTAACCCACATCATTGTCAATATTGTTAACGATAAGACATTTTGACAGAAAGAACATTGAAGTCACTAAGATAATCGAGAGTGATAAGAAACTTAAATCTAACAATAAAAAATTTAATTTAAAATTTTACAAGACGTTTAACAAAAATCTTAAAACTTACACAAAAAAAATCTTTTTGAAATTGTGTAATAGGTTGTCATTACTTCATATATTACATGGTAATGAGGGGTCGTTACCAACATCATTATTTTAAAGTACAGAGTAATGGCCTATTGGTTTTGACCTTCGTAAATACTTTTTATATATTTTTTTAAACAGTGAACTTTAAATTAACTTCATTTTTTGTATTGCAACAGTATAAAACTATCCAGCTATAATTCAGCTTTATTAGTAGCTACTTATTTTATTGCTTTTTAAGTTCATTTGTAAGCGAGGGTCATGATTTCTGGGACAACTCAAACAAAAATAAGTAGTTTTTCGGTCGAAAAGTAACTAGTTTATGTGTATCTCCAATATATTATATCTGTTTGGCGAATTTCATTCAAGTCCGTTTAGAAATATTTCGCGTTGTTGGGTAAAAATAATATTAAATTATTTAAACATACAAACGTTCATATTTATCACTGGTGCATATTAGTGGAATTGAACTTAATGCAAATAATTAAGAAAAAAAAAAAACATTACAGACGACGTTTGATGATTATATTTTTTCGTCAATACGTGTAAATTTTGGACACTTGGAACCTTTCAACAACGGACTAACTAAATACAAAACAAAAATATTTGTTCGCATAATTCCGTGCAAAATTTCATTTAGTTCCTTTCAGCCGTTTTTGCGTGGTTAGTAATAAACATCTAAACGTACAAACATTCACATATATTATATTATAGTGTAGGATAATTGTAAATGTAAGTATACGTTCGTATTTGGTAAATATTTGCCCTGATAAGCGTATCTAATTTTTAATTTTTGTTTATGTTATATAATTTGTATTGCAACAAACATAGTCGAAACATTAAACAATGGATTGCTTTGAAATTAATTTAAACGAGTATTAAGAATTTTTTTTTAATTAAAATTATTTATTACAAATAATTTGTATACCCACCACCAAAAAAAAATAGTGTGGCGGTATAATAATTTTGTCATTCCGTCGTTGTAACACATTGACATATATATTCTGAGTCCTGATTTCATTTTAGGACGATCTAGCTATATCCGTTTGTGTATTTGTCTTTTGAAAGCATGATACGAGCTCGAACCAAAAAAGTAAGACAAAATTTCGACAGAATATTTCTTATACACAAGGTATGTTTGGTATTGAAATGAGTTACATATATGTAGCTCGTAATGCAAGTGTAAGTAAAAAAAAACCATGTCCTTCCTAAATCGAATAAAATGCGCCACAAAACGCATTGACGTAGGGCGATGAAACTTCCCAATTATATTTCATGAGTAAAAAAAATTATCTTCTTGAAATCTTTACATTATAAAAGGAGTTATAGACCAAAATGTAAGAAAATTTATACCGGACAGTGTCCTTTTCGGTATATTTAAGACGCAATAAATCTGACGAAATTAGATGTACATACGATTCTTAAATTTGGCAAACATTGCTTTTTTTATCAAATGGCTTGTAATAACGGAAAACTAAGGTGACACGCCCACTTTTTATTCAGGCTCAAGTTCATTTATTTTATTATTTAAATTCCTACGAAAAAACATTTTCTAAATTTAATTAAGTTCAAAGAATATTATTTTAAGAATATTTTGTTATAACTTCTATATCCTCCTTTGGCTGGAATAGAATATGGTCATATTGTACAAATATGTTCTTCGTTCACGGGCTTAAGAAATACATATAAATCTATTGCAAGTTCGCAAATCGCGACTAAAGCCATAACTATATGCCTTCCCATATACATACAAATGTGTTTTATTTTTGACGAAGAATAATTGCGGCGAATAATTCGTCGTTGGTTGCCATTGTGCGCCTAGCAATTTTTAATAGTGACGCGCCAAAAAAAAATACGAAGAAAAAGGTTTATTAATAAATTTTTAACTAATAAGTTAGTTGTATGAAATAAGTTAAATCAATTAAGTAGAACAAACAATCTCAAATTATATTAAAATATTGATTTAAATAGTTCATATTTAAATACAGCATTTGTAGTTCTGATGAAGAAACCATAGCTGGTTTCAAAAGTGCATTCGCTCATCTAGTAAAGACTAACTAATTTTCGCAGATATATTGTCATTATCACTTAATATACCTAGATGTTAATTAAATAATTATAAAAATAAAATAATAATAGAAAAGCGCAAATGTAACTACTATATATGACTCATATATTTGCCACTTAATCTAGGACGCCATCTTGGATTTATTTTTTATATTTTCATAGCTAAAGATATTTAAATACTCAAGCCCTTTCATATGATCCCCATATTGGCTCCCTCGGTTGTATAGAAACTAAAAAATATCTATTTACTTTTTAAATTAAATTATAGGCTATAAGTTCAATGTGATAACGACAAGAATATTTAAGGAAAAATTAGTCATCCGATACTAGCTGAGTGGAATGCATTTTCGAAACCAGCTACGGTTTCATCATCAGCACTCTTTTGATCAGAACTACAGGTGTTGTATGTAAATATCAACTATTTAACTCAGTAATGTATTGAAAAATGAAATAAAGAATTATTTGTTCTTATTGATTTCATGTTATATCAAATACATATCATTGAGTTAGTACGAAATTTACCAACATCTGTTTTTCCTGTATTCTTTTTTGCACGGCATTACCACAGTTTTTTTTAATGTTTGCCTTTAGCTTAAGATGTCGCTAAAGCAATTTTTTTGCAATTATGCAGTTGTATTATATATATGTCACATGCTTTAAACAAGATGGTATTAGTGTTACCAATGTTCATTTTACACCAAATGTGTTTTTTTGTTGTATTTAAATTTTTTTTTTTACGTTTGTAGATTTTGAAAAAAACACCGAAGCTTTCATAAAAAATTTAAATTCAATGAAAAGTATTGTAGTATGTGTGGTTAAATAATAATAATAATAATAATAATAATAATAACAATTCACCAAAAATATAAATGTGTTGTGATAAAAAAGGAAAATTAGCTTAAACCATATTTTTAATTTTTTCATAAAAAAATATTTTTATTTAACATAAAGTTTTTGTACATTCAGGGACATTGTCACAACTTGGCGTTAGTTAAAGGTAGGATTTTGTAGGACGAATAAATAGCGCATCACTACTACTATATTAATTAAATCTACCAGGTTGAATGAACTTGTCTTTAATTTACCACTTACTTAGTCTATGATCACACACTACGATTATAGTTGGGCTATTCTTAAGTTTATAGATGTTTTTACCGTTTTAGGTGAGGAGAAAAAGAAGGGAAATAATCGCCGGTACTCGGCTATTTAAAGCATATTTTTTTTTTATATTTCACATTTCTTTTCAATCGGTATTTCGCTACTTGGTGTGTAAGTGATTTAAAATATGAATTAGAAACGTCACAAATTAAACGCTTAAAATATTACAAAAAAAAAACACAAAGAAAATATTTTAGTGAAAACATTTTAATTAATAAAATCAATTATATTATTTTATGTATGTTTTTTTGTTATTGCTATTTACGGCTAAAGCACAAATGACAAATTGTAAGAAAATAAAAGCTAAACAAAACAGAAAAATAGCCAGAGAAATTAAAGCAAGTTTAAGAGAAAATATGGAAAAAGTTGGGCAATTAAAATCGTCGTGTGTGACCTTCGACTTAAGATTATAGCATAGTTGTACCCAGCAAACACTAGGTAATGACTTGATCTTACTAAACAACATAATTTTCAATGACAATTACATATTGTTTTGATATTTTCCTTACATAAACACACACAATAGAATTTCTTGTTGAGAAATTTGCTAGAAGCCATTCAAATACATAACTTTATACAATTCTTATTTAGTTTAACACGCTTAGGCTATAAGTAATAATTATTTTGACAACAGCGGCCAAACATTTTATTAACAAAGTGATGACTTATAGATTTTCACTGATTTTTAAATTTCAAATTAACGTATCGCTAAATAATCTAGCAGAATTTTCATCCTTAAAGGAACCGAACGACTTCTGTAAGTCTATAATAGTAATGGGTTATTTAGGCTATTAAAATCAAGTACTTACTTATATATTGCTATAAAAGTAAGTACTTATTTAAGCCCCTATTTATAAGCGACCGTAATAAATATTTATACCAGTCCCTATTTATAAGCGAGGGTGGTAATTACAATGCCGTGTTAAAATAATGAGTTTAAATGCCGAATTGTAAGTAGTGAAGAACTGCTTTCTAATACTTTCAACTCATTATTTTGTAATGTGTTTTGCTGGGATAATAATGGAAAATTGTTAACACACCCGTCCGATATAATTCTACCTTTAACTAAAGCCAATTTGTAATAATGACACTTTGTTCCAAACCTTTTTCTTGAATCGTAGTCATTTTGTCTTCCTTTGGCTCCTTATTATGTTATAACTGATTGTATTTTTACACTTATTTTTTTATGTATTTAAATTTGTAGCCTTTTAAACTAATTTGCCGATTATGTTTATTTTTACATCTAGAACCACGTAACACGTCTAAAGCCCACGACGAAAAAAAAATAAATAAAATCCTATATGATTTCTAACTGATGGGAAAACTTCTGTTTAGGTTGTAGACATTTCGAACATTTGCATGATTAATGTTCGAAACCATGAACCATTTATTAACTTCCTTACCGCTTGTTTGTATAATCTTGATAATTATTTTTATGATTTTATCACATACTAGCGGTCGACCCTTTCGACCGTTATCTAGTTGTAAATGTGACAACACTCTCTTAGTTCTGTTTTTTATGCCACGCACAAAAAACACTCTGTGCAAAACCAATCGGTATCACGTACTAATAGCAACTTTAAACGCTTATAACTGCTAAAATAGTGAGTCAAGATGGCTTTTAAATTTTGTATGTGGAAAAATTATAAGCAAAGATGGCGTCGGAAATAATAAAGCAAAACGGCGTATCAAATTAAATCTAAACTGTGGGCTATGGTGCGCTGTAGTCATGATACCTACATACATTATGGTGAAGGGTATAATAAAATTCGCCAAGGCCGAATATATCACTTAAACTGTTTTTTTTCTAGCATATATAAAAATATACTCAAAAAGACACTGTTCGGTTCCATATGAAATTTTCATTCATATAAATTATTATTCCACACAAAATTGTACAATGACTTTAATCTTTGAATATAAATAATTAAAACATATTTATACACTTCACCTGTGGTGCACAAGGTTATATACAGCTTTATCATTCCGTTTGTAATTTCTACAATTTTCATTTCCGACCCCAAAAAGTATATATTTTCTGAAGGCTTACGAATAGAGGAGTCGATGAAGCCCTGAGCGTCTATCCATGTGTTGGTTGAAATCAATTTTTAGAAGCAACCATATGTTCCTCGTATCTGTGTATGGTATCAATCTTTTGAAAATATCCGGGAATGAATAGCTTTTCACATTCAGCTAAATCGCCCAATAACTTTCTGAGATATGAGCTAATAAACGCGACTACCTCTGTCTTTTTTTCCATATTTTTACCACCAAAACTAAAATTTTTTAGTTATAGAATAATTTATGGGTGCCTTTGTAACTATCTATAGATTAAGTATGCCTCTAGAGATACTCGTCAAAAATTTTAGATAAATCGAGCTCTAATCGGTAAAGTTATAGGCAAAAAAATTTTTTAAAAAATAATATATGTATTCCAAAAATTTACAAACTAAAATTGATATTTTCAGCTTCTAGACAACCGACAGAGTCAATATTGAAATCATCTGAAAGGACTTGACTAGCGTAATATAAGCACTAAAACAAATTTTATATTCATGTTGTCCGCTACTACAAAATGGCGGACAATAAATTTATATATGGGTCAAATCTGGAATTTTAAAATGTAACTTCTAGAACACCCTCAGTATTGGTATCAAATAAAAAGGCTTGAGAATACAGTAAATTATTAAAAAATGTAAAATCCAAGATGGCGTCTAAAACAAAATGGCGGATAAAATTTTTTAACCCCTTCAATATGGGTAGCAAATTAAAGGGCTTGACTAGTAGAATACACTTAACGACGTAAAAATTCAAAATCATGGATGGCGTCGGAAATAATAAGGAAAAATGGCGTATAACATGAAATATAGGTTAAGCTACAATGTGGGATTATACCTATGCACATGATGGTGAAGGGTATTATCAGATTCGGCACGGCCGAATATAACACTCTTACTAGTTTAATATGCGTTTATAAGTTCTCAAAGTTCTTGAGATTTGATAAAACTATTTTTGTAACAAATTATTTTCTACTATTGTAGTTTGGCACATGTAAAGCCGTTTAAAAAGATTAAGGTTTATCTGAATGCCTTCGTTATTGTTTATTATTGTTTATTTACACATTACAATGATAACAATTAAATGTGTTGTACTAAGATATGTCGAATCTAATTTGCCTTTAATCAAAAAACATATATAGAGTGCAAGTCCATTTCTAACAAAATGTTAGTGAATGATAACGTTGAAGGCAATCTCTTATCCGCTTTTTATCAATAAACAGTCTCAAAAACCGTTTTAAGTTTTCATCATTTCGTCAGTATGTATAAATGTTTGAATGCAGATAAAACAATATCGGTTGTGAGTGCTCGAAATATAGCCAGTCGTATAGTTTGGGTACAATATCAAAATATCAGAGCTACATTTATAGTTTATTGTGGTCAGCCTAAAAAAATATGATTCTTACAATAAAAGTTTTATAACCACAAAAGAAAAGTTCGATTACAAAAACTACACCACTCGATGGACAACGAATATGATTTTCTGTCTGAAATTACAATAATAAAATAATATTTAGTTCAACAAAATTCAACATCCGAAAAACTAAACAACATAATGGATGATGCGATGTGTTTCGTGCTTTATTTTTATACCCTTCACAGAGAACTTAATAGAATAGGTTTGTCATTCCCTATGGAATATCTCCAATATTAATTTTCTACCCCATAACAGAAAAACACACCCTTACTATATATGGGGAATCCCCCAACCAGGAAACACTGCAATATTGCAACATCGGCGATGCACATTATGGACGATTAAATTGAATAATAACGAAAATAACTAACAAGTTAACGAAAAACAAAATTAAAATGGTAGAACTAAGATAATCGAAGCCGAAAATTAACATATAAAAATTTTAAAACTATTTTAACTAGCAGAAATTAGATTGCTTTTTTCTTTATATCTTTTTAGAGATAGATCTATCTGCCATCCATTGCTTAGGTATGTCATAATTGCCTTAAATAGTATTTTGTTGGTATGAGGGTATTTCTACCCCTTCTCCGATCCTTACCAATTTTGTTGTCATAAGAAAATTGTTATCAAAAGAAGATCTTACTAAATGTAAGCCAAAGAATACTTACAGTTTTTCAGAATGACATCAAATACATTTTTTGGTGTGAGTGGTATCATGTCCGCTACTCTGTTCCTACTGATTTTGTGGCCGAAATAGTAAGCTGATATTGCAGCCAATTATACAGTATGGCTAGATATTACAGTTCTCTGGATATGCGGCAAAAAAAGAAAAAATGTCAGTATGAACCATTTTTGTGCTTCATAGATAACTAAAACATGTAACAGTGATATATTCGGCCGTGCCGAATCTTATATACCCTTCACAACGTGTATTCATGCAATAACAATTGTTTGTATCACCATTCATCTCATATAAAATACGTATGTATGTACATGTAAAAAACATACCAAAAAAAAAAAATTACAAAAAAAAATATATTAAAAAAGAAAATAATAATAAAAAAAATTAAAAAAAAAATTTAAAAAAAAAAAATTTTAAAAAATTTTTAAAAAAAAAATATAAAAAAAAATAATAAAATATAAATAATATATTAAATAAAATCAAATAAAATTTTTTTGGCTCAGCTGGAATCCGATGCCACGTTTAATTTAACCAATATGTATGAAGGTTGTTGTTGTAATTGTGAAAAAAACGAGGTGGTCGTGGTTTTTTGCTCATATCTCAGAAAGTTATGGGGCGATTGTGCTGAATTTCAATAGCGATTTATTCCTGGATATTTCCAAGAGATTGATACCATATACAGATCTGAGGAACATATAGTTGCTTCTAAAAGTTGATTTCAACCAACAAACGGACAGACGGTGAGGGCTTAATCGACTCCTCTATTCATAAGCTTTCAGAAAATATATACTTTATGGGGTCGGAAATGAAAATTGTAGAAATTACAAACGGAATGACAAAGCTAAATATATATGCCCTTGTGCACGACAGGTGAAGGGTATAAAAAATTGCAATTTCGTTGATTCGCTCACAATGGACACCATTTCATTTTTATTTACATACATAGAAGAAAGCGAAGAAGATTATACAAACATAAAAACTGAAATTGTATTACTATGAATATCAAAAACTAGACAAATTGGTTCAGGCATTCTCCGGCTTTAGATAAAATAAAAATCTTAGTTGGGTAATGACGAATAATATTAAAAAATTAGAAAAAATTGGAGCAGCCGTTCTTAAGTGACGCGACTACCAATGAAAGCAATTTAACTTTCATTTATATATCTAGATGTGATAGTGAAAATAGTGGTTTAAAAAATTGTCGATTTTGTAAAATGTTGACAACAATAATGTGCTCTTACAGAGCAAAAATTGTTATGCTTATGAAATTTGTATGCGAAAATTCGATTTTCACTGTCAATTTAACTGCAGAATAAATATTATTATACCCTTCACACAGTGAAAAAGGGTATATATAGGTTTGTCATTCCGTGTGAAATTTTTTACAATTTTCATTTCCGACCCCATAAAGTATATATTTTCTGAAAGCTTATGAATAGGGGAGTCGATTAAGCTCTGTCAGTCTGTCCGCCTGTCCGTGTGTATGTTGAAATCAACTTTTTGAAGCCCCCCGACATAGGTTGGACCCGGGTAAGGTATTAAAATATCAGAAATATTCGGGAGTAGATCGGTATTGAAAATCAGAAACATCGGTACATAATCAACTAATATATGAGCAAAAACCCACGACCACCTCGATTTTTTATTCAAAAAAACAACATTACAACAACAACATACATACATACAAACGTGTATACTTGTTAGAGAAAACGTGGCATCGAATCCCAGCTGAGCCAAAAAAATTTTTTTTTTAATTTTTTTAAAATTTTTTTTATTTTTTATTTAATATATTATTTATATTTTTATTATTTTTTTTTAATTTTTTTAAAATTTTTTTTTTTTTTTTTTGTTTTTTTAACATACATACGTGAATTTATAATTTTACAATGGGACGTTTTTATATATGTATGTTTTTATATGTATGTACGTATTTCATATGGGATGAATGGTGACACAAACCACTGTTATTGCATGACTACACGTTGTGAAGGGTATATAAGATTCGGCACGGCCGAACAAGCGCTCTTACTTGTTGTGTTTATGTTTGTAACACTAGGTCACAAATAACAAACTTTTGTCTGTTATTTGTTTCTAGCATACTTTTTCTCATGGATTTGGACCTACTGAACACGAAAATGAATTTTAAAAATTTTTCTGTCGATTGGTTTGCGAGATACAAATTTTTTATTTTTTTTTTTTTAATTTTTGGAGGTACACTTACTATTTTGAGCATATCTTTAGTCTTCTTTGACCTATTTTATCCTACTACTACTCAAATTAAAGACAATTGAGCTGTCTACAACTTATTCTCAGAAAATTTTCAAATCGGGTTAGTAGTTTTGATGTTGGCGGCTTAAAAAGGTTAAAAAACTGGGTTTTTTTAGTAAAAATGTGGCTGAAAAATTCATATAAAAATTCATATAAAATATAAAACGCGATGTTAACAGCGATTTTAATTTTTTTACGTATAGCTGACACTTTTCCAAAGAAAATAAGCCCTTACTTAACAAAATCTGGTGACAAATGGCCGACTTATTATTTTTTTGGTAAACGACCGAAATTCCGCTATTTCACGATTTTTTGATTTTCATTATTTGCACAGCTTACCTACCCAACGCAAACGAATAAATACATTTGAACTTAATTTAAAATAAACAAATTAGTCTTCGTACATTATTTTTTAATTTATTTACAGCACTACATGCTCAATGTATCGCACAATTAGCTAAACTAACGAAATTAAACTAACTAATTAAATTAAGCAAATCAACGCACAAAAAAAATGAGTAAAAACAAAGATATAAGTGTACATTTTATGCCATGTGGAAAAACTGCTGACTTCTTCTTTGTTTTTTGTATTCGCTGCAATCGGTCTCACGTATTAGGGTCCAAATATAGTCACCCATCATAGCCGTGTCATAGATGCCCTGATAGCGTCGTTCCATAGCCTTCAATTCCTGATGAAAGCGCTCGCCGTGTTCGTCGCTCACGTCTCCTAAATTCTCAGGGAAAAAATCCAAATGAGAATGCAGAAAGTGTATTTTAAGTGACATGTGCACTCCCATGGCTTCATAGTTCTTTACCAGATCCTCAACTATGTCCTTATAATTCGGGCTTTTGTTGTTTCCTAAAAAGTTTTCCACAACAAGCCTGAAGGAATTCCACGCTGCGGCTTCGATGGGTGATAACAGCTTTGGGAATTTTTCATCTTTCAAAATTTTTTTTATCTCGGGTCCTGCGAAGACTCCTTCTTTAATTTTTGCCAGCGAAAGGTAAGGGAAAATTGACCGTAAATAGGCAAAAGCTTCACCTTCTTTGTCTAATTTTTTGGCAAAATTTTTAATCAAACCCAATTTTATGTGCAGCGGCGGAAGTATTATATTTTCACGGTTCTCTATTAGTGGTTTGCGCTGAACATTCGCTTCTCCAACTACAGGTTTCGTTCGTACCGGCCATTTTTTTTTATATAATGCTGATCATCAGCGCGGCTATTCCAAAGGCACAGAAAACAGCAATGTCGCGTATAGCCTCCTTGGAGTCCACACAGAATGGCCACAACTTTAAGGTCGGCGCATATTTTCCAATTGTATTTCCTATACTCTATGCATTTCAGCAAAATGTCCATAGTTTCATAGTTCTCCTTTGAATGAACCGCATGAGCAATAGGAACAGATGGCTTTTCATTCCCATTATGTAAGAGAACTGCCTTCAAGCTCTCTTTGTTGCTGTCAATAAACAACCTCCATTCGTTGGGGTTGTGAATTTGGTGAAGCTCTTGGAACAAGCCTGAAATGTCGCTGCAAAAACATATTTGGTCTTTCTTTGTATAAAATTTTGCATACTCCTTGTGACGGTTTCTGTACGCTGTTACTTTCACTTCTGAAGCCGCAAATCCACACTGTATCATCCGAGACGCAAAAAGTTCGGCTTTCTCCTTAGTGAGACCAAAATCGCGCACCCAATCGTTTAGTTCGGCCTGTGACAGTAATTTTCGCTTTGCACCCGGCTCAAATTCGCTTGCATTTGACTCGGACTCTTCTTCTGACGATTCTGCTTTTTGAAGAGATGCACCAGGGCACACTGGATATGGCACATCATGCGAATGTGGTACTGGAAGCGCAAACGATCCCACTTGAGCGTAGTTCCATTTAAAAAATCTTCCTACCCCACTGTTTGTGGTGAGGCAAAAATAACAGTCTGTATTTTTGTATTGAATGGCATAGCGGCTTTTTCCACATCATTGGTGTATCGAATTTCATATGGCGGCTAAAATTAAAGTAAATTACTATATTCGCTATGTATAATGTGTTTAAATAAAAATTCTTACCTTCCGCCAGCTGCCCAGTTGGTTAAGATTATATAGCAAAGATCACACAGCGACTTAGGTGTCCATGGTTCTGTGATATTTGGTGAAATACCAAAATAATTCAAATAGTGCAATTGTACTGCTGGAGTAAACTTGTGTGCGTGATTTTTTTTTATAAACTGGCCACAAACATTGCAGAAATTGTCTGGATCGTTCAAACACTCGAACACACGTAGTCTTTTACTCATTGTCTTCCTTGCGTTTTCTAAATATTAACTTCTTTACACTTTCACAGACAGTTTTGAAATGCAATTGATAACCGTGTCTCCTTATGTTTAAATATGTATGAGCATGTAGTGCTGTAAATAAATTAAAAAATAATATACGAAGACTAATTTGTTTATTTTAAATTAAGTTCAAATGTATTTATTCGTTTGCGTTGGGTAGGTAAGCTGTGCAAATAATGAAAATCAAAAAATCGTGAAATAGCGGAATTTCGGTCGTTTACCAAAAAAATAATAAGTCGGCCATTTGTCATCAGATTTTGTTAAGTAAGGGCTTATTTTCTTTGGAAAAGTGTCAGCTATACGTAAAAAAATTCAAATTGCTGTTAACATCGCGTTTTATATTTTATATGAATTTTTCAGCCACATTTTTACTAAACTTTAAA
This sequence comes from Phyto melanocephala, assembly GCA_941918925.1. Taxonomy (NCBI): domain Eukaryota; kingdom Metazoa; phylum Arthropoda; class Insecta; order Diptera; family Rhinophoridae; genus Phyto; species Phyto melanocephala. The sequence continues at coordinate 113,883,305 of OW799237.1, forward strand.
ATTATATTTTTATTCACAAAAATAGTGACGCAAAAATGTCTTCAAACATCAACAACTTTGATAAGTTAATAATGAGCAACCCAGACATAAACTACAATGTGACTAAAAATTTTATGATTTTTATAGCCCCTACATATGATGTCAAGAGTATATATTACTCATTCTCATTCCATATGTTGTTTCTTCAATATTTCTTTCTCACCTTAAAAAGTATATATTTTCTGAAAGCTTATGACAGGGGAAGGCTGTCTGTTGCAATCAACTTTGAGAAGCCTACACATATTGCACAGATCTGTATGTATTACCCATCTTTTGGAAATATATGTTAATTAAATCACGCACAATTTTTATCATAAAATCAAACTTTTTCAACCCTGAAATAATTTGAAGACACGTTTGATATTATTCGTAGATACGATATGCCTCTAGGGCTATTCGTACGAAATTTTGAAAAAATCAGACAGAAAAACTGACAAATCGATTTGAAACTAACAGAGTTATAAGCACAAAAATGTAAATGTTTCGGTATTTTTCAACTTCTAAACAATGGAGTGAAGCGACATTTGTATTACACATTATAAAAGAAATTGAAAATCCATGATGGCCGCCAATACAAAATGACGTACAATAAACTTATACATAAGTATATGCGTTAAACCTAATAATCAATAATATACCCACTTCAAAGATCTAAATAAAGGTATCAAATGAAATGGCTTCACCAGTGGATAACAGTAAACTGTGGAAAAATTAAAATCCAAAATGGCGTTCAAAATGAAATAGCGGATGAAATTACCCCCACAAAATTGGTATGTTATGCAGGTGCTTGACCTACAGAATATACTAAACTATGAAAAGCCTTAACTCTAAAATGGTTCCTTATGAAAAATAACGGATATTTTTTTTTTCAATCCCATCAATATGGGTATGGAATAAAAGGGCTTGACTGGGAGCATACAGCTAACTATGTAAAAATTCAAAACCGAATACTATATTGTCGAAAAGAATAAAGCAAATTTGTGTATAACAATAATTTTCTTAATCTAAATTTTGTAATAAAAATCAAAATATAAAATTTTTATATGACAATTGACATTTAAGTCAAATTTGTTGTCATAAAGTTCAGAATAAGGGTGTAAATCTGAAATCTAGACTGAGCTACGATGTGGCAACTATGGTTTTGTATGTATATGATGGTGAGGGCTTTCCTCAGATTCGGAATGACCGAATATAGCATTATTACTTGTCCTCTTTAGCTCATTTAATTTTAAAAAATTTTCTTCAGACTTATTTACTTGCTCTGTTACAATTTTTTTATTTAATTATTTTTCTTATAAACAATAACAAAAACTTGAAAATTGATAAGGGCCACCAATTTTTTACACTCACTTCTCATATATTAAACAAAGGCACTTTTATAGTGATAAAAAAAGTGCACTTGTGTGATAATTATTTCTATATTAAATCTAAATAATATTTGACACTACAATTTTTGTTAAAAATTCTTAAAATACAAGTAATACTATTGTACTAACATTTGTTAATTTTCTTTAATGTAAATTTAGAATATTTCCTTTGGACTAAAATTAGGCAACAAATTAATATAAAAAAAAATATTCTTTTTTTTTCTGATGTTTAGTATTTATTAACGACTTTCATCTTCTTCCTCTTGCAAACGTAAAATGTCAGCTTTGTTCATAAAATAATAACTCGGTTGACGACCTTTCAAATCCTTATACGTTCGCTTGGCACCATTTTGTATTAAAATACGACTAATACTTTCAATAATATTTGTACCCATGGCATAGTGTAGGGGTGTGCGTTCCAACTGCAAGACATACATATATGACGTTGAAAAACAGATCATTTTAATTTATTTAAGCAAAAAACTTACATTATCACCGATTTTAAGAGCTTCCGGACAAAGATTAACAAAATGTTCCACAATTTCTATAGATTCCTTAAGAATTGCTATGTGCAAAGCGGTGCGGCCTGTAAGAGAGACAAGTTTTGTATTTGTAGTAAGAAAAAATTTACATATTTACAATATTAGAATTAATTTATATTTTATATTTATAATTTTGACGCATTGCTTAACAAAATCGAGTACATCGTTCCAAAGTTAAGACTAGATGTATCTAGCAGCATCTTCAGAATTCTCAAATTTTACAAAACAAAATTAAAACAAGTAAGAGCGCTATATTCGGCCGTGCCGAATCTTATATACCCTTCACAACGTGTAGTCATGCAATAACAGTAGTTTGTATCACCATTCATCTCATATGAAATACGTACATACATATAAAAAACATACATATATAAAAACATCCCATTGTAAAATTATAAATTTACGTATGTATGTTAAAAAAAAAATAAAAAAAAAAAATTTAAAAAAATTTAAAAAAAAATTGCAAAAAAAAAATTAAAATATATATAATTAATATAAAACAAAAAAAAAAAAATTAAAAAAAAATAATAAAAATATAAATAATATATTAAATAAAAAATAAAAAAAAAATTTTAAAAAAAAATTTTTTTTGGCTCAGCTGGGATTCGATGCCACGTTTTCTCTAACCAGTATACACGTTTGTATGTATGTATGTTGTTGTTGTAATGTTGTTTTTGTGAATAAAAAATCGAGGTGGTCGTGGGTTTTTGCTCATATCTCAGTTGTTTATGTACCGATGTTTCTGATTTTCAATAGCGATCTACTCCCAAATATTTCTGATATTTCAATACCTCACCCGGGTCCAAGTGATGTCGGGGGGCTTCTAAAAGTTGATTTCAACATACACACGGACAGACGGTCAGACGGACAGACTGACAGAGCTTAATCGACTTCCCTATTCATAAGCTTTCAGAAAATATATACTTTATGGGGTCGGAAATCAAAATTGTAGAAATTTCACACGGAATGACAAACCTATATATACCCTTTTTCACTGTGTGAAGGGTATAAAAATAACCTTAACATAGAATTTGAAAAATTATGATTTTTGCTCTTAGGTGATTATAACGGTACAAGAAACATAGTAATTATTTTGGAATTTTTTTTTAAGAATATTGCCTCTACTTAAGGTACATTTATGTAACTGTGAATTGATACAACAAAGGAGCTTTTTAGGGTCAAGGTAAATTTATAGACGGTATAATCCGTTTAATTAAAAAAAAAATATTAAGAAATGGATACATGTATATTTGTGAAACCAATGATCAACGGTGTAAAAACAGCAGATACAAATAAATTAAGAACATTTGTTATTAACAGAGTACACTTAATTTAATTTTTAAATACCGTAGCAGAAAGCTAATTTTCCAAATCTGCATAAATAAAATCCGGGCGAATTTAAACATTTTTATATTATGCTTCCCGATCAGCTGTTACGACGTTGCTACCTGTATTAATTTGTCTTGTGCTTATTGTAAATATTGCATGATTTGTATGCTCTTCATAATAATAGTTGAAATTATTTCAAACTATTAATAATTTAAATGTTTTTTTTTTCCAAACCGATTACTTTTTTTACTCAAAGCAATCATAAACTTTATGACAAAATTTCGTAAATAAAATTTCAACAAAGCAGCGATGTGTTTAACGAATTCACAAACACAAACAAATATTTTCTATAGTCTTCTTACCGTAATAATTTTTGGCTTTTATCAACCATTTGCCGTCTGGACCATCGGAAATTTCTTTAACGCGATTCACAATATTATCGCGTATCATCTGATGTAGTTCCTCCCGCAACTCCTACAACAAACAAAAAAGAAAACATTTTATATTTAATTGCACACTTTAAAACACACGTTACCTCTAATGGTCTTATTTTTCTTAAATATGAGGCCAACTCATGAAGTTCCCTAGCTTCTAGCACGTCTATTATGGGAGTTTCATTATCATCCAGAACATCAATGATATGATCATAGCCGGAGATGGCAAAGTGTTCGAAGGGTTTAATATCACCTTAAAAAACAAAAAGTATTAAAAATGTTTTTATGTGAATTAAATTTTTCTTTTTAATACTCACCCACAATTGCCAATGACATAAGGTAACGATCAATTTCCTTGGCATTGGCCAATTGATTGGCCTGCAGCGCCACATCTCTTGCCGTACGGTACAATTCATCACGATACGTTATATCAGTTTTGGAATCTTCGATTAGATGTATAAGGCCGCCTTTGCGATGTGATCTGGCACATGCAAAATGTAACATACTCTGGCCATGCTCATCGCGTTCTTCCAACTTTTTTGAAATTTCTGCTTCAGAGTCGTTATCTTCTTCATCGACTTCTTCGATTTGTTGTACTTCAATATTATCCGCATTGTCAGGCCTGGCATGACCATTCATACGTGATGTTTGTCTTTGCATTTGTGTTGCAGTTGCCGGTGGTGTTGGGGGTTTTGAGGTGGCCAAGGCTGTGGAACTAGTTTGACTACTACCCGAATGTATGGCTGCTTGTGTAATATTTTTACCGTTCGTGTTGCGTGACGACACGTACGTTTGTAGGTAATTCGCTAAGTATTGTAATGGGTCATTTGGGCGTTTTTGTGCAACTTGTGTCAAAGCTTTTATTAATGGGTCTGCTAAATCTTTAATAGAAAGAGAAAGAAAAGGAAAGATATTAAAAGAATTGCTTTTTCTTTAAATCATTAAAAATTAAAGGTGAGAGTACTTACTATCTGCTAAATATTTTCCTTGTTCTGTTTTGAAAATGGGATTCTCTTGACTACTTTGATGTTCAATTTGACCTAAAATGTACAATCCAGGTAAAAATTAAAACGAAACAATTATAGACTTTTTTTATATATTACACATATGCATATGTTTCTACATTTGTCTACAGCTAAAAACTACTGTAATTGTTAATTAAAAAAAGCCAAAACAAGCTACGAACATGATTAAAGATTAAATTAAAACAAGTAACAGCGCCATATTCGGTGGTGCCGAATTTAATATACCCACCACCAATTTTGTGTAGTACTTTCGTAACACAAAATACAATAAAAAGGGCATTAGAAACCTGAAACTTCTTAAAAAAATCTGAAAAGAAGGATATTTCTTTTTATGTACGAATTATAAACAACTTTTTATTTTAAACCCCTCAATTAAGCAAAAAAATAATATTTTACAAATAAAAAAATATTTTTTTTATTTTATAGCTAAGCATTTTTTACTATGCTGAACGACCACGTTATATGTTAAAGCAGAAAAATGGTTTGTTTAATGGTTGAGTGGTTTATTTATAAAATACGTAGAGTCGATTATTTATGTCACGAACCGAAAGTATTTCCACAACACAATAAAATTGGTCTTAACCATCCTGTTTTACCACAATATTGTAATTTTACCGAAATTTAAGAGTATGCAAATTTATAAAAGTAGTAAAAAATAGTACGGTGGATATTGTGTTGCAAAATACTAAGTAAATTACACAAACACACAAGTCGCATTATCAGTAAGTTGACGTACGACTTATTAAATCCGCCAATTCGTGCCAAAAGTAATATAAAATTAATAGACTTCCATGATAATTAAAAGCACCATCATGTACATGAATACAAAGACGATACCGTAGCGTAGCCTAGATTTCATATACGATGTTATACCATATTTTGCTTTATTATTTCCGATGTCATTATTGATTTTGTACATGGTCAACTGTATTCTACTAATCAAGCCCTTCATTTTGTACCCACAATGTTGGAATTAAGAAAACAAATTCGGGCATATTGTTTTAAATGCCATTTTGAATTTTACACTTTTTTATAGTTTAATGCATTATACTGATCAATCACTTTCATCTGATGTCGATATTGTGCGGGTTCAAGGAGACAAAGCTGTAATAACTATATACACACATGGTCAAAATAATTTTTCTTAATGTTTAATTTTATTAATATAACGAAAAGTAAAAATCGCAAATCTGTTTTATTTAAATAACTTAGATATGATCTATATATTCGCCTTTTTATTAAGGATGTTAAATTTGCATTTTGGCGTGTTATTTAGAAGCCAGAGAAACTTAATATAATTAATATTTTTATTGTTGAGTTTGAGATCACTTTTGTTTTTATACCCTTCACACAGTGAAAAAGGGTATAAATAGGTTTGTCATTCCGTGTGAAATTTCTACAACTTTTATTTCCGACCCCATAAAGTATATATTTTCTGAAAGCTTATGAATAGGGGAATCGATTAAGCTCGGTCAGTCTGTCTGTCCGTGTGTATGTTGAAATCAACTTCTTGAAGCCCCCCGACAAAGGTTGGACCCGGGTAAGGTATTAAAATATCAGAAATATTCGGGAGTAGATCGGTATTGAAAATCAGAAACATTGGTACATAAATAACTGAGATATGAGCAAAAACCCACGACCACCTCGATTTTTTATTCACAAAAACAACATTACAACAACAACATACATACAAACGTGTATACTGGTTAGAGAAAACGTGGCATCGAATCCCAGCTGAGCCAAAAAAAAAGTTTCTTATATTTTTTGTATTTTTTTTTAATTTTTTTTATTATTATTTTATTTTTATTTAATATATAATTTATATTTTTATTATTATTTTTTTTTATTTTTTTTTTATTTTTTTTTTAATTTTTTTTTTATTTTTTTTTTATATTTATTATATGTATATATTGCAATTTTTTTTTTAATTTTTTTTTTATTTCTTATTTTTTTTTAACATACATACGTAAATTTATAATTTTACAATGGGATGTTTTTATATATGTATGTTTTTTATATGTATGTACGTATTTCATATGGGATGAATGGTGATACAAACTACTGTTATTGCATGACTACACGTTGTGAAGGGCATATAAGATTCGGTACGGCCGAATATAGCACTGTTACTTGTTGTATAAAAAATGTTTTTATTAACTACCAATATTTCGCTACCAAACAATGGGTAGCTTCTTCAGGGTATATATTAGGGAGATCGATTATACGACTTTTTTAAAAAACCGGTTTTTAAATAGTTCGAAATTCAGAATTAAAAAAAAACCGGTTGCATTTTTAAAAATTAAGAAAAAACCGGTTAACCGGTCGAACAATAAAATATAATTCCTTAATGAAAAAACTAAAACTATAGTAAACAAATTTATAACAATTTAAACGATATCTTAATATGGACTTTTTACAATTGATATTCGTTCGGCTGCTCAATATAAAAACGCAATAACTGACATGAAAACAGTTGACTTACTTTGACTTTAATTAGTTTAACTTAAGGACAAAAGTACACATTAAAAGTAAAATAAATAAATAAATAAAAAAGATTTTTTTATTGGACTGTTATACATTTTTTATCTCCTCTTGTGCATTTTTTAAATGATAGATATGTCTTTTAAATTTATATGCACTCACATATTTTGATTAAAATTATTTCTTTAATTTAAAACACAATTTAAAGGCTAGGGAGGAAATCTTTTCATTTTTTATACAATTTTATATTAAAATTTTCCCTTATACCTTTTTCTTATTTTACATTTGTTTTTGAAACAATAAATGAATTTCTTACAATAATGGAAAAGTATTAAATAAGTTTTCTGATTTATAGAAATTTTTTAATAATAAATTTACTATGGTACGATTTATAACAAAGATGTTTTAACATAAACATCAAAAATAAAAAAACCGGTTTTTGTTGGTTAAAAAAACCGCCAGCTGAAAGAGTAAAAAAACCGGTTTTTCCACCGGTTTTAAAACCGAGTCGATCACCCTAGTATATATAAAAATTATGTAAACCAACAACATTTTTTTTTAAAGAAGTATCCCATTGTTTGTTAGCGAAATATTGGTTGTTAATGAAACATTTTTTAGAAAAAAAAACAAAATTATCTTAAGCTCACCAAAAAGAAAAAATTATTAATATAAAGATCAAAAAAATTTTTTTGTCTATAACTTTGCTAATTAGTGACCGATTTGTTACAAATAGCCCCAGAGGCATATAATATCTCTAAATAGTAACAAACATGTCTATAAATTATACTTGGGCTAGAGATTTAAATTTTCGTATGGAAAAAAAACAGAGGCTGTCTCAGAAACTTAAAGGGGATTGTGCTGGATTTTATTTGTATTATATTTTCATAATATTGATATAATATACAGATCTGTGCAATATTCGTAATTTTTTTATAATGAAATATACCTATGAAAGTTAATGGCTCGAAGAGCCCCACTGCATTATGTTAGATGCCAAAAGGACATTTTAAAATTGCCAAAACCTTCATTACAGTTTATAACTAAGATCAATACAAATTATTTTGGATATATCAAAAATATTATAGATATATTTTATCCACTCAAGTAGCATCATTTGTTTGACCTCTTTTGTGCTTTCAATAGACGGACAAATGAGCAGACTGACATACTGACGAACATAGCTACCTCCTACTAAAAAGATACCAGGATTAAGAAAATATACACATACATTATTATACAGTCTAAAAAATATATTAATTTTTCTACCTAAGAACTTTTCAACAATTTCAAAACATTTTCTTAACTTTCTCGCAATAATAAAAAATTGTTTAGAAGTTCGAACTTCGAAGCGCTGTCCAAAACCGCATGTGTAGTTATTAACATTTTTTACCTTAACAGCTCTAAGGCACTGTAAATTAATATAAATTTTAGAATGGCAAAAATAAAGACTAGCTTTTCAAACAACTGTACAAAATTTTAAATTCATTTGTCCCAGTTTCCATTTAAATTTCGATATTATTTATTGATTTAAATGTTTCTCGTTTCTAAGCCAAACTAATGCTATTTAGTTAAATATATCTTTATTATACTTTGAATTTTATTTGAATATAAGATTGTAACAGCATTGTATTAGGACGTCACAAAAATCACAAAAAGAAGCTTTTTTTGTTCGAATCTAAGCGTGTTCCTAACAATGATTAGCTAATAAAATTATATATTGAATGACAATATACAGCTCTGAAAATAAAAAATTTTAATAAAAACAGAAATATGCCAGCAACTGAAAATTTATAGACAGGACAAAAAAAAACTAAATAAAATTGTTTACATACATATTTACAAAATATACTTTTGAATCCCACAGTCAACATTATCATGATAATGACAAATGCATTAACGAGTCAAGAATAATAAAATGAAAATTGTTTGCGCAAGTAGTACAGACAGACATACATCGTTTACATATGAGGCAATTTGCTAATATGATGCACATATACATAAATGTACGAACTTATGTACATATAGCAGTGATTTCGCATTAATTTAAATTTAAAATTTATATTCTCTTTTCTTAAAAAATAAAAAACAATCTGGAAAATTGTATTCAAATATCAGTTAAAACAAAAAGTTCAACAGTAGAAATTTAAGTTGATTTTTTATTTTTTAAGAATTTTGTTTGCCCTAACAAAAGGACAAACATCGCCATTGAACGGCTAATCATGCGCATGTCGTAATCTTAATTTATATCATTCTTGTTAACGCACAATCACGCATAGAGTGACTGTGAAATTCAGTTAAATTTACTACAAACACATTAACGTTTATTGAAAAAGGAGAAATTTAAACTTACGGACCCCAATATTTGACAAGAGATCAGCACAAGCAGGATAAATACAAGTGATAAATATTTGAACAAAAAATTGTATAATACAGACGAGAATTTGAAGTGATGCTGCGTTTTAAGATTTTGTTATGCTCATGTCGTTTATTTGTTTTGTATATACATGTGGTGGTGTTTGTGTTTGTGGGAGGATGGGTATTATTAATTGGAGCTAGCTGGCGCAAGTAGCGTATAAAATTTTAGTCGCGATCCACTATGCTAGTTTTCTTACGGCGAAATATTTTAACTAACATTGAGGCTATATGCTTGGAATTTGTCAACGACATGTCCTTTTCCAGCGACAGAATATTCGTGACGGCTGTACAGTAGTCCTGGAAGAGAATATGCTCTGCCGTCCCCATTGACTGCATGTTTATCAAACGAACACTTAGTTTGGAATTCTGATTGGTGGCCAAGTGTAGACCTCTCACCGAACAAAGATGCCGTAGATTGTCCATTTCTTTCATGAGATTCGGCAAACGTAAGATTGTTGTCATTTTGAGGCCAGTACCCAAATACGAGGGTCTTGATTGCAGATAACCCAGCAAGTAGCTTTCTTTAAAGTGTATTTGTTGTTCCAAAAATGATATCGCCCTTCCTACACGTGTATAGACAGTTCCAATATCGGCACCTTCTTTTGTAGTCGAAGTGCCTATAATGCGCAAATGCTCCTGGCAATTCAGCCATAAGGCTAGATTATTCGAACAACTCACATAAACTCCTCGACCATAAGGCCACAAATTGCCATTAAAAGCCGTTGTCTCAGCCAATTGTGTGCAGTTTTTCATATTGAGCAAAGGTATTAAAAGTCCGTACTCGTTTAGTAAGTCATAAATTTCCGATTTATCTTCGAGTATTTCTGACAATGTGTAATAACTACCCGGTTCCGACTCATCTATGGCTGCTATAAAGGCTGAGCTAAATATTTTACCCATCATTAGGCGTTCGGCCTGTTCTATCTGTCCAATTGTTAGATTCAGTGGCAACTCGAATTTATCCAAATTTCTAGAGCATTCCACCATTGTACGTACTATTAAATTGGTATCATCATCAAATACAAAATAGGCCGTATTAAGCCGTTCAGCATTCTCCATTGGAAAATATGCTATACGAGGATGTGGCTTAAAGTCAGCACTAATACTCATACAGTGCATGTCTTTGACTAGCGGCACTAGAAACTCTTGAAATACGACGAATACATCAAAATCAGGCGCAATGATGCCACAGTTTATATCTTCCTCCAAATTACGTTCCTTGGAAGTTTTCCTTAAGGCTGGCCATATGACATCGAAGAGATTGTGATCTAATCTTGTTTGACGCTTTCTAATTTTTTCATACACTGAAGCCTTGAGAAAGCGACTCAAATAACTGGTCACTGCCAATTGAATAGAATTTTTGGCTGATAGCGGTTTTTTCTGAGCCAAAGCCGATGCGCTCTGTCCACTCCAGACTTTACTGGACTCTTGTATAACACTAAAACAACGATCCAAGGTACGTGTAACGTCATCATCTTTTATCAACCTTCGTGAACTGTGCAGATCATCGGGTACTGGTGAGATTATTCGCATAAGATCGGATCATGTGGAAAAGGGAGAGGCAGATAAGTGCAGAGAAGGCAGTTGGTTAGGTATTTCATTTACACACAGATATATATTACTTTATTTATATTTTTATTAAGATTTAGTTCATCATACACCAACAATAAGACAATAACACAACACATCTATTGAACCCCTATTTGAAAACAAAAATATTGATAATGTTAAAAACACCTAAAAAGACATCATAAATATTTACAATAAAGAAACACATTTTTTTTATAGAAAAAAAAATTATATTAATAAAAAAAAGTGTTAAAAAAATACAATTAAAACACAAAAAATTAACATGACTTGAAAACAATAAGCGTTTGCAACATACATATTAGCTCTTAGTTTTAGAAAAGCAGTGAAAAATAAAAAATAAAAATAAACCAGAGGAAGACATGAATAAGATGAAAAACAAAATTTCGTTTGGAAAATATATAAGCAACTCGTTAAAACATAAAAAAATATTTTAATTAATTGATATAAAAAAATTTTCAAAAATTACTTTTTCCTTTTTTGGATAATGGGTATTACACCATAGTGGACAAAAAAAAACCTTAAGTATTGATAATCACTTATATCAACACATCTATTTGTAAAAAATATTTTGATATTTTTGGTAACAAAAGAAAATAATAAATTTTAACAAACTGAATATTTCTATCAAATTTCTTAAATTTTTTTGTGCAGATTCAATTCAAATGTCTGTATAACTTTTATATTTTTATAAAACTACTAGAAACCCGGCCAATTCTCGGTGGGTGAAATTTACTAATGGTTATAAATATAGCTTCTCAAATATCCCTTCAATGCTCTTTAAAAAAAATTGAGAATTGACACTTAAGTCAAATTTGTTAAAATTGTAATTACTGTAAGAAAGTGCAGCATATATTTGTACATAGAAAAAAAATATTGCTTAATTTGATTTTAATTAATTCACTTTATGATTGGTTTTAAATAATAAATAATTATTTTATTATTGCTATTAAATATTTAAAAAAAAAAAACAATAAGATGATGTCAGTTGACATCATCAAAGAATACATCTAACATAATTGTTACTCAAAGAGCAAAATAATAAAAAAAATAGCAGTCAATCTGCAAGAGTAATGTCCGGCAAGTGTACACATATAAAAATATATATTTTGTTTTAAATGTATTAAAATGTTTCGATTTTAGTGTGCACAAGTCCAATATATTTTGTATCCCCTGTATTCCCTGATACAGCTCTTGATATGGTACTTGTGTACCCCTACTTCTAATACTTAACTATCATTATATTAGTAACAAGGTGTAATTAAAATATAGATTTAGATGTACCATATAATTATAGATGATTTTTTCCAAGCTTGAGCTCAACTTTTTTGGTTTTTTTATAAAAAATTGTTTATTATTATTTTTTTTTTATCAAATTTGTATACATATTACCCTGAAGAAGCTACCCATTGCTTGGTAGCAAAATATTGGTTAATAATAAATAATTTTTTATAAAAAAAAAACAAAAAAGTTGATCTCAAGCTTGGAAAAAATCATATGGGTATTTCCTGGGGTCACGAACGTACGTTCGTACGCTTTTGATGTACAAAAAATATAGAAAACAAAACTTTTCATAGCTTTTTTTATTACTATTCGATAGCATTTTGGCAGCACTATGTTAAGTGCAAAAGATGGATTTCATTGAGTTTAAGTTTTCATAATAACAGTTATAAACATGTGGTCACGAACGTACGCAAAATAGAAGTCAACTGTGGCTGACAGTAGTGAAATGTAAAAATCTGCGAAATTTAACGGAATATTCAAAAGTTTTAAATTTATTTTAAGAGCGTATTAATGTAGGTATCTATTCAGTATTTACACAATAAAATATCTCTATTGGTTTTTGTGTAATTGGCTTAAGTACCGGTCACGAACGTACGGGTCGCGAACGTACGATTTTTCCATTTATTCAACATAAAAGTAATAACCTCCCATAAAGCGCTTTACTCATATTCATATATTTTCTCTATGGACAAAACTTTTTAAAGAATATTGAAATATTTAATTTGAATTTATTAGCCGAAACGACTTTGAAATAAATTTAAATAAAATTCTTCCTTCAAACTTCCTTTGATGCTCAGACACAGAAAGGTTAGTTTGACATATTTTAACTTGTCTGCCTACAGGCAAATGTTTGAATTGCGGAGTACAACATACCCTGTACATCTTTTATGTTCTTTTTACCTCTCTCACCGATAAGTTCAAGAATTTGTCAAACTTTTGCTTTAATAGATTCGTTAACAAACAAAGTTGCCACATTTGTATTGCACGTTGCAACCGCATGGCAGTTTGGTGCGGCTTATGGGCTGGCAGCATAATCGGGACGTAATGCATCGAAAATGTGAAAGGCCAAGCAGTTAAAATGATGATAACGGTCTTCTTCACGCCAGAATTGAGGTATATGGATCGGGACGATATGTCCATTGCAACACAACAAACGAATCAACGAAAAGAAAAAGTGTACGTCAATAAGCCAAATGCATTTCAAGAGCTAAATGATGAGATTAGTCGACACATTAACGATATTTAACCTCAATTATATCTAAGTGTTATTAAAAATATTTTATTTTGTTTAGTCATTGATCCATCTACCAACTTAGTTTTGTTTACATTTATCATTGTGTGCTTTGGTTGGACTACCCTGTAGCTTTTTTGTGGGACATATATTTTTAGTATTTTTGTTAGTTCAACTATTAAATATTTTAATTGATTATTAATTGCTATTTCGTTTAGTTTATTAAAACATTTTTCTATTGTATTCAAAAACAAAAAATATTTGTGAATGGTTTCTTTTAGTTTTTTTTTTTTTTTCTTTGTTGTGTGGCTCAACACGTCATCTTAGGGAAATGTTACCTTGTTTTAAGCAAACAATACCTACATGTGTAAGTATATGTATGTCTTTTGTTATAGAAATTTATCACAGTTTATTGTGTCTAGAATATGGGAAAATATTAATTACGAATTTTTGCAAACATATTTTTCTTATGGCACCCACTCACTATATTAATCTTAAAATGCTTTTTATTATTAATTTAAGCGCATATTTTTTCGCCTTTTTTTTTGTCCACTTACCGAACACATCATCAATATTATGAAATATATCATTTAAAAATTTCTGATTTTCCATATTTGATTCTTTAAAATTTGTATATACAGGAAACAGACATTTGTGTATGTATTAGTTTTAAATTAAAATATCGATTTAATATTTGACTCATGAAAAATTTTATTTTTGTATGAACTTTTTTTTTGAACTAAAAGTTAAATGCTTACATTGAAAGTTTTTTTTAATAATTTAATAAATAATGACCTGTTAACTTGAATTTTTATCGTTTAAAAAGTTGCGACAATTTTTATATAACCGTTTACGTAGCCTTTGAAACAATAACTGAATGTTAGAAAAAAGTATGTGTTAAAATAAATTGCTTTAATCTAACTAATCCGTTGCAATCCCAACCACCCCCATATTTTGTCGTCCATAGTATTATAAACAAACGGCTAAGAACACCTTATAAATAAACAATAACAACAGACATGAAAATAAATCAAACATAATTATTTATTTAAAGCTATAAGTAGAATAATGTACAACAAACACATACTATGGTGGGTAAAAGATAGCAAATTAAAAGTACGGGAAAAGGAAAAACCAACACAAAGAAAATCGAAATCGATTTCAAAATATGTTGGAATGCCTTTATTCGGCTGTCCCGATTGTTAAACACAAGTATCTTTCACCATTTTAGAGTTGGATCTATCGGTTACTTTAGTTCGTTTTTGCCAACAACCTTTTTCAGTTTTTGCACGATCCAAAATGAAATTTAATAGGGGTTCGTGAAAAAAACGACCGAAGTTGTTGGCAAAATCAAGCTACAGTAACGATTTGTGTCCAACTCTACATCATTTACTGAGTTTGATAACCATTTAGTTTTGTTGTTGTCATAGTTTAGTTATTTTTTTTTTTATTTTTTACAACTGTTCGGGTTTTGAAAAAAAAAAACACAGAAAATTTTTACAAGTGAATGCAATATTTATTTTTGGCTGCAAAAGCATGCCTTTTTAAAGATGTAAATCTTGTCAATAATGCCAGTGGCTAGGTGATCCATCCATGGGCGCCAATTTTGTCATACTTTTTCTTAAATGCCCTCTTAATTAATGTTGAGGGGATAGATTTGACAGTTTATACATTTATTGTACACCATTTTTATAGTGGCGATCATCATGGATTTTAAATAATTTAATGTGTGTAATATACGACTAATGAGCCCTTTCATTTGATATCTACACTAATTCTCACTCTTATTTAGAAACTGAAAAATAAAATATTGTCGGCATTTATTTCTAAAAAACAACCAAACTCTAAAAAATATAAAAAAACGTTATTTAGTTAGCTTAAAGGAAATTTTATTGTTAACCACTTTCTGTATTTTCATAAAAATAGGACGAATCGTTCTCAAATTATAATGAAATATATCGGTATAGCCGTCTTATTTCGGGCAAAATATAAGGCATGCATGCCCATAAAAAAATCTGAGTCCGGTAGAAAAAAACTGAAATTAGATTTGAAATAAGAGCGTTAAAATCTCTATAGTCCACATATTTTTGTTTAAAGCGAGAATATATTTTACCTTCTGCAGACCAGTGTTACCGATGTGTCAAAATATCAATAGTCTTAGATGCATATTGTATCTATTATATGACATTTTGCTTTTTGATTTCTTATGGCAGTTTTCATTTTGAATTTTTATATAGTATTTTACTAGATCTTTCATTTGATACCAATTTTAATGGGGTTAAAAGAAAAAAATATCCGCCATCTTTGATTTAGATCTTTTCATAGTTTTCTGTTTTCTACTGGCCAAGCTCTTTCCTTTGATATCAATTTTGTGGGGGTTAAAGTGAGTAAATTTTTAATTACTAAATTTGACCTCTATATAAATTAATTGTACTCCATTTTGTAGTCGCAGCCATCTTAAATTTAAGTTTTTGTGTTTTAAGTGTATTTTATTCAAGAAGTAAAATCTTTTGATACTACATCGGTCCTCTCTGTTATCCAAAAACAATCGATTTTGTTCGTAACTTTAAGGAAAAACACTGATGCTTTTGTATTTTTGTGCTTATTTTTCAGTTCGGTTCGAACCTATTTGCCACTTTTTTTCGGCAATAATTTTAGAGACTACGGTTTATATTATAGCGTGTTTAAAATTTTATAAGAAGCATTAGTAACTTGATATAAAAAGTATATAAAGCAGGCATATAGAACGTAAAAATAGTAACAAACATGTCTTTAAAATATCCTAAAGTAGAAAAATTTGTATTTTTGTGTTAAAAAAATACAGGAAAACAACAGAGTTAGTCAAGTTTTTTTGCTCATACTTCAGAAACTTTTGGGGCGATTGTTCAATTGCCTTAACAGCGATTTATTCCAAAATATTTTCAAAATATTGATATCACAGATCTGTGAAATACGCGGAAGCTTTGAAAGGTTGATTTACACCAACATTATTCAATCGACTTCACTTGTCATAAGTTTTTTGAAATTATATACTTTATGAGGTCGGAAATAAATATTTAAAAAATTACAATTGGAATGATAAGGCTATATATACCCTTTGTATTACAGGTAAAGGGTATAAAATCCGAGGTAGGCGTGTCTGTTTTCTCATACCACAGACAGTTATGAGGTGTTTATACTGGATTTCAATAACGATTTGTTTTCGAATATTTCCTAAAGAATGATAACACATACAGTTCATTGCAACACACGGATGCTTCTTAAACTTGATTTCAACAAACACACGGACTGACATTGCTTAATAAACTCCCCTATTGTTGTAGAAATAACAATTGCAATTACGAGGTCATATTTCGCAATAATACAATGATTTTTTTAGTATTTTTTCGCTCTCAAAAAAAAAGAATATTTAAAGGGTCCGCCATCTAACTTTTTTTTCAACTCGTGCTTATTTCATGAATGATAACACTTAGCTCATGTCTGTGTTGACAGATAATTAGTTTTATCCTTCCGCAGAAAAAAAAGTTATTTGGCGGACCCTTTATTATTTTTTAACTCAAATATTTAATTGTTTTGCTTTAACTAGATTAGAGATTTAACTAAAAATTATATTTTACTTTTTTGTAACTCAGCAAAAGATTTGTTCAAATTATGTTGTAGTGGTTGGAATAGGACGATAAAAAATAATACAAAATTGTATTTTAATAGACAATACGATATATGGATTAAACAATTGGCAATCATTTAGTATGCTTATGTTTTTATTCGAGTTTTTTTCAGTAAACAAGGTTGATTTTTATAAAAAAAAAACATGGATAAATAAATTTTATACGAAATAAACTCAAGAGAAGAATTGTGGTTTAAATATGGAGAGGCCTGAACACCTGAAAACACTGTGAGTTTTAAAACACTTAAATTAATATTTAAATAAAGTAAACTGTATCCATGATTTTTAACGCTGATTAGATATTAGATATTTTATAAAGAATTTTTTTAACTTTAATTTAGTTTGTTTTTAAATAATATTTAGTAAGTGAGGTTTTATTAAAAGTATTTTTAAAAGAATAATGATGGAAAAATATTCGAAATAAAAATAGTTTCTACGAATTATCTAAATTTATTTATACCAAACAAATTGATGCTGAATCGGTTTTAATCGAACTATCTTTTATTAGCCTGATTCTATGGTGGGAAAAATCATTTTTTATTTTTTTTTTAAACGCTATGAGTTTGCCGAAGAGGTGAAGAGTCTCAATTATATACAAAATTGTTTAGAATAATGTGCATAAAATCAAAAAACAAACACAATCGGTGACTAATTACACAAACGATTCACATTGCGTGCATTACACTAAAAAAAAAAAAAAAAATTAAATGAAAAAAAAAGCACAAATAAAAACAAACACTAAACGTTACCCTATAAGCATCAAAAATAACTAAGATAGCTTTTTCGCAACTAGTGGTGGTTGATGTCTGGATTATTTTCATTGGGTCTAACTGACTATTTTAACATTGCGATGTTCTACGCAGTAATCAATTCTCCGACTCTAGATGACTTTTAAACTAACTTAAAGTTGGCTGCTTAAAAGTTGGTTAAAAGTCACCCCAATTATAATTAACTAAAAACTAGTTGTATTTTAGTAATCTGTATATTGACTTTATTTAAAATAATTGTTAAAAATTTTTGTAAAATATTTTCAATACCATTAAAATTTAATTTTAAAAATATGTAAGAAATTAAAATATTTTTTTTAAATAATTATTTTTTTATAAAAACTGCAAAAAAATGCAAAAATAGAGCTAAATAAAAAAAAAACTCTCATATGTGCCTTAAATTTGGGTAATTTCTGGATTACTTTGTAGTCAGCTTATAGTTAGTTGATGAAAAGCTAACTTAAAGTGAGTTATTTTCGTAGTCGACTACGCTGTTGCTTATAGGGTAAGGAACACCTGCAGTTGTGTGATGTAAATTATATGTAAGTTCTTAAATTATTAATTGTAATAAACCAAACACAACATAGAAAGCTTCAAACGACAAGTAGTTTAAAACATAACTGCTATACAAATCAAAATAAAATATATAATCAAAAACTGTTAATGAACCCCATTGAAAACTATACTTAATATTAATGGAGCAAATTACTTAAAGCAATAACCGAAATAAAAATATAAATATTTTAAAACAACAAAAATTATTACTATAATAATTGTTTCTGGAATACAGTCAGAGCTCGGTATAATAAATGATATCATTTGATATTTTTGTGTAATTGTTTTAATAACTCGTTTCTGATTTTCAATTATTTTATATTAATATATGTATATTAATTAGTTTTTTTTTACCAACACAAAGCCAAACGCATAAAAAGTTGAACCAGCGAAAAAATAATTTTTAAGTAGCTGTTGCTGCATTACAGAAATTTACTTTATGACTTTTACTAAATTATTCTCAAGAGAGTATTAAAGACTATATTGTCGTTTGTAAATTCTAAAACATTTATTTGAGACCCCATAAATTCCCCACATATTCTAAATCTTAATAGCTAAAAATATTGATTTAGCTGTGGAACTTGTCGAACGACTATATAAAGTATGAACCTGTTGCAACATTTACAAAAAATCTTAGTTCATGGGCTTATTATCGCCAACGATATTAACGAGCTAAATTCAAAACAACAAAAAATGTCTTTTAAATGTTTGGATTATTAATTTTCTAAATAAGTTTTTGTCATAGTTATACCATATGGTGGCGTTATAAATATACAAAATTTCCATAAAAATTACTGAGATTTAAACAAAAACCCACTAGTACTTCCTTTAATTGTTCACACAAACATTTTTACGAACCTGTAACCAAGAATGGCAAACAACAAATAGTTACTTATGACTGTATCTAATATAAGAGGCGAAATTTCCCACAAAACGATTCCCATTTCCAGATATTAAGATTGATTCAATGACGTCAACCCATGCCTCTCGTCGCTTAAAGTTTGAACAAATCCAAATTTTTGGCCAAAAAGCTGATATTTGGAGGCATAACTCCAGAACGATAAATAATAAAAACACACTTTATATTTTAAAAGAAAGCAAATGTTGTTTTTCAAAATGTAAATGCTATACATTGTTGTTGTTTTTTTAAGATAAACAGAGTTTGACCACGTGACCTGGTACCATTAAGTGCCCCTGTGATTAAAATATTCTAGGTGTTATGCGGGCCATTTCGGATATAACTGAATAGAGTTGTGACATACTTATTCGGCGAAAGATCTTGGTACGTAGATTATAAAACTAAAGCGGTTATGAAAAGTTATTTTCAGGAGCGGCGGAACAGGGAGTGAAATATGTTAAAATTCCTGGCTATCTCAATATCAGGGGTTCATTCGAACAAAACTCCGTTATCGATTTTTTGCGGTCACCCTATTATGCATATATAGACCCATATGCGCGAAATTATCGTATGTTACAAAAACAAAATTTTACAGAAGAGCTTTTCAATTACTTTTAAATAAATAAAAACGTAAATAACACTACTACTTACGATAAAATGTACATGGTGTTATCTCCATAACTAAAACCGTTATCCCTATAATAAAGGGTCTGCCAAAAAACTTTTTTTTTTTGAAAATGCTATAAAAAAAACTATTGAATATTTTCTGTGTGGCACGTAGCGCCGTCTTGTTGAAACCAAATGTTGCCAATATCCTCCTCTTCAATTTTTGTGAACAAAAATTCGTTCAACATGGCCCGATAACGATCGCCATTGACTACGGCCACTCCTTGCTCATTTTCGAAGAAAAATAGCCCAATTATGCCTCTGGACCAAAATCCGCACAAAACAGTGACTCGTTTTGGGTGTATCGCCTTTTCAATGTATGCGTGCGGGTTTTCTGTGCCCCAAATGCGAAAATTTTGCTTGTTTACATACCCGCCAAGATCAAAATGAGCTTCATCTGAAAAGATGATCTTTTTGGCAAAATCGGCATCTTCTGTAAGTCGATCGCAGGCCCACTTTCCCAGCGTTGTTTAAGCGTATACAAAACCATATTCGTTCAGCGGAAGGATAAAACTAATTATCTGTCAAATCAGAAATATGCATTGTGCGCTATACAAATTAGAGAGCATATCCCTATATTTAGATAAAGTATAAGTTGAAAATATATAGGCAAAAAGTTTTTACGCTATAACTTCCTGTAAAGTCAGGCAAATTAGTTCAAAATTTGGTTGTGGTAGTCTTGAATTCGGAGATTGCAATAACGTGATAATCTGAATCAAACTTATGTCAACTAAGGCAGTTTATCGTTATCTATCAAGTAAGCCATAAATAATATCCAGGAATCATTTTGTCTTGTTGTCGTTGTTTTCAAAAGTCATTTGATTTAACTACCCATTAAGCGTATGGCATCTTATGGGCAGAAAAAGTTTTCGGGGCATTAGACTATCTTTTTTTATATCTGTAAAGTATGACCTAACGCAAGATTGTATCTTACCCATATTGCTGTGAATAATTTAGAAAAATTTATACATTGTTTGCTATCTAACAACAACTGCAGTTTCTGTCCTAAGAACTTTTTGCCTAACTTTAAGGAATTAATCTGTTTATGCATACACAATATTGACGAATCAATTTTTGGACGCGATATCATTTAATTATTTCTAAATCTCTTAAAAAACCGTTTTTACATTTGGTACCGTAAGAGCGGTGCACACTTGCATAAAATAATTTAAAAAAAAATTGTATTTTCTGTATTTAATATTACATTGTTATTATATTTATTTGTGAATAAAATTATATTCGTTTCATATCAAATTGTTTAAAGTTAATATTTGTTGTACCGAACTTTGACTGTTTTTAAATTTTCTCATTTGTAAAATGTTAATAAATATATATTTCTTGCACACGAACAACATTTCCATGGAAGCCTTTTAAACTACTTACCCTGATCACTTAAAAGTTCTTCTTGCAGCTCTTCGGCCCCAAAACGTTTTAACAATTGGCCATAACTTAAGGTGTCCTTGAGATCTTCCTTTTCTAAATAGTCTTCGGGAGTGTTACCAAACTTTTGATTGTGTATTAATAATATATGAAGAGAGAGAGAGAGAGAGAGAGAGATAAAATAAAAATTATTAATACTGTTTGTTCTAATTTGAAACAAGGTCAATATTAACTATGTTTTAAGTAATTAATTTAATTAGGGGTTTTTACAGTGACGTTTTTTCCAAATATATTAACATACATTTACTACATACCTAACATAAGTATTAATATGTCGTATGTCATTTCCCACAATTAAAATTTTAAGGAATTTAGCACTTTTCATTACAAGTAATAAACGGTTTATAAAAACCATTGTTTTATGAAAATCAATCGATATTGCTATAGGCGATAAATTGTGAAAAAACGCGTAAAAGACCTAAACTTGCAATTACTCGTTATTAATCAAAAGAAGATAAAGAACCAATAGCTGAAAGTTAGTAGAAATAAAAATATTTGCTTACATACATACTCGTATGAGTATATGCAGTTTTAAAAACGGCAACCCTCTTACGTGTGCTTTAATTTTGTATTTTACAACTTTCCATGAATATTTTGAATAAATATTGTTGAAATCCATTGATAGGATATGCCAAGGTCCTGTTTCTGTCATTTACTAATAACATCAATATACTTCAATTCGGGCAGAAACAACTCTGTATCATGTCAGAATATCGACACTAACACTGCTTGTCCAGCAGAATTACTAAAGAATTTTGTTCCAGCCCAAAAAGGGTAACAAACAGCGACATGAATTGGATAGATTTATTTTCCAACAAACCGTAAACTTCACATTTCGTTATTTTGTTAAAATTGATTAATCACTGAAAGTGGTTTTGCTTAAATAAGCCCCACCCAGTTGTTAGCTTCCATTTTTTTTTTTTTTTTTATTATTCAATTAAATCTTCTCACTTTTACCTGTAATTCACAGTTCAGTGTTTGTGTCAACATTTCTTCATTTGGACCATAACGCCCACGACAGAATTCTAAAATTTTAACTTATTTTCCACTTCGTCAAAGTGATATACCTGAACCTATACAAACATTCTCAGCCACTGCAACGATAGTGACATTTTAACGGGTTTTTATAAGGTAAAGGATGGAAAATTATTAAGTCTCCCTGAAGTTTTTTTCTTGTAGTCTCTTTAAAGCACAGAGCTAGTATCCCGAGTATTTACATGTTTAAACAACAAATACAGCGTTGTCAACTTTGAAATTTCAAAAAGCACCCAAACCCCTAAAAAAGCGCGTAATTTTCATAAAAAAATCACTGCGATTAAAATTGTTAACTTTTTATTCTAGTTATTTCATAAAATTAAAAATTTTTATATAAAAATATAATAAGTTCCCATCGCTTCTATTAAGAACATAAAGAGGAGAAAAATTTATTTTAAATAATATATTTTTAAACTGTGTATAAATTCAACTTTACAGTTGCCAATATAATCACTATTTTACAAGAAAATTTACAGCTTTTAGACGCCAGTTGCATTCTAAAAAATTAAGTTTACAAGTGGCATTTAGTATTTGGTGTCACCCAAACAAAAAAATTAAGAAAAAAGCACCGAGCACTGACTTAAACATATTCTACGTCAAAAAATTCAAAAAGCACTAAAAATAGTGCTAAAATCACCAAGTTGGCAACGCTGCACAAATACCAATGGATTTGAAATTGTATATGTGAGCTGCACTACCGGGGAAAAAAAATAATAGACATTTTACGTAGCAATTTAAAACACAAGTCTTAACATAACTACTTAAAAGCCGATGCGAGATCAACTCATCTGTTTATTTTCAATCAAAGCGTGTGAGATGTCATGTGAGATTTAAAGCGGAAATTAGCTCAGAGTCGTAATTTTCCAGCTTGTTTGTACAAAATTTTCAAGTTTTGTGACATTTAAAAATATAATTTTTATAATATTTATCAATTGAGTTCTCTCGTATAGAAATAAATTTACTCATTTGTTTTGAAAAAAAAATTCCTGTCAAAATTTTTTTGACACGATTTCTAAAAGGTTAAGTCAAATAAGAAGGATATTACAAGTGCATTACCATGGCAGGTATTAACATATGCCGAATTGGCATATTACGCACTCTAAAGGAACAAAATTTTCTTAATAAAAACCTTAATCCCAATTTTGTTAATATATTGACTTGGTTTAGATTTTTAACTCGAAAATAAGTTGTCGCTTTAATACGCCCAAACGCAAAATATTGATAAAGGTGTTGCTCTAAAGTCCTATCCACTTCTTTGTATTATTTTCTTGTCATTTCATCCGACAGTCTCATACGAACTAAATGTGTTCTCATCTCTGTGTGACATGTTATAACACTAGTTAATTTCTTAAGTACTGCTCTACTCTGTTACTCATGATTTGGGTCACCCCATAATATATTGTAAACAAATGTTTACTAATTAAAAATACTTTATTTTGTGCCAACTCAGTTCAACGTTGTCCAGACAATAATTTGAATTAAACAATTAATTTAAAGCTAAAAGTTTTCAAAACAAAATTATTGTTTTCTTTCCTACACTTTCTCGAGAAGGGGCCAACAAAATAAAACATAAAAAGTTTTTGTCTAGACAAAACTTTTTATCAAAACAAATGAGGAAGTCTACCTGGATGCTCTCTTTGCATTTACATTAAACTATCAAATATATTGTAGGACTTCCGACATTTTACAAAAATTTAGGTTGAAATCAAATTTTGGAAGCTCCTACATATTGCGCTTACCTGTATGTAATATTAATCTTTTGCAAACATTAGGGAATTAGTCGCTTTTGAACACAAGCAGAATCACGATAAAACTTTCTTAGATTTTTAGTAAATGAACACGACTGCCTCGGCTTTTATTCACTATATTATCACAAAAATTAAAATTTTTCAGTAGTAGTAGTATAATTTATTGACACCTTTATATACCTCAAGGCTATTCGTAAATAATTGTAAACAATCGGTCACTACTTGACAAAGTGTAAAATACAAAAAAATAAAAATTGTTTGTAAAAATATATACACAGTGTTTTTAGTGTATCAAGTTCATCAAGTTTCTAGTTAAATTCTGGGCATGCATGACACCACATTACAAGCCCCGTTACAAATCTATTTGAAACTAAATATCTGCGATAAAAGCAGCAAAATAAGTACAACTGCCTTGGTATTTTGGATTTTTTCAACCTCTAGACACTTAAAAATGTTAATAGAGGTATCAATTGAAGGAGCTTAACTAGTAAAATACAAAAAGTCAAAAACAAATCAAAAGTTAAAGATGGCTTCCGAAGCAAAATAGCATACAATATTAAATCTGAAATCTAGTCTAGGCTACAATGTTTTTCATTACTCTTTTTTTTAATAAAAATTCCTTTAACTTTATATGGATAGTTATTTCAAGCATTGACGTCAATGATCTGATTAGTTTAAAGTAAAAACTTTTCAAACTAATATTCAAATTTTAATCAGGCTCGAGTTCATATTAACATTCTTATTGTTACAAAAAATTTTTTTATTATTTATTTAAAACTTTTTTTGAAAATTACTTTTAAAATAGTATTGTAAACTGAGATGGCTTCGAAGTTAAGCACCTTTTCAAAAGAGCCAAATTTATGCAACAATTATTTTAATTCTTTAGGGAAATGCATACATTTTGAAGTTCAGATTTTTTGCGCCCTATCATTATATCTTAAATGTATTTGAAGTTTAAAACAAGTTATTCAATATTAAAACATAATATACCTTATCGACCATTTGGGGATTGGCACCCAACTGTAGGAGAACGTTATAAAAATGGCCATTATCATTTATAACCGCAGCATAATGTAAAGCGCTGCGGCCATCGCTATCTGTTACTGTTGTTGTTTCGGGAAATCGAGCAGACATATAACGTACAATATCTGAAACGTTAAATACAAATGTACAAATCAAGTGATGAATAAACTAAAGTGCAATTTAAGTTACTCACCACTATTACCAAATAATACAGCTACATGTAAAGGAGTGGCACCATTCGGCGAGATTTCATCTTTGGCAATGGCAAACTTTCTACGATCTAAAGCTTGTTGCAGGTTCAAAAGGCTGCCATTACGAGCAGCTTCATGGACACGCCGTATTTTATTCTAATCAAAAGAAAATATTAAATGATTATGTTTTTAAAAAAAGTAATCTGTTTAATTTACCATATAATTTGGTACATTTTTTAAAAATGCCTGTATTTCTGGTTCATCTACTTCCACATTTAAAAGCTTTTGACCGTTACCGTTTAAAACAATTTGTGCCAGCTGTTCCATGTCACCAGATGCAATTGCACTTTGTATGCGTGTTTCCTTTTTTTTTTTTTTGTTTTGCATTTATAAGATTGGCGTTTAAATAATTTCAAATTTTATTTCAACAATTTTTTTTTTTTTGAAAAAGAAAACAACACAACAAAAAATTTCAATCCAAAAAAAATGTGCCAACAAAAAAAGACACCAATTTATATCAATCAGTATTTGACAATGGAAAGTGTTAGAAAAAGGTGCACAATCAAACAAGGAATAATAGAATTAACCACAAATTCAAAATAAAACCAGAAGTATAATTCAAAGGAAATTAAAACGGAGAGAAAATATTGGGACTGTGTGAGTTGAAGTAGAAAAATCTTGTGTTAAATGAGCATGTAGTTGTATTTGTAGTTGTTACTAAAAGTAAATGTTATGTTAACGGTCGTTATTAACTGTTCATATTAAAAAACAAAAGAAAAGCTTAAGTTTACATTTAACAAAGCAACAATAATATTAACAAATTAATATGATTACTAAAACTCATAAGAAATTAAAATGTTAAAAATTGTTACGGCTTCGTTATTTGTATGCTGAGAAAAAATAAACACAAAAACAAACAAACGGGACAAAAATATTTTCTTTTATAGTTATACTTCATTTTCATGAACATAAGCAGCTGTTTGTGACTGAACTGTATTATCTTCAGCATCGCCTTGTACAAAACCCTCTATGGCCAGCGATGAGGTGGGCGATCCCTCGCCATCACGTTCTTCATCGTCCAGATTTTCTTCAGTAACACTAATTTGCTTTTTATCTGCTTCATCGTCATTTGTTTCCGATACAGATTCAGTTTCGGCTACAGGTTCAATTTCAGGTGCCGGCTCTAGTTCTTGTTCAGGTTCAGGTTCAGGTTCTTCTACTTCATTGCTTGCTTCTATCTCTTCTGTTTCATCGTTATTTTCTTCATACTCCACTTCAACTTGTTGTTCTTGTTGTTCCTAAGAAAATAATTGGAAACGCTTTTTTTTTCTTTTTTGAAAAAAATAATTTTTTTCGAATTCCTAGAATTGTATACTTAGTTAGTCTTACTATGCATGCACTATGTATGTCTACTACTATTAAATATCAATGTCTATTAAAAAATAAATTATATTTAGTGGTTCAAATAAAAAGATTTGAAAAAGAAAATCAATTAATCTCTAAATTAAAAAATTTTATTTCAAGATCATACAACTAATAACACTATTCTTCATGTAGGGTAGCCAACTCGGAAATTTGGAAAATCAGTACACCCACATCAAACAGCTATTTGTTTGACAATTTATCCAATCGACAAAAAAAAAGCCTTACCATAGGAGAATTCACTATAAATTAGTATTAAAAAGTAAGCTATTATATTGTTCTTAAGTTTTACTGTATACACGATCAATAGGTAATTGCCGAAAACTTATCATGATGGTACAACATCACATACAGAACAAACTGCAGTAGACACTTATTTAGAAGAATGCAATTCGCATTAGCTGGCACGATCAGCCGATCTTACGTTTCCTAACTTTTTTCTTTACGGGTGTTTTTTATGTATGTCACTGATCTATATTATTAAGTCATAGACTCTGAAAGAGAATATTCGGCAAAAGTGCGATAAATTATCGCCCGAAGATTTTATCAGATCAATTGAACAAAATAGCTTAATTAAACAAAACCAGTGACGGTGGTCAATTGGTCGATAACATTTTGAAAAGCTGATGAAACAAAACTTTATATGTAGTCCAAACAAATATTTAAAAAAATGTTATTGCATTCTACAGATAAAGTAAAATCACATCGAATGAGAGCTTTGAGGTCACCACATATTTTTTCCCAAATCCCCTTAATAAATTTAAAAATTTTCTCCCTACAAATAAACTTCTACCATTGATTGACTTTTAATAGTTATAAGCAAAAATATTTAAAAGAATAAAAACAAGAACAACAATAACACAGTACAACATTTTTCAGTTAATTGATTGCCAACTCAATTCTGTGAACTGTATGTGAAATTATACCCAAAAAGAAGAATTTCTGCATCATTCGTTTTGTCTTCTTACCTGCGATTTGAAGTTAGTATCGATTTGAAGTTAGTACTATCGTATAGGGGAATTTATCACGTTTTAGGCCCTGTTGTTTGACATAGCTCGACAACCACTAGCCCAATTTAGTTGAAATAATTTTTAAAAAATTAAGAATTACAATTCCCTTAATCTGTTCATATATTGTTTTCCTATACAAGTAACACTTTCGAAGTTAAAAATGAATGTATGAAGGGAAAAAATTATTTTTTGCCTAAAAATTTAAATTTTTTTTTTTTTTTTTAAATACATAAAAAATCCAAAATGGAAAAAAGTTTCAAGTCTAGTTATTTTTTCGCAAAGTCACATAACCTATGAGCAAAATGAGACAAAGATCATAAAAATCGATGCACGCGTTTCGCTTTTATTCGCAATTGAGTAAATGTATGAATTTCAAAAATTTGCTCGAGATATGCACAACATTATTTGGAGAAAACATTGACACCTTTTTCATGATTCTGAGAATTAAAAAAAAGGAATAAACAAAAGGTTATTTGATTTTTATGATTGCGGTAATAAATGTACGTGGACAATTAAACGGAATGTGGACCTTTTTATTTTGGCATTCAGCCAGTGCCGACGAACGCGAACAGTAAAATTGATTTTTCTCCAGTTTTTTAAAAGTGAATAACAACAAAACATAAAATATATCAATATGGAAAACAACAAGTGCCCATATTTGGATGAATATTGTTACGTTTGTGGTCATATCGTCCGAAAAATACAGAAAAAAGATCGAAAAAATTTGTTTACTGAGCAATTCAAAACCGCGTATTGTAATTATTTCGATGAAGCAGATTTAAGTGGTGCAAATTTTACGCCGAACACAGTGTGCAACAGTTGTTATACTATCCTTCTAAAATGGATTCACGGAAAAAGTAGAAAGTTATCTTTTCTGAAGCCAGTAATTTGGGTGGAAGACACAACTGGACATGATGAATCCAGGTGCTATGCATGCATAAATTTTCGTCCTGGATTAAACAGACAACAATTGAAAACAAAAGTATACACTGCTGCATTTACAGCCACACTTCCAGTGCAACGCCCTGCTGATACCGATGCACCTAAACCTCCGAGTGCGGATACTGTGTCCCTGCTAGCCGAAACCGTTTTCACCAATCCGACCAATTTGGATGATGCTGATTGGATACCCGATATTGAAAATAGTGCACCACAACCGCTACCACAAATCGAAATGGATTACATTGTGGCCAAGCTGGGACTATCACAACACGACTCCGAATGGCTGACATCATTTTTGAAGAGAAGAAAACTCACACAGCAAAATGTCAGCGCAACATCATGAATACCATGAATATGAACAACCTACGAAGAAAACAAGATCATCAGAACCACAAGCGTCAACTTCTACAAGGATGGATATTGCCAATAATTGAAAAAATGTTCTAAATTTTGTTTTTATGCATATTATAATTGCGTATTAATTGCATATTATTTTATTTTCATTAAGTTTTTATAAATAAAGTTTTTTTTTGCATGATAATTTTTTAATTTATATTTTTATTTTAAGGGTGGTGGCTATAACTGATTTTTGAAATTCATACATTTACTCAATTGCGAATAAAAGCGAAACGCGTGCATCGATTTTTATGATCTTTGTCTCATTTTGCTCATAGGTTATGTGACTTTGCGAAAAAATAACTAGACTTGAAACTTTTTTCCATTTTGGATTTTTTATGTATTTTAAAAAAAAAAAAATTTTAATTTTTAGGCAAAAAATAATTTTTTCCCTTCATACATTCATTTTTAACTTCGAAAGTGTTACTTGTATAGGAAAACAATATATGAACAGATTAAGGGAATTGTAATTCTTAATTTTTTAAAATTTATTTCAACTAAATTGGGCTAGTGGTTGTCGAGCTATGTCAAACAACAGGGCCTAAAACGTGATAAATTCCCCTATACGATAGTACTAACTTCAAATCGATACTAACTTCAAATCGCAGGTAAGAAGACAAAACGAATGATGCAGAAATTCTTCTTTTTGGGTCTAATTTCACATACAGTTAACAGAATTGAGTTGGCAAATCATGTGTTGTACTGTGTAATAATACTGCATTATTTATAATCAACAAATATCCGTACATTTGATATAAGTGAATTGATATCGATGTACAATTTTATATTAAATTGTCAGGGTGGCACATCTAACAGCTACAACTGACGCTCTTTTAACTATATGAAATTTTTATTTTCTTTTTTCAAATACATATTTGTATATGAGAAGACTTTTTGTAAAATTTTTTACTTTTAGTACCATCTAATTGCATGCCAAGATGCCATTTCAGATTGATGGG
This sequence comes from Phyto melanocephala, assembly GCA_941918925.1. NCBI lineage: Eukaryota > Metazoa > Arthropoda > Insecta > Diptera > Rhinophoridae > Phyto > Phyto melanocephala. The sequence goes on from OW799237.1 coordinate 113,913,758, forward strand.
GGTTTAAGCAGAAACAAAAAAAAAACAACGTTTGCAATACATGTACTAAAAATGTTATTACTTACAAGTATTTGACAGTTATGTGCTAACTACACACATGCATGCTTTTTTATTGTTTTTTATTATTTGTAGGTTAAAGAGGAGGAGTAAATTAAAGTAACATACAAAAACAAATTCTAGACAACTATAAAATTGACTGCTTGAACTGAAAATTAATTGCGAAACTTCATTTAAATGTGGATTTGAACTAAATACTTAATGCAAGAAAAAAACTCTATAAACCCATTGCGAAATATTAGTCTGTTGTAGCAAAATATTAAGCGTGTTCTCACACACTTAGAAACTTAGATGACTCGTAGGAATTATTTTTATACTACTTAGATACTAGAACCTTCTTTGTTTAATATAGCAATTTCAATTTAAATTTGGCTTAAAACTGTTAACAATAAAAGTATAAATGTGTTTGCTAAAAATCAACCTAAAATTATGATGGTTACAGCTGAAGCTTTTCCAATTCATTCTCTAGCCTTTCCTCTGTTTAGTATTACGAGTGAAATCAAACCGTCCAAATTTATCATGCAGTGCTGTTTATAACAATAATACTATGACGATTCCGAAAGTTTAGAGTTCACTCATATATATTCCGATTATAGTCTAATATTGGTCACTTATGTACCATTTATTGTTTAACCACTATTTTGTTATCACTATTCAGGAATGTGCAGACGTTTGTATTTATATACCCGGTAGCAAACGTCATCATGAAAAACGCTATAAATATTAGGTCATCGATTAAAAACGCTGATTTTTCGTTGGAATTTTTTGAACTTTAATAGAAGACCGAAATTGATTTTTTCTTGTAGATGTCCGCGAATTAATGAGAGATACAAGATCATCTAGATTTAAGGCAAATTCCTTTTTTGTTTTTTAATTTAAAATTTTTGTTTTTAAGTTATCGACTCAGAAATAATAATGCCGCCAAATACAATGATGTAGTCATGCACACGCTTTGACACGTCAATTCACTAATGAAATTTTAATCTATGATAATTTTGTGCAAAATACGACTTAATACTGACTCTGTGTCAATGTCTCATCGATGAAAATGTCCTAGTGATGATGTCGTTCGAAATTGCCAGTAGATACATACATACGTGTGTTTGTTTCTTATTTTTCCGTTACAAAAAAAAAAAACACAAAAACTTAAATCGCCTCTTTCGCCATCCATGCGCCCTGAGGGACTGCATATTTGGATATTTTATCGCATTACAGGAAAGACTTAGTTAGCCATTATCGTGCGCATTTGTGAGAGTTTTCTTTCTTCCTGTTCTTTTCAGAGTTCCCTATTAATACGTTTTAGCATGTTGCATCCAACATCCCAATGCTATTGTTTGCTAAGTATAGTGACGATCATATTTTCAACGCCCAGTTTATGTCACTTGTTCTTCACTTTGATTCATCAAATTGTGTGTAGTGGCATTTAACATGTTCAGGATCTTTTATTACGTTTGGACACCGGGGACATATATATTGGTCAAGTCAAAACCTATACAAATTTACTCCTAAGACAGCCATGACCAGATACAAACTATTTATCCATCACCTTCTTTTTAAGGCTCTTTTCCAGCGGGACTGCCATAATCTCTTTAGTTTACGAATTGCTCTTGTATTCTGTGCTCCTCTTGTGGTACGTTCGTAGAGAAGATTGACTTCATCATATCATGTTCATAGGAATCATTCTTGCGATAACAAGTGTTGCTTTATCAGACACCTTTAGGAAGATGCTGTATAAATCTATGCACATATGAATGTATCAATGTATGTATATAGTTATGTACGTTTGTTACAATAAAACGGAATTATGCAACGTAGTTTTTTAATAAATTTTAAGACATCAAATAAACTTAAGCATGTAGTTAGTTTCAAATAAAATATGATTCAGTGATTAATAAACTGGGCAGGTCCATGCTTCCGTAAAGTAAATATTATTATTAAAACTGCTTTTACTCAACAAATTCTTATGGAACGTTGTACATATATTGAACTCATCTGACAGTATAATTAAAATATTAAAAAAATAAAATGTGCCACGCCCATACAAAACAAATATTTTTTGCCGACTAATTCTTCTAACCTGATTCTTTGTTTATATAAAAAAAATGTAAAATAATGGTATGTGGGAAACAACACTCCCATTGTAAAGGAAAATTCTAAAAAAATAAATTATAATTAAGAAAAAACTAAATAATCAAGTTTCAGTCGAATTTTAAATAGTAGACATACTTTAGACCTATTCTATTCAATATTTTTTTTAGCAATAATTTAACATAAATCTGCCATTAATCTGTTCACAATTTAGCTACTAGATGACCATTTTATGGAAATAGTCATAATCTGATTGCAGTATGATAATATAATGATCACTGTCTTATAAAGTCTGCTTTAATAAAGGTTTAGTTGCTTCATTGCCTTAGAACAATAGTCCGGAAGTCATTGAACTATAATCCGGTAAATCTTGGAAAACAATCATAATATGGCCAGTCATTAATAAGTCATTGCCTGCTAATGTTCATAGTCTGGTCAGTTAATATTCAATTTAATTATCGTGTTTTTGCATAGATATTTTAGATACTTAGAGAAAATTTAGACAATCACACAAAATTTCGTTTTCTTTAGTTTTCGAACATTTATTAAAACTTCAAGACTATAGAAATTTTCAACATCATATTGAGATTTTAAGATAAAAACTACAAGTGCTTTAAATCACATATACGAGTACAATATTTTATCTCTGACAACTACTTTCAAAAATAATTTTGTAGCATCAAAAAGATAGTTATCGAAGTGCAAATAATTTGTGATATTTGTTTAAGAAATTTCCAATATTTGCAGAGAGACAGAGAGAGTTCTACAAATTAGAGAGTGCCAAATTGTACCTCGTCCTCATCGCCTGTATCGTCACTACTCTCACCATTATTTGCTACCGTCTTACCGGATGCTGGTTTTTCAAGATTATCCGCGTGTACGACAACGTCATTGGACTCATTTTCCACTTTGTCAGGTTCTTCTTTTGTAGATGAAAACACATTTATTACCTTGTCGGCCATTTCTTTAACATTTTCTTTAAGACTTTGTGATAGTTCTTCCAACTTATCGCCAATATATTTTTCTTCTACTTCATTCTGTTCAGATTTTGTATATTCTTCTAGGGACTCGTTTAGTTCTTTCAATTGCTCATCGGTAATGCCATCTAAAGTGTTTGCATTGGTTGTTGTGTCCATTTTATCGGTAAGTGTTGCAGTCACCATTTTATGGGATATTTTGCTGCTACTATTATTATTTTTGTCTTCCTCAGTCTTATCATTTTCTTTCTTTGGAGATTCTTCTGCTAAAGTCTTAGAGGGTGAAATTTGCTTTTGAGTTTTATTATTTTCGCTTAAATTATTGGTATTTTCTTCAGGTGTCTTTAAGGTTGCCGTAAGTGTTTGTGATTTAAATTGAGCATTTTCCTTAACATCAGTATCGGGTGAACTTGGGCCTTGAGTATTTTCCTTATTTATGTCATTATTATTCATGTGTTCTTCGTTTATTATGTCAGTTTCTTTATTGTGTAAGTCCTCTTCTTTAGTTTCTTTTTCACTTAAATCTTTCCGTTCTTCACTTTCTTTATTATCTAAAGATTTTTCGCTATAAATTTGCTTTTCTGCATCCACTGTTACTTCTTCTTTCGAAACTTCCATTTTCTGTTCGGTTTTGTTATTATTTTTCTCATTTTCATTTTTATTATTAGCTTCCTCACTATTTGCCTTTTCAAAATCAATCTCGTTTTGTTCCTCATTATCTTTATCGCTAAACACATTTTTTATTTTATTTGCCAAATAATTGACACTGTCTTTTACATCATCTTTGATATCAGTTAAAGTTTCGCCAATGGTCTTAGAATCTTCTTCCTCTTTACTGATTTCTTCTACTTCCGCATTTTCTTCGCCTATATTCTCTTTATTACAATTATTAATTTCTTGAGTACCTTGTATCTCGCCTTCGGATTTTTCTTTCGCACTAGCACTCTCCTTGCCATTTGTCTCATTATCGTTCTCATTATCCGTTTCCTTTTCTTTTAATAAGGTTGCCTTACTATTTTCATCGTTATCATTCACCTTCTCATTGTCAATAATTTTGCCATTTCCCTCACTAACTTGTTCATCTGTCTTATCATCTAGAGTTTTCTCTTCATTTATATCATTACCACCATTTATCTGCTCTTCTGAAGATTGTTTACCGTTTGAGACTTGGATCGTTTTAGATGATTTTTCGTTAATAGTTTCTTCACTCTCTTGTTCGATTTGCTCATTTTTTTTATCATTTACATGCTCTTCACCATCTCCGTTTACATTTTTAGTTTCGTTATCAAGCTTTAGTGCATTGCTCTCTTTATGATCTTCTCCTGTGTTGCTCTCATTTTGATTATCACTTGCTGAATCCTTTGTTAAATTTTCAATATTTTCGTTAAGAGTTTCAGTTTGTTGTTTCTGCAAAAGTAAACAATTGTCGACTGATTTTTTTCTAAATTCTTAAAAAGTGAATTAATTAATTATAAAAGATTTCTTTAACTATAAAATTTTTTTTATTGTAAAAATAAGAAAAAAAAATTAAAAAACTTTTTAAGCATTTAACATTAAAGGCTTTAATAAAATACAACTTATAAAAAAAATCAAAGAAACATCCATAAAATTAATTTAAATGTATTTACAACAAAAAAAAAATTAATTAAAAAAAACAAAATTTGTAGTATTATCAGGGCCGACAATGGCTTACTTTTAACAGAACTTTAATAGATTTAAAAGGAAATTACTATATACATATTGTATCTTGAGTTCAAAGACAATAGTGATAGACAGAGGTGGTAGACAAAAAAAGTTTTGAAAAGCTTAAAGTTATATTGTGCTTTTTAGAGCTTTTGGTAAAAAAAAACAGTAAAAATACTTTCTTAAGATGTATGTACATGTCCTTTATGCTTTTTTTTTATATATTATTGTCAATTTTAAATATATATATACAATCCCAATTATTTCTTTCACTAAACTCAAAATTGTTTAACAAAAATTTAAAATAAAAGCTTTATAAAGCTTTTATATAGTTTAATGTATATACATTTCTAGCGTTTGTAAAATATACTTTCTTTTTGAGACTTAAATATATGAAACTGTATTGGAAAATAAACTTACTTCATCTTGAGGTCCTTCATCTTCTTTCGTCTCTAGTTCATCTTGTGCTTCATTTTCCTGGTCTTCGCTGTCTTTCTTAGCATCTTCTGGATCATCTTCCTGTTCGCCTTCTATTTCTTTATTGTCTTCTGTTATTTCTGGATCTTCTTCTGTGGCCTCCTCCTTGTCATGATCACTATCCGCAGGCGCATCAGTATTTTGTTCAGCAGTTTCTTCATCTTTAGACATGTCCTCATCTTCTTGGACACTACTTTTTTGTTTTTTTTTTTAACAAGAGAAGAAAATATTTTACCTTTTTATTTCAAATCGTGTTCAAAAATACAATGTGTGCATGAGTGCAAAAAGCAACAACATATTGATTGAAAGTTTCAAGATTTATTCTCAATAAAATTTAGTAAAATTTTAAATTTTGAAAATTCTCTGATAAGATCATAAACAAATGAAAACAAAAAAATAATATACTTTGTAAAAACCCTTAGATCACCAAAGGAGTAAAAGGTAAAAAAATTAAACGCAACGGTTTTTTTGCAAAATGTTAAACGTGCATCAAAAAGATCAATAGTTAATTTGTATGTATGCAACAGTTTTCCACCAAGTGTATAAAAACAAAAATGAACATCATATATGTTAAACTTACGGCTCTGTAATATCCGCTTCTGATGCATTTTCATTACTTTCCGCATTTGAGTGTCTACCAAAACCATTCATCTCAGGTATTTTAATGTCTAGTTTCTAAAAAATTGCACACACACACATTATTAAAGAAATTATTAACTAAAAACAATAGCTTCAAACCACCTTGCCATCGCCACTATCATCGCTTAAAGCCTCCCAATCAGTGGCAATATCCGGTGACACACGCGGAGCTTCCGGTACATACGTCAGAAAAGCACGTTCAGTTTCATGAGGTTTATGACGATAAAATGAAGGTGTTTTCATTTTCTATGATTGTTTTTATTCAATGCAATATTCCAATGATATTTTATGTATGTACGTATGCATGTGTACAAGGACAAAATTGGAAAATTTTGTTATAAATTTAGTGATGACAAAAAAAAATTATCATTTTTTATAATAAATAAATGCCATTGTAAACAACTTACATAGTCGACGGCCTCTTCATCACAACCAGCTTGCGTGAGCAATGTATAACAGCGCATATTGTTTTTGGCACTGGCAGCCCAATGCAATGGAGTTTTACCCGTTATGTCTGTCTCATTAACACCATCAGGCCAAGTGGTTATTAAATATTCCAAAATGGTAGCATGCCCTAGACCAGCCGCCTTGTGTATGAGATTTAAACCGTTCGCATCACGACACGTAACCAAAGAAGGTGGTACCGGTGGTTCCAAATTCGCTTGCAGATTTTCTAAACTATTGTCAATAACGGCCTGGTGGACATCTTTAATGGAGTTCTGTTAACAAGTAAAACAATGTTTTTTTTTTTTAAGAAGAAGCAATTTTAAATAATATTATTATGTATGTATCGCATCAGTTCCTCTAAAGAGATTCAACTCATAATATCAAAATTTATGGCGAATGTTAACTGCGCTTTTAATATCTACTATATCACAAACAAGAATACAGCTGTATATTTATAGCAAAAAGGCAAAGAAAATGATGTAAGATTTTTACAGTTATTTAGTTAAGACCACTACATATCGTTATCTTGCAAAAAGTGAAAATTGCAAAATATTGAGTAAACCCCTTTTAGAAGAATAATACTTATATTGTATGTGTATGTATTTTAAAGAACACGGCTTTTTATCTAGACCTTACCATATTCATAAATAAAGGAGCTAATACACGGCATGTTTTTTACATCTGACTTGTCAAATTCTCCATTGCCAATACGAACATGTCGTGTGTTACCTTTAAAACATTACTTCTGTAAAAAAACATGTGTTGAGACATCTGACAAAATTTAAATTAAAGCTCGCTCTATTTTCTTCTGTCAAAACATGTGACATCAGCCGTTGGCGAAATCTCTGCTGCTGCAAAGCAGTCGGCGTAAAAGTATAATTTTGGCATACATGAAGATTTACATATGTCTTACAAATTTTAAAGTCAGATATAAAAAAATATGCCGTGTATTATAGCCTTTAGCAAGTTGATATTTTGTTACATAATTTACGCTCACATTATACAACCGATTCTAATAAAAAACAAAAAATATACACTTCTTGAAAGAAATTGCACAATCTCAATCCTATTAAAGCTGGTTCATTTGTTTCGGACTTATAAGCAACTAACGGTCTAACGTATGCGCAAATTATATGTAAATAACAAAACAAAATCTAGTATGTGTTTTTGGAAAAACAGGCCTTTTGCGTATGGCAAAAAACAACAAGTAATTAATTTAATTAAGTAATTAATAAGTTAATTAATTAACTTTAACTTAATTAACAAGTTATTTCGGCAATGCTGAATCTGATAATACCCTATAAGATCATTATTATATCCGACTCCATTTCTGATTTTGAAATTTTATATAGAAATCTGTATTCTACTAGTCCAGTCCTTTCATTTGATATTATTATTTGCAATTTTGTTTTATTATTCAACTCTAATTTAACACTTTTTCATAGTTTACAGTATTCAACAGGTCAAGCCTATACATTTGATACTAATATTGTGGGAGTTGAGGTGGACAATATACCCAAATGACCCATATATTCCTAATTTTATTTTGGACGCCATCTTGAATTTTAACCTTGTCATATATGATTGTAATCTACTGGTCAATATGAATTTATAATATTTCACTGTTCAATGTCTTTTATTTGGTACTCATGTCAACTATGCCGGTTATTTAGACACTAAAAAAATCGATTTTAGTTTTTAATATAAGGACAAAGCCATGAGTAGTTCCTTTTTGGTGCTTATATTTCAAACTGATTTGTCAGCTCCGAGGCTTTTGAATGCAATCTGGTGTACAAAGTGTGCCCAAATATACTTAGAAACTAAACTTGATATATAAGATATAATATATAAAGTTTACGAAATAATTTTCACCTATAACTTTGCAGGTTAGTGACTGATTTGTCCTAAAATTTTTATAAATATAGAAATGCCTCTAAAATAACCTAAGGGTTAAAATCTGTAATTATTTTTGTGGGAAACAAGTAAAAGTGCTTTATTGGGCCGTGCCGAATCCTATATACCCTTCACAACGTGTAGTCATGCAATAACAGTAGTTTGTATCACCATTCATCTCATATGAAATAGGTACATACATATACAAAACATCCCATTGCAGAATTATAAATTGAGTTTACGAATGTATGTTTCCAAAAAAAAAATAAATAAAAAACAAGTGTATTAAAAACAATAAAAAAAATGAAAAAAAAAATAAAAAAAAAAATTTTTTAAAAATTAAAAGAAATTAAAAAAATTAAAAAAAAAAAAAATATATATAAATAATATATAAAATAAGAAAATAAAATAAAAAAATGTAAACTGGTTTTCAAAAACTAAACTCTATTTTCTATATTTTCCATTTAAACAATAAAACTATTGAAAAAATATCAAACAACAAGTTAATTTTAAACAAGCATATTAAAAAAATTTTTTTTTTGGCTCAGCTGGGATTCGATGCCACGTTTATTCCAAACAATATATATTATGTTGTTGTTCTAATTGTGAAAAAAACGAGGTGGTCGTTGTTTTTTGCTTATATCTCAGAAAGTTATGGGGCGATCGTGCTGAATTTCAATAGCGATTCATTCTCGGATATTTCTAAAATATTAATACCATACTCAGCTCTGAAGTACATTTAGTTGCTTCTAAAATTTGATTTTAACCAACACACAGACAGATGGGCGGACGGACAGATGGTCATGGCTTAATCGACTTCTCTATTCATAAGCTTTCAGAAAATATATACTTTATAGGGTCGGAAATGAAAATTGTAGAAATTACAAACGGAATGACAAACCTGTATATACCCTTGTGCAGCACAGGTGAAGGGTATAAAAACCAGCATAGTCATGAATATTTCCTTATAAAGTTGTTGGGATATTTTACTGTATAAGAACAGCGATTTATTGCCGGATATCGCCAAAATATTTTTACCACGTACAAATGTGTAATACATGTAGGAACTTCTTAAAGTTAATTTTAACCAACACTCGGAAAGACGGACAGTGCTCAGTCGAATCTACGTTTATATAAATATGTATTCTATGCGATTGGAAATTAATGTTGCATAAATTATAAACGGAATGGCAAAGCTATATATACCCTAAGCACCCTAGGTGAAAGGTATAATAAGTTCAAAGATACATAAATATAATTACAAAAATAAGGACAAACAATCAGCTTGTTGTTGTAATGTGTTTTTACTAAATTGATTGATCCTTACTAAAAGAAAATCGTGGTAAAATCTAAGACCGTCGAACCGAAAGTAAAAATTAAATTCTAAAAATTCAAAACACTTACCATCACATACGGTACAGCCGTTAAAAATCGTTTTACTTTGGGATTTGTACTCGCCTGTTGCCTCAAGCGATTGCCCTGTCCAGCCCATAGAACTCTTGTTAATTTTCCAATATCCTTTTCATGCATCCATATTCGTATAGTAGACAATTTAACCGAAAGATCTATGAATGAAAGTAAAAGTAATTGTTTAGTTTCTTCAACTAACATTTCAAATAAAAAATTATTTTTTTTTTGTATTTTTAGCCAAGTTTTTATGCCTGAAATTATTTTGGGTATAAAGTTTTTCAATTTTTCTTTAGCCTGCCTTAAATTGCATGCTTGCATGCCAATCAATTACAAAGTCACAAAACTATATTTTTATACCCGCCACCAAAAAAATGGTGGGGGTATATTCATTTTGTCATTCCGTTTGTAACACATCGAAATATCCATTTTAGACCCCATAAAGTATATATATTCTGAATCGGGGTTTGATTTGATGACGATCTAGCTATGTCCGTCCGTCTGTCCGTCTGTCCGTCTGTTGAAAGCACGATAGAGGTCGCACCGAAAAAGCTAAAGGGCTCAAATTTTGCCAGAATCTTTCTAATAGACAAGGTTTGTTTGGTATTGAAAATAGGCTAAATCGGAATATTAGAAAGAGAGTTATAGCTCGTAAAGCAAGAATAGGTCGAAAAAACCGTGTCCTTCAAACATCGAAAAAAAAGGAATTGTGTCCAAACGCATAAACGTAGAGTCATGAAACTTCGAATATATATTTCTCGAGTCAAAAGAATATTTCTCCCCAAAAATTGCTTAAATCTATGCATTAGAAAAGGAGTTATAGGTCAAAATGTACGAAAATTTATACCGCTCAGTGTATATTTGAAGTTTAAAACGTAATAAAACTGACAAAACTATATGTACGGTTCTGAAATTTTGCAAACATGGTTTTTTGGTCAAAGTCTTCGTTATAACGGAAAATAAATGTTCCACGCCCACTTTTTTTTTTAAATTTTTATAAAAATATATTAGTCATATTCATTAGCATTTATTCATTGCAGATGGCGACATCTGTTGTAGGCGCCACTACATTTTGCAAACACTGAGGATGATGTCTTTGCTAAACATCACGTAGAACACTAGATGACTCTAGTAACATTTTTTTGCACAAACTACAAAGGAATTTTATAGGGGTTTGTGAAAACGAAAATGACCGAAGTTTGTTGACAAAAATTAACTAGAGTAATGATTTGTGCCCAACTTTACATATAGTTGTACACACAGTTTTATGAGGTTTTAGATTTAAAAATATTAAAAAAGAAATGTGCATCAGTAGATTTAAAATAAGTATTTGAATATTTAAAATACATATTTTAACTAAATTTTTTTTTATCTATCTATTCTTTTGTAAAGGGTGGTTAAATTTTAAGGGCCACAAGGTGATTCAAAATAGACATGCTCAGCATTTTGCTAAAACGGGAAACTTATTAGTAAGATTTTGATTTTTAAAGTTCTATAACATTTTACTTTTAAAAGATTTTCAAACGAAATAAGTTTTGTATAATTTTAAAATTTGTTAGCCATTAGTACATGAAAATAAATAGTTTATAATGTTTAGAAATAATTTTTTTTTTATCTTTAGGTCTAAATTTTCCTAAATTCCTTTTTTTAATACACCATAACTTCTAGAAAACATAAGATGACAAAAAGAAATTAGCACCATTTAGTAGATAAAACTCTCCTCTATACCCCTATACCCCATTGTATACCCGTTACGATCCGACCGTGATCAGCAGACCAATTTTTGTGACACAAGGTCAAATATTTTTTGCAAAATTTTAGTAAAAGAGCTAAACAAATTTTTTTGTAATGTGCTTTTTTGAAGTATTTGAGTTTTTATATCCACCACCAAAAAAATGGTATGTATATTCTTAATCGGGGTTTTATTTGATGACGATCTAGCTATGTCCGTCCGTCTGTCCGTCTGTTAAAAGCACGATAGAGGTCCCATCGAAAAAGCTACTGGGTTCAAATTTTGCCAGAATATGTCTTATACACAAGGTTTGTTTGGAATAGAAAATTGGCTAAATCGGAGTATAAGGAAGAAAGAAAAATTGCCTAAATGCATGTATTAGGAAGGGAGTTAGAGATCAAAATGTACGAAAATTTATACCGCGCAGTGTATTTTCCAATTTGTTAAAAATTTTAAACCTAATAAGAGTGACAAATTTAGATCTACGATTCTGAAATTTTGCAGGAATTGCTTTTTGGTCAAAGGCTTTCTTCTGACGGAAAATAAATGTGACACGCCAACCTCCCATACAACGTTTTCTCTCAAATTCTTATAATTTCTCTATAAATCGAATAATAAAGGACTTTATTGAAATATCTAAGTTGTATTTATTAGCATAAATAACTTCGACACACCTACTATAACGCTCACTTTCCACGTTATTTACTGTTAATGAAATTTAAAAGCTCATAAAACCGACAAAATTAGAGGTATGATGATAAAATTTGCTACGGAAATCCTTCTAGTCAATGTTATTGTTATGCCAGAAAATTTAGGTGACACGCCCACTATTACGCCCACATCCTATATAATGCTTTATTTCAAATTCATATAATTTCTCAATGAATAAATATTTTGGAAGAATTACGGACTATATTGAAATATCTAAGTTGTATTTATTAGCAGAAATTTTATTGACACGCTTATTTTAACGCCCATTTTCACTGAAACACTTAATTTACGAAAACATTTTACCAGCATATCCAAGTTATAATGGGTGGTTAAATTTTAAGGGCCGATGTTGATTTTGAATAAAACACAAATTATTTAGGAAATTATTATCATTTCTTTTTTAATGAAAATATTTGTATGGTTCAATTATGTATGGAACAAAATATCGGCCAAATGGCCCCGCGACCTCAACGGCACACCTCGATCCGATAGTCCAAATTTTAAATAACATTACTGATGCTCAATTGTTTGGCACGATGATGAGTCGAAGTTGACTGTTTTTTTTGCCACACTATCGCGATAAACAGCAATGCTTCTCATTTAATGAATTTAGAAGGTATTCATAGATGTTCTAACATTTTATACAGACCTGGGGCCAAATTACGGCATTCGATATCGATCGAAATTTTACTCGAACGATCGAGTATGCTGTGCTTTAGGTATATAGATTCTAATAGGAGTTTTCAAATTTCGATCACGTTCGAGTGCCGTAATTCGGCCTCTGTTTTAAATTTAAAATTTAACCACCCTCTACAAAGAAAGTGATGTATATTTTATTATAAAGAGATTATTCCAAGCGATTAACAAAATAATAATTATTGTGCTTTAAATGTACACAAAATTGGTGGTGGGTATAAAAGATTCGGCACAGCCGAATATAGTGCTCTTACTTGTTCTTTTTCAACTAAATTATTTAAAATGAAGTAGATTTTTATTCAAAGCAAAAAATATTTTATCTTTTCTTAGTAATGAAATTTTAGTCAAGTGCAGTTGTTACTATTCAAGAAAGTGAAAACGAAATATGTATGTATGTGCATCCATACATATACATACACATTTATTTGATAAATATTGTTTGTGCTAACCTTTAAAAACTTTTACTTTTGATTAATGTGTTCAACACTTTGTATAGAGAGCTTTATAGGGAAATTTATAAAATATGCAAAGCTTTATTTTGGTAGAACCTAAGGATGTCACTGACATATACAGGTAAATAAATTTCATATCTGTAAGAATTATTATAGAAATTTAAAACTGAGCAACAATTTCTTTTAAAATCAACACTCGGCGAGCATACTTTGGTCTGATTATACCAAAATAGTTAGATTTTTTTTAACTTGTGCATATCTGAACTACATATGAAGTTTTTTATAGAATATAAATATTTATAGTTTTAAACACACACATAGATAAATTAATTTGCAACTGAAAATGTTATTAAAAATATATATTATACATATAAACGTCTTAAAACTTTTTATTTTTAACATTTAACTTGGAACTTGGAAAAAACGATTAGATGACTTTAAGTGTCAGTAAATTGTACTCAATTTATATAACAAGGAAAATTAACTCAATAAATACGGCTTTGGAATAGATTGGATCTATATGATAATCTAAACTTTTATGAACTTTGTAGATTACAGTGGATCGGAAACAATGGATTATGCTTTGACTTCGGGAATTTTTATTTGAAATATTAATACAAGTTTTATAAAATAAATTCAAACACTATTAAAATATTAAACACAAATTAATCCTTTAACCCTCAATGTGTAAAAAATTAGGTTTTTTATTTAACAACAAATTTTTACTTAGAAATGTAACGTGAGCATTATCTTAGGCTTAAGTAGGGTTTTGTACGAAAAAATCTGATAGATATTTTCATTGTAGCATCCCTGACACCACTGGTTTTAAATGTTTGACAGATTTTGATTGTTTTTGATCATGGTTGCACGGTTAAATAGGCTTATACTTAATATATATACCGCGCATAAAATCTGATTTTTTTCAATTAATTAATTTGTTTTTGACACTTAAAAATATTTTCAGGCAAATAAATTTTCAATTATCAAACACCAGCAGATTGGTCCGCTATGTTTTCGTTAATTTGGCAACTTTTGTTCCTTTTTTGAATTTAGTTATGTTTTACTCATAGTGAAATAAGTACAAGGTATGTTCTCTGCGGAGAGTTGTTGGTATTGAGCGACCTGCGTTCAAATCTTTCACCAGAAAATTTGAAAAAAAATAATCTTTGTTAAAATAAACAAATAAAAAAAGTCTGTTAAAAAAAAAGTAAACAAATGAATTTTAATTACGACAAAAAAAATAATCTCTTCAAAAGAGTTTTATTTTATGAAGGCGAAATGAGTTTTACTTTAGACGGAAAAAATAAAACTCCTAAAATGAGTTTTGTTTTAGACGGAAAACATAAAACTCTTTTTTTTAAGATCACCACAGATTCTGAAATAGCTCGTCAGTTCGAATCTATTGATATATGACACTATAAGTCTCCGTTGGCTCTAACATGAAGAGTTCTTATGTTAAAATTTTCCGGATAAATGTTATTTACGGTCCCTTGTTTATTCCGATTATTAAAAATAGAATGCTTTACAATAGGACAAAGTCGAGAAAGAGCACCTAATGTTTCCTTCATTCGAAGAGTCGAAGAATAGGTCGGCCATTGGCAGCGTTGCAAAAGACTTTATCGCCTAAAACCCGAAAATAGCAAGTCGTCATTATTCTCAACAACTTCAAACTTTAAGCCAATGGCAATTATTTAAAAAAGTCATCTCCTCTCGCGAATGCACAAAATTATCGAATTTTGGGCTTAGAAAATCCTCGTGCAACAGAATCAAATGCATCCACAAATAGCAACTGTGTGATGCGGATTTCGGTCAGGCGGCGTGATTGAACCCTCCTTTTTTTAAGATGAGTCCAAAATTGCAGTGACTGTAAACAATGCGTAAATTGTTTTATATTACTAAAAGATCATTGTGTTATACACCTTGGTTGGTGGTTATCGTGGCAATTTACTACGCGTGAACTGCCACGTGGAGTCTGTATGACACCCTTCGCCAAGACCACATTATTCGCCAGATTTTGTTTAAGAGGAAGTCTAAGAGGAATCTCAGTAGAGCGTTCAGTCTGACCTGACTATCCAGTATATATTTGTCTAGGATTCTGTGTCATTCGCATATTCGAATAGAATGTAGAAATCCGAGTCGGCTTGCACGTCACCCGTCAATACTGAAGGTAACATTGCTATATTCCCACGATCCCGACTAGTAAGTTGCAATGTGCGCCTGATATCAAAATAGGACCACATCAGCTGGGCTACTATTTATGTTTCAAGTCCACGCTACCTGTTCTCGGCTCTTCCTAAAAAGTATCTGGAGACCTTGGTTTTTATAGTCTCCATCACTGCTTTTCATAGTAGCGCCTATATGCAGGAATCCAAACTAGAGCAACATCAACCAGCAGACTAAGCCTTGACAACTTTTTCCTGCATTGACCGACTTATTTAGATGCGGTGATGTATGAACTGAGTGAAAAGAGTGCCATCTGACTAGCAACCAAAATACCAATACTGTCGTAAATATTCTTGTCATGCAGTAAACCTTCCAGATAACGAATATGTCAGTCTGAAATACACTACATTCATCTGGAATGCGATAAAAGAGCCAGAGAAGACACCTGATCCAACCCCACAGCACATCTTAGAACCGTACGCATAGGTCGTAAAGTCGAAGCTCCCCATAAGCTAATCTATATCTCAGTCAGTCCTGAAGGGAGTTAAAATTTTAAACTCCCTGTCAAAATCCAGTGATAACATATGTTTTACACATACTAATAAATAAACAACATTTCTTTTTGTTCAGCAAATAAGCAAAACTATTGAATACTCAAGTGCCGTATTGTCATATTCTCATACTTTTTCAAAATGTTAAAAACATTTAAATAATTTTACAATAAGCAATAACTAAATTTTTAAGAATTTATACTTTTTTTTGGAAACTATGACATTATGACAATACGACGCTTAGGATGCCTTGTGAATTCGCCAAAAATATTTTTTGTTTTAGTGTAGTAGTACTGCTAGTTTTTTCTTTATAAATCATCTATAAACAAGTTTTTTTAAGCAAAGTAATTGAAATAAATTTGTTAACATGTTGTTAATTATTAATATGACCAACAAAGTTGTGTTCTATAGTTTTGTTTGTATAAATCCACACATTTTTTTACAACTATTCAACTATTAACAAACATGACGCATACAGACATAAACGTGTTAGGTTAAAAGGTTCAAATACATGCACGTACGTATTTAATTGAGTTGGACATTCAAAATACACATTTATATTCTCCTCTCTAAACACAAATGGAAATCAATACAAAGAACACACGGAAACATATCTACATACATATAAAGACATTTGTTAAAACATTAATTTAATTAATAAAAAAAAGTTTAATTTACTTATTTATTCTTAAAGAAATATTAATCCATGGATAAACTCTATACGTAACGTTAAAACGTTTCATAAATATTAATGCACCTGTAAAAAGTAATTGCAGCAGTTTATTATTAAATTTATTTAAAAGACGATTCTTATGAAAACGTGTTTTCTTTGCTCATATAGGACTAGGTGTAGGTGGCTCCATCCACAAAATGTCTTGTCATAAATATTTTAACAGCACGTTGCATAAAAAAACTTCACTATCGTCTGTTTGTTTTCTCATAAGCTTTGAATGTGTGTCAACTACTATCAATTAAAGGACTTTATTTAATTGTTGCAATAACAAATAAAATATTCAATTGAAGAAGTGAATTAAATAGTTGTTAGATTAAGATTTTTCTGTAGTTACTTAATTAACAAATTTTTTCGGAAAATATATTAAAGTTTAAAAAAAGAAATTTAAATGACCTATTTTAGTTGAAGGAAAGTTTTTTAGATAAATTGTATGTTTTCATTATTAACTAGCTAGTGCCCGCAACTTCTCTATATATTAATTCAGGTTATTATCTATCTAGGCGACAATTTTCATTTCGATACGTTTATTAATTTTTTGCATGATAAAGCCAAAATATCAAAACATTTAAATACACAAATATTCATACTTATTATATTAGTGGGATGAGATTTAATGAAAATATTTAAGACAAAATACTTCTATAGACGACTTAGAACGCTTTAATTTTTTTCTCGCCAATACGTGTTAATTTTGGACTTTCGAAACCCTTGAACAACCGACTAACCAAATACAAAATTTTACATGAATTTGATTGATTTAGGGGATTTGAGTTGTTGTCTAACTATGTGCCAAATGTCATTCAATTCTATTCAGCTGTTTTTGTGTGATTGAATAACAAACATTCAAACATACAAACATTCAAACATACAAACATTCACATTATTATATTAGTAGGATAGGACATGGCAAATTATCTATTAATACAAAGAATAAAACAAGTAAGAGCACTATATTCGGCTGTGCCGAATCTTTTATACCCACCACCAATTTTGTGTACATTTAATTCACAATATTTATTATTTTGTTAATTGCTATGGAATAATCTGTTTATAATGAAATATGTATCACTTTCTTTGTAGAGGGTGGTTAAATTTTAAGGGCCCGTGTTGAACTACACCTAGTCTTCAAATTTGTTTTCTGCATTTCACTTGACATTTCTCAATCTCAAACTTACTCAATTTGATCCGTGGAAAGATATGCAAGTGAGCAACGCTTTAAAGTTATTTAGGTTTTTTATGAAAATGGGCGTTCAAATCAACATGCATTTTGTGCACTTCGTAATTCTTTTGATCAACATAATCGTTAAAATCCGTCCACAATCGGGAGAATTGTAAAAAATATTTAAATTTCTACAAAACAAGTATGTATAAAATGTTAGAAAATCGTAGTTCGTTGAATTGGAACCACTGCTGGTTTTGCGATAGTGTGGCCAACCAGCAGTCAACCTCGCCTCATCATCATGCCCAACAATTGAGAATCAACATTGTCATTGAAAATTTGGGCCATCAGATAGAGGAGTGGCGCCAAGGATGGGGGGGGCGGAATTTGGCCGATATTTTGTTAAATACATAATTCAACCATACAAATATTATAATTACAAAAAGGAATAATAATAATATCCTAAATAATTTGTGTTTTGTTTAAATTCAACATAAAATTTAACCACCCTTTATAACTTCGATATGCTACTTGAATGCTTTTGTAAATGTAGTCTTTCAATAAAAGTGGGCGTTAAAGAAGGCATGTCAATAAAGTTTCTGCTAATAAATACAACTTAGATATTTCAATATATTCCTTTATTTTCCCAAAAACTTTGTCAATAGAGAAATTACATGAATTTAAGATAAACCGTTATATGGGAGGTAGGCGTTAAAGTGGGCGTGTCACGTTAATTTTTTTTGGCACAACAATTACATTGATTAGAAGGATATACGTAGCAACTTTGATCATCATACCTCTAATTTTGTCGGTTTTATGAGCTTTTAAATTTCATTAACGGTAGATAACGTGAAAAGTGGGTGTTATAGTAGGCGTGTCAAAGTTATTTTTGCGAATGAGTACAACTTAGATATTTCAATATAGCCCTTTATTATTCCAAAATCATTATTAATAAAGAAATTATATGAATTTTAGGTAAAACGTTATATGGGATGTGGGCGTAAAAGTGGGAGTGGCACCCTGATTTTCTGGCACATTAATGACAAAAAAAAATTTTGTGGCAACTACTTTTATACGTTTATAAATGTAATGAAGATTAAAAAAAAGAAAGATTTAAAATCAAGAAATAGCGCTATATTCAGCCGTACCGGATCTCGTAATACCCTTCACGAACGCGTACATACATAGGTATTAACACCACATTGTAGCTATGTTAAAATTTTAGATTTCACGTAGTTCGCCTTTTTATTTACTATTTCCAACGCCATTTCTGATTTTTACATTGTTGACTGTATTCTACTAGTCAAGCACTTTCATTGGATACCCATATTGCTGGGGTTAAAAACAATGTGTTACGCCATTTTGTTTCAGACGCCATCATGGATTTTACACTTATTAATACTTTACTATATTGTACTGGTCGAGAGCTTTTATCTAATTAAAATATTGTGGGTGTTAAAGGGGACAAAGCCGTAACTACTATATTTGACTCATATATTCCCCATTTAATTTAGGACGCCCTCTTGGAATTTCTTTCTTTTTATATATTACTGTATTTAAATACTCAAGCTCTTTCTTTTGATACACACATTGGTTGTATAGAAACTGAAATATATCGTTTTCCGTTTGTTAGTTTAAGGACAATCACCGAAGCGGTTGTACTTTGGTACTTATATCTCAATTGTTGCAAACCGATTTGTTAGTTTTTCTTAGAAATAATTTCTGAAATTACGGCTTATAGTTTGATATCTTAAGCGTAGTCAAAAAGTATTTAGGAGTTTAGAAAATTTGATATATTAAAAAAGAATATTTTTTATAAATAATTAGTGTCTATAACTTTGCCGATTAGTGACCAATTTGTCCAAAATTTTTCAAGAATATCTCCAAAGCCATACTTAATCTAAAAAAAGTAACAATCATGTCTATAAATTATCCTAGGGCTGGAAAATTTAAATTTTTGTGGTAAAAGTAAGCGAAAAATTGCAGGCAGTCGTGTTTATTTGCTCATATCTCAGAAAGTTATAAGACGATTAAGCTAGTTGCAAACATTGAACTGCTACCAAATATTTCTGATATTTTAATACCTTACAGGGGTATTGGCGATGTTGGAGAGCTTCTTCTTTTATTTCAGCATACACACGGAAAGACAGTCTGATGGCCAGACAGGCAGATGGATAATGCTTGATCGATTCCCTATTAATAAGCTTTCGGAAAATATATACTTTATGGGGTCGGATTTGAATATTGTAGAAATTCTACACGGAATGACAAACCTATATGCACCCTTACACCCACTGTGAAGGGTATAATAACACTGTTGCTATGATTATTTGCAAACATATATGAGTATATGAGTTACATAATTTAAATATTTTTAAGGACAAATAAAATGGCTAAAAGAAGTAAAAATATAGAGCTGAAAAAAACAAAGGGCTAAATTAATTTTTCTCCGGCTACACAAGTTAAAAAAAAAACTAAATTAAACTTGAAAAGTGTTAAGTTGGCAACGCAATCCCTGACAAACATAGTATACAAAATAATATAGTAAAGGGTGGTTAAATTTAAAGGGCCGATGTTAATTGTGAACCACACCTTAACGTTTTTTCTGCATTACATTTCATGGAAAGATACACAATCGAGCAACGCGTTAAAGTTGTTCAGTTATTTTGTTCCATACATAATTGAACCATACCAATATTATCATGACATTTTCTTAAATAATTATTTGTTTTATTCAAAATCAACATCGGGCTCTTAAAATTTAACCACCCTTTACAATACATGTGAGTCAACATAAACTACAATTAAACCTTCGAACATACACCAATATAGCTGGTTGGTATACATATACATATATGTATGTAAACATAGTGTCAATTCTCGTTCTGAGAAACTGTGAATGGCGCCTTTGAGGTGACACATAAGAACTTGTCATTTCCAAAACTTAATAGTACGAGAATTGAGCCCCATATACCTGTCAGGGGTATTAGCTCATATAGCAACTTTTTTTGCTAATAAATGTTTTGAAATAACAAACTTTATAGATAATTTCCACTATAATTTTCCACTATGATGTGCCTAGATAGTGGCCTATTATATAATTTTCCTATAAATTCAGTTTTTTTTAATTGTTTCGTATTTTTGTGCACATAGACAGTCTCTATTAAATTCTTAGTTCATAAACAATTTTTTCTTTAAATTTCCCAATTCATATAATATTCGTTATAATTTTCTTGGTTGAAAAAAAATATCATTTAAAATAATTTAGAAATTGATATAAACCTACCATCTGGATCACGCCTTCGTCGACCAATTGTGTTGGCTGTCTGTCCATTCATGGGTAAAACTGCAAATAAATAGCAACAAATTACTTTTAGTTTTCAAGAGCAAATAATTAATTTTAATATTAGTCAGTTGTACAATAAAATATTAACAAAATAAATTAAAGGAAATGAAAAATTACACTAAAATCCTATAATCAATAAATTTATCAAACGACTAAAAATAATTAAGAGAAACTCCTCGGCACAATATATTTGGGGTTGATTTTTTGTGATTTATTTTTATTTGTTCAACTAGGAAACGTGTAATAAGTTAGAATGCCGGCTAACAACTAAATCAAAAAATAAGTTCATGGAACATTTTTGAAAATATATGACCATTTCTGTTTCCATGTGTTAGTTAAAACGTATGTATGCACTGTTAAGTGAGTGTGTGTGTGTGTGTGTGTTTAGTAGGACATTCATACCTATCCCACAAAACTCGTATGTACTTACATATGTACATATTGTGTTATTGTTTCTCAGGTAATAGTGGTCAACAATCAACCATATAGGTAACAACAACAAAATATAAACACCCAAAAGTTAAAGTTGATTTTACCACTTGTATTCTCTAAGCCAGCAAACATCACACTCGAACAGACATTAAATTAATTTAAAGGACGGTGATTGTAAATAGTAGTCAAGTAATGAGGTTTCAGATTAACAAAACTTTGTTAGTTCTAACATGTTGATGCATGCCTTTGGTTTTCCAACTAAAAAACTACATAAATTTACATACATAAGGGAAGTTGATTATTACAATTATTATTATTTTTCATTATTTTTTTTTTTATTAAAATGAATATCGTGTTATCGTAGTGACTTTAAAAATCACTATGAATTTTTCAAAACAAAACAGAGTTTTTAAAAATTAGAAAAAAACCGATTTTGCTAATGACATGTTTTAATATAATATAATACGATTTTATTATAATAGACATAATATATTTATTTTTATTTTTAAATATATTAATCAGCTACCTATTTTAGTTGTCTTTTTTGTCAACACTGTACTCGAGTAAATATGAAACACAGGTCTATTTGTGTGATGGAACACAAATATTACGAATAATTATATTAATTAAATATATGGATAAAATACAATTAAGACGTATTGGAAACTTAAGATATTTGAGTCTGTATTAGGCAAATATTTCACTAAATATACGTACCCAGCAAAAGCTACGTAATGACTTACTCTTACCAAACAACATACTTGATTTATAATGTGACACAAAAGTATTTATTTTTCAGACGAAAATTTTAGAAGCCATTCAAATACATAACTTTTTACAATTCTCATTTAGTTTAAAACGCTTAGGGTATAATTAATAATGTTTTTGACAACAGTGTCGAAGCAGTTTATAAGCAAAGGTATTATTTATGGATTTGCAATGACTTTTAAATTTCTAATAAACGTATCGCAGAATAATCAAACCAAATTTTCGTCCTTAAAAAAGCCGAACGACTTCTGTAAGTATGAATGAATGATTGGGTTATTTAAAATCAAGAACTTATTTATCGTTATAAAAGTAAGTACTAATTTAAGTGTCTGTTTATAATGACATCGCCGTATTAAAATAATGGATTAAGATGCCAAATTGTAAGTAGTGAAGCAGTGTAGTACATTCAACTCAGGGAAGGAAAATGGCTTTTATATTACCAAGTATGAAAACAAAATGTACTTTTTAGGCCATGACGGTACCATTTTTTTAATAATTATTAATTAAAACATAAACTTAAAAAAAATGTTTATAAAAATTCTGAAGTATACAATAAAAACAAGTAAGAGCGCTATATTCGGCCGTGCCGAATCTTATATACCCTTCACAACGTGTAGTCATGAAATAACAGTAGTTTGTGTCACCATTCATCCCATATGAAATACGTTGATACATATATAAAAGCATTCCATTGTAAAATTATAAATTCACGTATGTATGTTAAAAAAACGAAAAAAAAATTTTAAAAAAATTTAAAAAAAAAATTTTAAAAAAAATTAAAAAAAAATTTTAAAAAAAATTAAAAAAAAAATTATCATATATATAATTATAATTATTATATATAAAACAAAAAAAATAAAAAAAAATAAAAAAAAAAATTAAAAAAAAATAATAATAAAAATATAAATAATATATTAAATAAAAAATAAAAAAAAAATAAAAAAAAAATAAAAAAATTAAAAAAAAATTTTTTAAAAAATTAAAAAAAAAATTTTTTTGGCTCAGCTGGGATTCGATGCCACGTTTTCTCTAAGCAGTATACACGTTTGTATGTATGTATGTTGTTGTTGTAATGTTGTTTTTGTGAAAAAAAAATCGAGGTGGTCGTGGGTTTTTGCTCATATCTCAGTTGTTTATGTACCGACGTTTCTGATTTTCAATACCGATCTACTCCCGAATATTTCTGATATTCTAGTACCTTACCCGGGTCCAACCTATGTCGGGGGGCTTCAAAAAGTTGATTTCAACATACACACGGACAGACGGTCAGACGGACAGACTGACAGACTGACAGGGCTTAATCGACTCCCCTATTCATAAGCTTTCAGAAAATATATACTTAATGGGGTCGGAAATGAAAATTGTAGAAATTTCACACGGAATGACAAACCTATATATACCCTTTTTTACTGTGTGAAGGGTATAAACAAACAGAAACTTAACAAAAATGTGATTAAAAATCCAGTTTATAATAAAATATATTAAATATTACAACAAGAATTTGTTGACTTTAATAAATATTTTGTTTGTATCAAATTTGAAACAGTAGAAACGTGTAGTCTATTTCTTTCCTTTGTTTTAATTAGGTTTTGGAAAGAAAAAGCTCGTTCGACGTTGGCGGAGGATTGTGGAATAGACAGAATTCCTCTTACAATTCTTGAAATATCTGGGAACATGAACTCATTTAATTCATTTTTCATCTGTGATATTTTAGACCAAAAATAGAAAATAGTTGAATCTTTGTATGATCTAAGTTTAATCAAATCGGCTAGTGCTCTGCGCTGATCATTTATTGCTTCAAAGTTTGTTTGTTCGTGTGGAAACATTTTCACCAGAAGAGGTACTATTGAATTTGTTTCTCCATAATAACTTTTTCTGGAGTAAACTTATCGAAACATTTTAGTACTTCATTATTAAAGTCCACCTTACATGCTTACGAATCATAAGTAAAATCAAATACATAGTCGAATTCATGTACCAGGTGGTGTACATGTACAGGTGATTTTTGTAAGAAAGAAAGAAAGTACTACGCAGATTTTGTTGTTGCAGACTTGACACCACCTGGTACATGAATTCGCTTTGACAACAGCATTGCAACAAAAACAGAGAAGCTGACAGAATAAAATAAAACACACACAAACAAAATTAAAGAGAACATGGACTCATTATTTTGTAATGAGAGCTTTTGTTGGGAAGGTTGAAGGATAACCGCCACGGGTACGCTTACAGGACCATACTCCTTTTTTTTGTTATTATTGGGAGGTTGGCGTTAAAGTGGGCATGTCGTCTTATTTTTTTGGAATTATTCTTATATTGGCATAATTAATAAATATATAATAAATAATTAATAAATTTACCAGAAAGCTCTAGTACATATAATTCTGTCGAATTTATGAGCTTTCAAATATCACTAATAGTATATTATGTGCGAAGTAGATGTTAAAGTAGGCGTATCATATTAATTTCTACTAATAAGTTCATCTTTGACACTTCAATATAGAGCCCTTTATTCTTTAGAAATTTTTGTCCATAGAAAAATGAAATGAATTTAAAATAAAACGTTATATGGGAGATGGGCGTTAAAATGGCCATGTCACCTACTCGGCTATTCTAACAACATCAATAAAGATGCTATATTTCCAAAATTTCATCAAAAAAGACACTGTGCGGTATAAGTTTTCGTATATTTTGACCTATAACTCCTTTCGTAATGTATAGATTTAAGCAATTTTTTTACTTAGGAAACATACTTTCATCGCTCTACGCCAATGCGTTTAGACACAATGTCATTTTATTCGATTTAGGAAGGACATTGTTTTTTTTTTAACTACTCTTGCATTACGAGCTACAACTCTCTTCCTGATATTCTGATTTAATACAAAAGTAAACCATATGTATAAGAAATATTCTGGCAAAATTGTATCCCCTAACTCTTTCGGTTCGAGCTCTGTTATGCTTTCAACAAGCGGACAGACGATTGGATATAGCAAAATCGTTATAAAATTAAACCAAGACTCAGAAAATATATACTTTATCGGGTCTAAAATGGATATTTCAATGTGTTATAAATGGAGTAACAAAATGAATATACCCCTACACCATTTTTTTGGTGAAGGGTATAAAAATGTTTAAAATGAAATAGAAAGTTATCCTTGTTGTTTATTTTATTTTCCAGTAGCACAGAAAAATAAAAAATTTTATATAAACAGTTGTGGCCTGATCAAGTTCGCTTAATTTTCATTTTATGTTTAAGCCATTACTTGCACCTTTTGCAAACGAATGACTTCAATAATTTAAAGTCAATTATGATAGCCATTAATATTTTATAAAAACAAAATACAAAAAATTAATTTCTTTCAAGTATTTATTTGATTTTATACCTAATTTTTCTATTTGTGTGTATCAAGTTATTTCACATATGTATGTATGTACATGTATATAAGCTATAGATATACTTATAACTATAGTTGTATAGAGACTAACGTATTTATACAAGTAGTTAATATACATATTCTTTTAAATTCAGTTATTTTCAGTTTTTAAAAAAAAAATTTTGAAAAAATTTTGAAAAAAAATTTTTTTTTGTAATTTTTTTTATTATTTTTTTTTAAATTTTAATGTGAACCATTTTTTATTTTGGCTTAAGTTCATTTGTTTCTTTATTTAATTTTATAATTCAAATTAAATTAAATTGTAACCATTTTAGGAATATTTTTTCTAAAAATTATTTCCGATATTAGCCGAGTGGAATGCATTTTCGAAATCAGCTACGATTTCATCATCAGCACTCTTTATCGGTATACTACTATGTAACTTAAAATTCCTATTTATGTTACAATTGAATGAAATTTGAATTAGTGAATCTTAGTATTAATTTTCATATTTTGTTGAATATTTTATTTCACCTATCAAATGACAATTCATAATTCAACATGTTCATATTCTTCTATATTCGTAAGGTGTTAATGACATTCAAGAATTCATTGTTCAGTGTCTATCACCTAGATGGACTTATATAAATGAAAATGTAAATACAACCTTGTTTTCAATAATTCCAGCCAAAGGATGGATATTGAAAGCATAACGAAAATGTATTACGAATATAGAAGAATATGAACATGTTGAATTATGAATTGTCGTTTGATAGGTGAAATAAAATATTCAACAAAATATGAAAATTAATACTAAGATTCACTAATTCAAATTTCATTCAATTGTAACATAAATAGGAATTTTAAGTTACATAGTAGTATACCGATAAAGAGTGCTGATGATGAAATCGTAGCTGATTTCGAAAATGCATTCCACTCGGCTAATATCGGAAATAATTTTTAGAAAAAATATTCCTAAAATGGTTACAATTTAATTTAATTTGAATTATAAAATTAAATAAAGAAACAAATGAACTTAAGCCAAAATAAAAAATGGTTCACATTAAAATTTAATATATAGAAAAAAGTTCGAATAAAATATAAATATATAATTATTTTTTTTTTTTATTTTTAATATTTTTTCTTTTTGTAATTTTTTCTTTTTTTGTATGGTTTTTACATATATTTATGTATGTATGTTGTTGTTGTAATTGTGTAAAAAAACGAGGTGGTCGTGGTTTTTTGCTCATATCTCAGAAAGTTATTGGGCGATTGTGCTGAATTTCAATAGCGATTCATTCCTGAATATTTCCAAGAGATTGATTTCATATAGAGATCTGAGGAACATATAGTTGCTTCTAAAAGTTGATTTCAACCAACACACGGACAGACGGGCAGACGGATAGACGGACAGACGGACAGACGGTCAGGGCTTAATCGACTCCTCTATTCATAAGCTTTCAGAAAATATATACTTTATGGGGTCGGAAATGAAAATTGTAGAAATTACAAACGGAATGACAAAGCTATATATACCCTTGTGCACCACAGGTAAAGGGTATAAAAATGGTCACAACATGATTTTGGAGTTAAAAGAGAATAATGTGACATTTTTACAGTTAATAGAAATGAATGTTGTTCGTTGATTTTTTGCAAAAAGTGAACATTATTAATTTTCGAGTTGTTACCCTCTTAATGGTCAAGAGTGAAATAAATCTACACACATAGTTGCAATAAATTAAATATTAAAATATAACTTTAAGTAGAATTTCGAGTTTTATAGTCTTCTTTGTATTACCATTTTTGTTTTAGCAAAACGTTTTTTCAAAAATAACAATGTTGGCATAATTGTACGTTATCTTTTTCCAATAACCAGTAAATTAAATCATATAATTTGGTCTATATTGCAATTTGTTAATATTTGGTAGGTATGAGTTTGTATTGAACAAAAACTAAACAATAGAAAAAATCTAAAATATAAAGTGTGTATTTATATAAGATGTATAGAGTCTTTTTTTGACTTATAAAATTTCCGCTATAGATAACTGTGAAACTAACTGTGAAACTAACTGTGAAACTAACTGTGAAACTAAATGTGAAACTAACTGTGAAACTAACTGTGAAACTAACTGTGATACTACTTGAATCAACATGCAAAGACCTACATCAAACAACGTTTTCAGATAGTTGAAACTTATTTCCAAAACTTGCCTCCTATTATCAAATTTTCAGAGCACTTTGTCCAATTTTTGATGCACATAATTATCCATCTAATCAGGTAACGCGCAACACAATGGATTTATTCATGACAACATTTACTTTTGTAGATAATATTTATCCATATTGAATCCGTACTATGCTGGTTTTCGTTGATAAACCAGCAACGAAAAATCAATAAGAAGCCTACATTTAGCACAGTTTTGACGAAATTAGATCGAATATTCTAGAAGAAGTGGTCCACATTGTAACGCCAAGATGGGATTCATAAGACACCGTCGAGTAGACTATACACCAGAAATTATTATTGAATATTAAATGTCATACAATTTTTTTCTCTACCAAAGTCAAAATTGAGGTCAATTTATTGAATATATTCTATCTATACCTTTAAAAACCCCTCTGTATTTGCTTATAAAACCCTTTGTTGAGGTATATATATAGCTTTGTCGATCTATTTTTAATTTTTTAAGTAAACACTTTCTATAAGATTATTAATAGGAAAGTCAATTGACAATGTCCGCTATATATACGTTTTTTACAATTTCATTATATAATGTATCTCTAGGGCTAATCTTAGAAAATTTTAGAAAAATCCATTAATGTTTAATATTTTGTTTATATACATCAAATTCTTAAAGCTCCATATTAATTTTTGGATAAAGTAGTGACATCTAAAAAATTAGTCCTGAAACTAACTGTGCAACTAACTGTGAAACTAACTGTGAAACTAAATGTGAAACTAACTGTGAAACTAACTGTGAAACTAACTGTGATACTACTTGAATCAACATGCAAAGACCTACATCAAACAACGTTTTCAGATAGTTGAAACTTATTTCCAAAACTTGCCTCCTATTATCAAATTTTCAGAGCACTTTGTCCAATTTTTGATGCACATAATTATCCATCTAATCAGGTAACGCGCAACACAATGGATTTATTCATGACAACATTTACTTTTGTAGATAATATTTATCCATATTGAATCCGTACTATGCTGGTTTTCGTTGATAAACCAGCAACGAAAAATCAATAAGAAGCCTACATTTAGCACAGTTTTGACGAAATTAGATCGAATATTCTAGAAGAAGTGGTCCACATTGTAACGCCAAGATGGGATTCATAAGACACCGTCGAGTAGACTATACACCAGAAATTATTATTGAATATTAAATGTCATACAATTTTTTTCTCTACCAAAGTCAAAATTGAGGTCAATTTATTGAATATATTGGGGTTTTTTAACAGTTCTATCTATACCTTTAAAAACCCCTCTGTATTTGCTTATAAAACCCTTTGTTGAGGTATATATATAGCTTTGTCGATCTATTTTTAATTTTTTAAGTAAACACTTTCTATAAGATTATTAATAGGAAAGTCAATTGACAATGTCCGCTATATATACGTTTTTTACAATTTCATTATATAATGTATCTCTAGGGCTAATCTTAGAAAATTTTAGAAAAATCCATTAATGTTTAATATTTTTTTTATATATATCAAATTCTTAAAGCTCCATATTAATTTTTGGATAAAGTAGTGACATCTAAAAAATTAGTCCTGAAAAAAAAATCGATTTTAAAATTACTGAGACCCATTAAGACTGCTTCGGTATTTTTACTAAAAGTTAGTCTTATAAGCTTAATATAGCTTTGGGATTCTTGGCTTATTAATTTTATAAAAGAAAAACTTTACTAATAAAACATTTAAAAGTGATTGACATGTATAACATACTTACATTGATATTGTTTTTTTTTTTACTTACATCTATACGAAGAATTTTATATTAACTGGAATATTTCCTATTTTCCATAGTATTTAGTTTTAAGGAAATGGTACTAAATACTAATAGATGTATTTGTTATTAAATCAAACATTATTGTTTCTTATGTTTACGCATCAATTAATTAATTTAATTTCCCTAACACAATTGGTAAATTGTTATAATAAGTAATGCAAGGCGTATTAATATTAAATTATATGATATTACTCATACGCTACCTTTAAAAAATTAAAATTAATCACCAAAAAAAATTTGAAGAACATTTTCACATCTCAATAAATAGTAAAATCAAATGAAATTGATCTCTTTATTGAAAAAAAAACTACAGTGAATGTACACTGTTTAGTGTGAGTATACATTGCTGTTTTAATTTGCTGCGTAAATTATTCAATTAACAAACAACATATGATTGAATGTAAAGAGCAATGTAGGTAGAACTGCACGTTGTATTTCAAAAAGAGATACACACCGTATTGGTATATAAAAGTATATGTGACACAACAAGCTCAAATAATTTTATAACGAATGCACAATTTTGAAATTTAATTGCATTAATGGAGTTTCATAATATGCATGCATTCTATGCCTTAACTATAAAATTTTCCTTCTTTTTAGGGAAGTCAATTATTTGTTACGCATTTTACGCTCACATATTATTATATTATATTATTACATATTATAAGTAAAAAAACAATTATTACAATTATGAGATATTAATCACTTCCACAATCGCATTTTAAAATATTTAATTAATTTGGTATCGATATTAAGGTTACTTTATGGCCCTAGCATTGTCGTAGCTTTTAGATATTAGTTGATTAAAAATAAGAATTATACAAAAATCCATACACATATATATGGATAAAACGAATTCAGTATGACTATAGTGTTTACCCATCTGTCTTAAACATGAAATTTTTTTGACTAAACGTTTTTTGCTACACGATTCAATCATTTTGAAAATTTTTTTTTAAAAATAGTTGTTATATGAACTATGAACCACCTCGACACAAAAATATTATACAATAGTATTAAAAATAACAGTTTTACCAGAAATTTTACAAGAGAAATTTCATAAATGATAATACAGTTTCTAAAATGTTTTTACCTTCTCCTATAAAGTTGCAACTATCTGAGTGAGGCCCTTTCTACCTGTGACCAACGATATGTATATTGTAATTGCTCTAGCAATTTCATTTATATGTTGTTTTTAGAAATGCAAAAATAGCTTTATTCTTACTTTGCCATACATACATTGCTATGGTTGCTTATTTTTTAAACTAATTTATATATTCTTAAACAGTTTGGTAAAGAGGGGCCAAATTACGGCATTTGATCACGATCGAAATTTTACTTGAACGATCGAGTTCGTTGTGCTTGAGGTATAGAGAATCTAATAAGAATTTTCAAATTTCGAACACGTTTGAATGCCGTAATTTGCTCTAGATATACGACCGATGCATTTTCAAAATGTAGCTAGAAAACAATTACAAAATTTTCACATGACCGATCATCTCGGTGGAGTAACGATAAACAAATAGACGTTCAAGTTTTAAAAAGTAATAATTGTTACAACTTTACTATTTTAAAAATGTATAATAAACCAACTTAAGAAAGACGTAAATTTACATATATCAATTAAAATTTGTCTCAAAAAAATGCTACTGCAACAAATGGCTTATACAGCCTTATTAGTAGGGAGATGGAAAGATTTTTTAAGGATTTTTTAGTTCTGCTGAAACCGGTTATTTTTAAATGCTCATTTTTCGAATATCAAATAATTTGTTTTTCGTATAATAAACAATTTAACTAAAATGTGTAGAATTTGTACATGAGTATATTTCTATCTTTTTTAAATATAGCCATAATTTATTTTAAATATATGTATGTATGTATGTTTGTATGTATGTCCAATTTTCATAGTTTTTTTCAAGGACTTTTACGTTTTTTGAAGAATATAAAAAAAAAAAAAAAATGGACGGTGTTAATAAAAATCGCTTATTAAAATGTTCGTTTCTGTAAAAAAAATAATGGGAATAAAAAGCAAATAAAGAATTTTGTATGGGGTCGTACCGAATATGATAACATTTCTTATTTAAATTTATTTTTTTAATTCTTAATCGAAATCAGTTTATTTTAAAGTAGTTATTCGAAAAACTACAAATAACCAGCCTACTTAAGAGCAAAACTTTTTAAAAATATTCATAAGAATTTCCAAAAGTTGAATTTTTTTTATTTTGAAAGGCTTTTTTAATTATAAGCATTTTGTTTTTTTTTTCGACTTTTAAAGAATTTAAAAAATTTGTATTTACCCTACATAATACAGCAACACAACTCATGCTGGTGAAGGAGATTTAAATTTAACAACAAAAAATCACTTGTTGCCATTTCTAAAGCAATAAAAGATTTTATCGCATAATTTCTTTTGAATGTGTTCAAATGTGTTAATCCATGTGAATTTGTCGTCATGTAAATAATTGCAGACATCTTTTACTAGCAACAATATTATATTCTAACACGTGTATGTGTTTAACTAGTGTTTCTACAGGCATACTTTCTAGCAAACACATAAAACGAATTCCAATAAAACACGCAATATACGCAATTTTGCTATTTGTTTGTATTAGCCACAATTAGTAGTTATGTATTAGTGTCACCAGGTTAAAAAAAAAATCCCAAAGGGAATTTTCAAAAATGACTCAAAAAAACAATGGGTACTATTGCGTGTTAACGAAACATAAAACAAACTAAAACACTTTGCGGTTGAAATTGACAATTAAGGAAAACACGTTTGAGTGACTAAAATTTTTATTGATGAAAAAAAAAAAACAAAACAATTATGTTTGTTTGTCGAAATTTTTATGATCTACGACAACAACAAAAAAGAGAGACTGTAGACGATTAAGTCCTTTAATTCATTTGAAAGAATTTTGCACAGTCATAACTGCCGCCTGTCTAGGATAATTTGTCAATATATTTTTGGATTACATATATATTTTAAGTGTTTTCCATATATACAATGTATTAATTATAATATCGCTACCTGAAATTTAAATTCACCTAAGCAACTCATACAACAAGCAAAAAATCCCAAAACAATTAGAATTTTTTTTTTTTTTGATGCGTTATAGTCACGTTATAATCATCAATATTTTAAATTCTGCGTTTTTGTTTTAATATTTTTATTTTTTTTTTTGTTTAGCAATCGGCCAGAAAACTTTAAATTACGCTAGTTTTAAGTCTTTTTAATATAATTTTCTGATTTAACCATCACTTTTGGAGTTATTGAGGAACAACTCGAAAAAAACATTTAGTTTAATAGTTAAACTTTTGAGTTCAAGAAATTCATTAATTCATTCATTATTTATCAGTCTTGGTACCTAATCTTAAAGCTGTATTTATTAGAAATAAAATAAATAATATTGCATAAATATCGATAGATATATTCTGCATTTATTTGGGATAAAGTAAGAGAAAAAATTTTTTTTGTGAAATAATAATATTTTTATATTAAAAAAATTTATAAAAAAATACAAAGCAACAAATAATTACAAGTTGTTGTATTTAATATTGAAGCTGCATGTATCAAAAATAAAAAATTATTGCATAAAAGTCCATCGATTAATTTGAGTTTCATTACCGATAAAGTTACTACGCAACACACATTTTTTATTCAAATAAATTGAGCGGTTTACATTTAAGCCAACTATATGCTATTTTTTATATTTACTTTTTTTATTATTTGCTCAAATTGTTTAATTATAATATAATTAAGGTTAAACGTGTTATAGCAGTACATCACTCTATTTATGATTGAGGTATTACCAAAGAATTTAAACAGTCAAACTGGTCAGTGGTGAAATATTTCAGTTGATACTTTTAAGAAGTAAAATAAAATCCATGAAAAAATTGAATTTAAAAAAAACTTAAAACAAATATAAATAATAAAATAATTTTAAAAAACAACAGTCGTTAGTAAGCGTTTAGTTTAAGTATTTAGTTCAAAATTGACATTGTATAACTCATATGAACAAAGTCTCTGAACTAAAAAAACTAATAAAAAAGTCAAGCAGACAAACTAGCCTCTACCGCATAATATATGCAAAACTGTTTGTACTAAATTTGTAATAATATGTATTAAGATTTACTTAATTCTCAGCCACTTTTTAATATATTTTTTTTTATCGGATTTATGTACATTAAGGTGAGCTTCAGTACTACGCCCTATATAAGAACTGAATCGAGCTATAATTGTACAATGAGGTGACTGATAATCATTTTAAACTTATAAAAGAATTACGACTTTATATTTGATGATTGCTAGAATTAGCAATAATTTTTAATAATGGAAATACATTTTTGTATTGAAGAATTTTATTTTAATACAAATATTCCAACTGCGGTAGGATGGTTTTATGAGATCTAAGTAAAATCGTTTACCGATTATAGCCGAAATTAGCAGAAAATATCGCTGGAACATGAAAAGTTTTTTTAAATACCCACACCGTATGCGCCTATACTATGACGGCGACGTTACAGTATGGGTACAAATTATTTATTTTATTCATAAATTCACTTTTTTATCAATTATTATAAATTAAAGGTTGAACCCTGTCTCGAATCTTGGCAGAGGCGCAAAAATTTTCATGGCGCTGTTAGGATTTTTTATCAAGAGGCATCAACCGTACTCCCAACAAACCTACTCAAAAATAAAACAAAAACCTTCTACATAATATTCCAACTCACAGCAACATAGCAAGGATTTGTACCACTACACAATCAAATGTAGAAAAGTTTTTTTTAATCTACAAAAGGTGTCAGATTTATCATATGATGATGATGATGCTTCCAAGAGAAGTAACCACAGAAAAAAAATAACTTAAAGATTCAAATGTTAGATACTAAGCCCTTTTAAACTTTTTGCTTTTTTGGCGCTCTGTATAGATGTTAATTATAGAAACGACATTTAATACATGATTCAAATTTAGATATACGAGTTAGATGAAGTACTGAAGCAATACTTTTAATTCAGAAAAGTTTAAAATTATTTTAGAGAATTGTAAGAAATTGTAATGAATAATAAAAAGTTGTAGTGAATACGAAAGACCAAATACAGAATTATTTATATCACTCAACTAGTGCACTATGACAAGAAGTACTACTCCCTCCGGAAAGTTGGAAAGGTCAGCACGAAAAGTTCTATATTTACTTTAAACCCATACATAAATAATGATAACGTTATACGAGCTAACGGTAGACTTGCTAACTCGACTCTTTCCTTAGTGAACAGCACCTAATCGTTCGTCCCATAAATTCAACATTTTGTAAACTACTGATCGATTTTACTCATAACCTTCTCTTGCATGCCGAGATTAATTTGGTGTTAAGGGACATAAGGGCAGAATATTATATTTCGCGGCTAAGATCAGCCATTCGATTTTTCATTAGAAAATTCTTCAAGTACAGTGTATTCTTTGGCTTCGACAATGGCTTCTGACAGTGAAGAACAAAATAATATACGTGAATCGGCGTTTTTAAAGTTAACGGATTCCAGCCATTTAATTTATATCTATAAGTGGTTTTGGTTTATAAATATACAGTTATAAGTCCACAGCGTCATCTATAGGATACAACATAAAGTAAAAACATAATCTTGAATTGCTCGAATCAATGATACAAATTTCGCCTAACAGCTTATGCGGTTTTTATATATTTATATAGAATATAAATAGATTTAGAAAACTATAATCGCTAAAGTCTTTGAATGATTTAGTTTGATAACAAGTAAAAGTATTATATTCGGTTATGCCGAATCTGGTAAAAACCTTCACCATCATTTACATGAATTGAATTGAACTTTTATGTAGTTAACTGTATTCACATTTTGTTTCGGACGACATCTTGGTTTTTACACTTTTTCTTAGTCTACTGTATTCTATCCGTCAAGACCTTTCACCCATCCATCTATCTTGTATTAAAAGATTTTTGTATTCCATTGGTCAAGCCTTTTAATTTGATACTCATACTAAAACAAAACAAAAATATGACCCATATATTAAGGGTGTCTCAGTAAGAATGAACTTTTAAATTTTAAACTGAAGCAGGTATTTTTCGATATATTGATTTTGTAATTTTTTTTTTACTGGATTGCAAAGAAAATATTTTTAAATGTTTGTGATGACAGGCCTTTACTCGAGATTTCACAAAAGGAAAAATAAAACAAGCATGATCTTGATAGCTAATCGACATTTGCAATTCTTGATATAATTTATTCCTCATTTTTGCAATGTATTATTATTTTATACGCGGTGTTGCAGGTGGCTCAGTCTTGCTAAATCCACATTTCATTTAGATCCATGCTGTCTAGTTGAGGCTAAAACAGCTCCATTATTATGTTTCTGAAGAGAATTTTCTTTATAATTTCGAACTTTTTTTAAATAAGTAAGGCTCAATTACGCCGCCTCTTCAAGGTTCGTACTACATAGTTGTTCGTTGTGGGTGCATTTGTTTCTCATGAATTTGCGTGGGAACTTTCTGGGCACCAAATTCAGAAAATCATTCAGATGGAGAAAAAAAATAAGCATTGACTTAAATTTTCTCCATTACCCATTGAACAAATTACCGATGGTTCCATTGTCTGCTGGTTTGAGCTCTGTTAATTAAGCTAAATTATGTACGCAAAAAGGTGCAGGGGGCAAATTACGGCATTCAAACGTGATCGAAATTTTAAAATTCTTATTAGAATCTCTATACCTAAAACACATTGAACTCGATCGTTCAAGTCAAATTTCGATAGTGATCGAATGCCGTAATTTGACCCCAGGTCTTTTGTTAAAATTGGCTGCGTATTCACGAAATTTTAAGTTGTTGAAAATAATGCCAAATCGATAAGTACACTGACGCACAGGAGTAATTACTGACAAAGTTTCATGAAATTTGTGCACTTTATCGATTTTTAAAATATTTTGTATAAAGGTCTCACAATTCTGAATTATTGTTCTTTCGCAAAGCATTATATTTATTTTAATCGGAATAAACATATCTGACAGCTGGAAATTTTCAAAGTTGCTACTTGAACCAAAAAAAAAAAAAAATTACACTCAATTTAAAAACTGCATTCTTACCAATTGTACGCCATTTTGTATTAGCGGCCTTTAAGGATTTATATAAATTATAATATTTTGTATTTAACTAGTCAAGTGCTTTGATTTGAATTGCATATTGATCCGCTCACTTGCCTGGTAATATCAATTTACGAAGAATTTGTATTTTTCAGTTTATATCTTAGTCGGTTCTACGCCGATTTGTTAGTTTTGCTCAAGAATAGTTTTGGAGCCATAGTTCTTGTATTTGGTGTCTTATCTATATTTATTAATTAATAATTAAAAGCTTAAAGAACTTGATATATTCAAGAAATTTTCCATTTAGAGACAGACCGACTTTTACATAATTTTTTACGAATAAACGACGAGAAATAGCGAAAAATGTTAATTTTTCTATTAAAAATTTGGAAAAGAAAACAGGCAGCCGTGTTTTTTTCTGATATCTCAGTAGCAATTTTTTCGGAAATATTTTCAAATAACCAATACCGCATACAGGTCAGTGCAACAACTAGGGGCTTCAAGTTGTTGATTTCAACCAAGACATGGACAGACGGATATCGTTAAAGCGACTAAAAGTTTTCAGAAAATAAATACTTAATGGTATGAAAAATGACAATTGTAGAAATTACTATATATTTATACCATATTTTTACCATTGGCATCATTGGTAAAGGGCAAAATAAGCAGAAGAGTTATTATTCATTCAATGATAAATCAAACGTATTTTCTTGAAAAAAAAAAAAATATAAAAAAGTCAGGTTGGAAGCAGCAATAATTCAGCATATAGAAATTAAACAAAAAATATTAAAAAATTAAAATCAAATTGAATTTACTAAAGGAATACTTATGTACAAGAAACTCTATAATTAACTTACCTTTTGGAGGTGATGAATGATAATAGAGACCTTGAAATCTGCGCCTACGTTTCGGTGGCATGTTAATGTTTTTGTTGACTTTATTTCTTTGTGTGTTATTAATTAATTGTTAATTATTAGTATTAATTAACTAAAAAGACAACAATTTATATTTTTTAATATAATGACCAATTTAGGATAATTCATCGGAAAATCCCTGGAAACTAACAAACTATATTAAATAAACTTTCTAAAATTTTTTTCAACATTTAGTTAGTCTGACATTTTTCAATATTTTCATTTAAACACGAAATCATGTTTTAGTATAATTTATCACTTTTGCTAAAAACTCAAAAAAAGAATTCACTTAAAAAAAAATTTTTTTAAATACGAGTTATTTCTGCCCATTAAAAACTTATATATTTATGAAATGTTTAAAACTATGTTCAAATTATCACACATTTATTCATTTGCTTGTATTTCACCATAATAAATTTGCTCACAAATTTACCATAAAACACACACACGCACACATTGATAAAACATACATGTGAGAGGGGAAGAATGAAAGGAACTGGAGACAATTTATAGTTATTATTTCACCTTAACCAACACGTAACACATTTTATTAAGTTTTTCTATTTATTTTAATTTCTAGCGAACTGTAGGCATAGATAGTTAGAAACAAAATGTAATTTGCATTTTAGTCTTCAATATGAACTTCCGTTGAGTTCGAAAATTAACGAAAATTAAATTAAACATTCGAAAATAAAATAAAAACAAAAAACAACACTCGTGTCTATCATGCTCCTTACCTAAGCAGTGTAGGACATTGTGTCATTTTCTGGTCATTTGTGTTCGAAAATAAGTGCTCATACATTAAAAAAAAATTAATTGTATAAAAAGCAAAAAGACACAAAAGTAAACATGTTGTTAAACTCTCATTGAACTAAATAAAGTCTCTTTAATAATTTTGATGTAAATATGTAGTAGAATTAATAAGAATATTTATTCCTTTTTTTGGACTTGTTTTCTCTCTCTTTTTTTCTAAACTTTGAGTTGATAAATTAAAGTTTTTACCTTTTTCCTTACTTGAGTTTATTTTAGTCCTCATTCGTTATAGCATGTTGCATTTGTAATGAGCTTTAATGATACACACATGATACAACACATACCCATACATGCTTGCTTGCTAGAGAGACACTAATCTATCAGTCAAACCAAAAGGGGCATTGAATGAAATTGCAAAAATAGAATATTTATGTATAAATGAGAAAATTTCCGTAAAGCGGGCCTTTTTTTTTATAAGCCAACTTGTCAATCACAATAATAACATTAAACTTTTCACCCGCCATTTGTACGTACGTTTGGTAGGGTTTGACATACTTTTTCTTTTTCATAAAAGTGTGCGCTCAGGATAATTGTAGTGCATGTATATGGACACGTACTACATTCATTTACATCGACCCGGTATGAGTATGTTTTTATGCTTCTTATTTTTTATTTGAAAACTAAATTACTGTTATCAGTAAAATAAACTAGAAAACCATAAACTGACTGATGCCATATTATTAGTTATTTACGTTTTAGTATCAAAACATGCAACTTCATGTTCTATGCGAAATCTACTTAATGAAACAACAACGAAAATTAAGGAAAAATAACCTAAATTTCTATAAAAAAAAAAAACAAAATCTTTTTATTACATTTAAAAAAAAACATATAGGGAATATTACATCGGACAATTATCTCTAAATATAACATACCCGGCTAAACTTCAGACAGTGTCCCAACAGGCAAAAAGTTAATATAAACTAAAACAAGTAAAATTGCTATATTCGGCCCTGCCGAATCTTGAGCTCAAGTTTCTATCTGTAAAAATATGAAATGAAACAGCAAAAGGTATGGTGGCACCATATGACATGACACACGAAAACTTTTCATTTAACATATTAACACAACGAGAATTGAGGCCCTGATATTTAATTTAATTCACTATCATGTACATATGTAGGCCAGATACGCCATATTGCTTTCGTATTTCCAACATTGCTTTTTTATTGGAATAATTGTTTAAATTTTTTTTCTTTGCGTCGGTGTTGTTGACGCAGCCGGTTATGCGACATCCTGACTACGTCGCTTAGCTGTCGCCTAGAAGAGTGTGGAACAATTTGAAATGCTGTCAGGTCTAAGCGTCCAAACAGCCGTTTTGCTAAGAATATCGCGTATGTAGCTGAATATGTCTCCAAAGACTCTGGGATATTGACCAGAGGCCATACCGTGAAATAAAGCATTAATCCATGGACTTTACAAAGCCATGGTCAAGAAATTTCTTCTACCTTAACTCGACGGACTTGAAACACGATAACAGGTGGTTCTGACAAAATGGAGCAATGGTTCATGCTGCACGATCTACAGCCGAAATTATTAGGGCAGCATTTTTGAGTCTCCTTATTTTTCATTTTAGTGGTTTGCACTAACCGGCAAAGTCACTCATTTGAACTGTTCTCAACATCTTTTTGGAGGATTTAATAAAGGCACTAGTCTATGTTAACAAGACTCAGACTCTTGAAATTCACAAAGACACAACTCCGTTAGGAGTGCATGAATTTATCTCCAGATTTTGGCAAGAGTGCTGGAAACTGCCAAAACCACGGTATTGTTATCAATCTTAGTGCCGGCCTTTGAGAAGATACCATTTTTTTATACATAATGAAAAACTACAAATACAAAAATAACGTTTCTTGATTAAAAAATTACAATCAAAGAACATCGGGTTAAAACTTTTGCTTCACCTTGTATTGCTTATAGACGAAATTTAAATTTACTGGTACAATTCAGATGAAATTGTAAATGAAGTTTCTACAGACTTAGATGTGTATGTCATTTAGTTATACTCTAATCACACTCTTAACGGATTAGCTAGAAAAAATTCCTGGAATACTAGTTGGTACTTTTATAACCAACTTTTTTTTATATAACTAAAAGATATTTTAATTTTAAATCATGTTTAAACCTAAAATTTTCACAAGTACCAAAAGGTACTTTTTTACATTTTTAAGGTACCTTTTATCCCTCATAAATGAACATATATGTCTATAATTTTGAAATTTGTAGCTGTTGATCCAAAAGCGACTCATAAGGTACTTTTTCCCAATTTTGTGGTACATTTGATATTGGGTAAGTTTATGAATTTAAAAATCGGATCGAGGTTGAAACAGTGAACAAAATAGAGGCCACAAAATCCTTTTTTCAATTTTTTGGGACTTTTTATTTTGTCTGAGTTTATGAATCTACAATTTTGAAATAAGGGGCTGTTAATCTAAAATTAGTTTTCAAGTGATTAAGCAATCCAGAAGGTACCTCTCCTCATTTTAATTGTATATATTATATTTCTAAATTTATAAGTAGTAGTTTTTAGCTAATATTTTTAATTTTAGCTAATCTTTTAAAAGGTCCTAATATACAAATTTTCAGTTTGATTTTTTTTATTGGGTTTTATTTTGCCAATATTACGTTTGTTATTAACAACTCAAGTCCATAAAAATTGCTTTCAATCTTTATAATTTGCGTTTTAGCCAATAAATCAAAAATATAAACTATTTGTTTAGTATTTAACAAAAAAAAAACTGCAGTTTCTGACTTAAGGCCTTTATATTTGTTTCTTTTTTTATTTCCACAAGGAGCACAAAGCCGCAAAAATCAGGGACCGTAACTGTTATGACTTTGATCGAAAAAGTGAAGAAAATAAAAGCTATTTTTTAACTTTCATTTCTTAAGGCAGAAATTTTATAATTTTACTATTTTACTCAAAAAATAAAATTTTGTTTTAACTTTTGATTTTTTAAGGCAAAAATAAAAGTCTTGAATTAAGTATTGCATAGTAATGCGCTAGTTTATTGCCTCCAATTTATAGGTAATAATAATTGATGTATATTATACTATACACAGGCGCCTTAATTGTCAATTTATAATATTATCGCAATTAAAGGCCTTATTGAGCTCAATTTGCCATACTAAAAATAATTTTTAAATTGAGCAATATATACTTAATTGTTTCACTTATTGTCTAAAACTCGAAATACAACTCTTGAGAAGTATGTTCAGTGAGAAGAAAATTCTATAGGTGGCATTTCTAATGTCAAACAAATAAATATACAAAAAATAAAAATTAAGAAAATGAAAATTTTTTGAAGAAAATTTTAAAAAAATTTTTGAATAAATTCAAATACATACATATAACTATATATGTATATGTATAAATATAATTGTAAATATATTTTATCCACAGGAAAAACACTAAAAAGAAGGCATTATTTGATTTGGTATAAATACATCGTATTTTACAGCTATCAAATGCTAATGGATTAAGATAAATTGAGTATGTCTGAACACTTATTTTAATTGCTCAATCAACACTAAATTGAAACAATTAATAATATCTGTCTGAAAAGGGTATTACAGAAGTCTACAAATTGTTATTATTATATTTGTTCAGCTGTGTATTTTTACTATCAAAATTGATTCTAAGTTTTCTTCAGATAAATTATATCTCAAATCCCCCAAAATCAATTTGAGTGCTGAAAATTACTTTTCTACACTGACTTGAGTTTGTGCAGCCATGGTAGAGTAAATTTTTTACTATCCCAATATTCTAGTAAATCATCTGCAACATCTAAGCGTTTTTCTTTGTAATTGCCGATTTCAAAATATGCTTGTCGAATGGTACCATCAGTTATTACATCGTCGTCATCCGAGGAGGAGTAATTGAGTTCCATATCCTTCAATCCGTTCCTTAAAAATATTTAATTCATGACTTTTTTTTTGCCTCAAAATATTAAAAGCTAAAAAATAACTTTTATTTTTTAAGTAAAAAGTAAAAAAATAAAAGTCAAAATTAAAAGTTATTTTTTCCGACTTTTATCAAAAAAGGCACAAATTTTAAAGTCATACAAAAATTTGCATGTACATCACAAATGTATCATAATGATAAGAAGCAAAATTTTCTACGATCATTTTTTATGTGTGCAGCACACTTCATCGTATGCAAGATGAGTAAG
Source organism: Phyto melanocephala (assembly GCA_941918925.1). Classification (NCBI taxonomy): domain Eukaryota; kingdom Metazoa; phylum Arthropoda; class Insecta; order Diptera; family Rhinophoridae; genus Phyto; species Phyto melanocephala. The sequence goes on from OW799237.1 coordinate 113,956,560, forward strand.
TTCGTTCCAGCATAGGCGGAATAATTGAGTTCGGGCTATAGTTTTCATGTGCCTGACGGTCGTCTTCTTCTTTAATTAACTTGTGAGTTCGATCCAGCTTCGTTCACGCTTCCGTTTTTAACCACAGTGGCAGTTTTTAAATTATTCTTGGCCAGTATATTCTAAAAAACTTTCTTAGACATCTGTTAACAGAAACTTAAAGAGGTTTGAGACGTTTTTGCATTACTTAAAAAAATGAGTATTTATTCTTTTATTGTTATATTATTTTTAATTTATATTTTTTAATTTGCAATATTTTTGAAATTCAATCGAAAATTAATAATGTGAAAAAAGTTTTCGTTCGAAAGTATTTTTTCATTCCCATAACTGAATAAAGAATTGTTTAAAGTATTTATAATTAAGTGTTATTGACTCATTCAATATCGTTTTTTAAGGAATATTTATTTCTAAATATTTCAGTTTAATGTTTACGCTGACCTTTAGCTGTATACAATTTTGTCACATGCTTGTTACATACACATATGTATGTATGTTCAAGGTTAGTTGCTACAAAACAGTACCAAGAAAAACCCCTTAATTAATAAGAAAAAAAGTTAAGGTCGGTCATGCCGCTCACTCTTATAACCCACACTGCAAAATTTAAAATATTATGGCCAAAATTTTAATATATTTTTAATGAACCGTTTGGGAGATTTTCAGAAGTATGAGTTATACTTGAGTAATGATATATTATTAATCAAGAGTCAAATAAAATAGTTGAGTTTTTTTTTTCATTAAATGGAAATTATTTTTTGTTTATTGGTTATGCTTAATAGTTTTAGCAGTTTCGAAAAGTCGTTTAAACTTAAAAATTTGGATATTTGTGTTCAATTTTACCCTTACGTCACGCCAACGAATATAACCAGGTCGAATTGTTGATTGAAACCCAGAGCCATAATGTCATTTCCATATGTACTTTTGTAGGGCACAAACATAACAAGTAAGTGTATAAAACAAGGTTGTATCAAATTCAGTATATTTAAGAGCAATAAACATGTTAATAATTTTTAATCAATAGAGACAATACAGGTCAGCTTAATGTTCGATGAACCCGCCTACTATTTGTAAATAGAATGAATAAAAGCACCACTAAAACCTGTTTTAATCTAAAATTTTTATCATAGACAATGTGTGTTCAATAATATAAGAATTCAGCGTAAATATGTAAATATTAGGCACAAACATACGAGCGTCAAACGCACAGAAATACGAGTGGCAACTATACATCATGGAGAGATCCGCATCTGAACAAAGAACCAGAATTTTATTATTTAAAACAGTCATCAATTATTTAAGCGCAAAGTGCATATCGTCGATGTTTTAGCGTCAGAATGTCGCTCTGTGAAGCAATGATTCGTTACTTAGTTCACTGTCACTATTAATATAGCATTGTATGAGATTTGCCTTGAACTGCTAGACCACGTTTTTTTCGCATTGCAGAAAATATTAAAGTTGTAACGTGTTCATCGTCTACCAGAAGGCGTTCTCAGCTATGGTACATCACTATGGTACATTTGAAAAAACATTTACTGTTATTGCCATACAAGGTGCAGTTTGTGCAATTTGCGACGTCTAAGTTTGCAGTTTTAGTTTCAACAGTTGGCCAATAATAAAATCAACTTTATTAAAAAACTTATTATGAGTGAAATAGCTTATTTTCATGTGAATGGTTTTGTTAAGTTGCAGAACTCGGTTTTTGAAAATCTAAGAACCATTCTCAACACCGATTGCTTCCCACTAATAAAACATTATGGTTTGGCATTACATTTGAATTTGTCATTGGGTCTTACTTCTTGGAAAATTGTTGACAGTCCTGTAAACGTAAGTAGAGAGCAGTATTGGCTTATAATAGATATTTTTACGTCATGCTTTAAAAAAACACACTTGAGATATAGTTTAAGCTGGACGGACCTACTGCCCTAAACACAATTTTAAGTCTTCTTTTGGGGAATAAAGAATAATTTTCAAAAGTTCGGTATTTAGGTTTATTTGAAGGAGAGAGTTCAATAAATACAATATAATACAAGCCCAGCTCCTTGAACTCATGGCCAACATTGTTGCAGAAATTTAAGCGCTGCAGCTAAAAAATTTTTAGAGATGTTATGGAAAATAATCTAAAATGAGCCCATCATTGCGATGCTAAAAACGGGGCTCATTTCAGTGACACTGTTTTATAAAGTGAAAAAATTCTTAAGCCCATAGTGACTTTTAGCTCACCCTGTATGTTACAACAGGTGTTGTGAATTGAACAGTTGTAAATTTTAAAATATGCCTTGTATGTATAAAAAAGTTTGTATATTAAAATTCATATTGTACAACTACATCCTTGCGCTTATTTTATTAAAAAAGTATGTAACAGATTTTGCTCACTTGCAATCCAAAATATTAAGATCAAAGTAAAAGTCCTTTATAATTGTAACCCTCTAAATATCCTATTATTTGTTCAATATACAGACAGACTGAAAAAATTAGACTGTCAAAAATCATACAAATACGACTATAGTTGACCGATGATATAAATAACTTAATATGCCCCCCAAACACGTTTCTTTTATTTAATTGAATATATTAACACATTCATAATCTCGTCATATTCATATTGACGAAACTAAAAAACAAATAAATTGTTTTTTTTGACAAAATTTAGGTCAGTCATTTGAATACTCAAACCAAAAAGCAGCTAAAAATACCTGTACAAAAATGAATTACTTATGCGTGTGTCAGATGAAGAAGTAACTAGAAAACACTTCTGCTTAGAGAAATTCCCTTTTTATTTCAATCGCTCTTTACTCACACAGACAATAAAAGACACAATTAAAGACAATTTCATTCTAGACTAAAAAAGAGCCTTCGAATTAAATATAATTGTGTGTAGGGGGTTTCTTACTTACTGCTACAAAGGAAACATTACCTAAGTTAATATACAAATAAATTTCAAATACACCTTATAAGATGGGGTATTTCAAGCAATTTTTCGTTATTATAATACACATGTAATTTGTTAACCTAAATTCCTACAAGAAATTGTGGAATGTGCAAATCAATATAAATAAAAATCAAATCAAAAATCAATCAAATAAAAATCAAATATCATTCGTTAAAAACGGTTGCTCCGATTTCGCTATTTTTTTAATGTTTGCTATTACACAACTTAGGTTTTTACGGGAAGAAAAATTGATCACGCCCACTTTAAGTACACTTCTTTAATTTATCTAAAATCGGAGAACGGCTAGCTTCATAATAACAAAAGTTAAATTTTAACGGAACCCAGTTTGGCTTATTTTTTTTAATATTTGTTTGATCTTCTTCTACATAAATTAAAATGAAATGATGTCAGTTGCTAAGTGCATCACCGGTAGAATGGTTATATCGATATTGCTAGTTTTTTTTTCTATGAAGCTTAAGAATAGTTCTGATGCACATTTTAAAATTCTTATATTTTCAAGTAGGCGTGGCACCAACCATACAAAGTTAACAGTTTTTTCCGCTTATCCAGAGATAAGTCATCAAAATAAGTGTGATGTTGTATGATAAAAACTTGTATGGTGGAGCTTGAAATGAGTTATAAACCATTTGTAGGCGTGGCATTTTCAATATAAATAAAATATATTTTTATTATGTTCTTTCCGACCTTATATTATGTAAATAAATTATTTCAAACAGGCTCAAGGTCAAGTCGCTACAATTTTCTTATTTTCTAATAAAACTCGTTAGTGTTTTATTAAGTAGGTATTTGTAGAATTTATTTTTTCAATATTTCGAGCGCCCTCGGTGCTCTTTTTCAGGAAAACAAAAAGCTAAAAAACACAAACAATAATTTACAAAAACAAAATTTACATTAATACAACTTTTCATATACATAAAGATTGTATTCACAATCATTTAAAAACAATTTGTATATGTTTTGTCAGCAATTTTTCTTAAATGATTGTGATAAAATATATTTTATAAGATATCTTGAAAACTATAATCTCAAAACTTAGGTGCTTTACTTTCATTTTATTTGTCTTATTCCATACAACAAACGATCCGATCGGATTAGGGGAAGTGCTACAAACCGTTTGACGCAGCTTCACATTTTTTCTAAGGGTGGCAAAAGCTTAAAAAATTTTCGGGGGGATAAAATCTTAAACTGAGTTAATTTTATATGTTTAGGCGCATTATAAACCTAATAATGATCAAGTTACGCCAATGTTTCCATTGTATGATATATTTCAGCAACTTTAAATATTATAAGTTTTAATTCTGGTATTAGACATTTTAATAAAAATTTTACAATTCATTTCAATGATTCGAGAGCTTGGCTCTTCCCATACAAAGAAAATGGCATATCTGTAGGACTATAAATGTTATAGGCCTTAAGTTCATCCTAATTGACTGCAGCATCAGTTTACTTATCATGCACACACTTTATAGGGTCAGAAGAGAGGACAAGGCATCCCTATACCAAAAAAAATATAATGTAATTTTGAATAAATGGAATATCTCTTTTGTTAAAATTAGGTATGAGCTACTTTTGGTAACAATTTGATAATAAAAATGTCGGTTCCCTCATACGAATGAAATACTAATTGTGATAATTATTGCATTCTTTACAAATAGGGCTGATATTATTAAAGTCTATCTCCAAAGGCCAGAAAAGGGGTGAGTGCTCTGCTTGTTTTCTATAAAATTATATGTAAATTCATTTGAGGCCTTATGATCCTGATAGGGCGAAAATTTATAATTTTAGGAATAAATAAATTCAAAAATTATAAACTCAGTGCATGTTTTGGAATATAACGTTGTTTTATCTCAGTTTTGGTGCTTTTTGAAATTTTAAAGTTGACAATACTAATTTAAATTGTATAACTTTTATAAAGTTTTTTAACGCAATTTAATTCTCTTATATTTAAAATGTCCTCTACATCCAAATTGTTATAGATAGTATTTCTAATCAATTTGCATAATTTGTTGTCTTTTCGTAAATTGGGTTGTAATAAGTTCTGATTTAGTTAAGTATTTAAGTAATACTAAATATATTTTTAAATTATTTCAGTTTTTAGCACACACTATGATAAGTTTGAATTCAATTATTTACAACTATTGATTTCTTTACAACTTGATATTATTTTTTTCTTTTTTTTCATTTTTTTTTTTTTACTAAATTTATAAATGATTGTAACCTCCCTCAACTTAAATACACAAACTTGGCTAAAAATATTCGCATTGACCCTGTCCAAAGACTGTGCTTTCTAACATGGTCAATGTCCTTTAAAATAAATGCAAATTTATGCAATTTCTTGTTGAAGCAAAAAAGAACTTCGTTTCACAACTTTGTTAAACATGCAATAAGTAATTTTCACACAACGTGCACACACACATTTATTTCGTATTACTTCTTATTTTTCTTTTTTAATTAAGTACTTTTTGAACTTTTACTACACTTTTCTTTAAAGTTTTTTATTTCATTTTTGCTTTAAATCGTCCTTTAAGTTCGCGTATCCTTTGAAGACTGTGCCATATCCGATTAATGCATGGGTGTTTTATCTAATTTTCTCTTGAATGAATACCTTTTTTTTATTTTTTAATTTTTTTGTAAAAACAAAATAATTTACTTAATTTTACGTACATCAGAGAGAGAGAGACAGAGAGAGAATGAGAGTATTCTTCTTTTACTTTATGTCTACTTGTTGTGTGTAATTACAGCAAACGGTAAATATATTGTGATGTCAGGATACTTAATTTGCTTTTATCGATCATTAAAAATATTCAAAAAAATATATGTATAATCAGGGTTTTAAATATATGCTAATAACTAGATTGTTTATCTTCTATTTAAAGCAATAAGCAAATTCGAAAATTTTTTGATGTTTTCAATATAAATTTTCACTCTTAAGCGAATGTTGCATAAGTACATACCCAGCATAAAAATAAGACGAAGAAGTGTTATTCCAGGAATTAAATTTTTTTAATTTAGGTGAAAATACTAGCGATTTTAATACTAGCATGACATTGGAGATCCAGTGTTTATTTATATCTATATAAATATGAAACGTTCCATATGTACTCGTATCAAGTGAGAACGGTTGAAGGGATTTGGCTATTTTTTTTTTTAACCAATTCAAAATTTTCAGAAGATGGTTTGTAAAGAAAAAGAAAACAATTCCTTGTTAAACTTAGGAAATTAAAATTTAAAAATATATTGTCCGCTATTTAGTTCGCATTTTAAAAAAAGAAAATCAAAGATCTAAGTTTTTTAAACACACTGCCCTATTTTCAAATCTCTTTTTCTTATAAGAGAAAAGATTTATTTAAAATTACGAAAAACCATGTATTTCCAAGAAGGATAGAATAAAGATTACGACTTCTCGCGCACAAAACTGATTTTTTTTTGCGCATGTCGTACCATTGACGTCACACAATCTGTGCTTCTATTGTTTAATAATTTTAAACTGCTAGTGATTTTAATAACAGGTTTGCAAGCTCTCGGATTTTACATCCAATATTCATATATGGAAAATATTTATTTTATTTTAACCAAGTATAAACATTATTTCGCAAAAATTAAATATATTCAAATTTGGAACAATTTGATATTTTTAAATTTCAAATAAAAAAAGAGAAAAAAGGATTTATGTATACTTAGCAATTTTGCATTAAATTTCTTTAATTTGTTGTCTTCAAAATTTATTAGGCTGTGTTTTAGTCTAAAAATTTTTAATTGGCGACCCTACTGCGGGCAAAATAAGTAATCAAAAGGGACCTCATGCCTCATGCGCATGCCTTAATATTTATTATGTATTCTCACTAATATTTAATAATAAATCTGAATGCTTGGATTTTTAGATGTTTGGACTTGTGTTATTAAACGAGAAAAACCGCTTAACGGAATTAAATGAAATTTGGTAAACAGACAGACAACAACCTATTTTAACTACATAGATAGGTTAGGTAGAACAGGCAGCTGCTGTGCAGCTCACTTGGGTCCATTATATTGATCCCTTTGTGATACCTGAATAGAAAAGTAAGAATAGAATAGAAAGGAAGCAGACAAGTCCAGAGTCTCCGGCGGGAATCGAACCCGCAGCCCCCAAACTAGCAGAACAGCACACTGCTTACTAGTCCATCGGGGCACCCAACTACATAGATAACTACTCAGACGAAATGAAATGCACACCATTCTAATCAATGCATAGAACTGATGCATATTTAGTGAAAAGTTTTGAAAAATAATCACTTGCACTACTTTTTTATTTTTTTTCATATAACAGTTTTTTTAAGCTTAGGGTCTTTTCAAGAATACAAAATTTTTTTTATTCTATTTTATATTATTTGATTAATATTTCGCTGCCTCTTTGTGTAGCATCATCAGGATACGAGTTTTTATTATATATTTGTTTTATGTTGGTTTAGTGTCTTGATAAGTATATGATTTTTTTTTTTTACATATTATCAAAAAAGGTCAAATAAACTAATAATTATTTTATTTTAGTTTTTTTTTTGTTTCTTATGAGCAACAAATTTGATTTTTGAAGTAAAATGGTGAAAATTTTACTGCATCAACAACCGATCATGTTTGCGTTATAATCAAGCTTTATTACAGAATGCTATGCATAACTTACAGTTTTCAAAACCGGAGAGCTAGATTAGCAGAATATAATACACTATTAAAAAATTAAAAATCCATCATGGCAGGCGATATTAAAAAGTTTATACTAAAATTATATGATATAAATTTCGTACTTAAAAATCATCCCCCTGCAACCCCTTAGTACTAGTATTGACTAAAAGTAATATAAATAGCGGATATATGGGTAAAACTTTTGTTTTTACCGTTTTGTCCCCTACAATCCCCACAATATTGCATTCAACGTATAAAATCCAAGCTGAAGTCCGAAACAAAATGGCAGATAATTTTTTCTCTTAGGCTCATCAATATGAGTATCCAGCAAAAGGGCTTGACAAGTAGAACACAATGAACCATGTCTTATTTATATTAAACTTATTCTGCTGATGTTCATTTTAAATTTTTTTTCAATTATTTAGTTAAAAAAAACTCACCGAGAAATGCCTTAGAAGTGCCTATCTACGCCAATGAACAGAAAGATATATAACAAGAATTATTCTCTTAATTGTCAAAATATGTATGACATAGACTGTATGCTATTTCTTTTTACTGTTTTTTTTTTTTTTTTTTGCGATAACTATTGTTGTTTTAGCAGGAACTTAATAGTGTGTTAGTAAAAACAATGCAATTCTATCGCAATTCTATTTTGACTGTTTAGAATTTAGAAACTACACTAGTGTGGGTGATTTGGGTTAAACCTATCCTAAAATAAAGATAACAATATTTGCGCAGGGTTTGAGGTAAACTGCTTTTATGTACTTACTTGTAAGCAACACTTATAGTTTTCTATGAATTTTTGCTGTAAATATATATTAAATTTATTAAAAGTAAACCGCAAATTTTTCATAGTGATAAGACATTGTTGTAAAAATTTATTTCACTCTTTTGTTTGGATTTAGGATGTATTTATATATTTTTAAATTTGAGTTGGATTACATTTATTATTTAAAATAATTATAGTTTAAAAAAGCATTTTTTTTTTTATAAAAATGAAATATTTAAAAGATGCAGCATTGAAATATGTACTTCCTAATCAACAGCTATTGCTGTCGTTTTCCAAATAATTGGTTATACTGCAGCGACTGGATACAATGGTATTTATAGTCGACTATGTGTTTAATGCAAAAATATTACCAGTAAAGCTATGTTCACATTTGGCAAATATTTTCCTAAATAAACATTAAAATTTGTTTAACTTTCTGAGAATTTTCTTACACCATAGTTGAACCTCAGAATGTCCTGCAATGCAAAAGTGAGATGAACTCGCATTAGAATTGTAAACATCTGCAGATAATGTGGATACAAAGCCATCTCGGCAAATTTGAAAATGAAGAAACTGACAAATTATTTAAAATGAGATCATTTTAGAATACTATCACCTTGGGTAGTTCTTATCCCTTTAAGAGATTCAAAATTTAACTTAAAGTAAAGTAACGAACATATAATGGGGTGACCCAAATCTTGAAAAATCAAAGGAAATCTTTAACAACACTTATGAAATTAGTTAGTGTAATAACAAGTTACACGAAAAACTTTTCTAGATCTTATGGTATTATTGGACGAAACGACATGTCCAGCATGATAAAAATATAATGAGTCTTTGACACACTACATTTGCCATTTCTTTAGAGCGTGTATACCTGTCATTGATTTGGTCTTTTTAATGTCCCTCTTTTCAATCTTACCTACACCATAAACACAAAGCCAAAACATGTTCTAATTAATTAATATTGCAATTAAACCTTCATTTAAAAAAGTTGTAAATAAAAAAGTTATTTTATTTGAGCAGAAACTTATATGTATTAGTTGTCAAGTCAATTTCATCAAACATTTGCCAAATGTAAACGGTACCCTTTACTTTAAAAGTAAACAATTGAATTTGGCCATTACATGTTCAATATACAATTTTAAAAACAATCTGCAAACTTTTCATCTGTATAATTTGTTTTTTTTTTTTTTTAATTTTAATAAAGACTCTTATAAAGTGTGGGCCATCTATCGGTTTAAATTTGAACCAGTGTTTATTTCAAATCTGTCAGTAATAATGTCATTATATTCTGTCATGAAATTTAGTATATTATATCCGCTGCATGAAATGAATCGATTTATGCTTAAGCAACGTTGGGAATGATTAAAAATTTATTTCCAAAACAAAGACAATTGGTCGGCGATTAAACGAAAATTTCATACAAAAAAAATCATCTTTTCGGATGAAGACCATTTTCATCTTGGTGAGTACGTTAATAAGCAAAATTTCAATATTTAGGCCTCAGAAAATCCAAACGTGGTCTTACAGACGCCAATGCAACTATTACGAGTGCCTTTAGTGTGGCTTGTAAAGCCGAGGTAACATTTGCCCATATTTATATAGGGACGGCGCAAATATTACGATCTATGGGTACACCTATCGCACCATGCTAACCGATTTTTTTGTGTCTGCTTTTAATGGAATTGATGGATTTATGTTTGGTTTCAACAGGATTGTGCAATTTGTCACACATATTATGCCACAATCGATTTATTGCGTGCAATGTTTGATCACCGTTTAATTGGTTTAAATGGTGATGTCAATTGGCCGCCAAAAAGCTGAGATTACACACCAATTGACTATTTTCTATAGGGCGCTGTTAAAGACAAATGTTATGCAGTCAAACCAAAGACAATTAAGCATTTAAAGCCCAATATTCGTAATCATATTGCCGAGGTACAACCTCATACACTCAAAAAAAGTGCTCGAAAATTGGTCTTATCGAATGGGGTACTGTAAGGCCAGCAGCGGCAGCCATAAGATAAATAATATTTAATTTCTAACCAAAACAATTGTACTTCAAAACAAAAAAAAATTTATTTGGCAAAAGTTTAAACAGTTTTTGTTTAATTGTATTTTTAAATTCAAACTTTTAAATGGCCCCTTTAAAAAAAATGTTAGAAAATGTTTGTATTTAGTTCATGTTTTTCAAATTCTCTGAGTATAAGCATTAAATGTATATAATAATATACCAGTATTATATTTCATTCACTATCAAAACTATTCCGTACCCTGATTTTAGTTAATTGCAAATATTTGTTGTTGTATGAGTTCTATCTATCACTACTCAAACTCTAATGGATTTTCTATGTTAGCGTGCAGAGCAAACTGTAAACAATTTTTATGTCGTTATAATAGAATAATTCAACAAATGAACGTTTTAGAGCATAACAAAGCAAGCCAAAACAAAACTAAAATATATTTTCAACAAATTACTTACCAACACTGAGCTCTTATTGCCTATAAGTAAAACAAAAATAAGTAAAAGTAAAGCTTTAACGTAGCAAAACAAAAAGAAGTTTCCAAACAATATGAGATTTTGAAAAATTTTTTTAAACACTTTTTTTAATATATATATTTTTAAAATTTGTTAAAAACTAAAAATATCACGTCTTAACATTAAATTATTTATATATGTATGCATGTATGTATGTATTTATGTATGTATATGTACGTAAATTTAAAATTACTATAAAAAACTATCAATAAATATTTATTGCAAAATAAAATAAAATAAAAAATTAACAAAAGAATAAAAAAAATTTAAAATGAAATTATTTTTAATTCAGTTCATCCATAGAATAATTTATGGGATTTGTAAATTCGATGTGATCATTTAAAAGAGTATCATCTGTAGTATGCAACAAGAAAGAATAAAAAGATTAAAATCTCGTTAGCCATAGAGTTTAGCACATACATACATACCTCTGATTGGATTCTCTTCGAATTTTATAATACTGTTAACAATGTTGTTAATAAATTCTTGCGTCAAAGTTTCCGTTATATTAACCGGTTCATAATAGAGAAAACTTCTCTTCTTTCTTAAATGTTGTTGCATTTTATGTTTTCTCAACGATCGTCTCGAACGAAAGAGCGCTAAACTTATGTGTGACTGTTTGAGAGGTATTTGATCAGGTCCAAATTCTAAACATTTGCCCTGCACACAATAGCGCTCTTCGGTATTCGAACACTTGGTGCCCAGGGGGAAGTGGCCATAGTTACCATTCACCAAATAAAAGCGATGATGTATAAATTCATCTTGACAACCCACACGACAACTTCGATCAGGATCCTCAACGCTGGCTGCTATTTGAGTACCATGCCCAGAGAGACCACGTACTTTTAGCTTATAACGGGTACAGGTGTGGTCTGCAAATTCAGTGGTCGACTGTAATCGCTCACAAGGCTGGTAAAAAGATAAGAAATTGGAAAATTATTTCTATTTTATTTAGCAAAGGTATAATATATAGGGCTTTCCAATAAGAGGAGATCGATATTAAAATGGTATCATATAAGCTGTGTCTGAGTTACTAACATATTTTAGCTCGGTTGCCAAAGGAGAAGAAACTAGGATATTTATGGTCCGCGACTAATATATAGAATCTTATATTATTAAAACTTTCGTCGTGACTTCGTACAGTGGAACAAATCGGAGAGGCCTTAATTCAGGTCAATACTATTAACGTCGTTATGTTTACTTTAAAGGTCGGTTGCTGCTTATCAGGCTCAGACTTAAAAAAGTCGCACGTTTTTGGGGTGCAAATTCTCATCATATATAACAAAGATAATCCTGTTCTCGAACCCTTCATGTAAAATACGTTTTGTGGCATCGACTGATAAACACATTGCGCCATTCTATTAGAATTTTATGTTGCTTATGATTCAATTAATATGGGTTAAAAAGTATTGGTAATTAAAGGTCCTAAGCACTTGAAATTCACAGTAATGGATTTACTAGCCTAACAGGTGACTCAATCCTACCTGTTCTGTATTCTAAATGATATTAAATTATTCCAAATTGTCCTATGTCAACGCTATGGCAATTTCGAATGAATTGATTTAACTTGGAATACAGAACAAGAATGAATGCCTGGGTTATCTTTTATACTTCAGAACTAATAACAAATCATCGAAAAAAATCACGAATAATGGCTTTATTGCTTTGAAAATATTGTCCATGAAGATCAGTGCACTATTGCATAAGTGTAAACCAATTTTTTTACTACGAATGAGATGCCTGCTAAACTCTTATTTTAAATGACATTTGTATGGTTTTTCTAGCTTTGGAAGACCTGGTGTTTACTTACGGTTTTATACGCCAAGATCCAAGATTCTTCACCTGCCGCGATGTTGTTTATGTTTTGAAGCGTTGCGGTCGTACTTTTTGAGCATTTCTTACAATAAATTAAAACTATCCTTTTTTTTAAGAGATTATCAAATTATATGAGATCGAACGGCATCAAATCTTTTTTAACAGCCAACTGTTCATGCAATATTGAATGTATGTTTGTCCCGCTAATACTTAAGGTTGTCTTAATCTTACGATAAGTTATATGGCGATCTTGCAATATCATTTCACGTACAGCATCAATATTTTTCGGAACAACAACCGATTTTGGACTACCTTCACGAAACTCGTCGTTAAGCGAACTACGGGTTTACATTCAGTAAACCATCAATAAACACTGATTCTTGATGGTGCGCCATTGCTAAAAATTAAACTGACTTCATCTATGGTCTGTTGTTGATTTAATCACAACAAAAGTTAAAAAAATATTCGCACAAAATCATTAACGATTTAATGACTTTTTTGGACGACATTAATTTTTCCAGTTACTGTAAACAACACAATTATCGGTCGTACGTCAAAACGTTTTTTGTATGTATATTGTCAAAAATGACAAACTTTACTTTAAAGGCTACCCTTGTCATACCAAAATCTACAGCAATCATCTGTTTTTTGTGGCCTCTGCTTGCTAAAACTTTTACAATTATTGGACTCAATTCAATCTCATCGGACAACAACAACAACAACATCTTATGTCATTATACCTTATTCATATTTTGAATTTTTAAGTTGAATGCTGGGTTACAAGGATTATATTCTGAAGTTATTTAATTAACCGAAAATAAGTTGCACCATTTTAAGGCACTAAAAATCCAATTACCAAAAATTATTTACCTTGTTTCTACTTTTCTTTAACAAAAACTAATAAACTTTATAGATTTTTTGTCCAACTTACCCTCACCGAATGCGTACACAGCTGTATATTCTTAATACCGGTTTTACGATTAACCACCACCTGAATACCTCGTGATTTAGCCATACAACTAGAATGACAGCCAGACTTAACAATCCAATCACCGCTATTGCTGCGTATCGATGAAGTCAAAGAAGCTGATTTCGGATGAGACGATTCGGCGGGCACATGATCATTAAGATGATAGCTGTATTTATTCCAAGGAGTATACGTATCTGTCTTGCGTTTATAGGTATTATCATGAGAAAACTGTTCATGGTAAGGACGTAATGCCACCTCTGAAATTTCGTGAAAAATTTAACTTAAAATTGTATTTTTATAAACCTTAAAAAATATCTACCATTTTCATATTTACTCCTTACAGTAGTGGGTCCGTAAATGCGATCACTATTGCCACCTCTATCATTCTCATAATAATTATTATTTATATTATTACGATACTTATAATTATCATTACGATCGGCATAACCCCTATAAGAAACCGTAGCCGGTATATGATTGCTATAATGATTCGATGACCTTCTTATTGTATCATTTTCCATAGAATTTTGTTCGTATTTGTCTTGTCGTTTGCAAAATATTGCATCAATTTTATAATAATTTGCCAAAGAATTATCACAAGAGAATTTCTCACATCTACCATGTATGCAATATGAGGGATCATCGCTACTATAAAGTCTCGAACGACAAGTAGTGCCATCAGGATAAGTCCATGATCTTGATTTTGTACCATTTCCTTTAGTTTTACAATAAATTTTACACGACTCTTCAATATTGCCAACAATTTGTTCACCCTCTCCCGTTAGGTCCATATCGAATTTTTGCGCTCTTTCGCAAACCTGTTTGGCAAAGTCCTCGATTGTTATTATGGGCACACTGTAGCACTGTTTTGCTATACAGGTCTCGAACTTACTATTCCGACCTATACATCTTCGTTTATAATCAACACATTTTCGGGTGTATATTTTAAGACCAGTGCTGCCTTCGCGCAAGCGTTTCGAAGGCCCATAAAGACAATTGGAGTCACAATCGCCAGGTTCACTCCATTCACTCCAACTGCTAGAGGGCTAATATAAAAAAAGGTCAAAAAAATAGGATAAATATTTGCTACATTCAATAGAATTTTTAAGGATAGTATTAACAAAATTTCAAATTTTCGTATATTTTTAAAATAAATGAAGAGTTTTGTATTATTTTGTGTAAAAGTGTTAAAACTTTTTTAAATTTTAAAAATGTGTGTCATTACAACAAAACAAAACTGCGACACTTGGGACAACATGTGAAATTACCAGTTTTATTTGAAAATTTATTTATTTACCTTTTGATACTCATGCAGCAAATGACCCACTTTAGACGTTTCCAAAAAGCCAGTTTTATCGAAATTTGCTTTGACTGCACCAGAATTTTGTTTGGAAGTTGTATAAGCCTCGGGACGCTTGGCCACACAAAAACCACTGCGGCACCACTTAAAACAAAAAATAAATAATTAATTAATATTTTCTTAGTATAAAAACCATACAAACCCACATTATTATCTCCACAGGAAGTGCCCTCAAGGGCCGGATGTGAAGTCCAAGTATAACGATCTCTTTGACAATGCAAGTCGCGACAAATATCTGCCAGCGATTGACTTTTCGCTCGACTAGAATCTTTACCATACTTAAGCATACACTGATGATTGGCATCAAAACGTTCGCCGGGCAAAATACCCTCTGCCGAATGATCCAAATTGTGCTTAAATTCACCCACATTAAACAAACATTTAGCTTGTTCTAACCTGCAGAAAAAAATTTGATTCATTCAAGTTAACAAATTCCTTAGCAAACTCACTCCAAAAACTTATTTAACGAGTCTCTCGAACACTGAGACCATGTTATTTTACCACTCCCTAGTGTAGGTGACATAATGTGCGAGGTGGGATCACAGCTTTGTTCCATGGTATCATGACGCATGCCCAAACTGTAAAATTAACAATATGATTATCATGAAAACGTATTTGAATTTATAATTGTTTGCTGCTATTTAACCTACTTATGTCCAATTTCATGAGCCACAACAAAAACACTTTCAAAGTGTTTGCCCTCATTGATGGTGCACGATGATGTTCGTATACACATGCCAGCCACTGGTGCGAGACCAACAACCTGACTGATCACTTTACCATTTTTACCCACCACATACAAATCGAGACCTTGAAAAACAGTCGATAACAATTAATGCAGAATTTAAATTGTGAGAGAAATCTTAAAAACACTATAAATAGGAATTCTCTTTTCCAGAGAACAAGTTCAAATATAACAAACAAAATGATAAAATTCGTCAACGCATTAAATTATAAGAGTTGCGAACTTTTATTTGCAATTTGTATTATATTTGTATTTTGGGGTTTCAATTGACCTCAATAACAGCACCTTCGCTTCATTTTAAGCTATCAGGCATATCATAGAAATGAATTCCGATTGGAAATAGATATAAATCAGGGGCCAAATTACGGCATTCGATCACGATCGAAATCTCATTAGAACGATCGAGTTCGCTGTGCTTTAGGTATAGAGATTCTAATAAGAGTTTTAAAATTTCGATCACGTTCGAATGCCGTAATTTGGCCCCAGTATATTGCTTCTTTGAAAAAAAGGTGCATACTTTTAGGGTTAAGTTCTAGTTAAATAAGACTTAACAAGTAACAGTGCTATATTCGGCCGTACCGAATCTTATAAACCCTTCACAACGTGTAGTCATGCAATAACAATTGTTTGTATCACCATTCATCTCATATAAAATACGTACATACATGTAAAAAACATACCATTGTAAAATTATAATTGAGTTTACGTATGTATGTTTCTAAAAAAAAAATTGCAAAAAAAATTTAAAAAAAAATTAAAAAAAATTTTTAAAAAAATTAAAAAAAAATAATAAAATTATAAATAATATAAATAATATATAAAATAAAAAAATAAAAAAATTTTTTTTTTGGCCCAGCTGGGATTCGATGCTACGTTTACTTTAACCAGTATATATGTATGTTGTTGTAACGAGGTGGTCGTGGTTTTTTGCTTATATCTCAGAAAATTATGGGGCGATTGTGCTGAATTTCAATAGCAATTCATTCCTGGATATTTCCAAGAGATTGATACCATACACAGATCTGGGGAACATATAGTTGCTTCTAAAAGTTAATTTCAACCAACACACGAACAGACGGACAGACGGGCTTAATCGACTCCTCTATTCATAAGCTTTCAGAAAATATATACTTTATGGGGTCGGAAATGAAAATTGTAGAAATTACAAACGGAATGACAAACCTATATATACCCTTGTGCACCACTGGTGAAGGGTATAAAAACAAATAAGAGTGCTATATTCGATTGTGCCATCCTTCATCATCATATAGCCTTGATTTCAGATTTACTGTGGTTCGCCATTTTATTATTAAGGGCATTTTGGGTTTTGTAATTGCTTCTGACAAACACTAACTCCTAGTCAAATGGATACCAATGTATATTAAAGGTGGATTTTAGTTCTTTTATAGCCTATATTATATTACTGCCAATAAACCCCACATTGTAGAGAGTTGAAAAGGAAACACTATTAATTACTATATTTGTACCGCATAATTAAAATTTATCATGGACGCCATCTTGGATTTTATTTTTTATTTTTACTGTATTGTATCTCTTTCATTTGCAATAAATATTGTGAGGAGTTAAATGTACTAAATTTAAATTGACTTTATTCAACCATATATCCGCCACTTTGTTTTGGAGGCCATTTTGAATTTTAAATTTTTAATATTTTTATGCGTTCTACAAGTCAAGCAAGTTGAGAGCAATATAAAGAGGGTTAAAGGTAGTACATTTTAAATTACTTAATTTCATCTACAAATAAATTTTATTTATGAAATTTTTAAAATACCGATGTAGTTGCATTTTAATGCTTATATCTCAATAAGTTTTAAGCCGGTTTTCTTATATTTCTTTGGAACATTTTTCAAGGCTACGACGTGCCATTCAGTGTCACAATTGTGTTTAAAAATTTTTAGGAACTTGTTATATTAAAAATACAGTATTTATCAAACTTGTAGAGCATTTTACAAGTAAATTATTTTAAAGACTATTTATCAAACTTTATTTTCCAATTGTTTAATAAGTTTTGTTATATAAATTGACATTGACGATTTGTCGCCGATTTATAAAAAATTTGATACGAATAATCCTAGAAGAATGCCATAAACATAAATAGTAACAGGCATGTCTATTAATTTTCCGAGAGCTGAAGAATTTTAATTTGTGTAATTAAAAGTTGCTTTTAAGATGATGCTGAGCAGATGATGGCTTAATTATATTGGTTTGGTTTGATACTACATACTGGTATGTTGATTGGCATATTGACAAAAGAACAGATAGACATTGCTTATTTGACTTCTCTAGTAATAAGGTTTCTGAAAATATATGCTTTATAGGGTCGGAAACAAATATTTTTACAAATGGTTGACAAGGCTAAATATGTATAGCCTTGGTATATGTAAAAGATAAATCTTTATTATAAAAATACTCTTTCACCACATACGTATATCCAAACAATTCTACAACTTACCTGTCAATATGACTGCATGATCGAACCGCAATCCAGTGTGCTCTGAGGGATTCAAATCGTTTTGCCATTTACAGAAGTTACTCAAATATATATCAATATCACTTGATCTTCTCAATTCGGGTGGGTCTTTTTCCAAAATTTCCAAACGTTTTAATACAAAATTCACCCTTTTACCCAAGGACGGATGATGATACAACAACTGAACACCATTTATCATGGCCAATACGAAACGTATTAGATGAGAACTGGTGTCTTTGGGAAAATTTTTGCCCATATGCTTGTACAAGTCGATGTCGACAAAAATCGCTGTTTCAATGTATAAAACATCTGGTATATAAGAATACTGGCTGGCAGAGTGTATATAACGTTTATGACGCTTGTAATGGCGAGATTCTTCTCGATATTTATGGTGATGTTTGTGATCAGCAGCAGCTGATGATGACCTTAGATTGTGATGGTGTTGTTTATGGTGATGGTTGTTGTGATTATGATGATGTCTAGGCTTAAAGCGTAAATTTAAGGGTAATTGATGTTGATGTTGCTTAGCTATGTGATGTGAGTTGTGCTGCCTTTCATTCTCAATATTTCTAGTCGATCTTAAGGTGGCGAAATCTTCACTAGAGGGCAGTTCTAGGTTAAAATTATTGAATTCTTCCTCATATGGTTCAAATTGTATATTTTCATCCAATAGCGTAGAGTTACGCCATGAAGTATCGAAGATTTCCCTTTCTGATTCCAATATTATATGGGACTTATTGCCAAATCTTTTGGGCAGAGGATGTATAACGAAATCTGTATTATTATGATGGAAAACACCTCGCTAAAATTAAAATTCATTAACTGTATTCACAACTTTATTTCCTTCTATATGCAACCTACCACATTTTCCTCATCACAAAAGTCAAGTGCTGAGTTTTCGCTGCGATAGAAACACTTCTCCAATCTCGTTACTAATTTATGAGAATTTTCAATCAATTGAGATGAATTTGCGTAGCGTCGTATAAACACAAACGAATCGTCAATTAATTTTGGTGTTTGCTGCAATTTCAAATTGACCAAGTGTCCGTTATCTGCGATGAAGACAAAATTTAAATTAAAATTTCATTAGAGCGGAGCATTTGAAAATACATTTTTTACTATAAATGAATGAGTGGTTGATTGGTCGGTTAGTTTAGCATTTAGTTGGTTGCATTCATTTAAGATGCAAATGTTATTGAAATGCATTGACCGCAAAGATATTTTTTTTTCTTTCTATGAAATATTAATTTCCAACTTAATAGAAAAATTCAGAGATTTTAAGAGATGTTATGAAGGTACTAGAGCGTATTTTTGATTTATGTCATTGTTGTTATTGTATTTTATTTTTGTATTTTATACTAGTTGAACCCGGCTCGCATTGCTGTCCTAAACAATATGTTTGTATTGTATTATTTTTAAGATAAATTTAAATATTGTAGTTAGTGGAAATTAACAGTGTTAAGTAGTCAGTGAAATTAAAATTTAAATATGGTAAATTTTTTTAGCAAACTATTTGAGTTTCGCAAGACAGACAAAAAAACAGAAAGAAAATAAACTAAAAAATAAAAATTATTAAAAAAATATGTCATGTACAGATACATATTTTTACAAACTTATCTAATAATACTCTTCTCCATTATGTACCTAGGTGTAATAACTACATCGTAGCGTAACCTGGATTTTGTATTAAATGTTATACGACAATTTGCTTAATTACTTCCGATGCCATGTTTAATGTTGAATTCTTACAAAGTTAACTAAACTCTGCTTGTTATATATGAAATGATACCCATATTGATAGGGTTAAGATATCTGCCATTTTGTTTCAGATGCCATCTTGAGTTTGATGCGAATATGATGCGGGGTTGAAGGGGTCATTGTTTGCTTTTCACTTGATACCAATATTGAGTGGGTTAATTGGGTTACATTTTTAGCTATTAGATTTGATCAATATGAAAGGTGTGCAAATTTGAGACATCATTTTCTTTTTAATAGAAAAGATTTTTTTTTTTTTTGAGATGTTAAAAATATTTTCATGACAGCTGCATCTTTTTACAAATAGGTTAAAAATTAAAAATAATATCTGTTAAGCGAAAACGAGAGTTAGACTTTTATACACAAATGAATAAAATTAATGTCAATTGTTGATTTCTTCTCGATAATATTGTTTTTAAACTCTTGGACTGTTGTGGAATTATTGCTACACACTTTTGATTTTATTAACCCCACAATAAAATAGTTTAATGATGTCAAATCGCACGATCTTGGCGGCCAATTCACTTGTCCTTTTAAAAAATTCATTTTTTTTTCTTGATATGTGGCAACTGACACCATCTTGTTGAAACCATATACGTCCAAATCCACCTCAAAAGACTTTGGATCATCTCTCTATAACAATTTGCATTGATCTTCGATACTTCAAATTTGTAAACCCTTTAATTTGGTGCTTATATACAATTACTTTCTAACTGATTTGTTAATTCTTCTCAGCAATAATTTTTGAGGTGTCATAAAGGTGTCCAACAATTTATAGGGAGCTTTAGTAACTTAATATATTTTAAAAAATTAAATATTTTAAAATTATTTTTTCCTATAACATTGCTGAATAGTGACTGATTTTTCCAAAATGTACCAATACCCATAAAGGTATATCATACCTATTAATAAAAGCGAAAGTGTCTGTAGGTTATTTTAGAGCTGAAACATTTTAATTTTTGTTGTAAAAATATAAGAAAAAAGAGAGGCAGTCGTGTTTATTTGCTCGTATCACAGAAAGTTTCAAATTATTTCTGCTAGACGAATGACATATATTTTTTTAGCAAATTATTTCAAATATACCCAAAAGATTGATACCCCACGATAAACGCATTGTACAACTGTCAAAAAATTTATATCTCATGGGGTAAAAAATTAATATTGTAGAAATTGCAAGCGGAACGAGAAAGAAGAATGACATCACAGGAGAATGGTGTAAATATGTTTAATAGTAAATCCTTTTATTTAAAATAAATTGCTATCGAATTAAGAAAATATGTATGTAACTGTATCAGTTTAAATCATTTTTTTAGCTCCTAGACACCCAAGCCCTATTCATTGCCCCTTAATTATAGCTGTATTTAAATTAATTTTACCATTAAAATAAACAAATGCATTTCAAATATATACCTCGGCAAAAAAGAATATCTGCTCAAGGCGAATTTTCAACTATATTGAACAACTTTACAGTTTTAGTGACAGTGCAAAAACTTATTGCTTATATTTTTTTTTACCGAAGAATATCATTTGGAATAATAAGTTATTTAAACCCTTAATATAATAATATATCCAACAACCGATAACCTTTTTATTTTGAAGGAAATTAATTTTAAAAAATTATAAAAAAAATTTCCTGGAAAACTATAAAATTAAACATAAGCAGTTTTTACTTATTGCCACAGATATAAATGTGTTATGGTCTATATAATGGTGTCAATATGTATTTATATATTGAAAACATTTTTAATATAATTATATTTTTATGAAATCTACGAATTCTTATGTCGAATTAATCTTCAAAAAATTTGCTTTTTTTATATCGAACACGGTCCCATTATGCACAGTTACAGAAACTAAACGTCAGCAATTTTAATTTTTAAACTTGAAAATAATTCAATGCTGCTTAATTATTTACAACTGCTAAGAAAAAAAGCGGCACAAACACTTATTTACAAACAATATAAATGTTCTGGCCCACAACAAAAATAAAAAGAGGTCAAAAAGTTAAAAACATACTTCAACGAAAAAAAGTAGTTGTACAACAATAAAACAATAAAAACAAAAATTAAAAGTACTTACATACATACATATAAACAAAAAAAGTATTGTGCATTTTCACTCAAATATGAATAGATGAATGAAACTCACACATACATACGTAAATATGTTTGTATACGTACCTTTGATTTGCACTGATACTGTTGGTATTATTGGGGCGCCACCTTGACGGTTTGGTGGTGTTGTTGCCGTACGTGATGATGTAGATGCTACGTTGTTCGATCTCTTAAAACGTTGTACGTTTGCATGAGAGCTACTTTTAAATCTTTTATGGTGGGCCACCAACTCGTCAGCAGCAAAAACATTTTCGTGCTTGTAACTTTTTTCATCAGCAACATTTTCCGCTGTTACCTCAGCTACCTTGTCAGCTGTTCGAAACTTCAGATGCACCAATCTAATTGAACGTTCTAAAGAAATAAAAAAAAAAAAAAAACAAATGTGTTAAGCAGTAGTATTAAATGGAAAAATAAACAATTGAAAGGAAATAAATAAGGGTTCATAGTAAATCTTTTGATGTTATTTTCTTGTTCGTGCACATTGATTTGCTATAAAATAAATTAGTTAAGGTTAAACACATTTTGTATTATGTGGTCTGGTTTTGTCGTCTCTCATATCTTTTGGGCCATATTGTAGTGGTTTTATGCCTGAGAAGCAAACGTTTGATGCAATTGTGTATTTTTGCAAAAAAAAATAAAAGAAAACTGTTCTGCTCAGTGGCAAACTTTGATGGCAATTTAGATAATACAAGATTTTACAATTTAATTCAAGTTTACCATAATTTTGTACTTAAAAATTATTAATTAAATTTAATTAACTTTAATGTTTACTTATTGCGGTTTTGCCAACATTTTTTGATTTGACTTGATTGATTGATCCACTGATTCGTTTTGTTTTTATTCGGTTAATTTATTCTAATAATTAACCAAGTATTTTACACGTAATTCAATATTTGCGGTGTGTTGTAACATCAACTTCAATTGCAAAATATAAAGTGAAAATCAAAAAAAAAACTTTGCTGTTTGAAAGTAGCACAAATCAAGTTTTCATAAAAGTCGTCTTAAGAATAAAATTAAGTAATATTTTTGTGTTAATTACACTCTAAAATATTTAATTCAAATTAAGCACCATAGCAAGGAATGTTTATAAAGTATGTATGTATAAACAATGAAAAACCAACAGATGTTTTCTTTTATATATTTTTCTGCATATTTCAAAGAATTTTTACGGTTTTTTAATATTTATTTAAAAAAAATTATTTTATTATGTATGGTTTTCGTAAAAACGCTTTAAACCAACTGCAACTGCTAAATATTAATTGTTGACTAAAATTATGAAAAAAATAAGTCTGGTAGTTGCAGGCAAAAAAAGTTGACACCACTGGCAATGCTGAGTTTTATTATAAAAAAAACCAATCGGCTGATTGACTATGACTACCTGAGGCCGAATTACGGCATTCGATCGTGATCGAAATTTGAAAATTCTTATTAGAATCTCTATACCTAAAGAACAGCCTACTCGATCGTTCGAGTAAAATTTCGATCGTGATCAAATGCCGTAATTCGGCCCCTGGCCTGACAAAAGTTGTGCTTTATTTTCTAATATTTAGAATACCCGCTTCGGAAAATTACTCAACGTCGAAAGCATTAAGCTATATTTACACGATTGAAAATTATACCTTAAAAATATGTCTCTAAATAGAGTAATCAAATATTTATCATGTAAGAGCAACCGGTTTTTAAATAATTAGAAAAAAAAAACAATTTTTAAAAAACCTTTTTTTTTATTTAACGGGTTTATTAATACAAAAATAAAAAAAAAAACATTAATTAGTTTAACAAAATTGAGAAAATTTAAGAAACTACAACACAGGGTGGTCAAACCAAAACGCACAATGTTTACTGTAAATAAAACAACAAGTTTTCAGAGAATAATCTTAATTTTTTTATTATGATAAATGCATCCATATTTTCAATAACACTGACACATAATTTAGGTTCAATATCGTTAATGTGGCGAATTAAGTCTTTCATCCCTTAGCTCTTCAATTGTTCTTGGCGAATGAACACTTTTTCAAATAAGAAAGATGTCTAACGGTGTCAAATCTCATGATCGTGGTGGTTAATTAATATCGCCACTACGCACACTGACGCCATTTGAGTTCTTTCGTTGCAAAAATCATAAGTTTTGAGATACGAGATAATCAAAAATTTAAAAAACACATCACAGATAACTATCAACCTATGAAATGATAGTTCTTAAACTGTCTTAAACTGTTGCAATTTTTGAAGCATATTCTCCTTATTTTTATTGAATCAACATTTTCGTTGCAGTTTAAAATATTCAAGATAATTCCCAATTTCTGAACGATTTGATTGTTTATTCCAGTGATTCGAGTTACAGCCTCATCGTTTTCAAAAAAAAAAAGACTCCTCGAAGTGTTTTTATCATTTGAGTTGTCATATCTGTACTTGGGGCAGTCTACTTTTCCGCTTCCTGTATTCGATTCTTTCTGATCCTTTCCTTATATTTGTTAGATGTATTTCCTTCAAAGTGTTCTCCATCTACGCCTTTTTTAACAAGAACTTATTCTTACGTACAATGGTGAGATTCCATATTCATAATTCCCTTCGTTAGTGGAATCGTTTAAATTGTCGAAGTTCTTTTGTGTCTTTTTGCAAATTTGGACAAACTTGACGTGATATAAAACGACCATTGAATTTCTCGCGCAAAAGAGCCACTATTTGAACTGCATATCGTCAAGATCCATATCCGTAATTTCTGTCTACAATAAGTCCATTATCATCTCGCGATAACGAACACCATTCACGATAATTGCTTGTCCGACCTCATTTTTAAAAAAATACGGCAAAATACAGCATCAAATAGTCACTTTTTGTGAATGTATCGGCTGTTCAACAATCTCTCTAGGATTCGTATTTACCCAAATGCGGTAATTCTGCTTGTTACCGAAGTAAAAATGCGACTCTTTGCTGAAGACGATTTTTTTTGTTAAGTCATCATTACTTCTGTCTGTTTAACCAAACATTCGGCTTATTGAACACGCTTCAAATGGTCAGTAGGCTTGAGCTCTTCAGACAATTGAACCTTGTAAGCATATAAATTCAAGTCTTCATTCCAACTTTGCTTCAGCGAAGCTTGTGAGATGTTCAATTGTTGGACACAATGACGACTTGAGGTTGACAGGTTTTCTGCCACATTATCACGAACAACAGCAATGTTGACCGTAGTACGAACTGGGCAAGCATTCACCAGGTTGCTGGAATTTGCGTAATTTGGACAAATGTATCGATTGTGGACGCATTTGGGCGATTATGCTGATCAAAAAAATTACGAAGTGCACGAAATAAAGTTGGGCAAAAACTTGACGCTAAGGTGTGACTTACAATTAATATTGTGCATTATTGTTGGACCACCCTTTATCATGACTACATTTTGCTTTCATTTTAAACAATCTTTTGTTTTTAGTTTTTGCTCAATATTTACACATTAATTGGATTTTTTTATTTCTATGTGCAATATTTATGTATATATTAAGAGTATTTTATTTTTTAATTTTAAAAACAAGAAGAAGAGGCAACGTTACATAATTAGCTTACAAAAATGTTTGTTAATAAAAATTTCTTTTCGTGAGCACATAAGTTCTGAAAAAACCTAAAGGAAAATTATACGCAAAGAAAAGATTATTGCAATAACTTTAATTGCAAATAAGATGTAAATACGTATAGACGCAACAATTAATTATAGTGCAGTGATACTCTCAACTAATCGTAGCGCAATGTCCGGCTTAAATTTTAAAGAAATAAGTGTACATATTACTAGATGCAATTCTTCTAGTATATTCTGTAGTGGCCTTGGTTGCAAAAACTGTTTCATTAAGATAAAAATTTATAAAATGAAAATCACTGTTTTTATCGATTTATTATTAATAATAAAAACAAAATAAATCATATTCTTTGCTGAAATCTCGTAAATGTTATTTTTAGCCAAAAATATTCTTATTCTTATTCATTACTTTTAT
The DNA here is from genome assembly GCA_941918925.1 of Phyto melanocephala. Classification (NCBI taxonomy): domain Eukaryota; kingdom Metazoa; phylum Arthropoda; class Insecta; order Diptera; family Rhinophoridae; genus Phyto; species Phyto melanocephala. The sequence continues at coordinate 113,982,746 of OW799237.1, forward strand.
TTGTCTACTAATCAATTGTACTTAAATTAGTGTGCTCATTCAGCAAAATATGTTCGAGTATTGGAAATGCTAGAATTAAGAGCTAGATGTCAGCTTTTAATAAAAATTTTGCAAAGATATCTGGTGTTGTGAATCTGCCTGAAATGCAAAATCAATTTCAAATAAACTATGTTTACATACATTTTGTGAACTAAATATCTTATATAACTAGCACTAAAATACGAATTTCAATATAAAGGTTTTAAGTATTTACTTACTTTTTCTCGATTTACCAAATATTAAATCTCTTTCATGGTCTTCCAAATGGTCTAATAAATTATGTTCATTAATCTGAAAAGAAATCAAAGCAGCACTTAAATAATACAAATTTTATTAAAAACATTGGCTGAAAATATTCAATAAAATCAACTCTCAATGCTTGTACGATATGGCAGTAAGCACTGTACTGTGCGTACTTCAAAAATTGACACTATTTTAATTAAGCCCAAGATAATATAGTCATACACGCACATATATACTACAACAAATGTCACTTTCACTTAAATATTTACGTCAAAATCTGAGAAAGCACTACTCCAATTTCATTCAACACAAATTTTCTCCGTAAACCAATTAGTAAAAAAATTCACGACAGCACAAACAATAAAAAAATATGATAGAAATTGGACGGCTGGGAAATTTTTCTTTAAAATTTTTTACATAGAAAAACAGTTGAAATTTAAAGAAGAAATTTGTTGAAACAATGAAAAGAAGAAAATTTACATACCAAACATTTTCCTACCTAATTCAGAGACATGTTAATTAAACTCTAAAGCTTTTTTAATTATGTGTATATGATTTAGTGAATTTTTACGAATATGAATTGAAATAATAACAAAATATTTATGTAGTATATAAGGGTCTGCCTCTCTAACACCATGCCATGAGAAATGTAGAAAAGCTCACGCTTATGCGTAGTTAATTCAACCATGCATAAATAAATCTACATGTTTTATTTATTGTTGCTTCAATGCATTTGCTTAAAACTAAATGGTTAGTGTTGCTACCTGATGTTAGTGGCATAAATAATACTCCCATCTGTCTACAACTCCACCTCTGTGGTAGCATATAATGTAAATTATTAGGTGGCTACACAACAATTGATTTTAGACAACAAATAAAAAAATTTGTTTAAATGTCAATACATTGTGATACAAAAAATATAATTTGAAAGTTTTTTGTACTCTTCATCTGTGTTGCCCAATATGTTTGTCCTACCGTTCTTAACTCCTCTAATATTAATTTATGATCGCATATGGCATATATTTTCTGAAAGTTTATGAATAGAGGAGTTCGTCTGTTCGTTTTACCGTATGTTTATCTATCTGTCTGTCCGTGTGTTGGTTGATATCAACTTTTAAAAGCCCCACATGTTGCACGATCTGTATGTGAAATAAATCGTTTAAAAATACTTGATGATTAATCTCACTATTGAAATTTAGCCCAAACGCCTTATAAATTTCCAAGATATGACTGCCTTTTTTCGCATATCGATGCCATAAAAACTAACATTTTTAGCTGTATGATCATTTATAGACACGTTACACGCAGAAAAAACGACATGATCACGACGGTCATATTATTTTTTCTATAACAATATTTGGTTGTCGAAAACAAGTAATAGTTATTTTTGTTTCATTTCATCATATAATTTGTCACGATAATCAAGCATTTGTTTGAATTGTATCATTTAATGTTTACTTTTCGTAACAATTTCAAAATGGCTATCATTTAAAAATAGTATGATTTAAAAAAATTATTTGGCAAAAATAACATTATATTCAAAAGCAACAAAAATTACAAATAATCATTAAATAATAGGTGAGACAACAGTATGATTACAAATTAATCAAGCTATGATTTTTTTTAATAAAATTTGATTACAACTCTTCTTCTTCTTCTTGCTGAAAAATTTTTTATTATTTTTAAAGTTTGAGATGTCAACAAAATGAACAAAAATTTTGAAAAAATTAAGGAAATTTAAAAATAAATGAGAAAATGTATTGGTATCAAAATAGCAATTATAATGATAAGTACAATCAATATGTGTATGTTACAGCAAAAGACAACAATTTGCCGTAGAAGAGCAAAGATTGTCGATTTCAATTATAGTCATATATATGATTATTGAATGATACTTTAATTAAACATTATAATGATAACTGGTAATCATTGTATGTTTTAACCATAATCATAGAATTCAATCATAGTATGTTGCTCTTCGATTATGGTTACCACAACCATATTTTTTCTTGGCGTGTACTAATTGAAAAAGATATGGACAAAAATATTTTGAAAAAATATATATTTTTTTTAATTTAATATTAGACACGCATTAAATTTCATGCCGTATTCTCGAAAATTAAGGCTGAGAAGAACTGAATAATCGGTTTGAAACAATCTGAGAAATATAAACCAAAATACAATTTCTTTGGAAGAAAGTCGAGTTTTTCAGTTTCAATACAATAAATTAATACATGAATAAAATCTAGTATTAATCAGAGGGGATACATCAATATGAAAAGGCTTGACCAGTAAAATATAGCAAACCATAAAAACTTTTAATTACAAGATGCCGTCTTTAATAAAAAGGCGGATATATGGGTCAAATATAATAACTAAAGCTTTGTCAGCTTTAACCCTTATTATAATGGTACCAAATAAAATACACTAAAATACAGTAAGATATGAAAAAGTGTAAAATCCAAGATTAAGGCGAAAATCATGTGACTGATAATTTGTTTCTTTATCCCATCAATATGGATATCAAAGGAAAGGGCTTGACTATTAGAATATATTTCAATATGAAAAATCTTAAACTTGGATAATTTTAAATGTATATCAAACACAATTTCGTTGTGCACTGCACCCCACCAATGGTAAGCTGCGTAACAAAAAATCCACTTTCCTATTAATATGTGGTGCCAAATTCTAAACAAGTTTTATTCTTGTTATTGAACAAAACGATAAACTGGAGAAAAAAATAAAGAAGCTAACGTACACTATAACACTTTTTTTCTTTATCTTTTTTTTCTTTATAAAAATAAATAAAGTATGATTATGATCATGCACATCGCTGTATAGATCTCCAAATAGTGATTAAGTTAAATACTTATCAAATCAAAAATTATACAATGCTGCAAAAATATGAAGAATAGATAATTTTATTATTCATATAATTCGAAACCATATTGCAGAAAGCTCTGAATGCTATGAAAATAACTTAATTATAGCACCATACAACAATGACGAAGAATATATATACAAAACCCTCCAAAGTGGATATGTTCCACCGGAAGCCTTGACCATAAGGGATTTATCCAAAATGAAATGGGCATACCTATATTTTATCATATAATGGGTGTCCCAACTAAAACGCAATTTTTAAATTTGGCGCCATTCGAAGTGTCATTGTTTGACATTTGAACAATTGTTATTATTTGCTAGCAGAAGGTACGAGGTTAGTAAAAATGGAGCACTACACGAATGAACAACGCATTCTCATTATGAAATTGTTTTACCAAAATGGTGAAAGTTTTACGGCTACAGTTCGCAAATTGTGATCATTTTGGGGTCACATTTCCATCTTGATGGCTTCGTCAATAGGCAGAATTGTCGCATTTGGGGTGAGGAAAATCGTCGAGTGATTCACGAGAAGCAAATGCATCCTCAAGTGTGTCACTGTGTGGTGTGGTTTTTGGGCTGGAGGAATCATTGGACCTTTTTTATGAAAATGAGGCAGGTCAAGCGCAAACAGTTAATGGTGTTTGGTATCGTGAAATAATAACCAGTTTTTTCTTGCCTAGAATTGAAGAAATGAATGTGAAGGGCATGTGGCGCCACATGTCATACAGCCAGAGAAACAATTCAATTGCTGCAACAGTCATTTCTCTGTCGTGTTATTTCGCGTTTTGGAGACCAGAATTGGCCGGCTAGATCGTGTGATTTAACACCTTTAGATTTTTTTCTGTGGGGTATTTTGAAGTCGATGGCTTACGCGAATAAGCCGACGACGACTCAAGCCTTAAAAGAGGAAATTGGAAGCTGCATTAATGAAATACCGCAGCATTTATGCAAAAAGGTCCTTGAAAAGTTCATTAAAAGATCGCGTGTGTGCCAGCAAAGCCGCGGTGGCCATCTGCACGATATATTTTTCCATACATAACCTCATTCTGTCTACTTTACGATATAATAAAGTTTCACGATTTTTTTTAAATATCTGTGTTTTATTTTAAAATTTAAAAATTGCGTTCTAGTTGGGACACCCGATGTATAGAAGAGCCAATAAAAAAGCGATTCATTGCAATCAATTAATATAAAAATATAGATAAATATAATTGCTAATACTAGGTTCGATACAAGTATTTATTCAGATGATAAAAACATTTTTCCAAATATAAATAAAAAAAGTTTTGATGGCTTAACTAAAACTCCCCTTCCAACTTTTACCCCTTGACAGAACTTTTTATCACATAAATATAGAAGTAACTTTTTTTTTAAATTTTTTTGGTACATTGTATTATATTAATTATATCTACGTATATAAAATAAATCTTATATTCATTTCTAAAAAAAATTTTAATTTTTATACATATAAAAATAATATACTTGTGAGCCCGATTATGGGACTATGTATAATATTAACTTATCATTACTATTTGCTTATTTATAGTTTAAGTACATGAATTTTTCTTTAAATAAACAGCAAAAAAAAAAGGACAGTTAAAGCGCGGTATAAACGAATCATCTTGCCATAAACAAAAGAGTTAAAACATAAATATATAACCGCGTATGTTTTAAAATTAAATTTTACAGGAGAGCCGCAAAACTACAGGTTTGGCATTGAACTTTTACATTTTTTTACCATTCATGTAAACAAAGATCTTACAATCTTGTTATAGAAGTTTTAGGCAAATATCATTTTAAAATTAGATCATAGCGATAAAAAAATATGTGTTACCCTAATATAACGACAAGAAGCAGATAAATAGTTAGTTGGTGTTCGTGTTGTTTGATTAAACGCCACCAATTGACCACAAGGGCATTAGACATAAAAATAAAGTGAATACGTTATCTGTAATTTGTCGGCATAGAAGTTTACTTTTACAGTAAAGCTTAAATATGAATTTAAATTTTTTTAGAAACGATCAGGTGGATCACTATCACCCCAATTCTAAATAACTTCTCCCGGGGAAATTTGTTCCCTTTCCCTTTTCCCTTATTCTAAATGAACTTCGAAATTGGGAAATTGTTCCCTGGGAAAAAAGTAGGTATTATGAAAGGTAATTAAAGGGAGAATGTAATAACAATTTTTGGGAAAAAATCCGCCAACAAATTTAAAGGGAGTTGTAACAAAAATGTAAGTATTTAATATTTTTTTATACAAATTGTGATAAATAATGTTATTTATTGTTACTTTTAGGACAAAAACAACAAACAGGAAGCAGAACAATGAATTGTTTTTTAGTTTTAAAATAATTTTAATTTTTATTTATCTTTTTTTTTTAATTTTTGAAGTTTTTAAATTTTTTAATAAAATGTTATATTTATTTAAAAAATGTATATACATAAATAAGAAGTGGCTTTATTACAGAAATTTATTAGAGATTATTCGCAATATTTTTTCTAATATTTTTCTATTATATTTTCTAATATTTTGGGCAATGGATTAATATTGTGGTGAGTCTAAGGATACATCATTATCCTAAACGCTCTAACAATCTAAATTTTCTACATCGTGTACTGTAGTATTGTTATGTTATGCAAGGAACAGCAAAAATTTGTTATTTTAGCAGCTTTTTTTTGGAGCGTAGTGTAGCTGTCTAGCACCAAGAATGCACCTCCATCAATTTTTAAAACACCATTAGTGCGTTCAACCACATTTCGACACTTAGAGTGAATTTAATTAAATTTAATTTCAACATACGTCTTATGGATGTCCACAGGATATCTATAAGACGTTAAAAGTCACAATTCAAGTAAATATCCTGCGTCTGCTAAAAAAAATGCAGTTTTAATTTATGAATTGTCTGTTATCATTCAAAACTTTACCAAGAAGCCAATAATTGCTACCACCTCTAAGTTATTCTTGCTCAAGGTGATTACGCCATTCGCCAGAATTCCAAATAAAGGAATCGTGACACGCTCCAGGATGTAAGGCATCAACGTACTGAATCCTCAGCTCATGATCACAGACCTGAAATTTTTTGATTAAAAATTAATTATTGATAATTTAAAACAAAAGAAATACTTTACCAGCATTACATTCAAATTATAGTATTTCTTCGTATTGTAGTAAAGATGCTTGTTCTTAGGAGGAGAAATAATGCGGTCATGCGATCCGTCAACACATCCTATAATGCTTGGAATACCATGCTTTACATAAAAAGCTAACGCAATTTGCCGTTTTTGCACTTCAGTTCTACAAAAAGTTATCTATATTGGGCGTAAATGCTCCTCAAATATATTAATAACTTCTGCCAGAACTTTGCTAAGACTACACTGATCCACAGACACACCGCAATCTTTACCTATACCCGTTTGGTACCAACCTTCAGCAAAGAAGCGTAAAATCTCACTTAATTTCACGATTGGAGAAATTGCAAACGACTTACCTTTGGGCTGAACACGTCCAACAGATATTTGAACGCCGATTTATTTACTCCAAAAGTAAAATTTACTTACAAAATGTGCGGCAACTCAAGTGGGTTGCTGGCGTCACGTAGCATTCTCCTTTCTACCCTTTGCTTATTCTTGTCAGATTGATATGCTTCTGAGTTTTTTGCTTCAGCTATTATTATCAACGCTACACTAAACATTTTTATTCACTTTTAACAATTTCTTTTTTATTATTTACGAGTATTCACTTTTTACGCTTAATGCTTCTAAAAATTATTAGCAAATATTTTGTCAAAACAAAACAGCAAAAGCAAACAGCTGACTTCGAAAATGTAAAATTCTCTCTCCCTTGTTATTCCCTTCCCAGACTGTTTAGAATAGGGGAATTTTATTCGCGGGAAAAATGAATTCCCGGGGAATTCAATTCCCTGGGAATATTTAGAATTGGGGTGTATATCATTGTCCTAAAAAAAGTTTTCCATTAAGTACAATGTGAATGTTAAAGTTTTTACAAGCCTCTAAGTTTTGTCATACATTCTTTCTTAAAAAAAAATCAAGTGTAAACCGCATTCATTGTTAATTGATACATGTATCTCTGAAATGATGAAAGATACATATTTAGTATACAAGACTATATTTTCTGCATAACTGTATATATATAATGTAACAAACATTTTCAATACTCCACTAGTACTCTTTTTATATGGTAAAAATATCATAAGCAGCTTTTACACGGCATCTCAAATTTTCCACTGCTAAATACGTTCATGCCAGTGTTACCTTTAAAACATATCTTCTGTAAAACTCATATGCAAAGTCATCAGACAAAATTTCAATTAAAACGTGCTCTATTTTCTGCTGACAAGTCATCTGCCATCAGCTGCTGGCAAAAATCTCTGCCGCTGATAAAGAATCAGTGCCGGTTTACTGTAAAATAACTATTTTGACAGACAGGCAGAATTACAAATAAGACACAATTTTAAAAAGTCAAATAGAAAAACTATGCCATGTATTAGCTGCATTACAAGTTCTCAAAGCATATGTGTAAAATATAAAAAGCAACACTACAAAATTGTTTATTTATTGAATCGGTACTAATTGTTTTATTTTATATTTCATTTGCATAATTATGAATTCAGTATATTAGGTGTATAAGTCATGATCACTTTCTTGCCTTTCATTATTAAATTCGTAATTACGTGCATAAAGAACGTGAACATTAATTATGCATGCATATTTGCTCTGTACATGAATAGACTGGTCTTTATTTTATTTCAAAAATAAACATGCAATTAAAAAAAATATTATTTACAAATATGTTAAGAGTTTCGGCGTATTGATTATTATCAAAAAAATATATTAAAATAAATATACGCCTCCCACCAACATGATCATATCATAATAGAGTACTTAATTTAAACTTTTATTAACTAAATTATTTCTATCTTATTAAATGTGAGCAAAAGTATTTCTGATTTCTGAAATCAAAATATTGATGCCAGCCAAAACACATTGAAATAGGTAGTTTTAAATTTGATTAAATTTGCTAGTAAAATCATTCATAACAATTATTGTTTCTTTTAATTAAGATTAAGCACTTTTCTTCATCTGAAGTGGCTATTACAACCGAGATTTTGTTTGAGCCTGAACACAAATTTAATGCCATTCCTGTCTTCTGCATGATTGCGCCAATTGAAAACAGTGTTTTCTTGTTGCGCCTGGTTATTCTAAAGGAAAATTGGATACTTTTTCTGCGTTGTCTTTTTTCTATACCCTAAGGGCTAGAACGTCACTATCTATTTGTCAAGCATGCCCGAGCCAGCGTATTCATTATATTTTGATGCGCTTGACAACATCTACTTCGGCGTAAAGCTTATACAATTCATGATTCATTCTAATTTGGAATTCATCATCAACACGTTTAAGGCTATAAATCTTACGCAGAATTTTTCCCTCAAACACTGTCAACAATGGCTCATCTAACCTTTACATTTTCCATGTTTAAGTAACAAAGAATAGGACGGGTAAGATGAGCGATTTGAAAGTTAGCCTTGAATAACATCTATTGGCAAGAATAAATATCCACTTTAGCTCTAAACTGAATTCATTGTTCTTAGTTATACTGGCTGTAGTTTCTAAAGGCTTGGCACTGTTCGATGTTGTTTTGTTTTGTCCTCCTTTACTTTTATACCCATATTATTTGACAGTTTTTCGCGTTTTGCAAGTCTCCGCTTACTGCTTGCGTTTGACGACCAATGATATCGATATTAAATCTGTTTCCGTACTCCACATTGGGAGCACACAATATCCCAATCTTAACAAAATGCGTTTTCGTATTTCACGATTGGGTAAATGAGAGCTTTTTATAAGGAGAAATATTCTTCTTTTTAATGCACAAAATAGACCAAATTTGTTCTTCGTGTACATTCGTATAAACAATAGCAAATAAAAATGTTGAATTAAAAAAGCATAATTTTAAAGTAATTTTTTTGTTTAGCAAGCAACTAAATGTCGATAATATAATTTTATATTACAATTTATTGTTTTTTAACTATATAAATAGTTTGTATCCCTATCTTTCCTAGATGTGTTTTTGTATTATTTCAAATATAATTTATTTACAGAATTTTACCCAAGAACTAAAGAATCAGACCTATTGCTAGCATATGCAAGCAGCATGAGACTTTTGTTCTAAGCAGGGTACACTTGTACAGGTAGCGATTCCAGCCCAGCTGATTGTTTTCTTGCAAATAGCACGATAAGGTATCGTCTTGCCTAAAGACTCTCCTCTCTCAATTTTGACGCAGGTTTCGATATTTTTCAGCATAATTATGCAAAGCTAGAATATCTTTGCAGGAATACCAAGTTTAGCTACGGTGATATAAAACTATTCTCTTATCTGGCTATCGAACGCAGCTTTATAGTCGGCGAATAAGTGTAAAAGTCGTTTTGTTTTATTTAATTTTTTCCAGATTTTGGCGTAATATACATGTAAAAAATCTAAATATAAGTATATAGTGAATGGTGGACTTACTAAGTCTAAAACTGCACTGACGCTTTCCTATAAGGTTATTACTTAGCAACTTAACCCTCTCATTTTATAGCAACATTCCATCAAAGATATACAAATTTAGTAATTGGCGAATTGCCGCAAGTGTTCATATGCTACATACATATATCACGGCAAGAAATAAATTAAAACAACAGGCATTTGGTTTTTATATGTTTACCTGCACAAGTAAAACAATGTTATATTCTTTACCTTTAGTGCCGAGCTTTGTCATTCCGTATATAATTTTTACAATTTTAATTTCTTTGCACGTTTGCACCACATCAAATCAATATGACACAACGATTTCTGTTGTATTACTAAAACTGATATTTTGTAACTTTCCAAAAAGTTCTCGCACATACACAAAAGCATTTACTGCCTATTACCAGAGTCGATTGAGCAGAAGTGTATTATTACTTTTTCGCATCATTTGTTTATCGATTTTGGTAATTTTTTTTTATTTTAAAATTGATTAGGCTGACTGTTATATATTAAAATTAAATAATATTTCTAGTTTCTTTACTTTTATGTTGACTTAAATAACCCTTTTCTAGTGACACATCAGAAACCATTTCTTAAAAAATTACGCTCAATTATTTTCTTCCCAAGATTTTTAAAAATATTTTTTTATTATTTGGTAAAAAAGAAAAGAAAACAAATTATGAATGCTTTAATACCTTTTGCTTCACATAAAAAACCACGAGTGCACAGTGAAATTAAGCATTTACCATCAAATGTAATTTATTTTAACATAAAACAAAGAAGGAAAATAATGCCACAACAAATAAATTATGTATGTCGTTACATCATAAATGCGAATAACTCGAAATTATTACTCGTATTTAGAGAATTATGTTTGTGAAAAAGGAAAAACAATGTAATATTTTGCTTAAAAAATTATTAAAAAAAATTATGTGACGCGTAATTGCGTGAAATGGTAAATGCAGTACTAGCTAAACAAAAAGGGTTTGCAAGTGATAAAATTTACTTTAAATAAATAAAAATTAAATATGTACATAAATAAATCTCTTTGGATCGTTTTTTTTTTTATCAATTTCAAAAAAAATTACCATAGAAGTTACTTAACGATTTTTCTTAGAATTTGTACTGCAAACCCTATAGTTACTATTTTAGATTAGTATTCAAACCGGCTGCCTGCTTTTTCTCTAATAATAATACTATACGTTAGGTTTATAAAAGTCTTTTAATTTTATTATACAACAATACGGAAATTATTGCGAGATAATTATAGTCGTTAACAAAGTTAACATTATGCCAAAATCAAATTCTTGTTCTTTGTTACAGTTTTTGATCGGTTGGTTAACAATTTCTTAAACTGAAGCTTAATATATAATTTGCTATTCGGTAGTCAAAAGAAAGAAATGAACTTGATCAAGAAGCATAAAAACAAATCTACAAACATTTTTGTTATTTATTTACAAAAAAAAATATATACTATGGCTCGAAAGTGGGATGTTTAAAATTTTTGATGTAAATATTACAAAATATTTTAAAATTACAAAATTTGTTCGTAAGAAATCGCGGAATTTAGTCTATATGTTATTTATTTACTTATTTTTATTTCAACAAAATATTTATAAATTAAATTATAATTAAATTAACTGAGTTGAGTAACGAAGACAATTTGCCTGTTGTAGTGAAACAAACCAGAGTATCTGACAAGAATTAAGCCCTCAACTTTCAGACTGTCACACTAGCTCACTACTGACCTTTCTTGTATCTCCTTATCAATAATTTTTGGTAGAAAATTTTTTCATTTATTAAACATCTCATTTATTCACGTATTTGCACTAAGTTTTTTACCTTTTTCTCCTCTTAATATTACCACTGGGGAAATTTATTCGGTGAGTACCTCGAAAATCCGGTATTTAAAAACTTTTTCTTTTATTTTGAAATACTTATTTAAAATTTTCGCTATAAACTGCTTCCAACTTTCTGGCAACACACCGCTCCCATAAGAACTGCCTATCTATTGAGGCCAAGAACAGACCAAGCCAATTTCGAGCACCCTGTTCTGAAAAAACAGCGTATTTCTGAGAGCACATTCTGCAATGACCTAAACAAAAAGTAGTCGGACAAGGGCAAGGTCTATACTATAAGGTGGGTGAGCAATATTTCCCAACCACTTCTTTTTAAATGGTTTTTAACAGGTATTGCAACATGTGGCCGAGTGTTGTTCTTTTAGAATATTACGGTTTCATATCTGACCACATATTCTGGAAATTTTTTTAACAATGAAATAGTTGCGTTCGGTACAAGTTTTCTATGATAGTTTGACCAGCATTTAGCCGTCTATAATAAGTAGGATACTTTTGGTACCATCACATTACCTTAGCTCCATGGATATTTGGTTTTGGTGTTGATTTAGCCAGCTTACCTGGCTTTAAAAACGATCTCTTATCCATGGATTCATTCTTCATCGCAAATAAGAAATTCGCTGCTAAAATGATTTTTTTTGAAAGCGTTCAAGTAGCATATCAGTTTAAAATCGGTCTATCGGTATGGTACTTCATGCCCATGCTTTTGAATAAATACCGCTGCTCGTAAATGTTTTAAAATTGCTGCCGAAGTAGTTCACAATGAATATACAAGCTTTTGTTGAGTTTCAAAACTATCTTTGTGGCGGAATGGCTCTAGTTTTTGGTCTCCCAATAATTTTTTTGATCCACGCGAACTCTGTCTTCCGTGTCAAATTTAACACAAACCATTTCTAACATGTTAAAACATGGATGAAGAACATTTGCCATAAGTTTTGCTTAGCAATCGATGTGCTTCGTCATATTTTTTTTAATTAAATAAGAAGAAATTCCAAGAGAACTATTTATATGTACAAATGCTGTTTCTAAATCCCATAACAAACACAAAGTCAATATATTTAGGCAGAGGGTATCGAAAGTGTCTGTTATGATAGAGTTTTTTTTTTTCAAATTGAAATTTATTTAATTCGTAACATAAAAATGAGCAAGCATGCTAAAAATTATCTCTACTAAGCCCATAGTGCAAACTATATTAAAGGCGGAACTAAGTAAAGTTCATTTTATTTAGGTTTCTTTCTAAGATGATTTAAAACAATATAATTAATCTAAATACATTTTGTTATTATAAATGTATATATTTACAAGTTTATATGTATACAAATACATAAGCTAACAAATTGTTTGGAAGATATGAATACACATACAAACGCAAGTAAATTAGAGTAACCCGAGAAGTTTCTTTTTCGCATTTATACTACATGTATGTATATATTTTATGTGTAGATAATAAAAAGCTGCACAAGCATAAGAAAAATGGCTTACAAGCAATCTCATTAAAATTAAAATAGTGTGTGTATATCTCTCTCTCATTATGAAATACATATTTGCAAGTATGTACGTCTTGTTCTACGATTAAAATATTGAAGAATAGAACAAAACTGAAATAAGAAAACGTTGAAATAACATAAAGCTGAATCAGACCAAAAATGAAATAGAATGTTAAAACTGAATTAGAACATTAAAAACATGCTTGAATGCTTTGATAGTAGACGTAGACCAAAGAAAAACTTGCATGGAAAGAACACTAACACTTTGTTATGACAATGAATTTTATATGTATTAAAAAAATCGCATCATAAATTGATGTAATTAATTATAAAAATCGATATAAATTGGCATAATATTGATTGGCATTTAACGCAAACATGATTAATTTATTTTAGTGAGAGTAATGTTTTGTTATTTATGTTTACACTGAAATATAGTGACTGGAAGTTGTGTAAAATAGAACACATAATTTTTAGAACATTTTAGGCGCTCTTTAATAAATACATCTATATATTATATTAAAATTAAAAATGCTTTTAGTTCTCCTAAATGTTTAAGAGATAAAAATTAAAAGCGGCTATTACCTTGCCAGCAAATGGATGTCTAATTTTATATAGAACTCAAAAGTCACTAATTCGACTTTACTAATAACAGAGATTAATTTTTCAAACGCAAATTAAATGAATTTCGAATTTGAATCTTCCTTGACAACTGTCTCAAAAACTATGTGTTTGTTATTTTTTAATAAGAAACCATTCTTACTGAGACACCCTTTAGGAAAAGCACTAAAAACAATAGAAATAACTTTTAGTTTGTGTTTTTTTAATAATATGAAAATAAATTTAAAACAATAAAGAAAATCTTTTAAACTTTAATAATAAAAATGGATTCAAGATGATATCATGCCAAAACAAAAACAAAAAACAGTCGGCACTTTCACTAAACTTTGCAAAATTTTAAATAATTTTGGTTAAACTAATGAAATCACCACTCCTATACAATGTTAAAATTTATTACAAATATTTTTCTTAATAATTAAATCAAACTTGAAATTTGCAAACAAAAATGTGCAATATAAGAACTTTTATCGTTTTTTCTCACAAATAGTTTTGCACTTATAAGCACATATCTATCTGACAGCTGCAAAATCTTCACATAAACACTATTACAACTTCTAATTTAGACAGAATATTTAGGCGAATTATTCAACAACTGTCATTTGATTCTGTTTAAAATTAAAAACCGACATGTAACTTAAAAACAACATGCTTATGAATAATTAGCGATTTGAAATGTTTCATATTTCATCTATGTTTGTATGTGCATGTTTAAAATGAAACATCATTTGGTTCGAACATTTGTCATTAGGGAGTTCAATGACACTGTTGTCATTGTATACCATCAACACTATTAAGCAATAAAAATAGGAACATCATTTGGTAGAAGTTTTATTGCAATAAAGATATTTATTTTTGTATGCAGCGCAATTTGAAAATAGAGGATTTAAAAAAAAATTCCAGTTAATGCTGAAATTATTGAAAATAAGATTTTTTTTGTATATAAAAAACTTAAAAAAAAACAGAAACAAAAAATGTTTTTCACTTAAAAAAAAAAGCTACAGAAAATCTTCTTTGTTATTACATTTTTTTAGATCTTTGAGGCCTAATTAATTTTTTTTCTACTTTAGCATTGTTTAGCATGTATCGCTTTTTATAGAATCTTATAATTTTTCAGGTTTCTCAAAAAGTTTTGAAAATACTAAAATTTTGTTCATTGTCTTAAATTTCCTATTTTTAAGATTTTCCTTTGCTATGTAGCAGAAAAGGCTACAAAACAACATTTTGAAATTTTCTCTCTATATATAAAGCACATATGTATGTACTTAACATAATTTTTCACTTGCAAGTTAGAAAAGTTTTAATAGAAAAATTATCCGATAGATGGTGCTGCAATTAAATGTCATTTTAAACTCATTTCTACAAAAAAAAATTACTGGATAAATGTACTGTGTTAACATAAAAAAAATCGTAAGTTAAGATAGTGCATCATGGTGTGCCAGTGTGGGAGTTCAGATTCAATTTCTGCCTAAGGTCCTGGATCCTGGTTACTCTTAAACGGGCAAATAGTCTTGTTTACTCCAATCATTTCAAGAAATTAGAACATAATTTGTAATACCTTGAAATAAACATTTTTAAATTATATACTAGTTGAGACCCGACCTGGCTTACATGACCAAAATTTACTAATAATAAATATAGACATTTATAAATATAAACTGTATTTATATATCCCATATATATATACTGTTAATTTTATAAATTTAAAAATATTTTCAGTTATAGTTCACAAATACCTTTTTAAAAATATTTTCCTTGTTTTGGAGATATCACCACGCCTTAATTTCTCATTGTTTTGTTTTTTAGTTCAACCTTGTCGTGGTTATTACACATACAAAAGAATCAGTTAATTCAATTAATGTTCGTACAAATATATTTATATTTATTTTATTTGTATTCGGGATACCACGTCCACTTTTATCTATTTTTTTGTTGTACAAACCTTGTCCTGGTAATTACAATTGCAATTCACAAAAAAAAACAGGGAAATGGGTAGAGTCGTTCTCAAGTGATACATGCATGCTGCAGTTATGTTGTTGATTCAACATGATAGTAGTTTTTTAACATTTTACACACATATGTTTTGCGCATATATTGGTAGCAACTTTAAGCGATTATAACTCTTAAAATAATGCTTCGATTTTAATAAGATTAGGACGTTTGCTAGAAATTTTCTTTCAAATGGTACATTTTTTTATTAAAATCAATTGTATAATGTGAGCATAAACTGCATAACAAAAAATCGACTTTCCTAGTAGTATATACTTATAAATAATAACACATTTTAAAATTTCAATGCACATATTTTTATTTTGTTCAGCCTATAAGCAACTTGCTCTAAAAAACTTTATCGATAGTTTTCCATAAAGAAAGAAAAGCTTAAGAAAAATCCTACACAAACAGACATTTTTTAATAAAAATACTGAAAATTTTTTGTTTAAATTGTTCCATTAAAAAATTCCTTAAAAATTTGTCAAAGATTCTGGAAAATTACACAAAAAAATTGGTAAAAAAATATTTTTCAAAAACTTACATTAAAAATGTTTAAACTCTTGATGTATTTGCTAGAAATTGTAAGTGTCGTATTGTCATAATTTTTAAAAATTTTATAATTAATAAATAAAAAAAAACTAAAAATTAGTTACCGAATTCAATTAACATAAGTCCCGTGAGTTAAATAGATGATATTTACAACCAACATGTAACCACCGATCAGAGAGTGCTGATGATGAAATCGTAGCTGGTTTCGAAAATGCATTCCACTCGGCTAGTGTCGGTAAAAATATAATTTTTCAAGATTTATTCTTTCATTTATCACAATTAAAAAAAAAAAAAAAAAAAAATTCTTTGTAAAAATAAAGAATATTAATATGAACTCAAGCCTGATTAAAAATTTAAATAATAGTTTAAACAGAAAAGTTCGACAAAATAAAAATTCAATTAATAAATAAATAAATATTGACATTTCAAAAATTATATGACAAACAGGCGCGAATCCAGGTTACACGTTTCGTGGGAGGGAGATAATTTTAAATCAATATAAATGTGAATTGTTTTTTTAAATGGCTGCAAAACTATCACATATCGAAAGAAAAAAATTTTACTATTATTTAATTTTGAATAACCTATTTTCCAACGCCTTGGATACATGCTTGTTGACCATACGGCTCTTATGCTACCTTGTGAATTCATCGTATGTGACCTTCTCTGGGAAAAGGGACCTAGTGTGTAAAAATGAAGTTTTGAGAAACTCGCATTAAAAGTTTTATAACGCATTATCACTGTGAACACACCTTCAGTTGGGAGATGCGATTTGGTATGACATGGGTCTTAGTGTGACAATAACTTTGCTATTGTTACCACTCTGTTTGTTATGATCTCGATACTTCATTCTTTAGCCGCAACCAGTGACCGACGCAACAACACAACAGCGTTTTTATGGGATAGATAAATTTTGATCAGAAATCTAACTCATTTCATCTTATTCTACACCCGTTTAGGTACCAGAATCCACTCTTAAGTGGATTTTCGACACACTAGGTCCCTTTTCTCGGCGAAAGTCACATGTGTGAATGTATACGAATAGAAAATATTTATTATAAAATATTTTAAATATATTTTTTTTTATTTTTGATTTAAAACAAAAAGAAAAAAAATATATATATAATTTTAAATATTTTACTTTAATTTATTTTATTATTGAAAAGTTCAAACTACGAATTTAGTTTTTTTAACATTTTTATAAACACAAAATTTTGGCTGTATTCAAGAAAAAACAGTAAAATTTCTTAGCAAAAAGAAAATATTTAAAAAGCTTTATTTGTTTCTTTAATTTTTGAAAATTTTTAATTTTGTTTAACAACAATACTAAAAAAAATATCAACAGCCTATTTAAAAATTATGTACGAATAATGTATTGACACTTTCTGTTGAAATAATACTTATATAAAATTTCCCATGAATACATAATTTATTAATTTTTTGATGGTGTTTTAAATTCGTTACAATTCTTCCCGACTTCAATTGACATGAACGAGTCATGGCAAATTAGCTCAAAACGCTCCAGCTGACATGCAATATTCTATATTGCAAACAGTTCGCTAAACTTTGCAGTTTGTTAACTTTTTGGTATTAATTTAAATTGTTCATAATAATTGAATAAGTAAAAAAAATGCAGAGAGTAAACTCGCAAAAACGTGAACATTTATTTGTTTTTATGGGATTTTTTTATTACAACTGCATTTTATGATCTTTAGGAAGCCTCCAAGATAAAACTTGTGCCATTCCTTTGTTTTGTTGCACATAAAGGAAAAATAGTTTTAAATAGTTTTAAATTAATTTTTATTAAAAATAATAAAAACCAGTAACAGTGATATAATCTGCCATGCCAAATTTGATAATACCCTTCACCATAATGTACATAGAAATAATGACCATTGTCGATAATTCATCATAAACATAAATACCTACTTATTGTATGTGATTACGTTTGTGCGACACGTCGCGACGTACAGTAAATAAAGGAAAAACTACACAATTTCAGCAGTACTCAGCCGTACTGCATTATATACATTAGTGCAAATGTATAAGCATACAAAAATGTAGTAACTTTAACAAAAACCCACAAAGTTTGTCATTTCATGTACAATGTACATGGAAAATTTCGTGTCTTTTGTCCGATTTTTTAAAAAAATATAATTTTTCTGAATTAAAGTATTTTATAGTAGTATAACAAATTTGAAAACTCTGAGACCGCTCCTTCAATTTTCAATTTCAATTTTTGTCTATTCGTTTTATGGCATCGACTCATCGTGCGACGTGCAGCTGTATTAAAATAGTTTGTTATAAATAATTAATGTTAATGTTGAAAGTTAAATTTCGAGCTGAATAAAATTCACCTTTGACAACAGAAAATGGGCTCTATCGTAATCCTAACAAAACAGAATGCCTTCTTGTACATAAAAAAAGAGTTTTCCCATCTACAAATAATAATGATCATGATAAACAGCTTAAAAATAAATTTTGTTCGGTCAGCCAAGTTCCTGCTAATAATATTCAATAATTACTTTACATAGACTTATCACATTAATACTGTTCTGGGTCATGTTTAAAGTAAACTAAAATCTCTTTGGCCTACTAAGTTTTATACTTCCCTCAAAATCCGTATTATGCTTGCCAAATCATTATT
Organism: Phyto melanocephala; assembly: GCA_941918925.1. Taxonomy (NCBI): domain Eukaryota; kingdom Metazoa; phylum Arthropoda; class Insecta; order Diptera; family Rhinophoridae; genus Phyto; species Phyto melanocephala. Next base: position 114,001,586 of record OW799237.1, read on the forward strand.
TTTTCTAGATTAATGTATGGCGGTGAACTTTTAGTTAATTGAGACATAAATAGTTTGCGTAAATATAATGCAATTTTTGACAACATCGTTAAATCTGTCTACGAACTAAGAGGATTGGATCACACTTCTTCCTATGCTAAGTTACTTCTTGGCGTCTCCCTCGACAAATTTTTTAAAATTCGCGTTCTTCTTATGACTCATGCAATAATATATACTTAAACGCCTTTAATTCTGTTTGTCAATCTACATTTTTCCAGATCACTAAGGAGAAGAAGGATCACTACTCCTAAGCACAGGTAAAAGTAATAGTATTCTCTACCACCAAACCAACAAGTTGATAGCAACGTTTATAGTTTCCGAAAAATTTTCTTCCATTATTTTGTTTATAATTGAATATCTTCTTGTATTGTATTTGTAATTAGCTCTATTGTATTTTAAAATATTAATTCTGTATTATTTTGTTAGTATTGTTGCACTATATTTGACCACGTACGACGTGGCGACGTTCCACCGAAACTGAGATGAACAGATCAGCTGTTATTGGCGCCCTATGCTCCAATGGGAGTTAGAGGAACACATATATATATATATATTTGCATTCCTATAAAATATAATCTTGTTATATAGCAAATAAATAAGTTATTAAAAATTAAAAAAAAAACAACTTTATCCTCGAATATACAAAAAAAAACCTATAATAATCCATTTATAAAAAAAATATGTATTTTGATATGTTACAAACTGAATGACACACCCAATAATGTTCCGCTTTAGTTTTATTGGTGAGTGGATAAACCAAATACACATGTTATGCACAATTTGATGACGTTGTCGCTTTACTGTCTAGGCAAACATTTATTGTGAGCGCTTTAATGGCTCAAATTAATTGGAATCGTTTAGTTTAAAAACTGCTATTTTAAATACACTTTTTTTGTTTTGCCTTAAATGTTAATGCTTAAAATGCAATTTAAATATTAATAAATAATTAATATGATGTCAATAACATTTTTTGTGAACAAGTCATTTTATAACTTTTTGTATTGAGTCATTGACATAGTAAAAAAATATAATTTTTTTAAGTGTTTTTAATTTTTTCTAGTTCAGCACATAGTTTTCTTTTTGAAACAATTTTACCAATCGTAAAAATTTACAAATATCGTACGATACGATCATCTGTTTTGTTTTTTCAACATTTCAGCGATAATTGTGGGTCAAGATTTTTTCCAATAAAAAAGGTAACGATAAGAATAACAGAAAATTGGAATTAAGGTTGGCAAAAAAATGCAAATAATCGATTTTATATTGTTACATTTAAAACAAAGTGGGTTTGTAGCTTGACACTAATAAAAGAAAACAAAAATCTGTGATCAATGCAAGCGGTTTGAAAAAAAAGAATTTTGTGTCTACGAATATTTATTTTAAGAAATTATAAGTGCTAAAGCTTAAATATTGAAAGACATTTAAATGAGTGATTAATTAAATTATGAAACGCTTACAGCCCTGGACCTGTAAAAAAATGTTATAGAAAATATTTTATAAAATGCGGGATTTTTTTAAAAGTTCAGATATTATTTTAAAACATTTGTATAATACGTACAATGTATAATTTTTTTAAACGTATTGACGCTATAACTTTCTCCCATCTGCCTGGCAATATATGGATTAACCATCAAAAAACTGCTCATCTTCTGAGGCCAAAAACAAATCAATCAAACTTCGAATATCCTATTCTGAATTAAAATGCAAACAATTTAAAACTTGCTAAATATAACAGTTTTAGCGAATACCCATAGTAATTTAAAAAGCAGAATTTATTTTATATTTCATGGTTTAGTAGATGTATACAGCTGTAGTATGTCCAATTCTTACTAATAGATCTCTAGTATGGTTAACTGCGATTTGCCACAAATATATTGAAGACCAGTTGTACAGGGTCCAAAGATCGGCATGCATTGGGATAACGCGTGCTTCAAAAAACCAGTCGTTCAGAAGCACTGAATACTCTGTTGCACCTCGTTCGCATTGACTTTCATATTATGGCCAAAACTGCAAGTAGTGCAACAATAAGACTTAATGCATATGAATGTTGGAGATCGAAAACATATAGCCAGCGGGAGTTCTGGCCAGGTTGTCTTCGGTCTTGAATTAACATTTTGCTTATGTCACCCACTTTATGAATTTTGATAGGGCATTTAAAGTTATAATTCCCTTCAGGAGTGAATGGGATAGGGGTGAACTTGTGGGGGGCTTTGACACCATTATTTAAACCAACTGTTTTTGGATGAACGGTGGGCTTGGATTTGGTGTCTTCTCTGGTGAACTAAGGATACAGCTCTCTTTCCAACTTCCGTAAAAAAGTTTTTTTTCGACAATCAGGTGGCACTCTTGTCACTCATGTCATACAGTACTACGTCTAAACTCATCGGTATATGTAGGAAAGAGCTGTCAAGGCCTGGTCATCTGAGCGGTCTTGTATTAGTTTGGGTACCAGCGCATGGTAGCCATAAGTATGCTGATGAATTGGCCAGGTGGATCTGCTCTGGATATCTTTAAAGTAAATGCAGTTACAATCCCGTTGGGGACTATTAAAACCAAAATCTCTTAAAAAAGACGAAAAAAGGTGGCGTGGACTACATACATGTGGATTTGCCAAGCTAACGTGGTCTTGAGATTGCTGCCAGTATTGACGGGTCACTGGATATAAGCGAAATATGCAAGCTGACTCAGACCTCCCTCTAACGACCATTGTCACACCTGGATTTATTTGTTTTGAATTTATTGTATTACCCCCTTCTAAGTCTTATTCTACGAGATACAGAATATGGCAAGTGATGTAGTCATTACTTCATAATTCACGCATAGTGAACTTACATGGTAGCCAACTAACAAATTAATAATTATTTTAATAGATTAATTGAACAAATCTGCTAAGAATGCACTTATGATAAGTTGTTCATATGCTATTACACATCATTTATAAATAAACACGTAAAATCAATTAACAAACTACTGAAATGTCAAGTGCTGACAGCTGTCTTTCTAAGCATAATCAAATTGTCGCGTTATTTTATTTTCGCTTAACATCTCTTACTACCGACACTAAATAGTTAATATCTATATTCTATTAATTACGCATATTCATTTACAATTAACAAATAACTTGTATATAACATCATTGTGCATTAAAATGCCATAAGTAATTAATAAATTACCTCAAGAATATTAAAAAGCCTCTCAAAAAACTATTAACTGCAGAACAACCGGTTCATAAATTAATTTTTCAACTTATAGCTCGCAGTTGTTTAAAGAGTTTGACACGTGAACACAAATCAATCATAAGAAAAGCATATTATTTACGTTAAGACATGAAGTGTCATGAGAATTTTTAATTTACGCTAAATCATTATATTAATATGCTTGTTATAGTGTGTATTGAGATTTCTAACACCTTAAAATTCCTACAATCATGTCTGCATCTGTCTGTCTATTTGCCTTCTATTAATGATTCAAATCAAATGCAACTCATATCGCTTTGACTCACGTGCCAACGACAGATGCTGGAGCCACATCAATATTGAAAAAAAAAACTTTTAAATGATTTCAAAGATAACGATGCTGATTTTAATAGATTTTAAAAATTGCAGCAAAAAATGTTAGTGCATATTTAATGCAAAGTCACAGAAAATGCCCGAGTCGAATGTAAAGTAAGAAAAACACACCTTTTAATGGTCACGATATTAAGGTTTGAAAAAACAAACATGTAATATTTTTTCTTAATACAATTTTAGATTTTACAATTTTTTTGTTTATTTTGCAAAAATGTATGCTAAAACTTGTACAATTATGCAATTTTATATGACAATTTCAAATTTTAATTTAAAGGTAATAAAATTAAGTAACAAGTTAAGTCTATTTTTTACCAGTCTAGCCAAGATGAATACTCAAGGCTTCGTAATAGTAAAATTAATGTTAGAAATCAATTAAAATGTAAATGTATAATATTTTTTTCAAAAATTCTTTATTTCTGTGGCAATATGGAAAAACTGCTTATGTCTGCTTTTTTTAAGGAAAGATCTTGTGAGGAAAGATCTTGTAATAATTATTGAGTTCATTTTCAAAAATGTATATAAGTTAAAGTAAATTATTATTCTAAATAATATTATTGTTTGAAAAAATAAGGGCAATAAATTTTTACGCTAAACTTCCTGTAAAGTTGTCCAAGATAGTTTAAAATTCGTCTGAGGGTAAATATCTCAAATTTGTTGACTCTTATACCAGTTGAACCCGGTCCACCTCAAAAACAATATTGTTGTTCGTACAATTTTTTTCGATATTCCTGACAAAGTTTATGCATTTATTTCCTAATAACTTTAAAAGCATCCTATATATTGTATGATTTTATTTGATGTTTCTCCATTTTGTTTTAAAAATAAAATATGCACCCCTATTGTAAATATTATCTCCTCTATTTTTTATTTTATTTTTATACCCTTCACCTGTGGTTCACAAGGGTATAAATAATTTTGTCATACCGTTTGTAAATTCTACAATTTTCATTTATGACCCTATAAAGTATATATTTTCCTAAAGCTTATAAATAGAGGAGTCGATTAAGCAATGTCCAACTGTCCAACTGACCATCTGTTCGTGTGTTGGTTGAAATCAACTTTTAGAAGCAACCGCTTGTTCCTCAGATCTGTGTATAGTATCAAAAATTTTCTTGGGAAAATATATATTCCAAAAATTTACAAACTAAAATCAATATTTTGAGCTTCCAGACAGCCGAAAGCGTCAATATTGGTATCATCGGAAAGGACTTAACTAGTACAATATAAACACTATAAAAAAATTAAATTTGATGTTAGCCGCCACTACAAAATGGCGGACAATATATTTATATATGGGCCAAATCTAGTATTTTAAGATGTAACTCCTGGTATCAAATGAAAAAGCTTGACTATTAGAATACATATAACTACGAAATCGAGAATGGCGTCGGACATAATAAAGAAAAATGGCTTATAACATGAAATATAGGTTAAGCTTTGATGTGGGATTATACCTATGTACATGATGGTGAAGGCTATTATCAGATTTGGCACGGCCGAATATAGCACTCTTACTTGTTATATATTAGTAATTTATACAAACTTTTTACATATTAAATTTTACTGCATATAATTTTTATTTTGGCTTAAGTTTCTTTCTTCTAATATTTAATTTCCTAAAACATTTTTTAAATTAAATTAAATTAAATTGTAATCATTTTTAGAATACTTAAAAATTACTCCGAAAAATTATTATTATTTTAAAAGACAAATTTGTACATAAGTTCTATGATTACTTTCATTGAATTGTAACATAAATACTAATTTCAAATTACATATGAGTAAACCGATAAAGAGTGCTGATGATGCAATCGTAGCTGGTTTCGAAAATGCATTCCACTTCGAAAATGTTTTAGGAAATTAAATATTGGAATAAATGAACTTGAGACAAAATAAAAATGTTTTACAGTATTTTTTTATTTTCATTTATTTTTTTTTTTCTTACATTCCTAAATAAAAGTTCATTCTTCTTTTTCTTATCTACAATCAATGTCCATTGATAGCTTACTTTATTCTTAATTCAATGAGAAATTTAAACTTTTACTTTTTGGGGAATAAAAAATCCATGGGAACAAACATTTCACTTCTTATTCACTAAAACGGGTAATTTTTTTTGAGAGAAAAACTACCGTACATATACTTAAGTATCACGGTTCTAAAGACATTATTACATTAGTCTATGTGGACCATGAGAACCACATCAATATTGGCTATTGAGAATGTGATATCAATGCGGCCGTTTGATATACTTTTAACCATCAGCCTAATGATAGTAAAAACCTTTATTGTTGTATTCACAACATTTCCCCTTTTATCAATCGTACTTTGCTTAGTCAATCATTCAAAGGAATGTTGGTACTGATTAGCCTATTTGGTCGTATATAAAAAATTTTATAAAATTTTCGATATTAAAAAATGCCTTTTTACAAAAAACATAAAATAATTTCTGCTTTCAAGAAATTTTGCTTAACATTTTCTATATAAAAATTATTTCTGTCATCCACTCAACCATCTAATACAATCGTCATGCATACACATTTAAAACGTAACGGCCTAATTTGTACAAATCAATTAACACCGTTATGAAAGGTCTTTTGTTTTAATTTATGCCACAACAGCGCCTAGAAATGCCAACATCTAGTTAAAAAGTCACTTTTATTTCAAACTAACGTTTAATTATCATAAAAAATATAAAAAGTAATAAAAAAAACTACAGCACCCACAACACTAAAAATACATAAAAAGATAGCGCATATTAATTTCAAAAAAAAGATAGAAGAAAAAGAAAATCTTATAAAAAAAATTTCTTACAACTATCACAAAAATCAGACAAGTGAGACCAACAAACATGTACATTAGACCGTACCGGAAAAAAGTTTGCGGCAGGGAAACTTAAAAAAAAATTTTTGTTCTATCAAAAGTTTAAGGATTTTTCGCGAGGTTTAATATTCTGACATTAGGCAGGTACACTGGGTGCTTCAGGTAAGTAGCCTTGTGACATATCACACTTTAAGATCCGACTAAAAATGCCAGATAAAGAATGTAAAATTTAAAAAAGCGACCCCTACAGTTGACAAAAAATAAAAAAAATAAAATTTTTCGAAATTGCCATTAAAAAAATATTTGATATTCGTAGGCCTACGGCATACTTTCTCCTTGTTAGGTGGTACGCTCTAATTTATATAAAAAAGTTAAACAAATAAATATTTTATAGATGTGAATTGTAAAACAAAAATTAAATTTAATACTCACCACAATACCATTATAATGAATTTTATGCTTCCGTGTTATATCAATAAACTGACCATCACTGTTCGTGCTGCTAACTTCACTCTCACCCGCTCTATGGGTTTGAAAATTAAGATTATTTTCAAAATCATGTAAATAACGTTTTACATTGTGTAGCTGTTTGTGGCCATTATTGGCCGAGGTTGATGTGTGTGCTGAACTACTGTTGTTATCAGCTCTGTTAACATTTGTGGTGGTGCTACTGCTGTTGCTGCTGTTTGTGGCAGTATTGATATCACCTTTGACTACTACCGCAGAAAAGTAAATACAATTGTAAAACAAACTTGTTATTAAAATACAAATTAAGCCACCAGGTGAACACATTATATACACTTCGTTCTTTACGTTTAAATCTCAGCAGTAAAAGAAATGTGTGGTAATAAACAAACAAAAATATTTGCAGTTCTCTTTAAGATATCTTTTTTTAAATCAAATTAAAATATTATTTTATTATTGCATCCACAAAAATGGGTCAATTTATATAAAAAAAAACTATAATCATATCACACTTTAATACTTTAATGCACTTAAATGGGCCATTATTTTTAGAGGCTCATTGTTGGTGGTATTTTTTATTTGAAATCATTTTGAAATTACCAAAATATTAAGACATTTTTGCACTATATTATAATGTATTACATTGTTTTCTAATTTTTTTTTTTTAAATTTTTAAAAGTGAATGTACTACTGTGAAGAAATCAGCGGGGATTTATTTGCTTTATTTTATATTTTTCAATTTTTTAAAATTGTTTTTTTTTTCAATTCGTGTGCTTGCATGTTGTACGAAATTTAACGGCAGTTAATTATTTGTAAGTTTATGCACTAATTAATTGTTATACTTATTTAGTTTGCTTTTTAGTTGAGCTTTAATTTTTAGTTTTAGTTTAGATTTTTTTAATTTTTCTTGTTTTTCTCTTTTACTTTTATTTTGTGCTTTTTTTTGGCTTAATTGTACTTTGTATTATAATAAATTCATTTTATTTGATTAAATTGTTTCAGTTGTAAGCTAGTTGTTGTTGCTGATGTTTTTTCAAGAATTACACTTGTTACTTAAGTCTTTTGTTTTACTTTAAAACAACATTCACCATTTTACCTAGAGCCTAAAAAGAAAATGTGTAGAAATTATTGTAAAATACAGAATTTCATGGAAATTAAAAAAAACGTAATATAAAACAAACCCGCTCAATTATTTAACTTTCAGTAAAAGTTATAAACTTCTAAAAAGTGGTTCTAGCATATAACATTTATAGCACGGATGGAAATCATGTTACAATTGTACTTTTTATGGTACATTTTTGACCTTGTTGGTACCGTGGTACTACCGCGAGCTACTTGATACAATTTAAAAATTTGTCCATGTTCTCTTTAATTTTGTTTGTGTGTTTTTTATTTTCTTCTGTCAGCTTCTCTGTTTTTGTTGCAATGCTGTTGTTAAAGCGAATAAATGTACCAGGTGGTGTCGAGTCTGCAACAACAAGATCTGCCTGGTACTTTATTGCAAACTTATTACGAAAATCACCTGTTAACTTGGCACCACCTGGTACATGAATTCACCTTGGCTGTTGTTATATGTTTTTATTTTACCTATGATTCGTAAGCATGTAAGGTGGACTTTAATAATGAAGTACTAAAATTGTTCGATAAGTTTCACGAACAAACAAACTTTGAAGCAATAAATAATCATTACAGAGCACTTGCCGATATTATCGAACTTAGATCACACAAAGATTCAAATATTTTCTATTTTTGGTATAAAGTATCACAGATGAAAAATTAATTAAATGAGTTCATGTTCCCAAATATTTCAAGAATTGTAAGAGGTATTCTGTCTATTCCACATTCATCGACCAACGTCGAACGAGTTATTTATTTTCAAACCCTAATTGAAACAAAGAAAAGAAAAAGAATACACGTTTCTACTTTTTCAAATTTAATACAGACAAAAGATTTAAGTCAACAAATTCTTATTGCTTTAATTTTAAAATAACAGAAAATTTATTATTATATTAGTATTTAATAAATAAAATTTGTTAAATAACCGATCTGTACGTATGTACCTATGAATGTAATATTTAATATATTTTATGTTATGTTTCTGTTTTTTTTTTTACTGTATACTTCTGAAATTTTATAAACATTTATTTTAAGTTTATGTTTTTATTAATAAATATTAAAAAAATGGTACCATCATGGCCTAAAAAGTACATTTTGTTTTCATACTTGGTACAAAATCATTAAATCGATTTTCCTTCCCTGATTTATAAGCATTTTGTTTACAAATAAATATATTTGATTTTGTTGATTAACTAATAATGCTTTACGGTTAAGCAAAATGGTCTTAAATCATAAACTGCAGTTTTTGTTTTATACGAAACATAATATGAAATTTTCTGAATTACATCCTTAAAAGAACTAATAAATTAATACCACCCGATAGAGAGAAAAAATTGAGTAAAACATAAACTGAAATTTTGTGATTTTTAATATTTTTAATATTCGAACTTCTTTTTTAAATTTTTATCGCAATGCCAATTAGATTCAAATACTGGCTTTCAAGTTCGTCTTAATTTTAAGTTGCTTTACTTATGAAAATAATTATATTTGTGATAATAAAAGAATACACTGAAAAAGTAAATTTTTACTGACTCAAGCCGAGTGAAATGCATTTTCGAAACCAGCTGCGGCATCATCATCAGCACTCTTTAATTGGTATATCAGTTAATTGTAAATATCATCTGTTTAACTCACAAACTATTAAAAATAGAATACGTTAATCAAATGAATATTGTATTTAAATTCCCTACCACAGGTGAGTGAGAATGAAATTTACTACAAAAGTATTTTTCTGTTATTGTAATTTTTTCATTTTCTTTATCACTTCTTGTTATAATTTTTTTTCCTTTTGTGTGATGGCAATGTAAGCAGCTGTTGTCATTATTTTTACAACTTTTTATTTTTCGACTTAAGACTAAAGGGCTGCACAAATATAAGGAAAATTACCTTCAAGCAGTCTCATTTAAATAGTGTATGTGTGCTACTCTCTCTCAATATGTGTTTTACTTTTCAATCAAAATATTGAAAAATAAACCAAAACTAATAAAATAAAGCTTAATCAGAATAAAGATAAAATAGAACACAAGACTGAGGTAGAAAATTCAAAAGACTCTAAGTTATTTAAATGGTAGACTAAGATCAAAGAAAAGCTTGTACAAAAAATTTTACTTTAAATGTTCTGTAATAAAATGAGTTCACATGTATTTAAAAATCGCTCAAAAGAAAATGTTTTATATGTGTTATATTGTACTCGATGTTTTGGATATGATTTTCCATTTCTTAATTTCATTGCGGCCTTTTGTTTAGATATTCTACACTAACAAAGCTGTAGAGAAAAATTTTTCAAATGACGATTACATTATTTTAGTGAGAGTAATATTTTGTTATTTGGTTTTTATGTTTACACTACAGTATATATTAATTGGAAGTAGTATGAAATAGAACAAAACCCTTAGAACATTTTTCGCAGCTCTTCACTTAAGAATGTTTTTGCCTAATGCAAAAAAATATAGAAAAAATTATTTGTTATAAAAAGAATATTTAAAAATTTTTTTATAAAATCAAAATATATTTATTATATATTTTAAATGGAAAGATTCCCAAAAATATTTTTTTAATAGAAAATATTTTTTAAAAGTTTCTTACAAAACATCATTTTTTAAAAAATTTCTATTAAATAAAAATAATTAAAATTTTTTTTAATGTTTTTTGGAAAATATTCTCAACATTATTCTAAAAATTTACAAAACTGATAAAAGAGAATTTGTTTAATTTATTTTTATAAATATATTTACAATCAAATTATAAACAAAATTAAAAACTTACTTCAGAGTTTATGAAAAATTAAGTTTTGAAATTAACCTCGTTTGGAGGGAGTGCTTAGTAATAAGATCTGTCCAATCAAAATATTGCATTCAATTTGCATCAGTTACAGTTATAGCATAGAATTTATAAAGAATGCATTTTTTTTAGCTTTTACTGTATTTGTACTAATTTTGTTTTCAAACTTATTTTTCAATTTTTCCATTGCATCTACTTAAGGAATCCGTAAAGAAATTATTTTTAAGTTTAAAGTATTTTCAATATTTTATTTGAGATTATTATGAGAATGTATAACACAGATTTTCAGTCATACTCTTCAATTATTCCAATATCAACCATTTAATAGTACAATATGCGGTTAACTAACATTGTATGGTATTTATATTACAATTAAGATATATTTTTCAATACAACATCGTTATTATTATTTTTCAAAACATTTGCAAGCAGCAACTAAAAAAAATAAAATATTGTTTAATAGTTTAACACGTAAGTTAAACTAAGTTTTAGTATTTTAGCTTTCTATTAAAAATAATTTGCTGCTCATACCAATTATACTTCCGAATTTGCGGCCGTGTTATAAATACCAAAATGTCAAACTTGTCATTAGGTGGTTAAGCATTAAAAAAAATATGAAAATAATATGAACATAAAAACAGTTATTTTTGATTTGATTTAAACGAGAAAAAAAAACGTTCTTTTAACAAGAAGTTTTTACAAAATTAAATATGTATTTTTAAATATTATTGATTGAGACTCAAGAAAAAATGTTAGTTTAATATACCGATAAAAGAAATAAAAAAATAATTTTATTATTTACTATTAGCAGTGTAAACTATAATGTAACACCGAATCTGACAACACCTTCCATATTTGATTTTAAGTTCTTACACAGTTGATATTATTGTATTTTACTTATCAAGAGCTTTCAGTTTTTATTTTGAATTTTACACGTTCTTATAGTTTACTGTGTTATGCTGGCCAGGTTTTTTCATTTTATACCAATATTGAGAGGGTTAAAATGGTACAATTTTATATATTAGATTTGATACAAATTTGTTCTACGTCATTTGTAGTTGCAATTATCATGGACTTAAAATTGTTTTTTTTATATTATTTCCCTCTTTTATTTTCTATATTGACTCCCTCTGTTGCCCTAAAGTTTAAAAAGATCAATTTTTGTTTGGAAATTTTAGAAAAAATAACAAAGCAATTGTATTTTTATGCTTTTATCTCAGTTATTTCCAAACCGATTTTTCTACTTTTTCTCAGAATCATTTTTCGCGACTACAGTTTATTATATCTATAATGACTTTAATGTGTCCAAAAATTGTTGAGAAGCTTAAGAAACTAGATTTTAAAAAAATATATTTTTTTCCAAAAAAAATGTTTCTTATAACTTTGCCGATTAGTAACCGATTTGTCAAAAAAATTTAAAGGAATATCTTAAGAAGCATGTTATATACATATAAATATAAATAGAAACACATGTGTCTATAAATTATCGTAAGGCTGAAAAATGTTGATTTTTATGTGAATAATATGGGAAAGAGGAGGCAATCGTGTTTACTTACTCATAATTAAGAAAGTTATGGGACAATTGTTCTGGACTTCATTTCTGGATATTTTCAAAAGATTGATTTTACATTCAAATATGTAAAACATGTGGGGGCTCCAAAAAATTGTTTTCAACCAACACGTGGACAGACGGATAGACAGATTTAAAAAAATATAAATAAGCTGTATGGGGTCGAAAATTATTATCTAAGAAATCACAAATGGAAAGACAAAGATATGTATACACTTGGCACTACAGGTAAAGGGTATAAAAAAACCATACCAAGGTCTTTATGCAAAATTCGTCTCAATGATGTCTCCAAAATGTTCAATTGTTGAGAACGACGGTGAATTGATGTTGATGGCGCTTCACGCACACTTTCTGCCACAGCAGCAATAATCTCGGGTGTACGCATTGTTTTTGGCTTTTCACGCTTTGGTTTATCGATGAGGATGCCAGTTTCTTTCACTTTTTTTTACAAAAAAAAAACGAACATACGGAGCTGACGGTGCATCTCTTCTTCCAAAATCCGTACACAATTTTCGCACACATTCTGCAACATTACTATATTTTTCAAAGTAATGTCGCAATATTTCCCAGCGTTGTTCAAGCGTATACACAACCATATTCGTTCAGCGGAAGGATAAAACTAATTATCTGTCAAATCAGACATGAGCTAAGTGTTACCATTCACGAAATAAGCACTAGTTGAAAAAAAAAAGTTAGATGGCGGACCCTTTATATCTTACAGGAAAAACTCTATTTATTTTAAATTATTTAATTTTTGATAGTCGTGCCATTAATATACATTCCGCCATATTGTCAGTGGCGTTGTCGTGTCGTTTTTGTGTCGAAAACGACAAAAATACGACAAGCTCTCATTCATTTAACATTGTCGTAAATATTACACGGTACCAAAAAATACGACAACGCCACTGACAATAAGGCTGATTATTTTTGTTGAATATTAAGTTAACGGCGTAGAATACAAAACAATAATTTTTAGAATTTTTATCTGTCTGTCTGCCTGTCTATATTTCTGTCTGTCTTTTTGAACTCATTATACTTAAAAATTATTGAATCTATTTTGATAAAAATTTAATATTAAGCAACCTTGATATCTGGGTTAGCATATAGAATACTTTTTTATTGCTTAATTATATCTCATTTTTAACAAAAAACTAAAAACATAAATATTTATATTTACAATGATACTGGAAGGTTGGTATAAAAATAAATGCATATATTGACACGAAAAAAGGAGGATTATAAAATAAACTTTACCAACAACAAAAAAAAATTGATTTGCACTAACAACAATAACAAAATATTTCTTTAAAAGAAACACAATACGAAAATGTTTTTGAGGCCAGCAATGCTAACCGGGTTCATCTAATTTACATAATATGTAAAACATAAAACAGAGATATAGAATTAGTTTCCTCTCTATTAATATTTTCTACAATTTTTTTTTTATTTTCTACACACTAGACAACTACGCTGTTATGAAACATTTAAAATATTTGACATTCTTTCAAGTATTATAAAGTTATTAAGTGAATACAAAAAAAACACTTTATAACATTGGATAGCAAACTGAAAGTTCCTTGCTCGTAAATTGTTGTATCAGTTTAGCTTTCATTTTTTGAAATGGATTGATTCATACAAGAATGATTTGTTGTTTGTTAGACTTTTATCTTTTCTAAAAAAAAAATACAGAAAAAAACTACAAATCAATCATACGCAGCGTAATTATTTTTAATGATTAAATTTATACATTTATTTAAATCTGACAATGGTTAACAATATTTAGCTGGTTAATATTATTGAAACAAATACTTTTATTTTGTCTGATGATTATCTATATATATTTTTTTTTTTTTGTTAAAAAATAAAATCACACTTTATTTGTTTAGATATTATAATTTTCTAGCCAAATTACAAAGTCAATGCAATTATGTTGGAAACTCAATGATTATGAACAATTTAACATGAACTTTTAAAAAAAGGTTGTTTGTAAACGAGTACATACGATTTGGTCTACATAGACATGAGTGTTTGTATATAGAAAATATTTATTTTGTTGTGATTAGCAATTTGTTTTTGTTTTTATATAAACTTTAATTGTTAAACTCTTTGAACAGAGAAGTATAACATTTATTTAACTAAAGCAAAAAATCGGGATTTATATTGTAAAATAATTTAAAAATAAAATCAAAAAAAAAAAAACAAATTATGTTTTATTTCAACCGTAACGCATGAAAATAAAAAAAAATTGGAAAATATACTTTAAAAACAAAAATATTAGAATGCCAAGTAAGAATAAATTATTTTATACATATTTTTTTCAAAATAATGTTTTGACAGGTTTTTCGACTAATTACCTTAAATATAAAAATATACAATTGTAGTTTGTGAAAAATCTATGGTAGATCCTCAATTTGCATAAAAATTATAATAAGTTCTGTTTTAATTATTTTTTTTCTCTATAAAAAGTTTTTTATTATTTATATTAAAGAAAAACCCAAATAAGTGTGCCATATTCGGCCGTGTCGAATCTGATAATACCCTTCACCATCATGTACATTGGTGTAATGATTACATCATAGCTTTGCCTATTTTTCAGATTTCATGATATACGCCATTTTCGACGCCAAGCATTAAACAATGGCGGTTATTTATTGATGTTACAAAGTACAATCTGGGGCTCAATTCTCGTTATATTAAAGTTAGAATTTGACATTTGTTGTGTTTCATATTATTCGATGCTACCGTATCTATTGCTACACAAAAACTTTTCATGTCACAGTTTAACAAAACGAGAATAAAAACTCTGAACTCTTATTAAATAAAAATTAGGGAAACTACAATACACAGAAAAAAATAAATATTAATTTCAATTAGGAAATTAATACTATTAATTAAAAAAATGTTTAATTTTGCTCCAATCATCAAAATGATACTATTAATTAAATAAAAATTAATAGTTGTAATTGAAAAAATATTGCGAAAAATATCAATTAAAGCAGTATTAAAAACTTAATTAAAATTTTCCTAATTTTTAAAAACGATTTTAATTAATTGAATCATGCCTATAATTAAAATTTGCCATTTATATAAATAAATAATTTATTGTATCAATAATTTATACTATTAAAACTGTTTTAAATACAATTAACCAAAAAGAAAAAATTTATTTTTTTAATATTTTGGCATAACATATATTTTAATTACATTTCAATACTCTAATAATTTAATTTAAGATGTAGGGTTCCACAAGTACACATACTATGCCAAGTCAAACGCCGGATTTCTGAAAATAATTGGTAGCATCAATAACCTAGACATAATGGAATATTTACCGGTAAAAAAGCTTGTTCAGAGTGTAGACTACTACTGACTTACCTATTAAAATGGGAATCTTGAGCAATATATCAGAATACAAGATATATTGGCTTTGGACACATCTAGAGTTAAACTGAAACAATTTATTATATTCAAAACAAGATATATTTATTATGTGTGTGCACCTACCAGAAGTATCTCTTGTCCACTATTTTTTATTAATTTTCCCCTTGGATAACAAATATTAAATTCATCCTTCGAAAGCAAATTTTCAAAAAGTCATTTAAAATAAAATTTTTTATTTTTTCAACTGACAGATATCTCAATGTTTTTTGAAAATATTTTATATCAATTAAAAAAATTAATTAAATTAAATAAAATTTTAATTAGAATTTAAAAACAACCCAAAAAATCGATTAATTAAAAAAATTTAAGGAATATTTTTTTCTGTGTACATTACATTTTAAAAACGATTTAATATTACAAGCAAACATATTTTGCGGTGAATAGAATATTTTATTTAAATACTCTTTGGTCTCTTAATAACGTTTAATTTATATCAGCGCCCGCACCATGTGCCATATTCTGATGCTGGGTGTTACCACGGGGATAGATTTGTGAAAGCCACCCACCTCCTTTGTGATCAAGTTGCGCCACTTAATATATCACAGGTGGCAATCTAAACTATATTAATTCTTAATAAATGAAATTGAACTTTGCTAATAAGCTCGGACTATCTATCCTTTATTCCTTGTTTTTCGCTACGCGACCACGTAATTAATCAATAAAAAAGAATCGGATGTGCGGCCTGAAAGAAACCGAAGAATTCACCAAGTTACTTACTATTTCAGCTGAAAGGCAACAGCACCCTGAGACATATATCGATGCCTTACTTCCTCAACCTCGTATCTTAAAAAATAAAATTTTTCGGGAGAGAAAAAAAAAATGGTTAATCTTTTTATACTTCGGTGTTCGGTTAAAAGTTTAAATACATTATTAAGGAATTGATTGTATTTATGTATATTAGTAGTGATAATATACGAATCTTTTTTAGTTAAAGCATAAAACAATCGTTTGATATGAAAAAGTCAAAACCGTATTTTTTAAGATACGAGGTTGAGTAAGTAAGGCATCGATATGGTTTTCCGAAAATTATAGGTCTGCCCCATTTGCAAGCATTAGTCATAAAATCATCACATTCTGTTTCTGTTGAGTCGGCAACAGCACCCCTGAAACATCAGTAGTTCCCCAAAGTATTACCAAGGTCAAGCATTAGTCATTAAGCCACCTACGAATCTGTTTTCCCGCTTGGGAGTAACCAAAGCCACCACGTGCTCTCCAAATAGACCTTACGAATTACCAGCCTAAAACAAGTTCTAGGGGCTTGCTGATTCCCGTGGTACCAGATGAGTTTCTGGTCACCTTCCACAATGTACTCAGACTAGAGTTTCATTTCTTCCAAGAAGCCAGAAGTGTTAGACCGAACACTCTACCTCGCGTAGACAATACATTTTAGCCTGATACTGGCCAAGGTTACATTCCCCTGGGGTGTAATGAGGATACAGTCTGGCTTCATTTGTCCTGTGGAACAACCATGCAAAATATTTCTTCTGTACCAGGAAATATTTTTCTCACAAAACTTCACATACAACCATATCCTTAATCGTAAAGGGCAAGCTTTTAAGTGCTTAGCAGGTTACGTTTTGGGACTAAAGGCCCAAATACACGACAGGTATACACTTATGCCCAGTTGGCATGTTGTGCGCTCCATATGGATAGGATAGTTAGATAGAAAGAGAATAGAAGAGAAATAGAAGCAGACCAGTCCAGAGTCTCTGGCGGGAATCGAATCCGCAACCCCCAAACTAGCAGACCAGCACACTACTGACTAGTCCACCGGGGCTTATCAAAATAGTTTACCTTAATGGCGAACACAGAAATCTCAGAAGCAATTTATTGCCGAACATAATATTTTATGATCAGTAGAAAGAGCTATAAAAAATTTAAAACCCTTTATGCCCGCTACTACAAAATCGCATACAAATCTAGTAATAGTTTAAGATCTAGTAATTTAAAATGTACGCTTTTCAACCCCACAATATTGCTATCAAAGAACAGGAAGTTGTCTGCAACAAAATAACAGTTAATTCTTTTAGCTCCCAAAATCAATAGGTTTGTCTTACTAAAAATTAAATATCAAAAACATTTTATAATAATTCCTATACACATGATGGTGTAGGGTATTATCAAATTCAGTACGGCCGAATTTAGTACTGTTACTCGCTAAAATTTAATATCGTCTATATGGTCAAAAAATGTGGTAAAACTTAAAACTGTCTATCGATGGTCACAATAAGAAACGCCCTAGCTCGTACTTTTTACGAAATTGAGTTTTTCAGTAATTTCAATACATTTTTTACACATTTTACGTGACAACAATTTAACGCAATAGTTTCAAAAATAACAGTTTTACAAACATTTTTACAAAGAAAATTACATTATGATTATACAGTTTCTGTCAGGTTTTTATCTTCTCCTGTCAATTTACAATTGTTTGAGTTAGGGCCTTTCTACTTGTAGCCACCGATATCTTAATTAATTGCATTTAACATTAAAAGGGTAAAACAGTATGCCACAACCATTTTACTTTTTATTTTTAACATATACATACGTAAGTACTGTTACTTAATGAGCTCATACACGGCATATTTTTTACATCTGACTTGTCAAATTATCCACTGCTAATACGAACATGTCGTGTGTTACCTTTAAAACATTACTTCTGTAAAAAAAACATGTGTTGAGACATCTGACAACATTTAAATTAAAGCTCGCTCTATTTTCTTCTGTCAAAACATGCGACATCAGCCGTTGTCAAAAATCTCTACTGCTGCAAAGCAGTCAGCATAAAAGTACAATTTTGACAGACATGTAGATTTACATATGTCTTACAAATTTTAAAGTCAGATGTAAAAAACATGCCGTATATGATAGCCTTTAGCAATATCGATGTTGGGTTTCATTAATTTGGAACAGACGAATATAGAGATCTTAATTATTTTTCTACAATTGCAAAACAAAATAGTTTATTTAAAGTAAACTCTGTATATAAACTCAAATCAAAAACCCATAGAACTTAAATTTAACGCCTCAAGACATGTGAACAACTTTTTGCTTTTCAAATTTTAAGACCGTATCGGTTGTGAGTACCAGAATTGTTGCCAATTTTATACTTAGTTAACTTGTAACAGTAGAATTTAATGATTGTGTCTAGAGAATTTCGTTTCGGAATATAAATATTTAGTCAGCACTAAGAAATTATGATTCTGGCATAGAAATTTTATAACCACTGAAAAAAATGGAACTGAACCATCAATTGGCAATAAATTTCATTGTCTGTTTTCCAGCTGTAAATATTTACTTGTGTTAAAGAAAAACTTGAAAAAAAAATTTATTTACAGAAAACAGTTCATCAAATTTCATATTGGCAAAGGGTTTCAGAATATTATTTACTAAACCTTTTTTTTTTTGCTGAAATGTTTTGTTTGATTAAATTTTGCTAACAGTTTTAATAATCTGTATTTCGAAAAACATTAATAGTTTTTTGTATGCAAAAGTATTAAACAACTTTAAATGGAAGTTTTTTCAAAAACTCTCTATTTTTCGCTTTTTCTGATCAAATACCTTATAAACACACGGTTTGCAATAATCCGACTTTCAAAAATATAATTTTTTGGCAATTGTACTTACATTATTATAATAAAAAAAATAAAATCTCGCAACTAAATTTTACACTTCTGCATACTTTATAAAATAAATAATATTATTATTATTTTTTTAAATTTTTAAATTTTAATTAATTTTAAAATTTGTTCAAAATTTTAATTAATCAAAAAACACTTAATAGCTTAAAAATAATATCAAGTTGGTTACAAAATTAATACTTTTTATTATGTTGTATATTTAAAAAACGTATAGTTTATTATTTAATTTTTTTTCTTATATCACTTAAAATTTAAATTAATCAGTTGTTTTTTTTTAAATATTGATATTTTGCAATTATTTTATTTTCTTGTTTAATGTATTTAAATTGAATTATAATTTAATTGCTTTTAATTTTAATTTTTTTAATTTAGTTTTAATTGTTTATTTTTTCCGCGTTTTGCTGTTGATCTGTGCGCTGGTTTAAACGCGAATGATCAAATAAATAAAAACTCTGCATGAAAATTATTCTTGTGTAAATTGTTTGCAAACGTTGTGCTTTTATTTATTATTTGTTTGTGTTATCAAAACGAGTGTTTTGTATACGATCGTCAATTGTAACTTACAAAAACATTTTTCATCGTTTTTTCATAGTGTTTTTTTTTCAGATCGTTAACTTTCGTTTAATGAAAACTTCATTTAAGTTTAGACAACAACAAAGAAGCAACCGAAGAAAAACAAAGGGTTCTGTTTAGCAATGTCACCCATGTGGCGATTTTCTTTATTATATTTGGCTTCTTTGTAATAAACATACCAAGAAATATATACAAACTATGTGCTACACCCAAATTCGGTTAAAAATTTTGACTACATTTATCTTAATAGACAACATGCTGCCAGCGTTGCCTTTTGTAGCCTTTTTGAATCTTTTTGAAACTTTTTTAAACTTGTTTAGCCAGGGGAAAAATATATTTAGCCCTTAGCCTTCTTTTTAGCCTTTTTTGCCTTTTTGAGCCATTTTATAGATATTTAAAAATTTCTCCTTTGCGGAAAATTATCAAGATACGTTTTTATTACTTTTAAATAAATAAAATGTAAATAGCACTGCTACTATCGTATCTAGCAATGTACACAGTGTTATCTCCTTAACTAAAACAGTTATCGCTTTAATATTTTATCAGCAAATAGATTAATGGATGTAGAACCAATTTGCATAAAAAAGTCGATTTCTAAAAAAACGTAACACTATAATTTCTCGCACTGGCGTCGATATGTATGCAATAAATTGTTGCAAACATAAAGGTTTCATGGTAAACATAGCAAAAGTATTAATTTTATATCTCTTAATTTTTCTTCTAAATGACTTTTATAAACTTTTGAAAAAAGTAACTGCAACATTGTTATGTATTTTTGGAAATTTTGCATATGGTTCCGGTACGTGTTTACAGAATAGCTGTTTGTGCTTACAGTGTATCTAAATATTTTTTGGATTTACCGGATTTTGGTTATAAAGTGGCATATAATCAAAGTCATAGGCAAAATAAATAAAAAATATCCCAAAAATATGTGGCGAATTTTGGACTAATAATCCAAAATTTAAAAAATGGATTAACGAATGTAAAAATCCAGAAAAGGCATTCTGTAAATATTGTAAATGCATAGTAAACGCACAAAAACAGAAAAAAAACATCTTAACGTAGCATTACTGTTTTTAGCAGTACATAGTTAAATTTCTACAATAAATCATTTGTAAACAGTTTACAAAAATCGATATGATTGTCCTTCATTAAAATTGCATAGAACCAAATGCTAAAAATATTAACACAGCTCTTAATACTAACTCTGGAAATAAAATTCATAATGATATTACAACTTCTTGTCTTTTTGTTTACTGGGTAACTCGCTTTCCTCCACAACGGCATGAACAATGTAAATTTTAATAAAAATCAGTTTTAAATTAAAGTTATTTTTTTAAATAGCTTTTCTTTGTTTTTAAGTAATTTTTTATTTTGAAATAAGTTTAGGGAATACTTTCTGATTAAACCACAGTCACTTGGGTCATAATTTTTTGAGTGAATGAAAAAAACTATACGGACCTTAAACTAAAAACTGTTTGTTGTTAATAAAATCTCCTTTAAAAATTTTATCCTATTTTTAGCCTTTTTGGATAAAATTTATTTTTTTTTTGGTGACCAGGAACTGGCAACACTGCTTACTGCAATATTGTACTTAAATGCTGTAAAAACAACTGCTACTCTAAATATTACAAAAAAAGCAATTTTTGTAACTAAAATATTATTATCTTTATTTATTTAAATATTATTATAATAAAAAATTATAATAAATCTTAGAGTCTAAATCACCAGCAAAAAAAAAGTTCGGAATTTTGTGGACAAAACAAAATTTGTCTAGCATACAAATGATCTTTATGGTAAGCACATGTATATTAACTTAGCTAAAATGTGTAGCAGATAATGCTATAAAAAAGTGTAGCTTCGGCTGTGTGGCACTTAACGCCGTCCTGTTGAAACCAAATGTTGCCAATATCCTCCTCTTAAATTTTTGTGAACAAAAATTCGTTCAACATGATCGCCATTTACTACGGCCACTTCTTGCTCATTTTCAAAGAAAAAAGGCCCAATTATACCTCTGGACCAAAATCTGCATCAAACACTGACTCGTTTTGGGTGTATCGGCTTTTCAATGTATGCGTGCGGGTTTTCTGTGCCCCAAATGCGACAATTTTGCTTGTTTACATACCCGCCAAGATCAAAATGAGCTTCATCTGAAAAGATGATTTTTTTTGGCAAAATCGGCCAAAGTAATGTCGCAATAATTCCTAGCGTTGTTCAAGCGTATACATAACCATATTCGTTCAGCGGAAGGATAAAACTAATTATCTATCAAATCAGACATGAGCTAAGTGTAACCATTCACGAAATAATCACTAGCCGAAAAAAAAACGTTAGATGGCGGACCCTTTGAAACTTTTTGCTAATTATTAAGTTTATACACACTCTTTCTCTGAAGAACATACTGAGAAGCACTACTGTATGACAGCGAATAAAAATTTATCAATTTTTCAACTACTTACAAATATAAACCATATAAACATATTCACCACATCTTACCACATATTCACTGCGTTAAAATAAGAGCTTAAAAGAAAAATTCGACTTTATAAGTGGAATATTGCATATGTGAGCATTGTGTAAGCTAAATCACTTTGGCATTCCCTTATAAACCTGTTTAGGGCAAAGCATTAATATTTATTGTATTAAAATAATCGGTCAAGTTGTACGAGTATAACAAAAATAATTAAAAGAATTCTGTCAGTGTTTTTAACAAATTTTATACATGCCAGCGTTCTTATTTCAATTTTAAATTTAATTAAAATTTTTAAGTCTAGTATTCAACAACCCCCAATAATTAAAAACTCTTTTTTAGCAGAGGCAAGTCCTAAATTCAAATTGATAAGGGAAAACAAAATTATACACATAATTGTTATCGCTTTTTTTTTAACATTTATTAACAACACTTTTTCTAAACTTTTAGTTATTTAGATCACTTTTCTCTTACAGAGAGTCCGTTTGTTGTTTGACAAAATCTTATTAGTTAAAAAAAAATTAATTTAAGTTAGTGATATTTAATTACTAGATCAGGTTACTTTATACCCATACTTATTGTTCATTGTACGAGTATGTATAATGTTTAAGCAGTAAATATGGATCAGAAATTTTACACGTTTATTTGTCAACGTTTTTACAAAGTTAAAGCTGTCATAAACTGAAGAGCATATCACGTGATATATGAGATTAAGAAAAAATTGCTTTTTATTGGCCAGTGCCAGTCAACTTTAGGGGTGTGTAATAATAGAAATATTTATTATTTTTATATATTGTACATATATGTATGTACATATGTTTATATACTTATGGATTTAGTATATACATAAAAACTTTTTTCAACACAATTTATTTAAACAATTACAAATGTATGTGCAAATACATGTATGATATAAAAACATTAATTGAAGGGTGTCCTAAATTTAACAAAAGATATAAAATTGTCGCCATTTGTGATGTAAAGTGTGGGCAGCCCTTAAAAGAATTAATTCGACTATTGAGAGTTAAGTTAAGTTTTCTTTAAAAATAAAAATAGTTATAAATATGTAACTTCTAACTACTTATGGAAATTGCATGAAACAAAGTGAGAATCGTAGCAGAGGACACCATATCTGCATTATTATTGTTGTTCGTTCAAATTAGCAAATTAGGGTTTAAAGACTTTTGGAGACTTTTGAAGATTTTGTAATGTAAAGCGATTTGAGTGATAATTTCCAATTAAAGGCAAAGAAAAGCATGCTTACAGCGATTGAGTATGTTTTATTGTTTTAAAGTCAATTACGTTAAAAAAATTTTATAAGATTTTCATAATTTTTTTTTTTTGGTTTTCACATATTTTAAAATTTATTTTTAAAAAAGTTTTAAATTGCCCAGTTAATTTTCAATAAAATGGTGTACATTTCTTGTTCGTAGCTAAAACAGTTTAACGTTGAAAAATTTTTAATATTGAATTTAAGAAAAAAACTGAAAAAATATTAAATTTTTGCCTAAAGTGGGTTACTATTCTTTGTAATATTTCTTGAGATTTTATTAATAAACCTATAAATTTAATAATTTTTCCTTAAAGGAAAGGCCTTGGCAGTTGTGAACTTTGAAAGTAAGCAAAAAAATTTCACACAGATTTTCAATGTTTATTTTTAATTTTTATTATGAAATGTTTTTAATATTTAGTTTTATTCTCTAGACATCCTGCACATTAATGTGTACAACTTTTAATAGGAGCAGTTTTTTTACAAAGCAGATACAGTATAATAATTTTTCAATTTTAAAATTTTTTAATCATGTTTTTTACAAGTTCTTTGACTTTTTAAATTCTGCAAAGTTGTTTACATATCGCTTTTAAGTCCGATAATATTTAAACTTAATTTAAAAACGACACTTGTTTAAGAATTTTAAGTAGTTTTGTAATATTCTTTATAACTAATCTTAAAAATCGAATATTTTGTAGTATTTTAACATAAAAGAATTTAAATAACTTTTATAACCTTAATTCCACAAATTAATATATTAAAGGTATTATATATTACACGCTTCACGTGTAGTTCCAAGGGTATATATAGATTTGTCATTCCATTTGTAATTTTTAAAATATTAATTTCCGATTCCATAAAGTATATACACTGATATTCTGAAATCTTGTAAATAAGGTAATGTCCCTCTGTCCACGTATAGATTGAAATCAACTTTTAGAAGCCGGCACATATTGTAAAGACTTGCAAGTGGTATCCATCTTATATAAATATTTAGGAATGAATGGCTGTTGAAATTTAGCACAATGTTTTATAACTTTCCGAGATATTAGCAAATAAATAGGATTTCCTCTGTTTTTTTCTCATATTTTTAACATAAAAATCAAAATTTTTCAGGTCTAGGGAAATATAAAGACACATTTGTTTCTATTTGTAGAAGAAATATCTCGAATAGCCCGTTGAGTTTTGGCTACCAGTTATCATTATTATCTTTAATTAAAGAATCATTCAATAATCATATATATAACTACAATTGAAAGGGAAAATCTTTGCTTTTTTATGTCAAATTATTGTCTTTTGCTGTAACACACACATAATGATTGTACTTATCTTTTTAATTGAAATTTTTATACCAATAGTTTTTTATATTTGCTCGTTAGTTTTTAAATTTTCTTTAATTTTTCAAAATTTTCGTTCATTTTTTTGACATCTCAAACTTTTAAAATAATAAAAATTTATTCAGCAAAAAGAAGAATAGTTGAAATCAAATTATTATTAAAAAAAAATTATAGCTTGATTAATTTGTAATCATACTGTTGTCTCACCTATTATTTAATGATTATTTTTAATTTTAAATGCTTTTGAATATAATGTTATTTTTGTCAAATAAATTTTTTTAAATCATACTATTTTTAAATGATAGCCATTTTGAAATTTTTACGAAAAGTAAACATTAAATGATACAATTCAAACAAATGCTTGATTATCGTGACAAATTATATGATGAAATGAAACAAAAATAACTATTACTTGTTTTCGACAACCAAATATTGTTATAGAAAAAATAATATGACCGTCGTGATCATGTCGTTAGCATGGTTTTTCTTTGCGTGTAAATAACCGAGATAATTAACATGGATAATTAATAAAAAATTTAAAATCCAAGTTGGCGGATATATGGGTTAAATATAGTAATTAGGGCTTTGTCCTCTTGAATCCCCACAATATTGGTATCAAATAAAAGGACTTGACCAGTAGAAAAGTATAAAAAATATATAAAATGGCGGATATTTTTTTAACCTCATCTGTATGGATACCAAATAAAATGGCTTGACTAGTAGAACAATGTTAACTATGTAAAAATTCAAAATCAAAGATGGCATCGAAAATAAAAAGTAAAATTTCGTACAATATCATCATCATCTGAAATCTAGGATATTAGCATATTCGGCACCACTGAATATAGCAAATTAACAAAGTGAAAAAGTACTCAATCACACCAACAACATTCAGTTAGTGGCAAATAAAATTTTGCTGTAGTAAAGTGTTTTTAAAACAATTTAAATTTCAATTAAAAACTGATTCTCTAACGACAGCAATACAAATGCACCAACAACAACAACAAATATGATAAGAACATTCGCCAACATTACACTAGTGTAAATATTTTGATGCAACTGTTGATCAAATAGAAAAAGAAACAAAGCAAAAAAAACTTAATTACTTTTAACAATAGTAGTGAGGAGTAGATTTACAAAAGCTAAAGATAAGATAATTTTTATTATGCATTTAAGAGTATGTAAATAATTGATAATTCAAATGTTGTCGTAATCAAGTTCAGGGTACGCTATATAGTAAATAATAGTAAATAATTGTTTATGTTTGAAATTAAAATTTGTTCCATTCACAACTTTACTTGTATTTTGTATGGTCTATTGAAATACAATTTATTTTATTGTAAACAGGGATGCGACAAATAAAATATAAGTAAATTACTTATAAAAACAAAAACTTGTTGAGTCCGTAAAATATACAATTTTAAATTAAGCAAGTAAGAGCGCTATATTCGGCCGTACCGAATCTTATATGCCCTTCACAACGTGTAGTCATGCAATAACAGTAGTTTGTATCACCATTCATCCCATATGAAATACGTACATACATATATAAAAAACATACATATAAATTTGTAAAATTATAAATTTAGGTATGTATGTTTAAAAAAAAAAAATAAAAAACAAATAAAAAAAATTTTTTTAAAAAATCAAAAAAAAGAATTTTTTTAAAAACATAATTAATATATATATAATAAATATAAAACAAACAAAAAATAAAAAAATATATAAAAAAATTAAAAAAATAATAATAATAAAAATATTAATAATATATTAAATAAAAAATAAAAAAAATATATAAAAATAATAAAAAAAAAATTTTTTAGCTCAGCTGGGATTCGATGCCACGCTTTCTCTAAAAAAATCGAGGTGGTCGTGGGTTTTTGCTCATATCTCAGTTGTTTATGTACCGATGTTTCTAATTTTCAATACCGATCTACTCCCGAATATTTCTGATATTTTAATACCTTACCCGGGCCCAACCTATGTCGGGGGGCTTAAAAAAGTTGATTTCAACATACACATGGACAGACGGTCAGACGGACTGACTGACAGAGCTTAATCGACTCCCCTATTCATAAGCTTTCAGAAAATATATACTTTATTGGGTCGGAAATGAAAATTGTAGAAATTTCACACGGAATGACAAACCTATATATACCCTTTTTCACTGTGTGAAGGGTATAAAAAAAGCAATACTTAAATGCTTTTGTAAAAAAGTAGAAATATGAATTTTAAGCGTTAAAATTTTATGGGCATGGTACACTTTTTTAAAGATAGTTAAAAGAGAATATTCATTTGATATTCGTATAGCAGTGCACACTTTAGTCTGGTCAGGAACCGTAGCGGATATCCGCAGAAGAGTTTGCTTAGGTTTTATTGGTTTAGGAACACATAGAGGACAAACAGATATTTTATAGAGTTAATTAAATATAAGTATGTATATGTATGCGGATTGAAATATTTCTTATGCCTACATACATTCATCATTCAATATTTTTTAACATTTCCTTAAGCAATTCAAAAATTGTTGACCGTACTTGTTGCTTTTTTGAAATAGATAAGCGTTCTATTGTTTATTGTTCTATTCTAATGTTGTTCTGGTCAAGTGCTCTTTCTGCACAACTCATTAGATTGGATGCCATTAGAAATAAATACAATATACCAGACATCCATTTATGTGAAAAAAACCCACACTTACATACGTAAGTACAACGATGTTTGTACATTTGAGTATAAAAATTCCCTGCAGTTCATGACTATGCGTCTGGCCTTAGAACAACTAGAGTACAACAAAAACAACAACTATGAGAGTTTTTTACATAAGTATGACATGATGGGTGGGCACCACGTTTGCCTGAAAGAGTAAATTGGCAATAAAATCTACATTTTCTAACTGATTTTTATGGTTTATGGCTTTTTTATTTTTAAGATAAGTAGCTCTCAGAACATAGTGCAAAATGTTAAATATTTGCTTTATATTGTTTTTAATTCCATTTTTAAATTGAAAAATATTACGAATTTTACACAAAAGAATTTTTCTCTCCATTAATTTCTGAAAAATTCCAAAACGATATGAGATAGAGGAAAATTGTGTTTAACTAAAATAAATACAATTTTGTAACACATCTTCTGGTGTTTTATTTTGAAAATCGGATGACTGACTGACTAATTTAGGGGGGAAAATTTGCCACGCCCATAAAAAAAATCCCGATATAATGGAAAAAAACCGAGTTCAGTGCATCAAAATCCTTAGAGTCCACATAGTTTTATTTAATGGAGGATTTTGCTGCTGAGCAGTGTTATTTGACAGAAGATTGGTAAAATTCATCGTATGAGATTTGATTGATTAAGCTCGATATTTTATTTTCTATATTTATGAACAACGAAATAAAAAATATACAATTATTAGATCAAAATTTTTAACACGGTTTCGGTTTTATAAAATTATCACTATCATATGTAAATACATGAATTTTCATCGGCTTCATAGTTTTAATCTTCATACATATTGATCTATAGCTCGTTTCCTAATCGACAAAGTATCAGGCTACACTTATACAGGTGACGGTGGCAGCCCAGCTGGTTGTTTTTTTATATTCCAATATTTGTTAAACTTGATATATAAAAAAAAAATTCAGTGCCAAGAATTGTCAAACTCCATATACAAAAAAATTAGAGACAAAAAATACTCTCTCTTCACGCTATCATCCATCCATCTTATGTAATTACAAGAAATAATGTATACAACTTTTATTATTCGGTCACATTTATCTTTTTGGTTAATTTCGACAAATTTCAATGTTAAACATTTCTAGGTCATTTATTTAAAAAAATTTCAAAATTTAAAGAGTATTTCACTTGGGTTCAAACGGAATTCCCAAACAAATATACTAAATACTATACCCCCCTATTTAAGGTCCTGGATATACAAATCAATCATATCATGCTCATAGCGGATGGATCCACGGACAATAAGGGTATTCAAACATTTTCTTGGAACATAAAGGGTGCCCCAGCCTAACAAGGATGCTGTCGATTATGAAGGACTTTGCAATAGTTAGGCAATAACCAGTCGGCAGTGTAAAATCGTTTTCTATTCCAGAAAAAACTCTGGCAATAGGGCGTGACTTAGTGAAGGAAGGGAGTCTGATTGATAACCATGAAGTGAAAGCAGTAATCTAAGCCATAATAAAAGTTATAAAAAACCTTTAAAAATAATAGCCTAATCTTAAGTTGCAGGGTGTTTGGCTGAATACAAATATAAAAATATATTGTACAAGATACTACTGTATTTGGCCACAAGTTGTATGTCAAATCTTGACACTGATCATCACAGTTGAGTTGAGAAGATTTTTTCTTATTCTACTAATGAAATAAAAACAAGAAATATTTTTTAACTTCTTTTAATGTAAGACAATTGCAATACATTTTCATACTTTGTAAAATTTGCATAGACTCTTTTTGATATGAGTAGGTTGCGGGCTGTCATTTAATTTTATCATACTGTTGGAAACAATGAGATTTATTTTTAAAATTTTTGGTTTCAAATTTTATCTACATATGTAAGTTCAATTTTTTTCAATTGGTAGATAAAAGAAAAACAGGAACATATATACATATATGTTGTTATCAAAGACTGGGAGTTAATACAAATGCATGTTTTTCCCTTAACGCATTTGCACCAGCTGTAACAGTTTGGTACAAGAAGAAGAAGAAGGTCACAACTAGTGAAAAAGTTGTCCAGCACCATTTTAACAAGTTTAAAACGATAAAAATCGCAAGTGTACTTAATAAAGCAATGTAAAGTGCAATAATTACCAGCCTGATTGGACTTGGTTGGCATGTGACGACGGTGCAAGGTACCACACGGCAGGCAAATATATATAAACCTATTAAGAGACGAGCTTGATGAGCAATTATTTTTTCGTTTTGTAGCAGGCCATTGTCTCCCAATATCATGCGATTTGACCTCACTAGACTGTGGGGATACGTGAAGTCTCTCATGTTACAAAACTTGGAAAATCACATCACAGCTGGCATTGGTGAGTTCGAATTCATAGATGCTGCCCAGTAAAAACTATGTAATGACTTGCTCTTACTAAACTACATACTTTTCAATGGCTATTGCATATAGTCGGTCTTACTTAAAAGTATTTTAGTAATGACTTGATTTATAATGTGATACGTAAGTACTTATTTTCAGACATTTGCTTAGATAACCACACAATACAATTTCTTGTTGCGAAATTTGCTAGAAGCCCTTCAAATACATAACTTTTTTCAAATCTTATTTAGTTTAACATGCTTGGGGTATAAGTAATAATTATTTTGAAAACAGCGGCAAGGCATTTCATTAAACAAGTGATAACTTATAGATTTTCACTGATTTTTAACTTTCAAAATAACGTATGGCAGATTAATCTAAGCGAATTTTTGTCCTTGGAAGAAACGAACGACTTCTGTAAGTCCATAATATTAATGGGTTTTTAGGTTATTAAAATCAAGTACTTATATACTGCTATAAAAGTAAGTACTTATTTAAGTACCCATTTATAAGCGACCGTAATAAGTACTTATACGAGTCCCTATTTGTAAGCGAGTTTGGTAAGTGCTTGCCTCCAATGACATAGCCGTGTTAAAATAATGGGCTTAGATGCCAAACTGAAAGTTGTGAAGAACTGTTTTCTAATACTTTCAACTCATTATTTTGTAATGTGTTATTTTGCTGGACGCATTATATAATTTTTAAAATGTAAATATCAAGCATTCATTTATCGCCCCCTAAAAAATATTTCATAAACTTTTGTAATTGTGTTTTTTTTTTTTTGAATTTTTCAAGAACATATGGTAAAAAATTATCCGCTATTTTTAAACAATATTAACAGTAGTTAGAGACTGTGACTTTATAGCGAAAATAAATTTTTTGAAATTTTCTGTAATATTATGTGCATGTCGAGGAAATGTATGGGTAAGTCAGCATTACCTAGAGAACTTAATATTCGACCAAGCTGCATACAATTTTTCTACATTAATATTTTGTTAACAACATACGTAAACGCTTATATTTCTGCATTGAAAAAGTGTTAAAGTTGTAAAAAAAAAAACAAAAGGTTCTTCTTGCTAAATACATGTGCATATTTTTTTTTAAATAATGCAAATAGTTTTAT
This sequence comes from Phyto melanocephala, assembly GCA_941918925.1. NCBI lineage: Eukaryota > Metazoa > Arthropoda > Insecta > Diptera > Rhinophoridae > Phyto > Phyto melanocephala. The sequence continues at coordinate 114,032,842 of OW799237.1, forward strand.
TTTTACTTTTATTTTTTCTTATGTTCTTGGCGGAAACTATAAATTTTTCAAAGATAAACAAAACTCTAATGTTTAGACTTTTTTTGGTTTATTTTACATGCCAATAACGCTGTATACAGATTGTAATCTAAATAAATTCTTTAAAGTGTAAGAACAAATTTTTTTCTAATAAACTTTAATATTTTAGTACATAAGAAAATTTGTAAAAGGATTTAAATTTCCTGAACTTGTTTAAAACTAATATTTTTAAATTTTTAATACAGAATTTTGAGTTAATTTTTTCAAACATTCTTATTTTACAAAAGACTTTTTTATCTCCCAGCTTTCTGATTTATAATTAAATTGTAATACAAAATTCTCGATCGTATTTTAACATATACTAACACACACAGAAACAATTTCTTAAAAAAAAATATTAATTTTTTTATACCTCCGATGCTCACATTAAACCATTAAAAAGTTTTACATTAACACAAATGTGTCTGCAACATTTGTCATTATCGGTTCACAAATTTTAAAAGAATACAATAAAACTATTGCTTAATTTGGTGTGTAATAATAATTTGAGATGTTTTTGTAAAGGATATGTACAACTTATTTAATGTTTTTTAAGGTTTATTAAACAAATTTCCATAAAAATCATTTAAATAAATCCTCTATAAACCTTTGATAACTGTTATTTATACGGCAGTATATCGATGGTCACAGGTAGAAAGGCCCTAACTCCTAGTTTTTACGAAAATCATTTTTTAGTGACACACACAAAAACATCTTGACACAAAAATATAATACAATAGTATTATAATAAACAGTTTTACAAGCAATTTTACACAAGAAATTACATTATGATAATACGGTTTCTACTTCATTTTTACCTTCTCCTGTAAAGTTACAAATGTGTACGTGTTAAATAGAAATCGTTTTTAAGAAATTCTGCCATAAGCCGTAAGTTTGTAATTTAGCCATAGTATGAGTGGAGATATCGTTTTTTTTTCTTTTTTTTAACAGGAAAAAGACAAAAATACTACAAAGTCTCATTTATTTTACATTGTCGTTAATACAACACGGTACCAAAAAATTCAGCAACGAAACTAATTTTTATGGAAGCTTTGTTAACAACATACTTTCAAAGGCTTTTTGTAAGCTTACTAATGCAATAAAAGAATAAGTTTTTCAGTTATTTTTTCTAATCTTCTTATATAAAAAATTTATAACAATAATTTAATTTCATATAATATACTAATAATACTACTGAATTAATATTACTAACTACAATTACTACTTTTTTATCTTATTTATATATTGATTTTTTTATATAAAATCAATATACATCTTTACAAAACTTCATTTATCAAACAAAACAATTTGCACCTTAATAATCCAAAATAAAAATAACAAGTTTATTATAATTCTTTTGAAAAAAAAATCTATTGAATTGTTTAAAATATATGTTGAAATAAAATAAAAATGAATCCTTTATCAGGAAAATTTATTTGTCTCTTCTAAGCTTCGGCTATTAGATTATATATGGCCCCTAATAATAAGCTAAGTTTACCATCTGGCAATTCTAATGTACTGTGAAATTAAATACGACTCTGTTGTTTCGTTCAAAATTTTTGGTTTAAGAAGCATTGCTTATCTATTCACTAATAAATGATAACGTATAACCTCTGCAAATTTACATATTGGCAATAACATATTACGATGAAATTAGTAATTTTTATTATATATATAATTTTAATTTTAAAATTAGTTTTTCTTATACTGATGAAGCACCTAATATTGCAGAATAAAGTGAACCACAAAATCATAACTTTATAATCCAAAGTTGCCAGAATTATAATGATGATATTTTTCAAAAAAATCTCAGAAGAATGTTCTAATTGACATATAGGTTATATTATATATTTTAATATATTACATTTTTTCATATGAGATAATTGTTAATATTGTATTAATCAATTATTTTAAGCATTTGGATAACAAATGCAAATTCTTTTTTTAGAAGTTGTATATAATTGTGGTAGTTTTCAAAATATTTTATAAGCATTTATTTATTATAATTTATATATGTACAATATTTTAGTTTTTTTTTTTCAATATTCATAATAACAATATTTTATTTGTTTATTAAAACTGATTAATATATAAATTTGTTGATTTTAAACGTATAATATTTTTCCCTCTAAATTTGTTCATCTCGCTGGCAACTCTGCCAGGTAAGAAAAAGATTTCGTTAATTTTTTTATGCATTTTTTACTTGACGAATAGTTGGTGCGACTATTCAAACGCCATTTATTTAAAAAGCAAACAGCAACGTTTCGAGTCCGTGTCTCCGTAAAAATTGAATTATCGCTTTGTATTTTTTTGTTATTAAAAAGTTTATGTTCGTCATTAGCATTAGTTTCGTGCAATTAATTTGAAAACTATTATCAATATTATTATTTAAAATATAATCGTGTATTTAAATGTCATTTTACGTAAAAATTTGACGAACGTTTTCAAAAATTGATCTAAAGAAAATTATTTTACAGAAAGTAAAAGATTGTCATATAAAAATAACCCTCGTTTTAAAATCAAGGAATTTACAAACTATTGCACAAAAATGGTTGGGACCACTATATTGAAATGTGCAGACGAGGTAGGTTTTCAATGTGTGTTCTTTTTAATTTCTGAACGAAGTTATAAATCAGTTTAAAAAGACTGGAATAGTGCCGTTTAGTAGGCCAGATTTTTGGTAAATAAATTTCCAAATGATTTTTGTTTACGGTACTTTTCCTATCCTATTTTTACTACTCCATAAATTCCCTATTACAAAAATGTGTTTTCCTTATATTCATATATTTTGCACTATAATGCTTGTGGTTTTATCAAGATTTATTAACTCCAAATGACATTTCAAAATGGCGCCTCTTTGGTGTTATCTTTTTATATTTTTCTTTTAGAATGAATCTGCTGCTTTTAAACAAGCCAAGAAAATTGGTAGTAATACCACCACTGAAGTTACCAAAAGAGCTGCTTTAGGTGATTTACAAAACCGTGGCATTGTTCGTACCATTGTTGCAAAAGAAGCTGCCCAAAAAGAGTAAGTATGACCTTGTATTTTTCTTCTTTTTTTTTTTGTAATGGTTCAACTGCATGATAAAAGTTCTAAGGGTCTGATCATTTTTTGTTTTTATTTCTATGTTTATTCAATTTTGTTTTTGTATATCTGTAAATCTCTTCGTATGTGAGAGAAAGAGACTACATATTTTCGTTGAGTTTAACGGACTTTTGCTATACCCCAGCATTCATTGTAAATGTCTAAAAAATCTCTTCTCATAATATAAAATAATTACTCATAAATGATGTGCTTCAAAAGAATGCAACATCATGCAAAATATCTCGAAGCAACTCATATAAGCAATAATCAACTAATGAAACATCGGTTGCTTTTATCCTAATAAACATGAATTCTATTCTATGCACGCTAATATAAAATTCAGTGTTTTCACCTAAATTGATTAACTTTCATGCACTACCTCTAACGTATACAAAAACTATTTTTTTTTTTTTGTAAAATGTGAGCACTCAATTTCTTTGATTTGAGTGTCAAAAAAGTCAATAGCCACGGCTTTTATCCTGCCGACTTTGATAAAAAAAATAGTGCACATTTTTAACCCGAACATATATGCTAGTATAGTGATCAAATCATTAGTAAAAAATCTAAAGTAATGAAGCATCTACTAATTTGCAACATTAACATCTTTAATATTTAAGCTTAAAAGATAAACGACTACAGAATACTTTACGTGGCACAAAGGCGCGAGTTGATACACAATGGAAAAAGAACACTATATCTACGGCAACAACAAATCCTATAGTATCAATAAAAACAAATGTAACCACAGGAGAAGTTCAAAAAACTTCAGCGGCTGCTGCTAGCCAACGGAAAATACTAACACGTTCGAATTCTGTGCGATTGGGCAGCAGCAGTAACAGTTCTTCGTCAACAGGTCTTAGTTTGCAAAGGCATGCTTCATCACATTTGCTTGTTGGACAGAATAGGGTTAAGACGTTGACCACAAAAGTGATCGAGAATAATAAAGTGCAACAAGTAAAAAGTAAGAAATTCTTAATATTATATATGTTGATAAAGTTATGAATTCGTTTTTTTTTTTCTTTTAAGGCAAAGCTGATGTAGTAGATGAAAACAAAGTAGAGGGAGGAACTACATTACGCCGGGAAGATAGCAATTTATCACGAAAATCTTTGACAAAAATCCAAACTGCCATTACACAAAAGGCTAATGTATCTTCTGTCACCACTGCCAAAATTATTTTACAGAAAAGCAATTCCATTGGCGGCTCTTTGGTTGTAAAGAAAGAAATACCAAAAATTGAGAAAAAAATCGATGATAAACTAAAAATTATCAGTGTTCAATCACACTCATCCAAATTGTTGGATGATGTCAAAAATATTGATGATGGTGATGGGGAAAACTTAATCTTGGTATCGGAATACGTTAACGACATTTATGCTTATCTCTTCAAACTGGAAACCGAACAGCCCGTTGTTAAGAATCATTTGGAAGGTCAGGCAGAAGTTTATGCTAAAATGCGTGCTGTTCTTATCGACTGGATTAATGAAGTACACACACAATTCCATTTAGTAGCGGAAACATTTCAATTAGCGGTGGCCATTATTGATCGTTATTTACAAGCTGTTAAAGATACAAAACGTTCACACTTGCAATTGGTAGGTGTGACAGCTCTCTTCATAGCTGCCAAATACGAGGAACTATTCCCACCAGCCATTGCTGATTTTATCTATATCACTGATGACACGTATACTGGCAAACAGATACGCCAAATGGAATTGCAAATATTCAAGGCTTTAGACTGTAATCTCTCGCGACCATTGCCCATACACTTTTTACGTCGTTTCTCTAAAGCCGCCGATGCAGAGGATAACCATCATGCTATGTCAAAATACTTTTTGGAATTGGCAATGGTCGAATATGATATGTGTCATTACAAACCATCTGAGGTAAATTTTTTTTTTCTAAAATTATATTGTAAAGGAATTTGTAGCTGCATATTTGAACTAAAATAAATCGAAAAATTATAAAATGCAAACTAAAACCGAATAGAGAAAGTTAGTTTTAGCAGACTCTAGGAGCATTCCTGTAACGTTTTAATTTTCTAGACAAACAAAAATTTTATTGAATTTAGAATAGCATTAATTTTGCCATAATTTATTTTGTATAAAGAAAAATGCATAATTTTTATCATAACAAATGTCTTATTCGCCCATATGAATTCTGCGTCAAATTAAAAAGTGTGGAATTGTCATAGCATTGTTGTTATAAATAATAAAGTAGCAATTTCGAATGATTCAATTTCAATCGCAATGCGAAACATTGCCGCATTAGTATTTTGTAAAAATTATTTTTCAATTATAAAAATTTTTTTAATTTCCAGATCGCTGCAGCCTCTTTATTTTTATCTCTGAATCTGTTGAAGGAAAAGAATAAAACTCAAAACGGCTTAAATAATAAATACTGGAATCCCACTTTGGAATGGTATTCGAGGTATTCACCGGAACATTTACGGCCAATTTCGAAAAAAATTGCAACTGTAGCACGTAATGCTCGTAATGCTAAACTAAAGGCTGTATATACAAAATATCAGGCATCAAAATTCCAAAAAATATCAATGCGTTCGGAACTGTACGGTACTTTGATGGATTCCATAATTAATTGCAAGTAATGGATACGAAATAATGGTAAAGAATGAGTATTACATTAGTGTTAGGAAAATATCAACAGCAATAACAACTAAAGCAAGTAAAAAAATGTTTGTTTTTTTAACAAATACATTAACAAAAAAATCATCTACGTAGTCTCTACATAGTTAGCTCAATTTGTTTTTATTTTTTATGTGTTTATAAAATAAAAAAGGAAATTGCTTTGTTCTTTTATAATTTTTCCAAGCTTAACCGTTTATTAATTTTTTTTAATAAAAGCCCACTACAAAATTATATTGACAATTCATTACAAACTTTTGCTAAACTTTAAGTATGTATATTGAAAGATTATCGTATCAATTTGCCATTGCAACAGTGTGGGTGTTTCTTAAGCTGAAATCAGGAAAAATAATAAATAAAAAATAAATATTCTTCTTCAACTAAATATTCATGATGTGTATACAAAATATTTTTATTGAAAGTATAGAAAATCATCCGCTTATCATTTAGTTTATTAAAAAAAAAAAAACTATAGATGTGTTACGATTTTTTTTTTTGTCGAAAGTCCTAGTTGGGAATAGCAGATAAAAATTACAGCAAATTTCGTTTAATTTGTTGGTTGTGGCAACACTAAAACCCGTAAAGGAGCAGCGTATTGCATAGTTTTTCTTTCAATTTTAGAAAAGTTTTTAAATTTTAAAAGTCGCATTTGCTTATAATATATGCGATGCTTAATATAAATCAATTATATTTTTATACTTTTTAACACACAAATTAACTTAACATGTTTGCTTTAATTATTATAAAAAAAGTGTTAAAAAATTAGGACGGATTCTACAAAAAATTTAATTTTTATTCCTTTAGAAAATATTCCTTTTATTTATATTTTTAAGTTTTTTTGTATTATTATTTTTCATATTATGTTTTTTTATTTTTTTTTTACTTACGCTCCAATTTTATTTATACATAATTTTAAACTCTCGTAATTAATATTTTTTAAAAAGTGTAACTATCTATCATATCACTTTACCTTAAGTGTTTATATAAATATCACTTGAAACGAGGTTTTAGAGAGTTTTTCTTTTTCATAAAATTGGCGTCAATGTTAATTTTTGGTGATGTCCCCAAAGTGTTTCATGTTACACGAGATATATTTTATTATAAGTTTTTTTTTTTTAATTTTTAAGATTTTCATTTGTATTTTTGTCCTCAAATATTTTTAAAATTCGTAAAAATATATACTTTTATGCATAAACATTGTAAACCTAAAAAAATAATAGATTATAAACAAAAAACAATAAAACATTTTAAATAGCAAACAAACTATTTGTTTATTGAATTTTAGAGAAATTTCTTCAAAGGAATAACAAAAATATAGGACTTGTGTAGTTTACAATTTAAAACGTGTTTTGTTGCACATGTTTAAGTTAGTTTGGCATATTGTCCATATTATTATTTGGTTTCCTAAATGTTTTCCTATTCAATTTGGTTTCCTAAATGTTTTCCTATTCAATTTTGTAATTTCCAAGCAAAAAAAAACTGACAAAAAAACTGAATTTGCAGGCGTTCAACTAGTAACGAAGTGATTAAATTTAGGTGAAAACACTAATGATTTTAAAACATTACCGTGCCATTGGAGAATTGTATTTACATTTACTGCGCTCCATTATTATAAGTGCATAGAACTCGTATATATTTGATGAAAAGCATCCGATGTTTCATGAGTTGATTTCGTTTGTTCACATGATTTGTTTTAAGATATTTTGGATGATCTTGCACTTCTTTTTAGGCTCATCATTTACGACAAATTATTTCGCATATATGGAGTCATTTAGAATGACTGCTTTACACTATTGATTTAGTAGTCTTGAAAATGTAATTTAATTTTTACTACTTCCATTTTGTTTTTGCTGGGTTAATTTCGGCTGCGCCATAGTATAGCGTGATTTTTAAGTGTAGTTTTTTCAAAATCTAATAAAACACTTAAATTTGCATCATATATTGATAATTTTTACTGGAATCGATAAATTGGTCTATGTCATTTACTTTTTAAAAATAACTTCATGTAAATGTTGCCCGCGGTTCCCGTTCAAATGGTCAATTCGTAAGGTCCAATTTTGCACCACTTTTTCGAGCATTTCGGCCTGTATTCAATGAATAACACGTGTTATGTTATACTCTAAAGCTTTAATTGTGTTTGGCTTGTCCACATAGACCAACGACTTTACATAACCCCATAAGAAATAGTCAAGAGGCGTCAAATTACATGATCTTGGCGGCCATTTCGAGATATAAACTGCTCACCAAACTTATCCTTCAATATGTCCATTCTTTCACGAGCTGTGTGGCATGTGGCACCGTCTTGTTGGAATCACATATCAACCAAGTCCAACTCAGCCAACTGGGGCAAAAAGATGTCGCGTATCATGGCTTGATATAGTTCGCCGTTGACGGTGAACCGATGAGGCCACCAGCCCATAAACCACACCAAAATGTTTTTTCGTTTCGATTCATCGGTAACTTGTACGGCATATGGCTGTTCTTCACCCCTGATGCGCCAGTTTTGCTTGTTTACGTGTCCATTTAGCCAGAAATGAGCCTCATCTGAACACTTTTCACTTTCACAGATGTATTTTGGATGCAATTAATTCATAAAAAATTACCCTTTATGTATATTCGGTTCTTTTTCCATAGCAGAATTTTACATCCTGACGTATTCTCTCACTGCCTAAGCTTTGCTTTAAGTTTTCTAATGCTGTAGCCAAAGAACCCGAAGAACGATAACGGCTTGTAATTGCTCATATCACCCTGTGATTAATATCAATTTTTTTTGCAATGTTATAATATTTTTTACAAAATAAGCATCATTTTTTATGTCCGGAGTCCGTGTTTAGTTCTGTCCGATATTGTATATAAGTATATTTGGGTTTAACCATCTTTTGTTGCTAATATTGTGTGGATATTTTTATCATTAATGCAACATAATAGTTGTTCATTATTATTTATTGATTTTACATTAAGGAAATAGGTGGGCTTGCTCACACACACAAACGAATTCTTTTGCATATTTCAGTAACAGTAGCACAGAATGTTGAAAAATATCATTTTACCATAAAATTAATTTTTTTTGTCCAAGTATGTCATATAAAACAAGTAAGAGCGCTATATTCGGCCGTGCCGAATCTTATATACCCTTCACAACGTGTAGTCATGCAATAACAGTGGTTTGTGTCACCATTCATCCCATATGAAATACGTACATACATATATAAAAACGTCCCATTGTAAAATTATAAATTCACGTATGTATGTTAAAAAACAAAAAAAAAAACAAAATTTAAAAAAAATTTAAAAAAAAATTTAAAAAAAAATTAAAAAAAAAAATGTAAAAAAAAATTATTATGTACATAATATATATAAAACAAAAAAATTTAAAAAAAAATAATATAAATAATATATTAAATAAAAAAAAAAATTTAAAAAAATTAAAAAAAATTAAAAAAAAATTTTTTTTGGCTCAGCTGGGATTCGATGCCACGTTTTCTCTAACCAGTATACACGTTTGTATGTATGTATGTTGTTGTTGTAATGTTGTTTTTGTGAAAAAAAAATCGAGGTGGTCGTGGGTTTTCGCTCATATCTCAGTTGTTTATGTACCGATGTTTCTGATTTTCAATACCGATCTACTCCCGAATATTTCTGATATTTTAATACCTTACCCGGGTCCAACCTATGTCGGGGGGCTTCAACAAGTTGATTTCAACATACACACGGACAGACGGTCAGACTGACAGAGCTTAATCGACTCCCCTATTCATAAGCTTTCAGAAAATATATACTTTATGGGGTCAGAAATGAAAATTGTAGAAATTTCACACGGAATGACAAACCTATATATACCCTTTTTCACTGTGTGAAGGGTATACAAATGTGTAAACAGCAAAATGGTATGTAAAATTTTAGGCTCATACAATAAAAAAAAATAATATTTATAAGTGCATACATACTGCCATACAAACGCAACATAAAAGAAACAAATGAGCAAAAATGCCAAAGAAAATATTTCCAGTAGTATAGAAGAATTTGCTACTCCAACAACAAATATTTACATAGGTACATATCGATAGTCACATGTAGAAAGACCTTACTCGTTTTTTTACGACATTGCTTATCACAAGCAGTTTTACAAAGAAATTTCATATTATGATTTTTTTTTGTCACATGAAAAGTTACTAAACCAAGTATCGTAATGTATAATGTTTACAATAACATTCGGTCTTTCTAATTGAAACTGGAAAGGGGGAGAAGGGTGACTGATACCCTCATATATTATACATACAATGCAAAAATTTGTTGTGGCCAGCAGAGGGGTTCATATTCTAGTAGTAGTATGTATATAAAATAACCTCTTAAGACCTGAATAAGAACAAATTAATTTTTTTCGGTTTTTATATATTTGTTTTACTTTTTAGGATAAAAATAAAACAATTATTTGTTATTTTATTATTTTTTTTTATTAGTAGTAATGGAAAAAAGTGGTGCACATATGTGCACCTCAGCTCTTAACATATATTTAACAACTGTCAAAATGCTTAACGGTATGGTAATTTTCAAAACAGTTATTTTTTAAAATACATAGATATACAAAAACTTATAAAGCAAGTGAATCCAACCAACAAGTTCAGTTCAAAAATAAATGTTTTTTACTCATGATCATGGCCTACTAGAAATTTTTTTAAACGTTAAATCAAAATTTAAAAATGAGTGCAACTTGGTTTTGATGCCTGCTATTCATTTTTAGTAAAGCCTATAATCATATAAAATGAAACAAAAGTAAAAAAGCCACATCAAGATGGCATTGCTTGAAAAATTGAGTCATAACTAAAGGTACACATATGTGTACCTGCGGTCTTAAGAGGATAAAGGTTCTTTAACGATAAAAATTATTTAGTATAGAGAAATGAAAAGTATCTCTATACTACTCTACTCTAGTAGAATTTTGCCCCACTAAATAGCGGTTTTACTTAATTCATTATTTTATATTTCTGGTATTTTATGTATGTATGTATATACTTTTGTTGTACGTTTGTATATGCAAACTATGTAAAACCGTTTGTTTATTTAAGATTCTGGCTGGTGGTATGTATGTTAAACACATTTATTTTAACAACATAAAAATTGTTGTTGCTGCTGATGTCGTATTTATTAATGTGTCAGTGCTAGCCAATTTAAGCCATAAAAAAGAGCAATAAACATAGCAAGCACAAAACAACAACATGTTGAGGAAAACAAATGACGCTCATAAAACCGTCAAACTCGATTTTCGAATAGGCGCACAGCAAAATACAACAAGTAAATTAAAGTAGAACGAACAAAGTTTACTACGTACTCTTCTTATTCCTCGCGCTTATTTATCAATTGAATACAAAACGTAATGTTTTAAAGTGAAAACAGATGCAAAAACAAAATGCAAAACAAAAAGAAAAATACAATACCAATACCCAACAAACCAAAGCGAAAATTAACTGAACTATAGTACCTAAGTAGAATAAGCTTGTTATAAATAGTAAAACGTTGAAGATGCTTTGAGCAGAACTTTTCACTTACTAATACTAAAATCTTATATGTTGAATTTTTATTGCTTACTTAATTTAATCAAATTTTATCGAAAATATCGTGCATTTTACAAAACAAAACAAAAATTGCATTCCAATATACTGGTGTCGGTAAAAACAGTGCATTCTTTCATTATCACATAGTAAATAGAGAAAAATTTAATATCTTCATAAATTAAAAAAAAAATTAGATTTACTTGCAAACCAGCATTAGATTCGAATAAAAAACATTGTACTAAATTTAAAAAAAAACAAATCGAATAAAAAATATTAAAAATATTTTTAGTTTTCTATCCCCTACACTATACTCGATGTAAAAATCTGCGGCTCAATTCTCGTTCTCTGAAACAGTGAAATGATATAAAAACTCAAACGATTATATTTCCATTTAGCAAATTGTGAAACCCCATTCCTACTAGATATTTATTGGATAGGGGAACTATTACCCCAATAGAAGACGAAGTTAAATGTTCTTGATAAAAAACTCTTATTCAAAAAGCATGTTAATTACATTTGTGAGAAGACAATTAAGTGTACCCGTGTTCTATACCCCTTTATTAGCCGAAGATCTAAACTTAATATAAAGAACAAGGTATTGATTTACAAAATGATTATTCGTCTGATTATGATCTATGGTTGTCAAGTCTGGTCACAAAAGAACGCTAAAACTCATACAAAAATTGCATATCATTTAAAATAAAAATAAGTTGTCCTATTTTATAAGCTTCAGATACGTTTTTTATATCAAATACTATTTTATTTTAATGCAATATTTTGCTACCACTTCTTCATAAAAAAATTTAAAAATTTGAATTTATAAAAAATTTGTTCCTGAAGAAGTTATCTAATAAATAAAACAAATAATTTTTTATATAAAAAACTAATCTCAAGCTTAAATAATAGGACAACTTTCCAATCAGCGACCGCTTGCTTTTTTTGTTAAAGCAAAATCTACTTCTCTTTCTATTATAAGGATTCAGAATATACATATATGTATGTATGAATATGTATGTTTTATGGGGTCGCAAACGGAATGAGAAACTTACACTTTTTTGTGAAGTGCATAAAAACAGAAGTACATGTGGTTTTTTGCTTATATCTCAGAAATTTATTTTTTGTTACTTTTGAACACTAACTGACAATTACATGGTGCAACTGCAATGAAAACTTATTTAGAAAATCGATAATCTGAACTTTTAATTTACAATTTTTTACCAGAAAATTTTTCGCCGGTATCTTTGCCGGTAGTTGACCTATTAACCAAGATTTTCTGTAAATGTTGTCAAAGGTACATCTTTTATACAAACGTAACAAGCGTTTCAAGAAATTCCATAAAAACTGCTTTGTTTGGGTAAAAACTCGTAATGTACCCACATAACTGATTTTCAATAGCAAAATTCCCAAAATAATACGTTAAGTATACGTGATGACTTTAAAAAGTTAACTTCAAGATACAACAGACTAAGCTAAATCAATTCCTCTGTCCATAAGGTTTTAGAATATATGTATATCGTTGGTCACAGGTAGAAAGGTCCTAACTCAGATAATTGCAACTTTACAGGAGAAGGTAAAATCGTCACAGAAACTGTATTATCATAATAATATTATTATTTTTTAATTCTCTTGTAAAACTGTTATTTTTAATACTTTTGCATTAAATCTTTGTGTCGAGGTGTATTTGCGTGAAATGTATTGCAAGCACTGAAAAAATCACTCGTAAAAAATACGAGTTAGGGTCTTTCTACTTGTAACCATCGATACACTTTGAAATGTTGCAAATGTAATTGTAGAAATTACAACCGGAATGGTAAACTTTATATACCCTTTTGCACTCTCGTGTGAAGGATATAAAAATTTCGAAGAAATTATGTATATATTTTACAAAATAAAAATTTAAAAATAATACACAATCTACCTATTATTTATTTCAATATTCATTGACAAAAGTTTATTGAACACAATTTGGTTTTAATGTTTTTGTCAAATTTAAAATTACGATTAAGAACAAGGTTAAGTCATTGGAAAACTGGAAAACTCCTTTGGATTTACGAATACATCTCCTTAACTAAAGCTATTGTTCATATTAGGCACATATTTGCGCAACCACTATTTTTGATAAATATTTATTTAATTAATTTTTTGTTATTTTTCTTACACAGAATATGGACAAAACTTTCTGCAATGAACTGATATTGCAATTACCTTGAAACATATCGTCGGTTGTAAATTATTGTTTTCTATATGAGATTAAACTTTATATATGTATAAGTATATAGAACACAATAATTTAGGAACGACGATACATAGATAATTTGTAATAAAATAAATCTTTATTTATTAGAATAGAATATTTGCTTAATGTGAACCAACAATCGGTATTTGTGAATAACGTTTGGTAGCTTATTATTATTAGAGGGTCCAAGGGATCTATTTTAGAACCAGTTTTAATTTCAAATCAATGACGTGAAACTTGCTGTAAGTAGCACAGTTTAAAATTATTTTTTTATCTAACGATTTGAAAAAAAAAACTTTAGGATAATGCTCAAAGACTCTGTTTAAATACGTGAAAATCTTTATTGCGGAATTAAATTATTCGGAATATATGTAAATTGTACTGTTGTTTATAGAAACAATGTAAGAAAATCTAAGTTCCTCACAACAATATCATTTTCATTTATATTTGACATACATTTATTTTGTTTAAAGTATATATTTTCTGGATGCTTATAAATAGATTCGATTAGGCAATTTCCTTCTGAGCGCGTGTTAGTTAAAATTAATCTAGATGTTGATATGTAAGTGGTATCAATCTTTTAAAAATATTCGGAAATAAATTGCTATTGAAATCCAGCAAAATTCTCCCATATCTTTCTAAAATATGAGCATGTGAACACAACTATTTATTTTTATGACAAAAATTAAATTTGTTTGCGCAAGAATAATTTATAGATACGTTTGTATTATTAATATGACATCCATCTATGGCTATTCGTAAAGAATTTTTAACAAATCGGCAAAGTTATAGGGAAAAAGTATTTCGAAAAATGTAAATTTTTTTAAATCAAGTTTTCAAGCTCCTAAAAAATTTTTAGACACGCTAGTGACGCCAAATTGCAAGCCCTTACCTCGAAAATTATTCCTAACAAAAACTAATAAATTTTTCATACAAACATGTAAATAAAACAAATGTAGTTCATTTTTTTTATTAACTTTAGTGATTATTTTTATTATTATGTTTTATTTAAACATCCACAGACTCCATTATAATTGTATTTTTTGAGTAAATAAAAAAGCAACATTTTATTTTAAGGAATTCGTATTAAATTTTCATAATACGCGAACAACACTCAGAGCACTCTTTCTGTGAGCTCTCAAACGTTTAGGAAATAAAATTTAAATTTATGTTGTTCATTTTTAAAAGATCGTTGAAATAACACATAAATCTATTATGGTTTTTTAGGTTTTTCATTTTAGAGACAATCACCACTATATGTTCTTTATTTGTTAAATAAAAAGAGGAAAACTTTTAATTTTTATAGATTTGTTTTGAAAATTTCGATTTTTGTTATATTTTTAATATTTGATATTTTATTATTGCTGTTATATTATATCTTTTTTAACTTAAATCTTGTTTGCAAATGACTTTGTTTGGGTTTTAACTCTAAATGGCTTTATTTTTATTTAATCCTGCATTTATCTCGTATAACGAAATTTTATAATTAAATTATAAATAATAACGTGAACATGATCATCGAGTTGCTGATTGCATTTGTCTACTTTGTTCTTTACGTGTTAAGTAGTTTATTTATTTACAGTACATCTGCTGTAAACTAATTGATGATGGTACATTGTTGTTGAAAGTTGGTTTAAGCTTGGAAGGTGGACAAGAATTTGGTGACAACGTCCTTCAATTTAGCGTCGGCCGCTTCTGAGATTTTACCTTCTTGAGCAATTTGGTTCAAGAGGGCTTGTTCGGAGGTCTTGATGTGTTGCAAGAATTCCTTTTCGAATTTGGTAATCTTTGAGGGATCCATCTTATCCAAGTGACCACGGACACCGCAGTAGATGACAGCAACCTTAGATACAAAAAATAACAATTAATATTCAAGTAATTTACCAGCCGATATTACAGAGTCGAAAAAACTACTTACTTGATCTTCAATGGACATGGGAACATATTGACCTTGTTTCAACAATTCAGTCAAACGAACACCACGGTTCAACAATTGTTGGGTGGCAGCATCCAAATCCGAACCGAATTGAGCGAAGGCAGCGACTTCACGATATTGAGCCAATTCCAATTTCATGGAACCAGCGACCTGTTTCATAGCCTTAGTCTGGGCAGCAGAACCGACACGGGATACAGACAAACCGACGTTAATGGCTGGACGGATACCCTTGTAGAACAATTCAGTTTCCAAGAAGATTTGTCCGTCTGTGATGGAAATTACATTGGTTGGAATGTAAGCGGATACATCACCGGCTTGAGTTTCAATGACGGGCAAGGCAGTTAGGGAGCCACCACCCATGGCGGGTGACATTTTGGCAGCACGTTCCAACAAACGGGAATGCAAATAGAATACATCACCAGGATAGGCTTCACGACCTGGAGGACGACGCAACAACAAAGACATTTGACGGTAGGCGACAGCCTGTTTGGACAAATCGTCATAGATGATTAAAGCGTGTTTGCCCTTATCGCGGAAGTATTCACCCATAGCGCAACCTGAGTAGGGAGCCAAATATTGCAAGGGAGCGGCATCGGAGGCTGTAGCAGATACAATAACGGAGTAGTCCATAGCACCGGCATCAGTCAAACGCTTGACAATTTGAGCAACAGTAGAACGTTTCTGACCAATGGCAACGTAGATACAGTACAATTTTTTAGATTCATCTTGACCGTCATTAAAACGCTTTTGGTTTATAATAGTATCGATAGCCAAGGCGGTTTTACTAAAAAATATTATAGAATAACATAAACATAAATTATATAAATTAGTCCTTTTTAAGTATTTTTCAAAAATATTTTGTTAGCATTTCCTTACCCAGTTTGACGATCACCAATGATCAATTCACGTTGACCACGACCAATGGGTACCAAAGAATCGACAGCCTTAATACCAGTTTGCATAGGTTCGCGTACAGATACACGTGGAATGATACCGGGAGCCTTGATACCGACACGGAACCGATCCTTGGTGTTGATAGCTCCCTTACCGTCAATAGCATTACCCAAAGCATCAACGACACGACCCAACAATTCATCACCAACGGGAACATCGACAATAGCTCCGGTACGCTTAACAATATCGCCTTGCTTAATGAGCTTATCGTTACCGAATACGACAACACCAACGTTATCAGGTTCCAAATTCAAGGCCATACCCTTTAAACCTGAAGAGAATTCTACCATCTCATCGGCTTGGATGTTGTTCAAACCATAAACACGAGCAATACCATCACCAATACTCAACACACGGCCAGTCTCTTCCAAATCAGCCTTGGGAGCAACACCCATAATACGTTCTTCCAAAATAGAAGAGATTTCAGCGCTACGTTGTGTGCTAGAGACATGGAGTTTACGGGCAGCTAAAGTGGCAGCTGGGTATGCAGTTTTACAAGCGATCTTTTTTGTAAAAAAGATAGACAATATTATTGATAAAATATGGATTATTATAAAAAAAAATTATTTTTCGCTAAAAATTAATTTGGTCACATAGATATTCAGGTGGATTTAAAGTATTTAGTTTTAATCTCTAGTTTTATATTGAGCCATTAAAGCGTATCATGTTTTGTATTTTTTTTGGTCTTTATAACTGGAAATCATAGCAGCACATAAACCTTATTGTAGACCCGAATTCGAAATGTGGTTTTAATATAGTATTATATATAAGATGTCCTTACGTATATTTTTTCTTTTATTCTTGAAAATTTTTTTTTTTTAATAATTTTCTTATAAAAATGTATATTTAATATGATTTTAAATTTATAAAGACAAGATATTTTATATTTTCCACTTTTTCTATAACGTCGATATTAATTTTGAATATTGTTTTACTGTTCATATTTATTTCAATAAGTTTTGTCTTGTTCTCAACTAACTTTAATTTATATTTCGTGTATAATAAAGTTTATGTTTATATTTTAAATAGCAAAGTTCCTTAAATAAACATTAAGGCACACCGAAATCATTATTAATTTCATTTGCTGGCATTTACTTAAATTATTTGTTTTCTATTTTCCAAAAAGTATTCAAAACATTCAAGTTCTTTCTGTTGTATGCTTTAACAATTATATACTTTTAACAATTGTTTTAAACGCTCGCTCCTGTCAAAGGTTAGTCCTTATTATTTTTAACTCGGTATTTTTATGAATTTGAGTTTTTAATACCAATAAATACATTTCACAAAAATACACCTCGATACTAAAGTTTAATCCAAAAAAATAAAAAAAGGTTTTCAAAAAATTTTGTTATGATAATACAGCTACCAAATGATGCTAAAAACAACACAATTTATTTTAAAAAATGTGTAATACATACTAAAAAAAAAATACCAGATATTTTAAAGAAATTGTATATTATTAGTATAAATATAATAACAAAAATATATTAGTTGTGTACATTTTAAGGTGTTAGTAGAAATTGCGTATATTACGTTCCATAGAATTATAGCAATTCAGACACAATTGATAAGATCTTTAAAGGAATCAAACCAATGAATAATTGATTGCTATAAGTTGATATTGGCAAGATAACAAAAAATTTTATCAAATGTTTGCCCATCAAATTTGATACAGTGCACTTGCCTTGGTGTTTCAGCAAAACAAGACATGTACTAAACAAACTACATATGTATATGTTTAGGTACATACATACATATGTACATGGAAAGGATAATATAGGATAAGAGGTAGTGTCAAATGATACACTAGTACAAAGTACGAGTACTTACATACAAAACATATGTATTTATAATTGCTAAATTGACAAGAACTGTTGAAATGTACTAATTAACACTTTAAGTATTATAAGATTAACAACTGGATTTTTTAGCTAAATATTCCCCATAAAATAGATATTTATGTTTTAAAATTTAAAAACTTTTGTTTTTTGGATGCTTTTTTTAAGTTGGCTTGCTGGAATTTGGAATTAATAAATAAATAAAATATATCGATTGCCAATATAAGAAAATATACTAGGAATTATACTATCCTAAGTATTGATTTATTAATTTATAATACTTAATATTATAAAAAAAAAATTATTTGTTGTGTACATTTTAAGGTTTTAGTAAGAATTGCATAGTAGCAATTAAGACAAAAATGTTAAGATCTCCGAAGGAAACAAACCAATGAATAATTAATTGCCAAAAGTTAATTTTGAGATCGCAAAAATTTTATAAAAAAGTTTGCCAATCAAATTTGACGTGTACTAAGCAAACAATTGGTATCATGAATAAAAAAAAGCATTGTAAAAATTTCAGTATTTTAAACCACACCATCACAGGATTTGAATACCTTACTTATGAAATATTAGGCAATTTGTACAAAAAAATTTTAATTTTTTTTCATTTCATTTGCACGAAATCCATAGTAAGAAAATAAAATCCAAGTGAAATTGTAAATTATTTAAAAAAAAAAAAAATTACGACAGTTAGCTCATCTTGTAAATTAACGAATTGATTCAAGTTTTCGCAAGTCAGGCGCGAATTTGGTTTAGATTTAATTTAAAAATAACTTGAAATCCTTAGGATACCTTCACATCATTTAAAATAACATAACAGATATTATAGTATACATATGAATGTAAATTCAGATTATATACGGACGAGTATATACGGACGAAGTTTTTCAATTAAGCAATAAAAAGTAATTTGCAAAAGAAATTATTGACAGACATGAACCATCTATAAACCATAAAGATTGAATAATTTTTATGTTTTTTCATCTTATTAGATAACTATTATTCTGTTGCCTGTCTCGGCATGATGTGGCCGACTTCTTTCGGACCCAAGGAACAAAGCCTTCTTATGATTGTGATACTTGCTAAACAAAAAACTTTGTTTTTAAATACCTACATAAGAAAATCTTTGCAAAAGCAATGTACCCTACGAATTTTGGATAAAACTTATATTTAATTAATATTTGGCATTTTATAAATTCATTATAAACATGGTGTAAATAGTTTAAATGTAAAAAAAGTTGTTTTAAACTTCAAGATATTTTTTCTTGTTCAAAAAATTAATTAATTTAAATCTTATTTAATGAATTTTTTGCTTATGTAAGAAATATGCATTGACTGGAAAACCCACCTAAGCAGACCAATAAAACATATGGCAGCATATGCAAATTTTAACATAAAATTTATAGTGTCATCTCTTTCTAACATATGTGTAACTATTTAATTGAATAAAAAATTCCAAATAAGAAATCAATCATAAACCGCATTTAAAAAATTTACAATTAATTTTTTTTACAAATTTTGATTAAATATTTATATATTTTTTTAAGATTACTCCAACATAACCTCAAAATAATCAATACAAAAAAAGTGCAATGTAGACGATGTCAGTTGACAGCCGAAAACTTCTTTTTATAAGACCGGGAGCAATACGAAAAATGCCGCTGAGCTGAACAGTAAATCTTTATATTATGTAACAAAGTTTTAAATTTGTTTTTCGATCCTTATTATTTAAGTCTTTTATTAAATTTTTTGTGAAAATTATGTAATTCCTCTTGTTTTCTGATTTTACACATAAAGCACCTTTTTCACTTCGACCCCGACATAAATCTAAACATATTCGGTATAACACCTAACCAATCGTTGCGTAACAATTTTCTTTAAAAAACGGGACAAGAACAATATTATTAAAATTGTATAAACTTAAACAAAACTTTATTCATATTTGACACTTTGCATTGTCCTGTTTTCTTTAACAAATAAGGCAGTTCTGTCGACTTATGCACTTTACACATTTCTTTTTTAAAATTGTTTTTCGGCTTGGTAAAAAATTATTAATTTAATACCTGTTGGGCAGCTTTTGGCAAATTGCGGGCCACAGATGAGGCCAAACGAGCAGAAATCATGGACATTTTTTCTTAATTTTATTTATTTGTTGCAGGCAGCAAATATTTTACTTTTTTCCTTTTAATATAACCCAACTCCTCTCCAGACGTAGTACTTTAAAAGATGGTTGACGAAAATCGTTCACGTTTGCTCAACTCGACAAGAATGGTGTCTTTTCGTTAAATACGCCGTTCAACGTTAATTCCTATTCAGCAGTTTCGTTAATTTATAAAATGAATAAGGAGCTGCCAGACTTATTAATGAAGAGCATTATTATATATATTAAAAAATTAGATATTATAGATAATATCAATTTAAAATATTTTAAGTTATAATATCAATTAAATGCAGTACTTTGGCCCCTGTTTACATATTGTGAGCGAATTTTTAAAATAATAGAGCATTCAGACTTTTATATATAAATAATTGCTTTATTGATTTAAATATTATTTATTTTAATTACCTAAGTTTTTTATTTATTAAAACTTATTAATTTTGGTGATATTATATACAAATTTATGAGAATTTACAAATAGTAGAAAAACCGGTATTCAGACTTTTATATATAAATAATTGCTTTACTGATTTAAATATTATTTATTTTATTTACTTAAGTTTTTTATTTATTAATACTTATTAATTTTGGTTATATTATATACAAATTTATGAGAATTTACAAATAATAGAACAACCGGTAACATCTGATTAATAAAATAAAGAAACTACTAATATCACAGTTTTAAGGAAAAGTTGTTCGTAAAAGCCTCGTTTCAACTTAGATTTTTTCTAATTTTATTATTTATCAAAATAGAAAACAAAACGAAAGAGGTTTATTATTAAAGTTTGTGAAAATTTTGATTGAAAAAATAAACGTTGAGTTCGGACCAAAATATAAAATTATTTAATTTGGTGGCAATCGGAATGGATAATGTGATTTAAATTCAAGGTTTTCCTTTTGCGTTTTTAATATTTTATTAAAATACTAAAAGTTCTTTTAAAAGGTAAATATGCGGAGGTATTTGTTTGGCAAATTATTGGAAAATTATTATAACAGTTGTATTTCATAATAAATCAGATAATAGCTTTCGAAAAAGCATTTCAGAAGAAAACACAACACATAAACACAGTAACAATATATCTTTTACATAAAAGGACTTGAACAAAATTTTACACATTAGTCAAATAAAAAGCATTGACTTATTCATTATCTTTTTTGAAGTTTCTTTCGCGTTTACACACCACAATCTTTTTGTTTTTCTTATTCTGTGAATGTACATGCATATACACATATTGTTCGTTGTATTAATGTATGTACAGATATGTATTATGGTTTAGGATTTTATATTTCTTTGTTATTAATATTATTTTATATTAATAAAAATTAATATATTATAAAATTAAATTATCTAAAGTCGGTTTTGACATAAAAAAATCATACATGATACGAAATTAACGAGGCACAACGAAATTATAGAAAACAGATTGTCAAAATAAGGCAAGTTTGAAAATACTTATAAATGAGCCAACCAAGTACTAGCCAGGGTACAGATAACGGTACCAGCACAGCTTATTGTATTTATGGGTCCAAATGTTTGTCAAACTCCATATATAAAAAAGGGATTTCAGTCCAAAGTGTTGTCAAACTCCATGTATAAAAATGAAAGATAATAAATACTCTCTTTTTGCGCTATCACCTTATGTGATTACAACATGATACTAGCAGATTTCTAGTTGTTTTTTTCTTTCTTTTTCTATCGAACGAAAAATTTAAAAATAAAAAAGGTTTTAGTGTATACATTGACTTTGTCCCTGTGAAATAAAATTTATTGCTTGTAGTAGACCACGAAAATACAACAGTAATTATATTCAGCTTACAGTTTAAAAATTAGTGGTTTTCATTCGTTAAATTAAAACAGAGTCGTTTTTAAAACTACAACATATGATTGTTACAGTGATGGAAACTTTTTTTTAACAAATCCCGCTAAATGAGATCTCTAAATCGCTTTAAAAAAGGTAGATTTTTTACCAAGTTAAAATCGATAAATCGCTAACTTTCCGCATAAATTCCAAATTTTATTTGTTGTATAATCCTCTTTTACACTTAAGAAATTGAAAGACAAATAGTTGAATTTGATAACAAGGAGTGTTTGAAACACCGGGTTCTAAGTATTTTTTCCTACCTTTTGCAATTTGTTTCAGGCTTCATATTTTTGTTTTAAATTTTCTAAAGAGGAATCAGAACATATACCTTGAAAGTTTTTTAGGCGTAAGCTTAATCATTAAAAAAAATGAATATGGTTTTTCAGCATGATCGCCTGCCTCATTTTTTTTGTGATTTAACAGTGAATAAAAAAATGTTTACGTTTAAATAACACTCGACGAACAAACTTAAAGAATTCTGTATTTTTAAAAAAATAATTAATTCTATTTAATTTTTTTTATATATATTTTAACAATTAATTATGAAAAATAACGAAAAGAGATAGAACTGGTTTGACTGTGAGAAATATGTAAATTATGTAAATGTAATATTATGAAAATAACTTTGTACTTAAACTTTCGGATTCAATGTTTATGTCCATCGTAGGATTATAGGATCCTTGACTACTACTTACCAATTCAACTGCATAAATCTATAAAATTTTAGAATTATAGAATTTAACTTTCAATGCTTACCACCTTTCAATAAAATTTGTTGTTTCATGTTATCTCCGAACTTTACAAGTATCCTGAATCCTTACAATTGAGAAATTTATGTCCTACGATACATTAAACTTCATTATCGAATCAAATTTTTCATTATGATTTTATATGTATAAAGTTGTATTTGCACTAACAAAGAGCAGCGCTTTAGTAGCACAAAGGGTTTGGCCAACCCACAAAATTGCTAGAATTCTCCCTAATAGCTAAAAGGTATTTCTGCCCGCTAACGCTGGTTTTGAAATCTCTAAATTTGATGGGAAAATAGCTAAATTTAAATCACTGGAATATATTATATTAGGTTTATTCGTTACTTTCTTACTAAATAATTAAATACCCTTATCAAAAGACAGTCATCATTGGAAATTATTTCGACTACTCTTCAGCAAAACTTTTCCTGAGGTCACCTTTTATTACAGTGGAAAATTAAAAAACAACACATTACGAAATTTTAATAACTATTCTAAGCCTTTTATTATAAACAAAAACAGGAGAGTATTCGTTAAAGTTATTAAAATTCAACTGGGTAACCCATTGCAATTATAATATACAATTTTAAACCACCCCTAGATATCATTTCAAAACATGTCCTCTTCACTTCATACGAATGATCAACATACATATAAGCAGTTTTTGCAATTATTTAGTGTATTAACAATAACTTTATTTATAAAATAAAATTTTAATTCGTACGAATAACAACAACGAAAATTAAAAGAAATTAAAAATTCATAGGAAAAAAGTCAACATACAGCCATTAAACTATTTACGTTTTCCAATTTCTTGTACATATAAAAAATAAACAAAGAAATTTCAATATTTCGTAGCCCTATCACCTGAAGTCGCCGGGGCATTGAACTTATGAGGTTTTTAGGGTTTCTCGGCTTCTAATGTTGTATTTGTGAACCAGTTTTTTCAAAACATCCTAGATGTATTCGATTGGGTTGTGGTCCGGTGACTGTGGTGTGGAATTCAGCTGTTTTGGCGCATGGTATATACATAAGTGCGGTGTGCTTGGGGTCATTGTTCAACTAGAAAATCTACTTATTTCCCAGACCTAAGATTTAATAGAACGACTTCAAACTTTGTTCTAATATCTTTTTATATTAATGGCTGTCTATATATCTTTCGAAAAAAATCAAACTACCTATCTCAGATGATGCTATAGCTCTCCAAGCTATAACACTGCCTCTACCGTGTTTAACAGTAGATATGACATTCTTTGGGTCGAACCTTAGACCTGCCATTACTTTCTTAGTAAAAAGAACTGTTTTTATTTGAAATTAGTGGCTCTTTTGTGCAGTCCTGCTGTTGAACCATTAATATGTAAAACATTTATTTCTGTTTTGAATGTTGCTGTAACATTAGAACATCCTGCAAGATGTTCCGCTAACTTTGGAGCACTTATTTTGGTCCACTTCCTTTTTAATATTTCTTACAAACCTTCTTGAAAGCTTTTTTTGTGGCTGGATTTCAGCACTGTTGGTGTTTTTATAGTTTGTTATAGTTGTTTGGACGAGTTAATTTTAATGTTTTAGTAATTTTTCAATAGGATTCTTTTGTTTAAAATGCACATTTTAGTGATTGTTTTAAAATTTTGAACAATTTTTCCTTTAAACTTCCCTTTATCAAAAAAAAACTGCTTCACAAATTTTTATATACAAAAAAGTTATTATTTTGAGTTTAGCCTTTATTAATTTATTTAATAGGTTATTTTCTGTACAAATCTTAAAGTTTCAAAAAATGTTTTTTTTTGTACATAATTAATAAAAAATTAAAGAAAAACATGTTAAGTATAATTTTAAATAGAATTTATAGTATTTTTTTAATTTTTTTCTCTTGTTTCGGCTAAAATTATTAATTAAAGACATTAAAAATTTATAACTTTTTTAAAGTTTCTTTATACCCTTCACCTGTGGTGCACAAGGGTATATATAGCTTTGTCATTCCGTTTGTAATTTCTACAATTTTCATTTCCGACCCCATAAAGTATATATTTTCTGAAAGCTTATGAATAGAGAAGCCGATTAAGCCCTGACCGTCTGTCCGTGTGTTGATTGAAATCAACTTTTAGAAGCAACTATATGCTCCTCAGATCTGTGTATGGTATCAATCTCTTGGAAATATCTAGGAATGAATAGCTATTGAAATTCAGCACAATCGCCCTATAACTTTCTAAGATATGAGCAAAAGACCACGACCACCTCGTTTTTTTCACAATTACATCGAGTTCCAGCTGAGCCAAAAAAATTTTGTTTTTATTTTATATATTATTTATATTTTTTTATATATATATATTTTTAATTTTTTTAAAAAATTTTGTAAAAAATTTTTGTTTGTTTGTTTGTTTTTGTTTTTAATATATTTTTTTTAGAAACATACATACGTAAACTCAATTTATAATTTTACAATGGTATGTTTTTTAAATGTATGTTTTTTACATGTATGTATGTACGTATTTTATATGAGATGAATGGTGATACAAACAATTGTTATTGCATGGCTACACGTTGTGAAGGGTATATAAGATTCGGCACGGCCGAATATAGCACTTTTACTGGTTTTAGGTTACATTTGTTCGCTGTATTATTAATTAATTTGACCCACAGTGAATTAAAACAAAAACTTAAAAAAACCAACAAATATTAGGCCGTTATAATCTTCATCCTAAAATTATGCTAAATTTTTCGCATAAGTTTCTTATACGTGAAAGTTGTGTCATTACTTTGTTTTTTACTTACTATTTAATTTAACTAAAAATAAAAATTCTTTTTATTGCTAAGCAACGCCAGATGTCAGTTGTAAACGATTGAGTGACATTTTCCAAACATCCTTTTATTACCGCTACTACTACAATTTCAACTGTGACGCTTTTAACCAAACAAAATACAATACGAAATATAAAAGAAAAGAAGCACAATAAAACTAAAAAAAGAATAGAAAAAACATGTATTGGAATTTTAAATAACAGGAAATTTAAAAGACCATACATAAATGAGTAGTCATGAGATTGTATTTATGTATGAATCTTGTATAACATAAATATATGTATATACTCTCACTCACTCTCTCAGTCATATATGTATGTATGTACCTGTAAGAATGCTCTCTTAAAAAAAGAAATATCTCAATGACTGTTGAATATATGTAGTCCTGCCGACAAATAAAATTGAATTTTGGGTATTAGTGGCTAAATCGTTTCTATTTTCTATCTACTAAGTGTTTTTTGTTTTCTATTTTATACTAGCTTGTGCCCGCGACTCCGTCTGCGTAGTTTTGGGATAAAAGGTAGACTTAGTATTAACCTAGGTTGTTATCTATATGTTTGTCAACTTTAATTTAATTCCACTCAGCTATTTTTGCTTGATTTAGTTCTAGATTTGCTTAGAAAATATAAATAATACCACATTAATTTAGTTCCGTTCAGCCGTTTTTGCGTGATTGAATAACAAATATCCAAACATCCATTCATCCAAACGTTTAAACGATCAGCTATTTCTTTATAATCTTCAAATATGTATTCTCCGTTTTGTGCCGTAATTTCCATTTGTTAAAATTCATATAAAAATGTTGTTACTATGCAAGGCGAATTCATATAGGCGAAATTATCAGCCCAGCTGATGGTGAAACTTTTTGTCAAAATTGGTTGAATTTGCCTTGATTTTATTTAAAAATGCAGGAAAGGAAAATGTGATTTTGGCTTTGGTATCAAACAATTGACTTAAATGTATCTTTGTGATAAGAAATTTACTAAATGTATGTATATTTGTTGCTTTTGCATAATTTATAATGTGTTTTACAAATATATATTCCTTTTTTAATTAAATTTTATTAAATTAAACCTAACATAACAACTTTTCCATCCCTGATATACGAATTGGCTTTGACAGAAAACACCCCTTCAAAAGTTGCTTTGTTGTATTAATTCGCCGTTGCATATGCCTGTATGAATATGCCTTGTTACTATGGTTTGTCAAAATATTTTTTTTAATTGCATTGATTTTGCCTTTAGTTTTTTACAAATTCGCCTTGCAGTCGCCTATATATTGATTCGCCTTGAGTGTCTTCTAAATTTTGCCCTTATATTATTTTCTTTAAAATATATAAAAAGGAAAATTACAACAAAAAATTATTGGTTCTGCCACCAATATAAAAAAATCTAAGGCATATCCATAAGGTATATGCATCGCGGCAACAAATACAGCAATTAAAAAATACAAACATTTTGTGTTTGTATATATGTCGGCAAATGTCATAAATTTTTTTTATTTGCTTCTTTTAATTGAATAATTTTTAAGAAACTTCAATGTAAGTCTGATAAATTAAAAAACGCAATCAGCTGATTGGATACGAACGAGTACCTTATAAATCTACCTTGTTGTGTATTAGATTCATACAGGAATGGGACGAATTAAAAAATAATTTTTGTAGTATGTTTTTTGCTTCTAAATTAATAAATACATAAAAACTGTTTTTATTTTAATATTTGTTAATTTTTTATCTCTGCTAAATTTTTTTACTAAAAATTTTTATAAGAAATTCCGCAGAAGTTGGTGAACTTTGCATTTCCTTATTTTTATTTACTTGACGTGTAATATTTAATTTTTTAATTTAGCAATACAAGCATATACCGATACAAAAGAAATTGTGTTCACTAGTAACTAAACTAAAACTGTATTTCAATAGACGAAAAAGAATTTTGAATTGAACAATTAATTTTTATATCATAAAATAATACTTCAGATCAATACATATATATGCTGTTAAATACTGGGGACTGTAAGTTAATTTTTAAATCACACTTGATATACATATGTTTTCTTGAACTAAGTTTAGCTTATTTTGTATTATTATGGAAATAAATTGTTTGCTGGGTAAATGGTGGTGTAAAGGATGTTACTGCTATTGAGGTTGTTGGAGAATGTTGGGGAATGTGAAGTGGGGTGATGGTTATTATAGGCAAATGCTTAAAAACATATTTGGAGACTTTTGGCATGTGTTAATGTGAGTGTGTAAAGAGATGCTTACTGAGAGCCAGAGAGTAACGGCAAAAACTCCGGTAATCGAATGGCAACGACTTTTTCACAGATGCCTGACAACAATCAGTAGCTGATAGCAGCCTCAGTAGTCGGGTCAAAATTTCACGTTCAGAGAAGGAATAACGGTCGTTAACGGTAAAGATTTTTTTTGGTTCTAAAAAAATACACATTTTTTTTTCATTGTAAATGAAAGAAATTGAAAAAGTTTAAAGAATCTTTTGTTTAACAAGAAAACTATTCAAATATGAATATTAAAAAAAATAAAAATAAGCATAAATAGTTTTTGTAAGCCTGGAAATAGGCTAAAATTTATGCTGTTATATATTTTGAAAGTGTTAGTGTTTGTGACAAGTTTTCGCATGGAAAAGGTTATTGTTATGTATAGCAAAGTGGCGGCTGCTGAGTCTGTGACGTAAAAAGTATTTGAATAGAATATATGTAATAAAAAAAAAAAAATAAGAAATAAATGAAAGTAAAAAATAGCATAGAAAAAAGAATTAAGAATACCACTAAGTATTTCATAAAAAAATATTAATCAATAGAAAAAAGTGATAATTAAAAGGATGGCAAAACAAAGTTATACAATTTAGGCAATTATAAAGGCCATACCTTTAGGTAAATTACTAATAATAAATGTATTAATTAAGAGACTTTTTATATATTAAATATGTGCAAAAATAAAGAAAATAAAAGATTTAAAAAAGAGTTTCAAATAAATTATTTGTGTATATAACAGCAATAATAACAACAGAATATAATAATATGCATACATACTTAAATACACATAACTATCTATGTATGAATGTATATACATATATATGTATGTGTGAATAAAAGTTCTGATGATTA
Organism: Phyto melanocephala; assembly: GCA_941918925.1. Classification (NCBI taxonomy): domain Eukaryota; kingdom Metazoa; phylum Arthropoda; class Insecta; order Diptera; family Rhinophoridae; genus Phyto; species Phyto melanocephala. The sequence goes on from OW799237.1 coordinate 114,061,839, forward strand.
AATAATCAATTTTCAAAGAACACACAAACAAATACAAGTGTAAAATATGGCACGTGTTAATGTGGTAAAATACTAAGAAACAAAAATATTGTTAAGTGTTATGTTTGTTTGGTGTATTTGAATATAAATAAAAAATGATAAAATGAAGAAAAATAAAAGAAAATATTATTAAATAATTTTATTTCAAACTTAAATTTCTCTTATTGAAATATGTATGTATGAACATGAATTTAACAAATAAAATTCCCCTAAACTATGCTATAGAAATTAATAAATTGCTTTTGTTAAGTCTTTTGAACATAAGAGAAAGCAAATCTTTGAAGTACATGCATACATACACATGTACATATATATTTCTAGTGTTGCTATAAACTTAATCATCATAAAATAAAACAAAACTGCCAAAAACAAAAAAAGTAATAATAATAAAAAAACAGAAAAATAAAATCGTGAAAAAGTAAAAGTTCTTAAAATTCACACACACATACTACATACCTACATACACTCATATGTAAAAAATAAAGAAATGTAGAAAAAAACAACAACAGCAACAAAACAACCAATCTCCAAAAATGCCGAAAGCTAAAAAAATTTCGTTAACTTGTAGAAATACCATCAAACAAGCTGAAACAGTATTAAAAACAACAGACTAAAAATAACCACACAATAAAAGCAACAACTTAAAAAAAAAAATAGAATTACAAAGAGAAAGCGAAAACAAACAAAAAGAATAAAACCAGTTGAAAACAATCATAAACCTCCCTTTTCGGAAAGAGACCCTTCTGGGCCCTCCTCAACAACAAACACTCTCCATCTGACATCAACATCAACAGAATAGTAAAACTATTAGTATTGTAAGCAAAATTTCTCAATTATTTTGTGAGTGTCTATGTGTGCATATGTATATTGTTTTTCGCCTTTTATGCTCGATTTTTAAGACTATTCTCTGTTCTAATAATGCTGTTGTCGTCACATAGCGCGTTTTATGGATGATGCTCTTATATCACGTTGTTTTTATGCTTCCAGTCCCACTTGTCATCTCTTTGTACGTTCATACTACTACAAGTGATTTAAATTTAAAGTGTCTGTGTGTAAGTGCGTATTTGCCATAGTCGTTGTGGTAGAATTTTCGATTTTCACAAGAGTTCAGTGCACAATTTTTTTTACGCATAACTAATGAATGAAATAATGTTTGGCTAACCATTAGAAAATTCAAGTAAATGCATAGATGTTATTACCTTTAATTAATTGTTTTTAATATGAATATAATGTGAAGAATCAATTTTTCTGCTTAATTTTTCTCTTGAAATTTAACACTATTTAAGCCTGCATATTTGTACAGGACGTATGAAATATTTTACTTTTAAATGTAAAACTTTTAAATTTTTACTATTCTATGATTTTTTGTTATTGTTAGGAGTTATTATTTGCCTTAAAAAAGAATGATGGACTTAAATTGTGGAAATAACTTCTTCTTTGCCAATTGTTATTTTTTCAAGAATCATAAAGTACGTGAGAAAAATAAGAGTAAACATGAAATAGCATATCCGGCATATGACCTCCATGAATTTGCTGGCTTATAAGCATCTATATGCATTCCTTTGTTAAATTTTTCCATAAATTTCGCTTGATATCGTTGAACAAGTGGTTGTGTGCTGGTTAGCATACACCTTAAGAAATACCATAAAGAAATACACGACCAGAAAATATATGATGAACTATATAATTAAAAAATTTCAAAGGTTGTATGGCATCATCCATTTAAGGTAGAAAGATCGCTGTTATCAAATCATCTGTGACAGTTTCTACATTTTCGAAGATACATGGTTCAATGTTATCTGCAGTACAAGTCTGTCTGAACCATTTACACGTTGTCGTTGCATTCGTTTTACGAAAATCATATGCGAATTTTCTAAAATCTAAATGAAAAAATTTTTACGTTTAATTAGGGCTTTAAAGCTTAAGAATACTTTCATTGAAAAATTGCATCCACTTGTTGCAGTCCCATAAACTTTTTTCATTACTGGGCATTAAACTTTTATTACAGGTATGTAGGTAGAACAGCCAGCTGTTGTACAGCTCACTTGGGTGTGTTATATTAATCCCTTTGTGATATCGAAATAGATTTAAATAGAAAAGAAGAGAAAGAGAGCAGACCAGTCCAGAGTCTCTGGCTGGAAACTAACCCGCAACTCTCAGACTAGTAAACTACTGAAGTGAGTAAATTCTGTAGAGAGCTACAATTTATTTGCATAATGACTAGATTGGACTAGATTGATACCTCAAACACTTTTTCCGTTAACAATTGATATAGTCTTGCTGAGTTTTTTTTAATTACTCTCTTTCCAGTTATTGCAGTTAGATCATAGGGGGAAATCACCCTTCGTTGCAAACAGATCAATGTTGCAGATCTTGCAAGTCTAGTATATATATTCTTAAGTTTGCAACAACACAAAAACAATATACGCTAAAATTACATTTCCCACACAAGCACTTATTTCCAATACTAAAAACAGTTGGAAATTTTTAAAAGCAACGCTTGCAATAGAATATATAAAAGACTTGTAAGATATGCAACATTTGCATCATGTTTGCAACGAAGGGTGATTTCCGCTATAGTTTCCACCAAATTTTGCATAAAGCAAACTTCATTGCTTTTAAAATAGAAATGCGATATTCTCTCGTACAAACTTGCGTCTTTACTCAACCTTAATTGTCGACAGTCAGATTGTTGTTTTCAAGTTGCTAAATCTGTACTGGACAAATGAAGGCAAATTAAAAATCTATCATTTACATCATTGAATTGGATTATTTGCAAATAAGGAATATTACACACCTATGTTTGAAAGAATATGATTTATATAACTGTTAATATAAATTAACATTATATTGTTGTTAGTCTTTTATATTCTTCTTTCTGTCATGTCCGTGCATACATTTTATCCTTTCCTACTTTTAAAACCATTGCAAATTAGTAAAATATTGTAAATTCTTTGTTTTATATTTTCTGTTGGATATATTCATATTAATTTTCTTTCAAAAATTATCCATTACGTCTATTGAGTTCAGGAGTACATGTAGACAAAAAGACAGACAGACAGATAAAAAAATTCTTAAAAAATATCGAAATTTCCAAAAAATATTTCTTATACTTAGTTTTTTTTTTACAAATTCTATAAAAATTTAATTTTATTATATTAGCTTTTTTCTGTTTAAAACTTGCTGAAGAGAGATTACGCAGATCTCTTTGCGTAAATATTTGAACTATTCTTCTAAGAACATAGATTTAAATATCTAAATCTAATGCATTTTTTATGTATAGCCTAATTCATATACCTAATTATTTCTCTGTTTTATAATTTGTTTTATAAAAACGTAACAAGTGCACAAAGGCACTGAAGTTGAGGTTGGAATTAATCAAAGACGTAAAAAAACTTTATATAAATACTTTTCAAAACCAATAACAAATTTTCAAGAAACTTCAGAAACGTAAATGATCAAATTGATACATACTGTTGCGTTTATATCTTTTATTAACGTTTTCTCTAAATAAACTGGGATTCTTTTGTATTGTAAATAACAACAATTGGAAATTTTTAATTAATCAATTTATAACACAATAAATTATGCACATTTATTGTTAAACACCTTTAAACTCAATTTAATATATATATATATATATATATATATATATATAACGAACTCTAATGTTATACTGTTGCTGTTAGCTGTGCTGGTCGACTACTTATAGTAACAGCGCCATCTAATAGTGTTAATCTGTAACGTGCTAAAAAGTTCCCACACGTACATACTAGTACATTCTGGTAGATATCAGAGGCAGCTGCATCAAAATGAAGTAATGAGATGTTAATGTTAAGTAATATGTAGAAAAAATAACTACTACCACTACCTAATTATAATTTAATTCATATTTCCTAAAGGCCAATGTCTTTTTGTTGGGCGCAGTCCCGTATTTGGTTCTCTTAGAATTTACTTAACATGATTTTCCTGATAAATTTTATTATTTTAGTTTTATTATAATTAATTTTTATTCTGGCTTAAGTTCATTTTTCTGTTATTAAACTTCCTAAAACATTAATTAAATTAAATTAAATTGCAATCATTTCGGAATATTGAAAAACTCTTCCAATATTAGTCGAGTGGAATGCATTTTCGAAACCAGCTATGATTTCATCATTAATACTCTTCATCGGTATACTCATATGTAATTTTTAAACTGGTTTTTATGTTACTATTTAATGAAATTACAATTGGGGAAACATAACATTCATTTTTAAATTTGTCTTTTTCTTTCTTATTAAATGACATTTTTATTCATGTTCATATTCTTTCATATTCTTAATGGTTTTTTTGTAATGCTTTATATATTCATCCTTCGGCTGGCTCTATGAAAAGCCAAGTTGAATTTTTATTTTTCCTTTATAAGTCTATGAAGGTGATAGGCATCAAGCAATGAATTCCTGAATGTCGTAAACACCGTGCCATGTGATTGTGTTATAATTATAAATTAATATTTATTTGAACTTTATATTAAGCTCTTAAGCCAGAATAAAAATGATTTGTAATAAAATTAACAATAAAAAAAAGCTCGATTGAATATTAGTTTGTAATTATTTTAATTTTATTTTTATTATCGTGAGAAGTAGTGAAATCATGAAAAGAAATATATTTTTCTGGGAACTTCCGTATATGTATTTTAGTACGTACTTAATAAACTACTTGTAAACCTACTTTATAGAACCTACTTTGTAGAAATTGAAGCCATTTTTTACGATAATATTTTGAAAGCGCTTTTTTAATCTTAAGAAATTGGATTAATGAAATTTTTAGGTCACTTACAAAAAAAGTGTTTGCGCCTAACACGTCCCAACGCAGGTCATTGAGAAAGGTAATGTTTCAAAGTCTTCTCCTCCTACTTCTCGCATGTCCTAGATGTAGTCATAGTTTATATATTTATTTCCAAGTTATATATTGGTTTTTCTGATCCAGTGATGTTTAGGAATGAAATAAAACTTTGTGGGGACTAGCAAAGCAGTCCAGGCTCAGCTACTTTTTTTAAGTAGAGAAAATTGTTTTTTTTTTCCAAAACGTCATGGATTTTTATCACGTGAGTTTCTAAATTTTTAATATTAATACAGATTTTTTTTCGTTTTTAATTAAATACTAACATAGCGATGTACACAAGTAGAAAGGCTCTAACTCGTATATTTTACGAAATTTAGTTTTTCTGTGATTCCAATACATATCACACAAACACACCTAGATACAAAAATTATACAAAAGAAATTACATTATGATATTAAAATTTTAATTACGTTTTATTTAAAATTTATTATTTCAGTTCGGACCTTAATTCCTGTGACCAATGATATACTCGTTCAACATAAGAACCAAGAATTATTTTCAATATAAACCAGCTTATGGTATCCATTTTTAATTAACATAAATATAACATTCATGAGCCGTAAAGTAAGCAATGAATTTTTCTTTTGAAAATATGACATTGTTTATACATATTAAAAATGTTTAGAAACGATAACCGTAAATCTTACATCTTTCAAACGTATCTCAAAAATTTAAAACATACGCGTGTTAAGCAAACTAAAATAAAGAAATGCAAAAGTGACAGGTGATTGACATTTAAGTTTAATAACGAGACATTAAAAAGGTTACCAAGTTGAAAACGTTGTCTGCAAAACATTTATGTTGTTAACAACAATTCTAAGAAAAATACAATCCAGGCGACATTTTGAGGAAAATTTCAATAAGAGAAAATCAATTTTAATTCAAATGAAACTTTGCAGATTTTGTCGATTGTTAATTGGATTTTTTGGTTGGCTGTTTGTTCAAATATTTTAAAAGCAGAGAGGGCTGAGAAATTGACGAATGGTATGAAACCATTATTTAAAAAAATATATAATTTTTTTACTAAAAACTGAAAACTTTAATTATTAATTACGACTAGGACTCGCAAAAATATAGATTTTTTTTCCAGCTGTCCAATCGTTGTAAATTGTAATTTAGAATGGTAAATTTTGTTAGCTAATCCTACTGCTTTTAATTATTTTGTGAGGCTTTTAACACCAGGTCTCCCCCACCAACTGTTGAGAAATAGCTCTACACTACAACTAACATGTTTTTTTCCTTCTCAATAAAGTCTCTTTAACTTTGGCATTTTTGTATATTTTTGCAAATTTTACATTTTTTTAAATTACACTTTAATAGGCAATTTCTTATAAATTCATAAATATTTATAGAAAATGCTTGTTTATTTTAAGGTCTACATAAAACGTATGATTGTTATTCTAGTTTTTATATATATTTAACACTCATACGCCACAGTCTCACATAAAATGTAAATACCCTGAGGAAAGCTTAGAGACAAGTAACTTCAAGTCACAACTTTGTTCAACGAAGCATCTACATTTGATGCGTAAAGAAAAATGTATTTCTTTACTAAAACATCTAATCTAAGCAAAATACATGCACGTGTTTGCACAAAGTTTTTTGAACAATCCCCCTTTATATTATGTACCAGTGTGGAAATTTAATAAATAGTCCCAAAAGTGTAGACGTTCTAGAATTATTTAAAATACTAGTTGCACTGTTTTTACATGGCCTACTACATGTTAATAGTTCTCAATGACAAGCTCATGAAAAATCTCTTCAGCACTGAAAATTGTATGAGATATAAGTGGTTAGTAGTGCTTGTGACAAATTGTTATACCATAACACATTTACAATGGATATTTTCTATTTATAACACCTAAAATAAAAAAATATAAGCACATACGTGGAACATATATTTCTTGGTCATGTTTTTTAAGTTGTGGTTCAAGTGTGGCCGCTATGAACTTGAAAAATTAGTCTTAAAATTACTACACGCAAAGAAAAGACATGATTTGATTGAATTATATGATCGTGGTTGAAACATATAATGGTTGAGTGTTATCATTATTATGTTTAATGAAAGTCTCATGCAATAATCATATTATTTCCAGAAACAATATAAACATTCTTTGATCTTTTCAGAGGCTGTTATTTCACACAACATTTAATTATTATTTTTGAATTTAAACGCTTTTGCATATAATGTTATATTTATGTAGACATTATACTCTTTTGGTCGTAACAAGTTTTTTATTCATTCTATTTTTAAAGGGCAACCATTTCTAAGTTTTCACAAAAAGAATACATTAAATGGATAAATTGAAATAAATACTTAACAATCATGATCAAATATATAAGATAATAATGTAAAAATAACTTTTATTTGTTTTCAGCAACCAAATATTGTAATAGAAACTACAACATGACAGTCGTGATCATGTCGTAATCATATTTTTTTTGCGTGTATGTGCTAATGCACATATTTTATATGCATGGAGGTTTACCACCTTCTTTTGGGATTGAATCTATTTTTATCCTTAATAAGGACGTTGAAATTGCTGTATTTGTCTATGCTAAAATCAAAAACTATTCACTAATTTAATAACATGTCGTGCATACAAAGTATGTTGTTGTTTGTAAATCTTACTAAAATATTTCAGGTGTCAGTTTTTATTCTCTTAAAGTGTGAAATGAAAAGTTTATATATAATAACAAGTAAGAGTGCTATATTCGGTCGTGCCGAATCTTATATACCCTTCACAACGTGTAGTCAAGCAATAACAGTAGTTTGTATCACCATTCATCTCATATGAAATACGTACATACATATATAAAAAACATGCATATATAAAAACATCCCATACGTAAAATTATAAATTTACGTATGTATGTTAAAAAAAAAAATTAAAACAAAAAAAATTAAAAAAAAAATTTAAGAAAAAAAATTTAAAAAAATAATTAATATAAATAATAAATAAAAAACAAAAAAAAAAATAAAAAAAATTATAAAAATATAAATATTATATAAAATAATAAATAAAAAAAAAATATTAGAAAAAAAAAAAAAAAAAAAAAATTAAAAAAAAATTTTTTTGGCTCAGCTGGGATTCGATGCCACGTTTACTCTAACCAGTATACATGTTTGTATGTATGTATGTATGTATGTTGTTGTTGTAATGTTGTTTTTGTGAAAAAAAAGCGATGTGGTCGTCGTTTTTTGCTCATATCTCAGTTGTTTATGTACCGATGTTTCTGATTTTCAATACCGATCTACTCCCAAATATTTCTGATATATTAATACCCCACCCGGGTCCAGGCGATATAGGGGGCTTCAAAAAGTTTATTTCAACATACACACGGACAGACGGACAGACGGACAGACTTACAGAGCTTAATCGACTCCACTATTCATAAGCTTTCAGAAAATACATACTTTATGGGGTCGGAAATGAAAATTGTAGAAGTTTCACACGGAATGACAAACCTATATATACCCTTTTTCACTGTGTGAAGGGTATAAAAATATGACCTTACAATATTATCAGATTTTCTGACTGCACATTTCAATATCAGATACCCCTAAAGTAAAATTGGCAGTTCGAATGTAGTGACATGCCAGTTTTGCAATATGAATGATGAGACCGCGCAGTACGTCCTCTGCAATTGCCTGGCACTCAGCATAAGGATATTACGTTTTCTAGAGTGTAGTGTTAGTACGCATTTCGAGAAAATCGATTGTAAATTTTGGAAAAATCCTTTACGAATAAGTATCTCAAGAGGCATTTTATATCTACAAATAGTAACAAACGTGTCAATAGATTATTCTAGGGCTGTAAAATGTTTATTTTTGTGATAAAAATATGGGAAAAACAGAGGCAGTCTTGTTGATAGGCACATATCTCAGAAAGTTATGGGGCTATTGTAATGCATTTCAATAGCGATTTATTGCCGAAAGTGGTTGTCCTTAAAAGTTGATTTAATTCAATACACGTACAGATGGACATTGCTCAACTGACTCTCCGATTCATAAGCTTTTAGAAAAATATATATATTTAATATCGTCGGTAATGAACATTGTAGAAATTAAAAATAGAATGACAAAGCTCTATATATCCCAAGCACTAGAGCTGAAGAGTATAGAAATTACAACACAAAATAATAACTAAAGTGGCATGCTGTTTACTATTTTCATTCACACACACACATACAAAATATAAATGAAAACTAATGCATTTTAGATCCCTCTACACACAAGAAATTACAAAAGGGAAGAGAAATACAAATTTTAATTATTATTTTTCTTTAAAATCTTACTTTTTTGAATTATGAAATTTAATGTCTGATCAGAAATAATAAATATTTTACTTTAACTTTTAGAAAAAAAACATGTTTATGTGTGGGTATTAAAAATTAAAAAATTAAAAAATTAAAAAAAAAAAAAATTAAAAATTTACTACACTGAATTCCATTAAAAATTGCGGCTTAAATAGTGTTAAAATTACGTTAACAAAATCCCGTTAAGCATGACAGCATTTAAAAATATTTTGTTGTTTTCATTGAATTTGCAGGTGTTAAAGAGTGGAAAATAAAAACCAAAAAAATGTGTAAAAATATTTGTTAATATTAAAAAAAAGAAGTACATGGCTTATAATTAAATAAATGTACATAGTAACATATAAATATGATAAAAATAAAAAAATATCTCTTAAAATATTATGGAAATTAAAAACTTGTCTGCAAAAAGCAGGTGTTATTTACGAGTGAAGAACTAAAGTGTTTGTATGAATTCTACACGGGTTTGAGTACATAGATTGTCTAGCTTATTATTTAATTTAATTTATTAAAATAACTATATTTAGAAGAGTTACTAACAATAACAAAAAACTATACAACTAATAACAACATCAACCAACAGTTACAACAAATGGCAAAAAAATAAACGTGAAACGATTTTGAAACAACTGCTGCCAGAAATTTTATTTGCAATCAGCTGTGTAAATATAATAGTAGCAGTAATAATAATAAAGTATACTTATACTTCTATAATATTTACCAAAACCAAAACTAAAAGTACAACAACATCATCAATAACAGCAACAAGTGTTCAACAGTTTTCTATTAGTATGTACATAGAACAAAATACCTAAATCCATACACACGTACTCACATGTAGGGTATATGTATGTGTATGTTCGCCACTGTCTATCCTTTTGCTGAATTGTAATTGTGTTTATTCAATTTAAGCATTTATAATTCAAAAACTGATACTCTTCAACTAAACTACTAAAACATGGAAGACTACATTTTGAATACATACTTATAAAAGTGTTTGGTATACACATGTAAATACATAAATGTATATACAATTAAAGGTAACATCTTGCAACGACGTATGCATGTATGTATGTGTGGGTTTATCGAGTTTATACAATTACTTGAAAATTTAGTTAATTTTGCTTAAGATTTACTAAAAACCTAGAAAAGGTAAGTTAGCATTTTATTTAATTTAATTTAATTTAATTTCACTTTATTTTATATTAAGTAAATTTCATATATACATATTTAATTAAGTTTTAGTAATGAAATATTTCCAACATATATTATACTCAAAAACAAGTAAGAGTGCTGTAGCTGAAGTTGATAATATCCTTTTACCATCATGTACATGGGTTAATTCACTGCATCGCAGTGTAGCCTAGATCTCATATTTGGTATTATACACCATCTTGCTTATTTATTTCCTACGATATTTTTGAGTATTGAAGGGATTAAAAAAAAAAATGATCTTCATTTTGTTTCAGAGGCCAGAATCGATTTCACACTTTTTCGTAATTTACTGCATTCCTCAGGTCAAGTCCTTTTGTCTGATAATAATATTGAGGTACATTTTCATTGATGTACTAAATATGACTCATATATAATTTTTTTGTACGCCATTTTGTTGTGGCGATTATCATTTAATTTTAATTGTGTTATATTTTGCTAGTTAAGTCTGTCCTCTTCGTTATTGATTATTGGCTGAAAAAAATATTTTCGTTTGTAAATTTTAGGGAAAACATAAAACAGAAATATTTTTGTGCTTATATCTCAGTTAGTGTCAAACCAATTTTTGCTTAACAATAATTTAGGAGAAAACAACTTGTAATTTGGTGTCGTAAGCTGGTCCAAAATTAATTACGAGCTGTAGTTATTCGTTTAATTCAATCAACATAATACAATTTCGGTCGGGCCATATTTTTTTTTTCAAAGAAAAAAATAATCACATAAACAAAAAAATAAAATAAAAAGCATTAGAAAACCTTATCAGATTTTCCCTAGTTACAACAACATTATCAAAAAAGTCGATGTGTACACAGAACTTTTTTAGCTTAGCACAAATTCTTCTTGATGGATCAAAGTTTATGTAATTTGATCTATGAAATTTTATATATTGCGGTTTATAATATCTGAGCTGCCTGTTATATGTATGATATGTAGAATCAATTTTAACTTGAATTAGATTTAGGACAACTGAAATATTGGAAGTAATTCTTTGGCTTTGTAACGTTGGGAGTTCAATGAATAAAAAACGACTTTGAAATGACGGTAAGCTTGTATTTGGATTCCAACTAGGGTGATCGACTCGGTTTTACAACCGGTGGAAAACCCGGTTTTTTCCTCTTTTTGCTGACGGTTTTTTCTAAATGTTGGTTTTTCCAATATCGAATACACCGGTTTTTTATCCGAAAAAACCCGGTTTTTAATTTTTTTAAGTTTATTTTCATATATCTTTGTAACCAATCGTACCAAAGTATATTTAGTATGCGAAAATTAAATAAAAACTATGAAATATTCTTCCATAAAATTGTTGGTTGTTTGAAAAACAAATGTAAAATAAGAAAAATGATTGAGCTTAAATATTATTTTTTTATAGGATATAAACCTAACGTTAAAAGTTAAAGGTAATTGAAGCATAAACCTAGCTGATCGATCGTTTTTAGGTAAAAGGTGTAGTTACAATAAAGAAAAACAAATAATCTCTTCTTCCAGATCCTAATATTAATTAATGGCATTGAGTGTCTGTCAACTTAAATTTCAATTAAACCATCGATCAAGCTAGTTTATGCCTATATTTGTATGTCTGTCAGGGGTATAAAAAAGAATTTTCAAAATGAAACTTTAAAGATTTTCTCTCTAGCCTTTAAAATGTATTTCAAATTACAGAAATCATTTCAAACAAAATACGTTAGTGCATATTACTTTAAAAGATCTATTTAACATTTTAAAAATGTTCAGAAGGAGATAAAAAAATTAATAACACCCTTATAAAAAGTCTTATTTATTTATGTATTTATTTATTTTACTTAAATTCCTTAAATTCAACTAATTAAAACCAAATTAGTCATGAATTCATGTCAGTTATTGCGTTATTGTGCAGCCAAACGTATATAAACTGTAAGAATTTCATATTTAGATATAATTTTTATTATAATCTTTTTTGCAATATTTTTTCTATAAATACAATATATTATATATTCAAACCAGTTAACCGGTTTTTTTCTCAATTTTCAAAATAGCAACCGGTTTTTTTAAAAATCCTAAATTTCAAACTATTTGAAAACCGGTTTCTTAAAAAAGTCGAATAATCGATCACCCTAATTCCAACGCAAGCTACGAAGGCAGAACAGCAAAAATTGTATTTGAACTGATTCACTTGTTTTACTTGTTACTTGATTTAGTTAAAATATATATATTTTTAAAAATATTTTTGGCTATAAATTTGCTGATTAATGACCGCATCATGTCTATAAATAGTAACAAGAGTATCCTAGGGCTGAAAAATGCTAATTCTTATTGTAAAAATATAAGAAAAAACAGAGGCAGTCATATTTATTTGCTCATATTTCAGAAACTTATGGGTTATACTGGATTAAAATAGTGATTCATTCTCAGATATTTGCAGAAGATTGATGACACATATAAATATGCAAATTTTTCTAGGCAAGCGTGTTTAAAAAAATGGCTAAATTTTATCTGAAAATTGCCAAATTGGCGACAGTGGCTTTCTCCTAAATCGATTCACTTTATCATCAATTAAACTGCTGCTAAATCAATTTTTAGTAATTTTCTTAATCAATAAATCAGTTGCACAAAGCTGTGACATACATAAATATATTTAAAAAATTTTAAGTTTTTAGTATCACAAGTAGCGTGTCACCCATAACAAAATGGCTTAATATAAAAATATTTAATTTTTTTATTTTATTTTAAAATAATTTCGATAACTTTATGGATGGCAATTAATTACTACTTTACAAAAAAAAAACATTGTTAACATTTAAATTGCTGCCAGTTTTCCTCTAATTCAATCACGAACATAGGCTGTTTACATAGAATATCTATGTCAGTCTTTCCGCTGCGATATGAATCAGTTCCTTAAACGATTTACTAGATTTGCCCATTTTATAGAAAAATTTGTTGTACGGGTTTCGAAGCGTATGTTCAACCATTTGTATTTCCTTATCTTGATTAGGATGCTAATATTTTTCCCGCCCTAATTTTGTGGTAATTATTGTTTTTTTTTGACTTCTCATATACTAAAAAATATTTTTAAAAATTTTCGCAGGCATCTGTTTGGAGGTTTTATTTTAAACTATTGTTATCAGACTTTGTTTTGGATTATCCAATTGTGATATTCCGTAAGCTGGGGTGCTATGCAATAGTAGTTATAGCAAAGAAAATTATACTGATTTTTATTTATTTTTAATAGTTATTGCGACAAAACGTTATTTTGGTTATTATAAAAATAATATGAATAATAATATTCTTACAGGAAACATAGTATGATAAATTTTCAAAAATATCATAGTAATTAAAATCATTTAAGATTAATAATAACTGTAAAATGTTAGTTGCAAGAAGAGTGTAGTTTAAGATCAAACTACGAAAACTGTTAAAAATATTTGTTTTCAAAGGTTCTTTTTCTTGTTGAATGATTTTTAGTTGTTAAATAGTTTGAAATGTTTAGAAAATATATAAAATGTAAATATTTCAAAATGTAAAGGTACATAATAAGGTACATTGTATTACATAATCATAATATAATATTTATAAGCCATTTGGTGGTCGAGTGATATTTTAATAATTTTAAATGAAATAAAGATTTTCTATTATGGTTATATGAAATTATTTTATGGTCAATTGCAATCATATTATGATAATTGCATGATACTTTAATTAAACATAATGATGATAATTATCAACTGTTACATCTTTTTAGACAATTATACAATCTAATCATAATCTGTTGCTCTTTGCTTATGATCATTTTATGTTTATGCCCTTCACCCATGGTGTCAAGAATGGTTATGACTAGGAAAGTTGATTGATCAATATCCATTTACTCGTGTATTGGTTGAAATCAACTCTTAGAAGCCCACACATATTGTTTAGATCTGTAGGTGGTATTTGGGAAATAATCGCGCCATAACTTTCTAAAATATGAGCAAATAAACACGACTGTCTCTGTCATATATATTTTTTCATAAAAATCAATAATTTTCTGCCCTACGATAATTTATGGCCAAGTTTGCACTATACATATATTATATAGGGACATTCTTAAAAAATTTTAAAGATATCGGTTAATAATCTGTAAAGTTATAGGCAATAATTGTTTTGAATAAAAGGTAAATAACACACTATACCATGAAAGAGTTAAAATTCAAGATAGCGGCCTAAGCAAAATGACAAATAATATTTTCTTCAACCCCATCAATATCGGTATCAAATAAAAGGGCTTGACTAGGACTTGAATACAGTTAATTATGTAAAAATTTAAAATCAAAGATGGTGTCAAAAATATTTAAGCAAAATTGCTTAAAACCTTAAATCTTAAGTCCAAGTTAAGATACGATGTGTTATTATTATATAAGGTGACTATATAACATGACATCATAATTGAGCTTTAATTACTGTGGAAAAAGATATAAATAGAAGCTTAAATAACTTTTTATACTCAGTAAAATATTACATTTGATTAGGTATCGTTGCCTGAAATACTCACTGTCTATACAATTGCCTAAAAACCAGAAGTTATACTCATATATATGTGGCTACATGTATTTAACGAAAATTCCTTTTTTTAAATATATTTTTGTTTACCAGTACCATGACTTCCCATTGTATACTTTCTTTGCAATTAATATATTGTACAACAGCAGTTGAATTACACACAAAAGCCGTGACCAGGCTTAAATTAACAAATATAATTTTTTATTTGTTTTATTTATGTATTCCCCTACAGACAGATAGAACAGTATGTAAAGGGTATCTCAGTAAGAATGCATTTTTAAAATTTAGTGTAATTTTGTTTTGTGCAAGTAGTAACTTTGAAATGTGGCAGCTGACATATATGTTTATTCTGATTGTTAGCAAAAGACCGCTTTACAAAATAACAACGCGTTATAATTGTGAAATTTTATCACAAAAATTTGGAAAGTGATGCTGACACCGCATGTAAACTTTGATAAGTTTTCAGTCGAGAAAGTGCACGTAATGTGCCAACCCTTTAAAAAATTGTAAAAAAAATTTAAAGAAACTCTATCGGTTGTGAACAGCAAGACTGCTGTGCGTCGACGTAACGATGGATCTCTCTGAAATATTGCTGAGGTAAACGAGAGTGTCACCGAAAGCCCGAAAACAGCAATTCGGCAGCGTTCTCAACAACATCAAATTTGACGAGGCACTACAAAGCAAATTTTCTAATATTAATTTTAAGAAAAAGTCAACTTTTCCAATGAATCGAATTTTTATTTAATACACAAAATTGTCGAATTTAGAATTAGAAAATCCTCATGCAAATCATAAAATATAAATGCGCCTTAACAAGTCATTGTCTGATCCGAATTTTGGTAAAGCCACATCCCTGTAAAAAACACATGAAACATTTAATGACAAGAGTAATGGAGTGTGGTCAGAGCCGTGGGGGCCATTCGGTGCATATTTTATTCAATGCTTAAAGGAAACAAGTATTTTTTTAATCCAATAAAATAGTTACAAGTATTTACAAGTTCTTATTTTTAAAAGTGTATTTTTACTGAGACACCCTTTATATGCAGCCCTGTTATCTTTATCTCAGGCCTCACTCTTGCTTCAGTCAACCATTTGTGTACAAGTCAATTTTCCGACTGTCTCTCTGTGAGTTGATTTTGTCGTTTTTTTTTATCTTGTTGCTGTAGTGTTTGAAAATCGTAAAATGGTTGTGTTGTTTTGAAAACCTTAATTTAACGTAAATTATATTTTCGAAATTTTAGTCACGTTTATACCGCAATAAATTTTGAGTATGAGTGTCGCCTTTTATCCTTCGAGAGAAGTCAAACCAAAATATAAAATAAAAAATCCATGAATCGACAGAAAACTTCAGAGTATATGATCTACTGTATGAGAAGAGGGAATGTACGTATACAGTTTGGGATATTAGAGGGAATCTTGGAAAGAAAAACAAAAACAAATTAATACATTTTATGGCATTAGAAAATGAGATATTTTATTTTACACACACATGCACGTAAATTTGAACTAGTTGCTGTTAGTTTTTCTATATTCTAACGTCATGTTGTATTCGTTGAATTTTAAAATATTATCTCTTGTTTTATACTTTTGCTATTTATTATTTGAAGAATGTGTTTGGCTGTGATGATTGTGTAAATAATAAAAGCTTTTAAATATTCCAGATAAGAATGAAGAATTAAACATTAATAATTTGATTTTAGACAGAAACAAATGAACTAATCATGGTCACATTAATTTCTTTGATTTTTATTAAATAGCTTTTTAGGGATACCAACAAAAAAAGTGATTTCAAAATTTTATTAACTCATTGCTGAGTAGCAATTACTAACGCTACTTTGTTGGAGGTATTGCCTTTGTTTGATGCCGCCAAAAGAACATGACCTACTCTTACATTAAATTGCGTAACCTTGTTTTTTAGTTTTAATACCAAATATTTTTAATAGATTTCATCAACAGACATATAGACAGAAAGATTTCGATCGTCTTAGAATGTTATAAGGATTCTGAAAATACAAAAAGTATGATAAAGTGACTATATAGTCAACAGAATTTCTTTGTTGTTGGATACAAGCACGTAATGTTTTTTGTTTTGACAAAATTATGTACAATTTCATTGAGTTCTGCAATACCCCATACAAATTCCACTCATAAAATCAAGGTTTTTTTTATATTCTTTATTATAATTTTGTTTTTGTTTTCGTTATCTTTATTTAATTATTTAACAGAAAAGACACAAAAATATAAACGTAAAATTTGATTAAAGCAAACTTTTTTATTGGTGGCTTTGCTCCTTCTTTTTATATTTAATTAGTTATTTATTCGGTGACTTGCTGATACATGCGAATTTTTTTACTTTCAATTAGTTGCCTGTAGGTGGAAACCAGTGTATTATTCAGCAACAGTGACTTTTAGTGCACAATTATATTCAACATGAACATACCTACAAATATACACTTATACATACATACAAACATACTTATACGTATAGAAAAGCTAAGCTAAGTTACAGCAAATGAACGGTTTAATGGAAGATGGGTTTTTGTGTGGAAAGAAGCAAATTCTTGATTTAATAATAAAACCACCATCACTGCCAACATCATAACTTTTTGCAAAATGTTTATGAAATATAACAAGTTGTGGTTTACTATAAATACAGTACCGCAACAACAACAGCAACAACAACACAACAGCAGCAATAAAAAATAATAAATTGTAATAAAAAACTACATAAAAAAAAAACAGCAAAGTAGAGCTAAAATTCTAATCTACATTGTTAAGAGTGTATTTTGTTTCAAAGGATTTTGATCGTGTAAAACTTTTCAGTTTGTAATTTTATTTTCTACAACTTTTTATAAAACATATAACGGTAGTACCATTATAATTAGAGTTTATTTGTAAATTAATGTCTAAAATTGTTTTTTATTTTTGTGTTAAAAACTTTATAACATTTTTTTGTACCCTTCACCTGTGATGTCGAGGGTATATATAACTTTGTCATCCCGTTTGTAATTCTACAATATCTATTTCCGACCCCTTTCAAATAGGAGAGTAAATTTTAATTTGGGTGTATGTTTATTGAAAATAGCAACAGAAGCCCCACATGTTGTATGGACCTGTAAGTAGTACCAATTCTTTGATAATACTTGGAAATGAATCGGTTTTACAATTTTGCACAATAGTTCTATATTTCCTCTGTTCCTCTGTGTATTTTCTTATTTTTACCATATTTTTCCGTTCTAGATTAGTTTATCAACACGTTTGTTATTATTCATAAATATAATGTATCTCTCATGATATTCGGAAAAAATTTTGAATAAATCGTTTACTAATCAGCAAAGTTATAGGCGCAAATAGCATTTTATTGTTATTTTTTTGAAGGTATATCAATTTTCTCAAGCCCCTTAATAATTTTTAGTCACGCTGTTGACACTTAACTGTAACATTATTATTGAGAAAAACTAAAAAAATTGGTTTGAAACTAGCTGGGATGTAAGCACCACTACTTGTGTTTTTCCTAAAAATTAACAAACAAAAATCGGTTTTTTTCTAGCTTCTAGAAAACCGGAATGATCAATAGTGGTACTAAAAAAAAGAACTTAGTAGGAATATATGTACATATAATACACTAGAAATAATTTTAAAATCCATGATGACCGCCAATACAAAATGGTGTACAATAAATTTATTTATGGGTCAAATCTAGTATTTGAAAATTTACCCCCTTTAACTCCCTCAATATTGGTATCAAATGAAAGGACTTGGCCAGAAGAATACAGTAAACTAAAAATCAAAGATGGCATCCGAAATTTAATGACCGATATATGGGCCAACTATAGGTTTTACGGTTTTGTCCCCTTCAACGCCGATAATAATGGTATAAAATGAAAAGGCTTGACCAGTAGAATACAGTAAACTAAGAAAAGTGTAAAAACCGAAATAGCCCTATCAATTTAGGTATCAAATTATCAAAATCAAAGATATCGTCGAAAACAATAAAGCAAAATGGCATATCACGTTGAATCTAAAACCTATCTACATGAGAGTAAAAATTATTATCTGATTTTGCAGGGACGAATACACAGCACTTTAACCTGTTTTTTCGACTGGTATCCTTGTATTCCGGGCACACAGTTATTGTATGTGTATTTTAACGTCTCTCTTTTTGAAAGAGAGAGAAAGAGAAATTAATCTCATAGTTTTGAGCAACTCTCAGCTTGAATTGGTTTAATATATGTTGGGGCAAAGTTGTACTAAGTTGCTACTAAAAATATTTTTAGAGATAAACTGTGTTGCCACATGATAAAATTACGACACTTGTTTTGGAACATTTTTAGTTAATTTAAAGAAATATTACGGAAACAATTTTAATGGAATAAAATTGCATCAGAAAAGATATATCGAAAAGACATTTTTTCTTCAACGCTATTAATCTTTGGCGCCAACTTCCCCCTAATATTCAAATCATTAGCAATGCAAAGCATTTCAAAATTGCGATATTTAATCATTTAGGGTAACAAAAAAACTAATTATATATAACTCTTACATATTTAATGTGTTAACTTATATTTATTTGATGTTAGTAATATTATTTGCTTTCTTTTTATTTAATTTAAACATCATAATTTTGTAATTTTTGAAATATCGTTTAATATTTTTATTTTCTCAATTTTGTCTAATTTAATTTTCTTTTTAATAACAAAAATCATATTGTGCCACTATCTCCCCAGTACTTTTATATAAGACTAGTTCTTGTTGTACTGTATTGATTAAATAAATAAAATAAATAAATAAATAAATAAATAAAAACGTTTGAAAAATTTTATGTGGCAGCTTTGATAGTCCATACTACTTCAAGTAAAAAAATATTTCTAAGAAAAAATGAGTGAGTGCAACCACTTTTAGTGACTAACTTTAATCTTTACTCACTGACGTTAATCGTTGCAGCAAGTTATTGGATATGAAGAAAGCTTATTATGCTTAATTTTGATTTTTTAGTTTGTATTGCTTTCATCTAAGGAGTCAAGGTTGTATATAAGATGGGAAGAAAGTCACCATTGGGTTTAAAAATAATTCATTTAAAATCTTTAACACAACCCCGTTATCAGCTTCGCAATCATTGTAATCATTTTAAAGCATTTTCTATAACATTTTTTTTTAAATTTGTGGCTGTAGCACTCGAATCTCTTCTACAATATTGGCCTTGAATTAAAGAATTATCTAGGGCTTATTCACAAATACTCACTCAAAGTAAATATTCAAATAGTGATAAAACTGCTGACCAATTAAGTTCTAAGTATCTGGAAATTATTCGTTCTCCAACAATTTTACCTAAAATTAATATTGTGTCTTGGGTAGTGTGAGCAGTGGCTCCATTCTTCTGAAACCATATCTCAAGTCAGTTTTTAAGAGTATGCCTTAAAAAAATGCTCTATCATAAACCGATAAGGCACTTCATTTACTCTAACAGCACTTTTATTTTAATTTTCAAAGAAGTAACGGCCAATAATATTTCTGGATGTAATGCCACCCATACTGTAGACCTAATGGGGTGCAACTGGTAGTGATAAATATTTCTGATAAATATTTCTGACCAACTGTTGAAATTTAACTGCAAATTTAGACGTTGCGCTGTAGTGACGTACGATCCATTCATAGCTAAACAGAACGTCTTCCGATTGATGTTTCTGGTGGTTCTCTAACACTATGCTTTACAAGATCAATATTTTCTGCAGTGCTGTAGAATACAGCAAGCTATAAAAAATTAAAATCCAAGATGTCGTCAAAAACAAAATGGTGGATAATTTGTTTAACCCTATCAATATAAATATCAAATAAAAAGGCTTGACCCATAGAATATAGTAAATCATAAACAATTCCAAAATGCTAGATGGCATCCAAAATAAAATGGCGCAAAATATTAAATTTTAAATCCATGTTAAATTACGACCCCTTGATCGAGAAGGGTATATAAGATTCAGCATCGCTTAATATAGCACTCTTACTTGGTT
Source organism: Phyto melanocephala (assembly GCA_941918925.1). NCBI lineage: Eukaryota > Metazoa > Arthropoda > Insecta > Diptera > Rhinophoridae > Phyto > Phyto melanocephala. The sequence continues at coordinate 114,082,811 of OW799237.1, forward strand.
ATTATAATTTGTTTCTAAAAATTTTTTCTTCTTTGTAGTGAAATTTCTTTCCCAATAATTAAGGAATTTAACATTCTTTGTAAATTATGTTGCATTAAAAGTTAAAATAAATAATTAAGTGCCGAAAAAAGATAATCAAAAACTTAAGCTTAAAAATTTTATAAAAATATTACAAATTTGCTTAAGGGTAAATTTTAAGTTAGAAATCGTAAAGGTGTTATTGCCTCACCCTTCATAAAATCGCCCTAAGTAGTTGATTACATTTCTGCCGCAGAATTATAGATGCTTACATTTAATTTGTTTAATATACTTGGTTTTCTAGTTATTTTTAGATTATGAAACAATCCTTAGCTGTAAATGTATTTTGTTACTTTCATCTTTTCCACACAATGCCATTTCTATAGAAATTTGTTAACGAGTGTGTAGTAGTAATGAGTTAATTATAATTTATATTAATAATGAAATTGTTCAGTAAAACAAAATGTTACAATACCATCATTAAGATTTATTGGTAACTACGACAACTTTCCCAATTATAATTGACAAAAACAAAAAGATTATTAAATGCTATTCGGACTATGCGGAATTTTAACTACCCTTCATTAAATCATTATTTTCAAATTACTATTTGTACTATCATGGGAGTAAAATAAATATTTCGATCAAATTTTACACGGCATTTTCGAAATGTGTGTCAAATTTCAATTATTTTTTATAAATATCGTTTAACATTGAAAATGGGTTTTGATTCATTGTAATACTGCATTTGTTTTTTTACAAAAAAAAAATTCTTAATGTAGAAGATTCTATTTTTTTTATATCTACCTAATGTCAGATTTAAAATTACTATAAAGGAATCAATATAAAATATAATGAATTTCAAATACATGCAGGCAGGGACGACACTTTGGTCTGATCAGACTAAAATTGGTAGATTTTTTTTTGATTAAACATAACTTGATCGCCTGTTTGGTTTGCTTAAAAATTTTGAAAGATTTTGGTAGAACCTAATTTTTAACTTTATAACAAAAAGCTAAAAATTTACAATTAAAAAATTTTGCATCAAATTGTGTAAAGTTTAAAACTTTATCAAAATTACTTGTTGAAAAGCTTTGGTTCTACGTTTGAAAAAATAAATGTCAATTAATAATATTCAATTGGCCTAATAAAGATAACTAATGCTGCAAGGGCATATTAAAAATGGCTTTAAATTATGATATCTGGCAAAGTTCCATTAAAACAAAAAATAATATTGTTTTACAATTAAATCATTACTTTAAATATCAATATTTAGCCACTTAGTGGATTCAGACTAAATAAAAACTCAGTTGAATTTGGCTTAGTATCACTTGAATTAAGATATTAACACAATCTTAGTATTTAGTATATTAGACACATTTAAACAAAATTCAAATTATTAAATATAAATTGTATTTAAAATAAATAAAATAATTATATCACCATTTTATTACTAATTGACTATTGCTTTCATTCCTAAAAATATGAATTTGTTTTGCTTCTTCAATCTGCTACTTAATATTTAAAAAATCAATGTGAAAAAATTGGTAGGTTTTTGGTAGGTTGGTCAAACATTTAGCCTTTAAGAATAAGAATTTTGCTGGCTGAAACGTATTTAGTTCCTTCTCTATTGTACGGATTTGAACTGTTTGCAAATTGTGGCCAAGTTAGTGAAAGGAAACTAAATATATTGTTTAATATAAAATATTTACTAATTATTTAGGATATTCTCCCAATAAATTTCAAAATTTTTGTTTATTGGTTGTTGGGTTTAAGCTGGTCTATATGCATTTCACTGGTGCTTATGCCAGATCATCAGTAGACCTTTAAACCACAAAATTTATGAAAAACTTTAACAATAAACAAAAATTTTGAAATTTATTGGGAGAATATCCTAAATAATTAGTAAATATTTTATGTTAATAAAAGAATGTTTATTTTTCGGTTGCCCTCAATTATATTTAGTGTTAACCATGTGTTAGCCAAATATAGAGGGATTAGAAAAATAAAATAAATGAAAATGAATAATAATTGTTGGTTGGGTTTATGAAGAATTTTTGAATTTTGTTTCTTGAATTATTTAAAATTCTCATATTGTTTATGAAAATTTTGAATAAAGCTTGTAATAATTATTATTTAAATTTTTAATCAGGCTTGAGTTCATATTAAAATTCTTTATTTTTACAAAGAATTTTTTTAATTGTGATAAATGAAAGAATAAATCTTGAAAAATTATATTTTTACCGACACTAGCCGAGTGGAATGCATTTTCGAACCCAGCTACGATTTCATCATCAGCACTCTCTGATCGGTGGTTACATGTTGGTTGTAAATATCATCTATTTAACTCACGGGACTTATGTTAATTGAATTCGGTAACTAATTTTTAGTTTTTCCTATTTCATATATTTTTACCACAATGAGTTAGATTGAAATTTTAACCAAACAGCAACCCTTTTTACTTTTGTTTGTTATTATCTTTCATTTATCACTATTTTTGTCACATGTAACATGTAACCACCGATCAGAGAGTGCTGATGATGAAATCGTAGCTGGTTTCGAAAATGCATTCCACTCGGCTAGTGTCGGTAAAAATATAATTTTTCAAGATTTATTCTTTCATTTATCACAATTAAAAAATTCTTTGTAAAAATAAAGAATATTAATATGAACTCAAGCCTGATTAAAAATTTAAATAATAGTTTAAACAGAAAAGTTCGACAAAATAAAAATTCAATTTAAGCTTGTAATAATTTTTAAAGTTTTTCATAAATTTTGTGGTTTAAAGGTCTACTGATGATCTGGCATAAGCACCAGTGAAATGCATATAGACCAGCTTAAACCCAACAACCAATAAACAAAAATATATTGTTTAATAATATTATGTATGTATTGAGATGGTTTGATCATGTTTCTTCTGTTTTCTTTACGAAGTCTCCGTAAAAAGTCTGATGAAAATTCGTACTCTCATATTTCTACACAAAAAAATAAATTTACAAACTCCAAAAAATATTTTTTTGACGAAATAAGTTTTTTTCAATCGCCAAGTAACAGAAACATTGTTTTGCTTCGACATCAATGTCTTGTGTCTGAGAAGTAGTTGTATGTACATGCCGCACGTCTTTGGAACAATTATCCACTAAGTCAACAACTAAACGACAATGCTAATAGTTTAAAAACATTCCTAATAATAATAATTTTCTTTTTTTTTATTGTAATTAAATTTATTTATTTTTTTTGTATGTATACATACATTAACGGCCATATGCAAAAAAAACTTAGTACAGCTTTATATACCACTGTTAAGCAAAAATCCTTGATGTAATACACAAAAACTCAAAGAACTCAACATACCATTATTATCTTTAAAAAGTAGGCATATACCTACACTAAACCTTCACTAAGGTAACATCTTATTTTTCTTTCTGTTTTTTACGTTTTGTGCAGCCAAATGTCGTGAAAAATATTAGCAGAAACAACAAATGATGGTAATACGTTAAACTAAAAATGTGTATTCATACTAATTTTAATTAAAAGAATTCATAAATTAATAAATTAATGAGAAAATGTAAAATGTAAGTCGTGTTTTTTTATTGACGTAAATAAAATCAAAACAAATAAAAAAGCTCGTTATTCGAATACCATTTCTGCTCCTAAGAAAAACAGTCTTGTTGCTTCTTTTTCATTAATTATTTTTTTTTCACTAAATATAAAAGAAATACACGATTGGAAAACTAAGTTTTTTCATGTGCAAATAAGAATAATCTGTTTAAAGGCAACTACCCTAATGATTATAAATTCGTTGTTTTGTATTGTTACCCTACGTTGCCACAAGCAAGTATTTACTTGCAAGTAGTGTATACGTATTACTAACGAAAATCAGGAGAAATGTCAAAAAAAACACAAAAATTTTTTGAGTGGCTACACAGCACAGTGCAAGTTCATTTTTAAAATGTCGTCAACAAATAAACTTCAAACAAATTTAAAACAAATGGCGCTGCTTCAATTGGTAATTAAGTGTTGTCAATAGCCACTATTGAACGTTACCTTTAGACATATAACTTTTTTAATAATTTTTTTTATTAAAAATTTATATTTATATTAAAACTTACATTTTCAATGAATATTTATAATTTTTCTTAATATTCTTCATATACATATATACATATTTATTAAAAAAACTAGCTGAATTATTTATCACAACTGTATGATATATTAGTGAGTTAACAAAAAACTCAGTTAGACAACACTGTTTTTCGGATTGTCACTTTACTTGCCGTAACTGTAAAAATTTTACTTGCTCAAAAATTTCTTCGCAAGCTGAGTCGCAGGTTGACAAAGTGTAGTTGTGTTAGTAAAAAAGTGTTAGTGTATTGGTTTTTTTTCACTTGCACTTGCATGTGGCAACGGTAGGTTAACAACAAAATGCTAAAACTAGTTGATGGTATTGCTAGTAAAAAAAGTATGTATTTGTTAAAATTAATGTAAGTTTAAATATTGTTTTCGAATGCGCTTTTTTAAAAAAAAGGCATATTTACTTAATCGAGTATTGAGATCATAACAAAAACAGAGTAGCAACAATAGCAAAGGTATTTTCACACTGAAAGCAAAAAAAAATGCGTCACCACATAGGCATAACGTAACCAAAGTCGGCACTCAATCATAACCTTACCATACCAAATCACATTTCCCAATTGAAGGTGTGTTCACAGTGACAATGGCTTATGAAACTTTAAATGCGTTTTTCTCAAAACTTTATTTTCACACACTAGGGCCCTTTTATCGGAGAAGGTCACATATTAAAATTTATTTTTGCACACGGCCATAAGTTTATTATAATAAGTTTTGTTAAATAAATTAATAAGTAAAATTTCTTGTAATGCTGTATAAGTATAAGAATCACACTTGTCATACAGGAAAACAAAAATAAATAAATAAAGAAAAATATTTTCATTGTGGCATCCCTGCATGCAGGTATAAATGTTTTCTATTTATTTTTTTCGATTTAAAAAAAAACTTTCTGCAAGAAAACTTGTGCAGTGTGAACGCAGACTTGCATTAAACTTATACCTATTAATCATTTTGTATTTAAGATTGACAGAACTGTGAGGGCAAATTTAAATCTATAATTCATTTCAAAACCCCGTTATAGCACATAATTAAATATTAAAAAAATATATTTAGACACAGCATATGTCACACTTTGATGCTAAGGCATTAAACCCCATTAGATTATTTTACCAAATGTAATTTAAATTATATTTTTTTTACCAGCTGTTAATGGTCTTTTTAATGCTTCAACACTTCTTTTTTTTGCTGTTGAGGAGCATTGCACTTTATTTAATTCCATTATTCTCTTTCACATTGTTTCACATTTATTTCTGTTGTGTTCATTTTGAAGTCAGCTGTATGCAGAGATGCCACTATAAAAAAAAATTTTTCTCAGAAATGGACCAAAATCTAACAAAACTATAGTATTTTTACTCAATTTTATTAAAAGTGTGACTTAATTAATAAAAGGGCATAATAAAAAAAAAAAAAAATATTAAAATTATATAAATAAACTTGTACTGCTGTATGCTTAGAAAATAGTTAAAGTTTGTAAATAAAATTCCCATAGAATAGATCAGTTAGATAAACCAGTTTAATAAACCTTTAATAATTTTAAGGCATACGGCAGATAAAATTTATTAAAGTCGTACTTCGTTTATTATTAAAAAAAATTTAAGTATTAACTAGATGATCTAGTGTCATCTATATATATTTCTGAGAAATATGGTAATTTGGTCAGGACCTTATACAAAAGTTGTAAGTATATTAAATACAACATATGTTTTGTCTGTTTTTGTAGATGATGGTTCTCCAACTTGCGACGAAACAAATAAACTTCAAGTTGATTCCGCAAGCTTTTAATGAGATTTATTTATGGTCATCGTAAAGGCCAGATGCACGGGAAGTTGTAGACGCTTAAAATCAAATGTAGAATTATTTGAAATCAAAAACTTTTTTTCTACTACAATCTAAAATACATCGTACATATACTGACCATCGTTTGTTGCGTTAGGTTTTATCTGCAAAATTTGTTTTACATTTTTTTTATAACTTTTTAAATCAAAATAACCCAAAAGAGGAAAATAAATTTAAAATTTTTTAATTGATGTTGGGCACATTAAATTTAATATTCGGAAATATTGCTACTTAATTATGAGTTAATTTTTTGTAAATCAAAAACGTGCTGTTTATGCTTAAATCGAATGACATTGTTATGGTGTTTTCTTTGCGTTACAATTACAAAATATTCAAAGAATTCCTGGAAATTATCTTTAAGTTAAAAAAAAAAACAACAAAATATTTTAAATTATAGATACTTTGTTATGTTTTTTTTGTTAAAAATTTAACAAATATTTTGATATAAAAAATATATCTATGTAAATCATTTGACGAGTAAGGAATTTATAAGTATTTATTTTTACTGTGGTGTCAGCAAGGCCTTCTTAAAAACCACAAAAGCAACAAATATATATGTGTATAGTATACAACCAAATTACATATGTACATACTTAAAGCAAATGCTTAATGAAATTGAAACTTTTAATGACTAAAACGAATACAGAAACAAACACAGAAGTTAACAAAAAGAAAAAGAAACAAAAGAAAACAGAGAAAAAACTGGAAAAATAATATAAAACACATGGAACTGTTAAAGTTTTATTTGTTACCCCACACAACATTTTTATCTAAAAAAGAGACAATTTCACAGTGCCGACAATTCTTCTACAGATAAGATGTTAAATAGAATTTACCCGTGTGAATGATATGGGAGATTCTTAATGCTGGACAATCGCATTTGACTTGAGCTGCTGCCTCCATGCACACTTTAAGACAATCTTATCCTAAATTTACTTTTTTCTGATGATATTTGAAGTTTGCATGACCTATAAGCAATAAAGTCCTCCAGCTTATCGTAGTCAAATTAAATTCTAGTACCTAAACTGCACTCCAGCCAAAAATTTCGTTGAGGACTAAACTAGCCTGTCTACATGCACATTTTCAAGTTCATACTAGAGTTTACCTATTTAAATACTTTTGCAAAATACTAATAAACTATTTTAGATATTTAAAATATTTGATTAAAATTGCAAAAAATATTTAACACAAATAAGTCATACTTTCTACGTTATGGTGTAGGCTTTAGTATGGTCAGAATTAACTGAAAACATATTTTTGATTTATAAAACAATTCAATTAAAAATTTTTTGTTTAAATTCTATAAACTATTGGCTTATTTACAAGGTGTCCTAAGTGTCATATGTCATAATGTCATAATTAAAAAATAAATAAAAAATATATCGTCTAAATTTCTTGATCTTTTTTATTGATTATATATGATTTTTCCAAGCTTGAGATCAACTTTTTTAGTTTTTTTATAAAAAATTATTTATTTTAACCAATATTTCGCTACCAAACAATGGGTAGCTTCTTCAGGGTAATATGTATACAAATTTTATAAAAAAAAAAAATAAAAAAAAAAATTTGTATACATATTACCCTGAAGAAGCTACCCATTGTTTGGTAGCGAAATATTGGTTAAAATAAATAATTTTTTATAAAAAAACTAAAAAAGTTGATCTCAAGCTTGGAAAAATCATATCTAATAAATAAAAAATAAATAAAAAAAAGTTTTAAAAATTTTACAATGAACAATACAATTTTTTTTAATTGTTAATATTTATAAAAATTTTTAAATCATTTTAAATTTTTTACAATTATAGCAGTATGAGAATCTAACTAATATAATAAATGTGAATGTTTGTATGTTTGGATGTTTGGATATTTGTTACTCAATCACACAAAAATGGCTGAACGGAACTAAATGAATTTCGGCACATAGATAGATAACAACCTAGATTAACACATAGGACACATAGGCGAAGTCGTTGGCAAACTCATCATCACAGGCTAAACAAGTTGTTTGTTTTGTAAAATTTTTATTTTTGTTGCAAGTTTTTACTTTTCTTTTTTATTTATAAATTTAACTTTTTAAATTAATAATCCTACTAATAGGTATAATAAAGGTGAATATTTGGATAGATTTGACAAATATATGAATAACAATCTAGGTTTATACTAAGTCTTCCTTTTATCCCTATAACTACGCAGACGAAGTCGCGGGCACAAGCTAGTACAACAAATATTTTTGAAACAAGAGTAACACTGGGCGTCACAAAAATTCTAAAATTTATAGAGTTTTGTCAAGCAACAACATCATGTAGATAGAAAATAGTGTCTATGTAGACACTTGTTTCTAAAATATAATTTTGGTTGCTGCCATGATAAAAATTAAATGCTTGTCTATACTAGACGACACATACCAAACATACATACATATATAGGAAATTATTTGCCATGTGTGTGTAATTGTGTTTGTGTAGATTAAAAAGTTCAAATTGTCTAAAGGAAATATCTACTTTAGGGAAACATATTTAAGAAACAAGGGTTTTCTTAAAACTTAACAACAGAAAAACTTGCAATTCAACACATGTACTCATAACACGCACGTATTTATATATTAGGATGCTTGTGCTTGTCATACATTCGATGTTAGCTAGTGTGTATGTGCGTGTGTAAGTATATATGTGTGTAAGCATGTATTATAGCGCTTTATGGATTTTATGGTTAAAAGTCAAAGATTTAGTTAAGCAGCAGTTTTTCGTTATTGTTGACTTCACACGTCGATAAAACGTTAGTAAATGGAAATAAATTTTTAAGACATAAGATCTTAGATTTGTTAAAAATTATTTACACAGACAAATAGTTTTGCCAAAATTAATTTAAATATATAAAAAAGAGTGCTGTACATGGCTTTGTGGATTTGTTCATCTATATGTTACTTACTTTATTAATGTAAGATAAATGGATAAATAGACGGCTAAAAAAGTCTTTTAAGAATTTAATAACGATAAAACAATTCTTATGTAGTACATTGAAAATTGGGATGAACTTGATTTTAATTGAAAAAAAAAATACTTTAAACTCAGTTTAACCAACTTCAATCAATGTAATGTAAAACGGGAGAACTCTTATAGAATTTTGTATTACTACAGTGCTTTTACAAAAAAATTTCGTAGGTTCAAAATTATTAAAAGTTGTATTTAATTAAGTTATTTCCATTAGAGAGAGGCTTCTCTTTTACAAATAATATCTTTAATGGTTGTTAAAAACTAAGTTCTTAAAAATTTTTCCAAAATCTTATTTAAAAATCTCTAAAAGTACTATTTGAAGAAAAGCTTGGACTGCCCTAGGGCTGCGAAACCTCTTCATCAGATCGGGTGGTATTTCCAGTAAAAAAGAAAAATTCCTACATCGTCCTTTATATTTCTAGGAGAACAGATGACAACCTGAATTATTACATAAAGAGGCTACCTTTCATGCCGATAACTAGGCAGACGTAGTCAATTTATCACTTACCTAAATACAACTGATTTTATCCTTACCATAAATGGGGTGACTTTTGACTAATTTTAAGTAAATAATTTTGGTTAGTTGAAAAGTCAGCCAGAGTGGGATAAATGACTACTGAGCAGGACATCGCAATGTTAAAATAGTCAGTTAGTCCCATTGATATTGAGTTCTTATACTTTGGGTATGTACATGCAAATGTATATTTTGTTGTTATTAAAGCTATAAACACATAGATGACAGCAGGCTACACAACTATATAACTACAGTTGTGGTGGGCTCCAATCGGTGCCCTGAAGTCAGGTAATTAATTTATTTAAAGCATAATAGTAATAAATTAATAAGAAATAGTCAACTGCCGTGCAGAAAATTAAATGGCGTTAGCTGGCAGCCGGCTGTAGTCAATAATCTTTAAGAAAAATGTTATATTTTTAATTAAAATTTTAAACCTATTTTTAATATATTTATTGCTTAAAGCTTTAAAAATATAAATATTTAAAATACATTTAACAAAACCAATTTTTTGTTTGAATTGTATGTTCTAAAATAAAAAGAGTCACCAGCAACATATCTAATTCACGGCTTCTATTATTTAATATAAGACATATGTAGGTTCAAACGAGAAGATATTAAAGTTGATAACAATTCTTATGGTATATGGAGACTTTGGAACATGTTTAAATATGCAAAGTGCGTAGTCGTGCTTATGGTTTCATTTCATGTTTCATTTGAAGTTTCAAAAGTATAAAAATGTTTTGATATTATCTGGCTGCATTGATATCGAATGCATAGTGTGAAACGTTGTTTATTTTTTTAATGCTTAAATTCATTGAAAACGAGCATGTTCTGAATATGTATGATTTTGCCATGACTTGTTTAATAGTTTAATATTTGGTTGTAGTATGTCAAAATATACAACACGAGTGACAAATGTTTTGTAAATATGTTGTAAAGTGTGTACTTACCATAAGTCGAAATTAGCCCAAGTTGACCACATCTACAAAGTTGGTTGTGTTGCCATGCTGCCATGTTGCTGTGAAAATAATGATTTTTATTTACACACATGTATTTTAGTTCTGTCAGGTTGTAGTTGGGAGCCTGCTGTCGTCTATGTGTTTATATATGTTTATGTGTTATAGTTGTATAAAATTAAAAAATGTCCCAATTTTATGTTTTTTTCTGTGCATGTGTGTATATTGATATATTTTGCTGTATCGTTACAGGAAATTTGAAACCCTTTATTATTTTACATGTTCTTTTTTCAACAGTTCTGTATAATATATCTAGGTTGTACATTATATTTATTTTGTTGCTTCTTTATGTTTACCAAAAGCTAATGAAATATTTACAATGTCAATTAATTTTTATACTTTAGCCAGTATAAGCACAAACATCAGTCTTAAAAGCTGTCCAATATAATGGGTATTTTGAGTGTGTGCGTCACTGGGTGTGTGTGGCTGTTTTTTGACTTTTGTGCAAGTGTTCCCCACAGTTCGGAACACTGACCCGTTACTTTTGTACTGAAATATGAAATCTGAAGAAAATATATATAAATAATCTAATAAAAACATTCCATGTTCGTTCAGCAGTCTGTATGTAAGTGTTATCTATGCCGTCATATGATTAAACAAAGTTGGAATCAAAGTTTTGTTTGTGTAACCTAAAAGTTCTTATTTTCTTGTTGTTTGTAAATCTCAAAACATATATTTTTTCTCTGATTGAAGTGATACTGGTAATATTATTTTATTATGATTTTGTTGTATTTTCGTTTTTTTTTTATTAAAATTGATATATAGCTGTTGTTAAGGCGTGACATTGCCCACTTATGCAATCACATAATTTAATTGTAAGTGTGTGAAATCTTAAGAATTAGTAGAACAAGAAATATTGAGTCAGGAAGTGAAATCTGAAGATTTTATAAATACAGTAGTTCAATTTTTATTTCGGATATTTTTTAATATATTTTGTTTATTTAAAGAAGAGTGAATATAATATTAAAATTTTAAAAATATCAAAAATCTTTATGAATTCCAGTTTAAATATTTCCCATGATCCTTATAGGATCTACAGGAACTATACTTATAGAATATCACAACTTCCTGCCAAATTGAAGCGTACTTATATGGTGTATTTTTATTTATGCTTAAATGCTTAATCTGGGTCTTTCTAAAACATTTTTAACATCGTTTTGTCTTGAAACTTAAAACTACGAATTACGTGAAATCCTGAAACTACACGAATTAGTTGTATAACTTAAATATGTTGATTTATTCCAAGTAGTTGTCATTGCTAGCTGTGACCTTTTCCATCTTTATTCTATACAAAAAGAAAATTTTATAGGCTTTGCAGCGAGTGCTAGATGGAGTGTTCTGCATCCATCGAAACAAATAGTTGTCAAACGTGGTATGATCTGGACTATAAAGCAGGTGAAGAAAAACTTCTCAATCAGTTCTCTTAACAGGTAAAACAAGATGGGATAGAGCATTGCCATGATGGAATATTTCGGTTTCAAGTCTGGTCGCGTATTATGGGCCTTTATCGATCAAGGCTTAATTGGAAAATCATTTGCTTGATTTTAGCTGCTCAAAAAAGACAATACAGATGCCATCAAATATGGAGCATTTTCTTAGCCCAATTGATATTTAATTTTTCTGTAAATTCAGCCGGGGCCACACATATAAATTATAACGCTTAAGGTCTTTATATTATTTGTAGTACCAAATTTCCTTAATTATGGTTGACAGTTGTTGCTCACAAAATTTTTAAATTTCTTTTTAGCTTTCAGCGAATTTTCAAGCGCTTGTTAAGTTTGATAACAATCTTTATAAAGTAATGCCTTCGATTTTTTTGTACGCTGAAGCCAATGTTACAAATTCACCATACGCTTCGGTGATCAATCGGTGTGCTGGAGTACACTTCTTTTTTTTCCAATTTAAGAAGTAAAGCTAAATATCCGGCATATGATGATGAAAATTCAAGTCTTTATAATGTGTTCTTGAGTACCTCTAAGCTTGGGAACGATGAATAGTTGATTTGAATTTGCAACTCATACAGGCTTATTGTTCGCAGGAAATCTTTATGCCCTGTAAAACGAGCCTGTTTCCACTGTTGTTTCGAAAATTGAATTGTGAAAGTCGCACACTCATAAAAGAGTGTTTCGAGTTGGATTCGTCGGACGAGAAGAAACATTAAAGAGCAAACGAATTTGCTACTGTTGTTAAGTTAATTATAACAAACGTTTTGACAATAAGGGCACATTGTTCAATGGTCTTACGCTCAATTGATATTAAACTTCAGTATAAAAAGTATGAAATTAGGCAGACCCTCACTTTTTGAGATTTTCCAGCATCAACTTCTGCCTTTTAAAAACATCAGATTTTACTGCCGTATTCCGTCTCAATTGTTGTACATAAAAACATGTAAGAATGCTATGTACTGCAGTACTGCAGTACGCTATATCGCCTTAGTAGTCATACCAACAATAAAAGGGTTGTGAAAAATTATTATCAGTCATTTTGTTTCGGACGCCATCTTTGATTTTTCACTTAAATACCAATATTGAGGGAGTTGAATTACTAGATTTGACCCATGTATATAAATATATTAAATGTCATTTTGTAGTGGCAGCCATTACATATTTTCTTTAGATATCGATATTACTCCTCTCTGTTGTACAAAAGATACAAGAAATCGATTTTAGTTTGTAGATTTTAGGAAAAAACACCGAAGTAGTTTCTCAGTAATAATTTTTGAAACTGCACCTAGTATTTGTTTTTGCCTTTATCGTGGACAATACTAAATTGAAAGCTTTATTTACTTGATATAGTTTAAAAATAAATATTTTTTTGCTTATAACTTTGTTGATAAGTTATAAATTTGCCAAAAATTTCACAAATATGCGTAGAGGTATTTATGTATATCTTATCTTAAACTAATACCAAAAATAAAAAAAAATATATATATTTTTTGGTTATTAAAATATGAAAAAATACAGAGGCAGTCGCGTTTATTTGCTCATATCTCAGAAAGTTATAAAGTGATTATGCTAGATATAAACATCGCTCCCTGTTCCCTGATATTGACAAGACATTGATATCATATGCATTTCTGTGCTACAAGTGGGGACTTCTTAAATTAAAATTAAACTAACACACGGACAAGCGCGCATTGCTCAATCGTCATTCTCATTTATAAGCTGAATGTATACGTTATGGGGTCGGTAATGAGTGATGTAGTAATTACACAAACGTCACTTGTTTTCCCGCTTCAAGGTTAGATTTCTCGCTGAATTATTTACACTGAACATACGAGTTTTGAGTTTACTTTACTTGACTGTTTTACTACCAAATTGTCTTATCTTTAAGATTTATTCGGAAATGCCTTATGATGATGTATAATCAACATTATTTTTTATTTGTTTTTGATTTTAATTTTTTTACAGTTTTTTTAATCGGCTTTTAATTTATTTATGTTTTTGTGTTTTTTTTTTACACAAAAATACATTGAAATGAATTCATCTTAATTAGTACCTTTCAACTCAAAATAATTATCAGCAAAAAGCACTTTATTGTCATGATCAAAACTGTTGGGCGTCTGTAAGAATTTTTATCTATTTACAACAAAAAGAAAAAAAAAACAATATATTCTAGTCGTAACTTTTATTACATTCTTATATTTTTGCGGCTAAACATTATTTGTATGTTTGTGTGCATTTCGGCAAGTAATACAATTCTGAATTTTATATCTACTTAGATAAAAATATATTAAGTTTGATGGTTTACGCTGATGTATTTTGGCTATTTATTTCTTAAAGTGACTGTTATAGGGTCCTTAAATAAACTTTACAGTAAAGCAATCAATAATTTTCCTTCTATGGAAAAATGCTTAAAAAATAGCAACAATAAATTTTGGATTATAAAAGATTGCTTGGAAAGTTGGATTAAAATTTTTTCTTATATGTAGTTTAATTTAATGAATTTAAAAATTAAATTGCTTTTAAAGCAAAATTTTTGAAATATTTGAAGTATTTGCCAAATTTTTTGTTTAATGCAAAATATTTAAGAAACTTCATATATTTGAAAAAAAATTTTGACAAATTGTTGTTCTAAAGAATTTTAAAAGAAAACTTCTTAAATATTTATATTATTTTAATGTTACCTTTTTAATTTTAGGAAATCAAATTTCAAAAATATTTAAATTGTGTAAATTTATTATATAAAAATGTTCTTACTTTTTTTTAAAGAGAAAATTTATTGAATATTTTATTTTGTTTTGTTTTGCAAGATTTTCTTTTTTTGGTGTTAAGAAATCTAATTTCAAAAATATTTAATTTGTGTAGATTTAATATATTAAAATTTTCTTAGTTTTTTTTAAATTAGTTTTTGTAAGACAAATTCTTTTGTTTAAAAACTTGGTTAAATTATGCAAAATATGCAATTATTTCTAAATTTTTTAAAAAATATTCAATATTTTAATTATTGTCGTATTTTCATTTTCTTTGTGTGTCACTAGACTGCTGGTTATTGTCATATTATTGCTTCTAGAATATTTTATTTCAGTTTGTCGACTGGTCTATGTTTTTTATGTCACTTTACTTAAAATTGTGTGAAGCAATTTTTTGTCTTTGTTGTTTAACTTGCTGTCGTCTTTATTCTAGCAGAAGGAAATCTTAATTAAAAAGTTTATTTTTCCAGAGTTCCATTGCATTATATATTAATCCTTTGGGAGTTTTATATTTTTTTTATTTGCCATTTTATTAACGAAAGAAAGAAAAAAATAAATGAAATAAAACAAAGACACACTGAAATTGAAAACAAAGATACACCAACAATTTTTTAAGACCATAATTATTGTTTCAACATGATGGTAAAATTATACTATATTATGTATGTATGTATGTATGCATGTATATTATAATTGTTTTTATTTAGAAAACGTCAAAGTAGAAATACATATTTACATATGTACGTCATCAGCAAGTCTTGTTTTATAAACTTCATAAATTTATAATATGCTTATCGTTTTAAGAAGGTTTATATTGGGACTGAGTAAATAAATGTAAATTTGCTGAGAAAGCGTACAAGGACTTGAGTTAAGGGAGTTTAGTTTTATTGTATTTAATTACTAACCTGTACACAGAAAAAAATAAATTTGAATTGGTAATAATTAACTAAATTAAATAATTAAATAATTGGGGTTTCCCCAATTAATAAAAATATAACTTATTTTATTAAATGAAAAAAAAAATATCAATTAAAATAATTATTAGTTTCTTTGACATGTACATACATACATACATATGCATAAACTTACTATAACTTTTTCCTACGAATCGGTCTCTATTTTTCTGCACATTTAACACACATTTTGATTAGGTCAAATATTAAAAATATTTTTTTTAATTTCTTTCATTTAAAATTTTTTTTTTAACTGACAGATAATTCTTTGTTTTTCAAAATCATTTAATATCAATTAAAAAAAAATTATTAACTATGCATATTTATAAAAAAAGTTTGCATGAAATCGGCCGAGTGGTTAAAAAGATATGGAATTTATATTTTCATATATATTCCAATACAAATATCAACAAAATGCTATATATTTTCCATATGATGAATTTTTTTTTGGTCACTGGAAAAGTTACCAAATCTTGTATGGTTATGTCTTGTGTGTACAATGACATTCGGTATTTCTAATTGTAACGTTGCATTATATCATAGTTATGTGTTATTGTTGTTGTTTCTGTTAGAAGAGTACTTTTATTCAAATCATTAAATTTTTCATTTGCTAAATTAATGTCTCTTTCTCTCTCTTTCTTTATAAGTAGTGAAAATTTTGTTTTATAGGTGACAAAACAAAAAAGTTAAAGACAAAACAACTTTTCCTCTACAACCTCCTTGAAGGAAAAAAAAATAACGTTTGCCAGGTCAGCTAGTATAAAATAGAAATATAAATAAAAATTAAAAATAAATCAAACATTTAATTTATTAAACAATTTTAACCAGTAATTTTTTCTGTGTACTGAGATCTGCTGAATTCAAGAAAAAATTATATATTTGTCTGCATGTTAGGGACGTTTATCCTAAATATGAATTCACAGTTCAAAAATATAAAGTTTTTAAGATGCTTAGTAGAAAATATGCCTTTGCCTTAATATCATTAAAGAAATTTAATGAAAAAAAAACAATCTTATATAATATTGGAAATTTGAATAACACTCTTAAATAGACAACATGTTATTGCAATTGAAATAAAGTACAAAACAAATAAAATGCCATAATGAAAGAGAGTGCGAGATTAACAATTTTAAAATTCAATCGCGTTTGGCAACACTACCATTTACAAAAAAAAAAAAAAAATTTCAGCGATTAATCGCTATCTTTTTTAATTTTTTTTTTAATTTGTTTAAAATTTTAGAGATAAACCGTTAAAATTATTGATTGGAAGACAATACAATGAAATTTAATGACAAATTACTTTTGGTAATTTAATAATATAATTTTTCTTATAATTAAAAAAACATTTGTACTTCAGAGTTAATTGTTTTTAAATAAATAAATTTTTATGTTTTTTGCATAAAAATTTACTGTGTGTAGATTTTTAAAATTTAAAATAATTTCAATTATTTAATCAAAAATAATCTTTAGAAGAAAAAAATGTTTTCCGAATATTAATTTTTTGCAAAACATCGAAATTCTGTTGTATTTAAGTTGATTTAAATGTGGAATAGTCATAACTTGGTGAACAAGCTTTGCAACTATAGAATCCCAAATTTAATAGAAAACAAATTTTAAGTCTCTAAAGTCAGAGACAAGATTTGTTTTTCTTTTTCACAAATAAAGCTGGGGAATTGTTTTAGAATAGCGATAAAAAAATATTGTCTCTTTCATGATTTTGTTAGGGTTAATCATATTCAAAGTTTTATATGATTTATATTCAAACTCAGAAGTTTTTATTAAAACATCTTCAAACTTGATATGGAATTAATAAAATTTATAACAATTTAATCAATATCTTTAACCAATAATTCCAAATACACATCATCAACTTTAAACAAAATTTTGTGATCATCTACATAAACAATTTAGTATATGCTCTGACTTAATGCGAAAATTTAGGAAACTGTCAACTTTTTGTGCGCTTTGACAATCAGTTGGTGTAATTTTCAACAATTTTCTTTTAAATTCAAATATGATAATAACATTTTATTAAACTTTTAATAAATTTGAATTAAAATAAAAACAACAAATATTTTATTGTAAAAATTTCTAACCGCTTTTATAGGTAAACAAACAATGTTTAAGTGTTTTCAAAGTTTTTAATGTGTCATAAACATCTTGCTTTACGCTTTTTTGTTAAAGTTAGAAACTTCACGCAAAGCACCGAAGTTTAATCTGACATTGCTTAATGTATGTACACGCTAAAGTAATACCCAAGCACACACACTCATTGATTTTCTTTTAAAACTGTTAAACTTTACACATAAAAACGATTAGATCATAAGCTTTTGGGCCTACTCAGAAAAAAAAAAATAAATAAATTAAAATAGTTCGAAGTGAATTACAAGTACAAATTTATTTCATTATTTATTTAAAGCAACGGTCTTATAAAATGTGGGGATGAATTGAGTTAAGAACTTACATATGTATTAAGTTTTAATTACAGATGTATTTATGTTGGCATACAAACATACACATATGCATACGGTTATGTTTTGATGTGGCTTAAATTTTTGTTTTTTTATTCAGCTTCGTTTCCTACTAATGACACCAACAAAATCGAAGGATTTTCAGTGTAATAAATGATTTAGAAACATTTTCTAAAGACGCAGAAAAATTTAGACACCTATCACCTGTACAAATTCTTTAAGAAAATGTTAGCATGTTTGCGAATTGATAGTAGATGTTGTTTGCGTATGATTAATATGTTGGTTGGTTTACGGTTTTGAGTACTCACTCATACGTGTACATGTGTGTGTGTGCTTGTCTTCGCAATACGGTTATAATTTCAAACACAAAAACATATAAAGCCTTTAAGCCTCAAATTTAATATATCAATTTAACAAACACAATTTATAATATAAAGAAAATTATTTTAGAAATATAAAATTTAATTTTTTAAAAGCGAAATTTTTTTTAGAAATTCCACAACAAAATTGTAACTTTAGAGAAGATACAAACGTAATAAAACTGTATTATCATAATGAAATTTCTTTGTAAAATTTGCTTGTAAAACTGTTGTTTTTAATACCATTGCATTAAATTTTTGCGTCAAGGTACATATAAGTGTAAGGGAAAATTTTAGAAAAGTAGGTGTGGCCGCATATCTGTAAAAGCGTCACTTGAAATATATCAATGCATTTTTCTGATATTTTCGTTGTTGTATTCCTCATTACCAAAAAAAAAGGTTTATTTAAAATTTTTTACAAGGTGGGCTTGATATCTCTAATACAAAGAAAGCTTATTTGATGTACATTTCCTGCATGAATGTAAGAGCATTATTTGAGATCGACATGACGGATTTCGCTAAATCATCTCTTGTTATATTTCACATCGTCGTGTTCAACAATTGATCATTTCAAGAACATTACTCATGCGAATTTTGAACAATGATTTGAATTTACACGTTTAGAATACGCTTAGTTGAACATGCATAAGTGAATTGTGTCTTATACCAAGATCGAAAACTCTAAAATGTGTTGTTCCTGAAATGAGTCATATAATGAGTTTTTTGTATGAGTGGTATTACTTTGCCTGTTTCAATCGTTCAGATTTTTGGTTTTAATAAGACAAAGTTTTAAGATTTTAAATATAATATATTTTTAAATATCTTAAAAAATACGTTTTCTTTATATTAAAGGTGACACTCCCATTGTTTTTTTTCAGCTTATTTTAAGCTAAAATGTGCAAAATATAATCCTGACACGAACTTTAAATATTAGATTACTTTTAAAGTGAGGAAAAAACTGTTAATTTTGTGTAAGAGGTTTGTGTCACACTCACTTAAAATTTAAACCATTTCTGAGCATCATTGATTTTAAAAAAAGTACAACCGTTTTCTGATTTTGAATTAATTAAAATGAATGGACGTAAATGTGGGCATAGTCAATTTTTATTTCCGTAACCCCTAAATTGCGTTATGGCAAATGCAATTCTTAAAAAACAATTAGCTAAATCTGTGCAACCGTTATTTTAAAATGTCATTACCAACGAAAAATTTGCGCCGTTATGGATAATACCAAACCGTATGCAAACTAATGATCAGCTAACTTTTAATGGGAAAATTTCCATGAGGAAAAGATATCAGCTCGTTAGCTAGCGCACAGTTTTTTTATTATGCATAAAGGAGTTGACTTTTATTTATATAGATTAAAAGTGCGTCGTCATATTTCGAAATATTTCTAAACTTAAATAGAAAATTTATAAAAATCTTCCTAAGAATCGTCCTACAATAATGAGAATTTAATTGTAGCTCAGTTGAGGTAAAGCATTGTCGATAAGAGCATTCAACTAAAGAACAAAAAGATTTTAATGTTAAAAAATATTACAAAAATAATTCTGTTGTATCAAGAATTATATACAAAGGTTGTAAGTTAGCGATTCGTATCTGTCCCTGAAGTATTTAAAAATAATTAAGTTGAGTTTGCAATTAAAATCTTAGTATATTAAATTTTAATATATTTGGAGTTTTTGTAGCCTTAAAAAGAGCCAAAAACTGTCTTCGGTATTTGTATAAAACATAGCTGTTAAGTAATGATTACTAATCGTAATAATTAGTTATTAGATTATTATGTTCTAAAAGTAATGATTATATTACGATTATTTTCAGATTTGCACGATTACTAATTGACTACGATTACAGATAATCCTAATCTAATCAAGATTAATAAAAATTACAAGAAAGTAATCAAAAATAATAAAAAGTAATCAAAAAATAATTCGATTATTTTTTTTTTATTTGGCGAAATTATGAATATATTCTGAATGTATTTGTTTCTCGTTATTATTTTTTTCACGTGTTTTTCCCTTTTTTGTTGATTTAGGAAGTACTAGTAATTGTTATTGATTGTATTGTTATTGAAGTGAATATGTCTATATTTTGTAAACAAAAACTATGTAATTTTGTTTTATTTCTTCAGAATTTTTTTACGTTATAAATGAATTTTTTTTTAAATAAAATGTATATATAACATGACTTAAATTCAAAATTTTTAACAAAAATAATCAAAAATATTCCTTGAAAGTAGTCAATTATTTTTAGGATTACCTTTGAATATTTTCTCGTAATCCTAAATAATCTCGATTACTTTTGGATTTTGTAATCATAATTAATTAATAATCAGGAATTGTTCAAAAGAGAATTATGTAATCATTACCATTACTTTTAAAATGTAATCTAATTGATCACTAATCGTAATCCAAATTTAACAGCTCTGGTATAAACTAAGTACATTTAAAAAATTTTAAACTTAAATTCAATATGAAATTTTGTAACTGTATTAATTCATAGATATCATATCATAGATGTCATATCTGTACTGTCTGACAAACATTTAAAAAAAAAATACAAATTGAATTTTAAATAATTCGCAGTTTTATTTAAAATAGGAAAATGGTCAGTAGTGTGCCAGTCTAGTGGTTGCTAGATCGGTTCCTGCCAACGGCCTTATAGTCTTTGTTACTTAGCTCGCCTGCTTAAATTCAAATACAAGTAATTTGTAGTCGTTTTGTTGTAATAAAAATAAGAAGTAATAAAATAACTTAAAAAAATAATTATTCTTTAACAGCTCTACTATACCAATACTATTCGTATAAATTTATGGAAACGGGTTATGAAAAGTTAAAGTTTCAAAATTTAGCGTGTAAAGCAATTGCTCTTTACAGTTGACCTTTTAGTTAGGCTGATAATATAACCAGCTTAAAAAGGTATTACATTCCAAGTGGCCGAGCATAAAGAGCCCAGTGAATATAACTTCGATAAATACCATTGACAGTTTTATGTTTTTTTCTATAAAGACAAATTTATTTCAAATAAAACATGACAGCATACTGTTACCCCAGGGACTTTTATCTCATTGTTATGTGCCCCCAAAGATATTGTGAAATTTTATTATGGGCCAACAGCAATACATCGTTCAATTGACTCCTGAAAGCACTAATGACTTTCGTTTTATCTCTTTTTTTTTTTTTGTTGGTATGGGAATTAAAAGTCATACAGAGAGTGCTTGAAGCGACTAAGTAAAGAAAATCTTTTCTTGTTTATAAAATTTCTTCAGGGAAATATGACATTAAAAGAGCAAAATAGAAAATATAAAAACAAGTTGCGTTTATTTTACTGGTAGAAACGAAACTTTTTAATTTATTTAATTTATTTATTCAGCAAAATAGAGAAAATATTAAAATAAACTTATTTATTTAACCCATACATAAATGATTAAAGAAAATTCTATTTTAAAAGGACGGCATATATTTCATATAAGTATATGACAATAAATTAAAGAAAAGGAAGTTGTGTGTCTTATGTAGGCATACAGGGTATCAAAATGTGAGGTATAATTTTGATTTTAATAAAATGAAGAGTTTTTTTTTTGAGATATTAGAAAAATATTTTTATTTCAGTTTAAGTATTACAAATAAGTTCGGTATAAAAATAAAAAAATATGTCGGCCAAGTGAAAAAATGCGATTTTTGAACTTTTTATTCAAAAGATACATTGCTGAAACCTCATATTCTTTACGTCTAAGCCATCAATTTTTCGCTACAAACGAGTAATACCCAGCCGTAATTTTGCATCGAATGCGGCAAACTTAAAGATAAAGTTCCTACATATTACCTAACATAACCGTAAAAAGTAAAAAGATTTAAACGTAGCAATATATAAAGGTCACGTTATTGCTTATGTTGGTCAAATTTACCTTTTACTAACATTTTCTTAATAGGCAAGTTTAAAAAATGGCTGTGAAACCATTTATCTCATATATCCAATATAAAGTTAATAAATATTATTTATTTTAACTCGTCTGGTTTATCGATAGCACACATAAAGATTTTGATATTTTATGATTTGTATTTTAGCATTTAAACTAATGCTGGCTTGGGTTTTTAAATAAAGTTGCAAAACTAACATTGCTTCCGATGTAAATACCCAAAACAGTTAATATACACACATGTATGATATTGTCTCTTCTAGACGCTAAGTTCTTTCAATATATGTTTTTTAAATATCTTTTACCACCCTTGGCTCTTAAAATAATTTTCTTCTTTTTAATTTATTTTTGACAACTTAATAACCCAATGTCGGAAATAATAATAAACATTAATAAAAACAACAAGAAAATACTATCAAACTATACAACACAACACAACAACAACAACAATCTTTGCTTTAATATATTCTTTTAAGATTTGTGGCTGCTGTTGTAGTTGTCAGAATTTGCAATATCCACTTAACACACATAAGAAAAATAATTCATTTTTTTTGGGGGTTTAAAATTATACCAAAACAACATAAAGAAAAAATATCAGACAAAACTGGAGATGAAGTTGGAGAAAATTAAATTCTCAAAAAAAAAAAATAGAGAAATAAACAAACAGAAACTTTAAGGTAAACAAATGCTATTTGTTATTGTTGTTCCATTTTCCAATTTCCGCATAATTTTGTGCAACAGTTGTTGGTTTCTTGTTTCTGTTATTGTATAAGTTCTTCCCTCTCTTTTGAATGGCAGAATAAATAATACATTTTTCTTTGGTCTCTATGGTTAAAATTTTTTCTTTAATTGCATTTGTATAGACAGTTCTTTATAAATTCCAAATTTCAAATTCGGTATACAGTAGTGTGAAATTTATTTGGCAGCAATTTTTCATACTTTTGATCTGTGTTCTGTATCTAAAATATTTTTTTAACTGTCATATTTATAAATATTTTGAATCTAATTAACAACTTTTATTTAAAACTTTATTTTTCTTAGTTTATATTTTATGGTCAAAGTAGTACCAGTTAAATTTAAAACAAATTAAAAAATATAAGTAAAATATTTTGATATACTGATAATCTTTAAAAAATTTTCTTAATATTTGAACTAAATTATTGCAAAAAAGTCTATAAAACCTTAAAAAAGACCAATGGCGTTTTGTAAGAGTTAAAGTTAAAACATCAGCTTTTTAACACAAAGACAATTAAAAACAAGACAAGCTTATCACAATAGTGCTAACAATATCCGATAATGGCAAATATCTGGGACTTATATTGGATAGTACATTGTGTAAGCTCTTGAATAAGCAATCGAGAATGAGTAAATTTTAACAAAATACCGGATAGATCTGATGCTGATAATGGCCCGCAACTTTCACAGAGTATCATCGAAATATTTACTGACGAATCAAGAACTCACAATAAAATGGGATGTTGTATTCTTTCGTACCAGTTTAATATAAATATGTTCTCAAGGCTATTGAATGACAATAAGTAGGATAATACAAACCGAGATATGATTAAAAATATAGTTGCAGAACAAATTCAGTATCAAGGGATATTGAACAAGGAATTCACATATCTACTGACAGCAATTAGTTTCCAGGAATGTAAACACTACATCTAAAACTTCCTCAGAATATCGGTGTCTCTAGAGGAGAGACATTCATTGGGTACCCTTGTATAGGTTCCAGAAAAGGAGGAAATTGATAGTAATAATTGAGCTAACGTACTTGCAAAAGTCGGTACCACCATATTTTCGATTGAATCTAGATGTCTGTTTGACATTCCTGTATTAAGAGGAAAACATGTGAATTCACACAAACTCTACTTGATTGCAAAGGGCAAATAGAGAAGAAACCCACTTATGTTCATAGCACGTCATTTGCTATATATCACTAGAATCCATCTAAGAAATCTCATAGCTGTCATTGTTGAATAATGGCCTCTAGGAACTCATTAAAGTATGCTCTGTCTTATGTGAGTTTTGTGTAAGTTGCAACAACAAAGATGAAAATAAACATCTCTTTAACGATCCGGTATTTGCAAAATTGAGACATTGAAGTCAAGGTCAATGGAATTTTATTTAAAACAGACAGTCAAATGCATCGCCAGTCGAAAGGTGCGATGGCGCACAAGATATTAAGAAAGAAGATTATTTGAAAGCTATTATAGCTACACGGCTACAGAAACATATTTTCCGCCACCACCAACTAAGATATAAGGAAATTTTAATATTTTAAATGTATGGAATTTGAAGATATAGTAGAACCCTTGACGTTGTATGTAAACAGGATACTGTTAGAGCTCATTAGTTGGGTAAAAGTAGTCGAAAGGCTTCATCGCAAGCCCATTATGCACATATGAGTACATGGAGAGCGACCTCAGTATCATGACCGATGATTCCTTTATGAAATGGAGGGCAGGTGCTGTATACTAACTTGAGTTAAAATTTGGGAGAGTACAAGTCCGTCTTTCAGACAAAAATTCCTGGTTTGACGTGTTAATTCATCGACTAGAGTGTCAGGTAAAAAAGATTCTAAATGCACTTTATAATAAGTCGGATATAAAACGCGTGCGGAGAATGAATGTGAAATCTTTTTTGATGCTTGAGTTTATTCTAAAGCTCAATAGAATATTTTGTCAATATTTTGTCATGAATAGACTCAAATTCAAAATGGCATATCAATATATATAGATTTGAAATCTGGGCGATGCCAATATAAGTTCATTATTGGAATTTCGGCGAGACTTTTTTTGTATAAAAAAGTGTTAGTTATTTTAAAAATATTTGTTTGTATATATGTAGCTCATTAATACATTGGAAGTGACAGTAAATAATGTTTAAAAGCGAACTCAATACAAGTGACTACTTACATAATTAATAATAACGAAATAATAGATTTTCTTATTAACAGTAACTAAAATTGGCACAGTCAAATATAGTGCTCTAACTTGTTAAAAAAAAAAAAAAAAATTCGATCCCCCTTAGTTTTTCGGTTCGAGCTCTATAGTGCTTTAAGCAGTCGAAAAGACGAATGGACGCAGCTAGATCGTTCTAAAATGAAATCAAAACTCAGAAAGTATATATTTTATGGGGTCTAAAATGGATATTTTGCTGTGTTACAGACGGAATGATAAAATGAATGTAACCCACCATTTTTTGGTGATGACTATGAAAAATACGCTACCAGATCTTGTTACATTTATATATCCGGACATACAATTTAAGCTAATGAAAGCATACGAAAAAGTTAATCTTTTGCTCTATGAACAAAAATAAGAATAAATAAATAAATAAATATAAAAATAGAAGAAACCCTTCCAGTCCAAAAAAAATTATTTCTATTTGAAGACTTTTCTTCCTTAGGATACACAAAAATCATTTCCGCATCGTTACACAATTTAAAATTGTGAGTGCCGTTTTGTCGTTAAGTCGACGTAGGTGATAAGGAAAAATATGAAATCAGATGGATTAACATAAAAGAGAAACGAGCTTTAATCTAATCAACACTTCTCCTCACAAATGCTTTCTTTCATACATACTATGTATATCATTCAGATGAGCCGAAACTTTTGCTGGCTGAATTAATACAACATTTCTTAATGTACTTGTATTTGTATAATTATGTAAAACATTTTAGAGACTATTTTACAATTTGCTTACTTTACATAATTGTATTTATACAGTTGAATCCACTTAATAAAAAACTGTGTTTTTACTCTAAATACTACATAGAAATAAATAAAACAGTAAAATGTTATTTAAGGTAAATTTTAATTAAGGCACACCTGCAGTGCGTCTGTTACAATGTTTTTGCTTGTGTGCGTATGTGTGTTAATTCTCACAAGATTAATTATTATTTTCATTTATATATAAAAATATATATATTTTTCTTTAATTTAAAACAGCTGGTATAACAAAAACACAAGTGGCCGATGTGAATACGGTGGAACGTTAAAATGAAAATTCTTGCTGTAAAACAAACTGGTACACATGCAGACTTGTGGTTTTCATTTTGTGTTCAGAAAAGCTAGAAAGTAGCAAATTGTCTTAAGGGTGATAAATAGTAAACAGAAGTAGTGGTATTAAGTAGTTGAAATAAAAATAAAATTGTTTAAGAAAAATATTGGTTTGAAAGTTTTCTTTGTTTGCTTTTATAACTGAATGACAAATTGTGTATAAAAAAAAATTTCGTTAAACAAATAGTAACGGATCATGTACACTTAAATAAAATTGTTTATCTAAAATTAATTATAGTTATTCCTTAAGCTGAGATTTTAATTCATTAATTATGAATTTATGTCGTAATAGTATTGCGCATGAATGTTTGTGTTTACGTTTGTAGCATCAAGTATCTAATGCTCGCTATACAAAAACAATTTTATTTTTAAAAGTTTATTTACAAAGTTATGAATTACATCTTTTTTTTATAATAATTTAATAATTTAATAATTTCAATGCTACCATATATTTTTATTACAAGACAACACCGATTCGCATTGATGGTCCCAACAATTTTTGTGTTGTTGTCTTAAGACCACATATCCTAATACTTCAGGACGGTTCTTTATTTTGGTTTATTCTGAAGTATCTCTATAAAAGACTGCCCAGAAATGATAAATTTAATTTATCTAAAAATTACTTCTCTTGTGCAGGCAGTTGTTTTGTAATTAAACCATAAAGTCAGCAGGAAAAGGCATATAACGCGTTATTTTGTTAAAATTTTTCATTATCACTTTGCACATATATGACCAAACTTTTTTGATATAGCGTTGGATTTCCTCTTTAATTCGGAATGGTGGTGTATTTAAATAAGAGGTCTTTAAATAAGAGGTTTCATTTTGATATGTAAACAAAAGCTGTATTTGGTCGTCCACCTCATTGTTACATATCCTTGATTTCAGATTTAATGTTATACGTCCTTTTGCTTTGCTATTTCCGATTTTAAATTCTTACATTGTTCACTCTGTTTTACTTGTCAAGCTCTTTCGTTTAATACCCATAATAATGGGATTAAGAAAATTAATAATTCGCCATTTTGTTTCGGTCACTATCTTGGATTTCACCTTCTTTCAACCTTTCATTTTTTACCAATATTGAAGGGGGTAAATTTTTAAATACTAGATCTGACCCTAATCAAAAGTGTTGTTTTTAGAGAGGTATAAAAATTTTAAATTGAAGAAAAAAAAAAATCTGAAGATGAATTTTTTAAATTAAATTTACTTTCTTTGAAAGATAACTTGCAACGGCTGGCTCGGACATATTCTGGTGGTCTGATTATCGTTGACCTTTTCGAACATTTGTGATTGTATATCAGCAATAACGTGGCGGCATTAAATCGCACAATCAATGAGTCTGAAACGTAAAACTATGCGGTTATACAACGTTTCCTTCAATACATCAGTTGTGGCACAAGCTGTATGACGTGTTGCGCCGCCTTGTTGAAATCACAGCTGCTATATGGCATATAATGGTCGTTCAATTGATAAGCGAAAAATGCAAAAATCATAGCTTTTTAGCGGTCACCATTGACTGTAACGTTCTAATCAGCATCGTTTTTAAATAAGTACGGACCAATGACAACACCAGCCCATAAAACATACCAAACAATCAGTTTTTCTGAATATTACGGATTACGGTGTCTCAATATATACTTGAGGATTATTATTAATCAAACTATTAAAGTTTTGCCTTCGGACGTATCCATTTAAACAAAGGCGAGTTTCAATGCTAAACAAAATTCGCTCAGAGTTAGCGCTAAGCTGGTTAAGATACGACGCTTGCCATTTTTGTTAACATTTGTCTGCATTAGGAATGTACTTTCGAAGACTTTTTGCAGATGTGCGAGACTGTGTATGCGTGCTGCTTTTGCTTATTTAATTTTTTGTTTGTGTTTTTTATTAGATTAACTTAAAATAATTATAATTATCTTATTAACATACACAATCAAACCCACACTCCAACAAAACTACTACATTTTCATAATGTATTGTACATACATTTATAGTATACATCCTGCAGATAATGTTGAACTACTTTGTCTATTGAATATTGAAATGGGGTAGTTGCAGCATGGTCCTATATAATGCAGTTATGGGCCAAAACATTTTCAAACAAGAGTTTGTAGTCAAACATTAAATGCTCGAGCTTTAAGGATTGTATTAGTGTTGGCAAAAAGCTGCACACAAAGTAAAAGAAATTTTGTTGTATTATTGTAGAGCAATATACTGACTAAATTGTATGATTGTATTTAAAACATGTAATGAAGAAGAACAGTTGAAATCAAATTATTATCAAAAAAATCATATTTTGATTGCTTTGTAATCATGCTGTTGTCTCACCTTTTATTTAATGATTATTTGTGATCTTAAAAAGCTTTTAAATATAATGTTGTTATGGTCAAAATATTTTTTTTAATATTTCTATTTTTAAACGAAAGCCGTATTGAAATTTTTATGTTAAGGTCACATTCAATGATAAAATTTAAACAAATGCTTAGTTATCGTTATAAAATGTATGATAAAATAAAATTATAATAACTATTAAATCTTTTCGACAATCAAATATTACTATAGAGAATATAATATGACCGCTGTGATCATGTTGTAACCATTGTTTTTCTTTGTGTGTGTTAATGGTCGTTTATGTACTTCATCGAGTAGTGACGAAGATTAATTTTGGAACTCTTCGAATGTTATGCAAAGCTGAGTTATATGGTCCAGCCTTAGGATACTGCAATGTTGAATCGATCATATTTTTCCCATACTTTTGAGTCATCTTTGGATTACTCTTAGTCCGTAATTGAGTATATTTTACATGTGTGTACGTACTAGTTGCGTTATCTGCAGGGCATAACAGGGTTACACGTGAATTTTTTTTTTCTGAAACTTGTTAGAGTTTATTATTGTACATTAGGAGAGCATCATTTATATGATGAAATATAAACAACAGATAAAAAGTAAATAATATAATTAATGTTTTTAAGATTTGGAATATTATAAAGGGTATTCAAATTTGAAGCATCATTTAAATCTGAAATCACAACAGGGATCCGAAGCTTTTTGTGATGGAAAATTAACGATTTAGATATAGAGAATATGTGGTTTAAACAGAATGGTACCACTTGCCACACATAAAGAGAAACAATAGATATTTTGAAAGAAAAGTTCGAAAATCGCATGTAGAAGGCCATCAAGGTCGTCCGATCTAACACCTTTAAACTACTTTTGCTGGGGCTTTTTCCAAGGTAAAACTGTATAGCAATAATCCTACAACAGTTCAGGAGCTTAAAAACAACAGTATCGAGCAGATATCATTTATTGGAAAACGTGGTAAAAATTGAGAAATAATTTTTAATTTTTAACCGGAACCCATTTTTAATAAACTTAAATAAAAATGCTTTTTATATTGAAAATTATAAAAATTAAAATTATACCTTATTTTCGGAAAACATTTATGACGTGATATCCCGTCAACATAATTTTTACTCCAAATAAATGGTAGCTACCCCTGTAACACAAATTTAATGTGTGTGAGTGTTTATAAGCTAATTTTTGTGTATGTGTGTGTGTGTAGGTGGGCTTAATTTAAACTATAAAATTATTATTCTTGAACGTACTTAGGCATTGTGCGGTTATAAAGAGGTGTTGATTAATTGGTCAAATAATTATTTATTTATGTGTGTGTATTGTGTGTATTGTGTGTATTTTGTGGTGTTTGTCGTTCACTCAAAAGGGTTTGGCACTCAAAACATTAGTAAATTCCTGTGGTATGTCCGTCCTCTTTCAACTGTGTTGTTGTAGTCAGCAGATAACAAAAAATATGTAGTTTTATATCAGGTAATTTATTTTTATTGACAATAAACAAGTTATAATTAACATGTCATAAATTAAATTTTTTTGAGGGACATGAGTATAATTACACTTTTAGCATTTAAGCAAATATCTAACAATTAAAGTAATATTTAATAATAATAATAATATTTAGCAGGAGTTTTGTGTATTTTGTTCTCCATAAAAGGTAGAATTATTGCCAACATTCACTGTATAACGATTAAATAAGAATCATGCATTAAAGCTTTATAATGGGATCTGAAATTTGTGCTATAAAATTCTTAAGAAGAGATTAGATTTCTTTGGGACAACATTTTTTTTTAATAGAATTATCTGAATTATCTATTTTGCAAAATTCTTCCAAAAAGTTAAAGCTGCCATATAAAATATCATACAAGTACTCTTTGCCGTTTTTTTATATCTTTCACAAATGTTCATCTGCTCATCTATCCGTGAGTTGGTTAAAAGTAACTTTCACAAGCAACACATCAATATTTTGGAGATATTTGGAAATGAATCGGGAAATCTGCCACAATTGCTCTACAAGTTTCTTAATTATAAGGCTGCCTCTCTAACATTTTTAAGTCTTAGGATAATTATAGACACATTTGTTATTTTTCGTAGATAAAACAGTTTGTAGTTCCGCCACTGTGCATAATACTAATATTCGAAACATTAGTTCAGCTTAACAATAACTACTTATTTTTTTAACAAATTTATTTAAATTGTAGAAAATTGTTCGAATTTTTCTTCGTACCTTCATACTTCATATGCTACTGCTATAGTTATTTTGTTCAAAATTTTGCCGGTCTGGGAAAAAGAATTAAAAAATGTACTTAACAAAAGGTTAAGTAAGTTTGAATAGACTATTTTTTTTTTGAAGATTACCACACTTGGGTAGATAATTGGTCTTTTATAATCAAACTGTTGTGTGAAGAAACAAGTATAAAATTTCCAACATGTGCGATATACTCGCTAAATCGTACAGAAGGCTTTCTCTCAAATACTGAGCTAAAAATCCCGCTAAAGCCCGTTTGTCACAACCTTGTCGTGAAAACTTCTACAGAAGTCATTAAATGGGAGATTGTATCTCCTGGCTTGCAATCCAAAGATGCAGTGTTTGGTTAGATCACCAAACTAGATCACAGAGTTTTAAAAAAAGAGTTGAACAAGTGCCCACGTTGGACTGTCGTCAATTGACTGCTGTTTTGCGGAACACCTAGTTTGTGCACATCACATGTGATTTCTGTTTGACCAGAGTATTGCCGAATGGAAATAGTAAGCCAGCAAATGTGTCAATCTCCTTCTAGTGGAAAGGAGTTTCATTAGAGATGATCGGTGAGGGAAAAAGGATATTTCCTTTTGTATCTCCAAAACAAAAATTTTCCTTCGATAAGTAATAAATTTGGCAGCCATAAAACAAAAATTTTATATACAAATAAAAGTTTAACACACACCCCGCACTAAACGCGTAAAATGAATTCACGCTTGATCTCTAGGAAACCAACTCCCTTGAGTCGAGTTAATCTGGTCTTTATAAAGGTAATCTTCTGTCGACGAACTAATTTGAAGTGTAGTAGTCTATATTTCTTGGAATATTAGTTATATATTTCATAAAAGCCGTCGTAATTCTACTTGTGACCCTATAAAGTATAGTTGGCCACATAACCCAGGTTATTATTCTATTCAGTAGTAATTCCATTATAAAACGGATAGTTTTTCCAACGACCGCTAGTTCGATCAAAAATCCGCTTATTTCCTTCAGTCTGGAATTATTGACGGCTGCAAAGGTACCTGCAGCACTATCGATGAATTTTTAAAAAAACAGACGAGCGAGCGCAAAGGTTGGTTTAACTTCCTTTGCAGTTTTACCCCATTTGGGTACAGCTGATCTAGAACTCAGAAACTTTTAAAAACATTCCCTGTTAAAAAAAAAACTTACTTTTCCAATATATTCTTTCATTATCACAAATAAAAATTGATTTCTTCATGTAATGATTAGAAATTTAATAATAAAATGAACTAGAGCCAAACTAAAAATTAATAAAGTCTTTGTTAAAAAAGTTCAACAATAAAATAAGAAAATTCCCTGTTAATCTTATATGTAAGGCCAGGTTATAGTGGTCGTCAATTTGTTTATGAAATTATGAAAATTTTCCATATTATAACCATTCTTCCCTTAATAATTTTTTTTCTTTATTTAGGTGATTTTTGATTTTAAATTCCTTTAAACAATTATAGATTAAGATTTCCGCACTATACTTCCTTTGCCTTTTCTTCTTTTGACATATTTCCATTTTACATTAATATTATTTTAGCTGCTTGTAATTTCCTTGTGACTTTTTGGCTGCTCTTTTCTTTTTGATTCCAATTAAAACTAATGGTTTCCTTTTTTTATTTGTTATTTATGGTAGTGGTGTTGGAAGGAAATATCAGCTATTCGTTTTCTACTTAAGCTTAAAAGTGTATGTATGTGTGCGTTTTGGTCTTGTCTATGGTTAAACACCTAAAAATTTTATGCTTATTTTGTTTACTTGCTATTATTTTTTGTTATTTTAATTTAACTATATGTATTAATGGTATGTATTAATGACGATGATGGTGATGACGGTCGATGGCCATGCTCGTTGTTTTTCTTGTTGTACGTTTAATGTCTGTCAGTATTCCAAAATATTTAATATGAAAAGTCAACACTGTCATAATGATGCCAAAGTTATGACAGG
Source organism: Phyto melanocephala (assembly GCA_941918925.1). NCBI lineage: Eukaryota > Metazoa > Arthropoda > Insecta > Diptera > Rhinophoridae > Phyto > Phyto melanocephala. Next base: position 114,115,816 of record OW799237.1, read on the forward strand.
ATTTTCTATTTCCCCAGCTTTTGATTTCTTTGTATTTTGCATTTAATTTTTCTTTTATTATACAAGGCCACCTTTGGCCAACATTGAAATGAGGGATAGCTGAGCTTTCCGCTCCCATACATACATCTATTCAGTTGACTGACAAGTAAACATTCGACTGTATTACCACCGTCTGTTCGTTTAGAATTTTATCTTTAATTCCTTTTATGCTATTCATTTGTCATGACAGCCAGCTAACTTTAATTGTAGCGAAAGTGGCATATATAATCAAGTATGACCAATCTTTTGTATCCCCAATCATAGTACTGAATTAATGAGTTTATTGAGAATAGCTTTATTGCAAGAAAAATTTTATTTTCATATGAAATACTGGTTTTATAAAATACAGTGTTTTTCTTTAACAAAAATGCTTTTTTCAGTTTTTTTTTTACTAAAAGCTAAACTTTAACCCGCGAAGACTGTAAGTGAAAAGTATTTGGTTGAAGAAATATTTTTATTATTTTAATGCTTGTAAAGAAATCTCTTAAGCTTTTAGAAAAATAAAAGTCCGGTTTAGTGAAAAAGCTTTCTTATATGAAAAGCCCGATTTAAATAAAAACAATCTATTGTAGTAAAAATACTTACTTATTTATGAAAATTTTTAACTGAAATGAAAACAGGATTTTTTTTTGGAAAAAAAAAAACACAAAAAGATGAATTTAAAAGAATGTAAAAATTTCTTAACAATATAAAATTCAAAGCGATATTTTTTTGCTAAAGAAATGAGGAACTGTTATGTTGAAAAGTAACTTCTAGCAAAAATATATATTTTTGTTCAATTAACTTACAATTAAAAAAATATTATCATCGAAATAAGACTCTGTTAGAAGAGCAAAAAAATGTTTATTGTAAAGTAAGATTTGTAGAAAAGTTAGCATTAAAAAAACTTCTTGGTGTAGCGTATTGCTCAAAACTGTTTACTTTCGTTAAAAAGAAAATGACGAGCGTGAGTAGATAGAGAGACAACATAAATATTTATTTATGTAGAAGCTAAAATAGAAAGTGGAAAATGAAGGCAGTTAGTAAAAAGCAACTACAACAAAAATCATTTAACATGCTTTTTGCCAAAGTAAATGTTTGCTTCACATTATCAACAAGAGCTGAAGTAACAACTACAACAATAATAAAAACATCTAGGAGTTAATACATAACACAGGATAATATCAAGGACAACAGGGTGCAGCCATAATTTATTAAATATTTCATTTGCATAAAAATGACAGTTTTTACAAGTAAACAAAAAAAAACAAAAGATAAAATGGATATTTAACAAGTCTCTAATGGTACAAAGTTTTTCGCTTTATTTTTATAAAAATAGAGATACAGTGAACTTGCGATAATGTAAACTAATGTAAACCAAGCCAGTTTACTTTTGCAAGAATGTTAAAACTTATGAAAGGCATCGAATTTCCCTTTAGAAATATTTTTTACATAAAATTAAATTTTGCTCTTGTTAAATTTTTTTTTCTAAAATTGTTTATTGGATTAAAAAAATTAATACATTTAAAAAAAAAAACTGAGCAAAACTTTGTGATTTTCTTTTATTCAGTCATCGTTTAAACGGTTGATCTTGTTGTTAAAGTATTTAACTACGGCAGCTTTTGCAGATTTCAAAGTCCTTTTTGGGACCTCCACATAATCATCTTCTGCAGGGATCTTTTGCTCTATTTTATATTTAAAAACCATCGGTGTAATGGCTTTCCAATTTGTGAGCATTCCAAAGACTGCACGTTTTTTCTTTCTGAACTGCAATAAACGTTGGTTAACGCATTTAATAATATCATTTTTTAAATCCATATTCTGTAGATTTTTTAAACAAATTTTTTTTGTCTCAGATGGGTTTTGAAGACAGATTGCCTAAAACCAGTATACCATGGATATGTTGTGAACAAACAAAGCGGTATTGATTTTCTTTTCATATCTTATTTGTCGGTATATAGATTTTTCTGATTTTTAATACCGATTTGATCAAATTTATTTCCTATATTTTGATACTACACATGGGTAAAAGCGATGTCAGGGGGTTTATAACAACTGATTTCACCATACACACAAACAGACGAACATTGCTCAGTCTATTCCCCTGATCATAATTTTTCAGAAAATAGATACTTTATGGGGTCGTAAATGAATATTGAAGAAACGTGACATGATATGACAAAGCTAAGTATATATACCGTTTTACTTTGTGTGTAGGGCATAAAAAGGATAATGGAATTCTAGCTGAGTGTGAACACTAACTACAACGTGTATGTAAGAAGTTTTAATTGACAGCTGAAGACAATCACAAAATTATTATTTAGGTAAATCGTAATTTAACCATTACCTTGTTTATCTGGATTTCAACACTATTCTTTATCTCTTTTGCTGGCTTGCTTTTGTGGTTTTCTAGGGGTGCGCTGATTGCGAGTGTTGGGAGCTGCTGTTTATAAAGCCTGTTGGTAGCACGTATAATTGTTTAACAATTGTTACACCTTCAATCAATGAATGAACACTTTCTATATTTTATTGAAAAGAACTCTTTATTTTATAAACTGAATTACACTTTATTTAAATTTGTTTCTTTATTTAAAAACATAAACTAAAATTGTTTCGTAGTGCAACGATGTTGGCGTCTGTGATATGTGTGTGTGAAAAAAAAAATAAACAAAAAGCTGTGTTGGTTGAACCCTTTAACGGCGTCAACTCAGCGCCGACTCACCGCACATAGTGCGGTTCACAACAATAATTACATGACACACGACAACAACAGTGTAGAAAAATCCGTTTAAAAAATAAAAAAAATTATCTGTTTACATTTTAAAGCTCTTGCACAAAGTTCTTGTTTTAGAGTAGTCAATCGAAAAAAAAAATTTTTTTTTTTGTAGTGTTCATATATGTGAATGTTCACGTTATTGCGAGTGCACTGTAGTACGATATGTAATAGAGTATGTGTGCATGTATTACGCTAGATAATAAATAAGTGATGTCACTTACGTCTATAGAAAGTGCAAAAAATACGTGTGAGAATCAATTATAAAAATATAAAAAAAAATATTTAATTTGATGAAGGGAAATATTTTCCTATTCTATCGTATGGTGTTAATTTTATAAATAGTGTTTCAATGTTAAATTAAAGCTAAATAAATATATTTAAATATTTCTTTAAATAGGAAATATAGCTCATACATACATATATGAAATTTTGCTATAATTTTTTTTTAAAATATAAATGTCATATTAATATCTTCTGTTAGATTTGACGGGCGGGCCAAAAGTCATCATGCGGCTTAAAAATTGAATAACCTTTTCGTTTATATATATTTTTTTTAGAATATAGAAATAACACTTGGAGATTAAAAATTATATTCCACGTACATGTATGTATGTACAAATGTGTGTACAATGATAACCAGAATTCGCTAATACAATAAAGCGGCAGAATATACATAGTGGTATGGTTGCCATCCGCAACAAAGACTAATATAATTTTAATATTTAAATCAGCGACCAATTATTTTAACGTAAAGAGAATATCATTGATATATTAACGTTAGAATGTTGCACTCTAAAGTAATTAATCGTTGCTTAGGTTATATTAACCACCAACATGGCACCGTTAGAGATTTGCCTCGAAAAGATAGACCACATTGATTTCGCACTGCGAAAAAAATATTTAACGTATAGAGCAAAGTGTTAACGACACACCAAAAACATCTAAAAGAAGGCGTTCTGCTCAGCTAGAAATAGCTCGTAGTTCACTACGGCAAATTTTAAAAATAGATTTACTGTTATTTCCTTTGTTGTAAGAATTTAAACTTGCAGATCATTGGTAACGTCCAAATTTTGGAGTAAAATTCCAATAGTTGAGCTAAAGTGAAATTAACTTTAACAAAAGTCTAAATATGAGTAATAAAGCTATATATATATAGGAAAAAATGCTTTAAAATAAGCCCGCTATTCCCAAGCTGGAAACAGGGTTTATTTATTACTTTCCATACTTTGTGTAACAAATTTTTCCATTTTTGTATATTAATTTTGTAAAAAAAAAATTTAAAAAAAAATAAATAAATAAACGAAACTAACTTAACTAACTTAAATTAACGAAAGTGTATAATTTGTCTTATTATTAATGAAAATATTTCTTTGAATTAAGACTAAAAGGTCTTAAGTCAGAAACTGTATTTTTTCTGGATTATTGTCTCAAAAGCAAATGATTACGATTAAATAGAAGCAGTCGTGGTGGACTTAAGTTATTAATAAACAAGTAAGAGTTTTATATTCGGCCATGCCAAATCTTATTTACCCTTTACAACGTGTAGTCATGCAATAACAGTAGTTTGTATCACCATTCATCTCATATGAAATACGTACATACATATAAAAAACATACATATATAAAAACATCCCATATGTAAAATTAAAAATTAACGTATGTATGTTAAAAAAATAAAAAAAAAATATAGAAAAAAATTAAAAAAAAAAAATAAAAATATAAATAAATATATTAAATAAAAAATAAAAAAAAATATTAAAAAAATATAAAAAAATATTAAAAAATAAAAAAAAATTTTTTTGGCTCAGCTGGGATTCGATCCCATGTTTACTTTAACCAATATACAAGTTTGTATGTATGTATGTTGTTGTAATGTTGTTTTTGTGAAAAAAAATCGAGGTGGTCGTGGGTTTTTGCTCATATCTCAGTTGTTTATGTACCGATGTTTCTGATTTTCAATAGCGATCTACTCCCGAATATTTCTGATATTTTAGTACCTTACCCGGGTTCAACCTATGTCGGGGGGCTTCAAAAAGTTGATTTCAACATACACACGGACAGACGGTCAGACTGACAGCTTAATCGACTCCCCTATTCATAAGCTTTCAGAAAATATATAATTTATGGGATTGGAAATGAAAATTGTAGAAATTTCACACGGAATGACAAACCTATATATACCCTTTTTTACTGTGTGAAGGGTATAAAAAAACGAGGAAGAAAATTGAGTACAGTTCAACCAAAAACGCAAACTGATATTATTTGACTTAAGACTTTTTCTTCCTAACTTCAAAGATGTATAGAGAAATGTTGTTTTTATATTTCGATAAATTGCTTGAAATTTCTTTTTACATTTAGTTTATGAAAAAATAAATACAAATTTACACAAGTTCGCGGTGTAAAACTTTGGCTATTAAAATTGTATTTATTTATGTTTTTAAATTAAATAAACTAATTAATTTATTATACTTTTTTATTACCGCTTTATATATGTACATGTGTACATGAAGTTATAAATTTCCTTAAAAAACAAATTAAGATTTTTCTTATAATTATATCTTCAGCAGGATATACATACTTTTATTTTCATTTAAACATTAAATTTAATTACACTAAAAAATAATAATGTCAACTTTTATTTTCAAAATAATGAGGCCATTAAATTTTGTGTTTATTTCTTTCAAACAAATGCGTGTGAATTTATATATACAGTAAAGAGCAAAGCTGAACGTTTAAACAAATAAAAAAGAATGCTGCCTAAAAATTTGGTATACATTTTTAAAAGTTGCCTGAAGCCTTGCAAAGTTTACAATTTTATAAGTTTACAGTGGAACGAAAATGTTACAACTGCTTTAATACACATCTAGTATTTTTAATCTTATTTAAAATATTTACAGCAATGGATGCTATTCTTTTCTCTTTTAAAGATTAACTGAACTTGTGTGGAGGTTAGTCAAATTAGTTGTATGTGAAAAGATGCTTTTCCCTTACCAAAGCCAATGGGAAACCTGCAGTATGTTATATGACTCCATTTGAAAGTCTTTCGACAGCTGGTATAAGACAATTTTCCAAAATAGACCGATATGCACCTCGGTTGATAGAGATTTAAACTCCAATGTCATTTAAGAAAAATAAAGACCAATTATCCTTTTGGACGATAATATCCCCCAAATAGTATATTTAAGTTGGTGTAATTGTTATTGATGAACTGATCTTGCTTGTTGACGTAGCAACAAATAGTATAATTTTCGTGATTTAAGTCTGAATTATCTTCTGCTTCTTTACGGAAATGAGTGGCATAGTCATGCAGTGTTTAGTAGTCTGTCGGTTTCAATAATTGCATAATCTAGCCGAATTTGTGTCGAACATCTTCTTTTTGATGTTGTCGGACTATGCGGTACACTCTCCTGTACACATTCAATATTATAAGCATTGTTACAGACAAAAACTTCTAACCGAATAATTTAGCAAAGACACGGATTTAAACGACGGTTTCAATATAATTGATTTTTAATTAAAAAAATTAAATTTTATGTTTTATTTTGGAAGTCTCCTAGACTTCTTCACTAAATGCAAAAAAATAAACAAAGAAAAAATAATAACAAAATAAAATAAAAATAAAAAATAATTTAAAATTATCAATAGTTGTTTTATTTACTTAGCTTGAAATAAATTTGTATAAAAATAATTTTGTTTAATTCCAATATTTTGGTACCACTTTGGGTGGCTTCTTTAGGGAAAGTAAAAACAATTAAAAATATTATTAATTGTTTTTATAAAAATTGATCTCAAGTTATTAAATAAAACAACTATTGTTATAAATAAAAAAAGATCAAAGACATTTACTCAATATGTATTTAATAATCAAAAAAGTTAGCCAGAGTTTAAAAAAAAGTAGTTTGTATTTTCTATATGCAGAAGAAAGATTGTAGAATTTTAGTTAAATCAAATAATGGTTGCAAGTAGTCATTTAAACATTAATTTATAGTATGATAGAATTATTTTATTATGGCCACACATGATCATGAATTTATCTTACGTAATCATAATAAAATAATAATTCAATTCCATATGATTATAACATGACACCACACGATCTTAAAATAGTTTCAACGTTATCAAAAAATAGTAACAGATAGTCATAACATGACCACAAATAAATTATAAAATCTGTATTCCTAGAATTTTTAAAGATAACTTTGAGTAAACTAATTACGCTTTTAATTAAACAAACATACATACATACATACTCTGAAGGAATCCTGGGGGCAAGTGTCTCCAAGTCACCAGTTTTGTCGACTATTGTGGTGACTTCTTGGCGACATTGTCAACAAAGTGTCTACATTTTTTTTAATTTTCTTTGATGAGAAAAAACATTTATACACAATAAATAAGAGCTCTAATTAAATGAAATGTACCTAATTTAATTTTAATATTTGATATTTAATGAATTCCTTAATTTTTTTTAATAAAACATTATATTTTAACAAAAGTTTCATTAACGACGTTTACACCATAAAAGTTCCAAAAGTGTAGACTAGAATTACTAAAATGAACTAGTGAATCTATGGTGACAATGTCTACACATGGTCCCAAAAGAACTACCTCAGTAGTACCAGTGTCAGTAGTAGATTTCCAATGACACGCACATGGTAAATGTCTATAGTAAAAAAGCATTGTCGGGGGTATAATAAGTCAGTAGTACTGGTGACAGTGTCAATAGTGAATCAGTACTGATTCACTAGTGACATTTTCTACAGGGTACATACATACATACATACATACAGACATACATACATACATACAGACATACATACATACATACATCTTAAGTGAACCGTATCGATGCCGGGACTCGGTTAATTGGTTATCGGACATTACCAAGACGTCGGCGATATGGTTAATCAGTGAATTGGGGCTGCGAGATCCTGCCTTACAGTTTACTGGTTTTACTCGGGCTATTGTGCATGGGATTTGCTTCTATAGCTGCTACGTTCCCCCGAGATATTCCTTATTGGAGTTTGAACGAATTGTTCACAATATCGTTTCTGATGCATGCTCAAGAGGTCCCGTGGTTATTGCCGGCGACTTCAATGCGTGGGCGATAGAATGGGGCTGCACAAATTCTAGGGGTCGGATACTAGTGGAGTCATTTTCTACACTTAATGTGATTCTGTTAAACAACGGAGCTGAGCACACTTTCTAAAGAGGCAAAGCGGGGTCAATTATTGATGTTGCCTTTGCTAGCGCTAATATTATGGGAAGGGTAGGATGGAGCATGCCCGGGATATACACACATAGCGATCATAATGCTATATTGATTGATATTAGGGAGGAATTGCGCCAGGATGCAATGATTATACACCCGGAACGAATTTCGGGATGGAAAACAGATAGCCTTGATAGGGAATTATTTGGAGTAGTGGTGGAAAATATGAGGTTGCAAGGGCAGCCTGAAACAATGGCTGCACAACTCATAAGTAGGGTATCGGAGGCATGCGATACGTCTATGATTAAAAGGAGGATGAGTGCGAACAAGCGGCCGGTATATTGGTGGAACGGGGAAATTTCTCAACTACGGGCTAGACGACGGTATACTAGAAGCCGAGGTAGGCCGGGGAATGACGAGCACCGTGACCAATATAGGCGCATCCGCAAATCCTTGAAAATGGCGATCAGTAGGAGTAAGAGGGCATGTTTCATACAGATGTGTGAAGAGGTTGAAAACGACCCATGGGGTCTGGCTTATAAGCTGGTAACAAAAAGGCTAAAGTGTCTAAATCCTCCACCACCTAAGGATGCTGAAGTACTTAGGCGCATAGTGGATCACTTATTTCCTTACCAAGGTGTGACATCTTGGCAGACTGATACTGTTCATATGGTATTTGACTTTCCGCTTGTCACGACGGTTGAGGTTGAAGCTGCCATGAGCAAATTTAGGGACGGGAAAACCCCTGGCTTGGATGGCATACCGAATGCGGTAGTAAGGGAGACTTTCAAGTATTGCCCTGATCAGGTTATCCATTTGATCAATTCGTGTTTACGCCATGGTATATTTCCGAGTATGTGGAAAAGGCAAAAGCTAGTTTTGTTATTGAAACAGGGAAAACCTCAGGAGGATCCTTCCTCCTACCGACCACTCTGTATGATTGATACGTTTGGGAAACTGTTGGAAAGCATAGTTTGTAGGAGACTAGAGGAATATGTTGAGTGCGTAGGAGGTCTATCTGATAATCAATTTGGTTTTAGAAAGGCAAGATCGACTGTGGATGCTTTGAACGTAGTGGTTCATACGGCCACTGCGGCGATTGAGGGCAAACGATGGAGGAATGGCTCAAAGGAGTATTGCGTAGTGGTAACGCTCGACGTCAGGAATGCATTTAACTCGGCGAATTGGGAGGTTATAGTGAATTCTCTCACGCGTTTAGCGATTCCTGAGTACTTGTTGGCTATAGTGAAGGATTACTTCCGTGACAGAATCCTGCTGTACGAAACCGACAAGGGCATGCGACAGCATAATATCACAGGTGGGGTCCCACAGGGTTCGGTTCTCGGACCGTTGTTGTGGAATGTGATGTATGATGGCATACTCCGTGTGTCTCTTCCCGATGGGGCTAAGATTGTCGGTTTTGCCGATGACATAGCCCTGATATGTGTCGCTAGGGAGTTAGTGGAGATTACCACCATTGCTAATGCAAGCATAGGGATTGTGCGCTCCTGGTTGGAATCTGTTAATTTGGGGCTCGCTGACCAAAAGACAGAGGCGATTTTGATATCCAGCCGTAGGTCAATGGAGTCTGTGAAATTGAATGTGGGATCGTGTTGTATTGAGACGAAACCTTCGCTTAAATATCTTGGGGTTATGATAGATTGTCGTTTATGTTTTAAGGATCATCTGCTATATGTTGCTGAGAAGTCTTCGAGAACATATACTGCTCTGTCTCGTATAATGCCAAATACGAGAGGCCCAAAGTACTTACGTTGGAAACTTCTGGCTGGAGTAGTTAAGAGTGTGATTATGTATGCATCACCTATTTGGTCTCGGGCTCTTGGGTTGAAGACCTATAGGGGAATTATAAGCCCAGTATATAGACTGGCTGCTTTGAGAGTTATTTGTGCTTTCCGGACTGTATCAGATGATGCAGCATTGGTGATTGCAGGAATGATGCCAATTGATCTTCAGATCAGAGGCTTCTCAGATATTGAAACAATTGCTGAGTGGCAGCGGCGATGGTCCTTGTCAGAGAAGGGTAGATGGACGTTTTCTCTTATTCCTGACTTTGTCCCATGGCTCGGGCGAACACATGGGGATCTGGACTTCTATGTTACGCAGTTGCTTAGTGGACACGGTTGTTTCCGGTCTTACTTATACAGATTTGGTCATGATACTTCTCCGTTCTGTCCGAGTTGTGATGGTAATGTCGAGGAGAATGCTGAACATGTATTCTTTTCGTGCTCGCGTTTTGATAGGGAGAGAATACACCTTGAGGGGATGATAGGCCGTAGTGTTGATCACAGTAATATAGTGGAGATTATGTTGTCCTCTGCACGCAGTTGGGAGTATGTATGTGAATATGCTAGATTGGTTCTCATTGAACTTCGTAGGGTTGAGAAAATCCGTAATAGGATGTTATAGTTTGGGTGTTGTACCTTCCCCCCCCTGCGATGTATAGCTTTGTGGTAGTTCCGCAGTGATTTTGGGCTAGTGTACCGAGGTGTTTTAGCGTGTTAAAGTCACGCACTCCTGGTTGACCTGAGTACCAGGGTCTTTCGTTAATAAAAAAAAAAAAAAAAAAAAAAAAAACATAAATACATACATACATGCATACATACATACATACATACATAAATACATACATACATACATACATACATACATACATACATACATACATACATACACATTAATACATACATATTTAGGAACGGGTGGCATGACCCAACGTCGTTTTTTCAATGGTAAGGAGAGTGCATCCTAGGCCGAGAAATTTTTTGCTTAAAAATTTTTGATAAAACGAAGAGAAAGAATTCAAATAATTACTCACTATTGAAGAATTCATCAGAATAAATCGGGCTGCAAGGAGTATTGACATCAGTTCATCTGTAAAAAAGGTTTAGCTCTCTGTTATATTTATTAGGAACAAAGTCTGTTACTAGAATTTAAATCTGCTGATTGGCCATTTCTTTAAGATTAAACCTCCCTATTTCACATCATTAAACAAAATTTTATTAAACTTTTGCTTTAAAATAAATTCTTGACAATAAAAAAATAATTTTTTTAATATACATACTTTTTTCAACTGACAGAAACCTCTTAGTTTCTTAAAAAAATTTAATATTAATTAAAGAAATTATTTAAATTAATTAAAAATATAATTCAAATTTAAGAACAAATCAATTAATCAATTAAAAAATGTTTAACCACAATTTTTTAGTGAATATTTGGTGTCTTGATTATTATATTTTAGCCATGGTTTTCTCTGCGTGTACAAATACAATAAAATTTAGAAATATTACAAACTCTATATGAAAACAGAAAATAAAATAAGAATAATAAAATTTGTCAAAAACATGTGCTTAGATTTTACAACAAGGATGCCACAACTTTCTCTATATCTTTGTATGTATTCTTGTCCTTTATATCAATACTTTTTTCCACAGGATTAATCTCCACAGTTACGTTTTTTAAACGTATTTGTACAAATATATTGTGGTGTCTGACCCGAGGGCATATTTTAACTAAAAATAATAATATTCTAATGTAAATATCTACATAAATATGTATGTAGTCGTATGTAAATACATATGTCTATGATGTATTATGAAAATATTATTGTTTATTCTAATGGTATATTGTTGGGAAATACGAAAAAAGTTGAGTATTTTTTTTTGTTTATTTTCTTTTTATTTTGTTTTCCGGAAAACTCATGCGTTATGAACATATGCACATATTTATATTTCATGCTATAATTGTACCATAAAAATAAATAGTTTTTCATTATCTATAGTTTGTGGCCTTAAACAGGCTAGTTAGAACATAAATATTTTACAATAGACATTTAATAAAAATATATATTATATAGTATTTACTAAATGTGTTTCTGAATAACATAGAACTCAATAATATTTTAATACAAATTTATTTTTGGTGTCTTTACAGGTACGTAACAGTTAATGTACAGTTGTACGCCTAAATCGTAAACATAATATGTTCGATGTGGTTTGAAATGTAAGTAGGATTACTTTGTATTATTTTTATTATTTCTTGGTTCTTGGGTTCTTTAGTTCTTTTCCAAATATTTTTTAGCACAAAGTTTTACCAGAACTTTTTGAATTTTTGAGACTGGATTTTCTATACTGAAATACATATTTTTCTAAAAGTTAAATATTTAAAATGTTGAGTGTTGTGTGCGACTTTAACGAATTTGGAGCTCTTGATATCCGCTGTATGTGTAAAAAAGGAAGTAAACGACAAAGTAGTCTTTCATTTAATTCAAATTGAATAAAAATCTGCAGAGTACAAATTATAATAATTATTTGTTTCGTTTTATTTATTTTATCTTTGACCTGTGGTACCAAGAGTATATAGAGCTAGTATATTTTTTTTTAAAACTTTATGAGAGTCATTTGATCAACTTCCATCTGTCCATTTAGTCTTTTGTTGGTTGAAATTAGCTTTCGGAAGCCCCTAGCTAAATAGATCTACTTGTGGCATCAACCTTTTCATAATATTTTGAAATGAATCGCTATTAAAATCCAGCACAATCGTCCCATAACTTTCTGAGATATCTACAAGTAAACACGACTGCCTATGGTTCTTTCAATATTTTTATAACAAAAATCAACATTTTAAAGCTCCAGGATAATTTATTGACACGTTTGCTACTATTCCCAGCAATGATATGCTTTTAGGTCTATTTGTTTAAAAATGTTTGACAAATCGGTCACTAAACGCCAAAATTAAAGGCAAAAATAGTTTTAGACCTACCACCGGAAAAATTTATTTTTTCATTCCATTTGTAACACATAAAAATTTACATTTAAGATCCCATGTAGTATATATTTTTTGAGACCTGGTTTCATTTTTAAACGGTCTAACTATGGCCATCCGTCTGTCCGCCTGTTGAAAGCACGATAGATCTCGAAGCGAAAACGTAAGGAGAACAAAATTTTGCCAAAAAAAATTCCTCGCACATATGTTTTGTTTGGATTTGAATATGGGCTAAAGTGGTATATTAGGAAGAGAGTTATAGCTCGTAATAAAAGAGAAGGTCAAAAAAACAATGTCCTTCTAACATCGAACAAAATGCCATTGAGTCTAAACGCATTGACATGGAGCGTTTAAATTTCGTATGTATATCTTCTGTTAATAAAATATAAAAGTTTATAAAACCGACAAAATTAGATGTATGATGATGAAATTTCGCAGAGCTTTCTGGTAGCTTTCTGGTAAATTTTACTATGCTAGAAAACGAAAGAAAGAAATGCATTTTAACACACACCTCCCATATAACGATGTACCTTAAATTCATATCAATTCTATATGGAGAAAAAAAAAAAAGAAATCTATAATAAGTTCAATCCAAACATACATATATATTTTGAAATGTAGAAGGTTCCATGCTTACACAAAGCTAATATTATTTTTTAACTAGGTTTTTTTAGGTTGAAAAGGAGAGGCACTAAAAGCCAAAACTCAAGACAGGTATACACTTATGCCCAATTGGCATGTTGTACGCTCCATGTGGCAAACGGAATTCCCAAACAAAAACCATAATCATTATTTCCCATTAATATCGGACTAATCCAAGAAGCCAGTCCCCTCAATGTATTTCCTTATAGATCTACAGTTCGAGCTGCCCAGGTATTCCAAGTTCGGCAAAGTATCCACTGTAAAATTTTTGCATCTAATACGCCCAAAAGCAGGATAAAGACAGAGGTAGTGTACCAAAATTTCATCCTCTTCCTCGCATGTTTTACATGTCGGTTTCTCTGATTTTTTCAACTATCTCAGGGTATCAAATTATACTCTTCAGCTTCCGTAAAAATACTACACCTTATATCAATTTACGATAATAAATTAATAGCAAATCCAAATTACATAAAGAAGGTAATACATATTTTAGTATAAAAAGTTTATTCCATAGCGATTGCTGTTAATAAATAAATAATAAATTTTGTGCTTTAAAAGTACAAACATTTGGTGGTGGGTGTCAAAAATACGGTACAGCCGAAAAAATAGCTTTTACTTGTGTTTAATTATATATATTTCACTATTTTTTTCTTGTCTAGATTATACTCCTTTAGTGATAACTTGTTATAGATAATTTTTTAAAATTTTCTATGAATATGGGGAAGTATGTTACCTAAACATACATTCCTTATGCTACCAGAGAAATGGGAAAAAGTATTGGCTAACGATGGAAAATATTAAAATGAACTAATAATACTAATAATAAATGCAAAAAATTGACATTATTAACTTGTAAACCTAATATAGCTGACTTTCTATTTCACCGACTATACCCATTTTCAATACTAAACATTTCTGACTAGAAATACTCTGGCAAAATTTCATCCTCGTTGCTTTTTCTGTTCGAGCTCTATCATAATGTCAACTGAGGGACGTACATAGCTAGATCTTCCTTATACCAGGACTCAGAAAAAATATACTTTATGAGTTCTCTACTTGCGGGAAAAGTAAATAGAAACAGTTATATTCCTTACATCACTTCATGATATGAATTTATAACCAAAATAATGTCGGCCACTGTAATACAAAATAATGTGATTTTTCTTTCAAGTAACACGTGTTAAAAACGAAATTTACACATAAATTTATTACAAAAGTAAAATTTTATATAATTTTTTATATATTTCTCAAAATTTAAAATTAAAAACACATGCACATACGAATGTGTTTAAAATCGTAAAGATGAAAAAAAAATCGATATTTTCATTATGTCTAATACAACGAGACAAGGCTAGTAGAGGGAAAGTCAACTAAGTAGATGGATATGTTGTTGTACATACAGGATATGTGTACATATATAAGTATATGTGATATGGAAATGTCAAAGGAAATTGTATTATATAATATCAATATATAAAACACACATATTGTAAACAAATGTATGTACATATGTGTGTATGTACATATGTTTGTATTTAAATGTAAAGACTCAAAACACAAATCAAATATTGTAAATAGAAAATAAATAAAATTTCAATGCGAAATAAGGACTTAAAAACCAAAATTTGTATACATGTACAGGGTGGGTCAAAATTCGCCATAATTTTTTTGTTTGTGTTTTTAAATATCTTTTGTTTTTTAGATTATAAAACATACAAAATGCATACTTTTTAACTCTAAGTATTAAAAAATAATGTCATTTAAATGACCCCCACTTTCAGCTTTGTAGTGATAAAATCCTTTTAAATTATTTTCCCTAACAACTTTCCTTATTTAGGGAGCGCTTGAACTTCTGCAATGATCTTGGTTTTGAATTCCAGGTTTATCTCGGGCGTGTTTACAAATAGCTGCTTCTTTAAATAACCCCAAACGGTGCTGAAAAATCTGGCCAAGGCACTGGCTTATTAATTTCTAAATTTTTGAATAGTTTTCGGCCATTGTATTTCGGGCAGTGACTCCATCCTGTTGCAACCACATCTCAGGTCTGTTTTAAAGAGCAAAACGTAAAGAATGTTCTATCATAATTATTTTCATTTCGAAGAAGTAGGGCCAATGATATTTTTATATGTAATATTACACCATACTGTACACCTCATGGGTGCAATTGGAGTTTATGAATGGCTCTTGGATTTTCAGAACTCCAGAATTTAATATTCTGCCTTTTAACAAAGCCACTCAATATTAGATATTCAATGAAGTCGATTCCAATTGCAACTGACTAGGTTAGGTTGAAAAGGAGGGGCACTAAAAGCCCAAACCCACGACAGGTATACACTTATGCCCACTTGGCATGTTGTGCGCTCCATACGAATAGAATAGTTAGAATAGAAAGAGAATAGAAGGAAAAGAGAAGCAGACCAGTCCATTGTGTCTGGCAACTGGCTAAGTGCAAAATTTAAACGTTGACGATGAAATGAAGGTTTTAGTTTATGTACCATTCCTAGCAAAAATTACTGCATACCCGGAGGCAGGTTTGTAAGGGAGAGATAAATGTACTCTCCTTTCCCATCCTGCTTCAGGAAGGCATGATTTTTATATGAGATGTCCCACTTGGTAGGGCTTTTTGATGCTCTAATTATTTGCTATTTTCACACATGGTTAATGCAGTAATATCATGTCTCTTTTAAGTGTTTTTAAGAACTACAGTAAAGAGAGGTAATCATTCGCTTACATTCCTGCATCCTCGTAAGCGAGAGAAGTTGCAGTAAGTTATTTTGTAAAAAATGAAATATATTTAATAGAAATTTCTGACTTCCATTTATAGCACCCTCGAATGCGCTCTAATATTGCGCTATAAGAAGGCATGATTTTCTTTTACTGCTTACCGGTACAAAATAAATTTTTGCTGGGTTGTGACCTTATATAAGAGTAAAAGTAAATCTTTTTCTTTTTCAAACCTTGTGTATACGAAATATTTTGGCAAATTTCAGCTCCCTTGCTTTTCCGGTTCTAGCTCTATAAAATGAAACCAGAACTCAGAAAATATATACTTTATGGGGTCTAAAATGGATATGTCGATGTGTTACAAACGAAATGACAAAAAAAATATTCCACAACAACTTTTTTAAGGCGGGTATAAAAAATCTTGTTGCATGAAAATCCATAGATAAATTTTAGTTTTATTTCCGATAAAGTGAAAGTACTTACAAAAATTAATTTAAAATAATTTTTAAAATAACAATTTTAAAATAATAACATTTTTTAGTTCGGTTATAAATATAAAATAAAAAAAATTTAAAAACTTGACCTCAAGCTCAACTAATACAAAAATAAAATAAAAAAATTAAAAGGAAAAAGGTCGAATAAAAATTAAAATCAAATTTATTCGAAATATTTAAAAAAAATAGAAATAAAGAAATAATTTCTAGTTTTAGTACTTAATCTTAAAACTGCATGTATTAGAAATAAATATTTTTTATTAATAAATTAACTAATTAATAATTATATAAATACTTATCAGAATTTTAAAGTTATATGTGGTGTTTAATTGACCCTTACATTATATACTTTATAGAGTTGGAAATTAATATAGAAATTACAAACGTTATGACAAAGCTATGTATACCCTTGGTATCACAGGTGAAGGGTATAATGAAATAAATTTGAGTTTTTTTTTTTGTATTTTATCATTTAATACAAACTGTGTTCCTTTAACATTATTTGGTAGATTTAATTTAATTTTTCTAAACAGTTTGGACGTGGACAGATTAATAGGTAGGCTTAACTCCATCAATGTACATAATTAAAGAAAGCGAATAATGTGTAAATATGTATGTGTACAATTTGTTGGGTTTTAAATAAATTTGTCATGTCAATACACGTGGAATGTTGGTGGTGATGGGTATGATAAATAATTGTCTTCTAAAAAATTGATTCGAATACAAAATTATACAAGAAAGAGTTAAAGAAAAGACTCGCTCAGAATAATAGATTAGTTGTGTGTATTATTAGAGGTTAAACATTTCGAATGTAAGAAATGTAAAAAAGCAAAACAAAACTCACAGAATTTTTAAGGAAATAAAATAAAATGTTCATTTCAAATATAATTTGATGTTACTTTGTGTGACAAAAAGAAAAAAAAACGAATGAATAAATAAAAAAAAATGTTAATATATCATTTTTGCTCATAACAACAAGTACTTCCTTCACATGCGTCATTATTTGAGGGTTGTTGTTACTCAGAGGTACAGGCATACATCAATAAGTCAAGTGTAGATTGAAATTGAAATAACTAGGAATACTATTTGGTCTAAGTTTACCAAACACACTAAAAGGATGATGGTAAGCAAACAAACTAAATTTAGAATAATTTTTGTATAAAAAACAAAATAAGTAAAAGGAGGCAAACGATTGATATTTACAGATGAATGGATGTAAACGTAAAGTTACTATCTTGCTTAAGTGTTATATTCACACACACACACACACACATACACTAATCCACAAAAACAAACACACACCCTTATACGAAAATATAACATGATAAAGAAGCCTATTAACATAAATATTAAATAAAATGTTTATGTAATGGTTGTATAAAATGTTTGTCAAAAACAAAAAAATCTTTGTAATGGTTCAACTGAAAGGCAATTTTTAAATAATAAAAAAAATATTCATAAATTTATACAACAAAGAATTTTATCCAAAGTTTGTGAATTTTAAATTAAGCGTGAATTTTCAATAAGGATAGAATCCTCTTAGATAATGAGTCGATAATGGTCTACTAAAATTAATTTTAAAAAAGCACTAAAAAATTTCCTAAAACTTTTCATTATAAGCAAAATTAATTTTAAATAATTTTGAATATTAGAGATCTATCAAATTTATTTTAGGAACATGCATAAACTTAGAAAACAAATAAAGTCCATGAAAATAAGAAAAAGTGGCTTTAGCGTCACCCATATCGTTTTCATCCTGAACTTAGACCATATTTTTAAATTATAAACAACAAATTCAGAAAGTACCATATAAATGGGACAAAGTACTTTTGGGTTGCTTATATTGTATAATTTTCAGTCTCACCTTGGACCAACAGTCTTAAATATTACTATTAAAATTCTTAAGCTTAGAAGATACAAAAAGAACTATAAAAATATATAAAATTACTTTCTGGGTGCCCCTTATCTAAGTAGGAATTCCAAGCTAACAAATTTTTAAGATCTACTTTATAAAAAAAATATGTTAATAGTCATGATATAAAGTTAGGAAATCTACTCTTATTTGTAGAAAAAATAAATATAATATAAACAGAATTAAATTATTTTTCCGATTTTTTTTTATAGATTTTTTTATTATCAGAATTTGTACAATAATTAGGAATTAAATATATTTACCCGTATGTGCCTCTTTCTGATATCCTTTTTGTCTCTCTTAGAATATAAAAAAAAATTTGATCTAAATGATTTTCAACACACTATTAAGTGATAATACGAATAATAGTCCTCTTATGTAATTTTTATTTAGAAAAGGTACCAAAAAAGGGACCATTAATTTTTTTTTTGCAGATTTAAAAATACAATTAAATTTTATCTGCATAAAGATGGGATAACATACATAAGTATCAAAAAATGGCCACACATCTTTTATTATTATTTTTTCAATAGAATGTAATGGCTAATCTATTTTTTAGTTTAACAAATAAAGGGTTACAAATTGTACCATTGTGGATAATCACATGAGAAAAAAAGCTTTTTTGATAACTAATACTATTTCAGGTCCCTTTTCGATGTCCCTCACTCCTTAGTAATTCCATGGCTATCAATCGGCATTATTTCCTCCGTGCCAATACAGGCGTTTTATCTAGACTAGATAACAACTTAATCTTGCCGACTAGTGATTGCAAACAATCCTAATAGTGCTTCGTAAGTGCCAGCATCTTTATTAGACTGGGATTCTCTATAGCATTCACAAATAATGTGTGCCACCCGGATTCTTAGTCTACCGCGATCCTGAGTCTCTTTAACCTCTTTAGTTCTAGGATTATTATATACTTCATCAGTAAAGATTCTAATGTCACTATCAATGCCCTCATTTTGCATCGATCTATCCGCTCTGAGCGTGCTATTAAGCCCTTCGACCACATTCATTTTATTCATGCGCTTTTTTGTCATCTGAATCTTCCCAACCTCTTTTTGTATGAGTTTGAGATTCTCCTATGTCGCAGTCAAAGGTGTTGGCAATATCGCTGTATCCCGAACCAGAAATTACACCTAGAAAACATGCCCCGAGTGGTAACTTAGTCTTTTAATTTAATGGATATAGCTTTTTGCATTAGAGCTGTGCGATAATTCATTAGTCATTTTTTTATAATTCTTTTATCACAGAATTAGAGACAATAAATAAATATTTGATGAAAATTGATTTGTTTTTGGCGGTTGAATTTGTTTTTTGAAGACTTCTGGCATACAAATGGTTGTGGATTATTCAAAAGTTATTGTTCTACGTTGCACCAATGGTACGATTGAGACAGCTCCAGTTCTTTCGACTAAACAAGCAACCATTAACTTCAAAGTGCTGCGAGGCCGAATGATGATGATGCTGAACAAATAGCGTCCGTACGTCAAAACGTTTATAGTACGTATACTCATATGTACGTATATTGTTAAAATGTTAAATATTGCTAAAGGAATGTCTAATTTCAGGTAGCAGCAGTCGTATTATTATTTTATACAACTCTATAACTTTTAACTGCTTAAAGTATTCCATACTGAGTTGACGGAAAACTACTTTATTTAACCTACTATCCGTGCTCAGCGCTATTGTGGTGGAATTTTGTTTTCCTAACAAATATCTTTAAGCAATTAATATCGAATATAGTTTAAGGCAGTAATAAACCCTTTTGAATATTGGTTACAACAAAAAAAAATAAATAAAATGAAGTATACAGGAGAGAGAAACCTAAACATTTTTAACAAAGTTGACAAAAGTCTACAAAATATTTGATTTTAAAAACCAATAAAATATATTTTTTTTATTTTGAAAAATATGTTCTCTTTCCCATCTCTTTATGAAATACAATATTTTAAAAACATATGAAATTAAATTTTATTGTTTTAGAAAATCTTTTAAAGAAAATTACTAAGAACAAGCACCCAATACTGTTGCTGCCTTGCTTTCTTTCTTTTTTGTTTTATATACCCCCTAATGGGAAGTCAATAAATGTTTTACGCCCTCACGATTACTTAGCGTTAGAAAACTACTTCTTAATAAAGGTTTTGCGTTATGAAATTATTGTTTTATTAACACGTGCTTATTAACACAAGATTTGCTTGAAATTATACCTAATAAATCAATAGACTTATATTTTTAAATAGCCACAATATGTTATAGTTCATACCTCAAAGGAAAATATTTAATTTACTTCTCATACTTGCTCAATGACAAATTTATTAGCAGTCTGTTAAACATACTAGGTAGTTTGTGTAATAAAGTATTCCCCTGGAAAAATTCTTTATTTCCTGAAACAGAAGATTTTTTTAATATCTGCGATTATCAAGTGAATTTTTCTACCTGCCGTAATGGTTTTTACAAAACATTTTTTAAGAGCTTTTTACAATCATAAAACATAAATATTTAATTATTTATCATTTTATTTGTTAACTCTAGGAATCATTAACACTTGCTTTGAATGAGGTTTTACCTAAATCAGTATTAGCAAATGTCAAAGTGAAATTAATTTTTACTTTTGGTTAAGAAACCTTTAATAGAAAATGTATTATTGTTGTCGGTATTTTTTTTTTCATTTCGAACCGTTTAGTGTTTAGCAGGAAAGAGTAACAGGAAAAGGATTTTTAACTGTCTGTTTTTATAAATAAAGATTGGCATTTATTGGCACACAAGATTATTTTTTATATGTTTAGAGAGAATTTAGCAGGAAAATAATGGTTAATGTAAAATTCGTTTGTTGTTTGAAAAATTACATGCTTGTCATATCTGACAATTCAATTATCACATGATCCCAGCTTGATTGATCTATACTATGTTCACACGGACAGCAAAAATCGAGGTTCACTCTCCATTTAAGGTTCGCGCCAGAATCATATTTCTACCAACATGTTTTGCCTTATAAAATTTTGAGATGAACTATCTCCAGCTTATCTAAACTAATTGTAAAAAAATATGTACAATACAAGAAAAAACGAAAAAATTAAGGTGTCCAAAAACACAAAGAAAACCTTTTTTATTAAAAAAAAAATTATATTAGTGTATTGTATTTGAAATCTATTTTAAGAAATTTTTTATAAAAAAACTAGCTAACCCGGCAAACGTTGTTTTGCCATATAAACTATTTCTAGGAAATATTTTTTTAGTTTAATAAAAATAATTAAATTTATATAAGCAGTTGCTTCTTGTATTGATTGTATTGATTTAATTGTTAATTGTTAAAAAATTTTAAAAACTTTCGCTGAAGAAGCTACCCAATGTGGTAGCGAAATATCGGAAAATAAAATTATAACTATTTTTTATAAAAGAAAGTGATCTCAAGCTCAATACAAGAAACAACTGCTTATATAAAGTAAAAAGATCGAAAATATTCATTTATTAAATAATTAAATTTCTTTGAGTACGTTCCTACACACAGAAAACCGAAAATCACATTCATTATCAATCCTGCGATCGAACTTTTCATTTGTTATTATAAAATTTCTATTGCAAGAATCATAATTTATAAGTGCTGACTACATATTTATATTCTGAAACGAAATTCTGTAGATACAACTGTAAAATTCTACTATCACAACTAAACTATGCGATTGGCAACAATTGCGGTTTTCACTACCGATACTGTTTTCTCTGTGAAGATCTATCTTAGTTTAAAATTTCATCAAAGTCGTTACGTTATTTAGGTAAGGTGTAAATTGTCCTTAAGTTGATTAACCCTAAATATTTAGGAGTCTGAAAAATAAATGATGACTGCTTCTGAAAAGTTTATTTCTGCATTGGCTGGACTCTAAAATGTGTACAATTTAAATAAAAATACTAAAAACTCTATCGATGCAAGTACATAGTTAAAAAAGTGGGCGTTAAAGTAGGCGTGGTAAAAAAGTATTCTATTAACCATACCATAGTCTTAGTTATATTATGTCAAAATTTCAAGGAGATCGGTCCAGCAGTCTGGCCTACCTGAGGGGGAGTGAAAAATAAATTAAATAGATCTGGTGAAAAATACAGGATTGTAAGCACAAACACATACTCAAATCGTTATCCTAATAGTGAAAATACATTTAGTGTATTCACAAGCAGTCCTAAGTATCATATAGTCTTTTAGATTAATTAAAAATACAGTTGCATCACCTCTTGCTCTATGAAATGGGAATCAAAATGATTATAAATTTAAAAGTTTCGGAAAATATTGAGCAAATTAAAAAAAAAATCATGTTAGATCCAAGATTTCGAATATTTTAAATATTTAATTAAATTGTTCAAATTGTATCACTCAATCTCTCTTAATATATAGCGAGTTCATTACGAGAACCAGAGGCAATTGTAACGATGTTATTTATGGGCTTAGAACTTTATTATCCCATATATCTATATTAACTTCCAAAAGTTATGACACAGAAAAGATGTTTTTTTGTTTCGTCCTTATAAATATTCAAGGTCTTCTTGAATATGTAACGTAAAGAATTTTGGGATAAATTTACAATAATGTAGAAATTCATCAACATTTTGCTAGCAGTGAACATTTTATACAAAAAAAAGTGTGTTTTACAATATCCTTCATTGGATACTTTATTTCCTAATATGTCCTTTATTATGGCCAATATAAAAGAAGACTCATAATACCAGTAAGAATATTATGAAATTTTTTATTATTTCTTTAATATGGGTATAAAAAGAAAAATTAAACTAAAAAAAAAGAAGAGAAAAGGAAAATGAAAAAATAATACTTCAGCATAAGGAAAATACGTTCCATATGTACAAAACATACATACATATGTACACATACATGTGTATCCCTATAATGTGGTATATATGCCACAACATAATTTTAAATATGTTAGAAATTTTATATTGTTTTCATTTGTTGTTGTTTTCTTCGATTTTACTTTTATTTATTTATTTTTGCTCTTTTACTACTTTTGTTTTTATTTGTTGTTGGTTTTTTGTTGTTTGCTGGTGATTTTATTGTTTTTTTTTGTTTTATTTACTTTTTTGCCAGAAGGATATTTTGCATAAATAATGAGATATGTTTTAAAACAAACGAACACACAAGAATAAATCCACCTTCATAGTCATAGAAACGTATGTCTGCATGTATGTGAATATATAAGAGTAATACATATGATACATGTGTATGTGTACATAAATTTGTAATGTTGCTGAGGTTATAAAATAAGTTGACATAGGGGACTATGAAACAGGTGTAAAGTATCAATAAATACTTTGTTGAAAATCATTTTTGTTTTATAAATTAATAGTTTATGAAATATTTTCGATATATTCCTTGTTAATAGTAGTTACATAATACAGTTTTTTTTTGTGGAAAATATTTTTAATGGATACATTTTAAATTTAGAAATTCCTTATTTTTATAAACAAATATATTATTCCTTTTGGAATTTTTTTCTTTACAGACAATTAAGTAAGATATTCTAAGTCAACAGGACTTTAAAGTTCGGGCCATGTGGAAGGCGAAATTTTAGCTTCTTTTAGATTTTCAATCTCAGTTTTCCCTGGCTGCCCTAAGAAGCCTTGAAGGAAATCTCTGCACTGCCTTTCAAAGATTCGGTACTCTTTCGAACTCACCCTCTTTAAGAAGGAAAGAAACATGCATGTGTTAATGTACCATTTATCGGTCCGACAAAATCCTGCCTTTAACTAACGGCAAGTTGTAATAGTGGCCTCAATGTTATTTACCAACATAGATCTCTGTTGTTGTACTGTAACCACAACATAGCTGTGGTGTTCGACTATTTATTGTGGCAGTGTTAGGTTAGGTTAGGTTAGGTTGAAAAGGAGGGGTATAAAAGCCCAAACCCATGACAGGTATACACCTATGCCCAGTTGGCATGTTGTGCGCTCCATGTGGAAAACGGAATTCCCAAACAAAAAACCATAAACATAATTTCCCATAAATAACGGACTAGTCCAAGAAACCAGTCCCCTCAATGTAACGCCTTATGGATCTCCAGTTCGAGTTCCCCAGGTATTCCAAGTTCGGCATAGTATCCACTGTAAAATTTTCGCGCCTAATATGCCCAAACGCAGGACAATGACAGAGGTAGTGTACCAGAGTCTCATCCTCTTCCTCGCAAGCTCTACATGTTGTCTCCTCAGATAATCTCATGCGAGCTAGATGAGTTCTCAACTCCGTATGACCTGTAATCACACCGGTTAATTTCCTAAGTGTAGGTCTACTTAGTCTCAGAATCTCCTTTGACTTCCCAAGATTTGGGTCACCCCAGAGTGTTCTTGTCACCTTACCGACATCAGTGCTTTGCCATTTTCTGACATGTTCTTCCATTGCCCAACGTTTAAGTTCATCCTTAAATCGTTTAAGGGGTTTGGCGTTCTCCAAAGTTATAGTACTCAGAAGAGCTCCCATTTTGGATAATTTGTCGGCTTTCTCGTTTCCGATCAGCCCGTGATGGCTTCGTATCCATATTATCTCCAGATGTTCACAATTTGCATATGAGTTTATCTCACTCTTGCATTGCAAAACGTTCCGGGATTCAACTTTCTCCTTTCTAAATGTTTTAATCACTGATTGGCTATCCGTAAAGATACGATTCGGAGTTTCGCTATTCGTTTCCTTTATCCATTTAATTCCTTCCGTAATCGCCATGATCTCAGCCTGAAAAATAGTGTTGTGATCTGGTAGACGGAAGTATTTGCTTCTATTTCGGCTTATGTCGTATAAGCCCATTCCAGTTTGGTTTGTGGCAGTGTTAATATGTAACTTTCGACAAAGTTCCCGCACGTTTCCACAAGTATATCAGGTAATTACCAGAGGCCGTTACATAAAAATTAGGTAATGAGACATTAGTGTTAAGTTATTTGTAGGATAAAAAACAACTACTCTGTAAAGAATGAAGCACATGATATAACATTTCAACTGTTTATTACTTAACATGCTACTGTCGACCAACCAAACAACCAAGAAATAAATTTAATGCTTAAAATGTAGATCAACATAAATCTGTTACAGTATTAACAGATCATTAAAAATGCTGTACATTTTTTTATAATAATGTACTTCCCTGGAAAAATTTATTCCTTAAAATTTAATAAGCGCGCCATTATGTAGTGTATTTTCTACCTGCTGCTGCTTTTACTTTGGTATTTACAACACATTAGTTTAAGGGTTTTTTTACAACCATAAATCATAAATATTTTACTTTTTATAACCTTAACTTTAAGCTCCAGGAATCATTAAAAAATGTACCTAAATCCTTGCACTTAATTGAATTTTACCTAAATCCACGCTATAAAACGTCAAGGTTAATGTAATTTTTTCTTCTTGTACCCTTACGAGATTCTGGCTTGACTTTTATTTGTTTTTTTGAGTTATCCCAAGCCTAAGATAAGGTGAAGCATTCAAAACTATGTTTAAAGTTTAAAAACTTTTTTGGATTTAGCTGTAACGAGGTAATAGTTTTGGAAAATTATCTGTCATTTTACTAGAAGATTGTGAATGTCTTGACCTGAGGAAAAATTTCTTCGGTATTTTTTAAGGATCAGCTCTGGCCATTATTATGCTCACGATGTTGGTTAATGATATTTTTATTGTTGTAAATTATAAAAAAAAATAGGAAATGCTTATAATTCGTCTTGGTCTTGCCAACACTAGCCCAAAATAAATTTTAAAAAGATAACACTATGTTCGGCAACAAAAAATATTAAAAAACTGGTTTTATAATTAGCAAAAGATTAATGAGTTTTTACGAGCTTTAATTGTCTGATGTTAGAATGGTAACAAATGAGATTTAGTGGGTATATACTATTATCAGGTACTTTAGGTTAAAGGCCTTATTGCAAAATATTGGTCTTCTCCTGACAAAAAATCAATATATCATACTTCAGTATCCAAATGTAAATAAAGGGTGTCTAAGATTTTTTAATTAAGTGCATTTTTTTTGTATCAGGAACTCGGAAGCTCAAATCAGCAGACAACTGAAGACTCAGGCATTTTGTTTAGTGGGTAATGAATCAAAGTGAAGTCAATGGCAATTTTTCGAAAAGAAAAGCATATTCTTCGTTTAGGCACATTTCCATTCGAATGGCTTTGTGAATACCCAAAAGTGTCGAATTTGGGACTCACAAATCCTCATGCCGCTATAACGAGCAACTGTCTGGTGTGGTCGAAATTGCAGTGACGGTGAACGGCATATATAAATAAATATATGATAATGATATGGAGTTCTTGTGGCCTCAAATGGTCGGTATGGGTCTGGACGACATATTTCCATAAGACGATGCAATGTCCCACACCTCGCATGTAGCAATCCACTTATTTCCCTTCACACAAGAGTGTAAGAGGGTATATATAAATTTGTCATTCTGTCTGTAATTTCTACAATATTTGCTTTATACCCTTTAAAATATATAATTTCGGAATTTGTTTAAAGTTGGGAATTGATTTTTCAGAAAACAGCTGTCCGTGTGTATGTTGAAATCAAATTTTAAAAACCCCAACGTAAGTTCAGACTTTGGTATTGTTAAAAATTTTTCATATAGGCTATCAAAAATGTTTCTATTGAAAATCAGTTATATGGGTTTAACATGGGATGAGATATGAGGGATTGAACACGATGGCCTCTGTTTTTAACCCAAAATATGTACCGCAAAGAACAAGAACTTACTGACTTATCATTGTAATCTACTCTATACAACTTGTGAACGTAAGCACTCGTCGCTTTATTACAAGCATTTCTTTGCAAATTAAATTTTTCATTATTGTATTATAGATGTCATTAAGTAGCTATAGCTATTTCAGCTACAATTAACCACGAAGTACAGTATTATTTGAGGGTAGTGTGTATTACTAACGATCGTATAATTTTTGCACTTTTAATAATAAATACAAGTTCTGCTTAAGTGTTAAAGAACCATTTTCTCCAATAGATAGAAGATAAAATTAAACGAATAACGTGACACTTAAATACATTTTTTCTTTAAAAGTTTTTAAAACAGTTTTGTAATGTCATGCGTAAATCAGTGTGATGTGTATCGGAGCCACGATTTTTCTCAGTTAGAAATAGAATAACCTAGATTTTGTCTTACCATCAATTTACACATGAGATAAGATAATAAGATATTAGAGTTTCATATCAGTAAACGTCAAATTTCATCACAGCGAGTGTTATCTTACATGTGGAATGTAAACGCACGTCTTGTAAAAATAAACATTTTCATTAAAATATGACAATACAAATTTAACTTATTTAAATTAAAAAAAGAAAAATCTGTACCATGTAGGAATTTTTTAATTAAAAAATTTTTTAAGGTTGTTCCCCTTGTTTAAAATCAATATTAATAAAAACCAACCACAATGCACGATGTTAATTGAGTCACACCTATTTTTGGCTAAAATAATTTGATATTTCTTTGTTTCAGTATTTGATAAAATGCATAATGTATTTAAGCAGTGCGATTAGATTGTCGAAGTGTTTTTCGAAAATGGGCTCTCAGATCAAAATGCATTTTGCTCACTTCATCTTCAGTGGCGGGCAGACTTTTACACCCCCGTGGAGTCGTTTCCAAGCAGAATTGCCGCATTTGGGTAAATAAGAATCGACGAGTGATTGTTGAAAAACCGATGATAGCTTAAGAGTGACTATTTGGTCTAGTTTATAGGCCGGCGGCGCCGTTGTGCCATACTTCTTCGAATATGAGATCGGCCAAGCAGTTACGGTGAATGGTGTTTGCAATCAGGAGACGATAACGGAGTTTTTGTGGATAGAAATTGAGAATATGGACCTGGTTTTAACAGGATGATGCCACTTACTACACAGCAAACAAAACAATGTCTCTTTTGCACGAGAAATTCAATGGCCGCGTTGTCTCATGTCGTGATGATTTAATAGGTCTCCACGGTCATGTAATTCGATATCGTTTGACTTTTGGGACATTTAAACACAAAAGTTTACTTCAATAAGCCAAGAATAACTCAAGAGCTTAAGTATGAGATAGTTCGTCATAATTATAACATTAAACCTAAATTATGTCTCAGTGTTATTGAAAATAGGGACCATCAGTATACCAACGAAGCAGTGACAAGCATTTGATCAATATTTTGTTTCACACATAATTCCCATAGATCTTTCTATTATAATAAAAAATATTAAGATTATCCACTGACAACTTTTTGTTTTCAATTTACAATTAGCCTTGTGCGTTTTGATTGAACCATCCTGTATCAGTGTAAATCTCAGTTGTAGATCCACTATTTACTATCCAACTAAGAAATAATTAATTAAAAAAATACCAAAATTTAACATAAAATAAGGAACTCTATAGAGATTATGACAATTTATTTAGAATAAGACGTGAACAACAAAATATTAAAAAAAAAAAACGTTTTACAATATATGATGAAAAGACTTTTTTTCTTATTTTTTTTTAACTTTAACTAATTAATTAGGCTTTGGAAGGGGTTTCCTTTAAACAGGATTTTTAGGTAATGGAAATTCTTGTTGTTTCTCTTTAAAAAACTTCTTGTTCTTATTTAATTTTATATTTTTTTTGCAACTTTAATTATTTCGGCTTTAGAAAGTATTTCCTTTAAGCAGGCTTCTTTGGTGATGGTAATTCTCGTTGTTTCTCCTCAACAAACAACTGAAAGTGTCCCTCGCCGTAACCAAAATGTTTAGTATTTTGTCGAATGATGAGTGGTATAAGACAAACGCCATTCACTTCCTGCTTCGATGAATGGATGGATGATGTGGACGATGATCGATCCGCTGCAGATGTTAATATAGTATTCGGTGTAGCATGACGTTTGAAGCCCTTTTCTTCAATAATACAAAATACTTGTAAGAACTTGCGCATTACGTAAATCACGACAAAGGCAATAATGTTGATAGCAAATAGATGCTTACGAGATTCAAGAATCATTTTAACTGAGTAAAATTTGTTAGACTTTAAAGCACTTATAATAGAAAATATTTTATATTTTTATAAAATACTAATATCACAGATCGGTGTTGCGTGTAAAGTGACTACTGACTGACTTGCTGTAATATACAAAATGAACTGATTTCCTGCATCAACTTATGCCGGTATTTATACCTTCAAACACATTACACATGTTGACCTTTTAGGTACCCACTCTATTATATATGTGGTATATGTTATGCGTGTAGAGAGTGTGTATATTAGAGTGTGTGTGTGTGTATGCATGTTTTTTGGGTTAACAATTAAAAGAACCGTATCTGATGAACAAATGCTGGTGTCATTTATCATGACTACTTGCATTAAAAAATTTCCCGAGTAATTACTTGGCAAACATTTGCTTAGTCATAAAATTTCTAAGCGTGCTCTTGGAATTTTAAAAATCTGTTAATTTAGTTTAGGAATAGCCAGAATAATTTATCATTTTTAAAGTCGTCACAAAGAATTAAAATTTATGTCCCACAGATGTGTATTTATAAGTACTTATGTAAAGACATGTGAAAATATTTACATTTGGCATCCACTGTATTTGAGTAAAAATTAATAAAATAAAAAAATAGTTTGTTAGAAAAGTGATAAATTTTTTGGAATTTTTATTAACACAATAAAATAAAATTGATTCTTTAGAATAAATATAGAGTAACAATATAGTTTCAATGCAATACTGTTTGCATTCAAAACTACAGGAACTATTTTCCTGTTAAAGAGTTAAACATTTGCCTGTATTGCAAATTATGTTTTCTGATGTAAGCTCCTCTGTGTCATGGATTTATACGAAGAAATTAGAACAACTTAACTGAGAGCACGAAACGGATCATTATCAAAATACTTCCGAAAATGCTTGAACAAATGTTCGAGGTTGCCAACCATATGCCTGAAATTATATTTAAGCCGTGATCCCCTGCCTGGCCTGTCACTCTATATAATATTAACTTAAATCAAAACAAAATATTTATTCGCGTTACAAATATATGGGGAAAAGAAGTGAAAATTACATTACACAGAAGAAATGTTATACGCCATTTTGCTATAATATTTCCTATGCCATATTTGATTTGCAATTTAAACATAGTTTACTGCATTCTACTTGTCAATCCCTTTTATTTTATTGCCATATTGATGGGGTTGAGCAAGAAATACCCGCCATTTTGTTTGGGTCGCCATCTTGGATTTTACTTCTTCACATTTAACTTTATTCTACTGGTCAAGCCCTTTCATTTGATTCCAATATTATGGTGGTTAAATTTTTACACAATTTTCCTCTCATTAATATGATATACGCACTTTTACAATTTTTATTACTCTTTGTAATAATTTTATCCGCTTTAGAATATTTCATGGTAAAATTATAACATAAGTTAATGTATGTTTGTGTCAATAATTAGATAAATAAATAAATAAATAAATTTTTTTTTGTCTCAGCCAGGATTCGAAACCAGGTTCGCTGTAACTAGTATTTTGTAAGGATGTGGTGTTTTTGTCCTCATATCTCAGTTGTTTATTTACAAATTTTTTAATTTAATTTCCAATCTGATCCCGAATATTTTTAATATTTTTATACTGCAAGCGGGTCTGAGTGATGTCGGGGGCCTTCAAAAAATGATTTCAACATATATATTAATATATATTAAAAATAATATTTTATTGATTTTAATTGTAATGCAAGTGAGTATACAACATTTTTGGTTTTTCCTTTTGCTGTAAAAATTAACAAATTTACGAAATTATATATATAGTCATGACAGCTCAAAATGTGTGCAAAGTTTCAGAAAAATCGGTCAAATTCAAGAAGCTAAATATTATAAATTATTTTTTATGGGCGTGGCATTTCACACTTTTCTAATCACGAAACTGTATAGTCATGAGAGCTCAATATGTGTGCAAAGTTTCAGAAAAATCGTTTAAGTTCAAGTAGCTGAAAATGATAATTTTTTTTATAGGCGTGGCCCTGCCCACTTTTCTAATCACGAAATTATATAGCCATGACAGCTTAATTTATGTACAAAGTTTCAGAAAAATCGATCTAGTGCAAGTAGCTAAAAATGATAACTAATTTTTGATGGGCGTGGCACTTCCAACTTTTCTAATCACGAAAATATTTAATCATCACAGCTCAATTTGTGTGCAAAGTTTTAGATAAATCGATCTAGTGCAAGTAGCTAAAATGATAACTTATTTTTTGTGGACGTGGCACTGCTCACTTTTGACCACCCATAAACACTCCCTAGAATGTGTTCAACTTGCCAAAGTTTGATTCCGATCAGCTTTACGGTTTCGGAGTCTATAGCTAACACACACACACTTTTCACTTTTATATAGATTAAAATCGTGCAATTTGGTAAGACCAGCCTGTACATACATATATGTGTGTATGTTTAAATTCAAAATATTTTATATAAACAAGTTATTCGGAAAACAACTGGAACGATATAAAGCAATGCATTCCGGGTTCAGCTAGTTATTATATATTAAGAAAATACGTACCCTGAGGTGACATTGATTACAAAAAAATGTTTAATACATTTTTTTCTTTATGGATCATTTTAAGAAATTCCCTAGATTAATTGTTGTTTTACATTAGAAGAAATCGAAAAAGGTATTTCTGGTATTATATGAGGGTTTTCCATCAATGAAGCAAATGTACCTACAAACATACGGTACTTAGGTAGAATTGGAAAAAGAACTCAAAATTATTAATTTTGCCCTGCTTTTAAACATTCACACACAGTTTTCCACACACAACTGTTATACATACATACATTCATTGTATATGTATGTATGTGTCGGTCATAAAATGTACCCTAAATCTGTTTTGGAATTGCTTTTAATGATGATGTGGAAACAATAAAACATTTTGGACATGCAAAAAATAAATAAAAAAAAACTCACACAAGAACTTAAATGAAAAAAAGAGAATGAAAAACACAAACTAAATACAATGGAGAGACAATATTATATATTGAAAAAAACTAATAATAACGACTAAAAAATACAAGCAAAATACAGCCGTTATTATAACAATTGCAAGTGAAAAAAAAAGAAAATATAAAAACACTTGCAATAATAACAATAACAAAACCAAAGTTAACAATGATTATTTCAATACACTTACAACAACAGACATTTCATTTTAAGTGACAGAATGATGGACATTTATGTCAAAACAAAATTACAATTTACAAAAACAAAAATAAAAACAAATTATGCTGCCATACTCGTTAGTGACAAATCTTAAATACCCTTCACCAATACTTTGTACAACGCTTGCTTGTAATTTTTTTCTTTATACAAAAATTCTAACATAAAAGCTTTCAAGAAAGAAATACTCTTTGTACAACTGAGAATTCTTCAGCAAGTTCAGAGTTTTTGTAAAAATTTTACTTAAATGTGTAAGTATTCACATTTTGTTTAAAATGATAATTTAAATTTATAAAGCAAATTGTTGAGATGGTTTTAGAAAACTAGAAATTACCCAAACATGTTGCCGCAAAAAAAAAAAAATATATATATTTATTTAATATAGAATTTTATCGTCCTTTATTGCTGTGGATAATCAAATTAAGCAGCTTAGAGAAGACGTGCAATACATATTTTATGTTGTTTTTCTTTGAGGCTAGTACAGGCAGAAAATTAAATAAATTAGATTTGTTCCAAAATATTTACTTACTTACTTCATAAGTTAGCAAATAATATGGGAGATATACATGAGTAAGTTAATTTCTGAGCGAATGACCACTTATTTTTGTTTAAGTTGTCCCTAAATTCAGAAAAATTTCTTTGGAATGTACTCACAAAAGACAATTATACAACTCGTAAATGAAAGCAACTAAACAGTTGAATTATAACTGGTTTATACAATCTCGTTGGAATATTAAAAACACATTTTTATGAATATTTTAATAATTGTGAAGTTCATTACAAGCATGAAACTATTGAGTTGCTTAAAGTAATGATGAAAACATTACCAAGAAGCCATTATCCTGTGTCTTCAAATAATGATGTTGGTAACGACCCCTAATATCGTATATATAATAATGACAACCCATTACACGAATTCAAAAAGAATTTGCTGGGTTATGGTTGTTATCATTTTTCTGTTTTTAGATATTCTTACACATGCAATCATCTGTTTTAAAACGAAATGAATATACCACCACACCATTTTTTTGGTGGTGACTAGTGCCATGTTGGTATTAACCGCTTATCGACCGACGGTACTTATAAGCGCCATATAAGTAAAAAGCTTACAAAATGCAGCAAAAAAGAATTTTTTCTTGTTGCCCAGACGTGAAGTGCACTATTATCCTTGAAATAAAATATTTGTTTTACCTATTTCCCACCTCGCTTATGCAGAATAACGGTAAATTGAAATGTGCTTTTGCCATAAAAGAGTGGTTTTGTAAAACAGTTTTCAATTGTTGGGAAAAAGGATATGATAATAGTTTTGATTCCAAAAGTATATTTTTAATTAAAAATAGTTAGTTTTGTGCACATGCAATGACTACTAATAGACGCAATCGTGGCTTCAGAACAGACAACTGAGAGTATTTAATGCATCTTTAGCGATCTACCCATGTAGAAGGGCCATTTTTACAAAACCTGAAGCATAAATCCGAGGAACACTGCCTGGCTGTTTCTTATGCACCTAACTTTGGTATGACAGAAAGCGCTTATCAGTTCCATGTACAGCAGACTTTTCGAAAATGTCCTGCAAAGTACTGTTTATTATACGTGTTTTTCGAATGAAACCCTTGAAAGCGTTATTTGTCTTATTGAACCGGCTACCTGCGGATCTGATGGCTAGGCAAGCGGCGCTGAAATCGTCGATGAGACAACGTGCTATTAATGCATGTATATGTAGACTATTGTACCACAATTCCCATCTTTAACAGAAAATTTTTTGTATCAATCTCCGAATCAACATCACTTAATAAAGAGAGTGTCCACTTGGAGGTTTATATTGACATCGGTCGTGGCTTCTTTATCCCTTATTTTGCTAGAAAGGCTAAGATATAGACAATAAAAAGTATAGTAATCTGGCTGAGATACTGTAGGATATGGTCAGAATATACCGGTATTTGCTTATCCATTGACAGTGTTTATACAACATCAATTTTGATTATTGAAAGCCGGGCATATCTAAATGAGTTAGACTAGCGAAGAGTGGAACACATTTTCACTCGGCGGAAATAGACCCATCACTAGTTTACCACTGCAATCCTGCACTGGTCAAACAGGAATTATATAGGACTAGGTGGTCTGCGGAGATTGCTAATTGTAAAATAGCAAGACAAAAATGGCTGTCGAACAAGGATATTTATGTGACTTCCTCGCTCCTAATTAATGGGCCGTGTTGGTTCTTTAACTGAATTCCGTGCCTGGGGAGTACAAACCAGGATATTAAATCTCCCATTCAATGACAGCTGAATTTATTACGACGAGAAGGAGGTTGTACTCAACATATTTGCAACATATTCTGTGTTAGAGCCTAGATCTGGCATGACTTAGATCCCGGCATCTAGGAAAATTTTTTTCACGATCTTACTAGGGTATGTCACGTTGATATTGGAAAAATATTGTAGTTTCTTCGTCCATTTGGTTGGTTTTAGACTAAAAGAACTATTTTGCTCTGGGAAAAGGTGGGATTAAGTATCCGGTATGACAAAGGGATCAGTGATGACCTTCGGATAATCGGATTGTTGATTGTTCAACCTAACCTATGAATTATAAACGTTAGTAGTTTTCACAATATGTTCCACAAACAATGGTAAAGTACCACTTTATTTTTGAAAATTATATAAAAGGATTTTACCATTAGAGATCATACCAACGCATATGAATGCTGTTATTGTAAACTTTATGACTTGCGGTAAATTCACATTTCCCTTTTTTTAAAAAACAATGACTTTTTAATTTTACTTTCAAGGATGTCTCTACTCGATCGCAAAATACAGGAAAATCTAAAAAACATGAGCCATACACTTATTTCCTACAGTTCTTTTTAGTCATTGAGGAAAGTTTATTATCTTTTGTGTGATAGAGGCTCATTATGTTGCATGCACTTAAGTAATTTAAAATTATGTCTCTGAAATAGAAAATATTACTTTTCAAGGAAATTAAATGTTTTCATTACACAGCCATACAATGTCGTTAGTACATACCTATTCAGTTGATATGTATAATAGATAACGTTTATAAAGTGTACGTCTATTGAACATACTTAAGTACATATTAATACAAACATATTTATGAGTGTGTCATCATCATTATCATCATTTTAACTACCGTCGTCGACATTGTTAAAAGTTCTGTCATAATTTGTTTTCCTTTCTGTTCTGCTTTGGCATTGTTTGTCGTCGTCTTCTCAGTTTTAAAGTATTTTTTAATTTTTTTTCGCTTTTGATGGTGTAACAAGTAGCAAACCATCATGTTACTTAAAAGAGATTGAAAGTTTTTTCATTTAGTTTATTCACATGTTTTTCAAATTTCTTACAATTATATGTTTGATTTATGAGAAATATTTCCAAACTTACATAATTTAAGTAATTTTTAATTCAAAAGTCTGTTTGTGTTTGAAAAACTTTGCAGTGCTTTCATTAACCGCTACTTAAAAGAAAAAATAATGTCATAATGATGTCATATTGCCAGAGAGTGGCATTGTTTAAGTGAGCACACATTTTATTTACAATCGTATACTTTTTTTTTAAACTAAGCTTTGTACATGTTTTACCTGTTTTAAAATTAGGAACTACCGGAATAATTGTAAGTGGTTAGCTAACTTGGCTACAGCATTGATATATTAAAATAATTGTTAAAATATGATAAATTTTTTTTACAATTCTTGTGTAAATCATTGGTATATTTTATAGTCTTATATGTATATAAATAGGCAAGTCAATTTTTTGTTACGCAGTTTACGCTCACTATTGTTACGTTATACATTTTAATAAAAACTAGTTAAAGTGTTATGTTCGGCCGTGCCAAATCTGATAATAGCCATGTAAATAGCTTTAATGACCACATCCTTGCTTATACTAAATTTCAGAATTCGTATTATACACCATTTTCCTTATTGTTCCCGTCACCATATTTAATTTTGATATTTTATATAGTTAAATGCATTCCACTAGTCAAACCCATATAGAAAAATGTTCGTCATTTTGTTTTAAACGCCATTTTGGATTTTGAAATTCTTTAGTAGTACAATGCATTTTATGATCAAACCCTTTCATTTGATACCATATAGATGGGGTTAAAAACTTTTTCATCATTTTGTTTCAGACGCCATCTTGGATGTTAAGTTTTTTTTTTGGAGTTCAATGCATCAAACCCTTTCAAATACCTTCAAATTATTTAAACTACTCTGAAGTTCCTAACTTGAATTTAAAAAACTTCAATCGAAAACTGTTTATAATTTAAACTATTTAATAAAATAGAATTTTCAAAACTTTATGTGAAAAGCTATTGTGCTTTTATTCTCCGTTAATTTATTTTAATTGCACTTTTGTTAAGTCTGCGTCTGATGTGACGTACATGCGCAGAACGAAACGGCTTTTTACAGTCGGCATGCGTAATTTTGTTTTTATCATGCTCGCATTAGAATTCTAATTCATATTTCGATTTAAATAGAGTTCTCGAAATTAATTAAATTTTCAGTTTGACATCATTGGCCTAGACTGGTTGCTTAATTGCAAGATTTTTATCTCTTTCCTGATTATCAAAACTTTGTACAAAACTCTACCGTACTTCAATGTTATTAACAGGCGTGCATTCTTGTAATTTTTTCAAGCTTAATATGAATTTGTTCCGAATAAAATATCGCATAAAAAAATTATATGTTTTTCCGGGCTTTTTACTTAGTTTTGTCTGTAAATTATTTTGATTAGTGTTTAAGGTCATTTTTATTATCGAACTACGTCTATGTACAAAAACCTTGTGCGTTATTTTTATTGACCTTGAAATTGTTTTTCTCCGACAACCGGACTTAGTTAGATTGGTTTAGAAAACAAAAAGAAAAACAATAATATATTTAGCCATACATATATATATTACTTTTTAAACATAATACCTACATGAATACACTGAATGTTTATGTCTCTATGTTCTCTCAGTCGTCACTGATGGTGGTAAGTGGTGGATGGTAGAAGATTACAAACAAACATTATATAAACAAAGCAAATAATAATATGTATCAATAAACCCACTAAATAGATAAGACTAAAGGAATATTTAATTTGTCTAAGCATTTTCAAATGTCAAATGTTCTAAATGCATTATTTATGTTGAAGTTAACTTTTGTTTAAGCGACTTTAACCAGTCCTTTCAGTTTACTTACTTGCTTCCAACGTTATTCACATTTAAAGTATAAAACCTCAACGTCAGTGCGATATCCCTGAAAATCCTTATTAAATATTCCGCTTATGAAGTTTTAATTTATACAAGTCGGAAGAATTTTACAATTGATTTTATTTGTATATGAGCAGAATTACTAATATTAAGGACTAAAGTGAAGAAACAAAAATATTTTAAAATATTAAATAATCAGTAGAGTAGAATTAAATAGATATACAACATGCATACAAGGCACATTGTCACAATAGTCTTATCTTAATAGCTTAATGTAAAAATTTGTTGAGTTGGCTTTGATTTAATTTATGTATGCAGGGATGGGAAATGCGATTTTCATTTCAGTATTAAACAAGTAGTTTAAGTGTAGGTTAATATCAAGAAAACCAAAGCAATGAAAATAAACAATCCTACCGCGGAAAATGCCATACTACAAGGCCAACTAATGGAATACGAAAATAGTTTCTACTATTTAGATAGTGTTGTAAGAGCAAATGACGGTACTGAATAAAACGCAAGCAGCTCAACAGAGCGATTGCGTTATTCGGATGACTTTTCATAGTATAGAAAAGCTCGCAAATATCCAGGCGAACCAAGTTCAGAATATTCAATGCATGTGCAAACTTTATTTTGTTGTACGGAAATATAACTTGGCTAAAATCAAGTACAATTATGCATAAGTCACAGGTATTTAGCTCAAAATGCCTTAAAAATAAATAAATGTCCATATTCTATAAGGCAATAATAATTATTAAATTTTGTTCCATTAAATAATACAAGAAACATTTTTTTTAAGTTTCAAAAGGAGGGACACTTTTTACCCCTTATACATGCGAATAAATTTGAAAAAAAATCGAAATTCTTTTAATATTTGTTCACGCATTAAATAATACAATTTAAATTTATTTCTAGCTTTATGTGTTTGGAAGTACCAAATTATAGTTTTAACCATTTAAGGGTTGAAAATTCAAAAATGGCCAGACACCTGTCAGCTTATTATTTGTGTAAATTATAATACCTTTTCAAGTATATTTGTATCATTTTTAGTTTTTTACCCCAGTACTTTAATGATTTCCAAAAACCCCTTCTTAGTGGAGTTATACCTTGATAGAGAAATCGATTGTCGAAATTTTTATGTCTCTAGCTCTTTGCGTTTGGGCTGCGCGATGATGAATCAGACAGTCAATCACGTTACTATTTTATATATCTGTATAGATAAATAACAAATGTTTCAAAAAGATTCATAAGAACTCCAATATCTGATTCTGTAAAAAACGGAACCAATCATGGCTTTTTGTTTATATCTGAGCTTCTAGTGTGCAAACAATACCTGATTTTCTATCTATTCTTATTATATGTATAAGAATTTGAAGTATACGTAGGAGCTTCAAAAAGCCGTTTTAAAAATATGGACAGATGGACTTAGCTAAATCAATTCCTCTATCTTGAGGATTTCAAATGAATATTGTTGGAATAACATACGGCATAATGACAAAGATATAGTATATGTATATACCCTTTTACAGTCTCGTGTAAAGATTACACAGTACAACATTTTTCAGTTAATTGATTGCCAACTCAATTCTGTGAACTGTATGTGAAATTAGACCCAAAAAGAAGAATTTCTGCATCATTCGTTTTGTCTTCTTACCTGCGATTTGAAGTTAGTATCGATTTGAAGTTAGTACTATCGTATAGGGGAATTTATCACGTTTTAGGCCCTGTTGTTTGACATAGCTCGACAACCACTAGCCCAATTTAGTTGAAATAAATTTTAAAAAATTAAGAATTACAATTCCCTTAATCTGTTCATATATTGTTTTCCTATACAAGTAACACTTTCGAAGTTAAAAATGAATGTATGAAGGGAAAAAATTATTTTTTGCCTAAAAATTTAATTTTTTTTTTTTAAAAAATACATAAAAAATTCAAAATGGAAAAAAGTTTCAAGTCTAGTTATTTTTTCGCAAAGTCACATAACCTATGAGCAAAATGAGACAAAGATCATAAAAATCGATGCACGCGTTTCGCTTTTATTCGCAATTGAGTAAATGTATGAATTTCAAAAATTTGCTCGAGATATGCACAACATTATTTGGAGAAAACATTGACACCTTTTTAATGATTCTGAGAATTAAAAAAAAGGAATAAACAAAAGGTTATTTGATTTTTATGATTGCGGTAATAAATGTACGTGGACAATTAAACGGAAAGTGGACCTTTTTATTATTTTGGTTTTTCCGGTGGCTACCTATATGATTTTTTTACAGAAATTGCACCCACATTTAAGGGTGGTCATTATTTTGAAAGTTTTGCACAGTTTGAAACGTACAAGTGCTGAATCAGGTATATAGCCAGCCGCCCTTAAAATATGCGCCCATTTATAAGTACCTGGCAGTAAAATATTCAAAAATACGTAGTATTTATAGGTGTGCATTGATCGATTTTTGGCATTCAGCCAGTGCCGACGAACGCGAACAGTAAAAGTGATTTTTCTCCAGTTTTTTAAAAGTGAATAACAACAAAACATAAAATATATCAATATGGAAAACAACAAGTGCCCATATTTGGATGAATATTGTTACGTTTGTGGTCATATCGTCCGAAAAATACAGAAAAAAGATCGAAAAAATTTGTTTACTGAGCAATTCAAAACCGCGTATTGTAATTATTTCGATGAAGCAGATTTAAGTGGTGCAAATTTTACGCCGAACACAGTGTGCAACAGTTGTTATACTACCCTTCTAAAATGGATTCACGGAAAAAGTAGAAAGTTATCTTTTATGAAGCCAGTAATTTGGGTGGAAGACACAACTGGACATGATGAATCCAGGTGCTATGCATGCATAAATTTTCGTCCTGGATTAAACAGACAACAATTGAAAACAAAAGTATACACTGATGCATTTACTGCCACACTTCCAGTGCAACGCCCTGCTGATACCGATGCACCTAAACCTCCGAGTGCGGATACGAAAGCACCGAAGATGAAGACATTGAAATTGGTGGACACAGTGAAAGAAACACGCCCTTGAATAGTATGTGTATCTCGGATGACGATACAGACTCAGACCATGAATATGAACAACCTACGAAGAAAACAAGATCATCAGAACCACAAGCGTCAACTTCCACAAGGATGGATATTGCCAATAATTGAAAAAATGTTCTAAATTTTGTTTTTATGCATATTATAATTGCGTATTAATTGCATATTATTTTATTTTCATTAAGTTTTTATAAATAAAGTTTTTTTTTGCATGATAATTTTTTAATTTTTATTTTTATTTTAAGGGTGGTGGCTATAACTGATTTTTGAAATTCATACATTTACTCAATTGCGAATAAAAGCGAAACGCGTGCATCGATTTTTATGATCTTTGTCTCATTTTGCTCATAGGTTATGTGACTTTGCGAAAAAATAACTAGACTTGAAACTTTTTTCCATTTTGGATTTTTAATGTATTTAAAAAAAAAAAAATTTAAATTTTTAGGCAAAAAATAATTTTTTCCCTTCATACATTCATTTTTAACTTCGAAAGTGTTACTTGTATAGGAAAACAATATATGAACAGATTAAGGGAATTGTAATTCTTAATTTTTTAAAATTTATTTCCACTAAATTGGGCTAGTGGTTGTCGAGCTATGTCAAACAACAGGGCCTAAAACGTGATAAATTCCCCTATACGATAGTACTAACTTCAAATCGATACTAACTTCAAATCGCAGGTAAGAAGACAAAACGAATGATGCAGAAATTCTTCTTTTTGGGTCTAATTTCACATACAGTTCACAGAATTGAGTTGGCAAATCATGTGTTGTACTGTGTTATTAAACCAAACTTTGATGTATTTTCAGCTGTTGGCACGTATTAACTTTTTTATTTTTGTTACCAACATTAAACAAATGCTACCAAAAACAACTACAATGTAAATTTAAACATGTAAAATTTAAAAAAAATGTATTTGCGGAAAATATCCAATATACATTAATTTCATCCCCAATAAATCCCCTAATCCCTCAGCCAAATTTGTATACCCATTTACAAAAAACAAAAAAAAACAAAAACAAAAAAAAAAAAAAAATCTCTAATCTGACAACACTTATGTTAACATTAGTCAGTGTTTATATCTTCTCTGCGTGTGGGTGTTGTACATGTTTGTATTTTTATACGATAAAATCCTATATCTGTAGATTAATGTGTATTGAAAAAAACCTAAAACAGAATAAAACTCATATTGTAATTAGAAGAATATGTAAACAAGTTTATGTAAAAGTATTCGCACTTGTTTTTGTAGGCATGCGAACATGTACATACGTAGACATGTAAATGTATGTATGTTTGAATTGTATATATGCACATACATAGAGATATACATCAGAATTAACCATATTTATTAGACATTTTTGTAAATGTAAAACAAAAACAACATGCGCTACTTAAGTAAAAATACATACCAAATCTACATATATAATAATTTGTTGTGCTTAACCCTTTGACGACCAGAGGCAAACATTCTTGCCCAGGGGTTTTCATCATATAATTGTTTCCGTAGGTGATCGAATAAATTTGTTCAATATTGGTTTACAGCAGACGATAGTGGCAACACAAATGTGGTCGGTGGTAGGTTCTTATCTGCCCCCATTTGCCCGCTAGGTGGCCTCAATGTTTGTCAAAAAGTCAACTTACTTTAGAGGGGTAGTGTGGAGAGACCGTAGGATGCATCTCTCTAAAACTAAGGCATATTTTGGC
Organism: Phyto melanocephala; assembly: GCA_941918925.1. Classification (NCBI taxonomy): domain Eukaryota; kingdom Metazoa; phylum Arthropoda; class Insecta; order Diptera; family Rhinophoridae; genus Phyto; species Phyto melanocephala. Next base: position 114,158,518 of record OW799237.1, read on the forward strand.
GGCACCTCTTACCTTTAAAAAAATATATTAGCCAGGTTTGTGTAAGTTTTGAGCTGCCCACAACTTTGCCAAACGTTTTTGGCAAGTATGTTTGCCTGTGGGCTGAAACGGAAAAAATGCATTTAAAAACAAGTAAGAGCGCTATATTCGGCCGTGCCGAATCTTATATACCCTTCACAACGTGTAGTCATGCAATAACAGTGTTTGTATCACCATTCATCTCATATGAAATACGTACATACATATAAAAAATATACATATATAAAAAACATCCCATTGTAAAATTATAAATTTACGTATGTATGTTCAAAAAAATAAATAAAAAAAAAATTTAAAAAAAAAAAAAAGTTTTAAAAAAAAATTTAAAAAAAAATTAAAAAAAAAAAAATTAAAAAAAAAAAATTTTAAAAAAATAATTAAAATATATATAATTAATATAAAACAAAAAAAATAAAAAAAAAAATTAAAAAAAAAAAATAATAAAAATATAAATAATATATTAAATAAAAAATAAAAAAAAATAATAAAAAAAAATTAAAAAAAAAATTAAAAAAAAAAATTTTTTAAATATAAAAAAATTTTTTTTTTGGCTCAGCTGGGATTCGATCCCACGTTTACTTTAGCCAATATACAAGTTTGTATGTATGTATGTTGTTGTTGTAATGTTGTTTTTGTGAAAAAAAAATCGAGGTGGTCGTGGGTTTTTGCTCATATCTCAGTTGTTTATGTACCGATGTTTCTGATTTTCAATAGCGATATACTCCCGAATATTTCTGATATTTTAATACCTCACCCGGGTCCAAGTGCTGTCGGGGGGCTTCAAAAAGTTGATTTCAACATACACACGGACACACGGACACACGGACAGACGGTCAGACGGACAGACGGACAGACTGTCAGAGCTTAATCGACTTCCCTATTCATAAGCTTTCAGAAAATATATACTTTATGGGGTCGGAAATGAAAATTGTAGAAATTTCACACGGAATGACAAACCTATATATACCCTTTTTCACTGTGTGAAGGGTATAATAATCAAATGTTTGTTGCTTATTTTCATCATTATATGTATGTCTGAGTATACAGTCTTAAATTTTTTGGTGCATGTCTGTTTTTAATTGTTTATAATGAAATTTAATTGAACAAAACAGACTTTGTTTGTTATTGTTTTAAGTTGCAAGCTTTTTCTGCGCTGCTAGTGTCTTCGTTTTCGTTCACTAATTATTCGAAATCAATAAGAGAAAACGTATTTCGTGCATTACTATTTAATATTGTATTATTATAGTATTTCGAGTCCAAGAGGATAAACCGATAGAAATTGTTATCGAAGGCAATAATCCCGTAGAGTCTCCTGTAATTAAAAAGATCCGCAGTAGTCGTAACCTATTAACAGTTGCTGTAGAGGCTGAGCCAATTGCAACGACTTCTAATGCTTTAGTTATACTAGAAAAGCCAATACATTTTATACCACCAGATAAGACTTTCCGGTTCAGAGAGACGAGTGCCTATAAAAGCCCCGTTTTTACTGGATTTCAGGATTGCACTTATGAATATTCCCAAGTTTTAAAACCTACTGTAAATATACATGAGGAAATGCCATCAGCATATGATGTGTTTAATGCTGTTTGTAATTTTGAAGGTTAGGTTTTACAATTTCAACATACTAGTTCTTTTTATAAAATAAGAAGTTTAATTTTTGGTTTCAGAAATGTGCATAATAATAGTGGAGTAGTCCAAACTGTATGCAAAAAGGTCGTGTTTTCACTCTGACCGTTTAAGAGTTCAAGGCTTATAGCGGCCTAATCATACGTTAAGCCTAGTAAAACTACCCAGTATTCGAATATATTGGTCCACAGATCCGACATTTCAGCAATCTCAAAGTGCAGATATCAGGACGCGGCCTCCCACCTATGGCAAATATAGTCGCACAAATGTATTTTGTACTATATGTAATGTATTCCTTTGCTTCACATTATCACGTGACTACTTTGGCGAGTACCATGTATAGTACTTGTTATTTTTGTTCAAATTCTTTGTAAATTATTTGTTTAATAGCTTAAATAAATAAACAAATATAAAATAACATACGTTTCAATAAAATTTTTTTTATAAAAGAATTTTCTTTCAGCCAATAGGCAAATACATTTGCCAGGAGTAATATTTTTTTCTTGGATAAAAAATTCCCTTTCAACCCAGAGGCAACTATATTTGCCAATTAAAATGAGGGACAAAGCGAGGACCTAGAGGGCCAAATTTTTTTTACGTACCTATTATTGGTGCATATATTATGAAAATATAAAAAATAAAAAATCGCTTCAGTAGAAAAAGTCCGGTCCTCAAAGGGTTAAAGCAGTTATTTTATTGAATAGATTAAATTAGTAGATCAAAAGTAAATGTTAAAAACCAACAAAAGTAACGGGTGTTTTATTGAAGTGGCGAAGACTAACATTTTTATTATCCATATAATTTGACTTTATTGAGAAGATAGTTTCATGGCGTTATTGACTATTTAGTATGTTGCCGCCATGGCTAGTGTGTTTATGGTTGCAGTGTGTAGGTTGAGTTTTGAAACATCAATAGCTGCATTTTAAGTCGCGCGTCGAATATCCATACCAAAGTGGTCGATCCCCAAGAAAAATAAATTAATGGCATTAAATATCATAAGCCAGGTAGCCCAGTTAACAGGTCAATTCTGGAAAATATTTGCTCATAAAATGTTTTTCTGAGTTATCCTGCCGAAACCACAAGTCAAAAATACTCTCTCTCCCCCTCTCTCACTCTCTCTCTCTCTCACTCTCTTTATTTCCTTGCTAAGTGCATATTGACATAACATACATACAGTGTGAGCCAAAAGTCATCATGAAGCTTAAAGGTTTAATAAATTTTTTGTTTATTTTTTTACTTTTAGATTTTAAAATATATAAAATTTTTTCATACGAACTATAAAAGAATAATGTCACTTAAATGATCTTCATTTTCAGTTTCGCTATAATGGGCTCGTTTTAAAACATTTTCCATAACTGCTTTAAAATTTGTAATTGTAGCGCACGAATGAATGGCTTGAGCAACATAATTTTGTTAATGTGTGAGATGAGCGCAATAGTTTTCTAGTTTACATAATTTATTGAAGATCCGTAATGATCCAAGAAGAAGAAGAAGAAGAAGATCCAAGCCATATAATAGAGTTCCATATTGATATGTATATGTTATGATGAGCTATTTCTCCAACTAATTTCCCGTTTTTTGGTCTAAAAATTTTCAGTACTACCTTTGATCGAAGAATGAAAGATTTCAGTGTATGTTATGCTAAAGTATTCATCTCGTTCAGTGTAGAATTGTTGTCAAAAAGATTTGTTATTTTTTTTTTATTATTTGGACGTCTTTTGATATCATGATAGAAGTTTTGTGTGACTTATATTTGAGTTGAAAGACTTTGAAAATAAATTTTAACTTTTTAAAAAGTTTTTCGAACTCCGAAAACTTTTGTATGCTTTTCTGGTTATTTACATATTTCCATTATTAACTGGTTTAATACAAGATTTCATTCCCGCTGGCCTATAAAGCGCACCAAACAGTGAGTTTGTCTTAATATAATAATCTTCCGATATAAGCCTAAGGATTACTATTGCTGCAGATGAAGCATTTCTATTTATTAAACAACAATTTCCCTTAAGTGTCCGTTAAAACTGTAGGTAAAAAGCAATGTTGACTTTCGTCCACTCAACAAATGTGAGCACACTGTGGTAAATTACAAATCTAGCTGGGAAAAATTAAAAAAAAGTGTCTGGCAACATTCCTTCTGATCGTTTAATGAGCTTCTAATACAATAGTTAACTAAAATTTTTGTTTGGTTTTTTTGTTTTAAACTCTGATTAGCAAAAAGTAAGCTTTAAAGTCAGTTGTTGTCAACTCATGCATTTAGATTTCAAAGGGCCGCGTATTTTTTGTGTGACTTTGGTTTATGATTAAAAAGGCTACGTGGATTTTATTGTCATAATTTTTTTTATTATTATAAAGGCTTCATTAGTCTTTACTTTCTGTTGCCGTTCTGTGACGTGCCGTTCTGTTGTTTAATTTTTGTGGTTACTTCTTCTGTAAAAAATCATCTGCCTTAATTTACAAGGTAAACTTACAAAAACAAGCTTATTATATTTTTTGTTTATTTTTCTCGTCAAAGACCATACATAAAAAAAAATTGTAGTGTCAGATTTCATCTATAAGCAAAAAGAGTCTCTATGTTGCAGCCACCTTTAAAATATAGGCACCTGAATATCAGCTGTTTCTCTCTCAATTACCTTCACTTAACGTTGAATTCTATTTTCTACAGGTTCGTCCGAAACGGCACGGAAAGTAACAGAACAACTTACAACTTGTACATATTTTCTATTTAACAGAATGAAGTCAGCTAATTCGTAACGGAACAGAAAGTAAAGACTAATTCTACCTTAAAGCTTCATTTCAGGGAAATGTATTACGATTTCCGTTTATATATTTCCATTATTTCCAGTATTAAAAAAACTTTTTTTTGTGAGCAGTTCAGAAAGAGCAAAAATTAAATATTTTCTTTATTCAAGTAGAGTTAAAGCTGTTTATTCCAGATTGTTCCGGTGTAAAACTATATTTGGATTAATCTTTCAAGTGTTTAAGGTAAACCAAGAACATCTGCCGCATTTTTGCGACCGCCATAAATTTTTTTATAATTTTCCCGTTGACCTCCACAATTATTTATTAAAAATGTTTTAATATTAAAATGATTATCTCCGACTGCTTACGTAAAAACTCACATAATAATTTTATTAACCATGAACCGTGAACCCAACGCGATTTATTAATTTTGTCCAGCTGGATTTACGATCTACCACAGTGTGGTGAGGTGCAAACGATGAGCTTCAGCATTTTCGAGATAAATAAGTTCCTAAACCCAACTAATCTCTAAACAAATTTTAAAATCTGCTGTTACGAAAAAAGTGCTGCGATTTTAAAGTTTTGTGCTTTCAAAAAAACAAACTTTATTTATGAAGAGAAGTTATTAAAAATTAGAGGTTAATATAGAATCTACTGAAAAAAAAAACTTATATTTTTATTGATAGAGTTTATTACATTTTAAATAAATTAATAAATTATATTTATAAAATTGTCTATAAAAGGGAATTTATGAGAATTTCTATAAACTCTTCAAATGTATTGCGAAAACATAAAGCTTTGTAAGTTCTTAGATATGTTTGAATTATTTTTAGAAAAACAGTAAATATATATTTGTATGTATGTATGTATGTACGTATATGCGCCCCAGGAACAATTTTAATAACAACATTAACATTGGGGATAAAAGGAAGCTTAATATAAATCTCTTTTTTTTATTTTATAGCCAATACTTCTGTAAGCGGTAGGAGTATATACATGTAGCATTAACATTTATGTTTGTTACACCCAGAACAAATTGTCTAATACTCACTTTACTAAAGGGTATACAAAAATTTACACCAGATTCCAATAAAATGAGAAATAAAGATTGTTGCAAATGTACTTTAACATCCTATACCACTCTGCGTGGTTTGCTGATGAATTCAAATAAAGACTCAGTTTTGTGAGGTTTTAAATACAAAATATACTAAGAGTGGATAAACTGCGGGGTAAAATTGTGTATATTTTGATCTACAATTTTCGGTGATGCTCGGAATGAAGGGAAACAGTCTTTTAACTAAGGAACTATATTGAAACTTTTTTTGGTACTCACAAATCAATTCAAACGTTATCGCATTTTGTTCGATGTCAAAAAGTAATTTTTCTTGACGCTATTGTAACTTTCTTCCTAATGAACTTATTTTATTAAAAATCAGCATTAAATATTTTTGGTGTTTTAGAAATATTTTAGACAAAATTGCTTTATTTGGGTTTTTTGTTTAGCTCTATTATTGCTATGATTTCAACAGACTTGGACAGAAGGACGGACATTTTTAAGTCATCTCAAAATTATATAAGGACAATGGAAATATACACTATAGAATCTTAATCGAATATGTCGTTTTGTTAGAAATGGAAAGGCAAAATAACTGTGCTCATTCTTATAAGTTTTGGCGATGGGTGTAAAAAGGCTTACTTTCAACTCACAATCACTTTCTGATATTATAAGCGATGTTTCTCCGTTTGTTTTTATGTTTTAATTTTGTTAATGATAAGACAATACTTTAATCTCATATAAATCAAGGCATATTTTTAAGGTATACGTATCCCGGCAACAAATACTACAAAATAAAAAACACATAATTTTTTTAGCGTATAAATGTCTGCATATGTCAAACAATGCTTTTATTTTAATTTTTTATTTAAAAAATTTTAATGGAACTTCCATATAAAAACTTTCCATTTTCGGTTTTGTATTTGCTAAAACATTTTAAACAAACTGAAACTGCAAATTATTTATTGTAGAAAAAAATAAAAGAAATAGGTTTGACAGATGCAGACAAATTATTAAAAAATCTTGGTAAGTCTGATAAATTGTATATAAAATAAAATTGTAAATAAAAAAAAACGAGTACTTTGTTAATCTGTCTTGGTATAAATGACCTTCTGTTGAAGGGCAACAGCACAGCGAGACATAAATGCTTGCTCAAAGTCCATTAAACCATCATTATCTATTCTGTTGAGATGGCAACAGCATTCCGCATCTGAAGTCTGACCGAAGACAAATATCTGACATTTACTACCTTTGAATCCGTTTCCCGCTTGGGATAACCACAGCTACTACGTGCTCTCCGGAGAGACCTCACCAATAACTATTCCAGAACAATTTCTGGGGCCTTACCAGTTCCCGTGTTACCCGATACGTCTCTGTTCAGCATGGAATTCATGCTTCTGACCAGAGTACTTATTCTCCCAATTTATGGATCCAAAAAGCCAGAGGCGTTGGTCTCATCTCGCTGACAATACACCAAGGCCTGGGAATAGCCAAGGATACATGCCCCCGGGTGAAAATACTTGGATTGATCCAATAGTGAAACATAGGGTCGAGTGCTGTCATGATGAAGAGTTACGGATTCATGTCTGGTTGCATATGCTGGACGTTTATGGATAATGTTCGCTTTAAATGTTGCATTTGATACTGCTTTCCTGTGATGGCCTGGCAGATAGGAAGCCTTTGGTTCTACTAAATACAGCGCTTTGTCTTAGCGTCATGGTTTGATTGACTTTAGTTCCGATTAAGCCATTTATCTGAGCTTTATTAACGATTTCTTACGCTATGGACTATTGCAATGGATCAACTTTTAATCGATAGTAACGACTCGGTACAAAAACGTTTTTTTAAAGCTTTCAAGCAGCATTTCAGACATGCAAAATTGGTTGTAATTTGTATGGCAACCAATTAAATTTTTTTTTATTAAATTGCTGCTTGATTTGTTGCCACTGACTGTACAAGTTTTTGTTGAGTTTGATAACAGTATTCGTGGAGTAATACCTCCAATTCATGATCTTCAAACTTTTATGTCTTATGTCAAAATTGTCACCGTACAAACCATCTCTCGCACATTAAAACCTATAAAATACATTCACCATAAGCCTTATATATTTGTATAGTGATATACAAACCAGAAAACAAAATTTGTGTTATAACCAATGCGTGTGTGTTTCTGTTTATTAAAATTGTATCGTAACTTTGCGTGAGGTAGAAATCTAAAGAAAATAGATTTTTACGGAGTGAATGTAATTCATTGGATATATTGTAAAGAGAAAAATAGACAACACTACGTTTTTACAAACTGGCAAAAATATTTTAGCGATACAAAAAGCTGTAAGGTAAGACAATACAAATCTACAAATTAATCCGTTACTTAGCAATCGGTGTGCTTCAGCCGTGTTTTTATACCCTTCACACAGTGAAAAAGGGTATATATAGGTTTGTCATTCCGTGTGAAATTTCTACAATTTTAATTTCCGACCCCATAAAGTCTGACCGTCTGTCCGTGTGTATGTTGAAATCAAGTTTTTGAAGCCCCCCGACATCGCTTGGACCCGGGTGATGTATTAAAATATCAGAAATATTTGGGAGTAGATCGGTATTGAAAACCAGAAACATCGGTACATAAACAACTGAGATATAAGCAACAAACCACGGCCACCTCGATTTTTTTTCACAAAAACAACATTACAACAACAACATACATACATACAAACGTGTATACTGGTTAGAGAAAACGTGGCATCGAATACCAGCTGAGCCAAAAAATTTTTTTTTTTTTTTTATTTATATTTAATATATTATTTATATTTTTATTTTTTTTTAATTTTTTTTTCAATTTATTTTTAATTTTTTTTTTAAATTTTTTTTTTAAAATTTTTTTTTTAAATTTTTTTTTTAATTTTTTTTTTACATTTTTTTTTTAATTTTTTTTTACATACATACGTAAATTTATAATTTTACAATGGGATGTTTTTATATATGTATGTATGTTTTTTATATGTATGTTTTTTATATGTATGTACGTATTTCATATGGGTTGAATGGTGATACAAACTACTGTTATTGCATGACTACACGTTGTGAAGGGTATATAAGATTCGGCACGGCCGAATATAGCGCTCTTACTTGTATTCTTCTAATACTGCAAAACTTTCTTATATTATGGATTTTGAGTTTTGGTCATTAAATTTGTTTTTTATATAAAATACAACTATTTCAACATAAAACAAGTAACAGTGCTATATTCGGCCGTGCCGAATCTTATATACCCTTCACAACGTGTAGTCATGCAATAGCAATTGTTTGTATCACCATTCATCCCATATAAAATACGTGCATACGTACACGTTAGAATAAATGTGGCATCGAATCCCAGCTGAGCCAAAAAAATTTTATTTTATTTAATATATTATTTATATTTTATTATTTTTTTTTATATTTTTTTAAAATTTGTTTAAAAAATTTTTTTAGAAACAGACAGACGGGCAGACGGACAGACGGACAGACGGATTGACGGACAGGGCTTAATCGACTCCTCTATTCATAAGCTTTCAGAAAATATATACTTTATGGGGTCGGAAATGAAAATTGTAGAAATTACAAACGGAATGACAAAGCTATATATACCCTTGTGCACCACAGGTGAAGGGTATAAAAGAGAAAAAAAAAATTATATACTTTAAAATTTAATTGAGAACAAGCAAAAAAAAAAAAAATAGTTAAAAATTAGTTATAAAAATTATAATTAATTACGAAATTATTTTTACATATGAGTTAATAGAGACACGAACCTTGCTCAGAACTATACGCCTAACCAGACGTGGATCCAGCTTAGGCATTGTTAAAGAACTTTTTGATAAATAAAGGAAGTTTTTGTTTTTGGCTGCCAAAACTATAGTTTATCCAAAGAAAAGAAAATTTGCTTTAATATAATTTTTTTTCCTAACTCTGGATCTGCGATTACACCTAACAAAGTTTAACAATAAAATTTTTGTGCGTCCTCACATATGAAGCGATTAATTTGTTTATAAAAATTTGCTTTTGGAGATTTTTCTGGGATAACTTGTGTTTTTAGTAGTAAATATATAACCTCGAAAGCGGAGAAGTTAATAATAAAACATTTTATTAAAAAATAAATAATACTCACTTTTTCGATACCAAAATAAAGTTTTTATTAACATCCCAGGAATATTTCAAAATCATATTACCGTACTTGTGTACAATACTGTAAACCAATTTAAAACCAGTGCCGTTACAATATTACAAGAGAATTTTGAATTGTTTAACTGGCTTTTGTTTAACAAAAACCAATGGCAAATAAAAGTTAAGCTTTTGTTATAAATATTTATTTAAAAAAATTTACTCAAAATAAATCAAGGCATATTTTTAAAACACTTCATTATAAGTGAGTGACAAGGGTATATGGTGGATAAGCGAAGCATTTAAAATTGGAAACAATGTTTTCTGTGACAGCTGATTTGGGATTTTCGGTTATTTGAGGTCAGTTTGGTTGGGCAATTCATGAAGTTTATATAATTATGCCAAAGCAATGTGTGTAAATTGTTTTAGATTTGTTTTGTAAACATTAAACTCAATTGATAACTAAACTTTTATCTTGCACTGAAACACAGTTAAGGCTTTGAAGCGTTAATAATATAAAAGCGTTAATAATATAAAAGCGTTAATAATATAAAAGCGTTAATAATATAAAAGGCGAAAAAAAATTTTTTTTAAAGAAGTAGAAAACTTTTTTCGGCTCGAAATGTCAAAGTCCATATAAGGAGTGAGACCGGAAAAATCAAGGCACTCGTTTTGCCTCTTAATTTTTGTCGGAGGCAAATATTAATTTTTTCAATTTAGTTATCTTCAAAAAATATATCAGTTATGTGGTTACGAGCTGAGATATGGGGCAAAAATCATGTTTGGCAGTTACAATGGAACTTTTTGTAACGTCATTTAAGTTTATATAATAAGGGTGCCCCGGTGGACTAGTCAGTAGAGGACTAGTCAGTAGTTTGGGGGTTGTGGGTTCGATTCCCGCCAGAGACTCTGGACTGGTCTGCTTCTCTTTCTCTTCTATTCTAACTATTTTTTACTTACCTACCTACCTACCTACCTACCTACCTAAGTGTACATAAAACATGTATCCTTGGCAGCGAGAAAAAATTAAAAAAAAAATTTTAAAGTTAAATTTTTTATTTCCTATATAAGTTTTGGTTGCAGTTGCTTAAATAATTGTCAGCTATGATCATTGTAAGTTATATGATGCTACAAGACATAAAGCCGAAAATCTGTAAACTTGTGATAGATATTTTAATGAAAATAATAAGTTATTACAAACATAGCCATGACGATCAATTGACTGATACAGTAAACTCGCGATAATATGATCACTCCAAAATATATACACTTTTTTCTTCAATTGGCTTCTCTGAAATATAAACTTATGATTATGAGATGATGATTTTGTTAAACGATTTTATCTTCACAGTGTTAAAATCTATGTATATTACGCAATATAGTGGTTAAATTCTGATTCAACTGACAAATTGTTGGTGGTTTACAAATGCTTCAAATAGTGTATGCTTAAAGTTGTTTGTCAATTACACGTTTTAGTCAGTGCTGATATTCAGCTAGAACTCCATAATATTTTTTAAATATACACTTAACATGAAAACTTCTTAAATATGCATACAAAAAAGCATAAAGAAATTTTAAAATATTTATGTTAAGGTGCAATTGTTGCTAATTTAGCGAATAAAGTTGGGGTAAAAATTTTCTACGATATCCAGAATTAAAAATAAAAATGAATTTTTTGGACCTGGAAAAGAAAAACTGCATGAGCCTTCGAGTACTCAAAATTAGAAAAATTCATTAATTATATCAATGTTTTTTTTTTAATATAAAAGACAAGAAGACCCCTGTGAGTATTATGTTAAAACGTCATAGTTGGGGATAACATAGAGTGTAACTAGAATGAAGTGGGGAAAGAGTTACCCAATGAAGATACTTACATATGTGGAGATGCCAAAAATAATTTTTTAATAAATGTTTGGAATGGACCTTAGATGAAATGGTTGCTTAACGAGATTTCAATGTACTGTGAAAATTAAAAAAGCAGCAAGTTTTAAAGGTGATTATAAAAAATAAAAACAGCACAAGAAAACCACAGATTTTTTGCATAATAAATTTTTTTACAAAAATACTAATAAAAGAATTTAACATAATAAACAATTATTTTTAAGGAAAAACATTAAAGTGAAATTTGATGTCATTCACAAACCTTAAAAATCTTGCAAAAGAGAACTGGCATGATTTTCATTGGTTCATATTATCGCGAGTATTATACCTCATTATAAATAGCCTACATGCAGTTTGTTTAAAATGAAATAAACCCCAGGCTATTTCGATTAAAATCAATGTACCATAAAAGAAGGTTCTTACGATAAAAATTTTATTTTTTTGGAAGCGGCGAGCAACTAACCAAATTACCATAATAGTGGCCAAAATTTATTACCTAAGCTACAGCACTCTCTAAGAAATTCGCAAAATGTTTTCTTGAAATACATTTTTTTCCATAAGAATAACTTAAATTTTTTATAAATGTAAATTATGATAAATAAAATGAGATAACTTTTTTCAATTTACATATTTTTAGCGTTGAAGAGAATAGCTGACTGTAGCGTTAAAATATGTTTTTTATTCCATTTCATATCCTATAACTTTAAAAACTTAAATGTTGCTCTCTACCGATTTCCTACAACTCCCATGGTGTAGGCCTTAAATGCTATTTAGATGTTTACATTTATTATCTAAGAAATATTTGCCTCAACCTCAGCATGTTAATACTTTAAAAGCATTAAACTTAAATGCTAGTCATTAAATTCAAATATTTTTTATTCAAATTTTCTTCATTCACATACCAACAGTCATCAAGTCATCGGTTTGATGTATTACCATCTCAACTATGGCAAGTTCATTAACAATAAGAAAAATAGCAAAAACCAAGAAAAAAAAAAAAAGAAAACAACAACAAGAAATATATTTTTAAACTGTCTAAAACAAATGTGGCGATTTTTCAAAACAGTCTTTAAAATATTTACTTTGAATATTGTTTAAGAAAATCTCCCAAATATTTATGGCAGAAGTATGTTTGAAAAGTATAATAAATAATAAACATAATAATAAAATTGTATACGCCTTATAACACACAAATATTTTCCTAACGACCTCTTCATATTATATTCTAATGGTAACAATTGTTATCCTTCCCATTGCGCCAGCATTTATAACAATTGTAATGTTTTGTGGGTCATGTTGGAAGAATTCTGCCAAGTAATCAATTTCTTTACATACAAATTGTACAAAATATGTTCATGAAAATAGTAAAAACTACTCTTGTTATCCAAAAATGCTAACAACTAATCTAAAAGTATCTCATCGAGAATTTTGCAGAAGGATAAATTTATTGAAAGACTTATACTTTTTTACAAAATGCAGAATGGCCGAATTTACAAATGCGACTGGAAATCAGGTCGGTTTTTTAACCTCATATATGTGTATGACAAATGTTTTTATCAGCCACCACTAATTGAAAGCTGCTACCAAAAAAAAAAAAAAAACGTAATAACTTTTTTCTGTGTAACCAACCTGTTCCATTTTTATTTTATTTTATAGACTGATCTTTAGATTTAAAGAAAGTGGAGAATTGGTAAAATGAAACAAGAATTTTGATAGTGTGCCGCTTTAACGAACGTTTGGCGGCACTTCTCCCAGCAAATGTACTATAATTAGGCTTGTGAATAATTTTGCCCCACGTGGCACCATCACAAGAAAGCCTTGTCATCGTTATCCCTTAGGTCGGAAGCAGGAAACTATAGCTGCTGTAGCTGATGCCATGCCATTTGTTCCTAGCATTGATTTAAAACAACTCCATATTCCGTTGGCCCCCAGATCTTCTGAACTTTTTGTTAGTTATGAGGTTATTGGAAACAGAAAATTTACAAAAGAAAACCAATAAATTTGGATGACTTAAAGCAATCGACTCGTACCATAATTTAGGCAATTTCCGCTACAACCCTCCAGGCAGTAATGAATAACTTTTTGATAAGATGCCGCACAAGTGTCACCGAGGGTGTCGGCCATTGGAATTCAATTATTTTCAAAACTTCATGAATTACTTAAATAAAAATGTATTATTTTTCAAATGAATTCATAAAAAATAAATAACATAAGCTTTACAAAAAGTTAATTGAGTAGCAAAATGCATCAGTCACCCTGTATAATGTTCGGCATACTGTAAAGAAAGAGCTCTATACTCGGTTGTGCTAAATTCTTGAGACCCACCATCAATTTTGTAGTAGTAATTTTATATCACAAAATTTATAATATTGTGAAAAACTCTAACCACTAAAGAATAATATCTTTTTAACAAAATATGTATTGATATCAATGTTTAAGTCCATTTTGCTACCAACTTATTTTCTTATATTTGCTCTCAAAAATGAAACCTAATTAAATATTTGTACAATAGAGAGATATTAACGACATCTTTTTCCCACAATATTTAAGAAGTGGACGTTAAATTATTCATGTCAAAATAATCTCCGCTAATGATTTAAACTAAGATATTGCAATATAGAGTCCCCTACAGTAACAAAAACTTTGTCCACTAAGAAATTATTTGAATATAATAATTAATTTCTATGGCCTGCTCTTGCATTACAAGCTACAAGTCTCCTTCTAATAGGTAGATTAAGGCCATTATTAAAACTAAACATTGCTGATGTATGGGAAATATTTTGATGAAATTTCATTATCTTAGCTAGTTTGTTCGCCTTCAACGTACGAAGGGACATTTAGACGAACGTAGAGATAGACAGACGGATGGACATAGCTAGATCATCCTTAATTAAACCCAGTACTTAAATGATTTCTAGAACGAATATATCTATGCGTTAAAAACGGATTGACAAAATGAATATATCCTTGCATAGTTTTTTTTTCGTGGTGGTAATAAAAAGAAACCAAAAAACTATAAAATGTTTTCCACTGATCATGATATTACTGGGTCAATTACATATATTATTACCTTTTTAATTTCACGGTAATGCATTGAAAGGATGGTCCAAAAATAATGAAAAATGTTGATTGTGAGTCGTTGCGTAATTTCAAGTTTTTTGTCTAACGTAATTTGAGATTTCTTTGTTTCACTGTATGATAAATTCAGCCATATCTACTTAGGTACACATTTAAGTAGCGAGTTAAGATAGTTGAAGAGTTTTACAAAAATGGGCGTTTAACTAAAAGTGTATTTCATGCACCTCGTGATTTTTTGGTCAGTATAATTGACCAAATGATTCCATAATCCAGAAAGTTTATTTGCAAATTTCAGCAAACCGGGCCTGTAGGAAAAGTAAAAAGTTAATGCGAATTTTGAAAAGAGATTTAAATTTACACGATTACGGGTTACAAATAACTCAAGGGCTGAAGCCTACTGACCATTTCAAGCGTCCTAAATACGCCAAATGATTGGTTGAGCAGACAGAAATAAATAGTGACTTTACAAAGAAAATCATTTTTAATGAGGAGGCAAACTTTCACCATAGTGGGTGGATTGGTTAACAAGCAAATCACTGATTGTTTGAAAGCCAGTGCATCCGCAAAGAGTAACCTTTTAGTAAGATTTATTGGCAGGCGGCAACATTGGATCGTACTTTTGCAAAAATTAGATCAGCGAGAAATAGATGGTATGGACCAAGATGATATGTGGTTCCAACAAATGGTGCCACTTGCCTTACAGCCAATTAAACAATGGCTCTTTTGAGCGAGAAATTCAATGACCATTTCATCTCCTGTCGTTGTGATGCTAATTGGCCACCACGACCATGTGATTTGACACTGTTGGATTTCTTTCTTTGGGGATATTTAAAAAAAAAATTGTACTTCAATAAGTCAAGAATAATTCAAAAGCTTGACATTGACATTAAATTATGTTCAATTGTCTTTGAAAATATGAACCATCGAAAGGAATTATGCTACTTCTATCATAATAAGAAATATTCAGATAATTTTCTGAAAACATTTTGTTTTATTAACAATTAACAATGTGCATTGTGGTTGGATCATGCTGTATATATAATAAAGTTTTAATATATGCAGTTGAACGTAGAAACTGGGGACAGATTAAATTCTACTTTAGGGAGAAAATTAGTGATGGAGAAAATTCGTTATAGAGAAGCTGTTATTTTGAAATATGTACAATGTGTTTCATTTAATAATTTGGTTTCTATTTTAATGAAAGCAAACTTATATGAAGTCATATAATTATGTTTTTAAAACATAATTTTTCGGTTCATCATATTTCTTTTGCATAAATGGCCGTATTGTAAATATGTAAAATGATTTGTTGTAGGAAGACTAGAAAGCTGTGTCTCAATGTAAGGTTTTTTAAAAGAAAAAAAAAAAAAAAAACGTATAGGGAAATAAAAATGTAAAACAAAATATAGTGTTCTCGGTAATAATTTGTTTTAAAAAATAATTCGTTCTAGTATATTCGTTATAGGTGAGATCGACTGTATTTCCATTTTGTTTGTTTATTAGAATTGTTTGCTATTTAGTTGGATAATTAAATTTATCAAAAACCTTTGACATTCTCTCTCATTAACACTTTCAACTATGAAAACAAGTTTAAATGCTGGCTTTTAGAAAAACATTGTTTATTCCAAATGTTGTTTGCTGCCTCTTTGCTTCTGATGAATATTGACAAATAAGTGTTGTCTGTAGTTTTGTGTAACTTTCAAAGATTTGCAAAAGCAAAAATATAACAACATTTTTGTATAAGTAAAATAGAAGTTAAGAAATAGATGCAGGAGATTAGTTTGCTGTTTTCTAATCTGAGGGCTTTATTTGTACAAATGGAACAGCCTTTTTGATTTCCATTAATTAACTAATTAAGAACATAGTTTTCTATTATACACTACTATAATGGTTATAAATTTTATGTCCTGAAAATGTGAAATGCTTAGAAGCGATATCTTTACAATTAATGTAAAAGTAATTTTGAATTTTTAAAAATATTGTTCATGTAGATTAGCAGAAAAGAATGTTCGCCATAAATCTTTGAATATAAAATACTTTTTTAAATCAATTAAAAAGAACCATTTTTTTCTTTTGATCTTTGTTGGTGTCTTTTTTCTTGTTTTTTTATCTTCAGTATTTAAAATCACAATTTAAAGTTCGTTATATCAATTTTGTTAAATCTTCACCTGTGGTGTCCGTCTGTAATTTTCACAGTATTGATTTCCGACCCTTTAAGGTGTATATTTTCTAAAAGCTTATGAATAGAGGAGTCGATTGAGCAATATCAGTTTGTCCTTGTTTTGATTGCAATCAAAGCCTTAAAGCCTTAAAATATTATGTATTCCTGCATGTGGTTTTAATCATGAGCCAAAAATATTTACGAATAAGTCGCTATCCAAATTCAGCACAAGCGCTCCATAAGTTTTGAAGGTATGAGCAAATAAACACGACTGTTTTTATTATTTTTTTTCCATATTTTACCAAAAAAATTAAAATTTTTCAGTCCGAGGACAATTGATAGACACGTTTGGTTGTATTCATAGATACAATATCCCTATGGAGATATAAGCAAAAAAATGTTTGACATATCGGTTACTAATCGGCAAAGTTATAAGAAAGAAATTGTTTTGAAATTAAAGTTTATACCATTTTTTATATAAATAAAACAATTTTCTCATGATATGAAATAATTCTTGGTCACGATAGTGACACCAAACTCCAAGCTTAAACCTCGTCAATTGTTTTTGAGAAAAACTTACAAATTTGTTTAATACAAATTGTGATATAAACGCAATAATACAACTAATTCTGATAGAAATCGAATTTTCTGATTTTAAGGCAATTGAGAGGGTTGATAAATACTTAACGAAAGGATTTGACCAGCAAGAAAAAATATACTTTAAAAAATCTTAAATCAATGACGGCCACAACCTAAAAATGGCGTAGGTCAAATTCATATTTGGTTTAACATCGTAATTAAAAATGTATCACATTCAACCCCACATAAGTATCAAATGAAAGTGTTTGGACAGTAGAAAATTGTAAACTATTAAAAAGTTCAAATCGAAGATAACGTCAAAAAAAAAATGGCGGATAATTGTTTTAACCCCATCAATATAGGTAACAAATAAAAGGTCTGGATTAGTACAATACCGTTAACTATTTAAAAATAAAAAAAAATCGAAAATGGTGATGAAAATATTAAAAAAATTACGTCAATATTAAATCTAAAATCTACGAAAAGATTATTATACTGATGGACATCAGGGTGTATCGCAAAAACAAATTTCGCCGTATACCACCGAACATAAAGTATTGCTGCCAGGCAGTTTCGAAATATTTTTTTTGTCTAACGTAGGTGTCGACAAAAAAATTTTTCTTTATATCTTTATATCTTCGGTGGTAGGAACTGAGATTTGGTTGGTAATTACTAGAAAGGGATATTTGAGGTCATTGACTGTTAAGGCAAGACATTGGTTTTTTTCAGACAAAGACACTTTAAGATCCAACTGTAAGTGCTAAATGCTAGATAAATTCAAAAATAATGTACTTATTAAAAATGGCATTTAAAGCAAATTCTTTATTTAGATTAATTAGCCTTGAGACGAAAATATGTATATGTATTAATAAAAGGTCTGACTGTATATGCCTAAGATATAGAAATTCAAAAATCGAACCCCTACCTTCGGCAATTTAAAAATTCATTTTTTGCTTTGCAAAAATACTTTATATTCGTAGAAGTACGACACACTTTTCTTATTCTTGGAAGGTGATTTAAAATTGCTCTATGTTTATTATAAATGATGGTCATTCTACTATAGAATAAAATTTTAAAAATCCTCGCAATACCTATAAAATTGTATAATTATTTCAAATTGGCACTTTATAGAAAATGAAAAAAAAAATTATTTAGATTTTTTTAATATAATTAGTGATGGCAACATTTTCGGCTCGGTTTAATGTAATAAAAATGTTTGCAAAAAAGCACTCACTACATTTAATTTTTCTCTTCTCTTCACTTTAGTCTCTTTTTTATTATAGTCGTATACATTTTCAACATACGTTTGTCTTGTAATCTAATAAAGTCATTTAGAAAACATACATGTTTACCCGCCATCATCATGTATATTTTTTACACCTGAAATTTCAAATAAAAATCTTATACATGTAAAGACAAACATGAAGTGTAAAATAAAACGCCCAATTCTGTTTTTACTGCTACTTAGCACTTGGTATTAACAGTGTGTACGTTTGCCTAGGAGTGTTCATTGAAAAGTTGGTGTTTTATATTTGTTGCTACCTGCTCAACGTAAGTTTTGGAAATTTGTAAAGATTCGCCAAACCTACTTTTCTCGAAATACAAAAAAAAAGTTATAAAAAAAGCAAGTTAGAGCACTATATTCGGCTGTACCGAATTTTAGATACCGACCACCAATTTTGTATACTTTTAAAGCACAACAGGTTTTATTTTGTTAGTAACAGTAATCGCTATGAAATAATCTCTTTATACTAAAATATGTTTGACTTTCTTTGTGTAACCTCGAGTTGCTATTAATTTATTTTTTTTAAATTAGTCCTATAATGAAAGCTTAATTATTTCTTTATTGGGAGTGATACTAGTCACACTATATTATTGTATTTTTACGAAAACTGAAGAGTATATTTTGGTAGTTCAAAATAATATTAGCTTTGTGTGGGCATGGCACCTCCTACTTAATGAAGCTTTGAATTCAACTTAGGTAATTTATTATAGACTTATTTTTTCCAAAATGTTTGTCCATATAGAAATAGTAAAAAAGTAAAAAATTGATATAGTGTAATTGTGAGGTGAGCGTTAAAGTACGCTTCTCACCTTTATTTTGTGGCATTATAACAAAATTCACCAGAAAGCTTTAAGTGCGAAATGTCATTATCTAATACACATGAATCTGTCGATTTTATGAGCTTTTGAATTTCATTGCAAGAAGAATATGGTAAAAGTAGGCGTTAAAGTGGGCGTGTCTAAGTAATTTCTGCTAATGAACTTAACTACGATATTTTTTTATGTAAAGTCCTTTATTCTTTCACAATCTTTGTCCATAGAGAGATTATTTTAATTGAAGGCATCACGTTACATATATGGGAGGTGTGGGTTAAAGTGGGCGTATTACTATTTACCTACATTATAATAACAACTACCAGGAAGATATATATGCAAAATTGCATCATTATACATCTAGATATTTCTTTTTCCAAAATCTTTATTCTTAAAGTAATTATATGATGTAGAATAAAGCGTTATAGGGAAGGCGTTATAGGAAGGCGTAAAAGTAATTACAAATCTATAGTACCAAAAAGTTTTGAAAAATTTCAGGATCGTACATCTAATTTTGTTAATTTTAATTCTTTTTAAATTTTAAATAGACCAAGAAAGACACTGTGCTGTATAAGTTTTGGAACATATTCATCTATAACTCCTTTCGTATGGTATAGATTTGAGCAATTTTGAGAGAAAGATATTTTTTTTATTTCAAATATACACCTGCGAAATTTTATCGCTCTAAGTCAATTCGTTCGGACACAATCACAGTTTATTCGATGTAAGAAAGACATTTTTTTGTGTATACTCTGATAGTACAAGCTATAACTCTCTTCCTTATACACCGATTTAGCCCAATATCAAATATTGCTTGCGTATTCTGGTCGAATTTTATCTTACTAACTTTTTCGGTTCGTGGCCTATCATGCTTTCAACAGACAGACGGGCGGAAATAATTAGATCATCTTAAGCTGATACCAGGACTCAACATATATATACTTTATGGGGTTTAAAGTAGTTATTTTGATGTGTTACAAACGGAATAACAAAATGATTATACCCCCAATTTAACTTTTTGGTGGTGGGTATAAAAATTGCAAATATTTGTTATTGGTAAAGGTTATTAATGATTTAGTTAACCCAAATATAGCGTTATTTCCTATTAATAATTAATTCTTACAAATTAAACGTTTGTTAGATGGTGTCCCTATGGTGCTACTATGTTTACATACTTTAAACTTTCAGTATAAGTTTAATGGAAATTGTTGGTGCACTTTAAGGGTTGTTTGGTTTTTAACTATGACAACAAAACTGAAAGTGAAAATTTGGTGTCTTCTCTTTAGATCTTTTCCTGCTTTCAAATAATTTTCGTACTTTTCAAAAGTATTTAAATAATTTTACGATTATTTGCCAAATGAAATTAAGAGCATGACTCATATTTATGTTTTTCTTTAATCATTCCATTTAGTCATTGAGTCATTTATTTATTCATTCATTTATTTGTTTATTTTGCCTGTGTGCCAATGTAATTGTTGTAACTGTATTTGTGTGCTTGTGTATGCACATGACAACAAGAAATTCCTTATTTGTTTTATTCACAATGAAATTTTCAATGTATTAGTTAAAAGTAAATTTATAACATTCTTTGGATTTGATTTCGAAGTGAGCTTTCAAGTGCTGCTTAAACGTTTTCAAATAAATAATAGATATAATTTTATAAGATGAAGTTGTAGCTGTTGTTGTATTTAGGTATGAGTAATATTTTAATATTTCTTTTTTAAAAATATAACGTATATGGTGAGAGTAGAAATCTTTTTGCAGCAACTCAGCAAAAAAAAAAACAGGGCGATGAAGTTCAATTAATGATATCATGATTCGATTAAAGTGATAGATGACTGTATTGGGTGAGTAGTAAATGTATATGAATTACGAAAAATATTTTGAAGCACATCATTTACTAGAAATTACTTTAAACTTAGAAAAGCACAATGCAGTGCTCAAGTGCTTTAAAAGTTGTGCAAATGTATGAAATTTATTCTGGACTATTACTTTTTAAGACAGTGTAAAAACTTTGTTATTTAGTTTGTAATGGGGATTAAAGGATGACAACACTTAACTTATTTGTTACTTGACACGATATAATATGGCAAACTTTATTAGCATTAGAGTGGAATCGTTTGACAAATTTTACTTTGTGGTGAAAACAAATGCTCAGCTATACCTTGTAAAATTTTAATCAACAACAATGTGTTTCTAAGGTGCTTAAGAGCTTTTTAGATGACTAAGATGTGTCTTCCTGTAAGTACCAAGAAAAATATGACATCACCGCCGGTGTTAGGATATTTTAGCTTTAGATCGGAGCTCATCGTTCACATAGCGCGGATTTCGAAATTAATATTTTATTTATATTAACTCGTAGTATTAACTTGTAGTATCAAAATATCAGAAATATTTGCAAGTAGATTGCTATTAAAAATCAGCACGCTTTTTATATGTAGATATCACATGGCTCCAGAGATATTCGTGAAAAATTTTGGACAAATAGGAAAGATATTTTTTTAAATAGATAAAAAATTTTAAGCTAAGCTTTTGGACACGTTAAAAACACCAAATTATAACTCGTAGTTTCACTGATTATTTCTAAGTAAAACTAATTATTCGGTTTGAAACTGACAGAGATATAAGAACCAAAATAAAACTGCTTCGACGTTTTTCTAAAAAAAACGGAAGTTGAAAGGACTTGATCAGTAAAATACAGTTAACTAGGAATAGGAAAAAATCCAAGATAACTTCCTAGATTAAATGGCGAATATAAAAGTTAAATATAGTGACAACCGCTTTCTCTTATTTAATCCACTCAATATTAATATCAAATGAAAAGTCTTGACTAGTAGGGTACAGTAAAGCGTGTTTTATGCAAGATAGCGTCTGAAACCAAATGGCGATTTTTTTACTTGATTAAGATGGGTATTAAGGAAAATGGCTTGACTGTAGAATACAGTTTTGTATTTCAAAATTCTAAATCAAAAATGACATCAGATATAACAAGTCAGAGTGCTATATTCGGCCGTGCCGAATCTTATATACTCTTCACAACGTGTATGTTATTGTCATGCAATAACAGTAGTTTGTATCACCATTCATCTTATATGAAACACGTACATACATATGTAAAAAACAAACATAAATAAAAACATCCCATTGTAAAATTAAAAATTTACGTATGTATGTTAAAAATAAAAAAAAAGTTAAAAAAAAAATAATTAAAATATAAATAATAAATATAAAACAAAAAAAAAAAAAACAAAGAAAAAGAATTCAAAAAAAATATAAAAAAAAAATTAAAAAAAAAAATAATAAAAATATAAATAATATATAAAATGAAAAAAAAAAATTAAAAAAAAAATAAAAAAAAAATATAAAAAAAATAAAAAAAGTTTTTTTTGGCTCAGCTGGGATTCGATGCCACGTTTACTCTAACCAGTATACACGTTTGTATGTATGTATGTTGTTGTTGTAATATAGTTTTTGTGAAAAAAAAAATCGAGGTGGTCGTGATTTTTTGCTCATATCTTAGTTGTTTATGTACCGATGTTTCTGATTTTCAATACCGATCTACTCCCGAATATACCTCACCCGGTTCCAGGTGATGTCGGGGGGCTTCAAAAAGTTGATTTCAACATACACACGGTCAGATGGACAGACGGAAAGACTGAAAGAGCTTAATCGACTCTCCTATTCATACGCTTTCAGAAAATATATACTTTATGGGGTCGAAAATGAAAATTGTAGAAATTTCACACGGAATGACAAACCTATATATACCCTTTTTCACTGTGTGAAAGGTATAAAAAAAATAAATGGCGTAGAACTGAAATCTGAAATCTAGGATAGGCTACGATGTAGATATTATACTTATGTACATGGTAAAGGCTTTTATCAAATTCAGCACGATCAAATATAACATTATTACTTTTTTGATTATATCATTGCCTGACAATCAATTTGACTTGCCCTTAAATTATGATTAATTATGATAACATATAACTAAAACCTAAAGAAGTCTTTATTTCTAAAAAAAATTCCATATTTATGAAAAAACAAATCAAAAATCCACAAGGAACGGTTTTGCTTCTTGCTCAATGTTTTCAAAAAATTATGTTTTAAGTTTACACAAATTGTATTAGATTTAGAAAGCTGCACCACTTGCTATAACAGAAAAGATAAATACAAGTATTTAAGTAAGTATGACGACATACATATATATTTCGAGTATAAAAAAATGTAAAAAATTACAACATTTTTAATGGGACTTAAAAGTTCTCATTGAAATTTGTATTTTGTGTTGAATTCAAATTTAAATGAGATATTTGAACAAATATTATTTACAAAAGTATTGTAATACGTGCTTTAACATGCATTTGGCGGCAGTGTTCTTCAAATACGTTTACATTTCATTCCCTGTTTATTTGATTAATGATACAAATTTTTTTTTTGAATAATAAATTTACATACTTGTTAACAATAAAGTAATCCTTGGCAGCAAATGGAAGATTAATTTTTTATATAAGTTACTAAATAGTTACTACTTTCTATCCACAATATGTTATAACAACGTTTCTTTATCATTTTTAAAAAAATTTAAGCTGAAAAATTTCGTTTAAGTAAATGTTATTGTAACAATTAGAAAAAAAAAATAAGTAAAAGCATAATAAAACTCTCTAAATTTTTAAATTAGTGTTAAAGAAGAAACTCTTTAATAGGCCCACTAAGAAACTCACACAATTAATTGCATGGGGGTTATAGGCAAAAAATTTTTAAAAGAATATATATTCCAAAAATTTACAAACGAAAATCAATTTTTTCAGCTTCTAGACAACCAAGAGAGTCAATGTTGGTATCATATAAAATTCATGTTGGCCGCCACTACAAAATGGCGGACAATAAATTTATATATGGGTCAAATTTGGTATTTTAAAATGTAACTTCTTGAGTCCCCTCAATATTGATATCAAATGAAAAGTCTTGACCCTTGAAATGTAGGTTAAGCTACGATGTGGACTTATACCTATGTACATGACGGTAAAGAGTATTATAAGATTCGGCACGGCCGGATAAGGCACTCTTACTTGTTTTCAGTTTTGTATAACGTTTTAAAATAAATTATTGTTTATACCTTTGACTTATTGTATTGTTTAATTTAATTTATTTAAACCTTTAAAAATTTTGAAGAATTGTGACAAAACGACACTTTAAGAACAATGTGAATTGAATGATTATGGAGTTCAATGACGAAATCTGTATTAATATGTTAAAATCATAATTTAATTGTTTTGTTTCGTCTATATACAAACACGTATTAGTGTATACATGAATACATTATATCAGATGTTTTTTCTTTTTTATGCCCCAAATTATTAGACAACACAATACCTGCCGCAAGCTAGAACAATCGTGTAACCGGACTAGTGCGATTAATGAGGCGACATTCTGACTGCATTTGGGACAATTGTATGATCGTTGCTTAAGAGAAGAATCTAAAATTTAACTTTACGCGCAAGTTAAACCCTAAAGACCATTAATGTGGACTGTAAAAAATGCTGGTTACTTGTACAAATGGTTAAAGTAAATCAGATAAAAAAAATATTAACATATAAGTATACAAAATATTTTTAAATATAATTTTAAGAAAATAAATTCTATATTCGAACTCTTCAATAAATCCAATTTTTTCGAAAAAAAAAAATAAAAGTCTGGTTTTATTCTGATAAATAAATAAACGTAAGACATATTTTGCAATGAAACACTTTGAAAACAAGAAAAAAAAAAAATATGAAAAATAAAAATATTTCATTGGTTTGATAGCAAAAAATGTTAAAAAAAAATTGTATGAACTATAAAATTTTGTTTGAATAAAGAAAGCACCAACAATTTTAAAATTATCTATTTTTGTATAAAAAATTTTTAACAAAAATTTTTATAAGTTTAAAATTGCTATACTATTTCGATTGTAAAAATATTTCAATAAAGTTGCTATTTTAAAATTGATTGAGAGACTTTTATAAAATTTTTCTTTTATATTTTGGTTTCATTCTATAATTAAAAATGAAAAGTAATTGAATATTTTGTGGTTGTCCAGAGTAAATTAAAAATTTTAACAACAAAAGGATTGCACTTGACTGAAAATAAATGAAAAGAATGAAACAAAATAATTTTTCCGTAACAAAAACAAATTGAATAACTACATAAAGTAAAATATGAATTTAAAATAAATTAATCAATAAATAATATAGATCAATGGCTTAATATAGGAAGGGCATAAGTCGGTTTTCTTACTTCACAGGAGTAAAAAAAATAAATAAAATTAAAAAAATAAAAATAACTGTTAGGGCTGTTTTATGTGGCTATAAATTCATTATTTTCAATTATGGATCACTCAAGTTTTACGGTCTGACGTTTAAAATTGATCTAAAAAAAAGAAGATACGCCCTTTTTATATTTCATCGAACGAAATTTTCAATTCATATTCCAATAGTTTCTATTATATTTATATGAAATATACACACCTTACGCTTCAGTAACCCC
Source organism: Phyto melanocephala (assembly GCA_941918925.1). Lineage (NCBI taxonomy): Eukaryota > Metazoa > Arthropoda > Insecta > Diptera > Rhinophoridae > Phyto > Phyto melanocephala. Next base: position 114,184,440 of record OW799237.1, read on the forward strand.
CATACCTAAACAAGAGCGTTGAGCGTCAAGCGTTGGAGTTTTACATGTGTTTTGTTTTTGTTACAATAACAAAATACATGCAAAATTGCAACGCTTGCCTTTCAACGCTCTTGTTTAGGTATGGGCCTAAGGCGATTCAAGCGGTTTTGTGGCAATGGAAGAAAACTTGCTTTTTGGGTTGACTCATTAATTATCAAAAACAAAAATTCAATTTGTTTATTTAAAAGAGAGAAAAAAAACAAGTTATAGTGCTATATTTAACCGTGCCGAATCTAATAATACCCTTCACCATCTTGTTTATAGGTGAAACACATCGTATCTCAGCCTAGATTTTAGATTTCATGTAATATGTCATTTTCTTTATTATTTCCGACGCCATTTTTGTTTTTAAATTTTTTACATAGTTAGCTGTTTTCTACTGGACAAGCCTTCTCATTTAATACCCATATTGATGGAGTTAAAGACAAAGCCGTAAGTACCATATTTGTTTAATATATTCGAAATTTTGGATTTTTTAATTAAGCACTTCCATTTATACTCCTATTAGCCCTGTCGGTTGTATAGATACTGAAAAATATCGATTTCCGTTTGCAAGTTTCAGGGAAAACACCCAAGCAGTTATACTTTGGTGCTCATATCTCAGTTGTTTTCTAACCCGTTTATTAGATTTTCTAAGAACTGATTTGTGAGATAACAACTTATAAAATAAATAAATTTGGTGTCTCCAGCGTGTTTAAAAATTATTTAGCAGTTTGAAAAATTTTATATATTTAAAAAAAATATATATTTTTTCAAATAATTTTTGCCTTTAACTTTGCCGATTAGTGACCAATTTATCCAAAATTTTTCATAAATAAATTTAGTGGCACACAAAATCTATAAGGTAGCCACAACCACGTATATAAATTATTTTTTATTTTATTTATTTTTATTTTTTTATAATTTAAATTTTTTAGTGAAAAACAGAGGTACTCGAGTTTATTTGCTCATATCTCTGAAAGTAATTGGGTGATTTTTAATACAAACATTTCTAATATTTTGACGTCTTATGTAGGTTTAGGCGAAGTTGGTGGGCTTCAGAAGGTTGATTTCAACATACACACGGAAAGACGGTCAAATGAACAGACGGATCGATTCCCCTATTCATAAGCTTTCAGAAAATATATACTTTATGGGGTCGGAGATAAATGTTGTAGAAATTTCTCAGGGAATGACAAACCTATATACACCGTTTTTCTTAAGACAATAAAAGTGCTTTACCATGAGTAATATTTTACACTTAAATTTACTGATTAAATTTACAGCCTTAAACATTTTATTTAACTGAGGTTTACACCATGCTCTAAATTGAACGAAAAACAACTTTAACAGAAATTAAAATTATTAATCATTAGTTTTTTTCGCTTATTTGCATTACAAACTTAAACACAAAAAGGAACTTTTTACAAGATCATTTCAAAAAAAGTTTACTTTGCTAAGTGTTGCCTTTTAGAAATTTTTGTTTTGTCTTTAGTTGGATTTCAAAGTATGATATTTCGATTTTCATATAATTTTTAATTATATTTTTTACTATTTTTTATTCTGTCTCAAGTTTATTTTACTACTAAAGTTATCATTTTAATATGAAGACATCAGTATATGCTTTCATTATCACAAATAAAAATTGATTTCATCATATAAAAATGAGAAATTTAGTATAAAAATGAACTTGAGCCAGAATAAAAAAACAATAAAGTCTTTAAAACATTTAGGTTCAACAATAAAATAAAAATTAATAATATTTTTTTTATTTTGAGAGCGAAAACTCAATTTTATATTTTGCTAGAAATGCGTATCTGCCATCCCTGTATGAATCCAATACAACACTTCAAAAACACATGAAACTAAGATGAATTGTTTTACAACATCTTTTAATGGAAATACAACAGTAGTGCCAACAGTAAATTACAATGTTTCGGAATTATATACTTAAATTGAAATGTTTGAAATAAAATATTTATTTACTTAATAAATCACACAGTAAGTACAACACTTGTTTTGAGAAGTTGATTACTCCTACGCCAATTTATGCTGTGATAGGCAAACTTTTGTCTAATGTTATACAAATGTAGTGAGGGGTTGGATTGCAACATTAAACAAACAGTTAAATTTTTTAAATGATTAATGCCAACAACAATTATTTGCTACTGAAAATAATATTGGCTGAAAAGGAAGTTGCGAACGAATAATCAATTGATAAAATAAACTAAACAAAAGAGTGAACATCGAGAAAGTAAACAACAAACATTAAAAGACATCTTTTAATAAAACAGAGACATTAAAATTTTACACACCAAAAAAACGTTGTTCATAAGCATTTCTTAAACTCATGAAACATGTTTGTTTTGTTGTGGTATTTCATAGGATGATCCAACTAAAACGCATAACGTTACTTGTAAAGAAAACAAAAAGTTTTTAGAAAGTTTTTTTTATATTTGTCATTATAATAGAAGGATCGTTGGCTTACTTCTATCTGATGGTCCATATTTTCAATGACACTGAGACATTTTTGGGGTTCAATGTTATTAATGTGCAGAATTATCTCATCCGTTGGCTCTTTAATTGTTCCTGGTTTATTGATGTACACTTTTTCTTTAAAATATCACTAACGAAATAAGTCTAAAGGTGTCTTTCAAAAAAAACTGCTAACGGCTTTTGCTGGCAGAGAAAACACGTAGCCTAAACAATAGTTACAAATTTAATATCATTTAGTATGAGAGGGAGAAATATCTGTGTACACACACAAATACATTCATACATATTGCACTGATTGTACATAATATGATTAAACGAACAATCTAAGAATGATAAAAACAAGGTTACGCATTGCGCATGTTAAATGTAATTTTGCTTTCTTATATGTGACGTCACGCCGGCAAACAAGTGATTGATATTACAAGTAAAAATTTTATTTAAGTCAACAAAATGCTAAAAGAAATAATTAAAAATAATAAAGTTCATAATATAAAATAACAATATAATAATACCGAAGTAATGTCAGACATTTGCCCTAGCCTAGACAACTCTTCCTTACACTGACTGACTAAAAGAGATGTGGTAGAGAAATTTTAATTTTTAATTTGCTACAAAATTTTTTTTTTTGCTCAATCTTTATATTGTAAACAAGAATGTGTTTAATAGATTTGTTGTTTGATGTATTCACATGAAGTCCCAAATGTGTTATTGTCATAATGTCATAATTTTCAAAAATTTATAAATCAGTTACTTCAGTTATTTTTCAGAGCAAAATGTTTAAAAATTATAAAAATTTTTTAAAACAATACCATTATGACAATACCACAGTTAGGATACTTTGTAAATTCACCCTTTATATATGTGTTAAATATACAAGCACCAAACCGATATAAAAAAATAGTTTCTTAAAAGGTTTTACTAAATAAAATTAGACACAGAGATAAATTAGACCAACAACTTTGGACTTTTTTTTGACATTTAATTTATTACTTTTATCAGCGATCCCGAAACACAAAACATGTCTAAACCATGAATTTATACTTGAAATACGTAAAATAAAAATTGCAACTTCAAATTAGCGATAACATTAAAGTTTGACCTACCAACGCAAAATATTTTTTGCGGGAGTTTATAATACACTAGATTAGTAAAACAGTTGTCGTGGGAATAATTCACCCTAAAAAACATGACGCCACAAAATGGTTTATTCCTTTGAATCTACTGTATATTCTATCTATTTCAATCTTTATGTAGTAACTTCGCTTCCGTTTGTTTACCATTTGAACGTTTTTGTTTTTTTTCTGTTTTTATTCTCTTGAGTGGTTCATACAACTGTATGATTGTGTAAATAATTGTTATTATTTTTTTTTTTACATTTTTAATAAGTAGTACAACATACATACAAAATAAATTAATGATATAAGATACATAAAGCAGTAGTAGTTAACTTGAGTTATAGCAGAATGGATAAAATAAGTTCGCAGGAAGTTAAATAGAATAGTAAATAAAGAATTCATACATACATACATACATATTTATGTTCGTATCTGTAAGAATGTAGTTGTAAATCACTGTCGAGATGTAAAAATACCATTCAAAAGAAGTTGTGTAGGGTAGGAGTTACAAGCTTGTAGATTATTGTCTCTAAGAAGAAGCCGAAGATACAATAATTTGTCTAGCACTGTTGGTATGTATTTATGTATGTCTGTCTGTCTGTCTGTCTGGAGATAACAAGCTAACGAATAAAGCACAAAAGCAAAGAAAATTAGGTTCACATTTTAACAATGAAATTTAGCCAAACTGATTTTTGTTCAATGAAGCTTTTGAGCTGAAATAAAATCCCTAAAAATTTGGTGATATTTTCCTAAGGCACAATTGTACCTGATGATTAAACGAGATGTTGTAATGACAATATAAATACAAGAACTTTGGAATGTTGAAAGTAAATACCAATTTATAAAATACCAACATTTTCTATCTACATATTATTTCTAATAAAAGCAATGCAATTACAAAGGAAAAGAAATGATTTTTTAATACTGTCGCTGCTCCGACATGATCGGTTATGTGATAATTCTTGAAATTTTTTTATTGCTCCGTTTTGAGCATTTATAGGTCATGCATCTATTAAGTAAAAAGCTGCCTAAGCAATCTAAATAAATTTAGAACAGTGTGTGCATAAGTATGACTTTCTTATTATAAAATACGTACTTGCAGGAATATATGTTTTGATTTACGATAAAATTATTATGGAATAGAAGAAAAGTGGCATGAAACAATGAAGGAATAAATTAAAGTTCATAACCTCTCAAATAGTTTCAACTGATTCAAAAGTTTTCTATGGCTTATTGCAAAATTTGTAGACCTTTTTTGAAATTTTAACACTATGACATCACGACAATTAGGACATCTTGTGAATAAGCTAAATATAATATTTAAACGGAAATAGCACATCCAAAACCTGTTTGAATGTTTTGTTAGTAGACTTAGAGCATAGAAAAATTTAAACTTTAGATGACTTCAGGTGTATTAAAAAGAAAGGGGTTTTCTCTCTAATTATTTCTCTGCAATTATTTAGTAACGCTGCTCTTTAAATTTTTTTTTTTTTTTTTGTATATGTTCTATTGCACTATGAGTTACCGTTTCTTTATTTTATTGTAGCTGTCTTGTTTTGATATTCTACTTTGTTTGAAAACCACAAGCACTTATAAAGCTGTAGAGGAAAAGCTTTTCGAAAGATGATTAATTTATTGTAGTGAGAGCAATATTTTAATTTTATATTTATATGAATCAACATAATAAAATGTACATTTATGACTTAAATTTTCATTTAAGGAAATAAAGAACAATAACATAAATTGAGTAGGACATAAATAGAAGAATTTCAGTTGAGTTCAGTTTATAAGCTTTCTTCTAGTCACGGAAGTCGAAAGAAACATGGAACTTATATACCTCATCACAAATTCTTCTTGATGAATCAAAGTTTATCAAGTTTGATGTACGAAATTTTATATTTGATGGTTTATAAGGTCTATGATGCCTGTTAGGAACATTAAAACATTTTTTACGTTGAAGATATTTAAGACAATTTTAGCTTCAATTAGATCTAGGACAAATGAAATATTTGAAACGTTTGTTTGGCTTTGTAATTTTGATAAACAACTTAGATTTTTTGATTTTGGACCGATTTAAATGAATATGCACATCATACTAGGGATCCCAAATAACTGATCCCAAATAACTGATCCCAAATAATTGATGCATATTAAAGTAAAGCTCTTATCAATGATGATATCAATGAATAAATTTTTTGTTACAAAAGCACCCATTAGCTGTATTAACTGTCATTTTTATATGTGAGTTAAAATTTAATTTTATATCAAAGAGAATTCTGAGGTCCACAAACGAATCAACAACATATAACTTAGAGCATAGTCAGTCAAAGCTTAAAATGCTGTTGTATTTGTGAGCAAGTTACCCAGTTAACATATAGTCAAGCATTTGAAAATATGATGTAGCGCTTTACAATCTCAGGCAATATTTTACGCTTTCAACCGAAAGAAAAATTTTCTAAACGGTTAACATCAAATATTTCAATAATAATGTTGTTTTTTTAAATCAAAATACATGTAATTGTTATGTTTGTATAATTATTTATTTGCTAGAAATAATTATTATTTTAACAATTTTAATTCTTAATTAAATTTTTTTTGGGAGATTAGTTAAATAAGTAATAGCAAAAATCATTTGAAATAATTTTGAGTCTCACATATTTCAATTAACTTTGGCAAAAAGAAAAATAATAATAAATACAAACAACAATTACTTCAGCAAAGAAAAAAAAATAATTTATTCAAAGGAAAAGATATTTCAAAAATATTAATTATTTGTTTTAACTTCACATATTATTTTTAAATTAAAATTAAACCCACTTGTTTGCTGGGTTATAATTCGTGAAAAACGGTGTCTCATCTCCGACGGAATGAAAGATCATATGAATATGTGTGAAGCTTGCTTTGCTCAATTGTGCTATGAATGGGCTGCCTATGACCAGAAATTTTTAAGCAGAAAGTCATAGATTTGAATTTCATTCAATTCAATTCCATAAACCAATTAAAGAAATTATTCAAATCAATTGAAGATAAAAACTGCCCTTATTATTTGTAATCCATTTATAAAGCTAAACATCGTTAGCAAACAATAAAATATTTTTATGTTGAATAGCTTTAAGAAGATAATTTTAAAACAATAAAAATAAGGTAGGGCCACGATGACTTTACTGTGGTGCTCCAGGAGTTACTTCAATATATTTTGATGAGCAGTCACTGCAAAAACAGCCAGCATCTTATAATTTAATTAAAAAATAAAAATCCAAAGGTATTGAGTTTCACTAAATCAAAGCTTTGCTAAAGTTAATATAGACTACATCGGCTTGTTTGCCATTACAAAATTCTGTATTGATAAGGGACGTCTGATTTACTAAAGTTGTGGATGTAGATCTACCTTCACAAAAACCATATTCCAGATGAGAATGAATTGTTGATATTTGGTAAACTAGATAATCCGTTATTGTCTCGAACATTTTAGGAATGCAGTTAAGTATAGGTTTTGCTCTATAATTGATAACTTCACTACGGCCACCAGATTTATAAAGCATGACGATAAATGAATCTCTCGATGAGTTGGGCTTCAGAGAACTATTAAATAAAGAACAATAAATAAGTAATAGGATTAACCAAATCGTCAGTACAATTTTTTAACATATTTTGTTATATATGTTTGCACTAAAATATAAAGTGATTGGTAGTAGTGTATAATAGTACATAACCTTTGGAACATATTACGCAGCTCTTCTTAATTTACCAAACCATAAACTAGTGTTTTCACACCTTAAGTTTGAACCTGTTTTTAATATTAGAATTGTTAAAAGCTGATGCATAATTGACACAAAGTATACACTACAAGTTTAATTAAATCAGGATTTAACTGACAGCATGTTTAATAATTTTATTGAAAATAAAATGATTTTCCCATAGATATAAGCGAATTATTTTGTAGTACTTTTTTTAATATTTTTGTTGTAATATTTATTTGACACACTGTAGGTATATCGCTGGTTTTGTTTGTATTAAAAATTAACGGTCGTAATTCAGCTCTGGTCGAATCAAATGTTTGTGAGTTATTGCCATTATCATTTAAGGGCAATCAAGCCGTCTCTTTTCATCTGACTGCAAGAGTTTGATGTTTCTAACTCGCTTGGTTAATTGTGTGGGCGTCGCTTAACCGGGCTTTGGATACAGTTCGTAGACTTTTCTACAATTAAAATATTTTTTATTTGGATTTACTGAAGGAATACTACTTTCACTCATATATTTACAACTAGAGGAGAACCAACTAAACTCGTATATTTTATAACTTCAGGAGTTCCAATTAAACTCATTTACTTGGAACCGGTGGAGTTCTATAAAACTTATTGTAATATTGTTCATAAAACTTATTGCAGTTGAAAACTCAGTTTTATTTATTGCAAAGGTATTTCTTACTTTCTGTACAGAGGTATAGGTTGATTTATGGAGCCGAAACCAACGTGGGATACAATTATTATTATTGCTATCAGCTATTTTTTAAGTTACAAAAGAAAAAGCTCGTTGAGTTCTACTAAAAATTTAGTAAATAACATATAACTGCCTTTGTGAAGACACCAATGATATGTACGAGCTTTTTAAAACGCTTCGAAAAAAACTGCTAGAAGTTATCACTCTTTTTTTTAGCATTTTTAGCATTCAGAAAATTTTAATTTTTCGCAAACATACTGCCGTCAAGGCAATAACTTAGTATTTCTTGTATTTTAAACTAAGCAGAAAATCAGTTATGTATTACAACAATAAAATAAATAACAAAAATGAATTTAACTTGTTTTTGTTTGTTTTGTTATTTAATTTATTTTTAATTATAGTGAAGTTTACAATTCATTATATTAAAGAAATTGTGAAGTAATTCTAACAAAAATTGTCAACCACTTGATTGATGATAATGCTACCTAGACTACACTCATTCTGTTACCATCTCTAATAATTCCCTGCACGCACGCACGCACAATTACAATAAAAATAAGAGTTTTTTTTCTTCTTTTTTTTTTAATTCACTTTTATTTCTGTAATTGTTTTCTCTTAGAATATTTTCCTTCTTCTTAGAATGTTCATTTATCTGTTGTCATTTTCTTTTTTTTTTTTTGTGTTCAACAGTCAACAAGAATTATGAATAAATAGAATAGAAGGCAGAAACGAAATGAAAGATGAACACAGAGTAAAAGTGAATAAAATGAAAAAGTTTAATTATAATGATTAAATGTTTTCCTTTTTTTTTGCGTTGTTGTTTGTTTTATAATTTGTTCAACATATTTTTATACGGTGTAAAATATCTAATTAGTCAGAATACATAAGAGGACCAGAAAGAATAGTAGCAGTGATAAGGAGTCAAACTTCATATCGATGGTCACAAATAGAAATTGAGTTTTTCTGAGATTTCAATACATTTCACATAAATAAACCTCAACACAAAACTTTTATAAAATAGTATTGAAAATAACAGTTTTGCAAGCAATTATACAAAAGTAATAACATTATGCTAATACAGTTACCATTACGTTTTAATATTCTCCTGTTTAGTTACAATTATTTGAGTTAGGGCTTTTCTACCGTTGACCAACAATATAGAGTTTGTGAATTCGTATCATGCTGTAACGGATCGATTGACAAAATTTTTTAAATAAATATAACATGATGCTGTTTATCGTATATACGTATGTGCCCTTATATATGAAACTTGTCTAGTATTATTCAAATTCAGCTGTTCATTCCAGATTGTCTCTTAAAAGAAGCTTGACATCCTGTAACTAGAATTATATTTATATTTTGTTTTTAATGCTTTGTAAGAATTTTTTATTATAATAAATCTGTACGAAACAGTTTTACTTTTTTGTTTTTTTTTTAATTCCATTGGAAAAGTTTTACTTTTTAAATACTTAAAAAAGCTACATATATCATGAAAACTAGAATCAGTTGATAAATTCAAAGCAGCAAAAAATTTTTTTAATTTTGTCGGGCTGTGTAATATTTGACTTTTATTTAAAAAAGTTGATCTCAAGCTTTAATAAAAATGAAATATTCGTAAATTTATTTTCAAAACTACGATTTTTCTTTTGAAATTCGTTATTGTTTTTATTACGAACGAAAAAAAAATTTTATTTTCATAAAAGCAGGAGGTAAATGTGGTCCAAAGAACCTTCCCAATATATGTACGTTCTGGTTTTGTACTTGAAGCGCAAAATGAAAATATTTTGCACATAAATGTGTTACAAAATGTGTGTCAAAGTAAGTACCTGAACTTAATTGTGAATAAAATCAACATTTGTGCATCGATTTTCATCATTTATGGGTTATTTTGTTCCCAGTACACCCGTTTCTCGGAATAAAGCCAAAAATGTAAAATATTTGCCATTTTTTTTATATTTTGAAGACAAGAAAAAAATTATTTTTTCTTCACAAATATTTTCTTTTCGCCATCAATTTCTTTATAACTCCGAAGCAGTTGTAAATGGAAAAAAATTATTTAAGTTTGATTCAAAGATAATTTTATCTCGCGTCTTTAATCAAATCGAACAAGCCGTCAAAACCATCAAAACTCCCTACAAGTAATATTTCTGTCTATTGGTTTTTAATTTTATGATTAAAATAAATTTGGTTACCAAAATGTAATTTCTTTGAGAAACACCAACGTAGAATAATCCATTGTTGTCAGCAAACCCAAGATTCTATCAGGTGAGATTCTAAATTTTTAATAAATAAGTTTTGTATATATGTAAAGGTATGTACGTAGATGTGTATGCATAAGTTATAAGAACTTTACAAAATTAAATGCTTGCATGAGTTCTTTCCACATTCTCTGTCATGGTCCCAGAGCAATTTTTTTCTTATTTAATTTTGAGGAGTATGAGTGCGAACAGAGAGAAATAAACTTAAACTCTATCTAAAGTTATATCAATCAATATGATGGATGGTTAACAGTATTGTGAAGTTTAATAACAGTAGGATAATTAAAAACCAATTGATACAAAATCTGTAAAAATAAATTAAAAACTGATATAATGCAACAAATTTATGTTCAAGAAAAATATAGAACCACAGATTAAATTGACTTTTTGAAAGTTCAAAAATATATGATGAGTGTTTTTAACGTTATAGAATTTTTCTATTATAGTTTGTTATAATTTCTGCTAGATGACCTCCGTGACTGCGCCTTATAAACGCTATTCCAGCGGTTAAATTTTGCACAAATGAGTGTTAAATTCTGGCTTTAAGTGATCAATCGTTCATAAGCATAGATCAGATATTCTACGTATTCCAAATTACACAAACGTTTCTTGAGATGATTCGGTTGCTTAATATTTAACTCAACAAAGTTATGTTTTCATGCGCTGTATGTCGTGTTTTGGTGCCTTGTGGAAACTCTCTATACTCTAGACAATTTTAAATGAGAAAAAAAAAGATTATGAATCAGAAGACCGAGTCGGACCTATAAATTCGAGTCCTCTCTAAATTTCGCGTCTACAGCGGCGAACACTTCTTCTGTGAGTACGGAACATGTTATATTTAGATTTAGTCATAAATCGATTCATAATATTGCGAATTGCCTGCTCAGATGGACAATTATACACACCCTAAACCTGACCAAGTGCTTTATTAGTTTGGCGAACAGAACGCATATTTTCAACGATTTGTTCGTTGATTTGATGTTGTTCTGGTATAACTTTTGGATGACGATTTGCCAAAGCGTACCGACACAAAGGTCTAACACACTTAATTAGTATCACAGCTACGAACAAAAACTTTAAAATAGCTAGTAATAAACGTAGGCGGCTCAAACTAACAGTCTGCTAATGAATTCAACGTAGATATTGAAACATAGAGCTCTATTTTCATTTTAAGTCTTTATTCGTATAGAAACCATATGCTTGTAAGAAAAAGTTTTATGTGAGAGGAGTTCCATTTTAGTGGGTGTCTCACATTCATTTTCTGGTTGTATTAACTAGAAACCTAAACTGACGAAATTTAAGTTCCGTAGATTTTTATTTTTAACGGCTGTATAAGGTTTTACGTAGTAGATTATTCCTTGTATGGGAGATGGGAGGTAAAGTGACATGTCAATGTAATTTCTGCAAATTAATTCTACCTATAACACCAGATCTCTTACCTATAGATCTGGTCTCATTATTATATTGACCAAGGAAACACATTTTATTCACTGCGTTTAGACGATATCGTTTTTTTGTTTGAGCACTATTGTGTTTTTACATTAACAAAAGGGCGGACAGAAAGACGCAGTTTTATCGTCCAGGACTCATATAAGATATAATTTATGCGGTCTAAAATAAATATTTTGATACGCTTAAGAAGGATTAACAAAATGAATATAGCCATAGACCATTTATTTTGGTCCATCTGTCTGTACGAAATATATAAGAAATGTATAAGAAATATTTTGACAAAATTTGATCCCCCTAACTTTTTCGGTTCCCGCTCTACAGTGCATATCAACAGATGAACAGACAGAACAGGACATAGAAAGATCGTCCTAAAATGACACCAGGACTCAGAAAATATACACTTTATGGGGTCTGAAATGGATATTTTAAAGTGTTACAAACGGAATGACAAAATTATTATTTTTAATAATATTTAAAAAGTGATTTATTTTCGGAAATTTCAAGAAAATTGATAAAAAATCATACAACAATAAGCTATCGATAATTATTTGGTTTAATTTTCGCTGTTGAACAACTTTTTCGTGCTCTTTTGCTGGATTTTAATTGTATATGTGTGCATAAAGTGATAAAAATGTGTCTTTAATTATTTTAATTTTTTTAATTAGTCATTTCAAGTTGCTTACACAGATTGTGTCATTGTTTTTCTCTATAAAGTGTATCATTAAAGGCTCTCGAAAAAAAAACGGTAAATGTAACATACTAAATGAAACCCAAGTGTCTGTTGTTTTGCTCTCTTTAATTTTGCTTTTATTTTTGCATCTAATCAGCCTCTGTACTCGTATAAGTGTTACTTGTTGTTGTATCCTTTTAAAGTGAAAATTTGCTTAAAGGTTTAAGTAGTTGTATAATGTGGTCTAAACATTATGTACAAGATGGACTCAGACACTTGAGACGTCAAAGAATCAACAAGATTGCAAAAAGGCAAGAACAAGCAACATATAAACATATACATACATACGTGTGTACATAAATATAAATAAATAAATGCATGGTATTTGAAAATGTAAACCCATTGCAAAACAGAGCAAGAAAAAAATGCACTATTCTAGAAAAATAATCTAATACATACATACACTTTTACTTATATGTATGTATATTTGCCATATATATAAAATATTAAATTTTTATTACAAAGAAATTTTGAAGTGTCTGTGTGTTTTTACGTGAATTGTGCAAAGAATTGTAACTAAAACAAGAAAAGGCTAAAAATAGAATTAATATAGAAGAACCAAACGAATAAAAAACGTTCAAAAGTTAAAACTCTTTCGAAAAGTAATAAGAGTTTTGGTAAATTGTGCAGAAAGCATAAAATGTGTGAAATGTACATGAGGATAATGCTGATGATGATGACGGTAAAAGTCACCATTAAATAAAACAAATGGCCTTTTCGTTAATGCATGTAATCTTGTGTTAGCACGTTACATGGTAAAATTGGCAACTGCTATTTAAAAGATAACATATTTTTTTTTTTTGTAAACCTTTAACAACAACAACAAACAAAAAACAGGAAAGAAACGGTAAAAAATACCCATTTCCTTCCCGCTCTCCATATCTTCCTCTTTTGTATAAGCGCCATCATTTATATTAAGGTATAATTTCTTTGAAAAAATGTAGTCAAATTGTTAGACGTTAAGACATTTCGCAGTATCGACTTTATAGTGGGGACATTTTAAACAAGAACATGTATGTGTAAGGGAAAGTCATAAAATTTCAAAGAAAATCTCTTTTGAAATTGTTTTAAAGCGAGAAATACGAAAAAGAAATTGAATAATTTCTTTCCAACCATTCTTAATTTTTTAGATAAACAACAACAAAAGGTTTATGTGGGATTTCTTCTTTAAACTAAATATTGACATTTAAAGACAACATGTAACGAACTATTGCCACTTTTTTACTTTTACATGACTTAGGTAAGGGTTTAACTTTTAACAATAAAAAAACTAATACCAAAAAGATTTTGTTTAATAGAAAATATTTGATGGTAAAAAGTTGTAAGTTTCTGTTTTGCAAGCATATTGTGCAAATTGGACGATAAAAGGAGTGTGATTGCTTTACGACGAATACAAAGCTTTAATATAAATCCAAAACTGTCTAATTTTTGGAATTTCAGCATTACTATGTCAAAATACACCTTAAACAGATAAATGGATTTAAATCGCAAATTGTAATGAGACTAGCAGATGCCTAGTAGAAATGACAACAAGGAAGATTGCTTTATTAGTCCGTTCCGAATCTGTTGATACACACGTAGGTTGAATTGTGATACCGTAGCATGGCCTAGGCTTCAGATTTAGTTTTATACGCCACTGTGATTTAATATTTCTAACGCCTTCTTTATTTAAAATTTCTTACATATTTTATTTTATTATGTTAACCAAGCCCTGTCATTTGATACCCATGTTGATGGGAATCTATACTAATATAATAAAGAGAAAATTGTATGTTATGAGTTTTTTTCGAAACTACTAATTAAATTTCTAAAATTTTGTCCCCCATGCTCTAGGTCTATCCCCTGAACGGACATAGACTATATTTTTTATATTTAATTGAACACATTTAATAACATATTTTGAGAACTATAGCACCTATTCCCTTTAAACTTCGTACGAGTTATTTTGATAACAAATTCCTTATTCGAGAAAAATGGTAAGGATCGGAGCAGTGGGCATTATATCCTCCATAAAAAATATATTTGATGTCATATTTAGGAAACTATTACAGAAATTCGGTTAAAACTTTGTACAATCAATACTGACGATAATTTTAGAGACTAGCATTTGTAATTTGGTGTCTTTCACGAGTTCAAAAGTTAACTAAGTATTAGCTTTTGTTACTCAATACATTAAACAAATCGCATAGATTTTAAAATTATTCTTCACTATAATTGTGTACAAAATGGCTAATTTATCCCAAAACTGGTAAGATAAATAAATTTAATGTTAATTTTTTTTTAGGGAAAAACAGATGCAGCCGTATTTATTTACTCATAACTCAAAAAGTTATGGAACGATTGTGCTGAGAAAAAAGAAATGCAATATATTCCGAAATATTTGTATTAACATATATAGGTCTAGTATATGCAACTTCACTCGATGAAAGTGGTTACTTGCGAGTAATATATTAATTAATTATATTAATGTGGTGTAAACTCTGAAACTGCAGATTTTTTATAATAGAAGAAAAATTATGGAGTTTTTTGAATGATTGCCTAAAGAGCAAATTATTAAAATGCGAGATGTTGTGCAAGATTTAAGGTATTGATACCAAACGAAAGCGAGAAAAAAATAAGTAAAACCCAACAAAAAAAAACATATTTTTTTTTATTTAAGACTTCTCTTCTTAAAGTCAAAGATATTTTAAACAAGTATTTTATGAAATTTTTGCTTTACTAAAGTTTTTCAAATATTGTTTTCTTTACAGGTATGTGCACTGATATACATATGTAGGTTCCCTTTAACCGTTATCCATGTAAGTAAGATTAATTGCCATCAGTAGCAGATTATTTGAATATCATGTTAAACTTGTCAGTTTCACTAATTATTTTTAAAAATTTTGCCAAGTGATTCTACTTAATGTTTCCATTGTAATCTATGCCTTCAACACTGATTTGATTTAAACTTTTACCGTTGCCTTGTCATTCAACATTCATTTGTTAAAGGCTGATTGGTGGTAGTGCAGATGAACAATAAGAATTTTGTGAGAACCCTGAGCCTGTCATAACACAACTTAGAGGTTGTTTTATTATTTTGTGCTTTATTATTTTTTTGATCTTTTTTTCTTGCTGTTTGTTTTTTTCTCTTCTTTTTTGTGTTGTAATTATACTTGTTTTTGTTTTGCTTTGTTTTAGCCACTGTACAAACAAAAGACCATAGAGTTGTTGTTGTTTTGCCTTAAGTATTATCAACAAAAGCAGTTTGTATAGAAAAATTATGTAAATGGGTGTGGGTTCATGTTCAATATCTTAAATTAGCCTGCTGAAAAAACAATAAAAACGGCATAAACAAGGAATTAGAATTAAAGCCAAATATATTTGAAGGCATAATGAAAAATATAAGAAAAAAGGAAAAAAAAATTAAACAATTATAACGGAGTTTAGCTCTTATTGAATGCTAAAGTGAACTGTATGCTTACATGTTAGCTGAATTGTTCTAAACCTAATATTTTTACCTTTTTTTTAACAATAGAATTAACATGGGCATGCACCAAATTTGAACCTTCTATGTACTTACTATACCTACAAGTATTTATTTAGTATAGGGCTTGAAAGTTCGTGGGCTATAATTCGCATTTTATGTAAATTTGAAAAAGTTTACACATGTATGCACATACTTATTTTAATTAAAAAATATCCGTGTTTATTGTTTATATCCTTCGCCTTTGGTGTTTGTAATTTCAACCATATTCTTTTTCGACCCTATAAATTATATATTTCTGAGAGCTTATGATTAGGAAAGTCGACTAGGAGAGTGTATTATTTGAATTAAGCTTTTAAAAGCCTCTATATATTGCTCAGACCCGTATGTAGCATCAATCTTTTTAAAATATGCAGGAATAAATTGTTATTGATATTAAGCGATATTGAAACCATTTCTCTTTCGGATTAATGTTATCCGAAATAAAGAAAATCATTGATCATAGTGCTGTAATGATTTTCATTGACCGTAATGCAAGCTCCAGTTTTAGTTTTAAAGATAAAAACAGTGCATTTTCCTGAATGTTATGGAATCTTAACGATCTATTAAGGATACGTCTTACGGAATATGTGGTAATTTTATTCATTAACAAACCCTTTAAGTCAAAATTGAGCCTCACCGCTAAAGACAATTTTACGATAAAATATCGGTCGTATCGATCACTATTTTCAAGGTAAGGTTGGATAGTTTGATAGCGTTCCATCCATTCAGTTGCTGATTTTGACAATTAGCAATTTTGTTTAGTTCTATTGGGCTTAAAAAAATACCCTGTAGTTGAAATAAAAGATTTAAAACAGTTTCCAGTCAGAGCTTATTAAAGACAAATTATTTTTTGTACTTGCACAAAATTCTTTTTACACAAACACCACTACTACATTTTCAAATTTTTTTCGCCTTAAAAAATATCTCGTTTTGAAGTATTTTCATAACTTTGCAAAAGTGTAGTTTGTAAAATAAATAATTTTTAAACATTATTTTACAACAAATAGTTTCTCAACAGTTTTCTTTTCCTTTTATTTTTTATGCTAAATATATTTTACTTTCGTTACACACGTTGCTTATAATAAAAACTTCATAAATAACTTTAAGTATTTGCTTTCATATGAATATGACGAGCTCTGCTATAAGTATTCATTTTTGTTTAGCAACTTTTATAACTTTATCTACAAGGAATTTAGGTAAAACTTGTAAATTATTTTAAAGACATGCTTTCCATTAAATCGCGTTGTAAAAAGCTGAAATGATATGTAAATGACGTTGGATTTTTTTTGGTTGTTTTGTTTTTTTTTTGCTGCGAAACTAATGTGAAAAGATTTGTAAAAGTTAACTTTTATCTTGGGAGAAGAACGTATTGGATTATGTGTGTTTGTGTGTGTTTGTGGGATATTATGTGTTATATTTAAAATTGAAGTTAAAATGGATTAAAGTTAATGAAAAGATGTATAATGACCTCATACTATTAAAAAAAATATTTAAAAAGTCAACAATACAATTTCGAATGCTCTTTGCGGCGGTGGTGAATATATAATACCCTCGTTTAGTTGAATAATAATTGTAAAACATATACAATTTTATAAAAATCGGTAAACTGTAAATATAATGGTCGCTGTTCTGCTAGCCGAGTAAATTGAAATTGTTCCGAGTTATCATAGCATTGTTGCTATAAACAACAACACTGCAATGGCAATTCCGAACAATTTAATTTCACTCGAAAAGGGGAACATGGCGGGACTAAAAAACAATTAATAGTGCTATATTCGGCCATGCCGAATCTTATATACTTTTCACAACGTGTAGTCAGGCAATAACAATAGTTTGTATCACCATTCATCTATATGAAATACGTACATACATACATATATCAAAAACATACATATATAAAAGCATCTCATTGTAAAATTATAAATTTACGTATGTGTGCTAAAAGAAATTTAAAAAAAATTAAAAAAAAAAATAAAAATATAAATAATACATATAAAAAAAAAATAAAAAAAAAATAAAAAAGAATTAAAAAAAAATTAAAAAAATAAGAAAAAAAAAATTAAAAAAAAAATATAAATAATAAATAAAATTAAAAAAAAAATAAAAAAAAAATAAAAAAAAATTTGTTTTGGGCTCAGCTGGGGTTCGATGCCACGTTTGCTCTAACCAGTATACCCCGTCTGTATATATGTATGTATGTTGTTGTTGTATGTTGTTTTTGTGGTAAAAAAAACGAGGTGGCTGTGGGTTTTTGCTCATATCTCAGTGGCTTATGCACAGATGTTTCTGATTTTCAATACTGATCTACTTCTGAATATTTCTGATATTTAAATACCTCACCCAGGTCCAGGGAATTTTGGGGGGCTTCAAAAAGTTGATTTCAACAAACACTCGGACATACGGTCAGACGAACGGACAGACTGACAGAGCATAATTCATAAGCTTTCAGAAAATATATACTTTTATTGTAGAAATTTCACACGGAATGACAAACCTACATATATATTTATACCCTTTTTCACTGTGTGAAGGGTATAATTGGGTAAAAGAATTTTGTCTAAATTTGAGTTTAACAAAACTTGTTTATAAATTGCAAAAAGTTAAAAATCGTTTTATAAAAATATGTGAGTACAATTTGGTTCAAATTTTGATAAACCATCTAAAAAGATCTTTGAATAAGCATAATTTAATTTTAACACTGCTCAGCAGTTTTCCATTTATCTTATTCATTTATTATAGTCGATTTAATGCATTAAGTTCAATCAAAAGCTCATTCAGAAATTCTTAAAATTTGTAAAAAAAAATCTTAAGCAAAGTTCCACGGTTATTTTGATACCCAAATCATTCATTCTTTTGAAAAGTCTGGCGAGAATAATCGATGTTAGTCTTAGCTCGTCCTTTCTATCTGTCCAATGCAAAAAATATAAGACATAAGAGTTTGATATTTAAAACTGTTCAAGTGTATTATTTGCAAATATTTATTTTGCATGGAACATCAAAATTGTGTTTATATTGAGATGATTTGACTGAAGATTCTTTACATATATGTGGAAGAATGTGGCAGGTCAGCATTAGAGATATATCTCCAGAAACCCCACATTTAAGTCTGACATTTTTTTTGCCAAAAAGTTTGTAAATTCTCATTTCTTCTTTTAATAATTTTGATTAAAGTTATTGGTCGAACTTTTACTTTTAAACTAAATAATATTTATATTTTTTAACAGGCTTGAATTATTATTTAAACATTCTTATTTTATAAATAAGTTTTCAATTGCGATAATGAAACAATAATCTGGAAAAGTATGTTTTACCGACACTAGCCGAGTGAAATGCATTTTCGAAACCAGCTACAGATTTCATAATCAGCACTCTTTGATCGGTGAATTCGTGTCGATTTTAAATCTCATCTATTTAACTCCCAGGCTTTTAAGAACCCGCATCCCCCAAACTAGCAGACCAGCACACTACTGACTAGTCCACCGGGGCACCTCAGCTCTCTAAATTCAGAATCTAAAATTTGATTTTCTCGTTTCAAAAATAAAGCTGGAAAATTGTTTCAGAATATCGATAGCAAAACTATTCTTCCTTTGCATTATTTTGCTAGGATTATTCATCTTGGTTTTTATTATATAAAAGAGAATTGTCTCTCGCTTCCTGAACTCCTTTCTCCTAACTTGCTACACAGGATAATTCATTTTCAAAAAAAAAAAATATTAAATATTAAAATATTTTATTAATTGATCTTTAAATTTAATATAGAATTAACGCATTTATTTTCAATTTTCCAAATTTCACTTTTGTTAAGTTTTGATTCTTATATTAAATTTTTAACCAGCAAGCCCAA
Organism: Phyto melanocephala; assembly: GCA_941918925.1. Taxonomy (NCBI): domain Eukaryota; kingdom Metazoa; phylum Arthropoda; class Insecta; order Diptera; family Rhinophoridae; genus Phyto; species Phyto melanocephala. The sequence goes on from OW799237.1 coordinate 114,204,298, forward strand.
ATATACCTCAACATATTTCAAAAAATTCTTTGTGTTTTCAAATTATACAAACACTGCATATAATTAAAACAAACTCTTTAGTATATGCGCCGACTTATTAAAAGTTGTCTCTCTATAATGTAGCCAGTATTTCAAGCTTTTCTGAAAATCTATAAAAAAAACAGACATAATCAGTTTGAAGTTGAAGCAACTAAAAATCGAATTCTAATAAATTTCAATATTAAAAATTTATAAAATTTTTTTCTAAAAAGAATATATGTATATCACATTTGTGTGCCTCTCAAACTTAGCCCTGATATTGAATGGTCAAATTTTCGGCACAGCTAAATTTCACACTGTTACTTTTTTGAGTGGTTAAAATTATTTATTTTTTTTGACTAGGATTTCTATCATTTGTGTGTGAGTGGGTGAGTTTGGTTTGCTAGTTAAGTTGCGTAGACAACTGTATGGATTTTTTAACTAACTCAAGTGTTAAGATGGTGTACATGGTTTTTGGTTTGTTTATTTGCTTAATGACTACTACCATGTGGATGTTTATGATGATGAGAGTGGCAACGAGGATACTAGTGTTGATACAATGTTATAACAGCTTAGATTTAATTTTATTGTTTGATTAAAAACACTTCATTAAATTGCTATGTTTAAGTCAACGTCCACATTATGAAACATTTGTTGCAAAACTTTTAAATTTGTAGATGAAAGAGGAATGAGGAGGAATGGAAGACGGTTAAATGTTTTACGAACAAGCAATCCTCTTTAGTTCTTCTTAATCGCTGGAAAATTAACTATTTAAAGGTAAGCAGCGTTGTGAACTTTGAAATTTGAAAAAGCACTTAAGCACAAAAAACTGCGTTCTTTTCCTACAAAATCACTTTATATAAAATTTTTTACTTTTGATTCTATTTTATCATAAAGTTATAAAGGTTAGGTTAGGTTAGATCCGGCAGCCGCCCGAGGGCATAGCTCACTTGGGTCCTCCGAGGGTCCCGTTGTGATACCGTAGGCACCATCGCCCGTTCGTCTATGTCCTCTGGCCGTCGTTCCTCAGCCATCCTGTCCTATTCACGAAGGTATGGATCTTTCCCAGATCAACTGCGGAAAGACAAGTTTTACTTACAAGTATTCGTTGACCTAGAATCTGGCGTCTCAGATCCCCGAATGCAGGACAATTGCAGAGAAGATGTTCAGTCGTCTCCTCCTCTTCCTCGTTATCGCAACTTCTGCAGAAGTCGTTGTAAGGGATATTCAGCCTTTTCGCATGTTTACCTATAGGCCAGTGTCCGGTAATGACCGCTATGAGGTTCCTAAGGTGGATTCGGGGCATATAAATATCCATATAGAAATACACTGAGTTCCCATTGCTACTATTGGGAACAGATAAATTAAAAAAATGTGAAAGTTTAACTTCACAGTTGCTAATACAATCACTAATTTACAAAATAATTTTTAGCTTGTAGACTCCAGTTGACTTCCGGAATACCCTATTTTGCAACTGGCAACGAAACTGAAGCTCTATTGCTAACGATAATCAACCTTATTAGGCTTATTGAGAAATGAGTATCGGAATAAAATTGCAATGAATAATTTAAAATATATAATCCAAAAATGGTTGATGCTTTAAAATAATTATAACAGACGCATTGTGTACCATCAATTTTTATCATTTATCAAATTTATAGCTTTAATATATTTTCTATACTTTCAACTTAACTACAATGAGTAAATATATATATAATTTTCTTTTACGAAATTTAGTCACCAAAGAAAAGCACTAATAATAAAAAAAGTACACACGGAACACGAACATAAATTTGTTCACGTCAAAAATTTAAAAAGCACTAAAAACAGGACTTAAATCACCGAGTTGGCAACGCTAAATATATGTAAAAAAATTAAACGTTCGTAAGAAGAGTCCAAATGTGTGGACACAAATGCAATTCTAAATGAGAATTTGAAAACAAAAAATTTCAATAAATGTTTCCTAATATGGACATAGACTAAGTAAAGCGGTCAAAAACTGTGTTGTGTTGTTGGCATGGGAAGCGCTATTAAGTCTAGAGTATATTTAGGGTCCTCAAACTATAAGTATAAATGCAAGAGATTTTTGTTTTTTACATGTAAATATTTGAGTATTTAATCACAATTAGAATTTCTACGTATTGTAGAAGAAATTCGCAGATCAATTACTCGGCTATTGAGAGTCAGTAACATCTCTAATCAGGGAAGAAATGTATTTTAATATTTTATACTTAAAAGTATTGCTCATAGTACATAAAATGAAAAAATAGTAAAAAAAAACATTTTAACATTTTTGTAAATAATATTATTTTCAAATACAATTAAACTCAACCAACAACGGACTTTACAAATAAAACAATCGCATTTGAATTTATTTAATAAAAATAATTGTTTGCTTAGTTTTTATTAAAATATATGAGAATTTTTTGCTTTATGTCAGCCAAAACTATTACGATTAAAAGGACGAAATTGATTTTGATGAAAACCGTTTTTTAATATCCTTTACCCACTGCACTCCATTAAAGCACGTTTGGTGTAGAGAATATTATTAAAAACTAATTAACTTGAGTTAGAAAAACAATTTTACAATGAATTATTTTATCATTATTTTATCATTATTTCATGTTATAGTCATCTACAAACCACTCAAACCATCATTTATAGTTTAGGGTAGAAATAAGCATTTAATTTCAATACTAATTAAGTGCTTTATAACCATTTGCAATTTTATGCCATTTAATGCATTATTGCTCTATTTGCAAGCCTTATACATTTTAAAATAAAAATGTATGTAAATGAAATATTAATGACATTTACATACATACGTACATAAATATGTGCATATATTAGACATATTGTTGATAGCAGATACGTATGAGAGTATGTATGTGTATGAGATTGAATTCGTTGATAATTAAATACAAATATTTCAATACTTACAATTAACAATGTTATACACATGTTGTTACACTAGACTAAGTTGCAACATGCATTTCATTATATATTTTTTTTTCAATTTTTCATTTAGAAAAATATTTAAATTGTGTTTATTGTTTAAATATTTTGAAAATATTATTATTGTTATCCTTTACCCACTCCACCCAGTAGCTTTTCAACAATAAAATGGACAAGATTTTTCAGAGTTGTCTTAAAATTATGAACACACATGGCTTAGCGATTAGGGCAAGTCGATGTTAACAAATCTAAGATAGTACAAGGTTTGTCAGATAAAAATATATCATCGAAAAATTACTTTTAACAGGTTTTTGGTGCCAAAAACAGATCGTTTTACAGATAATTGATAATTAATTCTTTCTGATTATTTGTCTTATACATGTTTTGATTTTCACATTCGTGTCACATGAGTCTAAGAGGACCCATTCAGTTTTAAATATAATCAATTCGGGGAAAGAAATGTTTCTTCCGAGAGCACCGCTACTGCTGGTCACTACTTTTGTTATCTTAATTTTTCAAAATAATAAATATTTAGATCAATTATCTATTTAACTTATTAAAAGTATGTATTTAACTAAAACTTACATTTGTTGGTCTCCCTAAAAACAATTTAATAACTGAGCGAGTACTTAATTGTTTAAGTATATAAATGTTTTTTTTTCGGTTATAAATATTTGACAATTTCTGTAAAAAATCTTGTCAAACATCGTTCCTCAATAAAAAATATGTGAACACAAAATAATTGAAAGTAGCCAACAAATTTTAATAATACAACATTTTCGTTAAGAAGAGTATATGTGGATCTAGCCAGACCATATATGTAAATGTAATGTGTGCTGTAAAATATTCGAATAATTTTCCTTTAATATCCTTTCCAGGATTTCGTTTTTAAAAACAAACAGACTTAAAAATATCTATGAACACTCATTTAAATTTTCGTGGAAAACACAATTCGAAAAAACACCTTTTATACTAGATAACAATTAATTTAATTTACAATATCTCAATAAATTTTTGTTTATGCAGTTGTTTGTTGTTTGCATTTAAGCAAAATATTATTTTATACTCACACTAAAGTTGGTAAAGTGATGTGCCTCGTACAGTGGCATATTTTACGAAATGGCGATATAGATCATATTTTTTGTGATGACAATACAATCTGGTGATTAAAAAAGGAAGCAGTGCAACAGTCAAGCAAATTAAAATTCCTAAACTCCTTAATCTACTTGTTAAAACAAATTTGACAAACTATGCTAGAAGTTGATTAACGCAAAACAATTACACACACATACGCACATAACTTTTACAATGATGTTTAAGATTGGTTCAAAAAATACAACCGAAATTGAAAACTTAATAAAATCGCGGTTTATTTTAATGCGCTGAAAGGAATTTCTTACAACATACAACTCCTACGAAAAATAAGGCAATATAATTGAGTGATAAGTACCCAGCAAAAAAATTGGAACAAATCAATTACATTTTCAGGACTTCCAAATCAATATTGCAAGAGGATTCATTTAAATGCCCTCCTAATTGTAAAATAATTTGGCATAAACGCAGATATTAAAAATTAATGCAAAGTCGTGCAAAATCTCTTTAACTATTCATATAAACAATGTCATTAACTCATGAAACATTAGATTATTTTCATCTAAAACATCATCTCAGTATTTTCTTGTTAAAATTGAGTATAGTTCATTAATATTTAAACACATGATTTCCCATGACACGATATTGTTAAAATCATTTGTTTTTTCACAAAAACTGCCTCACTTCATCAACACTTTTTCGTCATGCTTTTTTTGTTGGTGTGCAGCAAAATAAGTTTTAAAAATTGTTAAGGCTGTTTCAAAAACTAAACTACCGTTAACGGTTATTCATAAGCAACAGTTTTTTGGGAAACCTGAAGTATCGGCATCAGTTTTGATTTATAAAGAAAATGTGTTGTAAACTTACGAGTTTGTAGTTCTTCCCCCTTGATTTCCAGTTTTTAGTTTAAATTTACTTTTAATAAACTAAAAAACTTTTAGAAAATGTTCAATAAATTTTCTATTAATAAAAAAAAGTTACTCGCAACTTTGTGCAAACTTGCAGCAAAAATTTCGTCATAAACTTTATTGTGAATCTTAAACAGCTTTCATCTGCAGTTACCATCAAACGTGAAAAAGTGCAAAAAAAAAACTTTAAAAATCTTTGCATAAGCATTTACAAAACTAATATTTGTTGAAATGTAAAGAAACAACCCAGCAACAACTCTCATTAGAAAGTAACAAGTTAACAAGGTGTTAACAAGTACAAATGCTTTCTGTGGGCTGCCCGAATCTGATAGTACCCTTTACCAACATGTACATAGATATAGTAACAAATTCGTAGCTTAGCTTGGATTTCAGATTTAATGTTGGTTTTGAATTTTTACATATTAACCCTAACCATACTGATAACATTTATATAAGTAGACTGATGACGAGGATACCCGGGTACCCATGTATTTAATATTCCGTTATTTTAATCTATGTCATAAAAATTCAACGCGTTATGTTTTAAAACGTGAAATCGCCCCTGTTTGTTATTTATATGTTAAATTTAACTTTACTGTGTGTATGCCTCATTTTGATTCTATTTTTAAACTGAAAAAAAAACAGCAGATATTTCAGCCTTAAAATTGAAACCTGATAAAACTTGATGCTTTTATTTGAGTTTTATTGGTAATGGTTGTAAATAGTGGCAGCAATATTTCTCCCTTCACTCTTTGGGGAAATTATAGTCACCGTTGATACAAAGCATCATTGAAACGCGACAGATTTTAGCATATAATATGCGTAATACGTTTCGAAAATGTATTTCCAAGATCGTGACGAGCTAAAACAGGCAAAGATGCTTATATCCCAGTTATTTGGAATAAAGTGACGCAGAATCTATGCTTAAGCTATTTTCCAGATGAAAATGTGACAGTAGACGAACAGCTTTTTCCGACTTGAGGTAGAACAATATTTACTCAATATATTCCGACAAACCCAGCTGGATACGGAATTAAAATATTTTAGTTAAGTAATACAGACAATAGCTATTCTTTGAATGCAAATATTTAGCCACCCGGTGGTCAGCGACAGGTAAGCGTAGTAGAAAACAAGAAAACAAGAAAAAAAGTATATAAAATGCTTATCTAAAGGAACTTGCGGAACCTCAGATTTGTATTTTATTTTGTTTAAGTAATATTTAATTTTAAAGTACACTCGGGTACCGGGGTACCCGTGTCAGGATGATTAGGGTTAAATAGTTATTGCATTCGACTTATTAAGGAGTTAAGAAAAAAATTTCTGAAATTTTATATCAGATGCCATCTTGTATTTTACATTTTTTTTATAGTTTACTATACATTGAAATGGGTTGAGAAAAAAATATATCTGCCCTTTTGCATAGTTTTCTGTATTATACCGGTCAAGCCTATTCGTATGAAGCCAATATTAAGGGAGTTGAAGTTTGTATATTTTTAATTACTAGATTTGTCTAGATTTATTGTACAAAATTTTGTAGTTGCGGTTATTATGGATTTTAAGTTTTTTCACAGTGTACTAAATTCTGCTAGTAAATCCTTCTTTAAGATCTCATATCATATCCTCTTTATTATCTAGAAGCGAAAAAAAAATTTATTTACGGCCATAAGGTTTAGAAAAAACACTGAAGCATTTGTATTTTTGTGTTTATATCTCAGTAAATATATAAGCGATTTGTCAGATTTTTAAGACTACGCCTTACGTTTTGGTGTCTTTAGCGTGTCCAACAATCATTAAGGATCTTTAGTAACATGATATATTTAAGAAAATAAAAATAAATATTTCTTAAATATTTTTGCCTATAACTTTGCTAATTAGCAACCGATTTATTCAAAATTCTCTTTTTCACAAATAGTAACAAAAGTGTATATAAATTGATCTTTTTAATGTTGATGTTTATGTTAAAAATATGGGTAAAAAACCGATATAGTCGTGTTTTTTGCTCATATCTCAGAAAGTTTCGAAGTGCTTGTGCTGGATTTCATAAGCAATTCGTTCGTGGATATTTGCAAAAAAATGATACCACATTTAGACCTGTGGTACATGTGGTGGCTTCTAAAACAACACATACAGATACAAGGACAGACGGACCTCGCACAATCCCAAACACTTTTTGTCGGGTTGGAAAAAAAAATATTATAAAAATCAATGATTATTTATAAGATATCAGTTTACTAATTAACTGCTTCGCTATTTTCAAGAACATTATCAGTTATATTTTAAGCATAAAAATTTTTTGTTTTATGGCTGCGAAAATTTTAAAAATTTCCTGTTTTCCCCTCATTGGATCCCTACTTAAATTGGACTGTGTTTAGCATATTATAAAAAGTTGTCTAAATGACCTTTAACAAATTTCGCAATAAGAAATCGTCTTGTTTGTGTATCTTAAACGTCTGAAAAATATATTAAATAAGTAATGTGTCACATAAATGTCATAACTGAAAACTAGACAGACAGGCGATATGTAGTAGTTATTTTAAAGTATGTTATCTAGTCATTGTGTAGTTTTTGCTGGGAGACGTATGAATTTGTTGCAATATCAAATGGCAACAAAAGAGTCTTATGCACTCACGCTTGTATAGTACAGAAGAAGCGTAGAATAAAATGATTATGATTTCTTTGTCTTAAAGATTTACTTTAAGTTTAAATGCTATTTGCAGAAAATGCATCAAAAGCATTGCATCCACATATTTTTATAAGGCACCTTTTGTTTATATGTTTGTGTGTGTGAGGGAAAAGTGTGTAATAGAGTGTATTAGAGTAGAGTATTACTGTAGAGTAAATTAAAACTTTATTATTAAGGGAAATTAGTTATGAATAGAACAAAATAGTAAAAATTTACTTTTAAATCTGTTAATTGTTAGTTTTTGAATTTTTAAAAAATGCCGTTTTAATATTTGCAAAAAAAATGTTGTTCTTTTTCTGTCCTCTTTTCACATAAATAATTGATTTTTGAATAATTTGAATGCCGTTTTCATTGTTGGAAAAAAAATTTTGTCCTTTTTCTGCTCGCATTTTATGCAATACATTTTTGCTTAGAATATGATTTAGTACCAAATTAGGATATTTAAAAGTGATTTAATGTGAAAACAAGCTTTTAAAAAATTGCGCGAGATTATCGCTACATCTCTATATAACATCATATTGAAATGTGTGAGCGAAATTAACGTATGTTACAAAAACAAAATTTTAAAGGAGAGCGTTTTTATTACTTTTGAATAAATTAAAACGTAAATACTTAAAACTGCTACATACGGTAAAAAGTACACAGTGTTATCTCCACAACTAAAACAGTTATTGCTATAATATTCTATCAGCAGATGAATTAATAAATGTGGAAGCAATTTGCATAAAAATTCGATTTCTACAAAAACCTAACATACGATGATTACGCGCACAGGGGTCGATATCATTAGTATTTTGAGTCAGACTCCTTAAATTAGACTATTTTTGTAATTGAATGCGCTATTATATATTGTATTTAATGGTAGCGATTTTAATAAGACCTTTAATTTAATACCAAAATTGACTACAAAAAATAATCATAACTTAATGTGAATTGTAGGCCTGAATTTAAAAAGGCAATAAAACAAAAACCGTTTTAAATGTTGCCAAATTATTTTTTTTTGTGAACAACAATTGCTCCGGTTAGAAATGAAAGATTATTTTATTCATATGGCTGCCGCGGCTGGCCTCACAGTACACCATTCGTGTGTGTATGGGGTTGTAACTCGGCAATGTTATCACGAATGTTGGCTTTAAAATGTTTAGTTGTCTCTGGTTTGTGTGCACAACGCTTGTATTTAATTGGGCCCCACAGAAATAGTCAAAAGTTGTCAAATTGCAGTTTCTCGGCGGCCAATTGACATTATTATTTCGGCTTATTAAATGGCCCTCAAACGCTGTATGCAATAAAGCGATTATGGTACGAGATATGTGGCAAGTTGCACCATCCTGTTGAAACCAAACATCGTTCACGTCAATACCATAAAGAGCGCACAAAAATCATACTGAGAAAATATACTGAATTTTGTAACAGAATAGAATAACATAAGTATCGTTAGACTCGAAATAACCGCTAGATCAAATTCAAACCGATAGATGTCCCACCGTTTTCAGTCCATTTTAGGAAGTAAGCGCAGATTTTTTCTATGAAAAGCAAACGGCATAATTTCCATTAGAATGTGAAGTTAAAATTAGTACCCTTAAAATTAATTAGTTTGTCTAAGATGTTAATAATTATTAATTATAATTAATGGCGAACTATTTTGGATTTGGAGAAGGCATTCTTCATGCCTCCCTTTGCACTTAAGAATAAGAAGTCATGAAAAATGTTATTCACATTGAGCTAGTGCGAAATTTTTTTGCTGGATATTAGCGAACGCTTGTTTTTGTTTAAATCAAATTTTTAATTATCTTTGCCGGTAGGAAATGTACCGATTTAACCAAGTTTTTCCAGTAATGTTCTGAGATGTTTATATAAAAGAAACATTTAACAAACGGGTTAAGAAGTTATTCTGGGAGCTGCAAAAATCATCCAATTTTTCGTAAAACAGGGACATATTTAATTTTTTTGTTCAATTCCAAGCCGCCGATGGGTCGAAATTTCTGATTATTAACAGAAAAATTTGTGCAAGCATTTCTGATCATGTAATACCACATGCGAGCCCAGGGAATATGTGGGAGCTTTAAGTAGTTGATTTCAATACTCAAATGGACGGATAGACGTGCATAGCAAAATCGATTTCTCCATATATAAGGGTACAATATATATTTACTTTATGGGGCTGCCAATGAAGACTAGAAATTACAAACGGAATAACATATATTCACCCTTTAAGCCTCTTCTGTAAATGGTATACAAATAACAAAAACCATATTCATATAAAACATAAAAAACTATCCATAAAAATCGGAATTGATTCTCCATGAGAAAGTAGAGAATGTCCCACGGTGCAATATATATTTTTAATCTTTTTTTATTTTGTTATTGTTTTTTATTTGTTTTTGTATGCTGCTGACTTTTGCACATGTAGTTTGAAGTATAAAGTTTTATGAGTGAGAACGCAAGAGCAAGACAAATTATAAGAATGTAAATTCATAGCCACCTGTGTTGCCAATTTTTTTATTCTGTAATAGAATTACTGAGTTGTTTCATATGTTTATCATAATTTGAAAGCTATTATGCTTAAATCTTTAATTTTAACATTTCTGTAATTGTTTTACCTTTTTTTTGTAAGTTTGAATATTTTCATAAAAAAATCGCTGATTCGAATATCTTACGTAAACAAAATTAATCAAAATATCTCTCTTAAAATTAAAGAATTTCCTATAAAATAAATTTTTCAAAGAACAAAGATTTGTTAAAATTAAATTATGGAATTTAAACAAAAGGTTGCTATAAATGTATTCAAATTTAAAGGAACTTTTAGTTTAAATAAGAAATATATTGTTACAGATTTAGTACGATTTACATTTTTTATAGAAAATGATCAGCACATATGCGATTAAGGGTAAACATTTTTTTAAACACAAAAACTAAATCATGTAATTCTTTTAGTAGCAAATACAGCGTTGTCGACTTTCGGTTCTTGAACTTACTAGTATTTTTTATTTTATAACCGTACTAACTTGAACAAGCGCAGCTTATACTGCAGTGGTACAAAAGAGTTTGTTGTGTGTACATCAAATTGAGTTTGATAATAAGGTGCCTAACAATTAGTGAAATAATAAATTTTCCCTGTTTAAAGATGTCAAAAGAAAACCTTAGCGAAGAATAAATTTGGGTTTATATATTTTGAAATTCATTCGACATCGTTAAATAGGCTACTAGTCTATTTTGCTACTTTTTTAAAAATAAAGTCCTCCTAACTCTTATACTGAAAATTCCAAGTGTTATTATTTTTTTATTTGTTTTATATAAAACGATCTCCTGTTTATTCAGAGAAAATAACCGAACGTTTTTAAAAGCTATCAACGTAACAATATTTAAGATTCTAGAAAAATATATATATTACCAAATAGTTGCTTTGGTAACACTGAATCAAGAGCATAGAAATTCATACATATTTGAACAGTTTTATGATTTTCCATAAATTTATACATTTGTTTGCACAATTGATGCATTTTTTTTTTTATTTTTGGCTGACTTTCTTTTATTTGTGAATGTGTGTCAGCACATACGTACATACATAGCTATCCATTACCAATGGTGGCAAAAATTGCACTTACATTGTTGACTTAAGTATGCCCACACGTGTATTGTATAGCAGATCATACGTGCTACTAAATTTTTGTATACTAACTTTCATGTGTATCTACATTAATTACATGTGTATGAGTGGCAATGTGTATAAATATTACATTGAAGTATTTATGGATTTGAATGAATACAATGTTGCACATCAACTGAAAGATATGCAGACTTTGGGTAGATTTATTTGGTTGAGATGACAAAAAATTCGATGGCTAAGAATGCTAAAGTGGCTGGCTGGATAGGTTAACCGGATGTCAGTCTATCATACAGCGCACTTCTTATTATTTTTAAAATATTAACGTTTTTTTTTAATACAAAATAATTTTATTTATTAAATTTATGAAAATTTATTTTTCTAATTAATTTTTTTTTATAAAGAAGGAAAATTAGTCTGAGTATTTACCACCATTTAAAAAATTTATTTTATAATTAAATAAAAATATATATATTTTTTAGTCACAATCCCATTATCTTATTTAAGATTAGTTTTCAAATTTTAAATCAAAAATTTTTTTTATAAAGGGTCTTCTAAAAAAGTTTAAAAGATTAATTTTTTTTCAACTGACATGAAATTTTCTTTGTTTTGAAAGATAATCTTATGGCATTATAAATAAAATATGACTTCTGTTATATTACCGCCAAGGCAGGCTCAAACGTAGTCTAATCTGGAGGTCTAATTTTCGAAGACTTTTTCTAACATTTGTGGCAGTATATCGGCAATAGCGCTACGAATTTTTTCCTCCAAGCGGTCAATTGGTTCGGGCTTATAGGCGAAATCTAGCGACTTGACTTATCCCCACAAAATATATAGTCTAGTGGCGTTAAATCGCACGATCTTCGATGCCAATTCACGTTGTTAAACGTTTCCTTTAATAAATCGCTTGTTGTTGTCTTGTTGAAACCACAGCTCCTGCACATCATGACGGTTTAATTGATTAATGAAGAAGTCTGCATTCATGTCTGTATTGCCGTCAACAATGACTTTAACGTTCTAACCAGCATCGTTTTTAAGAAAGTATGGATCAGTGATTCCACCAGCACACCAAACAGCCATTTTGTTTTTAAGGAGGTAACGGATGAAACGATTGAGGATTATCATCACCCCAAATTCGGTAGTTTTATTTATTGACGTATCCATTCAAACAAAAGTGAACTAAACAAAATCCGCTTATGAAAATTTAAATCAACGGCAATTTTGTTTTGGGCCCATTTACCGAATCTACGTCTTACTATTCATAAGTTAGTCTATTCATGTAGAAATGCTAAACCAACCTTAACAAAGATCACTTCACAGCTGATAAAATCACTGCCAGCTAAAAAACATTGCCACTTAAACCTCTATAAAAAATACCCGCTAAAATATTAAATACTACTTATTAAGTGCACTGTATTAAGCAGCAAAATACAGAAGTGTCCTCTAGATTTGCTATACAACTTATTGCAAATATTTTTAAGTCATGCAAAAACTTCAAAATTTCTAACGAATTTAACTTATCCATGTTGCACTTTTTATCTAGCACTGAGCTAAAGGATTAAGAAAATTTTGTGAAAATGCTTAAAATGGAAAATGCAGCGCTAATCTGTTCATATGTTCTTCTTGGCTATGTCATGCTATTCGTATATGCCATCATAAGTGGCAAAAAACTGGTGTTGATTTGAAAGCTGCTGTTATTTGTTGTTTTTTATATTTTTAGTTTTTGTTGCATGATACTACCACAATATCATGTTAACAGTAGCAGACTTAACACATTTATCACTTTGTGTTGACAAATCGTGTTCTAAAATACAAGCCATGAAAATAAAAGAGAACAAATTGGGAAGCATTTTAAAACTCCAACACCATTGTCAAACATATGTATGTGTAGACACACACAGACAAGCATCATAATTAAAGAAAAAAATATTTTCGTTCTTGTTTTTTTTTTTGCTATAAGTATTTCAGCTCTTGTGCTACAGATGATAGTATTGCAATATAACCATTTGAGATGCAATTAATTGTTTTCCTTTAGGTCTGTTTGCTTGTATTTGTATTTGGTTTAGCAAAACCATTTTTAATTGCCAAGAATCTCTTTTCTATTTTAGCTCTTTTGATAGTTGGCTGCCTGATTGTTTCATAATTTGTTAAAGACTCTTCTTAACTGAACCACACTATTGTCTTTTATTTATACAGCAACTTCATAAGACAATATACATACATGTATCTCTGTATGTTTTTTGTTCCCTCTAGCAATTCCGTTTGCAAGTATGTATATCTATGGTGCACTATTTTGAGAATAGTTGCCTTTTTTGCGTCGTATGTGTAATAAGTATCACTTGTTTATTTTGTCTTTTTCTTCTATTTCCACTACTCACTTAACGAATTGATTAATTTATTATGTGTCAAAGTATGACATTTCTTTTTATATCTTTCTTATTTAACAGACAAAAAAAGAATGTTAATAAGCATTTTAGGTCTGTCATTGTGTTTGCTACAAATGTACTTACATTATATTATCTCAAGGGTGCGAATTTTCTATGCTTAGGGTAAAATTTTTATTTATAATTTTGCAAGCAATTAAATGGCGTTAAATGTTTTCAGATCTGTCCCAAAGTAAGTCTAATAAAACATGAGGAATCTTAGGATAATGGATTGAAAATTTAGACGGAGAAAACAGTATCGGGTTTGAGTACCGAAATTGTCACCAATCGTATAGCTTAGTTGTGGAAGTGGAATATTTTGGTTGCATCTACAGAATTTCGTTAAGGAATATCAATGTATGGTCAGTGCTAAAATATTATGCAATAGAAATTCAAAAACCACAAAAGAAAAGATCGATTGTGATAATTCGAGTGGCAATGAATTTGACTATATGTTTTCTCGGTGTACCTGTTATAAATAAAATATACAGCATTCTTAGCTCCTGTATGTAAAAACCTTTTCGCTTTCTAAAATGAAGGAAAACAGAATTCAAGTTGCATTAGAAAGTCTTCCCGCATGTTTTCAAAACTTCTTCAAAAGTTTTCCTGGTCGGGCAGCCAAAATTTTTTACGCTAATCACGGCCATTATTTTCCTTAAATAGTTTTTTGTAGTGCAAAACTTGTGGGATTTACACACTATTTGTGTTTTAACAAATAGTGTGTTTAGTCTTTTATTCTCACGCAAGAAGTTATATTTAACTTCTTTAACTTTAATTTTATACAAGTGAAAATGCTGATAATACCCTTCACCATTATGTACATACCTTAAGAAACCACATCGTAGCTTAGGCTAGATTTCAAATTTAATGTTAAACGCCATTTTGCTTTATTATTTCCGACGCCATCTCTGAGTTTGAATTTCTTCATAGTTATCTGTTTCCACGAGTCAAGCTCTTTTCTTTGTTACCCATATTGATATGTTTTAGAAAAAAATATCTGCCATTTTGTATAGGCACCATTTTGGATTTGAACTTTCTTTCAGTTTACTGTATTCTATTCTGCTGGTCAAGCGCTTTCGTATGATCCCAATATTGTATTGGATTGATGTGGGTAAATTTTTGTTTATTAGATTTTATAAAATTATAATACGCCGATCATCATGGATTTACATTTTTTGTTTAGTGTATAACTTATATTCCGAAAGTAAATGCAAGTAATTTTTGAGACTATGGTTCATATGTTAGTGTCTTTAGCCTGTCCCATATCTAGTTAGGAGCTTTATATAATAAAAAAATATATATTTATATATTAAAACAAATAATTTTTGCCTATAACTTTGCAGATTAGTGATGGATTTGTCTGTTTTACAAAACCCATAATTAATTAATTGCATCTTTGTTTATTAGGAAAATGACAATAAGTTTAAAAATCTTAAATTAATTAGTTTCTGGGTCTACTGCCGTTGCAATAGACACTCCAATTTTTATTGCATTAACATCATCATTCTAGCAAGGCGAGTATGTCCATTATAATACAGTAGATTCTGTGCGAAATAAGTTGGATGAATTTCCAGTTTTCGTACATATTTACAGCAGAAGATGAAGTGAATATTCGCGTTACGTTGTCTTTCGATGTCTTAGTGATAGATCGACGGATTTGTCAAGAACTTTTTATAAATAGCCCTAGAAGCATATTATTTCTATAAACAGTAAAAAACGTGTCTATAAATTATCATGAAAAATGTTAATTTTTATCTTAACAAGTTGAGGGAAAACAAAGGCAGTCGTGGTTATTTTCTAAAATCTCAGAGAGTTATCGGGAGATTATACTGAATTTCAATAGCGATTGATTCGTGAATATGTCCAAGAATCGATACCATAACCGTGCAACTTCTGAGAGTTTCTTAAACTTCAACTTAACCAATACACAGACATACGGACATTGCTCAATCGAATCAACTATTGGAAAATAATTACTATATTAATTACAAAGGAAATGACAAAGCTATGCTTATATAACTATGGCAGCACTGGTGAAGGGTGTAAGAACGTGTAGCTGAAGCATACCGATTACTCACTGAAACATAAATCCTTTAAAATTCCTAAAATTTGTATAGTAATTTTTTAATGCTCTACTATGCAATTGTAGCTTCATTTAGTTTTGCATTATTTACTTCAATCACTGACATTTTTACACTAGCGTATAAATTTACTATTATTATTTTTCTCAAGGTTTTTTTCTGCGACGAGTGTGAAAAAATTGTGTTGACATTTTCAATTAATATGTGTCTTATTTAATATTACATACAATATTAATGTTTGTATAATCTCTATCGTATGACTAATGTTCAATAAGTTCTCACGTTATAAAGAAATTTTATGACACAAGTAGTTACAAAGCTTGCTGTAATACGAGGAGTGTATTTTTATAGTGGACTAGCCAAACCCGGCGCGCGTTGCTACGCCCCTTAATAAATCGAAATGCATTCTGAATTAAATTGAATATCAAGTGCAAAAACCTAAAAATTATAATTTTTTTATGGGCGTGGCCCTGCCCACTTTTCTAGTCACGAAATTGTAAAGTCATAACAGCTCAATATGTGTGCAAAGTTTCAGTATAATCGGTCCAGTGCAAGTACCTCAAAATGATACCTTTTTTTATGGGCGTGGCACTGCCCACTTTTCTAATAACGAAATTATTTAGTCATGACAGCTCGATATGTGTGCAAAGTTTCAGAAAAATCGGTCCAGTGTAAGTACCTCAAAATGATACCTTTTTTTATGGGCGTGGCCCTGCCCACTTTTCTAAATACGAAACTGTATAGTCATGACAACTCAATATGTGTGCAAAGTTTCAGAAAAATCGGTCCAGTGCAAGTAGCTAAAACTGATAACTAATTTTTTATGGGCGTGGCCCCGCCCACTTTTTCAATCACGAAATTATAAAGCCGTGACAGCTCAATATGTGTGCACAGTTTCAGAAAAATCGGTCCAGTGCAAGTACCTCAAAATTAAAACTTTTTTAGGGGCGTGGCCCCGCCCACTTTTCTTCTCACGAAATTATTTAGTCATGACAGCTCGATATGTGTGCAAAGTTTCAGAAAAATCGGTCAAGTGCAAGTAGCTAAAACTGATAACTAATTTTTTATGGGCGTGGCTCCGCCCACTTTTTTTCACCCATAAACACTCCCTGGTATGTGTACAACAACTTACCCAAGTTTGAGCCTGATCGGTTTTACAGTTTCGGAGTCTATAGCTAACACACACACACACACACACACACACACACACACACACACACAGAGTTTCACTTTTATATATATAGATAAAAAAAACTTTAAAATCTTTTGTGTGTATTGTTTTATTATTTTCTTTTTTAAATTTGTGTGTAAAAAAGATGGTTTCCAGTCAGAAAGAGTCAATGGTGGTAGTGTGGTTAGTGAGACTGAAAAATTTATTGTTTATTATTCAGACAATGATGTCAAATTATTATGGCAAGTTAAATAATTAATTCAAAAAATCTTAACACACGTTTAACCTCTTTTCTTTTTTGCGAAAGCAATATTTTATTTCTATATTTTTTTTAACTCTGATAAATCGGTTATTATGTTCAATGACAACCATGTTGGTATGTCGTGAGTTTGAGTAAAATGAGTGACGAAAAAGAAGTACGTGTTGAAGTAATAAGAAATAAAAAAAAAGTCCGAATTGGTCCTATAAAAAATAAAAATCAGGACAATAAGATCATTGATAGCAACCCTAATTCAAGACAAAACATAGGTCGACATTATACTGGGATAGCCAGAAAAATTTAAGGCATAAGCATAAGAGCTCCAAGCAAATCTAATAGAAAAGCAGCAAAGTTATCTCAGTGATCTTCCTTTTTGGTGCCAACAGTTAAAATCAAAACAGTTTTGAAAGCATATCGAGTCATTATCGCCGAAATATTAAGGGTCTGGAAGCTAATTTTACAAGTGGTCATGAATTTATTCAAACAAAGCTGATATTATTCAAACAAAACTTCATTTCATTTATCAATAATTTGAAAACACTTAAAAAATATTTCATTGTTTGAAAACATAGGATAGTGTCAATTAAAAAAATATATAAAGGGGATGGTCACAAGTTTTGAACACATTAATTTTTTCGCCAGAGAATCAAGCTTTCTGCAACTTAGCTTAAAAAATTGCAAATATTTTTGAGCAAAATTTTTGCTTTTAATATCTCTGTTAGGAAAACTTACTATTAAACGTCCGCAACGTTGCTTCAAAATGGCGATCCATGCGTTTTGCGTTTTTTGCCATAGCTCGACTAAATATATCGTTCCATAAATGATCTATCGGATTTTAATACGGTGATTGCGGTGGCTACTCAAGCACTATTATATATTCCTATTCTAAACATTTTTTTTTAACATTTTTTAAGTGTGCTTTGAAACGTTGTTCCGCATACTGTCATAGGAAAATATAATCTTAAGGTCTGTTAATATGTTTGATAAAAATGTTCATCTATTTTTCTATCTATTTTAACATTGATTCCAACACTATGCTAGTAAAAGGCTGCCCAAGCCATAAGGTTTTCGTCATTGTGCTTTACAGGTTTTATTGTGTACTTTGGGATCGCCATACATATCTTTTTCCATAATTATCAAACAAACAACTATTAGATTTGGCGCTTTAGAGCAATTTTTTTTAAAATTGTAGATTCTTATCGGACTGCTCCTTGGAAAACTGATTTCTGTGTTGAATATTCTTTTTTGAAACGTATAGTTTTTGTTTTTAACAATAAACTCTCTCAAACTTTTTCATTAAATATTCGCTAAATGGTTACTCCATGTTGCTTCTCTTACTGCTTTTTATACAAGTCACGAACGGGTTATAAGATAACATGAGAAGTTTAATGTTATCGAGCTTATAAGTAGTTTTATACTTTCGATGAGCTTGAGGAAATTTTTTTGATGTTTTAAATAGCTTAATATGATGAAGATCAGTATAAACTATCATCCTGGAATAGTTTAACGAACGAACTATCGCTGCATTGGAATTTTCTTGCTCTGTCACGAGCGTTATTATTTCTCTTCTTTTACTGGAGAGCACCATTAAGCTTTTGTCATAAAGACTTACACTTTTAATGTTAAATAATATTATTAAGGGCAAAAATGATTTTTTTGTTAAGACAAAGAAATGATAAAAATGTATTATTTTTTTAAATTCATGGCCGACAGAAAATGCATACACAATATCAGGTAATTGCAGTTAGGAGAGAATTTTTTGTTCATATTTTTTATATATGAAGTTTGACATTTGAAATTAATTAGAAAAGAGAAAAATTTGTTTTTTATTTATGCATTTTGACAGCTGAAATTTAAAATAAGTGTTGAAAAAAATAATCAGCTGGCGAATCAAGAGTACCTGATGAATAAATATGCCTTGACACAATAGTATTTTTAAAATTTTTTTTACAATAAAAAAACTGCTTAACGGCTAACGAAATAGATATTAATGCTAATAGAGCACAATTTAATAACATATTTTTGATATGCAAGGTGCGCTAAGTTCATGTCCACCACTGTTCATATAAATATGTATTTTTCTAAAGTATTTCCGACAACTCATATGAGTATAAAACGTATTTAAATGTATTACATAATCGTTGTTGTTCTCAATACAGTGTAATAAATAAAATGTAGTTGTTCTCTTTCTAAAACTAAATATAGAATAGATATATTATACCGTAAAATTAAACTCGACTTTTCTAGCCCAAAGTAATTGAAATTTTTCTACAGTTTTTATTTAACAAAAAAGCTTTTTGCCTTTTATGAATATATTCTTTGTGTTCAAATATTATTTATGTTTATTAAATATACAATACACATCTTAAAAATAAAATCTGTTTTCTTACTTGAAATTTTATTAACATTTTGCGTCTACTTCATATTATTTTATTAACACCAGACATAAATAGAAATTTTGTTTATTATATTCGGTTTTATTTTGCATTTTTATTATTTTTTATTTAAAACAGTTCCGTCCACAGTTTTGTTTTGCTGTTGTTTTTTTTTCACTGTCTCCTTATTTATTTTTTGGCTACAAAATAAAAATTTCAATAGTTACAGAACAATAGAAATGTACTACATAGTAGAAGCAAGATGAGAGTTTGTAGCATAAAGAAAATGTATAAAATTGTAAATTTTAGTACGAAAAGGGAGTTGTTGTTTATAATATGGCAAAAAAAAAATTACATTAAATTTAAAAAGATATAAAAGATTTTATTTCTTTACATTCTTATAAAATTTGACAAAGTGATTTATATTTATTGCGGCAATCTCCATGATGAAACAGAATACGATTGTATAGGAAAACACTATTAGAAGCAGAAGAAGCCCATAACAACAACGACAAATGTTGATATACTAATTTGTATGTCTGTGTGTTTATAACAAGGTATGTATTTAGGACGATTAAACTTTTTTATGGCAGACTAAAGGTACGGCAGAAAAGTTACTTGCGAAAAATTCTTAGAAAACTTGTTTGGTAGGTTTTCGTAATCGCATTTATAACGCGCAAACTGTCAAGTAGAATCTAGGTTAAACCAGTTTGGCGAGTCCATATCTCTCGCCTGATTTTGTGTCTCTTGGAATACGTCTTAGAGTGGTTGGAGTGTACTAGATCTACTCCGTAAACATGAGGTATCTTAGGAGAACATTCAGTCTTACCTGGAATATCTCGGAGAGGCTATGCAGTATATGTTTGCCTAGCATTCTGTTACGCTAAGTAGTCACGGCAGAACATTTATAGAGGAGATGGAAAACCTATTTCTCTTTTTCCAAACCCACACAGCTGTGACGATTGTCATTGAAGGAAAGTTCAGCTCGGCTTGCATATTTCTTTAGCATTCAGTAACTACATCAATATGGTCAGCAACCTCTAGATGTCCTTGCGACCAATATTGCTTTGAGTTTCTTGATATTCATTAATGCCTTACAGATAGCGAATATTTAACCCTAAAATACGATGCATTCATCCGGAAGGCGGACAGAGAGGAATCAGAATTTTAAATAGCCTGTTAAAATCTATATATGGGGTGACATAGACCTGTCAAAGGCAGCCTGGCTAGCAACCCTACATGGCCCTATGTTTTCGATCTCCAAAATACATATGCTTTCTGCACAACCTATGGATATAGTAATAATATAGAGGTCAATGGAAATGAGGTGCATCTGGAGGACTTGTTGGCAGTAATTCTAATGAAATCTGATCGCTGGTCCCTGCATAACTGAAATAAAATATATTTTCAGGTCAAAGCAGACCATCATACCAGAGATCCTTAACTTAGAATTATACATAATACAGCCTTAAATATTCACTTAGCCATATTATTTTCATACCGAAAATTTAACGAGATGTGTAGGTTACTATAGACTTCTTTACTCTGTGTTGGATGTTCGGTGTTTATAAAAATTTTGAGTCCCACATAATAGCCAAATAATTCGATCTGTCCAATAGAGGCATTTTGCAGTTCTATATCCTTGTTAGAAGAAAGCTTGGATTCTTGGTCATCACTATGAACAATAGAGTTTTGTTTTAGCTGAACTTACCCACATACAGCTAAACGTTAAACCAAGCTATTTAGTAATCCCAAGGTATCGGAGATGAGATTACTAATCGCGTCCGAATTTAATCTTGATTACAGGATTACAACTTAGCGGAGAAACCATGGTTCCTCAATAAAAAATAACGCTCCGATAAGAGTATATTGGCGGCCAGGCCAAATTAAGTCTTAAATATCTTTAGTTTTTTTCTTGGAAGTTTTGAAAGAGCGACGACAGTTCACAACTTTTTAAAATACACTAAGGCGAGCACAAAACAGTGATGTATTGTATTTATGATGAAATAATTTCAGTGATGCACACATGGATCTGAATAGATTCGCTAAACTTCCTTTTGAATTTAGGCAGATATTACTTAACACAGAAACTTTGACACTAATTTTTACATACAAAATGATTTTAAAGATCTATAGAGATTTTAAACATAAAAATGTAAAAAAGGACTTACATTCCCCATAAAAATAATTTAATCTCTAAGTTTTAATTAATAGTAAAATTACAATATTCACAAAATACTTTTAACTTTAAGCGCTTATAATAAAGCAAGCATGCAAAAAGGTACTAAAACAATCGGGGGTTCTACTACAAAAGTAAATTTCCTACCAAATTTGTTTGAGCAATTTACATACATCTAACAAAACCTGCAATTTTTTTTAAATTATTATTATTAATTAAAAATAACTAGTTGAAAAAATTAGACTTGTGTTTTATAACACAAATTAATAATATTCTTTCAAAAATTATAAAAAAAGATTTTAAACATAAAAATGTAAAAAAGGACTTACATTCCCCATAAAAATAATTTAATCTCTAAGTTTTAATTAATAGTAAAATTACAATATTCACAAAATACTTTTAACTTTAAGCGCTTATAATAAAGCAAGCATGCAAAAAGGTACTAAAACAATCGGGGGTTCTACTACAAAAGTAAATTTCCTACCAAATTTGTTTGAGCAATTTACATACATCTAACAAAACCTGCAATTTTTTTTAAATTATTATTATTAATTAAAAATAACTAGTTGAAAAAATTAGACTTGTGTTTTGTAACACAAATTAATAATATTCTTTCAAAAATTATAAAAAAAAGCAAACAACACAAGCGCCAAATTACGCACAAATAAAAAAATCTATCGCACGAAAGTGGCATCATCGAAAGTGTTCCATTCAATGCTAATTTCTCTTTTTGCAATCTACTCTCGCTACAAACATGCATTCATACCCTACAAGAACAGTGACGGTCATTTAACCGGTTATATGACTGGTATTAGTGACTGATATATCGGTTAAAGTTTCTATTAGTTTCTTAAGGGCAATGTGAAAAAAATGACTGAAACTTTTGTGTACTTGTGATTTTGCGTCTTTCTCTTACTTATTAGTTCTGTCGACTGCAAAACATATATCTGGACTACTTACACTACAGCTGTTTCAAATCAAAAATAATATAAATAGTAGTCACACTTAACGTATATATCGGTCAAAGCTAACCAGGTATATATTTTACTCGTACAATAAAACAAAATTTATTATCTTTTATATTATTTACTGTTATGTTTTTTATTACATTCACTTTTCTTTTATCACTATTTATAACGTTTCACTACTTCCTGGATGGGCTTATTTTAATCCTTTTCCATGGTGTCAGCGTCATTGGTATTATGGCTGGAATTGTTAAAAATAAAAATTATGAGAATATGCAAAGGCATATACATATTTATATTTGGCTGCTACCTTTCGTACTTACCTTTTATTTCTTAAGTATTTTATAAAAAACCTCGTCGAAAGAACGGCAAATTTTTTAATAAAAATTACTTTTTGTTACACTGAATAAAAAAATTTTCACAATAATTTTCCAATTTTAAACGTCAAAAAATCAACATACATTATTTGTCTCACTCTTGCATACGCATTATTTTTTCTGTCGCATGAATTATATATTAAATTGCTACAATAGTGTTAGTACAAACATTTTGTATGTGTTAGTTTCAGTCATTGATTTCTTGTAGGGTATATGCATGCTGGGTTAATAATTTCCAGAGAAAAAAACTCTTCGAATTTTAGCAAAACAAAAAGTACAAAACGTTTTCGAGTTTTTAGATGATCTGAATTAAATATAATCTGATTAAAATTTATTTTCTTTTAAATTTTTTTTTTCGAGAATTATATTTTGGAAATTTAAATATTTATTTTGGAGTTTCTAATGATGTCCATAAATTTAAATATTATTCAGACTCTTAATGAAAAAGAAGTCTGCAACCTTATTCAGTAATTTGCTAAGGCTAAATCTCTCTCGCTAAAACTCTTAAAAATTTATTTAGAGATTTTTGGCTGCAAATGGAATTCACTATGTTGAAAAGCCAAAGAAAAAGTGTTCATTATTTTTTTTTAAGTAAATAAATGATTTTAAATTGATGTACAGCCTTCAATTTTTATTGCTTTGCTATATATATTGTATTCGAAAACTAGTGAATGTAGGATTATAGAATGATAATTTTGTATATTTCATTTGCTTGGTTTATTTGGTGTGTGCTGTATGTTGAAATGTGTCACAATATTAAGCTGAACTCATTGTTATTTAAACAAGTGAATGCAGTAATGCAGGACAAGCAAGCTGCTCTTTATAGAGTATTATTACCAACTGTTGTAAGAACTCAATAAACGAAATTTAATTTAAACAGTCTAGCACAATATTTTTAATATATTTTTACAGACTTATAACACACATATAAATACTAGAGACATAAATATTTCTGGCTCATTAAGCACACCTGTAACTGATATCACGTATACGTTTTAAATATTTATGGATCTGTCAGACACATACGCTTTATTTGTAGACTCGTATGTATGCTCATCGGATGGTCAAGAAAATAGAGTATCGCTTTAAATTCAGCCAAAAATGACTTACGAAGCAACCTAAAGTTAATTTTGTTTTAACAATTGTTTTCAACAGAATCAATAAAAAAAGTTTGTAGAAATATTTATTAAAAGACAAAAACGCGTAGAAAAAAAATCTGTTACACCAAAAATAGAGAAAAAAGGTAACATACGCATTTCTGATTACCCTTTTAACATTGTGACAGAGCTTAAAAGTACTTTCCTTTAATTTTTGACATGATACATGAGTTAACACATGTACCCTTAACAACATGATTCTCTGAGACACATTTTGATGTTTAATTTAATGTCACTACGGAAATATTTATCATTTATATCGCAACAAAACTTCATGACTTTTATTATACATATAACTTTTATAATTCATTAGAAAAAAGTTTATAAATTTAAATTTTTTCAAAATTCTGTAAATTAAAACATAAAAGCGTAATATTAAGTGCCATCTTATGTCCCAAAAACACTTACAAAAAAGTTTTCATCCCTATTGGAAAGCAACTCAATTTTCCTTTAAAAGAGAAGTTGGCGAGGGACTTTTTATTTGTAGACATATCAACGGTCATGAAAGAATTAATAGCGGCCTATAACTTTATGTATGTAAAAAGTTCTTTTAGAAAAAAATTCACCAAATACCACCACTAATACAGAAAATAGAAGTAAAAAATGCTATTAGCGCGATCCTAAAATATGTAAGTCGTCTAAAATGGAATATATTGTCTGCAATGAGCGTGCTATGAACACTTTTATTTGTGAAGAGTATAACAAATAAGAAAAATTGTTTTCATAAATATGTATGTTTGTAATTGGTTCAGTCGGGTTTCTTTAATTTTTTTATATCATCGTCTTTCTGCTTACGCCACGCGAGCATCAAAAAACGAAAAAATAACTTCTTAAATATGGGTTGTAAAAAAATATTTTTTTAACAAATATCAAACTGTCTAAAGGGTGTAAAATAATTTCTGAAAATATGTATTACTTACTGGTATTTGTGTCCAAATTTTTCTTTCCTTCTTTCCAGCAAATTGTGTCGCTTACTAGATTTTTGCAGAATTAAAATACAAAAACTTCTGTGTGTAGATTAACATTTATTTTTTTATATTCTCACATGAAAAGTTTATTCTCTTAATGTATGTAATTAATCAATGATGGCAGGGGTAATGGGGTATAAAATGAATATTTTGATGTGTTGAACACGCAATGACAAAATGATTATACGCACACAACTCCATGTTTTGTTGGTTGTGGTGGAAAATATCTTTATTTATTATTGAATTTATATTTCTATATCCAAAAATCGTCCCAATTTGAAATTCAGCACAACTATAGAGAACAGAACCGTCTTTAAAATATATATTTTTTATACTAATCTAATATTCAAATTTTTAAACAGGCTTAAGTTAAATTTTTCAACATTCTTATTTTTACAAAGAATTTTTTAATAATCTGATAATAAAAGAAGAATCTGGAAAAGTATCATTTTACCGACACTAGCTGAGTGCCTTTTATGAAGGTCCCTTTCAAACACATTGCCTACCGACTTATAGATCACGAAAAATTACATTTAACCTTTCCAACAGAAAAATCATGTTGTTTGTCAAATTCAAGGCAATCTCATAACAATTCAACTGTAACCCTGCTTAACTACGTACATATAACAGTTTTCAAGTAAATGGCAACTAATTAAGTTAAACTTTGTAAATTTTTATGACTTTTCTCGATTTTAGAAAACCTCGCATTTTCGGATGCAGATGAGTCGGTGACCTTAAACTTCAACGTTTTATTATTCTGTGAAACACTTTATCCAATAAAAATTTAACAAATTTGAAACTGCCTAGCAAAATCTTTTTGAAATTGTGTTATAAATAGATTGTCCTTATTTCATACTTTACACAATTAGGGGTCGTTACCACATCATTATTTTAAAATACCGAGTAATGACCTGTTGGAAATGACCTTCATAAATACTCTGTATATATATATTTTTTAACAATAAATTAGTTTTTTGCTTGAAATTAACTTTATGAATATTATAATATGAAAAATATTATAATTTTTATATTTTTTTTTAAATCGCAACAGTAAAAAAATATTTAGATTTATTGGCAACTACTTATTTGATTGCTTTTTGTAAGTACATTTATAAGCGAGTGTCATGATTTCTGAGACAACTCAAAAAAAAAATAAGTAGTAATTTGGTCGAAAAATAGGTAGTTTATGTGTATCTCCAATATTACTAGCTAACTTACTAAGAAAGTAGAGATTTTGCTAGGAGTAATGCCGAAACAGCAATTTTTTAATTTGATTTGAAGTGGTTTAATTAATTTTTGCTTTTAAATGCCAATAGAGCTTTTGTGAAGTGGAGACAAAGTTATGTTGAGTTTAACATATTTTGTTTAATAGGAACGGAAAATCAATTCATATCCAAAATTCAATTTGTAGATCATGTCATGTTCATATAACGCAAACTCATTGTATCAATCACTTGTAGATTATTTGTTTTTATTCTAGGTCTTACACAGAAAAAAATTAATATGAACTTCTATTACGAAATTAATATTAATAATTTAAAAATTGTTTAATTTTGCTCCATCATCAAATGTTGAGAAAAATATCAATAAAACAATATTAAAAAATTAATTAAAATTTTCAATAATTTTCAAAAATGATTTTAATTAATTTAATCATGTCTATAATTGAAATTTAGTAATTATATAATAAAATTATTTATTATATCAATAACAAAAATTATTTAACATGTTTAGAAAAAAAATTTAAAAAATGTTTTTTTTTTGATATTTATATATTCTTATTAAACATATATGGGTTCCATAAGTAGACATACTATACCATATCGAAAGCCGGAGATCCAAAAATAACTGGTAGCATCAACAACCTAGATATAAAGGAAAAAGGCTTGATCAGACAGAGTGAAGAAATTCAACAAACTTACCTACTAAAATGAGAATTCTGAGAAATATAAGGGGATACAATAATTATTGGATTTGGGCACATCTACAATGAAACTGAAACCATTTATTATATTTAAAACTGAACATATTTTTATATATTTTCACTTACCAGAACTTTTTCTTGCATATTGTCTACTATTTTTTATTATTCTGCTCATTGAATGATAATTATATTAAATGAATTCTAAAAAATTCAATTTTCAAAAAATTTCATTTAAAATAATATTTTTTTATTTTTTTATTATTTTATTCAACTGACAGAAATCTCTTTGTTTTTTGAAAATATTTAATATCAATTAAAAAAACTAATTCAGTTAATGAAAAATATAATTAGAATTTTAAAACAAATCAAAAAGTCAATTAATTAAACAAATTTAAGGGATATTTTTTTCTGTGTATGGATTGATAATTTTTTTTAATATTTAAATAAATTGTGTTCTATATAGTGAACTTTGTAAGGATGAACTCTGGCATTTTTTATAACCTAAAATTGAAATTGTTATTTTCTACAATAAAAATCATAAAAGTCAATTAAAAAAAATTCCGGTTAAGTGATTTATGGGGAAACGCGACGACATGTGTCTAAGGCCTATTACCATACTATTCAGTTAAATAAATTTAACGTAAAAGATTACTAACTTTCAGTAAGCTAAAACTGAAGTTTTAACTATAAACTAAAAATGTTCGTTAACAATAGGCAAGAGTTAGTTAACTTGTAGTTATCAATTATTATGAATGAATTTCAAAAAGAGGAAGAAATGTATACATAAATATAAATTCTTAATGTGCATCCATCTGCTAATAAATTTATTAAAAATTTAATATATTTTGAAATAATTTTTGCTATAAATTTAACAATTGTCTTAGATAAACGATATCTCATGAAAAACTCTGCAACAGGTAAATTAAAATGAGCCATTCGACTTCTGTGGTTATATTTTATTTTCACACCATAAGAAATATTTACTTTATATAAATTATACAAATGTGTAAATCTTTTTAAGCGTAGAGGCATCTTTCAGTAGTTTAAAAATAGCAAAAATATAATATATTTAAATTCAAACATCAAATATTTTCTTCCAGTTAAGAACTTAAACGCCAAATAGTACTCGGTTAAATTTAACTGAAATTTGGCAAAATAATTTAAAAGTTATAAGAAAACTGAGCTTTGTTTTAAAGGGTTTTGGCTAACCAAGGTTTAAATTTTGAGTTTAGTGTTAACTGTAGGTTAATTTTTTTTATTGTTAACGGCCCTAATGTTGGACATGTTGGCAAGATTTGTAACTTTTTGTGTTAGTTTGATTAGTATTAAGAGATTATTTATTGTTCTTGAACATTACCTAGTCTATCAGCCATATAAAAATCTGGTCCAGGAAATTGTGAAAAGCCTGCCAGTACATAATTTTCATCATCCGTTACATAGGAGATGTATCTTTTTATAAAATTTTATCGCTCTTTCGCTTCCAAATTCTATACAGAATTACGATCTAGAACTTTTGCTGCAAAGTCCATTCAATACCATACATGGTTCGTTTACTGGAAAAATATAAAAAAATTACTTTAAATTTACGTTTAGCTACTGCATGTAATTAGTTTATTTTCCTGAACTTAAACATACATTCAGAGTATGGTTGTCTCATCTGCTAAAAAAATTCCATAATTTTTGTTTTATTTCCAAGAACATAAAATATTTACAGATTTATCATGCACCAGTTTGATGGCAAAATTTCAAAAAATTGGTTTTTTTTAAATATTTTTGTGTGATATGTTTTTTTTTTTGTAAAACATTTTGTCTCCCAATTGATACCATTGTAACTTTGGTATAATTTTTAACAGAATTCTTTCTTTCTGTTTTTTATACCCGCCACCAAAAAAATGGTGGGGGTATATTCATTTTGTCATTCCGTTTGTAACACATCGAAATATCCATTTTAGACCCCATAAAGTATATATATTCTGAATCGGGGTTTGATTTGATGACGATCTAGCTATGTCCGTCCGTCTGTCCGTCTGTCCGTCTGTCCGTCTGTTGAAAGCACGATAGAGGTCGCACCGAAAAAGCTAAAGGGCTCAAATTTTGCCAGAATCTTTCTAATAGACAAGGTTTGTTTGGTATTGAAAATGGGCTAAATCGGAATATTAGAAAGAGAGTTATAGCTCGTAAAGCAAGAATAGGTCGAAAAACCCGTGTCCTTCAAACATCGAAAAAAAAGGAATTGTGTCCAAACGCATAAACGTAGAGTCATGAAACTTCGAATATATATTTCTCGAGTCAAAAGAATATTTCTCCCCAAAAATTGCTTAAATCTATGCATTAGAAAAGGAGTTATAGGTCAAAATGTACGAAAATTTATACCGCACAGTGTATATTTCGTATACAGTGTATATTTAAAACGTAATAAAACTGACAAAACTATATGTACGGTTCTGAAATTTTGCAAACATGGTTTTTTGGTCAAAGTCTTCGTTATAACGGAAAATAAATGTGCCACGCCCACTTTTTTTTTAAATTTTTATAAAAATATATTAGTCATATTCATTAGCATTTATTCATTGCAGATGGCGACATCTGTTGAAGGCGCCACTACATTTTGCAAACACTGAGGATGATGTCTTTGCTAAACATCACGTAGAACACTAGATGACTCTAGTAACATTTTTTTGCACAAACTACAAAGGAATTTTATAGGGGTTTGTGAAAACGAAAATGACCGAAGTTTGTTGACAAAAATTAACTAGAGTAATGATTTGTGCCCAACTTTACATATAGTTGTACACACAGTCTTATGAGGTTTAAGATTTAAAAATATTAAAAAAAAATGTGCATCAGTAGATTTAAAATAAGTATTTGAATATTTAAAATACATATTTTAACAAATTTTTTTTTTATCTATCTTTTTTTTTGTAAAGGGTGGTTAAATTTTAAGAGCCACAGGGTTACTCAAAATAGACATGCTCAGCATTTTGCTAAAACAGGAAATTTATTAGTAAGATTTTGATTTTTAAAGTTCTATAACATTTTACTTTTAGAAGATTTTCAAACGAAATAAGTTTTGTATAATTTTAAAATTTGTTAGCCATTAGTACATGAAAATAAATTGTTTATAATGTTTAGAAATAATTTTTTTTTTATCTTTAGGTCTAAATTTTCCTAAATTCCTTTTTTTAATACACCATAACTTTTAGAAAACATAAGATAACAAAAAGAAATTAGCACCATTTAGTAGATAAAATTCTCCTCTATACCCCTATACCCCATTGTATACCCGGGACGATCCGACCGTGATCACCAGACCAATTTTTGTGACACAAGGTCAAATATTTTTTGCAAAATTTTAGTAAAAGAGCTAAACAAATTTTTTTGTAAAGTGTTTTTTTGAAGTATTTGAGTTTTTATATCCGCCACCAAAAAAATGGTATGTATATTCTTAATCGGAGTTTTATTTGACGACGATCTAGCTATGTCCGTCCGTATGTCCGTCTGTTAAAAGCACGATAGAGGTCCCATCGAAAAAGCTAGTGGGCTCAAATTTTGCCAGAATATGTCTTATACACAAGGTTTGTTTGGAATAGAAAATTGGCTAAATCGGAGTATAAGGAAGAAAGAAAAATTGCCTAAATGCATGTATTAGGAAGGGAGTTAGAGATCAAAATGTACGAAAATTTATACCGCGCAGTGTATTTTCCAATATGTTAAAAATTTTAAACCTAATAAGAGTGACAAATTTAGATCTACGATTCTGAAATTTTGCAGGAATTGCTTTTTGGTCAAAGGCTTTCTTCTGACGGAAAATAAATGTGACACGCCAACCTCCCATACAACGTTTTCTCTCAAATTCTTATAATTTCTCTATAAATCGAATAATAAAGGACTTTATTGAAATATCTAAGTTGTATTTATTAGCATAAATAACTTCGACACACCTACTATAACGCTCACTTTCCACGTTATTTACTGTTAATGAAATTTAAATTTATATAACCGACAAAATTAGAGGTATGATGATAAAATTTGCTACGGAAATCCTTCTAGTCAATGTTATTGTTATGCCAGAAAATTTAGGTGACACGCCCACTCTTACGCCCACATCCTATATAATGCTTTATTTCAAATTCATATAATTTCTCAATGAATAAATATTTTGGAAGAATTACGGACTATATTGAAATATCTAAGTTGTATTTATTAGCAGAAATTTTATTGACACGCTTACTTTAACGCCCATTTTCACTGAAACACTTAATTTACGAAAACATTTTACCAGCATATCCAAGTTATAAAGGGTGGTTAAATTTTAAGGGCCGATGTTGATTTTGAATAAAACACAAATTATTTAGGAAATTATTATCATTTCTTTTTTAATGATAATATTTGTATGGTTCAATTATGTATGGAACAAAATATCGGCCAAATGGCCCCGCGACCTCAACGGCACACGTCGATCCGATAGTCCAAATTTTAAATAACATTGCTGATGCTCAATTGTTTGGCACGATGATGAGTCGAAGTTGACTGTTTTTTTGCCACACTATCGCGATAAACAGCAATGCTTCTCATTTAACGAATTTAGAAGGCATTCATAGATGTTCTAAAATTTTATACAGACCTGGGGCCGAATTACGGCATTCGATATCGATCGAAATTTTACTCGAACGATCGAGTATGCTTTAGGTATATAGATTCTAATAAGAGTTTTCAAATTTCAATCACGTTCGAGTGCCGTAATTCGGCCTCTGTTTTAAATTTAAAATTTAACCACCCTCTACAAAGAAAGCCATTAACAAAATAATAATTATTGTGCTTTAAATGTACACAAAATTGGTGGTGGGTATAAAAGATTCGGCACAGCCGAATATAGTGCTCTTACTTGTTTTTTTTTAGGTTCTTTGAAAGTTTTTGTCACACACTTTTGTGACATCGTTTAATGTAAATGTTTTCCTAAAATTTCAAAAACGAACTAAAAGCATAAATGTATTGAAATATGCTCTTTAAGAGAAATGTTTATGCTGATGTTGCCTTTTTATTCATACCTAAAGGGATGATGTTACCGTATAGAGATGATGTTACCGTATAGAGATGATGTTGCCTACAAACTTCTTGTCAAATTAAAAGTTTTCAAATGACCTCTTTGTCTGTTATGTCTGTAAATACCAAACTATGAAACGTATGTATATATCAATGCTGTGCACATATGTAATCTGTGAATTACCTTTTGTTTTGTGCTAAATTTATTTTGGTTCACTGCTTGTTA
The DNA here is from genome assembly GCA_941918925.1 of Phyto melanocephala. NCBI lineage: Eukaryota > Metazoa > Arthropoda > Insecta > Diptera > Rhinophoridae > Phyto > Phyto melanocephala. The sequence continues at coordinate 114,236,706 of OW799237.1, forward strand.
CTTTGTATACAAACAGTTTCTTAAACAAAGGTTAGAAAGTTGTCAACATTTAAGCATTAAACTTATAGACAACGATAGGCTGCCGACTACAATCTGTTTCAAATGAAATACACACGTTTATATAGAGACGACTGCACTGCCCACTTGGGATAATTTTTCTTTTGTGAGTAGCAAAAAGCAGATTTAGTCCTGCCAATTTAAAAAAAAATTTTAGTTTAATTAAACCTTAAAAATGCTTTATTTAATTAACCAGAAAGGAACATTAAAAAATAATATATTAATTTAATTACCGCCGTATTCATAAACAATATTTTAGGTTTATTGAAGGGCTATTTAAACAGCACCTGTTAAATAAGCCTTTAAACAAATTAAAATATTTTTTATGAATCTGTCAGTTATTTTATTTATATTAAAAATAACGACGCTTTAAGTCTTTTTAAAATAATATAGAAACTAATTGTAACTACATAATATTTGTTAAAGTTTTTTTCGTTTAAGTTCATTTGAAGTTAAAAAGTAAAAGAAGCAATAATTTTTTCACACATCATAAAATGTGTTCGAAATCCTACTGTTTTCTAGATTTCCACTTCGAACTTCAGATTTTTTTTTTTTTTTTTTGATAAATCTTATTGTACTTTTTCGTTTAATAAAAAAAAAATATGTGAGTTTATTAAAGGAGATTTAAAAAAATGAGAATTCACCTCGAATGTCGTTACTAACATCATTGTAATAGAAAAATGTTGGATATTTTTATTATCGTTTAAATAACTAGTAAATTACATAACTGACAAGTTGGATTAGCAGCAGGAAAAATAAATTATGTTCACTTAAGCACTTTCATATTTATGTATACATTTAGAAGAATAATAGAACGGATTCACTTGCGAATATTTAGTACAAGTACAGTTGAGAGTAAGGAAAATAACTTTAATACAATGGGATCTAGACCAAATGTTTAGAAACTGTATAAAATGTAAGTATATCTTTCTGTATATTAAAAGGCAAAACGATTTCTTGTATCAAATTATGCATTATGCAATCGATTTTAATACAACCATAATGAGTTGCTTAGTACTTTAGAAGTTATGAGCATATAAATTTGCGACTAATACATAAGGAAGACACATGTATGTTATCAAACAAAAAAAAATAAACAAAGTAATGCGTGTTGAAACAAATTGTTTTGGTAAAGAGTGTGTGTGTGTGGCATAAAAAAAACCAGAGTTCATTAATTTAAACTCCTGTTTAAAATATGTTTATTTTTATTTTCTTTTAAATCTGGTGGTCAGTCACATTTTAATAGATTTAATCCAGGGATGTTAAAAAAATAAAAATTTTATTGTAATTAAAAAAAAAATTAAATTTTATTGAAAAAATAAATAACAAAACTTTAGCGTGTGCTCATTCAAAAAAAAAAAAAAAAATACGATTTAGATATTTATTTTATTCATAAAGTTTATATAATCTGAAAGTTTATTTGTAGTCAATTGGCGCTATGTCGGTATGTCGGTATGTCTGTGTGTTGGCAGTAGTCAAATTTTTGGAACCCCCAAATGTTGCACAACTATGTATGTGTGTCATGTCAATATTTTGAAAATATTCGGAAATAAATCGCCATTAAAATCGTCCTATAACTTTCTGGGATATGAGCAAATACCAACAACAACTGCCCCTGATCTTTTCCATAATAATCAACTTTCTTCAGCTTCAGACTAATTTATAGTTAAGAAATCAGTAAAAAAAAAATAAAAAAAAATTAAACGCTACTAAAGCTTCCTTCACCATTTTGGACCCGACAAAGACAATAAACCGCAAGCCATAGTCTTAAAAATTGCTGCTGAGAAAAACTGATACATCAGTTGGAAACTAACTGCGATTAAAGCACCAAAATACAACTGCTTCATTGTGTTTTCTAAAATCCTAATTTCCTAATACCCGAGAGGGTCGTTATGTTGAACAAAATGCCCGATATATATGTCAAATATATGAATTATGGATTTGAACCGTTACCTCACAATATTGATATACAATGAAAGGACAGTAAAGGGTCTAAAAAATAACTTTTTTTTTAAAAATGCTATAAAAAAAGTGTAGCTTCGGCTGTGCGGCACGTAGCGCCGTCCTGTTGAAATCAAATGTTGCCAATATCCTCCTTTTCAGTTTTTGTAAACAAAAATTCGTTCAACATGGCCCGATGACGATAGCCATTGACTACGGCCACTCCTTGCTCGTTTTCGAAGAAAAATGGCCCAATTATGCCTCTGGGCCAAAAGCCGCACCAAACAGTGACTCGTTTTGGGTTTATCGGCTTTTCAATGTGTGCGTACGGGTTTTCTGTGCCCCAAATGCGACAATTTTGCTTATTTACATACCTGCCAAGATCAAAATGAGCTTCATCTGAAAAGATGATTTTTTTTTGGCAAAATCGGCCAAAGTAATGTCGCAATATTTCCCAGCGTAGTTTAAGAGTATACAGAACCATATTCGTTCAGCGGAAGGTAAAACTAATTATCTGTCAAATCAGACATGAGCTAAGTGTTACCATTCACGAAATAAGCACTAGTTGAAAAAAAGTTAGATGGCGTACCCTTTAGAATACAGTTAACTCAGATAAAGTGTAAAATCTTAAAATTCGAGATGGCGTTCGAAACAAAATGGTGGAGAACAAGGTGAGAATAATCAAAGATAAAGTCTGAAATAATGAAACAAAATGGCATGTAACATTAAATCTGAAATCTAGACGAAGCTACGATGCGGTAATTATACATCTGTACATGATGGTGAAGAGTATTTTCCGGTTTGGTTCGTCCCAATATAGTACTCCTACTTATTATACCCACGACCAAAAAAATGGTGTGAGGATACATTCAGATTGTCATTTCTTTTGTAACATATCGATCCCATAAGTTATGTATTTTGTAAGTTTAAATTTTTAGTTATATGCGTCCGTCTGTTGAAGGTTCGAAAAAAAAGCTAAAATCAAATTTTGTCAGAATATTTCTGGGATATTAGAGTTGGTTAATATTTTTTTTATAATCGAAAAATCAGATGACACGCCCACCTCCCATAGAACGATTATTCTTAAATTCATAAAAATTCCCTTTTGAAAAAGATTTTGGAAGAATAATAATAAGAATAAGTATAAATCGTTATTAAAAATCACTTTCTCTCGCCTACTTTAATGCCCACCTCTCACATATAATTTAATCTTGAATTGATGCAATCTGAAAGCTTTTAGAACCGACAGTAACTGATCCTGAAATTTAACGATTAATGCTTTCTGGTCAGGAACATTATAGCTGTAGGAAATAAAAATAAAACGGCAACTTAAACCTTCACCTCCCATATAAAGATTTCTCCTAAATTCATTTAATTTCTATATGTGTAAAGATCATTCCTATTTTTTAAATACTTAAGGCTCCACTTTGAGACGAAATATGAGAAAATATTTTAATGGCAAATGGAATTTAATGTTAAAAGTTGTTAACAAAAGAATAAATTTAATGGTGGGTATTTAAAATTCGGCATAACTGAATATAGTGCTCTCGTTTGTTTTCCTTTTTTAATATTGAAAATGCTTTAATCGAAGATAATCTTGTTGGCCTGAAGCTTCTAAACTATTAGTTGGCAAATAAATTCAACTTGCGAAAACCTTGTGTTAACAAAGAAAGTTTTCATCCTCGATTGGGTAGTAGTTTAGAGATTAGCATGACACCCCCAGACAGACCAACGACCATGAACACATACAGTTTGTAGGTCCTTGGGTTATTTAATAGTGTTAGACACAAACTGCAAACTTATTTACAGCCTCATTCAGCATTCATGGCAGTGAAGAAGGGAATACAAACTTGTGTATTTATGCTATTAGGATTAAGTGAAAACTTAAGTTTTTTCCTGCTCCTGTTTTGCTTAGTAAATGAGGGATGAATACCTTCTTGTTTCTTGTTTCTTTTTGTTGTTTAACATTTTAGTGGGAATTTGTAGCAGCGTGTTTATGGGGGTTGTTGCTGATTTGAATTCTAGTGAAAACTTAAAAAAAAAAAAATTGGCGTTTGTTGGGGCAGAATAAAAATGCTAGAGTGTTGCATAATTGAAGCTTTTTATTTATTTTTATTTTCTTTTATTTAACGAAAATCACAAATTAAGAATTTTTCTTGTTAAATAATTTAAATCCAATTATGTTGTTTTAGAGATTTCAGGTCTTTGATTTATGGTTGGTGATTTAAGGTGTTTGTCGAGATTTTTTTCCAGTTGCATTGCAAGTTAAGAAATCTTATGATTTTTTAAAACGCTGCTGAATAAAATTGCATATTTATTATTTATATACAGAATATCGTGAGCTTTTTTGAAATAAAAATTTTTAAATTGAAAAATATTATGCTTAATTTATGTTTATTTTAAAATTGTTTTCTTTTTTATTTATTTAATATTATTTCGTATGCAATAAACTTCAAAATAAAAACGATAATTTTGTAAAAGCGCGTAATAAACGCAATTTGGCAAGGGAAAAATTGCTAAACTTTAATCCAGAAACACAATATAAAGAATTTTTTTAAAATAATTAAAAACTGTGCAATAATTTTGTTTTCCAAACTAAAAAAAAACAAATTTAATAAATCAGAAAATACTGTTAAAATATTCCTGTTGGCATTTTCCTTATTACACTTCGAAACAATAATAAAGAGTCTTTAAACAAGAGATTTGATATGATACGAGCCAGGCCTTTAAGGGGTTTCGCTTTGCCAGAAATGCTGCAACACTGTTTGCATTACGTTTGTTGAATGCGAAGTATCAGCTAAACATTTGTTGGGGAAATGTTGTCTGGACCTGCTGCCTTATTAGTCTTTGATGATATTAGCGCTGTAACTCTGTACTTCTTTATGACTGTTTGGATCTTTGTTTATCGTTTGTGCTGGAGAGCATCTTCTGGTATCTTTGTTCCAAACTCACACTCGTGTTCAGTAGGATATTTGATTATTTTAATATATTTAAATTTACTAAGAGCTTTAATTTTTTCGTTTTGTAGAAATAAAATATATTTTTTTAAATAATTCTTAAACTCTTATATGTCAGATTTACTAATAATCTCAATCACAGGATCAAGACACATACAAAAAGTAATCTTGAACCGATAGTTGAGCATGAAGCGTACTGTCAAAATGTATTAAATTCGTCTTAATTTAATATATTTATGCAGGGATGGAAAAGGAGATTTACATTTGGTTATTGAAGTGTTCTTTTTTTTATTAGCCAATATCAAAGCATATTTATTCATCAGGTACTCCTTAATCATCAGCTGATTATTTTTTTCATAACTTATTTTAAATTTCAGCTGTCAAAATGCATAAGTAAAAAACAATTTTCTCTCTTTTCTAATTTATTTCAACTGTCAAACTGCATATCTAAAAAAATTAAACAAAAATATTTTCTCCGAACTGCAATTAGCTGATGAATGATTATACCTTCAGCCAATATAATAAATTTATTAATTAATTTTTTTTTCATTGCATATGTATATCATGTCTCACATGATTGCAATGATCATTACAACTCTTCCATCCCTGATAAACAAATTAAGTTTTACAGAAAACAGCTACTTCAAAATTGCTTTATCGTAGCAATTCGCCGTTGCATATGCCTTGCACAGGATTTGTTCTTTAGTTTTAAATTCAAGTTAAAAAGAGAAAAGGTTTTTGCTGAAAACTGCTATGCAAGGAAAATAATTTTTGCTGTCATTCAATTAGCGACAAGGAAATATAATAAATTCTGCATACATATGTCATGTGGTAAAATATTTTTCATTTATCAATCCATTGAAGTGATGTTTATTTAAAAGCTGCGTCAAATGTTCTAACAATAATGTGTTCTACTTCACTCTACTTCCAATCACTATATTTTAGTGTAAACAAAAAATAGCAAAACAAAGTAAACTAAATATTACTCTCACTATAATAAATTAATTATCAGTCAAAAATACCTAAAAATATTGATATCATAGTTATAGCAGTATTTTAGAGATTCTAGTATTTGAATCGAACTTGCAATAAAGAATCTAATTATACCCTCTCCCATTATGTACATATCGTAGATTAGCTAAGAGTTCATGTTACATCCCATTTTCTTTATTAATACACTATATTGGACTTTAACTTATTCAGTGTTCACTGTATTCCAGTGGCAAAATCCTCTCGTTTAATCCCAATATCAAGGAGTTGAAGTAGCTACAGTTTTAATAAGTAGAGTTGATTCATACATTAATTAATTGTACGTCATTTTGTTGTGGCGACCATCTTGAATTTTAAATTTTTTTAAAGTATTTTATTTTGCTTGTCATGCCCTTTATTTTAAGGTCCACATCATTAATCTTTGTTGTCCAAAAGCTGAAAGAAATCAATTTTCGTTTGTAAGTGTTTTGGAAAAACACCGAAGAATCTGTTTTTTTGTGTTTATAAGTGAGTTAGTTTCAAAATCAGTTGTCAGTTTTTCTCAGCAATTATTTTGGAGGCTACGGCTTGTATTCTGGCGTGTTCAAAAATAATTACAAGCTTCAATAATTTGATATATTTAGAAAAACTGTATAATTGTCAAAACTATTTTTGCTTATATCTTTGTCAGTTAGAAATCGATTTATTGATTTAAAACATTAAACAGCAGCGAAACATAATAATTGCATTTAGGGCAGTTTACAGAAAAGACACTCTCTTTCAAAACATTTCAAGTTAAATGTGCTTTTTGCAGAAGGCATGCGAATTTCAACACGAACGATTGGCACACAGGCGAGTGCATAGGAAAATAAGTTTTTCTATTGCAATCGTTTAACTATCGTTTTGTTACTTTGTGCTTTTTGTCATTATCATATGATAATATTGGAACTATGTCTAATTTGCTATTTGATAAAACAGCTGTCTTTAGTTAACAACAAAATAAAAAATGGCTGTTATTTGTGGAAATCCTAGCATCATGTGAATAAATTCTTTGAACTGCAACAATATTGTGTTTTTGAAACTTCAATTTCATTTAGTTTCTTCCACAAACCCTTCACACAAAAGCGCAAAAGGGTATATATAGGTTTGTATATATTTTTAGGAAAGCTTATGAATAGGGGAGTCGATTAAGCTTTGTCAGTCTGTCCGTCTGTATGTTGAAATCCACTTTTTGAAGTCCACTGACATCGTCTAGAATCGTGTGAGGTATTAGAATATCAGAAATATTTGGGAGCAGATCGGTATTGAAAATCAGAAAAAGCGGTAAATAAACAACTGAGATATGAGTAAAAAACCACGACCACATAATTTTTTTCAGAACAACAACATACAACACATACATACATACAAACGTGGTATACTGGTCGAATCCCAGCTGAGCCAAAAACAAATTTGTTTTTATTTTTTTTTTTATTTTTTTAATTTTTTTTTAAACATACATACATACATAATCTCAATTTATAATTTTGAAATGGGATGTTTTTATATTTATGTGTATCTTTTTTTATATGTATGTACGTATTTCATATGAGATAAATGGTAATACAAACAATTTTTATTGCATGATTACACGTTGTGAAGGGTTTATAAGATTCGTCACGGCCGAGTATAGCACTTTTACTTGTTAAACATTATTTTAGTGTGTGTACTTAACATTTTTTATTGCTTGAATCAAATAAAAAGAAGTGTATATTTTTTTAAATAAAACCACTTACGTTGTTTTTAATTCAGTTCACGATTACTTTTTCCAAACACAAAAATCAATAAAGAAAAATAAAAATGATTGTTTTTACGTTTTCACTAATTAAAAGTATCCTACGACTTATAAAACCTTATTTTTACGAATTTGTTTAGTGACATGGAATGCAAAAGCAGACCAAAAGTCTTTATAAAAGTTTTCCTTTTTTCAATGTCTACTATAACATGCTTTGAATATATTCTATTTCAGTTTCAATGTTCTATTCCATCCTAGTTTTGATTCAGCTTTCTTGTGTTCCAACGTTGTTCTACTTCAGCATTGTTCTTCTCTTAATTTTTTTTTTGTACATAAATATTTTCCAAAAAATGTATTTTTAATAAAAGAATAATTTACACACAATATTTTAAGTTATATGCTTCTAAGTTGTATTTTTCTTATGCTTGTGCAGCTCTTTACTGTTTGCCCCTGCAATATTTTTTTCGTTAATTTACATAGGAGTTACTTTATTATAAAATATGTGTTTAGAATTTGAATTTATTTAATTTTGGTGTTGAAAATTTTTTAATTTTTAAGAACCTAATTTACTAAATTCCATTGGGACTTATTCAAATGCGCTTACGTTTAGTGGTTCGCTATTTCACTTCGAGTTTCCTAAATATTACCCCAACTAATTTAATACATTAATTTAAAAACTAATTAAAATTTCTTAGAAATTATTTATTTTCCTTTTGCCTTTTTCTTAATTAAAACTTTATGAATTTTTTAACATACTAATTGGTTTTGTTTCTATTTGGTTTCTATTTTGTTTTTTTTTTTTGTAGTTATTAATTGGATACATTAACAACGGTAATGTCAACAGCCAAACGGCTGGTTTTATCACTACGAGGTCGCAAAAATTCTGAATGCAATACAGCGACTTCGTCAACACGTTTAGTATCGGCTGGTACCTCACCAGGCCATGAACTGGATGAAATTGCTGTAGTCTCAGGGACTGGGGAATCAAGTCATCGGTTTACTTATGGTGATATCGGTGCAAGCGTTAACAATGGACCCCGCTATTCCACAGGTATGTGTTTATAAAATTTTAGTTACATTTTTCTTATTCTCTTACAATTTAAATTTCTGTAAAAACACTAAAGATTTCCAAGTCACCTTAAATATATTTTTTGTACGAGTAGTCAGCAAAATAGAATGTCAATGAATTAAAATAAAATTGCTTTGTATAACCTGCCCTCACCATGTTAATACTTACCCACATAAAATAATGCCTAAATCCTATAGTTGTTTATGTGCTGCCGTTAGTCCTTTACCTGGTCGGTAATATTGTCTTTGTATTAAGATCATACACACTATTTCCTAATGTATAGTTACAACTCTCACGTACTACATTGATACTAACACACATACACTGGCAACATTATGATTTTTGTAAATCTGGTGTATAATATATGGCTGAATATTAACTTTACACCATTTCCTATTATTGCACCATTAGCTATACAAATTCTCCATGCAAAAAGTGAATATTCGTTTTTGTTTTATTTTGTTTCTTTCTTTTCCACAATCCTAAATTAGTTGTCATTTGTTTTGTAGACATTATCTGTGTTATCTCATGTACTTACATATATTGTGTATTTACTGCCCTCAATGGAGTAATGAAAGTGAAGTGTATGTGTATGTCTGTATTATTACCTCTATATGTATATTAAAATCTCCACTCGGTTTGTCCATTTTTAACTTTGTATGTATGTATGTGTATTAGTATTATTATTATCAAGTATTTCCTTTTTGTGCTACAAGTTTTAATGGTACGTGCGTTCGGTGCCCCTATTATTTGGGGCATACAACAAATTTATCATTTTCCCTTGACTTGATTTCAAAATGTAAATATTAGTAGTTGAAGCTGAAATATAATTAAGGGACAGCAATAGTCGTGTGGTATTATGTGAAATATTAAATATAAAATATTACTAAATTGACTATAATGTACTAAACAAAAATAATTTAGGAAGAGTATGATTTAAGCATTTACCGCTTATTAGATTTTAAATTTGACATAAAAATTCTAAAATCGTGCTTTTTTCTTACCAAATACAGAGCAAACAAGTTAAAGGATAATTTAATTTAATATTCCATTATCAACTCTAATCACTATCAACTCTATCTATCTATCTATCTATCAACTCTAATCACTATAGAATAATATCTTTTTACCAAAATATATTTTTTAAATTGTTGTTATTATTTTATTTTATTTAGTCTGAAAATTAAACCATAATATTTTTAAATAGAAGTGATATTAGTCAATTCTTTTTAACACAATATTTGAGAAGTGGGCGTTTAAATAGGCACGTCCCAGTAATTTCTACTACTGAATTCAAGTTATATATTGCTGTAGAGAATTCCTTATTGCTTTAAAATGTATGTCCTTAGAGAAATTATAGATATGAAATGAAGAAAAATCACTATGTGGTAGGTGGGCGTTAAAGTGTATTATTCGTTTTCTGCTTTTACAATAATAATTACCAAAAAACTATGCATGCAAAATTTTAGAATCGTACTTCTAATCCTGTGGGGTTTACGACAGCATATATGGGTCAAATATATAATTTACGAATTGGTCGCTGTTGACAATATTGTTATTAAAGAGTTTGACAAGTTAAATTAAGTAAACTATTAAACTGTGTACAACAAAATCCAGGATGACGTCCGAAACAAAATGGTGAATAATTTTTTTCTTAACCCCATCAATATCAAATGAAAGATCTTGAGTAGTAGAATACATTTAACAATGTGTAATTTAAAACACAAGATATCGTCGAAGATAATAAAGCAAAATGTTGTATGACCTTAAATCTGTAATCTAGGCTGCGTTTAAATGCGGTCATTATGCCTGCGTACACAATAGTTAAGTGTGATTGGTGACGTTATCAGATAAAGCACTCCTACTTGTTTTAATTCAATTTTATACAGTTGAGATTAAAAGTAGAAAAAAAAAACATTTCTGTGAAGATTGCTACATGATTGATTATATAATATGCATATCATAAATCATCATTAATTATCTGATGCAGACAAAATAAAACTTTTATTGATTGATTAGTAAAAAACTATCAAACCTTATAATTTTTCATCTTGAATGAAATAATTTATTTAAGCTGATTTTTTATACAAATTCTTAGACATATAATATGAAACATGCAAACACAAACATGAAAAATAATTTGCCTAAAACATTCGAGTGGCGAAAACAATGTTTGCTTACCTCAAAATGATAGGAGGAGGGAAGAAGGGAAGGAGGTCATGTTTAAAGAATACAATGAACACTACAAGCCACATTACAAACCATGCCTACAAGTTGCTACAACTTATCATGAGACAGACTAACACAATTGTAACAGACACAAAGTATATACATAGTTTATGATAAACACTATAATCTGCTAAATGTTTGATATGGCATGTTAAGAACTATAGTTAATGAGAAGCCGACAGCTAGAGAAAACAAAAAAAGAAAAAAACTTAAAACTATAAAAAACACACAAGCTTGTGTATTACACTAATAGTCTCTTGGGAAACTAAATTGTCAGAACAAATTATGGTAGTTTTATTTAAAGGAAGCAGGGATGGCATTATGGTTTTATTAAAAAAAAAAATCTCATAAAAATTTCAAAATATACTTTTCATTCACAACTTATTTAAAATTATTTTAAATTATAAAACCGGTTCACACGACATCACTTTGATATGCATATATGATTTAAAAAAAAAAGTGTGACTGCTAATTTAAGGATTCTTGGTTGTTTTAAGATTCGCAGGTTTTAAAGTTATGCTTTTTATTTTTTTTTAGTGTGAAGGCTCATATTTTGTTTAATGGAATTTGCATTATTTACGAATTTGGTGTGGATATAGCATCGGCCGCCCGCAAATATTGCTGTTTCATCAGCCTTACAGCCAGACCTAAAAAAGTTGTCAAAAATGTTCATGTCTATTCAATTTGTTTAAAAGCAATCCAGATATCTCGGAGGCAACACTCTGCCATTGGAAATTCCAATTTTGACAAGACGTCAAATTGGCTGCAGTACAACTGTTAATGTTTTTTTTCGCTTTTGTAAAAGCTGAAAAATTATGCCTTTTTAGCTATTTTCTGGTCAATCTAGCGTTTTTATTTCCGTTTATATTTACACCCTGATTATGCACTTTATTACGATAAATATGAAATGAAAAATAAACTGATAAGTGTGACTAAGTATGGGTTTCTTTAGAAAAATATTTAAGTTATGCGGTTGCTAAAGTGCACCTAATCTATTAACCAATCGAAAAGTGGTCTTGTTTTGGTTTTATAGCATTAAATAAGTACTTAACTTTATAACCTAAATAACCCATTAATAATATGGGCTTACAGAAGTCGTTTGATTCTTTTAAGGACAAAAATACGGTTTAATTATTCTGCGACACGTTATTTTGGAATTTATAAATTAGTAAAAATATATAAGTCATCAGTATGCTTAGGAACTGCCTTGTCAAAATATCATTACTTTTATCTTTAATGTCTTTAACTAAATGAGAATTATAAAAAGTTATGTATTGGAAAGGCTTCGCAATAAGAAATTGTATTGTGTGTGTATTTAAGCAAACGTCTGAAAATAAGAAGATTTCACATTATAAATCAAGTAATTACTAAAATACATCTTAGTAAGGCGATATGCAACAGTCATTGAAAAGTATGTTGTTTTGGAAAGACAATACGTCTAATGGAATGGAGCAAAGTGAAGTCAACTAAAAATTTTTGAAAAAGTCATCTCTTTCTATGAAATGCCTTTCTATCAGAATGATTTCATAAATACACCAAATTGTGGAAATTAGGACTCAGAAAATCTGCATGTAATCCATGAGAAACAAATTCATCCACAACGAACAACTGTCTTATACGGATTTTGGTCAGCCGGAGTGGTTGGGCCTTACTTGTTAAGTCCGAAATTGCCGTAACTGTGAACCAAATTCAGTACAGGAAAATGGTAACTTAGTTTTTGTGGCCTCAACTGGGCGTCATGGATCCGGACGACATGTGGTTTCGGAAAGATGGCACCACATGCCACACCGCGTATGAAACAATCCGTTTCTTTCAGCAACGATTTCCAAAACAAATATTCTCAAGAAACTCTAATATCAATTGGCCACTAAGGGCATGCACTTTAACGCCCTGCGTTTTTTTTTATGATTTTGTAAAATCTTGGGCTTATGCGAATAAATCAGAAATTTTTCCTGAGCCAAAATCCAAGATCACCAGCATTTTGAGGTGAAAATACAGCAACGTCTCTGTAAAATCTTATGAAAATAAGGAATTTCGGTCATTAGAACCGTAGGGTCTATTTCACAGATATTTTCTTCAATACTTTAGCAGATCATGTCTTTCTTACAATCCAATCAAAAAATCACAACTATCTGAAAAAATTATACATTTTATTTTAAAATAAAAAAGTGCATTTTCACTTACACACCCTTCAGTACAAAAACTTTACAAAGTAGTTTTTCATGAAATAAAATGAACACTTATTTTTTAAAAATAATTCCAAAAGCCTTACTTTTATTTTAATGCAAAGAATAATGATCTTAAAATTTAAGAAGAATTCTGAAGCTCGTATCACCCGAAAAATAAAATGGTACAAATCTATACATTTGATTTAAAATTGTGCCTTAAATTTAAATTTAATTTAAATAGATTGCTGAAAGCACGTTGTAAAGAAAGGTTTTTTCAAATTCAACACAGAATTTTAATTCAACTTGATGCTGAAAGCTCTATAGTCCGGTTTTTATTTTCAAATTAACATCAAAATAATTTCCTTTTGTTTACGTCTGTTTGTGTAACAAAAGCTAATTGTGTTTTTCCCTTTTTGTGTCTTTATTTCTTCAGTTTTGTCCCAAAATGTATACGATGTCCTAACAAAAGTACACACTAAAAATCAATGCATTTTAAATGTTGCGTACAACAAATGTACATATAAAAGTTAATGGATAAAAGGATCTAAAATGGCTATAAAATGTACATAAAGTGTCTAATGTAATTTTCTTTCAAATTTCTTTTTTATACAGGAAATTTTATTTGACAAAGTTCTAAAATAAAATAAATCTTTTCAGTAATTTAGATTGTAGCCTGAATTAAAAGTGCTGTTTAATTTAAATGTGTAATAAAATACGACAATATGTTTAACAGCCTAAAAGTAATAATTGGAAAAAGAAAACAAATACTTCGAGACTAAAAAATAGCATCTTTCTAAAATATAATATTATATCCTTTTCTATGTTTTAAATTCTAAAAATATTTATTTTCAGTTATTCTATTTATTTAATCGTTTATTTGTTTAAAAGTGTTAAAAGCAATCACACTTGCAAACATGTATGTATTTGGAAATAGTAAATAAATAATAACAATACAAAGGACATTTAGCATTAAAGTGACAACTTTTACAGAGATTTGAAAATACCTTAGAGAATTTTATTTAGAAATTTATTCACATGTAGTTCATGCATAGGCATAACATACATACATATACATATGTCGGCACGTATGTCTGTACTATTATACTCTATTTCCGTACGTATTTTCTTAAGTTGAATGATTAAATCTTTCTCTTTGTGGGCTCTTTGCAGGTAAGTACGTAATAATGCATTCATCAGCCCTTTGCCTAAAGATACAATTGAGATTAAAGGATAATAAATATTCAAAGAGCCAGTTTAGATGAAACTTGCAGTTTGTATTTTCAAAAGAAACACTTTGATTTTGTTTAAATTTAATTATATTGGAATTGATGATAGATTAGGTTAAATAAGTTCTTTTTGCAATTTGTTGAACATTTGAAGATGCTTGAGAAATTTTTTATATCAAACTAGTTAACCGAGTAGATCTAACTTACTATGTAGGTAGAGTGGGACAAAAGTCCTTATGCGGCTTAAAAAGTTAATATTTTCTTTGAGTTCACTGGCGAATGCGCAGGCCAACTGATTTCCGAATTTTTTAATTAGTTGCTTTCCAAGAATTTGACTTAAAACTGCCATTTTTTAAATCAAACCGCAAAATTTACTCCTTTCCGATGATTTGCTGATTTTAGCTTTTGCTTTAATTACACTTTATACACGCAAAGAAAAAATATGGTTGTGGTAACCATAATCGAAGAGCAACATACTATGATTGAATTGTATGATTGTGGTTGAAACATATAATGGTTACCAGTTATCATTATTATGTTTAATTAAAGTATCATTCAAAAATCATATGTATGACTACAATTAAAATCGACAGTCTTTGCTTTTCTACGGCATATTATTGTCTTTTGCTGTAACATACACATATTGATTGTACTTACCAATTTAATTGTATTTTAATATCATTTTATATTTTATCGTTTATTTAAAAATTTTCTTTAATTTTTCAAAATTTTTGTTCATTTTTTTGACATCTTAAACTTTTAAAATATTAAAAATTTATTCAGCAGGAAGAAGAAAAGTTTAAGTCAAATTATTATTAAAAGAAATCATAGCTTGATTAATTTGTAATATGTTGTCTCATCTATTATTTAATGATTATTTGTAATTTTTAATGCTTTTGAATATAATGTTATTTTTGTCAAACTATTATTTATACCCTTCACACAGTGAAAAAGGGTATACATAGGTTTGTCATTCCGTGTGAAATTTCTACAATTTTCATTTCCGACCCCATAAAGTATATATTTTCTGAAAGCTTATGAATAGGGGAGGGGAGTCGATTAAGCTCTGTCAGTCTGTCCGTCTGTCCGTGTGTTGGTTGAAATCAACTTTTTGAAGCCCCCCGAAATTGCTTGGACCCGGGTGAGCTATTAAAATATCAGAAATATTCGGGAGTAGATCGGTATTGAAAATCAGAAACATCGGTACATAAACAACTGAGATATGAGCAAAAACCCACGACCACCTCGATTTTTTTTTCACAAAAACAACATTACAACAACAACATACATACATACAAACGCGTATACTGGTTAGAAGTAAACGTAGCATCGAATCCCAGCTGAGCCAAAAAAAAATTTAATACAATACATTACTGAGTTAAATAGTTGATATGTACATACAACACCTGTAGTTCTGATCAAAAGAGTGCTGATGATGAAACCGTAGCTGGTTTCGAAAATGCATTCCACTCAGCTAGTATCGGATGACTAATTTTTCCTTAAATATTCTTGTCGTTATCACCAGAGAAGACAAAAAAAAGCACAAAAAAAAGTGTTTACAGCAAAAACAACAAGAAAAAAAAGCACAAAAAATAAGAAAAAAGCAGCAAACAAAAGCATTTTTATTTTTTTTTAATATATACATTTATATATGAAAATTACAGTTATAACTTCTTATATTTCTGTAGACTCGTCAAAACAGTTACAATAAACAATCATGTGGGCTTGTATATTTTCAAACGTCATTTGCATTTTCGAGAACACCCATGTTCAATAAAAAAAGGTTTATTTCCAACATCATCTTGGAAAATACCAAATATAAAGTTTGCCACATATCTTTGTTCGCTGTCTGTTGTTTCATCAACAGAAATCCATATATATTTATCTTTAGCCTTTTCACGCATTTTTTCCAAACCTTTCTTATACATTAGAGGTATGTATTTACCTCGAATAGAACTTTCACTTGGAACTGACAAATCGGCGTACTTTTGAAAGATGTTTTTGAAACTGCTATGGCTTACTTTTTTTACTGGTATATTGGTCTCCAACAAAAATTTACATATATCTTCGTGAAATGTATTGGTAGTAAAAGTAACAGGAAATTCCGTGATAAGTTTTTGTGGACGATTTTCTTGGCAAGCAGCTAATTTGTGTTTTTTTGTATGAAAATGTTGCTCCACATTGCACTTCTTTTCACTATTAATTTTACTCGAACACACATTACAAAAAAGCCAATCTTTTTCAACTTTTAATACTTCAGGATACAATTTTACCATTTTTAGTAAAAATAACGTATTTGACTTTCCTTTTCGCATTTTTTTATTTTTTTTGTTCACAACGGCCGGCCTACTTATGTATATTTAATTTTAAACTCAAATTAGTTACATGGTTGTTTTTTTGGGATGTAATTTTTTTTAATTTTAGTTGTAATTAATCGTATTGAATTTGGTCCAAAAACGTTGAGTCCACAACTAACATATTTTTGTTTTAACACAGAAAATATTTGTCAATTATTTTTTTTCTCATGTTTTCTCAAAAAAAAAAAAAATTATGTAAAAAAAAGCTATTTTACGGCAAAAAAATAGGAAAAAAGAAAAATAAGCACAATAATAACAAAAACAGCCAAATAAGCAAGAATGGGTAAAACTAGCAAAAAAAAAGCAAAACAGCAAAAAAAGCAATTTTGTCTTCTCTGGTTATCACATTGAACTTATAGCCTAAAATTTTAAAAATTTAAAATATAAAAAAATTTTTTTTTTTTTTTATTTTTTATTTAATAAATTATTTATATTTTTATTATTTTTTTTTTAATTTTTTTTTTATTTTTTTTTTGTTTTATATTTATTATATATATTTTCATTATTTTTTTTTAATTAATGTTTTTTTTTTAAATTTTTTATTTTTTTATTTTTTATTTAATAAATTATATATATTTTTATTATTTTTTTTTTAAATTTTTTTTTATATTTTTTAAAATTTTTTTTTATTTTTTTTTTTTTTTGTTTTATATTTATAATTTATATTAATTATTTTTTTTTTAAATATTTTTTTTTAACATACATACGTAAATTTAATTAAATTTAATTTTACAATGGGATGTTTTTATATATGTATGTACGTATATCATATGAGATGAATGGTGATAAAAACTACTGTTAGTGCATGACTACACGTTGTGAAGGGTATGTAAGATTGGGCACGGCCGAATATAGCACTCTTACTTGTTTTAAATCATACTGTTTGTAAATGATAACCATTTTGAAATTTTTATGAAAAGTAAGCATTAAATGATGCAATTCAAACAAGGGCTTGAATGTTACTCACATTGAACTACTTCAATTTTTTTTTTTTGCTTAAAACGTCAATAACACGTCTTTGCGATGTATTTTAGAGGTTTAAATCCATTGTTTAAAAATTTTCTTTCGCGAAAAAGTGGAGGTCATACTGGAAAACTGACAAAAATGTATGGCGAGCCGAAAAATTAGCAAGATTGTTTGATTACCCCAAATATATGTAGATTTACACTGGAACTATTCGGAATAAAAAAATCTTAACTTTACTTGAAAAATGAAAATATTTTCTTTTTGCATTTTGTGAACTTCTCACAAAATATATATTTCTAATGCAATGGAAATAATATAATAGAAATTGTAATATATTTCCTTGACATAAAGCTTAATACTAATAAAAAAAAATGACAATAAAATCACCGTAACCTTTTAAATCATAAACTAAAGTCACATAAAAAATACGCTTCTCTTTGAAATATGAATGCACGTGTTGACAACAACTGACTTTAAAGCTTATTTTTCATAATTCAAGCTAAAAACTTTTCTTCTTTCTTACAAAACATGAATTACAATTACCTATTGTTGTGAGAAGCTCATTTAATGATCAGAGGGAATGTAGCCAGACATTTATTTTTAATTTTCCAGTTAAATTTATGATTTACCACAGTGTGCGTGGTGACGTCTTCGCATACATAGATATATCTGCTACCAAATAATAAAAATATTTATAGCAGGGACAACTATAATTCTGTATAGTAAAATTAATATGTTTTTGCAAATTTAAATCTTATGAATAACTTTGCTTTCAAAGCAAAAAAAAAACAACTGATATTCAAGGTTTCATATTACATTTCATTTTAAATCTCCTTACAATTTTAAAACCAAATTTTTTTATGAAAAAAGTTTTATGTTTCAAAAAAAGTTTTAACACGTTATTAAAGAATAAAAGCAATAACACAAATTTGTAGTATTTGTGTGTTTTTTTTTTTGGTGTTGTTGAGAAACCATAATAAAATACATTAAATTCGATAAAATAAACACAAAGTTGTTTTTGTGGTCATTTTAATTTTACTGCTACTTTTTTATTAACAGGCGTTTCTTTTTTTATTCATCAAAATAAGTTTCTCATGCAAAATTATCTCAAATATACACTGTCACACTAAAGTGCTATAATAAGTCAATCCATATTTAACAGTAGAAAAAATTTAACGTCAACTTATGGTTTTAAATTCGCTGTTATTATACGTGTATTAAACTCTGAAGGAAAACAAAATATACGGTCTGTCTATCAATGGATTTAAGAACTTGAAAACTTTAATTTGTTTTGTTTACGGAAGTGTGTGTGTATGTGTGTCTATAATATTATCAAAGTGAGAAATGAGACCATTTTTGTTTAATCGTAAAAGTATGTACCGAGAAAAAAGGTTTGACGTACACCTGCAAAAAAAATATTTTTGCAGAAAATTTCAAAAAATCTTTTTGTGAAACGAAGGTTTGGCGTTTGTTATTTTTATTCACTATCTTTTGTTACAACAATAGGATCTTAAAGAGTAATATTTCCTTTTTTTCCTTAAGTTCAATTGGCCTCAATATATATAAAAAACAATAATTATTGAATATCTTCAAATTTTTAAAAAAGTAAAAGTTTCTTCACAGCCGAATACTTTCATACACTTTCATTTGTTTTATATTTCTACCATAAGTGGTTTTCATACCCTACACCTTCGGTGCCTGGGCAGACATATATAGTATTGGCAATTCATTTGTAATTTCTAAAATATTCATTTGCTACCCCATAAAGAATATAAATTCTGAGCGCTTATGACTAGGAGAGTCGATTGAGTAACACCAGAATTACAATTTGTCCACATGTCTGGCTGTTGCTAAAATCGACTTTTAAAGACCCGACATGTTTGTTAGCTCTGTATATAGCATCAATATTCTAAAATGACACGCTATTGGAACCCAGCACAACTGCATCATAATTTTCGTAGACCTTAGACCTTAGTTCTTTCTGTTCTTTTACGATAAATATAAACATTTTTCAGAATTCGGCTTAGAGGAACACTCTATCACCAATATTACTTGATAACTTAGGAAAATATTTTACTGGGATATGAGATTATACCCTAATCTATCGTAGTTTTCTACAGAGACTGGCGTGATGGTCAAAATGTTGCCAATTTTTCTAAGTTGTTGTGTAACTATGCAGTACTCTCTGACGTATACCTTTAATATTTTGACAGTATAAATGGTACGTGACCTTCCGGCACTAGGAAGTGTTCTGAAAGGCCCGTGCTGATCAATGCTATCAGCCAAATGGAACAATATCCACTCTATGTCAACACAATGAAAAGGGTTGGTTGGAAAAATAAAATTCAAATTTATTGACTCGCTGTTTATGTAGTTATTCATGTTAACTGCCTCAAGTGTTCTGAGACATCTGTTGAATTAAAGATATCAAATAAAAAGGAAAATTGCTAGTTTCGCTCATACCGAATCTGTTATACCTTTCATCATCATGTGCTTAGATATATTGTGGTGTAGCCATATTATTTCGGAAGCTACTATTGATTTTAAATTTGTTTATAATTTACTGTATTCTACAATTCAATCCTTTGATTTGACAATAGTATTGAATGGGTTAAAATTTCATTTATTTGGAACTGATGGTTGTCGCTTTGTTTGGCGAAAAGAAAGTCGAATCTGAAATGATAAAAATTCAAATAAAACTGTCAATTTTATATCAAATCGGCAATGTCATATTGTGAAATGGGGTCGAAAATCTAGTTTTTATAAAAGGCGTAATGAATAAAATAGATTTTTTGAAAATACTAAGAGATAATTTGTTAATAATATAAATAGAAAATTATTGCCTAGTTCGGGACCCGACGACCCGAAGTATTTTTTCCTAATAGCAAGAGAATGTCTTTTATATAATGTTGAAAAAGTGCTGCGCATCCTTTTAGAACTCTGACCGTAATCCTCTGCAACACCTGTGACCGCATATGGATACCAAATTAAGCAAGCGCCAGTGCACAGCATCAAAACTGATCTTTAAAGTACGCTTCAGTACAAACGGGTCAATATGCCGTCCAGTATTACCAAAAACCTTATTAATTCTATGAGAAGATGACTTAAAGCTGTGTTGGATGCCTATTCATATGTAAGAAACATTTTAGGATAAACTCTCAATTAGTATCTGCATATTGCATGATGATCGATTCGCCACTGACTAAATGTGTTTTATTATGTTCCCAACACAAACAACTCGTAGCTGATGTAGAATTACCAAGTGGTTGAGATGGCTGTAATTTCTAACTTATGCATCGCTATAAATGTTATTGTTGTTATTAGGCATTGGCAACATCTGTTTTTATTTGTTTTATTTTTCTTTTACATTGATAAATGTATGTATGTATATTGTTAGTGTTGTTCTTGTTGCTATTGACGTAGTTTTTATGCCACAACAGCCATAATTGTTGCCGCATTATGAAGACCATATGTTTTTGTTTGATTTTTTATTGACTGCAATAAGTCTTATTGACCGAGTTGTTGAGTTTTTATTGATGCTAAAGTTGCTTCCTATTTGTCGTATCCTTTAGTTTCCCATTTTTTGTTGTTGTTGTTGCTGATTTTTCAACTGGTTTCTGGTTATTGCAGAATTTTCTTATTTGTTACAACAGCCAGTTTAATTTGTTTGCTTTGTTTATTTCCCATACGTGCGTATGCCTGTTTGTGTGTATGTGTGTTTGTTATTTTATAACAAATACATATAAAGTTTAATATCACGTATACTTGTATGTGCACTAAAGAAATCGAGAGAAAAAAATAAAGAAAAATATTAATGCAAAATTAAAATTGTATGACTGATTATGGTTATGTGGTTGTGCATGTGGCGTTTTGAAAGTGAGACGATAAAATGAAATGATTTCTAACCAATAAATTATTGATGAGCTTTGTTGTTTTTATTGTTATGGTTTATCAGGGCGTATAATATATATTTTAATTAAATTTTTAAACACAGTTGTATCAGGTTAAATGCTTTACGTGTATATTTATTGCTTTATACAGACGAATGAGCCTTTATTTTACTTATAAATAAATTGTGAATATAATTCAATACCGGTGGTATTATTAGCAGAACAGATTACACTGACAAGCAAGATCACACGATAAAATAAAAATTTTAAAAATACAGTGTAGGCCAAAAGTCAGCATTCGGCCATAGAATTCAATCATTTTTCGATTAATATACATTTTTGTAATTTTCTTTTTTAAATTATATAACCTATAACTTCTGAAGAATAAGTAGAGTAGTGATTCAAAACTGACCAAAGAACTAGAATAATATAATTTTTTTATTTAAATCAGCGATTTAGTTATTTTAAGTCAAAGAGCATATCGTCGATATATTTATGTTAGAATTTCACCCACTGAAGCAATGATTCGTTGCTAAGTTCATCGTCACCACTAACATGGCACGGTAAGAGATTTGCGTTTAAGTGGTATATCAGGCTTAATTGGCATTGAGGAAAATATTGAACGTGCAAAGCAAAATGTCAACGAAATACCAGAAACATTTACAAAAAGGCGTTCTGCTCGACTAAAAACATTCGTTACTACGGTGTATTTAAA
Source organism: Phyto melanocephala (assembly GCA_941918925.1). Lineage (NCBI taxonomy): Eukaryota > Metazoa > Arthropoda > Insecta > Diptera > Rhinophoridae > Phyto > Phyto melanocephala. The sequence goes on from OW799237.1 coordinate 114,259,024, forward strand.
AACACTTTAAATGATGGTCATTTTCATTTGAATGGCTTCGGTAATAAGTAGAAGGGTAGTGCCATTCATCGAGGCCAATTCCACCCCATTAGGGGTATAGTATAGAATGACATTACATCTGAAAATATAATTGGGTCTTACTTAATGCAACTGATATTTTTGCTAATATCATTACCGGTAATAGACCGATGGAACAAATATTTTCTATTTTTTATATTTTATATAGGAGCTTTTCAAAAAACTCAAGAAATTGATTTCAACATGCACACGGACAGGCGGACAAATGTGCTAAGCTAAATCAATTCCTCTAATTACAAGGTTTCGTAAAAACTAAATAAATATTGTAGAAATTACAAATGAATGACTGATTTATATATACCCTTTTAAACTCTCATGTGAAGGGCATAAGAAAATTATACTAATTAAATCTAATAAAGTTTTAGAATGTGTAAATGTGTTTTTTTATTAACGGCATAAAAAAACATACAAGATACTGACTAAAACAGTACCCGTGGCACTGTCAGCAAAGCTATCCGTCGTAGAATGGCAAAGGTATATAACCCAATTTAGGCTATATTGATTCTTATTTGAATTCTTTCAACATACAAAGTTTATTCAGAACCAATTTTACAAAAATTCAAACACTCGTAAAGTTATACACAAAGAACAGCAGCATCGTCACTTTGTTCTCTGGAGTCTAACTATGTTTGTATTCATGCAAGTATATTTATATGTATGTTTGTATGTAAGAATATGTATGCATATGTATGTACATATACATGTTCATAGGTATGTGCTTACGTAATTGTATGTATAGACAATATAAACGTTGTGGTATTGTTGCATTTCTATGTATTTTTTTTTTGTGCTGACATTTTCATACTCATCACTTCCGTTTCCTTGTTAGTAATTTTTTATGATTACATTTTGTCTTTTTTTTTAACGTACTCTCACAAATGGTTCATGTGTGTTTGTGTATGAGTAAGTTTTTGTTAGTTTGATAGACTGACTGATTGGATGTTTGATAGATGATGATAGTGGGTATGAAAATTTGATTTTGTTGGGTTGATTTAGGTTAAGGTTTAGGATTTGAATTTGATTAACTTTTTTTAAGGCAATATTGATATTCTGTAAATAAAAAAAGCAAATAAAGGGAATTTTTTATGTAAGCATGTTCACTTGAAAGTTCCGTGGAACCATTAATCATTTATAAAAATTGCAAATCCGTTAAACAATGAGATGAATACGAGAAAAATTATTACACAGAGAAAAAAATCGTATTGTAGGTATACATATGTTGACAGGCCATGTATGTATGTTTATTTAAAGTGCCAAATATTTTCGATTTCGTATTTCGTTATGTACATGTATACGTGTTTCATTTAATTAAAAAATTAAAGAACTGTATGTAGTAAGTGTTAATTTTTAGAATGACATCTTTTATCAGCCGCAAAAGACAAGAAAAGTCCAACTATTAAAGAAAAAGTTAAGATATTATTAAACATTCAAAAAATTATTTGTTTTAAAATTCTATCATGAAATAATTTAAAAAATTGCCTAATATGAAATTCTAAGGAATTGTTGGCTGTTTGCTGGTAAAATTATTATTCGTTTTTCATATCGAATATTCGAGGACTCACTATATTATAGCTAATCAAGGCCTTAACAAATTTCTATATTAATAATAGGATCGCAGAAAAAAATAAGCCGTTTTTTAATATTTTAATCTAGAATATACAGTATCACGTTTTAAAAATGTTTGTCTATATGTTTGTCTTTCTGACACTGCATGTCTTTCTGTCTATCTACTTGAACTTGGTTGGCATAAAAAATACTTGATAAATTTTCATACGATAGTTCGATGGTTCCATTATTCTATGATACTTAGGTCAATAGATTGATAGATTGATAAAGAATATATGCATATACGAAACAGCTATAAGAAAAAGAAATGGAAAATAAAGTGCACTTTGGGGCAGCAATGCGTACCAGGTTTAACTAGTCTTTAAGTAAATTAAAATCAAACTTCTTTCAACAAACTAACCTTGTTGTAATGGCTTAGATTTGCAACTGCATCTAAATAGAAAATGCATACAGTAATGTGCATACCGAAAGTATTATTAATCTAAAACTTGCTCTATTTTTTAAAATACAAAATTAGCAATAAAAACAGTTTTAGGAAATTTTAGATAAATATATTTACAGAGATTCGTCAATATATATTCTAGTTTGGCCTTATACAAAAGTGAGTCCATGTAAATAAATGCGCAATAGAGTGTATTTTTTAGAGGTGTAGAATTTCTTATAGCGACAACACTTAAACTATCTGTCTTAACGAAGTATGTTAGCCTTTTTTTATTTTACTTTGACAATCATCATGCAGAGACTAACACCAGAACAACGTAAACAATTCGTGAAATTTTATTTCCAAAATTCGTACTCTGTTCGCCAAAATTATACAACACTCCAGCTAAGCGGGCTATATGCAATATTTTAGATCAATTCATAACTTCAATTTTTTTTATTTTTTTTTTGGATTCATCTAATGCGAACCTATACCGTTCGCCGTTTGTCATTTAAAAGCCAACATTCAACGTACTATTGACGGAAATTGGAAATTACTTTTAATTATGAAATGCAAAGATGTTATGAGCTAATAAAGCTAAAAATTTGGTTATTCAATTGAATTTGTTGTACTTTTTTTATAAATTAATGTCTGGTCCTCAAAATAAACACTCTGTATAAGAAAAAAAGAAATTTAGTCTTTGCACAGGAAACTTAAATTGCAGAAAGCGTGTGAGAGGAAAAGAGAAGCGATTAAATAGCCATATGTAGTTGCATATGCTTGCAACACTCAAGAAGAGTTCATATCCATGTGGCTCACGCATTTAGAGTTCTTTTCTCTTAAGCCATCGCTTTGATTTTAAGTTTGAAAAAAAGAAATTTAAAAATTTCCAACCATAAAACAAATTAAAAAAAATTGTAATTATAAAGGAAAAAAGAAAGAATGCTATATACTCTTCACTATCATGTAAATACATTGATGATGATTAAAACCAATATTAAGGGAGCAAAAGCGGGCAGAGCCATAATTTCCAAGTTTGATTAATATATCTAGCATTTTATATCCATCGCCATTTCACCATTTTATTAGTTTATTTTATTCTACTGGCTAAACCCAATCATTTATACGAATATTGAAGGCGTCTTAGTGGGTACTTTTTTAATTTCACCCATGTACAATCTTTTTGCAGTGCCGGCCATCATGGACTTTATTTTTTGTTTTTGTTTTAATACCCATATCGTTCTTGTTGGCACCACAGGTGAAGGGTATAAACACAAATAGAATAACCTGGCAACATTGCTTGTAAACGTCATCAGTTTTGACAAAAAATAATTTTGGCTTATTGTAAAAGAAAAGCAAAAAAATGGTACTGATGTTATTGACAATAACATAATCTTATCAACTTGAAATAACTATACAACAAACAAGCTTAAGTATTTATTTCCGTTAATAAATACATACATACATACATACATACAATGTTATACATATATAATATTTATGGGAACGAGTTTTATAAGAACAGTGTATTATTGTATATTTTTTAGTCAATAAAAGTGAAATTGTTGTTAAATTTTCTTTTTTGCTTTTTATTTACAATATATTGGTATTGTGCTTTTGAAATTCACAGTAAATGATGATAATTTAAGTAGACTCTTTAATGGGGCACTCTTGTCACTCAGGTCATACATTATTACGTCTAAATTAGTTGGCCAATGTAGAAAGGAACTGTCAAGGCTTGGTCAGCGGGCTGACGTTACTCTAGTTTGGATTCCTGCGCATAAGGGCCACTATGGCAACGAGCGTGCTGATGAGCTGGCCAGGGGAGGATCTGCTCTGGATATCTCTAATGCAATTGCAGTTGCAATCCCGTTGGGGACTATTAAGAGCAGAATCTCCAGACACTTTCTCCGGAGGGCTGATAACAGGTGGCGTGGGCTGAGCACGTGTAAGGTTGCACGGCTTACGTGGCCCTCTTTTGATGCACGACGTACATTGCAACTTACCAGTCGGAGTCGGAGGGACATATCGAGGTTGCTGGCGGTATTGACGGGTCACTGGATGTTAGGCAAACATGCAAGTCGGCTCGGACTCCCATCGAACGACCATTGTTTCAGTTGTCTGGATAGAGAGAAGGAGGAATCGGTTTTCCACTTTCTCTGCGAATGTCCTGCACTGGCGGCTAAGAAACACAGATTTCTGGGCGAACATATACTAGATGGACTCTCTGCGATATCTGAAGTTGGACTGAATTATCTACTGAGATATCTCAGGGCCACGGGGTGGATCTAGTACCCTTACTCTTGGATTTTATTCTGAGATACACTAGAAGCTGACGAGTGATGTGGTCCTGTCAAAACGGAGTCATACAGACTCTACTTGACTGTTGGCGTGCAGCGAACTACCACGATAACCAACCAACCAACCAAAGACTCTTTAATGGACAACTTCTGGCGATTGCTTACATAAAATGGATTTGGGTGAAAGGCAGGGCTATTAAATTTCAAAAGCTATGCTCTCGATTTAGCATATTAAAAGCTATAAGTTTTAAAAATTAATATGTTTATGGGTCAATTTCAAAAAAAACGTACACATCGAGTTTTTTTTGCTTCTTTCTAAAGTTTTTTTTTAATTCGCCGGTAGGAGTGGCAAATTTTTGTAGAAATTGATGAAGATTCCGGTGGTACTTTTAGGCTCTCAAAAAGATCAATATTTTTTGAATTTTTTTAGGTTTTCTATGATTTCTATCTTGAGCGTCACACACCAAATATGTATAAAAAATCGCTAAAAATGCAAAAATATTTGAAATTCAAGCTTACTACGATGTTCTTTTGTTTCTTAAGATTGACTTTGGCGAAAATCACCTTTTCGGTTATAAACACAAAATCACGATTGACCTTGATTTTTAATTTTTTTTAAAAGTGACTAGTTATTTTAAAATTAAGATGTTTCACGTAAACAAGAAATAATGCCACATTTAAAGTTTAACGAAAAAAAGTTTATTCTTTTACAAAAAGTAAGTAAAAAAAAAACAAAAAATCTTCAAAAAACAAAAATTTTCATACAAAACTAAACATACATATTCTTTGAAGTCTTTAACATAAATAGAAAAAAGGAAGTAATTCTTGAAGAAACTTAGACACATATGTAAATATTTGACGCAAAACAATAACTTTACTAAATTTAATTTATAAATTTTCATTCGAACTCTTATTCTGAATCTGTATAAACTTCATGAAATGACAAGCGGCTTTGTTTTTTTTATTCTCATTAATTTTTACCACTTTCGAGTTAAGCTTGTGACAGTTGCATAAATTTCCGGTCCTCCAGAGGTTTAAGTTGCAAAAGCACGATTAAACTCAAATATACCACGATTATACCTTTCTTTCTACTTTCTTTTAGATTCGTCATTACGCGCTTTATCGAGCTTTATTTTGTCTCTATATCTTTGTGCTCTTTTAGCTGCCATTAGTTTTGTTGTTTTACTCTTAAAATTAAAAAATAAAATCATAATTAAGCATTTTAAGCTATGAAGCAATATATATCAAAAGTGATGCTCATGAAATATTTGCCTATTCTGGTTTTTTTTCGTATGCAATTTATTTCTCAAACTCACAAATTATAAAAAAAATGAGTTGAAACCATGTAAACAATGATTGTCAACTTTAATTTTTTACATTTAATATATTCACTTTTAAAAAAATTAGCGTGACGCTCATGAAATTTTATCGCGCCCTTACCATGGTGTTCACAAAAACTGGGCAAATGCACACTTTTTTTAAAAGATTTTTTTTTCGCTTTTTCACTTTTGTAATAATTAAGGTTTGTACTTTCCTTATGTTACTTACTTTATTTAAATGCAAATTGAAAACTAGTAATATTACTTGAATTATAAAAAAAGTGACGCTCAATGCAAATTGTGGGGACAACCTTTCTTTGCAACACCAAATTCGCACTAATTCAGTTTTGACGACTATAACAAATGAAAACACAAGAAAGAAACTCAGTAATTCGAAAACTGTTATTAAATGTTGCATATTTAATTTTTTCTGGATTTTATTTAATTTTGCTTACTAAAAATTCTAACGGAACGGGAGAAACAAAACACCATTCTGAATAAACAAAAAAACAAGCATAAAAATTTGAGAATTACGTTTTTTTGTTACATATTCCTCGCTGATCACTCTCAAATTTTTTATTTTTTTTTTGTAGTTTTTTTTTACCTAAAATAGTAGTGTAAAGTGCGGGGACACAAAAATTGCGTTTTTTTCAAATCGACCCTTATAATAATACTAACAAAGTATTAAGTAATTGGAATTGGTGAAATAACACTGCTCAGCAGCAAAATCCTGCATTAAATAAAACTATGTGGACTATATGGATCCGTTGTCCGTTGCAGCAGAAGAGCCTTTAAATCAAAAAGAACAAACTCTTCTGCCTTCTCTTCATATAAAGCTAGGCCTAATGAAAAATTTTGTCAAAACAATGAACAAGGACGGTGAAGGCTTTCTATACATTAAAAGCGAATTTTCTAAAATCAGCAAAGCTAAAGTAAAGAAGGCACGAAGAACGAAATTGAATGATGTGGAAGAATGAGCATGGACAGCTTAAGCTACTTTTTTATTTTAACAATGTTTCCTAAATAAAAATTAATAATTATTAACAAAAATTTTGTGTTATTTTAAATAAAATAGTCTGTAAATATTTTGATTTTTTATTGTAATTTGAAGTTATCTACGGGTGACGACAGGGTGGGTGCTTTATGCGAGGCGTTGCTACAATATTACAATCTGGAAAATTTTTTTGCTTGTATTTGATTTTGCTGTTCGAAAATAGATAGAAGTAAATAGTAGTCATTCATTGTTGCTTCAAGGCGCTTTAGTGCGCCCACTCTGACGTTGTTTGCTGCATTACACATATTTGGTCAATATTGGGTACCTGCGGTAATTTGACAATAAAATCTACATTTTCTGAATAATTCCAAAACGATAAGAGTTAAAGAAAAATTTTATTTGACTAAAATAAATACAATTTTACTACACAACTTTTGGTGTTTTATTTTTGAAAATCAGATGACTGGTTCTCGAGTAAGGATGAAATATGTCTCTGTACCTGACTAATTTATGGGAAAAAATTTGCCACGCCCATAAAAAAAAATCCCGATCTGATGGAAAAAAACCGACAACGGATTTAAGTTCAGCGCATCAAAATCCACATAGTTTTAATTAATGGGAAGACAACAAATAATTTTTTGTAGAGCAGTGTAATTGCCGCTATTTGAAGTACTTAATACTTTAAAGTATTTACTTGATCCTTCGAGAACTGTATTTCTGGAATTAGTTGGAGACAAAATTTAACGACTGTCATACAACTCTATTTTGAGATGTAACCATGTAGATCATATATTTTCATTGACGAATGCAAAATAAAATCATTCGTCATTAATGCATCTGTCAATTGAGGCATACAAATGCTGGAGGCCCTATTTTAAAAATATAAATTTTGTTTATAGTGTTTTGGACGTAGTTTAGGTGAAGGGAACTGGGACCGAATATATAGCACTCTTACGTGTTTACTTCGGTCTAGTTTTGATTTTTTTTTTGTTAACTAGCCAAGCCCGGCGCGCGTTGCTACGCCCTTTAATGAATATAAATGCATTCTGAAATTTAATTGACTATCAAGTGCAAGAAGCTAAAAATTATAAGTTGTTTTTATGGGCCAGGCACCGCCCACTTTTCCAATCACGAAATTATATAGTCATGATAGCTCAGTATGTGTGCAAAGTTTCAGAAAAATCGGTCCAGTGCAAGTACCTCAAAATTATAATTTTTTTTTATGGGCGTGGCCCTTCCCACTTTTATAATTACGAAATTATATAGTCATGATAGCTCAATATGTGTGCAAAGTTTCAGAAAAATATATAGAAGATGTACATATGTGTTTGTATGTGAGCTCAATTATGAATAGAACTTTGTTCAAGGGAAACGATGTTGAAGTTTTGACTTAAGTTTTAAATTTTTGGGAAGTCGCAGCTTCGTTAGTTTCCTGAAAAACAATTTTCTTTTCATAAGAAACATCATGTACTCTTGCCTACTCCATACAAATGGGTAGAGTGACATCATCTACTTTAGCTTTTATATCAATTGTACATTGAATTTGTCAATGCCAATTTGTACATTCTTTGCATAGTCTTTTCTGAATTATTAACCAATTTAACCATTTGTAAAGTTTATTCCGAGTAAAATATCCTGTAACAAATTCGAAATGTGAATTTCTGTACATTTTGCAACTTGTTCTATGTAATTGATTTATGGTTCGTCATTGCCGAATTCTACGTAATTTTCATACTTTATTTCAATGAGGTAGTTAAGCCCTAGATTTAAAATCAAATTGCTTCACAAAAGCATTTTCAAAAACATTTTCGAAAAATAATATGAATTTATATTCCAGTTTAAGAGTTGCCAAAAACACTTTGTAGTCTTTATATTTACATATGATGTAACGATAGAGATACCATATAAAACTTGCTGATTATTATCATATTTTGTTGTCGTTGTTGTTTTGTATTGCATAAAATCTATATTCTACCATCCAAAAGTATAGCTTTTTATGACAACAGCAAAATTACAATAATATTTTTAAAAAGAAAGAGGAGAGGCAATTGAAATGTGTATCGGATCTTTTGGAATATATAAATACCCGTTCAAGTAGGCTTTATAAACTAAATGTATATAAAATGTTAATACAAGCAGTGACATCATTATCCTTTTGATGTTGTATTTTTTTTTCATATTGTTCTATTCATGAATATTAATACGAGTAGTAATAAATTTATTATGAAGTTAATATGAATTTATGTAAAATTTTTTATAATTTAAGCAATTTAGAGCTAAGTCTGCTTTTTGCTAAAACGCAATAAATGATTTCTTGTATAAATTAATTAAGTTAAGTGCACAACAACACATTTAATCATATTTTGTTAACTCACATATTATTTTAAGTACAAACATACATACACAAGTTATCCACTAAGAATATGCGTTCAAAGCATATCATCATAGCATATACAGTGATGAACTGTAGACAAGAAAAAATAAATTTAATGTTGGTGAGGAGAGATGTGTATAATTGGCACCTGGTACATACAAAATTGCTTTTTATATACATATATATGACAATACTGTTTTTTTTGTTCTAATCATCTGCCTTTCTTTTAAATATTGGAAGAAATTGATAAAATAATTTTTATTCAAAATAATTTATTTCAAACTTGTGATTAGGGATATTGTATGGTCTTACTATATTTAGAAAAAAAATCATTTTAAAAATTTACATTTTTTAAAACTTATTATCAAAGTTTATTAAAGTTTTTATACCCTGTACATGAGAGTCTTCTAAGTTTATTATTCTATGTGTAATTATTAAAGTATTCATTTGAGACATTATAACGTATTTGGCTTGAGCAGTAAAATAGAAAACACCTTAAAATTCGTTATGGCCGCCACTACAAAATTGCGTATAATAAATTTATATATGGGTTAAAACAAGTATTTAAAAACTTTCCCCATTCAACTCGCACAATATTCGTATCTAAACTAGTAAAATACAGTAAACTAAGAAATAGTGTAAAATTCATTGTGGCGTTCCAATAAAATGGTGGATAATTTTGTTCTCAACCCCATCAATATGGGTATCAAATAATAGAACTGGACTAGTAAAATAGCTAAATATTAAAAAATTCAAATTAAGGGTGGCGAAAATAAAAATAAATCTAGCCTTCACTACGATGAGATTTTAATAACTATATACATGACTGCAAGGGTACTATCAGGCTCGCTGCTGTTGTAAGTAGCACTTTTACTTGCTTTTTTTTTATTTAAACCTCATTCTAATAGTTAAAAATTTAATAAAAGTTGACTCAGCGAAATCTGTCAAAACGTTCTTAAGTAATACCATAGACAGATGACAGCGTTTATTTTCATTAAAAGTCTTAATTCAAATTAACTATTGAATTATCCCCATCCCAATGTGTATTAGATTTCATGTAAATGCACTAAATCAAATTGAATTTATACTGCATTTAGCAATTTCAATATGGCAACACGGTCGGCAATCAATCAAAAAATTAAAAAATCAAAAATGTAAAATAAAAATAGATTCGATATGTTGAAATTTTTTTACATATTTTTTGGAATGCCTTTCTGTTTAGGCGAAAGTTTTCCCTAATACTGGTATCGTCCATCGTAAGCACGTCACTCTCCCAAAAAGTGCTGTTACGGTCTTTTAAAAAAATACGACATACCTACATACATACATACATATGTACATACATATGTACATATTTATGAATTATAACCTCCATGAAAAGATTCCATTAAACTTACGAATTTCCACAATTCCCTTTCTCTTATTTCAGAGTGTCCTTCTGCCATCCCAACTTGTAGGAACATGTTCAGATTTGTGATTGCTAGTGCATTTACAATTTTTACTAAATGCAGAAACAGTCGTCTGTCACAGCAAACTTTCAATGTGCATTAGATTTTAATGCAAATTAACTCTGTCGTCTGTCTATGGTATAATGCTCTTTCATATATTGCATATATGTTAGATATTACAGAATTTTTCTATTGATATTTTTATTTAATTTATTTGCTTAAGTCTAACCCAAATCAAATAACAATCTAAAAATTCCAGCCACTTATGGATCGTAGAATATGTAATTCAAAGAAAAAGTAATTGAGAAATTGTGGCAAAGTTTCTACATTTCAATACAAATTATTATATTTATACTTAAAAAAATAAAAATAAAAAAGACAAACTGAAATAAATTTAATGCAATTAATAAAAAGCTTTAGAATTTTCTTTTTACTTTTAGAAAAATGTCTTTAATCTTTTCTGGTTTGTCTGATTGCTTGTGTCGTATTAGAAAAAAAAAAACTTTATATCTGCTGACTGAGTTTTAAAACCTAAAGTTTTTTATTTTATTGAATGGACAGTTGACATCACAGAGACTAGATTTTATTCACATGCGGTATTATGCATATATTCTTTCATATGTAAGTATGTACATGCACACATGTATGTATTGGTATCTTCATTCTTGTGCTTATATGTCGTATATGTTCATTCAATCCAATTGAATTTGCTAAGAGATGAAAAGAAAAACTCCAACAAACTATTTCAAGCATTTTCTGTTCGACACTCACCAGAGACCGCAAATAAGCTTATTTTCCAAAGTTTTATTTTCGGATTAAATTAAAAATTCTTTTTTTACATACATATATAAGTACATACATACACATATATACTGTATTCACAAGGTGCCCTAAATTCAAATGTGTTAAAATAAAACACAGAAACAATATGACTGTTGTAAACGACTGTTCATCGCTAAGTGTGATATATGAAATTTATGTAAATTGCCGATTTTGCTAAATTTTTGACAACAGATCTTTCTAACGGTTATAGGAGGCGGCGGCTTACAAATATTAAAAACGACTTGGCTTAGCAGATTTTTAGTCGATCACCGGAAGTATCTGAATAGTTATGACAGCCCAATAAACATACTGTACACAGTAGTATCACTTAAACAACAAATTTTTTTTAAACAGTTGTGAAATCCTAGAACATTATAACAATGTGACATGTTAGGACACCTTGTGAATACAGCAGTGTATATATGCTTAATATCCCCATTCATTTTTATACCCTTCACCTGTGGTGCACAAGGGTATATATAGCTTTGTCATTCCGTTTGTAATTTCTACAATTTTCATTTCCGACCCCATAAAGTATATATTTTCTGAAAGCTTATGAATAGAGGAGTCGATTAAGCCCTGACCGTCTGTCCGTCTGTCCGTCTATCCGTCTGTCCGTCTGTCCGTCTGCCCGTCTGTCCGTGTGTTGGTTGAAATCAACTTTTAGAAGCAACTATATGTTCCTTCAGATCTGTATATGGTATCAATCTCTTGGAAATATCCAGGAATGAATCGCTATTGAAATTCAGCACAATCGCCCCATAACTTTCTGAGATATGAGCAAAAAACCACGACCACCTCGTTTTTTTTCACAATTACAACAACAACATACATACATACATACATGTAAAAAACATACCAAACAAAAAAAATTAAAAAAAAAAAAAATATTAAAAATAAGAAAAAAATAATAAAAAAAATAACAAAAAAAAAAAATTTTTAAAATTTTTAAAAAAAATTTTAAAAAATTTTTTAAAAATTTTTTAAAAATTTTTCTAAAAAAATTTAGAAAAAATTTTAAAAAAATAATAAAATATAAATAATATATTAAATAAAATAAAATAAAATTTTTTTGGCTCAGCTGGGATTCGATGCCACATTTAGTCTAACCAGTATATACATATGTACGTATTTTATATGGGATGAATGGTGATACAAACAATTGTTATTGCATGACTACACGTTGTGAAGGGTATATAAGATTCGGCACGGCCGAATATAGCACTGTTACTTGTTTTCTATATATATATAAAGTTGAGTGAGTCTGCTGTTTGTATTCATGCATCAAGATGATTTTGTACGTATTTTTTATTATCTGTCTTTGGATTTTTTTATGTCTTCACTTTATGACATTTACAAGATGATTTAAGGGAAGAGACAAAATATTTAATTAAAAACTTTTTTGCCAATTTTTTAATTTAAATTTCTTATTTTTGAATTTTTTATATGAATCTTATATTTTAAAATATCTTTTACTGTTTTAGGCTTTGCATTCTAAAAAGTTTTTTTTTTTTAAAGAAAGTCGGATTTTGAATGAATATTTATTTAAACAAATTTAATTATGGTTAAAGAGAAAATGTTGAATACATTTTTACTGCATAAAAAAATTCTGTAAAATTATTTTTTATAAAAATGTTTTGTGATTTAAAAAAAAATGTATTTACAGGCACTTTTGCTACCATGTGTAGATATGATATAAGTCTAGGCTATTTTGGTCGGTCACTAATCGGCCAAGTTATAAGCATATTTAAGAAGTAAAAATCCATGTCGGCCTCCACTACAAAATGCCGTACGAAAAATTTCTATATGGGTCAAAGCTACAAACCACTCAATATTAAATAGAATCAAATAAAAAGGCTAGACTAGTAACCTACAGTAAACTATAAAAAATATAAAATTCAAGGTGGCGTCTAAAATAAAATTTATGGGTCAAATATTGTAATAACCTTTTTGCTCCTTTCAACCATTACAATATAGAAATAGATATCTAATAAAACCGACTTGGCCGGTAAGATATATTTAACTAAACTATGAAAACGTTAAAATCCAAGATGGTGCTTCAAACAAAATGGAAAAACATATTTTAGAACGAAAAAGTTTGACTTGAAATATTCAACCAATTATGCAAAAATATAAAAGCAAAGATGGCGTGAGAAATAATTAGTTATATAATTTAAATTTTTAAATTTAATAATATAATTTTAAATTTGAAATCTAGGCTAAGCTACAATATGGTAACTATACCTACATACGTACGTGAATGTTAAGGGTGCTTTTCGATTCGGCGTCGTCGAATACAGTTTTCTTCCTTGTTTTTATTGTATATATTTCTATAAATGGCATATATGAAACCAGTCTCTCAAATCTGTCTCTAGGTAGCCTAGTTAGTCCTCTGAATTGTATTGTCTAGATCTATTAAACGTCAGGTTAAGTTTACAGTGTATAGCAAAGTTCTCTAGGCAAACTACCTCACTAACCTAAGCCTTCCCAATTTGTTTATATGATTTGTTTTGGCTCATTAATAAAAAATATAAAATTTTCAAAAAATTTGATTGATTTTAAGTATATATGTGTATCAGATTTTAAGAGTATTTGGTATATTTTCTTAGATAAACACTACACATCAATCACTGCGCTACATGAGATATTCTAAATTTATCATTTTCATTTCTGATTTCAACACTATCTAAATAACTACTGCAATCACAACCTAATTGAGAAAATCGCTGCTAACAAATTTTGGTTTATTTTTGTTTTTTAGCTGCAAAATTTAGATTAAAAAGGAATTAGAAGAAAAAAAATAGAACAATTCTAAAACTTAAAGAGTTTAGGATTATTTAAGTAAAATATAGCCAAAAATTTTTACCTCTTCATACTTTAACAAGTCTAAAATTATTGCCCTGAATAGCCCCTATAAATGTTTTTAAATACCATCTTCAATTTCATATCCTTAGTATAAGAAATAAAAAAATTATCTTTTGGCAAAAGTATATCTTTTAACTACTTTGGCTGTGTAAGTTCAACTGCATTGGTATGAAGCTCTTGAATTACACCAATTTGACTTGCCATTGTTTAATGTAACAAACAGCGTTCGGACCAAATTATACCAAAGAGATTATTATGACAACATAATTATCATTATGACAGCAGCGTTGATAAAAGTGATGATTTTGTAAACGATAATTATAATTTTGTTGTTATTATTTCCATCAACATCCTTTCATACCTACACATGCACGCACACAACAAACAATTACAATTATAATGAGATACAAACACAGATCCATACATAGCTACATACATACATACATATATAAACATAATTATTTGTAGACATAAACATCCAAACACGAAATACATTTCACAAATTTCGGAATACGTAATTACGTTTCATCATCATAATGACATGTACTTATGTACATACTTACATATAAATTAGGGTTTCTCCCACTACTTGAAAAATAAGTGCAAATTATTTAAAGTGCTATAGAATAGGGGTCCCCAAAATCTACGCAATATGTAAGATGAAAAAAAAAATATTGTTTGGCTCTTTTTGTAAATGAATTAAATAAAATATGTTTAAGGCATCTTATATCAGTAAGTGACGAATATTTTCACTTTGACTTTTTAATGTTTTTTTGAATTTTCTACGTTTTGTTTTTACATATCGACGATCCCACATTTACAGCAACTACTTAAAGGACGAGTAAACTTATTTTCATTTAACTAATACTTTGAATAATCCGGGAAATTATTTTGTTAATTATAATTATATAATATAATTGAACACCTAAAAATATCTCGTACAAACAAAATTATTGAACTCATGTGTCATCGACATTTGCTTGATAAAATTTATATGAAACTTATTTCGTTATCATAACGTATTGCTAGTAATCTAATAGTCCTAGATATATGATCCGTTATTACTTACATAGAATCGATGTGTACCTTAACAATCATATGTCCAAATAGACCATTTCGAATTTAAACCAAGTAATTAAAATAAAAAGGAGGAGGAACAAGAGCTATGAGCGCTATGTTCGGCTGTGACAAATCTTACATACTTTTTACAAAAGTGTGAATATTTAACTAAAAGCATATACATAAAAGTTGTGTGCAAGAAAAAGATTTTCCTAAATCTGGCTGGTTTTTTCATCAGCACTCTTTGATCAGAATTACAAATGTTCTATGTAAATACCAAAAATTTAACTCAATTTTTTGGTAAAATTTGAAATATAGCATTTTTTGTTGACGTATTTTCATACATATATCGATGAGTTGGAACAACATTTACGAACATCTGTTATTTCCTGTATTCTATTTCTTTTTATTTTGTAATGATTGCCCCCAGTTAAAGATGGCGCTAAAACAATTTTGCAAGTTTTTTTACATATTGCATATTTGTTAAAAGTTGATACCAAAGAAAACATTATTTGTGTTATATAAAGCACATACATACGTTGCTATTTCTAAACAGGTTTAAAGATTATTTTTTGATTATTTTACAGTTTATAAGAACTTATAATTACATGTTTATAACCTAAACTTTCTTGACCATTTCCTTTAAGCATTTTTATTAATTGAGAACAATCTTGGTTGACATCTGTACACACCTTTCTTCATTCATTCCATTTTGTTAATTTTGCTTTTCGGAATGAATCAATATTTAAATGATATGGTTGGTTGGTTGGTTATCGTGGTAGTTCGCTGCACGCCAACAGTCAAGTAGAGTCTGTATGACTCCGTTTTGACAGGACCACATCACTCGTCAGCTTCTAGTGTATCTCAGAATAAAATCCAAGAGTAAGGGTACTAGATCCACCCCGTGGCCCTGAGATATCTCAGTAGATAATTCAGTCCAACTTCAGACATCGCAGAGAGGCCATCTAGTATATGTTCACCCAGAAATCTGTGTCTCTTAGCCGCCAGTGCAGGACATTCGCAGAGAAAGTGGAAAACCGATTCCTCCTTCTCTCTATCCAGACAACTGCGACAATGGTCGTTCGATGGGAGTCCGAGCCGACTTGCATGTTTGCCTAACATCCAGTGACCCGTCAATATCGCCAGAACCCTGGATATGTCCCTCCGACTTCGACTGGTAAGTTGCAATGTACGTCGTGCATCAAAAGAGGGCCACGTAAGCCGTGCCACCTTACACGTGCTCAGCCCACGCTACCTGTTATCAGCCTTCCGGAGAAAGTGTCTGGAGATTCTGCTTTTAATAGTCCCCAACGGGATTGCAACTGCAATTGCATTAGAGATATCTAGAGCAGATCCTCCCCTGGCCAGCTCATCAGCACGCTCGTTGCCATAGTGGCCCTTACGCGCAGGAATCCAAACTAGAGTAACGTCAGCCCGCTGACCAAGCCTTGACAGTTCCTTTCTACATTGGCCAACTAATTTAGACGTAATAATGTATGACCTGAGTGACAAGAGTGCCGCCTGACTGTCGACAAATATACCAATGCTCCCGTGGATATTCCCGTCATTCAGTATCCTACATGCTTCCCTGATAGCGAGTACTTCCGCCTGAAAAACGCTGCAATCATCCGGAAGACGGAAGGAGAGTTCAATCTCCGGTCCATCAGAGAGACACCAGATCCAACACCACATTCCATCCTCGAACCGTCAGTATAGATCCTGGTGTCAAAGCTTCCCAAAAGGCGACCCCCATTCCACTCTCTCCTGGAGGGAATAAGAACCCTGAACGCCCCATCAAAATCCATGTAGGGCATAATGTAGTCAGAGGATATAGTTACATATGTCTAAAATTTTTATATGAAAGCAATTGTATGACATAATTGAAAAAAAAAACTAAAAAGTTCAATACTTAACCAATAGTTGATCTAAAATGTTGTTTTAGATCTCCTGAAATTTTTAATTTAAAACATCAGCTTGTTGTCTATGAAAACAACAGACACACCATATCAAATAAGTTCTAGGGCTGGGTAGCATGAACAAATGATTAAACTTTATTGGTAAAGTGAGTGTGCGAGGGCTATCATGCTATTGTAAGATTGCGTTAGTTAACTCTACTAGAGTTTAATCTATATTAATAATAATTATATGGCAGCGACTTTAAGCACGCTTACTATATGAGCCAAAATTATTTAAAATTAAAATTCTTGGATCCGTAACAGAGCACGAACCACAGCTCACATTTGAATTCAAACATGGCGTTTGAAAATAAAAAACTAATTTTTAAAAAGGACTCCACTTTGAAATTGGAAAGTCTTACTTTAAATCTGTTGCAGAAAGGAAAAACTGCTTAAGTCGACAAAAGCTTAGGTAAAGATAATCACATCATTGTAATACCGAAATTTAAAACTAACCTCAGACAAACTTTAAACTATTTTCGATAGTTTAACAGGAATTACGGGATACAAATTTATTGCCTATTTTTTATCCAAGAATAATAACATTCGAAATAAAAACTTATTTTCACTTAGAAGAATTCATAAATAATTTTTTTTAATATTTTAAATTTTAAACAGGCTTGGGTCTTATTGTTACAAAGATTTTTTTTCCGACACAAGCAGAGTAGAATGCATTTTACCTTATTGCCACAAATATATTCCTTTTAAAGGTAAAGTTGAAACCTACTAAAATATGTTTTAAAGTTATAAGTCTGCATATATCAATCTAATCAGATTTCTTTCGCACTTGAACATACCTTAATGGGTTTGTGAACTGTAACATGACAGTGATTGACAACAAATGTTTCTTACATTTTTACTTTATATTGTACATATTTTTTGCTATTTGAAATGGAAAACAAAATGGCTTGTAACAAGTAAAAGTGCTAAATTCAGCGGTGTAGGATCTGTTAATACACTTTACCATCATATATTTGGGTAAAATAATAACATCATAGCTATGGTAGATTTCAAATACATTATTTTGCTTTATTATTTTAGCAGCCCTCTTTCATTTTAAATTCTTAAATAATAAGCTTTACAAAACAGCTCTTTAAGTTGTTAACCATTTTGATAGGAATACAAAAAATTGTATCTGTAATTCTGTTTGTGCTATACTGGCTTTTACGCTTTTTAATAGTTTACCGTACTCTACTGGCGAAGCCCTTTCATTTGATATCAGTATTGTGGGCTTCGAAGGGGTATATTTCTTTTAAATACTAAATGTGACATAAATACCAACTAATAGTACACCATTTTGTAATGGCCCCTGTCACAAATTTAAAATTATTTATAATATATTAAATGCAAACCCTATCAAACCCTTTCATTTGATGACCACATTTGCTCTTTCATCTAAGCAGTTGTATTTTGGAACTTATATCTTAGTTTCGGACTGATTTCTTAATTTTTTTCAGGAAAAATTTCCGAGACTGGAGCTTGTAAAACTATTTAAAATTATTTACTTAATATATTTCATATTGAACCATATTTTTTTTCCAAATAATTTTTGTCTATAACTTTGTCGGTTCTTTAAATTATCTTGGAGCTGAAACTTGTTAATTTTTATGTTAAAAATGCGGTGAAAAATGAGGTGGACGTGTTTTCTGTTCATATATTTAAAAGTTATGTGGCGATCGTGCTGGATTTTAATTTTATTCCCTAATATTTTCAAAAAAAAATTATACTGCATACAAGTAGCATGTGCTGCGTTCTGAAAGTTGATTTTAACCAACACACGGACAGACGGAAAATGTTCAATGAACTCCTCCTAGTCAAGCTTTTAGGAAATATGTACTACTTGCGATCGGAAATGAATATTTTAGAAATTATACAAGAAATAACTAAGAATTATACCCTAAGCACCACAGGTGTAAGGTGGAATGTCAACACTTAGGAACAATTCCTCTAGTAGGGTAAAACGAATAGGGCTAATTATGTGGTATTGTCATAAATAAAGAAAATTTAAATGGATTTAAAATTTTTACAACAACCAGAAAATATTTTTGAACTATTTTCAATTTGTAAACATTATAACTTTACCATACTATAATTACATACCTTGTGAATCACCTAATAGATACGTTAAATGAAAAACTTCATACTTAATAAGTAGTATTAGTTCAATTCACAACGCTAGTAAAATCATACTATTGGCACTATTTTTGTATTTTTTTACAGTGTTATATGCTTGTTGTTGGTAAATTCCATTGAAACATTTTGTATAACAAAAAAATATCATTTCATATGTTGTAAAAGTGATTTATTGGATGCATGCAGAGATGGAAATTGAAATTTTTTTTTTGTGCAAAATGAAAAACATTTTTGTGTTATATTTTTTTTGCTACCAAAATAATAAATGTTTAATATATTTTTATCTTAAATGTTTTATTAATTTTTTTTTATCATTGCTAAAATTTTTTACTCAAAAGTATTTTAAAATATTTTTGTAGCTCTGCAAAATCTTTTCCTGAATTTTAGTTATCTGAAGTTTAATGTTATTTGACCTTTAGAAATACAAACATATATCGATATTTCAATATACGATACAGAATACAATACAAGGTTGAGAATTGAGCAAAAAAAATTTTTTTTTTTTTTGTAAAAAGAAAAGCAAATCACACAAATTTTATATTTATGTTGTCGATGGTTGGAAAAAATAAATTCTTAAATTTTACCACATTTTTTTATTTCCCTGTAAATATCATGAAACGTTAGAATGGTTTGAAACAATACACTCAATAACATTATAAAATTACCATAGACTTCCACGACTTAATTGTTCAGTTGTCAAAAGAACAAAGTTCATTTGTATGTCAATGACTTGTAATATTATAAGAATCGTGTGTTTGGCTTTAATTATGTATTAATCTACAAGTTTTATTCATTAAGATGTCATGTAACAAGCCCATTTTTGAATAAATGTTTTTTTTTCTGACAGCTGAACCGTTTGTATGCAAAAGAAAACATGTTTTAAGGTTTCAAGCAGTTTTTTTTTTTCAAATACATAAAAAGGGGTTTCGACAAGTACTACTTAAATGATAAAAGAACACACTTATAACAATATAACAATATAATCTTGGGATGGGCGGTAATTTATACATAAAAAAAAAACTTTGGAAAATAAAATCACAAACATACATATACATATATATTTTTGTCTAAATATGTTTGATATAAAGTAAATAATGTAAGTAATTTAGAACAAGCAGGAGCACTATATTCGGCTGTGCCGAATTTTTAATACCCACCACCAATTATGTGTACTTTTAAAGCACAAAATAAATAATTTGCTATTTATTTATTTAAGAGAAATTACATGAATTTAAGACACATCGTTAAGTAGAAAGTAGCCGTAACAGTGGGCGTGTCACCTTAGTTTTCTGTTGTTAGAAATCCATTAGCAAGAAAGGAGTGTCTTGAAAATTACAGAATCGTACATCTTATTTTGTCAGTTTTATTACATTTTAAATTTAAGACACTTTGCGATATAAATTTTCGTACATTTTGATCTCAAGCTCCCGCCTTTCGTAATGTACGGAATTGAGAAATATTGTTTTTACTCAGGAAATATAATTATTAAATTTTACCGCTCTATATAATTGCGCTCAGAGAAGCATCGCATTTTATTCGACGTAGAAAGGACATTGTTTTTTAATCTACTCTTACATAACTCTCTTCCTTATATACCTATCTAGCCTATTTTAAAGTTCACACAAACCTTGCCTATAAGAAATATTCTGGAAAAATTTGTTCCCTCTAACTTTTTTGGTTCGATCTCTATCGTGCTTTTAACAGATGGAAGGACATAGTTAGATTGTCCTTAAATGAAACCAGGACTCAAAAAATATATACTTTTTTTATCCCAAAATGGATATTTCGATGTGTTGCAGACGGAATGTCAAAACGAATAAGCCGCACACTATTTTTTTGGTTTGTGGATATAACAAGAAGAAGTTCTATATTAGGATATTATTCGCCATTTTGTATAGGACGCCATATAAGATTTTATATTTTCAATAGCTTATTGTATTCTACTGCTCATGTGCTTTCGTTTGATACCAATTTTTAAGAGGTTTGAGGTGGGTATATATTTAATTACTAGATTTAAGCCACGTATAAATAAGTTGTACGTCATTTTGTAGTGGAGGCCATTTTGAATTAAAACTCAAAACCTTTTTTGATACCTCTATACATCCTCTCTGTTATCCGGAAGCTGAAAAAATTGATTTTAGGTTATTAGGATTAGTTTGGTGATTTTTGTGCTTATATCTCATTTGTGTTCAAACCCATTTGTCACGTTTGCTCGAGAATATTTTTCTGGTGTCTTTGGAATAACTATATAAAGTTATATAACTATATAACTTTGTCGGCTTAAAATTTTTTTAAGAACGTCCATAGAAGCATATCTTATCAACAAGAAGAAATAACTTAGGATAAATAAATTTTGATTTTTGTGGTAAAAATATGGAAAAAGCAGGGGCGGTCGTGTTTGTTGGCTCATATCTTAGAAAGTTATTTGACGTTCATGCTGGGTTTTAATAGCAATTTATTCCCGGATATATGCAAAAGTTGGATTCCACATACAGATCTAAGTAAAATGTGCTGGCTTCTTTAAGTTGATTTCAACAAACACACACGGACAGGCGAACATTTTTCAATTGACTACAAAAAACTACAAACGGAATTACAAGGCTATATGTATATAGTATTGGCACCACAGATGAAGTGTAATAGCGGTTTTTTCCTTATTATTATTTTCAACTTTATATACTGTATTTGTAATACCTATTGGTTAATTTTTTCTTTTTCTTTTTTTTTAATTCTTAAATTTAATTTTTTTCAGTGCTTTAACTATAAGCATAATTTATTTTTTTAATTACTTGGGTTTTGATTGCGTTTAGAGGTTTATATAAAAGTCCTGCTTTTTAGTTGCTTTATTTGTATTCTCTGCTTTATACTTTTCTAGTTTAGCTGATTTTTATAAGAACTTGCAGCGGGAAATTGTAAGCATTTTTATATTTTGTACAAATTGAAGTTTAGAAATAAAAATGATTCCCACAAGCCTATGGAATTACCTTAATCGACTTAAAATGAAACCAGGGTACGCACAAATAATTTGTTGGGTATAGAAATACCGCATGTATTTTACATATGACTTATCAAATTTCCTATTGGAAAATGCTGTATAAAACCTTTGGAATATTGACCATGTACTAAGCGTACTTACATATGTAAAAGTCGTGTAAAAAGATTCAAAGAGAGTTGGTTCTTTTATAATACAAACAAACTTCTAACATAAGCTGCTGCTGAAAAACAGAGGATATACGCCAGATGTTATTACACATTTACATTTTGAAGAAAGAAAAACACACAAAATATTCTGTAAAATGACAGTTTTGATAGGCATTTAAAATTCTAGGTATTTTGCATACGAGTCGTATAAGTGTACCTTACGATGAATAAATCTAATTCTTACACATCTTATAAGAAACTTATACATATAAACCACTTTTTGCCACTTATGCTATTGGAGGGAGAAAAAACCCTGACTAAACACTTAATGTCCACCGGAAAGACCAACCGAATTTGTTCCAATTATATCGGTTTTTCACAACAGCAACTTTTATATGCACACACATGTACATGTTTAATGGTACAATTCGGTTATTTATGTATGTAAAGTTGTAAGTATTAGTGAAAGAAGGTTTAAGCTTATAAATATTTTTTCTTTTTGGTTTTTATTTTTTTGGAATTTTGTGTGTTTGTTTACAAAACAATCAAATACAATGAAAAACAAACATTCACATGAAACTCGTGTTGTTTTTGTTTTTTGTACACAAGCAAACATATCAAATCTTAGGTGAAAAAGATAATTTTACTACTTTATTTTTTTAGAAGTGACTACAAGTTATACAAATAACCCAGTTAGCCAAACCATAGTAAACGATATTGTTTTAATCAAGTCTTCTGCTATTTTTATCGTTTATTTTTCATAATAAAAGGGAGTCCCTCCAATGTGGTCATTAAGGTAAGCTTAGTTAGCTCTTTTTACTGATCAGTTCAACTTGAATAATGAAACATAGTTATAATCTTTGTTTGCATTAAAATTAAATATAAAATTATAATTAAAAGGTATTCGATGCCAAATTGATACAACTTATTCCTGTATTATTGAGCATGACTTATATTATGCATTTATGCTAAGTCTGCTAATGAGAAATATTTTAGTTAAATTTCAATTACTTAGGTTCTTGTTTTCTTTAAGCTTAATTGTGCTTTAAACAGACAAGCAGACGTACTACAAGATAAGCGGATGTCCTGATGTAATATAAACAAGTAAGAGCGCTATATTCGGCCGTGCCGAATCTTATATACCCTTCACAACGTGTAGTCATGCAATAACAGTGTTTGTGTCACCATTCATCCCATATGAAATACGTACATACATATAAAAACATACATATATAAAAACGACCCATTGTAAAATTATAAATTCACGTATGTATGTTAAAAAAACAAAAAAAAAAAAATTTAAAAAAAATTTAAAAAAAAAATTTAAAAAAAAATTTAAAAAAAAAATTTAAAAAAAATTAAAAAAAAATTATTATGTATATCTATATATATAAAAGTGAAACTCTGTGTGTGTGTGTGTGTGTGTGTGTGTGTGTGTGTTAGCTATAGACTCCGAAACTGTAAAACCGATCGGGCTCAAACTTTGGTAAGTTGTTGTACACATACCAGGGAGTGTTTATGGGTGGAAAAAAGTGGGCGGTGCCACGCCCCTAAAAAAGTTTTAATTTTGAGGTACTTGCACTAGACCGATTTTTATGAAACTTTGCACACATACTAAGCTGTCACAACCATATAATTTCGTGATTAGAAAAGTGGGCAGTGCCACGCCCATAAAAAAAGGTATCATTTTGAGGTACTTGCACTTGACCGATTATGCTGAAACTTTGCACACATATTGAGCTGTTATGACTTTACAATTTCGTGACTAGAAAAGTGGGCAGGGCCACGCTAATAAAAACAATTATAATTTTGAGGTACTTGCACTGGTCCGATTCTTCTGAAACTTTGCACAAATATTGAGCTGTTAGGACTTTACAATTTCGTGATTAGAAAAGTGGGCAATGCCACGCCCATAAAAATATTTTAATTTTTAGGTTTTTGCACTTGATATTCAATTAAAATTCAGAATGCATTTTGATTCATTAAGGGGCGTAGCAACGCGCGCCGGGTTTGGCTAGTAATATATATAAAAGAAAAAAAAATAAAAAAAAATTAAAAAAAAATTAAAAAAAAAAATAATATAAATAATATATTAAATAAAAAAAATAAAAAAAAAAATTTAAAAAAAAATTAAAAAAAAAAATTAAAAAAAATTTTTTTTGGCTCAGCTGGGATTCGATGCCACGTTTTCTCTAACCAGTATACACGTTTGTATGTATGTATGTTGTTGTTGTAATGTTGTTTTTGTGAAAAAAAATCAAGGTGGTCGTGGGTTTTTGCTCATATCTCAGTTGTTTATGTACCGATGTTTCTGATTTTCAATACCGATCTACTCCCGAATATTTCTGATATTTTAATACCTTACCCGGGTCCAACCTATGTCCGGGGGCTTCAAAAAGTTGATTTCAACATACACACGGACAGATGGTCAGACGGACAGACGGGCAGACTGACAGAGCTTAATCGACTCCCCTATTCATAAGCTTTCAGAAAATATATACTTTATGGGGTCGGAAATGAAAATTGTAGAAATTTCACACGGAATGACAAACCTATATATACCCTCTTTTACTGTGTGAAGGGTATAAAAAGTAATCACTTTATGGGGTGTTAAACGAATTATTCGGTGTGTTATAAAAATGAACAAGATGTATGTAAATATATACCACTACCGGTTGATATAAACAAATTCTTAGAAAAAGCCAAAAGCTAAAATATGAACTAAAATGTCAAAAGCAAATCGACAAAATTAATTTAGCCTCAAAAATTCCAAGCTGGTAATACTGATTATAGCACATATATTTCACATAGCATTGGCAATATAAATATATACTTAGATGTTGCTTTGACTTTTTTAAGTTGTTGTTGCAATTGTATATGTGTATCTTGGAATATAAAATATTTTTGTATGAAAATTAAAAAAAAAAATTTTTCGAATGTGTGGGTTTTTTCATTAAATATTAGGAATTTGGTGTCGGATCTTTAAGTCTGAGCTGTCGACGTTTTTGTCTCCATGTGACAAAGCCTATTTATTTTGTAATTCGCCCTTCAGTATTTTCTTACTAGATTTCAGCTTTCACTACCCTAATGCATCACCTTAATACTAAAAATTTACAGCTCACAGGAAATGATTAAACTCTTTCTAGGAAAGTATTGCGAGGACTATAACATAATACTGATTGGCAAAAATATTCACGGGAATGTTGGCATTTTTTTTGATAGTCAGGAGGCACTTATTTTACTCACTAATATAGGAGCGAGTAGTCAAGGCTTCGTAGGCTGACTGACGTTGCACTAAGATATGTTAACTAACGGGCGGACAAGCTTGGATATCACCAACGAACATCCACGCACTTTATTGGAAGATCCAAGATTAAGTTGCATGAACTGGAAACTTGAAAAGGGGCCAGGCTTTAATGGACCTCTTTTGATATCAGGCGTACAACGCAATTTACGCGTCGAGATCGGAAAGACATCTTAAAGGTTGCTGGCGCTATTGACGGTTTACTGGATGTTACGAAAACATGCAAACAAACTCGGACTTCCCTCGTCTGCTCATTGTCGCAGCAGTATGGATTTGAAGAAAAAGGAATCAGTTTTCCACCTTCTCTTCTCTTGGCAAACATTTACCCGATAATCAGTCTGTGATATCTGCAATTAGACTGTATGAACTGCTGACCTACCTCACAGCTACGGGATGAATCTAATACCATGGTGAGATTTATTTCTTATTTTTTTGGATGCCAAACGTTGCAGTAAATAACGAGTATTTGAAGAAGGCGACCTCTTGCTTCAGTAAAAAAATATTTTGTTTTTTGAAATTGCCTGGTACGGTCTAATAGACATGCCTGTAAAAAACTTAACCCTCAGAAGCATCGGCTAAATAATATTGCTGATGCTACAATTATTTTTACTGTTACATGGTTTTGTTTTAGTGTCTCTAGTAGTTTTTCTTTTATTGAAATGACTATAAGTGTAACAATGAGTTTTGCCTCTAGTTTGTCAGCATCAGCAATATCAATAATACGAAAATAACATTTGTTGCTAAATATAAAATAAATTCAGTGTGTTATTTGTAGAAATTACTCCAGGTATTGAATGGTTATGTACTGGTGTTATTATATTCTAACTTGCTAATGTTTTTAAAATTCCGCCACCTTAAGCAAAAGTATTGGTTATATGTTTAAGAATTAAGAAAAAAAATATTTTCTTGGGATAGTCTGTATGAAATATTAAGAAAAAAGCATTCACTGGGGTTGGTATGAAGTCTTCTCTATTATTATAATATTTGGTATATAAAACAAAAAACCGACAACTCTAAAATTTTGCACTAACTACAAGCTGATTGCAAAGATTGTTTAATTTGTTTTTTGGAAGTTTATTAAACTTAATAAATAGAATGTTTATTTTAATAGAAAAATGCTATAGAAAACTGTTTATAAGTAAAATACTTAAAATTAAATAAAACTGTTTGTGTATTAGAAAAAGATTATCCTAAAATAATAACAACAGCTAAACCCACTGTTATAGAATTGAGGGATTCAGAAAAGTTTAAGATCTAAAGGAATCTTAAAATTCTTCAAAACTTATACAGGTCTTTATACAAGGCTATATCAAGAAGTTGACTTTAAAGCATATAGCCCACTTCAGATTGTTATTCTTATCATTACGACATGTAAAAAAAACTAAATTAAATTAATAAACAACTGCTCAATACATCATCCGCGTGCAATCTACTATTGATATTATTTTTTTATCTGTGTTCATTATTGTATGTTTGTTATTGCCATTCAAACATATTGTACAACAATACAATTTAATTGCTCAATTTACAAACTTGTCGTAGGAGTTGCACGCCGTCAGATTTAACAACAGTTGAACATATTTTGTACAACACATACAACAATTGTACATATGTATGTTTACATAATGCCATACATACAAACATACATATCTTAATACCCTAACTGTGTTCTTGTCAAGTTTCCTATCTATATGTGATTGTCTCCATTTACCTTTCAGGTTCGATGATTCCTCTCTTTGTCTGTACTATCCCATCCCCTACAGCAACTCTGATTTCGATCCGTAAAAACCCACATCAGTTTCTTTGTTCGCAAGGCCGTCTGCCGCCTTATTCCTATCTACGCCCACATGTTTATTTACCCTCATTAGCATTACCTCATTCAATGAGGAACACCTATTGAGCTTTAGAACACATTCAAGCACCGATTTCGAGTTCACATTCGTAAGGTGCGGGCTGCTATTCATAGACTGGTTAAAAGTGAATTGAGTAATCCCAGTACCTCCACCTTGTATACAAACGCGTATTCTCCCACACTCAAGAAGCAGGTTAGGTTAAACTCAATTGAGTGAACCCCGGCTTCTGCCTTTCCATCTTAAAGAAAGTCAGTCAAAATTTTGATGCACTATCCATGCAATCCTAGTGCATGGGTATGAAAACAAAAAACTTTGTTTTAACAGATACAAAAGGTGCATTGAGCTTTTAACAAACATTTGATGACGTGTTTAAAATCAATATATAGAAATATGTCAGTCCTTGTACTTTTTTATTTTTAGACATTTTTCTGAGCGCTGAGAATTTTATTTATGAGAATTGCCTTTAAACGGTTATAGATATGAACCAATTTCTATTGCGTTTAATTTTTCATCCTTTAAAAAAGTAAGAAAACAGCTGGTTAAGCATGAGAGTTTTTATATGACTTTTTCCAATGAATATCTAAATACTTGTGATATTGTGTACACCAAAACTGTATTATTAAAATCTTCTATAAAGTTGGGTCAATCGGATACTTTAGTTCGTTTTTGCCAACAATTTAGTAGGAGTTCATGAAAAAAACGACCAATGTTGTTGGAAAAACTTAGCTCAAGTAACGATTTCTCTCCAACTCTATACTTCTAAATTTTTTTGCTCGAACTACTCTATTTATAATCTTTATTATGTACTCCAAGTCCTTATAAAATGTAAAAAAAATTTAAAGAAAAAGCTTAAACTTTCTTGCATTGTTTAAATATTACAGCAGAGTTCTAGCGTAATAATGCACAGCACCAGCTAACCCAAAAGAAATTTTTTTCTTTTGTTTTATAAATAAAAAATTTTTATATGGTTAGCTAACGTGCAATAGCACATAATCAAATCTTTTAAATTGTAAATTATTTGATATGGCCTAAAGTTTATGCCAAATTATTCTTTCATCTATATATGTATGTATGTATGCATGTTTGTATAGTTATTAATGTAATCAATTGTTTAAATATTGAGTTTTCATTATTTTCATGATTTTATACTTTAGCTGACGATATATACATGTATGTATGTATGTATATGTACATATATACTTACATACATTTCTACATTTGTGCAGAATATTAACTTAACTACGTAGACATGGGAAAAAAACTAATGTAAAGCCTTTTAAGAACAAAACTGCTAACAAAAAGCTGAAGTATAAAGTTATCCCTTTTAAACTCTGCCAGTCTGCCTTTCTTTTCTGTCTATTGTTGCGTTTGCGTTGTTTGTTGGTTTTCAATTCGTATCCTGCTGCAATTTGTGTATTAAAATACAATTAAAAATAAAATGTATGAATGAATGTTTGTGTAAGCATTTAATTTCACGCTTCGTTATACCACACATACAAATGATTGAAAACGCATAGTCATACATACATGGGTGTGTGAAGATGTATATGTAATTACGAATATGTTATTTAAGGTGGACCCCAAAGAAATTTGCTGGTTGAACTTCCTAAATACAATTAAAATCAGATTAATAGACACAGCATGCTTCTGTATTTTCGTATGAACGTATGTATGCATGTATACATATATTTGTGTGTAGTGTGTTTATTGAGTTGTGCTGCTGAGCGGTCAACTCCAATTTTTTTTAACCCAATTTTATTTAACTAACACAAGGTTTAATATTTATCTAAAATTTTTATCCTTATTAAAACGTAACTGTTTTGGAACCGCTTGAGCTGAGCGTAATTAATTTTTTTATATTTATTTTACGTTTATTTAAAAATTAAGGTTTCGCGTATTTTGTATTGTATTTTTTTCTTTTAATTTTAAAAGAACTTTTATTTTCTTTTAAAGTATTACTTATGTAACAAATTGTAGAAAATTTTAAAATAAAAGAGGGCCAATTCAAAGCATCATGGGTATGATATTCGTGGAGGCTTTAGTTCAGATTGATTTCAAGAATTAAAAGTTTAAATGTTTTATTCGGCCATGCCCCATCTTAAGATACCATTCACCGTCATGGCCACATCATAACTTAGCCTAGATTTCTGTTTTAATGTTATACTCCATTTTTCTTTACTACTTCCGAAGTCATCTTCGATTTTGTAGTTTTAAAAAGTCTAGCAGTATTTTACTAGTCATTTCATTCGGTACTTATAATGGGGTTGAGAAAAAATACTATCATGCCCTTAGGTACCAATAATTTAGAGGTCGATTTATCTAACATATTTGGCATTTTGGATTTGATGTTTATCAAAGTTAACAATAGTCCAGTAGTTAAGCACATTTAAAAATGGACCCATGTAAAAATTATTTTGCGCCGCACAGTGAGACAGCTCTAAAGTAACAGCGGCCAAAAATAGTTTTTGGCGTGTCGTCCAATTTGGATGAAATTTTCACAGTATATTAACAGATATATGAGTGACAATTCCCTGAAATTTGAGATTCATAACTTTATTACTTTTTGGTCTAGAGCAAGTCAAAGTTGAGGTATGCTAACGCGCTTGAAATATGTTGGTTCAATATGTAATATTCAAAAGCTTATCAATAAAAATATACATAATAAATATAACCTTAAAGTATTTTTTTAATTAATTTAGTTGTTGTAGAATGAGTGGATAAAAAAATAAATTTAAAAAAAGAAACACAAAAAAAAAATTTCTTTACAACAGAATTGTGGTGTAAAAATTTAACATTTTGCATTTTCAATGGACTAGGAAATATAGAGCAGCCCCTCGCCCTAGGTGCAGACTTATATCAAATGAAAGATTGAAGTCTCAGCTTTCATTTAAAGTAGAGGACATATAGCAAAAGTTTGCAAAAGTACTTTAAACATACAAAAAACTACAAAAAATACGCAACGTGCACATTTTGTCGCTATACGTACTTGTGTACATACTTATGTTAGCATGCAATAGCATGTTTACAAATTTTTAATTTTTTTTTTTAATTGTTTGTTTGATATTTTATATTGTGCTCACAAACTTTTTAAAAACAAACTGTAAAAAAATATTACATTGTTGTTGTTTTAAATATTATTGATCAACAAACGGTAATTGCAATTATGTATACATACTTATGTTTAATTCACAATCTACATATTTGAGAGTGCAAGTTTATACAAGTTTATATAAAGTGTTAAAAAAAAGTTTACAAGGTCATGGATAATTCAATAATTTTTTATAGTGCAATTTCTGATATTTGGATCGATAGCAATAAAGATATTGAAAAAATTAGAATACCATGATGATATTAAAAAATTATTGATAGAATGAAAAAAATTGTTCTTCTTTATTGCATTTTAATGGGAAGTGGGTGTAAGAGTGGGAGTGTTATTGTAATTTTTGCATGAAACATTTTAAATTATATAAATAATAATAATGTCAAATTTGAAGATTGTACCTAAAATATTTTAGAAAATATGGCACTTTTTATGTTGAGGTTGTATTGGGGGTGGGGGTAAAAGTGGGCCAAAGTCCAAAACTTTATTCCGATAATGTTTGTAACAATATAACATTCAAGTATACCAAAATTTAAAGTTATCCCTTAAGTATTACGGACAATACGGCATTTTACAAATTTCGATTGTATGGGAGGTGGGCGTAAAAGTGGGCGAATTTTCTTAATTTTTTTTTTTAAACTGGAATTGTCTCAAAAGTAACCTGTGCAAAATTTCAGAACTCTGCAATTACTCCTTGTATTTAATGCCGGCGTTGTCTCACTGTGCGCCGTTTTAATTGTTTAAAGAGTTTAAAGTGTGTTATATTTGAAAAAGTCGATTTTCAATTGAAAATTTTAAGAAAACCTCCAAAGTTTTTACATATTTTTAATGTGATATCTAAGTTAGTTTTTAACTGATATGTTGGTTTTTCTCATAAATAATTTTGTGTTTTTTTGTTTTTTTAGCGTGTCACAAAATTAATCAGGAGTTTTAGTAGCTTGATGTATTTAAAAAATATAAATATAGATTTGAAAATTTTTTTTTGCTGCGTTGTCCAAAATTTTTTTTGCGATATTCCCTTAAGTCATATCTCAGAAAGTTATGTGTTAAGTTAATACAGATCTGTGTAACTCTGCCTCGGACTCTGTCTTATGAAATTGCCAACTTTAAAAAATAGTCGTTCAAAACTGAGTTTTTTATTTGTGCCGGTCCTGATTGAAGGCGATGTCGATTCTAAGTTCCTGCTAAGTAAAATAACTTTTAGTGTTCCAACCAGACCATCCCGAAACTTTCGTCTTCTTAACTTAAAATACTATAGATTCAACTACACTAATAATGATCCTCTTCGTCGTATATGTGAAAACTTAATTAATTGTTATGACCTAATTGGAGTTAATGAAAGTAAAGAAATTGTACAAATATTAATTTATATTCAAATCGGTCAATTGTGTTTTATTTTAAGGATATATAATCTATAGAAAATAAATAAATAAAAAAAATAGAAACAGCCAGATGGACATGGCCCAGTCTACTCCGCTAGTTATAGGCGTTAGAAATATATACTCAGTGGAGTGGCAAATGAATATTGTAGAAATTATAAACGAAATGAAAAAGCTATATATACTCCTGGCACCATAGGTGAAGGTTGTAACAAATAATGTTAAATTATTCTGTTTAAATAAAAAAATGAAAGGGAGAACATTTTCTTAGGGCTCCTTAAAATATATCTGCTTTGAATTGCCTTTGAAAGGACATGCATTAAAAAGTAATTAAACTGGCATTTATTGCGTACATTAACAGGCCTGTATTTAAAGTTTTTTTAAGCCCAAATTACATATTATTGCTCAGATATAAAGACTCACTATTGTAAAAAAATAATGAGTATGCAATGAAACTTGAAGTCCTTGTGTCTGCCAAATTGCGCTTTCAAAAAACCAAAAACATACATTCTTCTTTTTATTCATGACCGACCTTAACGACTTAAACTTACTCGTAAAACATTTTATGGCGGACAATTAAAAACAAATCAAAAACTAAGAATCATGGGGAGTTTTTCGTACTCGTACTTACATAAATTCAATCCCAGCAGTCTTTTTCAGTAATTGCTAGTTCACAAATCGCCATTACCTAAAGTTATCATGGAAAAATTGTATCGCTTTTGAAACTGATTTTTGTTTTTTGTACATTGGTTTTATTATTATAACCTAAGGGTGAGCCGGTTCGTTTTCTATGTCGGTTGCGGGAGCTATTCTCTTAAAATTACACTGTTTTAAAGTAGACAACGAATATAAGAAACTATAATCAATCAAATCATTTCCGTAGGGGTTTGTTATATTTGATAGACACTTTTATTACATATTAAATTTTTTCCTTGTAAAGGCTGTTTTCTCTTTCTTTATGTAATTTACATTTAACATTCGCTTAATATCAATCTAACACTTATTAATCCTTGAATTTTTTGTTTTCATTAGTAATAAATTAAATATACACAAAAATAATAGTATTTGAACTAAGTAGGTGTCACCTGGCCAATGGTGAAAGTTTATCTGCTGGAGGCCACCTAAAACCAAATGTATCATTTACCGCCCTAAAACGTACAAAGTAATAACGACATTAATATCCATTGACGCATATAAAACTGTGCGGGTGCACTTAATAAATGTAAGCGATAACACAAATTCATATATCTTACTTAAGTATGTATATTTTATATTATAATTTACTTTTATATTTGAATAACGTTTATGTCATAAAATCAATAAACTTATGACGTAGAATATAAGTATTAAAAGAGTTCCTAAGATAGACCACATGCCTTTAACTAAATACAGTTCATAACAAAATTTATTGAAAGAGGAAAATTATTACATTTTTTGTAAGGCAATTATGCTGGCCTAAGGTCAGTTTTCTCTTATTAATCTTCTTTTTTCATTAAATTAAATTAAATTGTAATAATTTTAAGAATACTGAAAAACTATTCCGATATTAACCGAATGGAATGCATTTTCGATATCAGCTACGATTTCAACATCAGCATACAAAAGCAAAGCACAAAATAAGTAAATGAAGATGAAATTGGCGTTTATTTAGTTTAAGATTTGTACAAAGCTTAGTTTTCGTATTTACATTCAATAGTTTACCTTATTTCAACAGCTGCTCAATGGAGGGAAAAAAGTCCTCTAAAAATTTTTGATATCAAGTTTTACTGCGAGGGGAATAAAAATTTCTTGTGAACAAAATTTTCACTTCTTGTTTACGAAAGGTCCTTATTGGCGCTTTAAAAGCAGAGCTTGTGAACTAGAAATATACACTAGCATTGAGGGTTTTTTTGACCTGAGAAAAAAATATTTAAAAAAAAGGTTTACAAAAAATATCTGATAACTTTGAAAAAATCAAAAAAATTCTAAATATTTTTCTAATGGAAAATCACCTAAAAATCGTGCCTTATATAGAGAATAAGTTTAAAATATAAGCAATAACTGTCGCTTGATATTTCTTCAACTAAGCTGGCATTTTGATAAAATTGCTTTAATAAATTTACTTTTTATACATTCAAAATACGTCGTACTCTTCATTAACGCCAACATTTGTACGTGTAATAGTGTGTATTTGAACACTTGAATGGGAATGTTTGTTTGAAAGGATAACAAATTTTAAGCACATATTTGTGTTTGTATAATACAACTGCTTAAATACATTTACACAGGGTAGTACCAAGAAATAAGGAAAGACAAACATTATTGAGAGTAAAATGCCTGAATACATGAAATAATTGCATTGTTTTAAGTGTCACAACATGTTTTAATACATGTACTTACTCATGCTATAACGTAATCATACAGACAAATATTTCTGTGACTTTACTAATAGAAACAAGCGCAGTTAATAGTGCTACTTACTTTTGTTACTCTATCAGCAGTCCAATATTGAAAAGGAGAAATATGGAAGCCTTACGTAAGGCCTTATTTAGCTATCCCATCTTTTTATCTTAGAGCTTCGGAGGCCGGCAAATTTTACTGCTGATAAATATTTTTTTTTTACTTCGACCTTTTTAATTTTTTTTTATTTTAAGTTTTAATTTTCTAAAATTAGTGACACAAAACAGTAAATAAATCATCAAAAATGTTATTTCGTTTTGTAACTTAAATGTATAAATATACATTGTTGCCACTACATTTTTTAAAAAATAAATTAATTTGTTAAAAGTAGTCGGAATTTGCTTTGGTTCTACCATGTTAAAAAAAAAAAAAACTTTGTTACAAGGGGGTTGTAATAATGAAAAATATTCAAAAGTCATTTCACTGCACACGGTAGTCAAAGTTACCTTTTATTCACATTAACTTTATAGGGAAGTTGTAATAATGACCAAACTATTTTAGTATACAAGATATGGTATGGTACAAAGATAAATAAACACAAAACTAAAAATGAGAAAAACCGGTTATGTGAGTAAAAAAACCGGTTTATTCGACATTCGATAAATTAACATTTGCAAAAAACCGCCAGCTGAAAGAGTAAAAAACCGGGTTTTCCACCGAATGTAAAACCGAGTCGATCACCCTAATATTTACCCGTAATTTAAGTAAAACGTAATACGTGTAAGAGTATTCTTAATAAATAACACTGCTTTACAAATTTTTAATTTGGAAAAATACCAAGAACGCCACATGCCTAGATAAGTTAATTGGGACCTCCTGAACACGAAAAACGCTGTAATTTTTTTTCCTAAGTACCGTTTTTTAGATAACGGTACTTTTGTGTTTTTTGGTGTATGGTCCCACTCAAACCCTTGTGGAGCCCAACCGAAAAGTCTGATCGAGATAAGTGGCATATCGTTAGAAAGGTAATTAAATTCCTTTTCCGTCGATATGCTGAAAATTTCTATCTGATCTGAATCCTTAAGAAGAACTAACGGTTAGTAGATGTGATCAAAAAATTCAAATATGAATAACATTTAAATAAAAATTATTTTCGGTTATGATATTTTTGCAACAAGAGAATAAAAATTAAGTGACTTTATCCGTCCGGCAGGCACCTTAATTTTGTTAGCCATAAAACAATTTTGCCTTTCTGAGTTTGATTGGCTCAAAAACTACCAAATAGATTTCTGTAAAATTAAGCAACGAGGTACCGAAATACATTCGTTACTTTATACTGCCTATTATCGCATAGTTATAACTTGTTTCAAAGAGAAAATTGAAAACCAAAACAAAAGCATGAAAAACGTAAAACTAATTCATTCTCAAAATATTTTAAATTATTCGTTGGCCTTTTACACAACATCTCTCAAAGTATTAATATTTTAAATTAATATTTAAGAAAATTAAATATTTATTATGTCGAGTTAAGATGTTTTTATCATTTGTTTGTCTATTATTTGTTTGCGGCAGTCAAGCTCAGGTTAGTAGATAATAATATTACATATCGAATTTGTCGTGGTATAGAATCTATTTGAGGCACTCATGTATAAGGAAATTAAGCACATTATTGATAAATAGAAAAAAAAAGAATTGATTCTTTAACGAAAGTTGGTTGACTGTGATGATGATAACATCATGTGTAATAGAGTTTCTTCAATTAAAAAATATAAAAAATATCATATTTGGTTAAAATAATATTTTCTTATTTTGCATTCTTTTAAAATCCTATAAAAAGTATAAAGAATTTGAAACTACTAAACATCTTTTAATTACTACTTACAGTGAACTCACGATAATATAATCAAATTAAAATCAAGCCAGTTTACTTTCGCATTATCGTTTATATATACGAATTGCATCTTATATCAATTTAAAAATATTTCTCCCATAAAAATAAAAATTCGTTCACTGAATCGTTTATTTATTGGTTATTGGATTTTAATATTTGATTTATTTTTGAACAAAAAAAGCTTAAAGTTATGCAAAAAAAAAATGTGATTTCCTTTTGTTTAATGTCTGTATAGTCTGATATGTTTTTGAAATTTGTTTATTAAATCCCAAAAGAATTTTAATTTAACTAAAAGCTGCTTTCGTTTTTCTTAACGTGTTTCATTCAACAAATATACTCAAAGAATTTTTACCGTTAAGTTCGTCGTATTGTTAAAAATTCTTCGTTCATCCCAGCTGATAAATCACGATACATTTAACAAGGTACAAGGTGAATTCCTTATCTCATTTTATTTTTGATAAACTGATCATTTACGGATAGCTTGTTAAGTGAACCCTGATATCAATAAATAGTAGTTCGATTGCAGAGTTCGTTATCGAGCACGAATTTCATATACATAAATGTGTCTTATTTTTGACGACAAGTATTCGTAGCGAAAAATTCGTCACTCGTGTCAATTGTGTTTAACAGTCAAACCCAAACAAAATCGTTAAAACTTTGCATGTGTTCTGTCTTTGTTAAAAAACTCCAACTCATTACGCTCAACGCTCTTGTTAAGGTTGGTTGTTTAATTATAATTTTTTATTTGTTTAATATTTATATTTTAGTTTTTTCTTTTCGTTTTCTTCTAAAACAATACCTTAGATTTTCGTTGCCTAAACGAAGAAGGAAACCATATAAGCAAAAATCTTTCTTTTTTTCAACGAATAAAGACTTTTCTGTCTTTGCAACCAACCTCTTAACCAACGCAGCTGGTTTTTAATTTTTTTTTTATTTACTTATTCTGTCTTAGTTTCAGCACTTGACATAAGATGGTAATAATTTTTTCTGAAGCTTGTTTGTTTTAATTTTCTTAAATTTTACGGTTATTATAGCACTTTAATATTCTCCGTTTTCCTTTGCATAGAGAGATAAAAAAATATTTTATTTAAATTATTTTTTTTTAAGGAATAAGGATAGTAGAACGTATAAATTTCCTTCCCTACTTTCTATTAAGAAAAAACTCCACTAAATTATTAATCGCATCACAAAATTTTTAACAAAAACAACACCATATACCAGCATTAAGTAAAACGTTTTTATTATTTTTTTATTTTATTTTAAGTGTAAAATGTGGTTATCGTTGGGTAATTTCTTCTAAAGAGTTAATGACAATTTTTACCAGAAAAAAAGCTAATTTATTTTCTGGGTTTGTTACAGTTGGCCCTTACGACAGCCAAGAAGTATTTAACTAAATTAAAAACAAAATTGGTAATTTCAAAGGGTAAGATATCGAAATGAAAATACAACCTTGCCATGACAATTTGGACTAAAAACAGAATATGATATTAGAAACAAAATTTGATAGAAATATTTCATAGAAAACATAGAAAATTGTCAAATAAAAATGTTTCGAAAATGACTTGCTGTAACTAAATAACAAAAACTCTCATTACTTAATAATGAGTTGAAAGTACTAAAATACAGTTATTTACTTTTTATAATTTGGTATCTAAATCCATTATTTTAACACGACGATTGCATTGGAGGCAAGTACTTATGACGCTCGTTTACAAATAAGGTCTTAAATAAAGGGTCCGCCAAATAACTTTTTTTTGTTTTTTGAAAATGCTATTACAAAAAAAGTGTAGCTTCGGCTGTGTGGCACGTGTTATGAACGCCATACGAGGCATCCTTTTCGGGGTGCCAATTTATGTTATGTAGATGGTGACCATGGTGTTTCATGTCACAAATTGAATATTGTTGTAAGGTGCTCTAGGAGAAAATTAGAGAACGAACGGGAGCCATTGCATACCACTAGCGGTCAGTCGGTTGGGTGGGTTCTTGTTCTCGTGCAAATTCTCATTACAATATATAACGTTCATCATAAATATTATTATAGACTCCCTAAAAAAAATCTATAAAAGTTGATCTAAAAAAAAAAACAAGATGTTGCGAAACCCAAATTATGATCAACTGAGGTCTGAAAAAAATTAACCATAACCAGCTTTGATGATCTATCATAGATGGAGTCTGATAGATCTGCGCCTCTTAACCCTCCCTACCATTGATTTTAGTGACGCGAAAATTATTAACTAAAATCCCACAAATAACCTACCACTTTCGATTACACATCACATTGTAAGAAATATTTAAAGTTTACAATTCCATATTAATTCAATATTTATTTAATTATAATTCAAGATGGTTTTGACATATTCAATTATTAAAATTATATAAAAAAAAATTCTATAATGGTATAAGTGATTATGTTTTTTGAAGTATATAAATGATAATTCAAAATATATGTATATACCTACATATAAATACTTATTTATTTAAAAAAACATTTTAAAATTCATATTCACGTTTAGGAAAAAAAGGTTATACTAAATATTACATTAATATACACAAAAAAATATTTATGCTTGGATTACGTATATGTCTATTATACCGACGATAGTGTGCCCAATATTTAACGCAACATTAACAAAGAGAATGTTGATTAACTATTTACGTTTATATTAATTTTCTCTAAGACAACATGTTTCCTAACAAAACAAGTTTATAAACATTACAAACAAGCTTGGCTTAAAAATTGGTACTTGTTTATAATAAATCACAACTTATATAATAAAAAAACAATGTTTATATCACTCACCGATAATATAATGTTGAGAGCAGCTGTTGATGAGGCCTCTTCAAATGCTGGTTCTTAACGGGTTAAGGTAGATGTGTATGTCAGCAATATTATGAATGTGAGAGAAATAATTAAGGTGACCAAGCAAAAATAAGTACAAATACTTAGCTAAATTAAATAATAAAAACTAATTAATACTAAAATTTAAAATGAAACATAAATTCCATAATGCTTTTATGATACATTATCTGTGATACTAGTGCAATTTAGATTTTAAGTTACATGTTTTAATTTATTTTTATTTATTTTATAGGCAAGTTTTTTGTTGTTGTTATTTTCTTTTTCTCACAACACTTGTTAAATATATGTTTGTATGTAAGTATGTATAGCATTAGGAAATTTAGGTTTAGTTTTTAATTATTTATATAAATTTATGTTCATATTTTTTTTCTGTTTTAATAACAATAATAAATTTTACTTATATTTACTGCGAATTTACACTAGTCACACACAATTTTTGATGTAATTTGCATCACGAAGTTTTTAAAAGGACGAACACAGAAATGGTTGTTGTTGCAATGATGCTGCTTAGACACTTAAATGGACAAAATACTGATGTTGCTTCATTTTTTTTTTCTGTAAAACTCTTTTTTTTCTTAAATCATCGAATGTAGAAATATATATAAAAACGTTTTTGTTATTTTAGTTATAAAACTTGATTAACTCATTTTAATTGCTTCTTCTTCTTCTTGTTTTCTTCTTTTGGAGTTTTGTACCTTTCTATTCAATCGAAACCATGTGTCTGAGCAACTAAATTGACTATTGCTTATCGATCAAAAAGAGAGCAATAATTTGGTAAAGAAGTAGACAACTAAAAAAAAACGCACAGTGGTGGCTCAAATAATGAGTCCACCACGAGGTAATAATTATTTCGCAACAATTGATAGATTTCCTAATAAAAAAATTTAAAAAAATAAAAATTTCGCGTAAATAAGTTATAAATAACGATTTTCTATTAAAAAAAATTTACCTTTATAGATTTGCGGATTGATTAATATAATTTTATTTAACGGGTGATATTTCAAAAAAAAACTTCCTTTGGTCACAAATTAATGGTGTAGCACTATAAATTTTAATAAACTTTCTAATCTTTTCATTGAACTGAAAAAAAATATTTTAATTACCTTGGTGTGTATAATTGAAACCACTTAATGATCAATTTAAAAAAATAATTTTCTAATATTTTTATGTACTTATTTGTGCATAAGATTTTTTTAAACTTTTAAGAGCTATGTCGTTGTGTACTTCTTGAAAGACCAAAAGAAAAGAATGATGGTTACCGGAACCTGACTGTACAATACCTCGTTTCACAAATTGCAATAAAAAATTATTTCCTGATTTAAAATCAAAACTTTGAACACTTCCACTCAGACAATTGCCCGTGAAAAGTTAACAACATTGGTCAAAACTAGCAATTCTTCCACCGTGACAGTATATATCATTACTGAACACAGCTACATACTTTCACGTATATCTTTATTTACGTAAAAACATTTTTTTTCGTTTAATATTATTAAAGTTATTAGATTATTGTAAGTTGTAAAACTATCTTTTCTTTTATTACAAATTTTTGTTTCAAAGCAGTAATTTAATCTGCAACATTTTAACAATAAGCAACATGATCAATTTATCTTAGCAACAATCATGAAACAGCAACATTTCTTTTACTCATTTGCTATTGTTAAATATTTTAACAGGTAAACAACATGAATCTATAAATCTTGGCAACATTTAAAATTTTATCTCTTCATGTATTGAAACTTTAGTGGTTGTGTGTGTGTGAGTAAATCTACTGCAGATATAAATGTTTAGTATCATAATTAAATATGTAATAATAATACAAATAAAAATAATGAGTATAATATTTTAATAATACTAATAATACATAATTTAATTAATAATAGTACTTATAATTTTAGAAATAATATTTAGTAAAAGAAAATTTGTTCTCTTTTAGATAATTGTAAAACAAATTTTTGAACATTTAAAAAGTCACAAGTTTACGTGCATTACACACGTAGCGCCCTCCTGTTGAAACTAAATGTTGCCAATATCCTCCTCTTCAATATTTGTGAACAAAAATTCGTTCAGCATGGCCCAATAATGATCGCCATTGACTGTAACGGCCACTCCTTGCTCAATTATGGGCCAATTATGCCTTTGTGTAGGGTGCCCCGATGGACTAGTCAGCAGTGTGCTGTTCTGCTAGTTTGGGGGTTGCGGGTTCGATTCCCGCCGGAGACTCTGGACTTGTCTGCTTCCTTTCTATTCTATTCTATTCTATTCTATTCTATTCTTACTTTTCTATTCAGGTATCACAAAGGGATCAATATAATGGACCCAAGTGAGCTGCACAACAGCTGCCTGTTCTACCTAACCTAACCTAACCATGCCTTTGTGTATTGGCTTTTCAGTGTAAGCGTGCGACTTTTCTGTGCCCCAAATGCGACAGTTTTGCTTGTTTACATACCCGCCAAGATCATAATGAACTTCATCTTTAAAGATAATTTTTTTTTGGCAAAATCGGCCAAAGTAATGTCGCAATATTTCCCAGCGTTGTTGAATCGTATACACAACCATATTCGTTCAGCGGAAGGATAAAACTAATTATCTGTCAAATCAGACATGAGCTAAGTGTTACCATTCACGAAATGAGCACTAGTTAAAAAAAAAAACATTAGATGGCGGACCCTTTTCTTAAGAACTGACTCTATGATTTTAATTATATGGTAATAAATTTTTTTTTCACATTTGCTGATAATATCTTACAATTTTTTCTGTAAACCTGAATTAAATTGCCACATTCTTTAGTTTTTTTTTCTGTTGCCCAAAAATTGCTTATATCAGAATCTTTGTAAGATTTTCATGTTTCAGCATCAGCAACAATAATGAGTTGCCATATAAAAATAATTGAAGAAGGAATATTCTTTAATTGTACTAAAAAAAGCCGTTGTTATAAATTTTTCTAGTTTAAAAAGTATTAAAATTGTATTAGTTTTGTCATCCCTGCTTACCAACCTTACTTACAAGTAGTGACTCAAATAGGTACTTACCACGCAATATGAATAATTACTGGGTTTTAATCATCCAAATACCGAATTAAATAATATTTAAAACATACAGAAGTCGTTTAGATCTTTTAAGAGCGAAAATTCAGTTTGTTTATTCTACGGCACGATAATTATTTTAAATTAAAAATCAGTAATAATCTAAAAGACATCAGTTTATTAATGAACTGCTTCGCTGCTATTGTCAAAAACAATAGTATTAATAGTTAAAGTTAAGTTAAACAATAAGATAATTTTAAAAAGTTATTTGAAAGATCTCTAACAATTTTCGCAATAAGAAATAATATTGTGTGTTGAAAATAAATATTTAAACAACAGATTATACAGCGGGTCATTACTAAAACAGTTCCAGTATGACAGAGAATATGAAGTAGTTATTAACTTAGTTTTTTGCAAGTCATTACTTAGTTTTTTGCTGGGTTCTTATACCTTATGAAAATCATAAAAAGTTTATTTAATGCCTCCTGAAAACATTTCTCAATAGAAAATGATATAGTGTTGATATCTGAGCAAATGTCTGACAAGATAGTATTTATATATTACACTAAAAATCAAGTCATCACTATATACTTCTAAGTAGGACTAATAATTTCTAGTTGTCATTGAAAAGTATGTTTTTAGGTAATATCAATGCATTTTTTAATTTGTTTGCTGGGAAGTGTACAAATAACTTATTTGTTATCTAATACAATATATTTTATAATAAATTTAAAATTTATAACAATTTTTTGTGGTTGCCATTAAAGTCATTGATATTTTCCCATTGCTGTCAATATTTTTAATTGACATATAGTCCTGCGTTAATTTAATGCAGTGAAATTGAATATTTACTTGGAATTGTAATCGGTCTATTATTTCAATTTGTTT
Organism: Phyto melanocephala; assembly: GCA_941918925.1. Taxonomy (NCBI): domain Eukaryota; kingdom Metazoa; phylum Arthropoda; class Insecta; order Diptera; family Rhinophoridae; genus Phyto; species Phyto melanocephala. Next base: position 114,302,179 of record OW799237.1, read on the forward strand.
CGGAATTTATTATATTTAATTTAATTTATTTACAAATTTTCTAGTAACAATAGTTAAAGTAAAATTACATATAGAAATACAAATATTATTTTCCAATTTCTTGCTGGTGACTTCTATATACACAAATACTAACCGCAAATCATCATCCTACTCATTAAACCGTTAAAATTTTGTAGTGTAGTGTTACTTGTGTTTGACCGACTACCTCTTTTTTCTTAGTTTGAATAAATTTGTTCCTTATCTGATTTTGACATTAATAAAAAAAAAGTGTGGCTCAAATAAAATTTATTTAATTTCGCTAACACACAGTGGCGCCTGTAGAGCAAGTGAAATTGCAAAAATCAAAAATGTAATGAATAAATCTAAAAATCTTAAATCTGAAATCTTAAAATATTAAAAAAAAAACTTGTTTTTCGGAAAATTTTCCAACGACTTACTCTACTCTTACTACTTATTAAAATAAAATTTTTGGTTTACAAGATATAGCCCCTCAAAATAGACTTATTTTTAGTGTTAAAAAACAGACCATTCTTTGGTAGAAATTTGGACCGCTTTAAGATACATTTTTTTGAAAAGTTAGTAACGGATCGTCATTTATTTTGATTTTATTGATAGATTGATATATTTATAATATTGATTTCTTTGCTTGTGTTAGTTTAGTTCGATATTTACAAACTATCAATTTTTTCATAAAAAGAGTAAGACAATAATTATAGTTCAGAAGTTATTGTTGCCATATTTATACAAAATATTTTAGGTTTGTTAAAGGCTTCTTTAACAGATGTTAGATGTTGCACAGATAATTCTCAAATAAGCCTTCAATAAACCTAAAATATATTTTATGAAAACGGGAGTAATTTCGACAATAATATTTTACAAAAAATATAAAAATTAATTAAAAAACTTTTTAATTTTAAATTCTAAAAGCCTTTAAAAAACATACAAAATCATAGAATTTAAAAAATATTTTATTTTACTTGCAATAGAATTGATTATCCATTAAAGAAATTTAAATTTTTCTAACCCATAAGTAAGCGCCTTAAGGGTGTAGAACCCTTTTAAAACACCATCCTTTTCATCGGTTGGCCAATTATCTATGATATGCTTTTTAAATGTTTTTATTATCTCATTTAGTTTATAAGTTATGATTTTTCAACAAAAAAGCTCAAATGGCGCCACTGTGCGACATAAAAAACTAAAGGTGAATTCACCCATTTGTTCTGAACAAATTTTTTTCCGGAGAATAACATTTTTTACTGAGAGTTTTCTGCAGAACGATTCACCCATTTAAGAAAATTTGTCCGAAAAAACAAAGCTGCCAAATAATATAAAAATGCAAACAGTTGTACAAAGTGGAAGCACCGCTAGCAAACTATGTAAATAAATACAAACGTAAATTATTTCATTAAAATATATGTGAAGAAAATGTCGGATAGAAGAAAACTAAAATTATTATTTTTAATTGAAGTGCATAAAGTCAATTTGTTTGCAAAAGAAATTTATAAAAAAAAATCGAAAATAAAAAGAGTCGCTCCTATTTCATTCCATAAACCCTGTTTTAAATAATTATTTTTGTATGCACTATTGCTCATGTCATACAAACATTTTCTTCCTGGTTTTTTTAATTTTTCTATTAATTTTTAAGCAATATTTTCATTAAATTCCATTTTAATTGTTAATTTTCGGCAAAAACAATTTTTGTATAATAAATGTACTGACACTGTGTGATGTGGCAACCAAATTCAATTTTCATGTAAATATTGAAAAATAGTGGCATCCCAATTCAGTTTCTTCTGAACAAGAATTAAAATTAAACCTATTCAAGAAAAATCTTTCTGAACAAAATAATCTCTCTCTCTCTCTAAAGTAAAACATCAAACTCAATATAAAAAAAAATTGTTCTGAACTAAAATTTTATGGGTGAATCCAGCTTAAAGGACAGACATAAATTTTATGTTGAGGAAATAAAAAAAGCAAATAAACAAATAAAATAATAAATTGTTTAAACATAAGAAGGGTTGATATAAATTGTTTACTTTTTTTTATTGGTATTTACTTGTTGTTGTGTTGTGGTTTTACCTTCAAAAAAACACCCGCAGTTTTTATACCTACTGTTTTATCTTTCTAATAATAATATTTATGTAATGTGGTCTTTTATAATCAAGTTATATTTAGCTTTTACTTCCTTCTTCGCACCTGTCCTTTCGTAATTTATCGTTAAACAAATAATAGACCTTTGCTTTTAGTACAGTGTACTTGAAAGAAATTTAGTCATAATTGCTGTGATTATATTTCTATGCAGCATCTAAAGTAGGGAAAAAAAGGAAAGAGGTTTCATTTATGTGTATGAGTATATCTGGTGCTGTAAAAATGTCTAAAACAATAAAGTCTCTATTGTATATTTAATATAATAAAACAATAATAAAAGAGTTTGTAAAACATTTTATGTTGTCCTTTGCTCGTTTAAAGGAGCCAGGGATCTAATATGTATCTATGAAACAGCAGATTACACGAGTACAATTCTGTATACTTTTGACAAAACAACTTATTTCGTTTTTTCAAATTGTTGTAAACAGATAAACAAAAATAAAAAATAATTATCATAAATTAGATCTTTAATTTTTTACCTGAGATCTTTAAATTTGTGCAAATAAAGCATTTTGAAAATTTTTGTTAATTGAAAGTTAAATTTTTCTTATAACGAGTTAAGGTGTATTGACAAACGTTCACTAAAGTTATGTTTAATAACGTTTGTGCAAATTTAAATTTACAACTAACTAGCTGGTCCATATTACAAAGTTAGCCCTAACAAAAATTCAATCAATAAGATAGTACATCGCAGTACTTTTTTTTTTACTAATTTTTTAATAATATAAATCCAATAGTTTCAGAAACAATGTACTTTAAAGGAGACAAACAGACAGAAAGAAAAAACACAAAAATTCTTGAATGTGTTGTTGTGTATTCCGGCTGTAGACTGTATTCAGCCATAACACTTTTCAAAAAGTATTTCATGTACAGACACGGTCTTTCATATTGTTGAGTCTGTCGAAATAAGTCGTCCTTAATATAACAAACATAAGTAGTGCAATGACACACATACAAGAATAACGACTTATACTCGCTTATGATACTTTCAAAATCCAGTTGCCTTTGTTGACTTCGCTGAATCAAAATCAAACGTTTGCTTACATTCACAATGTGGCACTGGTATGATGTACATTATGCTCCTTAGCGTTGTTTAAGTGTAATGACCGCACCATGCTTAAATTGCAATGAAAATAATCAAATAATAAACAGCGCTAATGCTGAGAATGGCACAAAAAAAACTATTCTGTTAAGCACAGTGGTTTTACTTCAACTTCGCTATTCTTTTCGCCTAGGAATTTTTAATATTACAATAGTTTTGCCATATGTTTGATGATACCGCACTGGCATTCTTCAACTTGCGATAATATTTTCAGGAGACTAAATAGCCATAAAAACACTTCCAGAAAAAATTATTTTCATTATTTTAAAGTAAATAAAATTTGTCGGTGCCATCTAAATAAATTGTGCATTTCATGCATTCCTAATTGCAAAATTTTTTGTTTTAAATTATGTGCTCATGTAAGCAAACATTTAAAGAAACATCATTAACTTGCCAAACATCGGTTTCTTTTGATTTGATATAAATGCGTACCTTGAAATAATTAATACGATTATGTTAAAATCATGTTTGTATCACTTAAATTAAACTACTTCATCATCATTAATACCCCTGTATTCAGTACTTTCTTTGCATGTCTACCAAAAATCATGTTCTTTACTTTTTCCTTTTTTATTATTTTTTTTTTCGAATTTTTCTTATTTATCCTTTTTGTCGTCTACTAAGAGAAATATGTTAATTATATATTTATAGACTGCAAATATTTGAAATACTCATAGGAAGTAATATAAAGCATCCGCATTACATGAATGTGAAAGCATTGAAAATTATTGGTGTCTATTGTCTGGTATTTTATTTCAAATGATCAAATGTGTGTGCTCTTCAAATGACTGTTTTATCATCAACAGCCACATGCACAGTGTAACGGAAAACAAATTCATATAAATATGTTTACATTGAAAATATATATTAAAACACAAAAGGTTAAAGTAATTAAATAGCTGGCTAAACTAGCAATTTGCTTGAAGCCAGTCTTACGAAATAAGGGTCAATGATTATCAGAAACGACTTGTTTGGTTAGACTCTAAAAGTATTGCGTAAACTGTCGCAACTTTGATTTTTTAGATAACCAATTAATATCTCGCTTGAACAAGGTCAATTTATGGTCGTTTTCTGAAAAACTTAAGATTTTTACAAGGTTATCTCCTATATGTTCCTTCACAACTTTAAGTTTAATTTTTTGTTGTGAACAGCGTTTTCCACTTTGAAATTTCAGAACGTATCTAAACCGAAAGAATGTTAAAAACTGCTTACTTTTAATTCTATTTAATTCTCTAAATTTTAAATTTTCATATAAAATATAATTGATTCCCATCGCTCCTATAAGAAGCATAACAAGGCAAACTAGGACCAGCAAAGGGGATAAGAGGGAAAAATTAATTCTATGTTATGGTTAGCGGCAGCAACTTTAAGGGTGTTACCTAGTTTCTTCTATTTTTCCGCTGTGTATGAAATTGCATTACAAGAAGCATTAACCGCATTAAATAATGAAATCAATTTAATATGAGCACAAAACTGTGTCTCCCTAAAAGTGACTGATAAGTTTTGCCAATTTTAACACTCGATACAAATACTTAACTGAAAATTTATATAAACGACAATACAAAACTTATTATGTGTTAATAAATTCATCATATTTTGACTTCCTAATCTACAGGCACTTCTCTTCAACTTATCAAATTAATTCGTTTTACTGTTTGTCATACACACGATTTATTTCAACATGCGTCACATAAATGTGTGGCACTTTTTTTTTCTAATACCACTATAAGTTCCTTCCGTTTTTTTATTTATTTAATAAATGTGTATGCATGTATAGCTAAGATGATTTACATTATTTTTTATTTCCCATATGCTCCAAATAAGTAACCTACAGGTCTCCCTTGAATTATGCGATCTGAACAAAAATGTTCTGGGAAAGGAATTTTCATAAAACGCATAAATCGAAATACTGGCTTTATTCAAAACAAAATTTAGTTTTTCTTAACAACATTTCAAAATAAGCTAAATTACCAGCCATTTGAAAATTTTTCTTTATCATGCTTTATTTAGTGAAATTATATCTGTCGAAATTTAAATATAGAGCAGAAATTAGGACTACAAAAAAAAAAAAAAAATACCCGGCAAGAAAAATATAGCTCCGTAGTTGCTTAAAACATCGTCAAATGTAAGCGAGCAAGTACTACGCCCACTCATAGATGCATTCTTGTTCGATGGTTAATAACCATCCCGTCATCAAAGGCAGTGTAATTTAGAAGTTACCAAAAACTGGCGGGGATAATAATGTTGAGTATGATATGTATACAAAGTCAAAGATAAGATCCTAAGCGTAAGACTCAGTGTGTCATTATGTAACGAACTAAGAGCGAAGCAGGCCGCTTCTCGACCCTTTAGCATACTATTGCCAGTATTATTCAATATCGTCTTTGACAACGTTATGGTCACAACATCTAAGCTAAATAAAGGTAATCGTTGAAACCTCCCCAGTTATTTGTAATATCTGTACTTCATAGATAACATCTGCCTATCTACGCACAATTTCACATACATTGAGCTGAGGGCCGCTAAGGAGAGCTTATAAATAAACTCCGTTAAGAAAAAAAGAGTGCTTTCACGAAAAATATTAAATCATTTGTGCTGTCTGATGGCTCACTTGATAATGTCGAGTCCTTTGTGTACCTAGGTTCTGTGATTTTGAATTCAGGTAACTCCTTCTAAGTTCTCTGGAGCTCTTCCCTACCCTCCACTGGCACTTAAATTAGAATCTTTAACAGAAACGTTAAGTCTGCAATCTTATATGGCTGCAAATTATGAAACACCGTACCAAAGGATGTTGCCATTATCCAGTCAATTTGTAGCCACTGTCTACGTAGAATATGGCGTATTTTTTGGCCTCTGTGCTCCTACTTCCAAGATCCTTTTAATGGTTGAAATCCGCGCTCGTAAATGGTAATTGCTATGAACACTCTAAGGAAATCACCCATTAATATTACCAGAATTGCACTATACTGGAATCTTCAAGGTCAAAGAAGAACTAAAAAATCACTGCACATATGGAGGAGTTATCTTGAGTAAGAAATCTGGCCAGTTGGTCCAAGATAAAAAAAAAATTGTGAAAGGATTGATTGCAATAACTTTGAAATGGCCCTTTATTTCCTTTTGGAATTTCCTGAATAAATATATTTCTTGATTCAGGAACATTAATCTTATCTTATATTGCTTTGATACTTCAGTTATTTCTATTATTTGAACAATTTCAGTTTGCCCATTCAGTGTTCAAATAATGACATTTCTTAAATTATTATAATTAAATTTATTTTGCTAAAACAGAGTACTTTACACAATTTACCTTCTCCAGAGTTGTTTTCGAATGCAATTTAAGTGTAGCTAGTTGTTTTCAAAAAGGAGCTGAAACTGGTGTTGATCATAAAAGGGTGGTGACTATAGCGTAATAAAAGGGCTGCCATTGCTTTTTTGATAGTGTTATTCAAAATTGCGTAAATCCAAAAACAGTCACTGTTTATTAGCCGTGTTATGAAAAAAACCGAGCTAAAAGAAAAATACCATGTAACTTTAGGGTTACCTGTGTAGTGTGAAATGTATGCAAATCAGTGTTGTGGTTGCGCAGGAAATTTTTTTCTATTGAATAGACACAAAACAAATTAATTAAGTAACACAAAAGTAAAAATAAATATAATAGATTTTGTTTGTTTTTATGTTTGTCAAATTGTCTTGGTGCTTAGACACAGAAATTTTAACTTGACAAATTTAACATGTGTGCCTATATTATTTAACCATTTTCGAACTTTAAGAAAAACTTTTATTTGCAAAACTTTAACAAAATCTTTGAAAGTGCTGGCCAGGTTTCAAAAATGATATTGGCCAGACTGAACATAATATTATAGAAGGCTTCCAGTGGTTTTTATGACACAAAGTTATTATTCAGAAACTAGAGCAATAGCGTTGGGAAACTTAAATACTTAATCTCCGAAGCTGCTTTAAATTTTACAGCAAAAAAAGTTTACCTTATTTTATAGAGTAGTATTTTAGAATTTAAAAATAAAAAATTTGTTGAATAATTTTTGAGGGTTAAAAGTCGTGAAATATAGACCGTTAATTTTTACTGACTCTTCAATGAGACAATAAAGGACAACAAATAATTTAGTTTATATATTTAAAATATAAAGGGTGATTCATCATGAAGTTTGGTAATATTTAATGTTAAATAAATCCCATAAATTTGAGAGGTTAAATAAACAGTTTATGGCATTTATTTTTTTAAAATGAAGTAATGCAAATGTTTGCCATGACTACGTCTGAGGTAGTCCATTCGGAATAATAGGAGTTATGTTGGCTTTCAAACCGTCAATCGTAGCTAGCTTATTCCATATGCCCACACGATTAATGTTGCCTATTTACCATGGCAAAACGTGAAATTAAGTGCTCACCAAAACGATTCCTCAGCAAGCACATTGTGTCACATACTGTATGGCTTGTAGCTTCGTCTTGTTCAGACCAAAGCTCACATATACAATTCGCTTAAATTTTATGAAGCACATATTCCCTTAAAATGGTGTGATAATGGCTATATTGACCCTTTGGATTATTATTAGCCCAAATATAGCAATTCTATTTATCCATTGAGCTAAAAATGTACTTCATCACTGAACAAAATTTATTATAAAATACTGGAAAAACACTTTTCACAGAACGCTGCTTTTCGTAATACAACTGAACAATTTGGAGACGCCATTGTGTCGTACATCTACAAAAATTTAAAAGCAGCTTTATTGAGTCTTACTGAAAATTACTCCTCAAGGATGAATCACTCGATACTTAATTTTACTAACCAATTACTTAAGTGATTTTAAATTGTATGCAGCCGTTAATTTTTTCAAAGTTAAGTAATAAACACATCAACGAAACAATAACAAATTTGAAATGGTTAAGAGAAACCGCTTTGGTTGCTTTTTTGTTTTAAATCGAATGGTTTAAATATAAAATGCAATTTCTCGAAAAATTCTGAACTAAAACATTTTTTTTTTGTATAAATTAAAAAAAAAATAAATAAAATTTATGTCACATACTTCTCAGGCAGTTAAGAACGGCAACACTGTCACATTACATGAAATGTGTGCACGGCAACGAGAGAATACAACACATTTATTTGTATTTTGTAAATGTGTACAAGTATTGTTAAGTCCATTTATATAAAATGTAAAAAGAGAGAGAGAAAAAAAGGAAAAAGTCACTTGACCTAAATATTTCTTCTAAAAAGATTTTTTATTCTTTTTGTTTGATACACATCACTTAATAGCGACAAAAAATATAGTTTCAAGTGAAATGAATTTGAATGTTTTATTTCATGCTCCTATGGCTACAACAAAGCCGGACATTTGCAAATATTCAAATCTCATACATGCAATAGAAATTTATATGTTTCTTAATTGTTTTTGGAAAATATATTGCGACAAGTACTAGAACTTAATTAAAAGCTTAAATTTTTATGTTCTTATAGACTTTAAATTAAAGTTTAAGTTATTAACTATTTTGGTGAAAAGATAAATTTCACGTACAGATTTTAAGGAATTAAATAAAACAGCATTTACTGCCATCTACATTAATGTTCTGAAATTAAGGTAGAATGAACTCTTTTACTATTATTGCCATGATCCCCCCTACGTTATGACACTTTTTGAATTTATTTTGTTTTTGCACAATCACATATGGATTCTTTGTTACCTAAATGCGGCAATTTTGGCAATTACCAATTTTAAGCAAAAGTATTTATTTTAAAAATCTTATTTACGTTTGAAAGTGATTTCGGGTATATGGCAACCGGGGTTGCTTTTAACGCAGTTTATTTCGGGTGTTCAATTTGGAAACAAACATTTCTTATGCCACGAATAACATGAACAGTGTTTACCTCCAAGGCAACAAGTGTTGATGGTTTATAAGTATAAAGTGGTGCACGAAGGGGTATGAGATTTTGTATAATTAAAGTTTATATAAAGAAGGAGAGCAAAGGTATAAAATGCAAATATATAGAAAAATTAATACAAAATACGATAAACAAACAAACAAAACCTACTTTGTCGTTCTTAAAAGAAAGTGAAAATATTTGTGTTTAAAATAATAAATAGGACAGAATAATATTTTATTTATAAATTCTGCTTGCGAAATTCTAATAATCTCATATATTTTATTTGAAAGTTCACACAACGTATTCTAGGCTTTTCCTCGTCTTATGCATCTCTCAAGAAAATTGCATCAATGAATTTGTACATTGCAAATTACAGAACACAAAACAAAGTGCAATGCAAAAGTTGGCTTAATTTTTATTATTTTTACCATCATGAGCGGTGAGAGAACAACTTAACTGAGTTTGAATGTCAGGGATGACAATTTATATTTTATTTAAAATAATTTTTGAAGAGAATTATTTTCACTTATTGGTAAAATAAAATGAGCATTGACATTTGGCCTGATAGTTTAATCTCATGTTAAATGTTAAATTTATAGTTGCAAATATTTTTAATAAATTTAGGAATAAGCATAAATTGTTTTTGTATTTCACATAGTTATTTCAAATTACAAAGAAAATGATTTAAATATCGACATATGAAGATTTTCCCATTACAAAAAAAAATATATAAAAATTATTGAATTAAAATTGTTTAAATATTTTATATGATAATTTTTAAACCAATATTTAAAATTTCAAATAATTTACAAATATATAAGCACTAAATGACATGAAGACATTTTTCCTTATACTGAAAAAATACGTTCTTGTTATTTTACTAGGTTGGTTGGTTACCGTGGTAGTTCGCTGCAAGCAAACAGTCAATTAGAGTCTGTATGACTCCGTTTTGACAGGACCACATCACTCGTCAGCTCTAATGTATCTCAGAATATATCCAAAAGTAAGTAAGATACTAGATCTACCCCGTGGCCGTGAGGTATCTCAGTAGATAATTCAGTCTAACTCTAGATATCGCAGAGAGGCCATCCAGTACATGTTTGCCCAGAAATTTGACATTCGCAGAGAAGGAGGAAAACCGATTCCTTTTTCTCTCTATCTCGACAGCTGCGACAATTGTCGTTCGATGGAGGACCGAGTCGACTTGCATGTTTACCTAACATCCAATGACCCGTTAATACCGTCAATACTAAGAAAAGAAAAAAATTAAAAATATTTGTAAAAAAGTTCTTCAATAGTACTTAACAATTTTTTCTAAAATTTTAGTGCTAAATCTAGCACTAAAATTTGTGCTAAAATTGGTCTTTCAGATTTTGCCTTTTTTATACCCCTCACAGTAAGTGTATGGGTACTTATGATGTGTCATTCCGTGTGAAATTTCTACAATTTTCATTTCTGACCCCATAAAGTATATATTTTATATAAATAGAATAGGGAAGTCAATTAAACACTGTCCGTCTGTCCGTAAATGTTTAAATCAACTTTTTGAAGCCCCCAGACATTCTCAAAAAAAAAAAAAAAAAAAAATCGCTTTATAAGCAACTTAGATATGATTTTTTTATTTTTTTTTATTTTATTTTTATATTTCTTGTTTTTATTTATTTATTATTTTTTTGTTTATTATTATTATTTTTTATTTATTATTTCTTTAAACAAATATAAATAAACCCAATTTATAATTTTATAATGGGCTGTTATTAAGTGGATAAAGTCATTATTAATATAATGAAAATATATGTGTGTACGTTTTTCATATTAATGAGATGATGATACAAACAATTGTTATTGCTTGACTATACGTTTCGAAGGGTATATAAGATTCAGCACGGCCGAATATAGCACTGTTACTTGTTAAGTCTTATAAAAGCTTAGAGTAGTTCTGTTAATAAAATAAACATTTACAGATATATGCTTGAGGGTTCACCTCTGCCCTCTCTAGGCCTTTTTTAGACTTGAGTAAACTAAATAAGAAATTTGACTTTTCCAAATATGTCAAATATGAAATGTAGATTATTTGTCACACGTTTCACCAAAAACTTGACTACTTTAGAGACATAAGTACGATCATTAGCTCTATAGGTAATAGCAAAAATAATTAAGTTTTTAAATATTATATTGAACTCGGTTATCAAATTTACTAAGAAAGTTTTTTTTATGGCTGACATGGCTACTATTATGCTTAAACACATAAAAAGTATGTGACTGGCACTTAAAATCTCTCCAGCCGTTAGTGAATTATTGAGGCATAAAACATATACATGTTCATGCACTTACATGAAAATATGGATTAATTTAAAATTACAAGTAAAAGGAAAAATAATTTTTTGCATTCCACTGAAAGTGTTTTACAAACAAATACAAATGGCAGCATGTAAATGTCCATTATCTCCATGTTTATATGTCGGATTGTCTTTTTTTATTTTATTCTTGTTGTCATGTATCTGTGTGCCAGTTACAAATTTCACTCTTAACATTGTTTGACATTTTAATAGAAACAATCATTGATTGTAAAGTTTTTCCTTTTTTTTAAAAAATAAATATGTGTAACTTTTTATTTGAATGCATTAAGCGAAAAATCTATTTTTCAAATGACAAATTAAAAGAAATCTTAACGTTATATTTAGAAAAATTTTTTAAATTTATCAAAATTTTATGAACAAGACTTGAACTTTTATTTTGTTCAATAAACTTAGATAAAAAAAGTTAAAAGTGGATTTTGAATATAAGAATTAATACATAAAAAACTTATGTATTTCGAATTCGTAAATATTTTTTAAATATCTGAAGCTACAGTCAACATTATGAAAGGCTGTAAAAAATTAAATTGAAAAAAAATTTTAAACAACAAAAAAAAAACCAATAAAATAGTGTGAAAGTAAAGGGTGTTTTTTTAAGCCCGATAGAACTTGAAATTGTAAAAAATAACACAAAAAATTAAATTGTAATCAAAAATTTTTTTTTATTCGAAAGATCAATACGTGACATTAACATTTGAAAATGATTTCGGGCATATGGGCACCGCGGCTATTCTTGACGAAGCGCATTCTGGACGTCCGTTGTTTTATCGCAAAATTGTGTTCGGCGATGAGGCGCATTTTTGGCTTAACGGGTTTGTTAATAAGCAAAATTGCCGCATATGGAGCGAGACCAATCCACAAGAGACCCTACAGACTCCATTACATCCAGAAAAATGCACCGTTTGGTGCGGTTTTCACGCTGGTGGCATCATCGGACCTTATTTCTTCAAAATGAGGCCGGAGCTCGCGTTACGGTCAATGGAGATCGTTACCGCTCCATGATCAATGATTTTTTGTTTGAAAATATGGATGACATTGATCCGGAGGAGATGTGTTTTCAACAGGATGGCGCTACGTGCCATACGGCGAACGCAACCATCGACTTATTGAAATCAAAATTTGGCGATAAGTTGATTTCGAGAAATGGACCTGTCAATTGGCCTCCAAGGTCGTGCGATTTGACACCTCTCGATTATTTCCTGTGGGGCTACGTGAAGTCACTGGTTTATGCTGATAAACCAGCAACAATTGACGCCTTGGAGGCCAGCATTGTTCGTGTTATTCGTGACATACGGCAAGCAGTGCTCGTAAAAGTGGCCCAAAATTGGACGTCCAGAATGCGCTTCGTCAAGAACAGCCGCGGTGCCCATATGCCCGAAATCATTTTCAAATGTTAATGTCACGTATTGATCTTTCGAATAAAAAAAAAATTTTGATTACAATTTAATTTTTTGTGTTATTTTTTACAATTTCAAGTTCTATCGGGCTTAAAAAAACACCCTTTATATTCATTTTGTCATTTCGTTTGTAACACATGGTAGTTTTCTAGTAAGAAACAGCTTGGTGTTTTGTATAATAATATTGTAAGATATGTTTATAGTCTGAGGCAACGTGATCATGTGTCATCTTATTCAAAAAATCTCTATGGAGTAACATTTGAAAATTTTTTAAAGATACGAATGCCAACTTTTCTCTGGAAAAAATTCTTATTTCAAAAGATTCGTTTTGCTAGATCATCTAGAGGCAAAAAAATATAATACCAAAATTTCGTTGATTATTTATTTCTCTATTTCTATTTAACTATTTTGCTTCAACGTTTTAATTTTTTTTTGTTAATGTTTTATTATTTTTTTGAATGTCTTAAATATTATTATTTTATTGCTTTATTAATAATTTTTGGTTACTAGAGTTTTTTATTTGTTTTTATTTTATGTGATAAAAATATTTGAAAGTCTAAATCAATTTATTTTATCTTATAATATATATTTTTATTTGTTATGGCAAAATTATTTGAATTCCTGCACTATAATTATAAAACTTAGTCTTGTTGTGCAAGAAAACAATAAATAAATAAATAAATATCCATTTTAGATCATATCAATATCCATATTATTATTCCTTTAATCTTCTTGATTTTTTAATGTATTCGATTTGTAGTTTTTTGTTCGTTGTGGTTAAAAGATTTTTATTTTTTGTTAAATATAATCAAGCTATTTAATATGCTTCTTTATATTTATATGGTATTTCCATCGTTCTGGAATAATGGCATATTTATGTGTTTTAAATATGTTTTTTTTTTTAATTTCTAAATATTTGAAAAATAAAAATTTAAAATCAATATTTTTTTAACCTTTCGCTAAGGACATAGTATAGCATTGAGCAGACGAAAGATTTAAACAGAATAGTAAATCATTTGTATCCTCTTATTTTTCATAAAATGGTATACTTTGCTGTCCTTTGCTAAGAATATAATTAGTAGTTTTTCTTCTCTTGGCCTTTATTAGAAGTATCACTTGTAAGGAATTGAATTCTGAATACTTACTCCCATTGACCAGTCCTGCTATAAAATTTATAAAAAAAATCCTTTTTTAGTAGAAAATATGCATTTCCCATCATGGTATCTATATGTGTGTATGTATATGTACGCAAATACATTTGCATATAAGTTAAAATATCTTGTCATCACACATCTAATCTGCAGTTGTTTAGTTGTTAATACAGATTTCCTCTTCTAACTATCCATCAATCTCACAACAATAAGAATATATTTATGTTAGTCATGAATGAATATCGTAGATACAAGGAATCAAGAAATAGCATATATTGATTTCTTGTTTGAAAAAATAAACTTTATAGATTGTGAGTCTGGCAACAGAAATTTGCCATCTTGCATATATCAGAGGGTATATGTAATAGATTGATGTCTTTGTACTATAAAAGTTATGATTTTTTTCTTCTACGCTTTGTTTTTTTTTTCTTTTTTTTATTGATAATTTTTTATGTTTTGTTTTAAAAAAATTCAGTAATTTTACTATGCATGGCATGCAGTACATACTTACCACCAAACTACACATTCAAAATTGAGTGTTTTTCATCTTCAAATTCAACAGTAAACTTTTCATAGTTCATGAATATATGAAATTTTCAAACAGCACACAACAAGAGGTGATGAAAAATTTATTTTCTTTTTTGTTGTTTATCTGAAGTTGTAAATTTCCTACATACTTTGTATTTTAGTAAGTCTTGTTATTACTGGTAAGTTGTACAATGTATGCTCCTGAAAATATGCAACATTCTTTTATAGTTTGTCATAAATCTGTAGTAGTGCAGGCAGAAAAATACTAAATTGTAAACAGTACCCACCAAAAAATACTTGTCTTGTCTCACTTTCTTGATGTTTACCTGCTTGCAAGAGTATTTTTAGAAGACATGATTTTTATATGCGATGATGTTTTACTTTTTTGTTTCTATTGCCATCTCAATAAGAAATTGATATATTTGTAAATATCTTTGCTGGTATTGGACCGATTTTACCAATATTTTTCACTTGAGTTTTTAAATATACATATATCTCATAGAGATATTCAGCAAGAAGCGGGTCAAGCAGTTATATGAGAGCTGCAACAATTTTGTTTACTCAATGAAGCAGAGGCATGCATGGTATTTTCAGCTAATAAATCGAGATGGCTATTTTTTAATAGAAATTCGTTCGAAAGCATTTTTGATGTATTGGCACTACATTTGGTCCCTCTGATATATGGCGTCTTCCAAGAGTTGATTTCAACACTCACATGAACGGACGGACGTGCATAGCTAAGTCGACTTTTCTATCTATAAGAATTTAGAATACATATTCTTCAATTACAAACGGAAGGCAAACATATGCAATATGTACCCTATTACGCTCTCGTGTAAAGTGTATAAAAATCTTTTCTCCTTTTTTTGAGTAGAACCGATTTGAGTAGTTACGCTATCGCATACAAACAAATTTCATATTTTCATGTATGCAGAATGGTTAGCGAAAAATGTCTGCAATAATATTAGAAATTAAAATAAAATGTTTTCTGGAAACGAAGAAAATACAATGGGGCATATTCATAGTCATCAAAAAAGTCGACTTTAACAGTACTTAAGTCAATTTCTTAAAAAAGTCTACTCTAAGTCATTCATAGACAACTTAAAGTTGGTTTTTGACATTAAAGTCGGCTCTAAATTTAAAACCAGCTGAACCTGTTGTTAACTCTATTTACAATAACATCAGCTGTTCATTGTAAAGTTAAAAGATGTGTTGAAAATTAAAAAAAATGCCAAGATTTCAAGATATTGAAAGAGATTTTTCAATAACTGGTGATTGTGAGGGTGATTTTTGTGTAAGGAAGCCTAAAAATTACAAAAATAGATTTAATCCCTTCGACCTAAGCGATGAAGATTTTTATTCCCGCCACAGATTTGACAAAATTACAACTCGTAAGATGAAAGCATCGTTTCCCTTATAGCTTTCCACGAATTTTTTTTTTTCTGTATTAATGAAATATCATTTCCTCTGTTTTCTACCACATCCAAGTGTGCGTTTACATACTCCCAGAGGCATTCTTTCTCAGAAGCACTCCAATTTGCATCTCTTGGCTTCTTCAGTTTCTGAAAGTAAAACATTTATTAAATGCCAAACTTAAAATATATCACACATATGTACATGTATATGTACATACATAAATGTGTTATTGAGACTTACCATTTCTGTTTTTTCCATTATTTTAATAAATTTTGATTTTATACATAGATGTAAAACGTTTTAAAATTTTTATTTTTTATTGTTTGCTTCAACAAAATTAAACAAAAGAAAAGCAGCTGATCAAGTTGCCATTTTTTATTTTTTAAAAAGAAATTGTATGCCAGAGTAAAGCAAATAAGAGTTGACACCCATTTAAAGCCAGCTCAACTTAAAGTATACTCTTTTTTTGACTATGAATACCAAAAAGATAGTAAAAGCTTTTAACTTAAAGATTAACTTTAGTAAGAGCCGACTTTAGTTTGCGACTATGAATACAAGCCAATGAGTCTAAAGATGTTACTAAGTTCGATTAAATAAAAACTGTAAGACTTTTTATTCCGCGCATGGTTTTGGTAAAATATTACAATTTTAAGTTAAAATACTTTGTTAATACAACAACTTTCTTTAATCAACATTTATAAGTATAAAGTTTCTTTAAACTATATTTTATAAATTTTACATGTCTAGGAGCTAAATATTTACGTCTAAACAAGCAAATGTATTAGATAATTTTAATACCACTGTAGACGGTGTTAGGTTGGGTTTACCCTTTCACCAAGAATAGACTCACAAATGAACAACCCTTCCAAGGAATTGAACACTATTATCAAAACTCGTACTGTATGTGAAATAGGTTTCATAAATTACGCCCATTTTCAGACCTTCATAATCGACCGAATAAGATGTTTAAACTGTTGTCCGCATCGGTTTCACTTTATTGTAAATTAATTTATAAACACGTAGGCAGAAACTGCATAACGAGGAGACTGTGCCGGTGAAAATTGCAACGTTTATGTCATTGAAAATTATTAAATAGTGCAGTAACATATAACATGAAGCTGAGGATTCATCTAGGTTGTATGTGACTGTCAAATGAAATGTAGAGTATACGAAGAAGAGGGTGAAACTTTGGAATACTGCCTTTGTCTGCGTTTTAGACACCAGAATTTTAACGTGAACACTATGCCTTACTTTTAATATCTAAAGAAATTGAATTGGAGTTACATTGAGGGCACTGTGTTTTTGATTTAGTCGAAATATTAAATGAGATTATTATTATGGTTTAAATAAAAAAAAATTTTAGATCACACAATAAGCCAATTAAGGTATATATCTTTACCGTGTTTGGGTTTTCAATGTTCCCCTTTTCAACCTATCGAAATGCATGTCAAAAATAGCACTCACTGATGAGCCTTCTAAATCACAGTCTCGGGAAACATTTACTTAAAATAATCGTTAAAAAGTACATGACAAGTTTTTATTTATCGCCTCAAGTAATTATTTCATACACTTTAGCAAATTTTCTGTTATATAAATTTTTAAAACTGAAAGGATTTAAAAATCAATCATCCATTATATGAACTATTCAATAGACAAAATAATTGACAACCTTTTCTGTATAATAACTTTGAATTATTACCCTCTAGAAATCTGACCGGATACATTTCCAAAGGACATTTTGCATTTATTTTCGAACTAAAAAAAATATATTTTTTTTTATTTCCTTATATAAATTATTCTCTCTTATATGTAATGAACAAAAGATTATGAAACAAAAACTACTATGGCAAAACAGAACAAAAAATTGCTTGACTATATTTTTTATATGGATTTATGGCCATATTAAACTTTTCAGATCCCCCCCAAAATACATCTTTATGGTTCTACTAATATAATATAATCTACATATTTTGGGAAAACTTATATATTATTTATATTCAAAATAATAATGTGACACAATCAAAAATATTTGAATGTGGAGATCCCCGGTAGATAAGCCGTTCTACAGTTTGTCTGCCAGAGACTGGGTTCTGTTTAATTACAAGCGGCATATGGTGGTTTTTGAACAGCTCGGATAAATTTTTTAGAATATACTTTGTAGTTGTAGTGTAACGAAAAAATAAAAAAAATTTAAAATAATGATCTTTTGGAATCACCCGTGAGATACTTTCACGATTCTTTCAGTAACAATTTTGCTTCTTAAGGATGAATAACACTTTTCTTGACCTTAATAACCATAAACACTTACAGTTAAACAAACATACAATGACCTAGCTTCAGAGTACTTGTCTTTTATATATCAAAATTAAACCTTTTCTTGAAGCCATGCTACGGAGAAAGGTTCCAATTAAATACAAATAAGCGTGATTCCTTCCACTTTCAAGTACTAAATTTTTATTTTCATATAAATTTTAATTAAAGAATTTCAAATATCTTTTAATATCTAAAACCTTGAGCTTTTTTCACTTAGAATTAAAGAAAAACCAATCATGATTTTAACAAAAAAAAAACATTTAAATGGAAAATCGATTTATAGGTGAACAATTTTATTTCAACAAGTTCTCTCCTACGCACTACACCGTATTTCAACTTCAAGATGAAACGAATGACTGAACAATGAAACGGAAGTGAAAAAAATACAATAAAAGCAATAACAGCACTTTAAAGAATTCCCAAAAATATAAAAATATATTTGCAAAATAGAAAAAGGTAAATTTAATAAAAAAAAAAAAAAATTTCACCGAAGGAAACATTTTTCCGTGTTCTGTATTTCGAGTGATATTAAATTGCTAGGAATTGTAATTGTAGTGATGTTGTTAACACAATGTTGTTGATAAGTATTGTATACATATTATAGAAAAGTTTGAAATGTTTAGTTTTTGTTAAAAATATATTCTTCAGTTACAAGAAATCCATGATTAAATGACATACTATACTGACAAAGAAGTTATATGCAGTGTTACCATTACAACCTTTAACAATTGTTTGTTCCATATGGTAAAACCCTGTAAATATTTTTAAGATTTGGATGCATGTCCAGTAGACCAACTCGGACTAGCAGATTTTAAATGCTTCCTTTTTTAAGAATTTTTATATGAAAAACTAGATATATCCGCTACGTCGATAGCGTTCTTATTACTATTTATTCAATTTATTTATTCTTTAGTTGCTAAATAATTTCCATTAAATTCATGAAAACTTGTTTTTCTACTTAATTTTATTTCGAAAAATTAAAAGTAACGTGTGGATAGAGCGGAGGACTATTTATTTCTTTTTAAATATAGATTTAATAAGTTAAACAAAAATTTTCTTATTCCCCCTATCATTGTATATCTCAGCCAAAATAATGCTTCTTAGCCTTTAAATTTTTTTGGAAATGCAAAAATAAGATAAGTAACATTTTGTCCCTCTGTGAAATTATCTAACTCAACTTATATATTATTATAATTTCGGGATTCAATTTATATTTGAAAATGTAAAATAAACAAAAGTACAATACAAGCGAGAAAAAGTACCTTTGTGTCGTCCACATCAGTTTAAATCTCTGCCCGGATCATTAAATACTAATTTCAAAGTTTTAGCATAACAAATGTAGAAAAAAGTACCATAAAGTTTTGACAATATTCCTTTTCGTTTACCAATAGCAACTTCAGTTCTTAAGTTCCTTTTGCGGTCCTAAATGTATTTTGAATCTTAACTTGGATGAATGGTCTATAATTCCAAACATCTAGATCGATAAACGTACAAAAAGCAAAAAGTACCATAAACCAGGAAAGAGTGCTAAATTCGGCCGTGTTGAATCTTGTTACCATTGTGTATATACGTATAATGACCCCACCGTAGTATAGCCTAGATTGCATGTTATATGTATGTATGTCATTTTTCTTTATTAATCCGACGTATTCCTTGATTTTATATTTTAATATAATATACTGTATTGTACTAGTCAAGCCCTCTTAGTTGATATCCATATTGATGGGGTTAAGAGAACAAATTCCTAGGATTTTATTTTAGGCGCCATCTTGGATTTTACACTTTTATAATAAATTACTATATTCAACTAGTTAAGCCTTTTATTTGGTGGGAGTTCAAGGAGATATAGCAATTATTAATATATTTGACATATCCAATATTTTAGCACGATGGCCACGTTCAAACTGATTTGACAAATAATATGTACATATGTATTGGTAATATTGGGTTTTGCTTAACACAGCAACGTATCAAGCTCAAACCATCAATTTTAATTTCAAAACTGTTTTTAAAAGGAAAGAACGTGTGGTTAATTTGGTCGCAAAATATTTTTAATGTTTACAAATTATTTTTTTTTTTAGATATATGAATTTTTCTCATCTCTGTTGCTGTATTTCTTGGATTTAACCTGCCATAAAGCAGGCAAACCACGGTATACTTCAATAAATTCAGTAATACATTTTTTTCTCCATATTTTATTTAACCACAAAATTTTTACCGTGCGGTGTTGTCGCTGCGAAAACTGAATAAAAATGCCATTTGACGTTTTTCGCAGCAACACATCGAACCCGCTTCAAATCATAGTAGCGGCGGCAGTAAAAATCTAAATTGTTTTGGTTTTCGTCAAACTCACATCGGCATATACGTGTGAGATGTTTTTACTAACACAATCAAAAAAAAATGAGTTTGACAAAGTCTTCTCAATTGATACCAATATTGAGGGGCCTTGAACTCCCTTGACATTTTTAAATGTTAGATTTGAACCGTATACATAAAAATTCGCCATTTTCTAGTGATGGCCATCATGGATTAAAATTTTTTATATTGTATTATGATGATTGGATTCATCATGTGAGTCGAGTGGCTTGTAAACAGACAGTGAGGGCCATAGGGTTTTTAGTGAATCTTTTATTAATTTCTCTTTTGTACTATTTCTTTCCTTTATTCATCTTTTCTTCTATTTACTTCTGTTTTTATTCTATTAAAGGAAACACAATGGACCATGATGGTCTCCGAGTGAGGGTGTACCTTTACTCTTGTTTCTTCACCACACTTTTCTATCTACCTGCCCACCTACCTATAGCGTATTTTATTGCGTTTTTCGATTCCTTTAATTTGATACCGATTTATGGCCGATTTGACTGAACACATCTATAAGTAGTAGCAAAAGTGTTAAGAAGTTATCCTAGGATTGAAAAAATTTAGCTTTTTTTGGTAAGAATATGGAAAAAAACAGAGCCAGTCCTGTTTATTTTGCTCATATCTCAGAAAGGTTTTAAATATTTCAATAGAAATTCATGTCGGATATTTTTAAAAGAACGATACTACATACAGGTCTGTGCAATATGTGATTGCTTCAAAAAGTTGATTTCATTAAACATACGGACAGATGCACATTATTCAATCGACTCCTCTATTTATTAGCTTTCAGAAAATATGTATATCTTGTGATCGGAAGTGAATATCTAAGAAATTAAAAACGGAACGACATATATACCCTATATACCCTTGGGCACCACAGGTGAAAAAAAGTCCCTTTTCGGTCACCCATATCATTTTCAAGTTTAATTGAGATTAAAAGATTATAATTTAAAAATTCTAGATTATTAAAAAAATTATATTAAAATAGGACAAAGTACCTTCTTGGGTTTCCAGTGACAATGCACAATTTCTAAATTTAAAATACTTAAATATCTATTGAACAATCAAAAATTTAAAAAGGCGTGATTAAAAGTTAATAAGTCTACTACTCTTTTTTTAAAAAAATAAATATGTTTTAAAAAGTACGAAATTATTTTTCAGATTTTTTTTTTCTACTAACCCGTTATGAATGTGCCTCAAGTCTTCCTAATTACATACATAATTTTTTATGTCCGGTCAGACATACTTTTATGTCTGCGGCATATTTTAAAGCACAGTTATTGTTCCAGCATATTACCTAAATAATTTAAATGTAACGGCCTACTAGTAATTTACCAGAATGTACTACTAAATGTACATGCGAGAACCTTGTGGAATGTTACAGACCACCACTATGTTACGAATAAAGTGCTCTTACTTGTTTGGTATTTTCCCCCTAGAAGTTTTCAATAATTTTATTTAAGAAATGGTTCATACTCTATTAGGCGATGGTAATAATTAATTCATGTCGTATTGTTTGATATAAGACACTTTTATTAAGTGTCAAAAAGCCAGACAGATTTGACTTCTTATGTATGCAAATTTAATTTTTCTCGGAGTAATTATACAATAAAAATTATTTTCCTATGCTTATGAGCTTGAAAGTTGCATAGAGTACCAATATTGTTTTTACTCTAAAAAATTCCTGTAAAGTTGTCCCAAACAGTTAAAAATTTGCCTGATTTTTAGATTATCAAAATTTTAGCTTAAGTCGACTTAAGCACTTATTCGTTTTTGATATTGACAGATTTGATATCAAAGATATTTTGTTAAATTTTTACTTGCATAATAATTTTTGCATAATTTCCATTTTCCTTCACCACGCAATTTCATCATCATCCTAAATTTTACAAATCCTTTTTAATCTTTCCGCTTCAATTCATTTCCAGTCCGTCTACTGTTGTTTGTATATAAAAAAAAACATCATCAACAAATAGTTCTTACTTTCTTATTAATTTTGGTGATACAGAAAAAACTAGTGACAGATATTTAAATAATAAACAAGTAAGAGCACTATATTCGGCTGTGCCGAATCTTATACCCACCACCAATTTTGTGTACATTTAAAGCACAATATTTATTATTTTGTTACTCATTATGGAATAATCTTTTTATAATAAAATATGTATCTCTTTCTTTGTAGAGGGTGGTTAAATTTTAAGGGCCCATGTTGAAAGTGAACTACAGCTAGTCTTTAAAATTGTTTTCTGCATTTCATTTAACATTTCTCAATCTCAAACTTACTCAATTTGATCCGTGGAAAGATACGCAAATGAGCAACGCTTTAAAGTTATTTAGGATTTTTATGAAAATGGGCGTTCAAATAAAAATGCATTTTGTGCACTTCGTAATTCTTTTGATCAACATAATCGTTCAAATTCGTCCACAATCGGGAAAATTGTAAAAAATATTTAAATTTCTGCAAAACAGGTCTGTATAAAATGTTAGGAAATCTGTGAATGCCTTCTTTGCTCGTTGAATGGAAACCATTGCTGTTTTTTTCGAAAGTGTGGCAAAAAAGCAGTCAACCTCGACTCATCATCGTGCCCAACAATTGAGCATCAACATTGTCATTGAAAATTTGGACCATCAGATAGAGGATTGGCGCCAAGGATGGGGGGGGGGGGGCCATTTGGCCGATATTTTGTTAAATACATAATTGAACCGTACAAATATTATCATTACAAAAAGAAATAATAATTATTTCCTAAATAATTTGTTTTTTATTTAAATTCAACATCAGCCCTTAAAATTTAACCACCCTTTATAACTTTGATATGCTACTAAAATGCTTTTGTAAATGTAGTCTTTTAATGAAAGTGGGCATTAAAGTAGCCGTGTCAATAAAGTTTCTGCTAATAAATACAACTTAGATATTTCAATATAGTCCTTTATTTTCCCATAAACTCTGTCAGTAGAGAAATTACATGCATTAAAGATAAACCGTTATATGGGAGGAAGGCGTTAAAGTGGGCGCGTCACCTAAACTTTTTGGCACAGTAATGACATTGCCTAGGGGGATATACGTAGCAAATTTTATCATCATACCTCTAATTTTGGCGGTTTTATGAGCTTTTAAATTTCATTAAATGTAGATAACGTGAAAAGTGGGCGTTATAGTAGGCGTGTCAAAGTTATTTTTACGAATGAGTACATTTTAGATGTGTCAATATAGCCTTTTATTATTCCAAAATCTTTATTAATAGAGAAATTAAATGAATTTTAGGTAAAACGTTATATGGGAGGTGGGCGTAAAAGTGGGCGTGGCACATTGATTTTCCGTTAAAAAAAGCCTCTCACCAAAAAGCAAAGTGTGCAAAATTTCAGAGTCGTACATCCAATTTTGTTGCTTTTATGACGTTTTTGTTTTTAAATATACCGAAAAATACACTGTGCGGTATAAATTTTCGTACATTTTGATCGATAACTCTTCTCCTAATGCATAGATTTAGGTAATTTTTAGTGAGAAATATTGTTTTAACTCGAGAAATATATATTCGAAGTTTCATGATTGTACGTTAATCCGTTTGGACACAATACCATTTTATTCGATGTTCGTAGGACACGGTTTTTTCGACCTACTCTTGCATTCCGAGCTATAACTCACTTCCTAATATTCCGATATAGCCCATTTTCAATATCAAACAAACCTTGTCTATAAGAAAGATTCTGGCAAAATTTGAGCCTCCTAGCTTTTTCGGTGCGACCTCTATCGTGCTTTCAACAGACGGACAGACGGATGGACATAGCTAGATCGTCATCAAATCAAACCCTGATTCAGAATATATATACTTTATGGGGTCTAAAATGGATATTTCGATGTGTTACAAACGGAATGACAAAATGAATATACCCCCACCATTTTTTTGGTGGCGGGTATAAAAAAATTCACTAGATTTCTATATTAACTGAGGAAAAAAAATAAGTCTCAATTGAGTGAAAATAAATAAGTAATTTCCAAAGAAGAAATATTTTCCTTCTTATGAATTTTTGTTAAGAGGATTAACTTTTCATTAGTCAGTACTTTTTTTCTTATATTTTTTTTTGTTTGTAAATGTTTAGAGATGTTTTTTTTGTTTTTTTTTTTTTGTTATTATGCTTTTCAGGGATATGCCAAATTTTGATGCTACAATAATAAAAGTCGTAAAAAAATTATTAAATTCTTCAAGATGTAGAACAATACATAGCTGGCGAATTCGCAAGGTAAACTAAGTATCGTATTGTCATAAGGTCATAAATTTTAAAAATTTTAAAAAGCGTTTAAATATTT
This sequence comes from Phyto melanocephala, assembly GCA_941918925.1. Classification (NCBI taxonomy): domain Eukaryota; kingdom Metazoa; phylum Arthropoda; class Insecta; order Diptera; family Rhinophoridae; genus Phyto; species Phyto melanocephala. The sequence goes on from OW799237.1 coordinate 114,327,142, forward strand.
AACAATAAACTTTTCATTTATATGCAAATTTTTGGAAATTTATGTTATAACGACATTATGACTCTAAAGACTTCTTGTGAATTTACCAAATCTTTTTAATTAATTTTTTTTTTGAAACGAAGATTACATATTTGCATATTTTTTGTTCGTAAAATATTTAGAAAATTATATTTTTATCAAAGAACTATAATTTCAAAAAGTAATTAAGATAACACAACTCAAGAAGAAAAACTTGTTACTAAGGCATTTTGTGGAGTTTCCTCATGCTACAGCGTTATAGGAAAAGCTTAAATATATTCCCACTGCTGGCGGCAATGTTTTGAAATCTCAGCATTTTTATTATTTCGGATGTAAACAAGAAATTTGTAGCCGCTATCACCTCAAGAACCATGCAAAATAAATTCAACAAATTCTTCGATGTAGCAATTAACTTTCTAGTAGGACGTTCGCGAGAACTTCCTCAAGGTAGTTAAACTGCTCAGGACTTGTCTTCATACATATTTGTAAATTTCAAAATATTTTTGAGCCTTTTGTGACCAATTCGCCAGTGCTATTGAAAATCAATATCAATCTTCAAAGCAAGCCTCTTTAATATCCGATTATTACTAAAGTCCTACAGGTAAATACTGACAAAATAAATTTCTGTGCAGAGAATTCTTTTTATACTCTATACCTGCAAAATAAAATCGTTAGATTTGGATGTTTACCTTGAATTGCTTTGTCAGGTAATATTGGTTTAAGAGAATCTCTTTCACATCCTGTAGATATTGTGGTGTTCACGCTACCAGTGATCCTTAACTAAGGCAAGGAATATTTCAACTATTATGGGAGCTTAACGATTTTATACTGGATGACCTTAACTACTTAAAAAACGAAGAGATAAAAAATAATTCAATGTAATGTAACATCAATTTGATTCACGGAGAAGAGATGTGATTTCGGTTTTTATTGACATCAATCAATATGAAGCCGCTACCAAATTAGCTTAAAAACATCTCCATTTCTAAAGTCTTGTTTTACTCTGTAATGTTACTAATAATCAAGGACGTCTTGATCGGTGCATTAAAAAATACGAAGATTATGATTTCCCTAACCCGTTCTTAAAAGGCATTTAAGGCAGAATCGTCAAGGTGAGGGATTTGAACGTTTCAAAGACAATCAAGCCGCTAAATCGCAATTTATGCATGACTATTCAACTCTCGGTTAGATACAACAAGTATTAAAATGTCATTTTGATTGAGCCTTGAAATGATTATTCCAATTACCTCAAATTAAAACAGACTTTGTGCAAAGAAAAATCAATATTTTCGTTAGCGGAGCTAACAGCATTTACATCAATCGGTTCTAGCTTCTCTTTACAATTGAAAACATTAAATGCCGAAATAAATATTGTGAGTATCAAGAGCAATTGAGTTAACATCTGTTACTTGCTTTTGGTTACGATATTGAAAAACAAAAGATGTTAAAAATAGAAGAAATTATTAATTTATTTATTTAAAAAAAAAGTGATTTCTCTAAATAATTTGATTTCCGCTAGACTTTGGAATTGTTAAATTATTTCGAAGATCCCTTTAAGGCTGGACCCAAAATTTGGTGTGCTATTATTTTAAGGAAAAATTAGACCAAATATGATACTAATTTTGCTAAAGATTACATACAGAATTTACTATTCTTTTAACTTATAAAAATGTTTCTTTTAATTAATGGTGAATTTAAAAGTTTTCTACCTCCCATGAAAGAGTTTGCTAGCAGTGCAGATTTGGAGGATCTAGTTGGCAATAAAGCATTTCAGAATATTCTCAAACTTACTTATGAAGAGAAACGATGGAAATCCTAAATCAATTAGTTAGGTTTTTTTAATTTATTTATTAATAAATAAAATTTCAAATTTTTTTTAATCTTATAAAATGTTTAAAATAATCATACTTCTGCAGAATTAAGTGAATAAATAATGAACTTATTCAGGCCAGTATAACGTTCGGTGTATCTTTTAAATGAGCACAAGAAAGGTAGACTAGCTTAGAAAATTGCTTGGACTTGAAAAATATTTACAAATTTTATTTTGACCATTTGGACATATATATACACTAGCTGAACCCACACTGCCTTGCTGGTCCCTACAAAGTTTTATTAATTCCAAATCCTATAAACTATGAACGCCAAATTTAATCCAGAAAAAAAGTAAAACAACAAACATTAAAAACGGGAGCTTAAGTCACTACACCCTCTGTTTTGTTTGTATACCAAACCAGGGATGCCACCTTGGTCCAATCGGACAATTGGTCGAATTTTTTTAAATTAAACATAACTTGGTAACTTTGTTGGTTTGTTTGATTTTTTCCTAGGTTTTTGGTAGAAACGGGATATTTTCAGTTAAAATAAATTAAAAATTAAAATGTTATAAATATTTTTTACACAAAAATGCTCTTAAAACCTGTTTTTTTTTTTTATTTAAATTTCATGTGCAAGAACTTTGAATTTACACTTGAAACAGTAAAAAGCGAGCCATGTTTTTGGTGCTTTATTATTGTTTTGATCATATACGTATCTACACACTTAAAGACCAATTATCAATAGCCACCGAACTACAGTTTTATTACCAGTTGTAAGATAGGTTTTTCCAAAGAACACCTGGCAATTAAAAGTCTAATTTTTTTTCTTGGAAATTGGTGATTAATTGGCAGCTGTGAAGTTAAAGTAGCCCTGTGGTTAAACTATATAAAACTAAATGAAATATTGTTTGAGGCCTTATGAAGATATCTTATTATATTTATGTATAAAAGTTTATAGTTTTATGAAATAAAAAGAATCGAAAGTGAAACATTTTACACTCAGTGCTTTTTAAAAATATAATTCCTTTCAAATTGTATATTTCTTACTAAATACTTTTACAAGAAATTGACTTCCCTATTAACATATAAGATTATATACAAGATGACATATACATATTCCAAATGTATGTATTTCACTTTTACCACTGGATATTGTAGGATGGGGGTGTAATAATCGAAATTGATTTTACGCTAACAGATTTCCATTTCTGTTCATCTATTATCAAGAAAATACTCATATTCATTGTATATTTCATTATCTAGTATGACTTAATTGTTATTGAATATTTAATTAAAATATTCAATTAATATTAGAATAATTATAGAGAAATGAGAAAGCCTGTACATATTTATGAATACTTAACATATTATTGCTGTTATTCGTAAACATTATTCATAAATTATTTATTTTATTTGCTTAAATAATAATAATGACATTGTTTTCTTTGCTTGTTGGTTGTCCCACTTGAGAGCACTTTGACATCATAAGCGTTAGATGTATTTGCATATAAGTATGTAAATTCATATGTATCTGTAATATTTGCATGTACATTTAAGTATGTATAGTGGGCCAAATTAAAAATCAAGTTAACTATAACAAAAACAAATTCGTTGTTGTAGAATAAATTAATTTTACAAGGAATTAAAAAAAATTGCTTTGCTGATTTATTTTCGCCTTTTCAATATTTCTTTTATGTCTTCGTTATACAACATATAAATTTTTTGCCTCGAAATGACTCTAAAAAACAAAAAAAATATTAAGAAAATTTTAAAAACGGGGGAATGTCGTCAAGAGAAGAACGTTGATCTCCTCGAGAAGAAAACATCAATATTTTATGATTTGCCTGCACAATTCCTTATGATCAAACAGTAAATGTCGAAGATAAAAAGAAAAATTAAAACAGGCGACTCCTCGTTAGGCAAAAATATAATTTTTTTTTTTCGAAATTCTCTTGCAAAATTACATGCAGTTTCAAAAATGTGCTTAAATAAATTAAGTCAATCTTTTGTTGTGAACTAACAATGCATTGAATTTTAATTACATTTTTTGTTCATTAATAATTTCCCCTAAATCCTCCAATTCTTATAAATCGTTGATAAAAATAAATGTTATTTTAAAGGCAAAGGTCCAAAAATTATATTTTGTTTGGAAAAGTATTCGAAGTTATTTTAATTCAAGTGGCAACTCTGACATAAATTTACCAATACCAATTAATGTCATGCAAAACTTCATGTTTAGTTCATAAATTATTATGAAAGTGGTGTAATAGTGTTTAGTTTACCTTATAGCCAATTTCTGTAACAATAATTATTGTAGATTATAATCTACAAATGATTATGTGTTGGGTAGAACAGATGTAAATTATGTCTTGTATTTGCCAAGCACGTATTTAATTCAATACAGTGAAGTACATAATTATTCAAAAAAATTAGGTGAGCTATATTCATCCTAGAAGTTTTCTGCAATTGTTAATACACACATACATACATACATACATACATACATACATACATACATACATACATACATACATACATACATACATACATACATACATACATACGATAGATATTAACTCAAAACTTGGCAATCATCAATAATCATATTTTTATTTTTTTGTTTTTTCTTAAAATTAAAATTACAGTTTTTTTGTTGGGTTAACAAAAATATCAATTATTTTATGAGAACCATTTTTATTTGATTACTTTTTTTACAGTTTTTTTTTTTAATTTTTTGACCACTACTTGAATAACTTACAAAGCACTTTCTTGACTGAAAACTGTTCAAAGCTTGCGAGCAGTCTTGGCATAACTATCCAAATTTTTAAAATAAGTTTTCATAATCATAATGCGTTGTTCTTTCGTAATGCGCCAAATTGAGAGTTGCCACTTACACAAAAATATCATTCAAATGGCGATCCAGACTACGTTTGCAAGACCTTATTCTCTCTATAATTTTCTCTTTACTAACTCGCAATTGTGATCAACGCTTTGAGAAATCACATGGGCATGAGACTTTTTTGCAAAATTTCATTGCTAGTTATATTTGCATAGCACGTAGCTCCATCTTATTGAAAATAAATTTTGACCATATCAAATCTTTCAATTCCGGCCATATATGTCGTTTGTGGAATTCCAAACTCCATAGATCGGCAAGCAAAGGACAAACCTGGGTTTTCTTCATCACTATACGCTACAACAGCAAATATTATCGGCTATTTTAAGGGAGGTTCTAGAGTTCGATTACTCACATTACTGACTTATCGTATCAGCTCAAATTCTTCCACCAGCTTAAAAATTACTAGAGACAGAACTTAAAAAGTTTCTAGTGGCTGCAAATGTGCTAATTGGTGATGAAAAGTTACATAAAAAGAATAAGTTATAAAGATTAATGGTCACTCATGTTTTTTCTACTTATTACAAACAAAATGCAAAAATGCAATGCATCGCTACATTGAACTAAAAAAAGATAAAATGGCATATAGCCAAGTTGTAGCAGTTTTCTTTATTCAAGTTGTACGGATGTGATAATTGTTAACGGCTAAAACATGTTTGCCTCTCTTGTTCAGCTTTGGGTGTAAGGTACTGTAATCGTAGCGGCTATTTGGCTGCTATTCCTCTTACAATGAACTTAACGTCCGATACATATCCAAAAAAACCTCTCTTTGGAAGACCCTTTACTTATGAATCATATTCACAGTCTTGTATCTGACACTTTATTTTAAAACTGACAGCATGTGTTTAATGTTGGTGTAAACAAATATAACTCTACTTATGTTTTTTTTTTGCTATTTCGTAGGGAATTAAATTGCATGTCTAGAATTTATTACAATAGTGCAAGTATACAACTTCTAAGTTATGAGTATCAATCTGTATAGATATTGGTTCTTTGTAGAAATGATAATTAAAATTTCGTTATATTGGTGCATACAACTTAATCAGGAATCTTCTTGAAGTTTCTTGTAAAAAATTCCAGTTGTAACAGATTGAATAATATATTTATTGTTTATTATTATTTCTTATTATATAATTATTACTTGTTTTATGAATTTAATATTTTCATTTACATTATTGCTTAAATGTTTGAATTGTTTATTTGTTTATGTACTGGTCACCTTAATGATGTAACAAAATATAATTATTATCAATAATCAATTTCTTATAAAAACAACAAATAGAGAGTATAAAATATCATAAGTATAATTTCTCACTATCTCCGTTATTTATGTATATTTGTTTTTGTATTATTTTACTTGTTTTGTACTAGACGACTTTTGTAATTTTACTAAATCTAAGTAAGCTAAGTGCATCAGTAATTTTTGTTCACTCTTAACGCAACTTTTGATCAATAAACATCATTTTAAAGTAGATGCGCATTCTTTTCATTTTTTAATAAAAAACCCAAAATATAAATATTAATTGCTCAGACACAGGAAGACCTTTATGGACTACTGTGAATAGCAAAACTGTGGACGAACACTGGCAACATTGCCTTGTTTGAACCAGTTATAACTAAATAACATATTTTTAAACACAAATCCCAACTCCTTCTTAATAAAGTGGAAACACTTTATTACAACTGGCGCCCAACGTAAAATTAAAGAAAAAAAAACAAATATTAAACATATTTGCTGCAAAATAATAAAAATTTTTGGCGAAATTCACACAAAATTGAAGAATTCAATAAAAACAGTTTTGCTGCATTACTTGTTGTTGTTCGGCTGAATATCATCTGCAAGCAGTATATTGTTGTTGTTTGGTTGAAATCAATTTGCCTGCAATATTGTTGTTGTTGTTTTTCAATTTTATTTTAAACTGCTATCGTTTGGTTTTATTGCTCTAAAACTGTAATAACTCTTGAAGTATATGCGTTGTTGTTGCAGTTGCTGTTTTAATTTTTACGTAAAATAGAATTGCACATTTGATCTTATATATACAAATTTTTACATAAATCGAAAGGTCTTGAAGTAAAGATAGGGTTTTCGGAAAATTTTTTTAAAATGCCAAGATTAACTATGAATTCCCAGAGTACTGAAATGCAAAATTCAAACGTAATTTCAACACCCGTTGTACCTACAAATTCTACTATTAAAAGCAGCAATGTTAATAACAAGCAATCGTGCTCTGCTTCAAGTGGAAGTAACCAAACACAAAATTCAAACATCAGTGCGCCTGTTAATATTAATTTGACAGAACGCCAATTCTCTGAACTTTTAGGTTCGCTGAATGTTCGCCAAGATATTAGAGCAACATTTAGTACCTGTAGTGCTCGTTTTAATGGGGGACGTAGTACATCGAAGGTAGAAGATTTTATAGCCACAATCTTAGTTTTTAAAGAGGCTGAACATATTTCCGATTCAATGGCATTAACTAGTTTACCTTTATTGCTTGAAGGTTATGCATCGACATGGTGGCAAGGTGTTAAGCATGAGGCTAAAAGTTTTGAAGAAGCTATAGAACTTCTGCGCAGCGCATTCGCTCCTCCTAAACCAGATTGGAGAATATATGCAGAAATTTTTCAAGATAAACAAAAATTGTTTGAGACCACAGACAGTTTTGTTTGCAGAAAACGGCGCCTTTTTGCGCAACTCAAAGAAAGACTCCCAGAGAGCACGAAAATAAATATGATATTTTCTTTAATAAATATTCAAATTCGTGAAAAAATTCCTCGAGAAAGCCTAGAAACTTTCCAAGATTTGCTTTCGAAGGCTCGCGATATTGAATTGTTAAATAATGAGAATAATCCGCAATCTTCAAGAAAAGCGTTAGAGATAAGAGAAAATTCTCAGGCCAAATGCTCTTTTTGTAGAAAGAAAAATCACACTGCTGATGTGTGTTATAAACGTCTAGAGATTGAGAAAAAGAAAAAACCAGAAGAAATTAAGCTAAATTGTTATGGTTGTGGAGCTGTAGGTTTTTATAGATCTAACTGCCCTACATGCAACTACAAAACGGTGTTAGAAAGTCCAAAAGAAATGGATTTTCATAGCATTCGAACCAATATTGTTGGTCGTAATGTGCCTACTGTAGAAATAAATGTGAATGGGTTAAACGGTGAAGCGTATCTTGATGCAGCGGCCAGAACTAGCATAGCTGGTTATTTTTTGTACAGAAAGCTTTTAGAAAAGCAAGTCAAGTTCCAGTCAGTTTTTGCAGAAATAACTCTAGCTGATGGAGTATCTCGAAAAGAGAACGTATATTCAACCATAGTTGATATAATGATTGGTAACCGCTTAAAGCGAATTCGTTTTATTTGTCTACCCAAGGCTAAAGATAACAGAACGCTACTCGGCATTGACTTTTTAGAGCAAGCTGGTATAGTAATGGATCTAGCCCAAAGAACGTGGTATTACAAAGATGACCCTAAAAAAGTCTTTGAGTTTAAATCCAAAGCATCCAAGGTCATAAATAACGTAAATATTAATCAAACAAATTTAACAGATGGTATGGAAAGTTTGTCTAAACAAAGCCATGTTAATGAATTTATGTCATGGTTTGAATCTAACAACAAAAACGATTCAGAAAATGTGCCTACTCTTAAAACTATTTATTCTTCTCAAATAGATTACTCGCCTAGAGGAATTTTTAAAATTTTCGAAGATTCTTTACCTCAAAATTTTGAAATGCCAAAGGAAAACGATGTCGATTTATTTCCTCCGTTAAAGAAAAAGAAAATGGATTCAGATTCTCCTATTACAAAAGCGTTTGCACTTAACGCAATCGATTTTAATATATGTGAAAACGAAAATTATCATTTAAATGAAATGCAAAAGAAAGATTTAATAAAACTTTTAAACTCCTATGAAGATATTTTTGAAAACATTTCGTCACCTATAGAGGGAATCGAACACAAAATTGATACTGGAAGCCATGCACCCATAGCTAATACACCCTATAGAATTTCACCGGCAATGAAAGTAAAATTAAAACAAGAACTAGAGAAAATGCTACAAGAGGGAATTATAGAAGAAAAAGAATCTCCTTGGGCTTTTCCGGTCGTGTTAATACCAAAAAAAGATAGCTCTATACGACTTTGCGTAGACTATCGAAAACTTAATTCTATAACAGTAACCGATACATACCCATTACCTAGGATGGAAGATCTTTTGCATGCTGCAAAATCTACGCCTTATATGTCTACAATTGATTTGAAATCAGGATACTGGCAAATAAAAGTTAATGAGAAAGATAAGTTGAAAACGGCGTTTACAACACCTTTCGGAATATACGTTTTTAATAGAATGCCATTTGGGCTTAAGAATGCCCCAGCAACTTTTCAAAGGGTAATAGATAAGATTAAATCCAGTCTACCAAATATTCTTATTTTAGCATATATTGATGACATTATCATATGTTCTAAAGATTTTAATACTCACTTAAATGATCTCAACATTACTTTTAACAAACTAAGAACAATTGGTTTTCATTTAAACAAAGATAAATGCTATTTCTGTAGACCTAAGGTAAAATACTTAGGACATATCTTAACAAAAGACGGAATACAAATTGATCCTGAGAAAACTTCAGCAATTGTAAAAAGGCCAGCTCCCAAAAACATCAAGCAACTTATGTCATTTTTACAGACTTGTTCTTGGTTTAGAAGATTTATTCCAAATTTTGCGGAAATATCAAAACCTCTTTCTAATTTGACCAAAAAGAATGCTGTATGGAAATGGTCAGTTAATGAGCAAAATGCATTTTTAAAACTAAAAGAAAAATTAACAACTCCACCAATTTTGCAACAGGTTAAAGAAGATGAACCATTTTTAATAAGAACCGATGCAAGCAATTATGCTATCGGAGCTGTGTTATTGCAGGGGGAGAAAAACTCCGAACACCCTATAGAGTATGCAAGCCGACTTCTGATACAAGCAGAAAGAAACTACTCTACCACTGAGAGAGAGGCTTTAGCTGTTGTATGGGCTGTTCAAAAATTTAGAGGATATATTGAAGGCTCTAAAGTGACTATTTTTACAGATCATCAACCACTTAGATGGCTATTTACGTTAAAATCTCCAACCGGAAGATTGGCAAGATGGTCGCTGTTATTACAAAGTTATAATTTATCATTCAATTATACTCCTGGAAAACAAAATATTATTGCCGATACTCTTTCTCGACCACCATGTATGAGTGAACTATGTACTGAATATTGTGAGTGCAATGCGGTAGAAATTGATTTTCCTCGAGAAGGCTTAGAAGAATTCCGTAAGGCTCAACTTGAAGATGAGCAAATAAAAAATATTATATTTTCCTTCGAAAATAATGACGAAAATGTCACTAGACACACAAATCGTGGTTTTATTATGATTGATGGAATACTATATAAGTACAACTCCGATCAGGATTCCGAAAATGGTCAATTAGTAGTACCAAAATTACATCGTCAACAAATTTTAAATAAATATCATAATGACCCATTATCTGGACATTATGGTATAGATAAAACCACAAGTCGTATAATACCACTATATTATTGGTCAGGTATAAGAAATGATATTGCAAATTATGTTAAAGCATGTGAAGAATGTAAAAAATACAAACCAACAAATCATAAGCCATGTGGATTATTGCAAACACTTAGCAGCAATAAAAGATTTGAAATTGTTGCAGTAGACTTGTTTGGTCCTTTGCCTAAAACTATAGATGGATATCAATGGATTCTAATAGTAGAAGATATTTGTAGCAGATGGGTAGAATTTTTTGCATTAAAGGAAGCAACTGCCGAAAACTGTGCTTTAACACTTCTAAATGAAGTTATCCTGAGATATGGGGTACCAAGAAGATTACATACAGATAATGGTACACAATTTATTTCTGCTCTAATGCAAAAACTTACGTATTGTTTAGGCATTAAGCAATCTTTCACAGCGATATATCATCCTCAAGCTAATCCTGTGGAAAGAAAAAATCGTGATCTGAAAACCCAACTCTCAATTTGTGTCGGTAAAGACCATACAAAATGGAATGTAATGCTACCAGCAATAAGATTTGCTATGAATACAGCAAAATGCGATAGTACCGGATTTTCTGCTGCCTTTTTAACATTTGGTCGTGAGCTTAGAACCCCAACAGAAGTAAACTATGATTTCAAAGCTATAATACAAGCAGAAAATTTCATTCCACAAATTACTCCTTATTTGTTAAAAATGGCTGATACATTAGAAATTGCTAACGAACTTCAATATAAATTGCAAGACCGAAATAAAGCTGTTGCAGACCTTAAGAGAAAACCTTCAAACAACATAAAAATTGGAGATAAGGTGTTAGTCGCAACGCATGTACTAAGTAAAGCAAAAGATGGAATTACGTCAAAATTTGCTCCTCGTAGAGATGGCCCATATATAGTTACTGGAACCAAGGGTTCATCATGTTTTATAATTTCTGCACTAAATTCACCACATTTACCACTTGCAACAGTGCACACATCCGCTATATCACCATATGAGGGCACTTCTGAAGCTCCAATATATCCAATTCGTAAACGAGGCCGTCCGAGCAATATGCCAAGTAAAATCCAACAACAAGAAAACAACAACCAGCAACAAAACAACAACCAACAACAACAAAACAACAACCAACAACAAGACAATAATCAACTACAAGAAAGCAACAAACGACAAGTTAGCAACAGAAAGCAACATTTTAACCAACAAAAATATAATAATCAGCAAAACTACAACTCAACTTTATATGCGAACAATAAAACTAAAGGAAAGTATAAGCCAAGAAACAGTAATCCAACAGATGCCTTGAGAAGATCAGCGCGGCTAAAGGATAATCCAAGAACATGAAAGTCTGGTTGCATCATCGGGACGATTAATGCACCAGAGGGGGAGGTTGTAACAGATTGAATAATATATTTATTGTTTATTATTATTTCTTATTATATAATTATTACTTGTTTTATGAATTTAATATTTTCATTTACATTATTGCTTAAATGTTTGAATTGTTTATTTGTTTATGTACTGGTCACCTTAATGATGTAACAAAATATAATTATTATCAATAATCAATTTCGTATAAAAACAACAAATAGAGAGTATAAAATATCATAAGTATAATTTCTCACTATCTCCGTTATTTATGTATATTTGTTTTTGTATTATTTTACTTGTTTTGTACTAGACGACTTTTGTAATTTTACTAAATCTAAGTAAGCTAAGTGCATCAGTAATTTTTGTTCACTCTTAACGCAACTTTTGATCAATAAACATCATTTTAAAGTAGATGCGCATTCTTTTCATTTTTTAATAAAAAACCCAAAATATAAATATTAATTGCTCAGACACAGGAAGACCTTTATGGACTACTGTGAATAGCAAAACTGAGGACGAACACTGGCAACATTGCCTTGTTTGAACCAGTTATAACTAAATAACATATTTTTAAACACAAATCCCAACTCCTTCTTAATAAAGTGGAAACACTTTATTACACAGTTTATTTCTACAAATACAATTTCAAGTGGTCAGTAGCATTTTGTATTTTACCGCTTTATTATTCTTAGTATTGGAGAATGAAATTAATTTTATTTACCTACACCGTCAAACTTTAACATTCCTGCTTGATTCAAATTAATTTGAAGTCAACTACCACCTGCTTCCTAATTTGTTCGATTTTCTTGCAAATATAAGTTTTTTTTTCCTATTAATTTTAGTTATTGTTTTCGTAGAATTTTTTTTCTTTAACATTTAAACTGTTATTTTTATGCTACATTTGGCAATTGAATTTGAAAAGAATGATTGAAGAAAATCGAAAGAAAAATAATGAAAAATAAGGAAAATCTTTTCAAGCGTCATATACAGACAACAAAGAAAAATGTAAATTTATAATTCGTGGTTTTAATAAAAGTTTTAAGCATTACAATAAAATAGTTCGCATAATAATCAATTGCTAACCAGAATACACCTGGGTGATTTGGCTTAGAGGGTGGTGAGTTATTAGGTGTTAAAAAAGAAATTTTATCAATCCTCATCACACAGTTCTTTGTAATAGCCAGCCTTTTCAGACTTTTCCTTCAGACTAAGGAGCCGCACGCATTTACGCTTAATGTGTGCCTGCTTCTGGTGCTAAGTTAAATGCGATTTGAACCTGCATATTAACAAATAGACTTATCCTTAAATGTTAATATTGTTAAATGTAAAATAATTTTGTTTTTGAATAACTTATACTAAAGAATTTGTATGTACTGTTTTATAGTCTGTAAGGATCTAGAATCTATAGACTGAAATAAATTAAAAAAAATATCCTTTTTAAATACTACGTTCGGGCTTCTTATATGTTCCATTAGAAAAGATAGCGCTGTCACTATCTATGCCCTCAATGTGTATGAGCGTGAATAAAGGCACCTTGACTACCTTCACTGGACTCATGCCTTCATTCTGCATCGAAGTCTTTCCAACCTCTTATGTACGTTGTCCAAGATTTTCCTATGTTCCAGTCTGAGGTCCTGGTCATACCTCTATATCCCGTACAAGCAATAACACTATGGCGTGAAACATTCGCTAAAGTAACATGTTCGCAGGAGGTCGCCGATGTGTAATCTAGGTTTTTATATTTAAAATTTAATTTAGTTCCGGTTAGCTGTTTTGGAATTATTGCCTAACAAAAATCCAAATATTCAATCATAAAAAAATTCACATTTTTTATATTATTAGGATTTGGGAATAAAGAACGAAAAGTTTAAATTTTCTTATAAATATTTGTTCGAATTTTCTTAAAATAAAAAAAGGTTTAAACATACCTTATATATATTGCTAAAGGCGTAAAAATTATATCAGTCTTTTTCTCAAATCAAATTAGTTATAAGTTTGATAAAAGTATGTGATCCAAACCCAGTATGTTTTATTGCATAAATACTCTATGCCCTTGTCTTGATAAACAAAATTTTGACTCAAATAGATTTTTTATTTGTAATTATGGGTCTTCATACTTACTACAATAGTAGTACAGCTTCTTAAAATATACAAAAGCAAATGTTAGCTTATTTACTAGCCCCCGCCTCTCAGGGGATACGAGTGTCTATTACTTCGAAGAAAAAAGAAAAACACTGTAAAATAAATGTCCACTCATAAGCTCACACAGTATTCTGCTGAGGTGGCATGAAGCGATTGCTATTTACTATATGAAAAAGTGATTCGTTGTGTCTCACAGGCGAGATTCAGTATTCTAGGGTTAAATGCAAAAAATAAATCTACACAGTGGAAGTTCTCAAATGAAAATTATGCCTTCCAGAAGCGTACTTTGAAGCAAGTATACGCTAAGTTAGCAATTAAAAGAGCGCTTTTTCTAAAAGTTCTTTTGTTGGATTGGTTGAAATACCTTTGTTTTCATTTTTAAGCTCAAATATAAGATAATATACCAAAAAGGCGCATTAAACCAAAAAATATTAACTGACTTTAGTAGATGTCTCTTAACTCAGTTGATTTTTATACCCGCCACCAAAAAAATGGTGGGGGTATATTCATTTTGTCATTCCGTTTGTAACACATCGAAATATCCATTTTAGACCCCATAAAGTATATATGTTCTGAATCAGGGTTTGATTTTATGACGATCTAGCTATGTCCGTCCGTCTGTCCGTCTGTCCGTCTGTCCGTCTGTCCGTCTGTCCGTCTGTCCGTCTGTCCGTCTGTTGAAAGCACGATAGAGGTCGCACCGAAAAAGCTAGGGGGCTCAAATTTTGCCAGAATCTTTCTTATAGACAAGGTTTGTTTGGTATTGAAAATGGGCTAAATCGGAATATTAGGAAGAGAGTTATAGCTCGAAAAGCAAGAGTAGGTCGAAAAAACCGTGTCCTTCAAACATCGAATAAAATGGAATTGTGTCCAAACGCATTAACGTAGACTCATGAAACTTCGAATATATATTTCCTGAGTAAAAACAATATTTTTCCCCGAAAATTATCTAAATCTATGCATTAGGAGAGGAGTTATCGATCAAAATGTACGAAAATTTATACCGCACAGTGTATTTTTCGGTATATTTAAAAACAAAAACGTCATAAAAACAACAAAATTGGATGTACGACTCTGAAATTTTGCATACTTTGCTTATTGGTGAGACGATTTTTTGTAACGGAAAATTAATGTGCCACGCCCACTTTTACGCCCACCTCCCATATAACGTTTTACCCAAAATTCATATAATTTCTCAATTTATGTAGATTTTGGAATAATAAAGGGCTATATTGAAACATCTCAGTTGTACTCATTCGAAAATACAACTTTGACACGCCCACTATAACGCCCACTTTTCACGTTATATACCGTTAATGAAATTTAAAAGCTCATAAAACCGCCAAAATTAGAGGTATGATGATCAAATTCGCTACGTATATCCTTTTAGGCAATGTCATTACTGCGCCAGAAAATTAAGGCACCACGCCCACTTTTACGCCCACCTCCCATATAACGTTTTATTTAAAATTCATATAATTCCTCTATTAATAAAGATTTTGGAATAATAAAGGACTATATTGAAACACCTAAGTTGTACTCATTCGCAAAAATAACTTTGACACGCCTACTATAACGCCCACTTTTCACGTTATATACCGTTAATGAAATTTAAAAGCTCATAAAACCGCCAAAATAAGAGGTATGATGATAAAATTTGCTACGTATATCCCCCTAGGCAATGTCATTACTGTGCTAGAAATTTGAGTTGCCACGCCCACTTTTACGCCCACCTCCCATATAACGTTTTACTCAAAATTCCTCTAATTTCTCTATTAATAATGATTTTGGATTAATAAAGGGCTATATTGAAACACCTAAGTTGTACTCATTCGCCAAAACAACTTTGACACGCCTACTATAACGCCCACTTTTCACGTAATCTACCGTTAATGAAATTTAAAAGCTCATAAAACCGCCAAAATTAGAGGTATGATGATCAAATTTGCTGTGTATATCCTCCTAATCAATGTTATTGTTGTGCCAAAAAGTTTAGGTGACACGGCCACTTTAACGCCTACCTCCCATACAACGGCTTACCTTAAATTCATGTAATTTCTCTATTGACAAAGTTTTTGGGAAAATAAAGGGCTATATTGAAATATTTAAGTTGTATTTATTAGTAGAAACTTTATTGACACAGCTACTTTAACACACTTTCATTGAATTTCATTTCATTTAAGGACCGATGTTGTATTTAAATAAAACACAAATTATTTAGGATATTATTATTTCTTTTTATAATGATAATATTTGTATGGTTCAATTATGTATTTAACAAAATATCGGCCAAATGACCCCCCCCCATCCTTGGCGCCACTCCTCTATCTGATGGTCCAAATTTTCAATAACAATGTTGATGCTCAATTATTGGGCATGATGATGAGTCGAGGTTGACTGCTCTTTTGCCACACTATCGCAAAAAACAGCAACAGTTCCCATTCAACGAACTAAGAAGGCATTCACAGATTTTCTAACATTTTATACAGACCTGTTTTGCAGAAATTTAAATATTTTTTACAATTCTCCCGATTGTGGACGAATTTGAACGATTATGTTGATCAAAAGAATTACGAAGTGCACAAAATGCATTTTGATTTGAACGCCCATTTTTATAAAAAACCTGAATAACTTTAAAGCGTTGCTCATTTGCGTATCTTTCCACGGATCAAAATGAGTAAGTTTGAGATTGAGAAATGTCAAGTGAAATGCAGAAAACAAACTTAAAGACTAGGTGTAGTTCACCTTCAACATGGGCCCTTAAAATTTAACCACCCTCTACAAAGAAAGTGATACATATTTTATTATAAAGAGATTATTCCATAATGATTAAAAAATAATAAATATTGTGCTTTAAATGTACACAAAATTGGTGGTGGGTATAAAAGATTCGGCACAGCCGAATATAGTGCTCTTACTTGTTATATAATAAAATAGTTACAAAACATTAAAGTACAACTATATTTAATAGTGTTTTCACATTTAAAGTTAGTACGCCAATTTTACATTAAACCAATTAACAGCTGATTTTGCCTTCTTACTACAAGTTTATTTTAATGGGGTCTTTACAACTAAGAAATTTTTAAATGAATATTCTACAATTAGATATGGAGCTACTTTTTTCAAAACATTTCATTTCTTAATTATTTCTTTTATTGAGCGCCATCTATCATTATTGTATTTCATAAAATCTGCTTAAACCGAAATCAAATCAAAGCTTTTAAGATGGTTCTAACTAAATTATTTTGTATGCCAAAACCAGGCATACAAAATGATTGGTTTTAACGTTAAAAGTACATTTTGTGTTAAAACCTGAAGTGCTAAACACACTAGAGGTCAACACAATAAAATTTTCTACAACCTCCTACTACTAGCCATCAAATCAGTAATTAGGATATCTCAAATTAACTCAATATATTCTTTTTAACACATGCATCTAATAAAAGAAACTTGGTCTACACTTGCTTTAATTATATTCCACTGTTCTTAACTACAGAGTAAACAATGTAATTGCCTCTCTACAAATCAGCCATGCTTCAATACCACAAACTGATGGCACACACTTTTCTGAACCTAAAGAGCCTGTTTATTCAATTTCTACTTTTAATGATTTATTATACCAGCCGCCTTTACCACGAACATGTAATATAAAATTGATGAGTTTCAGCAAAGAAAATAAAACAAAAACTTTCCCAGTCCAAAAGTGTGAGTTATAAATTAATATTGCAAAAATAAGAAAAGAAATGAAACAAAAACAAAAACAAAAACAAATAACAGAGAAAAAATCAAACTCCAAATTAAACTTGATATAAGTTTAATAAAGTTGCCGTTACTTGCTGTTTAAACATCACCTGTCTATGAAGGGTGTCGGTAAGTAGGAGCGGCAGATAACGTAAGGGGATTGGCAATTTCAAAAATGCTTAAGAATTTAATCTCCAACAACTAAGTAAAAGAAACCAACATCAAGGTGAAAAAAAAAAGAAAAACTGTAAATGTCTTTTAGGGCTTAAGGTTTTTGGGGGAAAACGGTAACGGAAAACATTGAAAAAAGAAAAACGAAAGGAAATAGGAAATAGAAACAGCACAACAAATCCTAATAATGTTTTATTTATGACCACAAATAGTCAGCTAAACAAATTACTTGCTTAAAGGGCACGAACATTTTATATGTGTGACGCAACAGCTGACACAGTCCACATTGTTGGCTAGATGTTTTCATACATGTTGGTTGGCAAATTGAATATTATTTTTAGTCGCTTTATCAACTTAATATTTTGTTTTGATTGTAATGATTTATGAGCATGGCCAGTCATGAAAGATATAAAAAAAAACATTTTCTTAACATTCAATATTTTCCTTATTATTTATTGTTTTTTCATAAGGCACAAGTAAAACATGTGCATGTCATTTTTTCAAATTTATGAAAACGGCAGGACCAACACTCGAAAAGTTTAAAAAATTTGTATGTATGTGTGAATGTGTATTGACATAGATGGTAACAGTGCGTAGCTCCATGTTTTGTTATGGTTAAATATTATTTTATTTAGTTTCTCTGCTGTCAGTCCTTTATCAACTGTGCATATATTTATTTATAGGCAATTTAGTTTTAAAATTCTCTACAGTACAGTGCAGTTTATTAGCAGCACCTAGCCACATTTGAGAAAATATATATTTTTTTAGTGAGATTTGAAGCGATTAATTTTTATTACTTTTTTCATAAAATGATGCCATAGTTGTAGTAATTAACATTCATAAGCCTGCTGTTAAAAATTACGTGTACTTTTTATTGACACCACTTTAAATTCTTCCTTCCAAGCAAAAACATTATAAGTACTGATACATAAAAACGAATTGAAGAGTATGATATTAATATAAATAAATATATTATATTTTACAAAAATACGAATAGGGAAGTCAATTAAGCACTATTCGTGTGTCCATCTGTACGCGTATATATTGAAATCATATATATGTATGTGAAAAGAGGTGTCAAAATATCAGATATAAAGCACTGAAAATCAGCATAATCGTCCCATAACTTTCCGAGATATGATCAAGTAAATATATAAATAAATAAATTAAAATTGTCCGGCCGTAGGATAATTTAATAATTTGGTATGCCTTTGGAGATAATCATGAAAAATTTTGGAATAATTGGTCACTAATCGTTTTGAAAGCAACTCAAATAATAACCAGAGTGCAACTGCTTTGGCGTTTTTCTTAAAATTAACAAACGGAAAATGAATGAATGAATGCTTGAGGATAAAACTATAATTAACTTAGAAAAGAAAAAAATCTAGATAAGGTCCTAGATTGAATGGTGAACATATTAGTCAAATATAATCGTAACGACTTTGTCAACTTTAACCCCTATTTGTAAGAAATAGATGGGCTTGACCACTATAATGTGATTAACTATTAAAGAAATGTAAAATCTAAGATGGCGTTGGAAAATCATTTAACCATTACAATATGGGTATCAAATGAAAGGGCCCGACTAGTAAGTAGAATACAAATAATAAAGCAAATAACGAATTGCATGAAATCTAAAATCTAGGCTAAGCTAAGATGTGGTCAGTATATCTATGTACATGACGGTAAAGGGTATTATCAGACTCGGCATGGCCGAATAAAGCTCTCTTACTTGTTTTTCTTAAACAAATTATAAAGTATACAAAATGTCAATGCTGCCAAAGTTGTTATGCAAAACCTAAATTAGACTACAGTAAATTACACGAATGTAAATAAGAGTTAAAATGTAAATTAAATTACTAAAAAAATCAAAATCTAACAAGGTCAATTCTGACACAATATGGATGTGTGTGTGTATTTATTTATATATCAAATGTTGTAAATTGACTTTATTTTAATCAATAGTATATATGAATTATATCAATTGACAAAATTAAATAAAAAAAATAAATTCATAAAAAATATTGGTGGCACATATTTGAAATCCGGTGTGGCCGAAGATGGCGCTCCTCCTTACTTTGATTAAATATGTTACAGATATTTCACTTGCAGAGTTAATAATACCATCGTCTATTTTATGGACAATAATATTCTTTATTAAATGTTTTTCTTAAATAAGAAATTATACCCCATAAATTGTTGTTTTTTTTTTTTTTTTTGTGAAACACAAATATATTATAAAAGTAATAAATTTCCGTTGGACGTTGGAAAGGGATTAAATGTAAATAAAATAATTTAAGAGCATATTACAATGGATAAAATATTTTTGTTCCACTGTATTGTGTGTGTTTGAATTTTTATACATGCACATAACGTAAACATAAATGTTCACGTAGTTTGTGTTTTGCTTTTAGCACTGCGTAAAATGTAATACAATTATTTGTTTATTAAGAAGTATGAATTTTATATGCGTGTGTGTTTTTTTAAATGTGTTTTGTGCCTGTAATATTAATAAAACAAGTATGTGTGCTGGACCTTGCCGAATCTTTTACAACCTTCACATAGTTATTCGTTTTGTAAATGCACATAAGACATGAATTTGTTTTGTTTTTTTTTTTTTTTTTTTTGCCTATATCATTGAGATTTGTAAACCTTTTGGGCTAAATATTTCCACAAAAGACGTATAGACATACATACGTTTTTTGTTTAAATATAATAATTAATTATAAGTAATAATTATATGTTACAACTTTGATCAAAACTTATTAATCAAATCGATAATCTCAACTTTTATTTAACATTTAATATTTTCAGTAAAAATTTTGTTCGCTTATATCTTTGTTAGTAATTGACACATAGAACCAAGATTTCCTGTACACGTTGCCATAAGTACATCTTTTGTATATGAGTAACAAACGTTTCAAGAAGTTCCATAGAAACTTTAAAATCCTTTTATTTATTTATTTTTGTTTTTTTGTGAAAAAAACAGAGGAAATAACGTTCTCTCGCTTATATCTCAGCTCATAATGCTTGCACATACATAACTAGTTTTCGATAGCAAAATCCTCAAAAGCATAAATGAATTGATATGAGAGCCTGAAAAATACGTATGGGTGGCTTCAAAAAATTGATTCCAATATACAAACAGATAGACGGACAGACGGACTTAGGTAAATCAATTCTTTTATCTATAAGAATTTACAATATTTATACTTTATAGGGTTTCAAATTTATTTTGTATATATGTATGTATATATAGTCTCGTGCAAAGGGTATCGCAAGTAAGAGTGATATAATCGGCCGTATTGAATCGGATAATACCCTTTATTATCATGTACATATGTATAATGAGCAGATTGTAGCAAAGCTAAGTTTTTATATCTAATGATTGATTTTTAATTTTTACATAGTTAGCTGTAATATACTAGACAATTTGATTATTAATTTGATAACCATATTGATGTGGTTAAGAGAAAAAAATACTTAATAAAATAGCATTTCACACTTTTCTATAGTTTAGTATTAATTAGCCCTATTAATTAATACCTTTTAAAGGGGACAATGTTGTAAGTACTATATATTCCCTATATAGCCGTCTTTTTCTCAATAACGCCATCTTGGAATAAACACTTGAACCCGATTGGGTGCTACAGATTATAATTCAAAAATATTAATTACAACTCAAATACCTGAATTCTGTGGCTTGGAGCTAAAAGGGCCAATGTCAAAATATTTACTTTTGAGAAAATTGGAATTGAGCTTTAACTTTTTATATTTTATATTGACATTGGTCAGTATTTTATTTATGAAACTGTTCTGGGTTAAGTATGACTTAAGCTGTTTTACCATAATGAAAAATAGCAAGAAAACAAATCTAATGCAATGATTAACTCAAAAGTGCAAAAAAGTGACATTGGCCCTTTTAGCTCCAAGCCACAGAATTATTGTTGTGTATTCTATCAATCTGAAAGCGGTGTCCTTTAACTACTTAAACTACTAACACTCATCAGCAATAGTGTGTCCTGTTCTAGTATTTGTACTAGGCTATCCATAAATAGAATCTAAAAATTACCCGAATACAGAAAACTTTTAACTTTTGTGGTAAAAATATGAAAACAACAGAGATAGTCGTTTTTATATGCTCATATCAGAAGGTTAGGGGGCGATTGTGTTGTATTTTAATAGCAATTAATTCTCGAATGCTTTAAAGAGATTGATATTACTGCTTCTAAGAGTTGATTTAAATCAACATTCGTAAAGATGGACATCGCTCAATCGACTGTTATATTCACTTTATGCGTTCGGAAATGAATATTGTAGCAAAAACAAACGAAACGACAATGCTTCATTTATCCTTGACACCACAGGTGAAGGGTATAAATAAACATGTGTGTTAATATAATATTGTGTTTATTTTATTCTTTGGTCACAATCATCAAATATGATGGCCATCACTGTAACCGCTTCAAAGTGTCTGCGTCGAATAATAAAAAAAAGCAAAATACCTTATGCCCATCAAATTCGTGAATGATACGTATTAAAGTTATACATTTTCATATGAATTCACAAATTTTAACAAAAATCATTTATTAAATTATTGTTATTTTTTTTCATTTTATGTGTGCAATTAAATGGTTCAAATTGCCCTGCATTGTTGTAGTTTTTATCAACAATGATGTGATAGTTCTAAATATTTAACTTATACTCGAAATGTAGAACAGAGATGGAAACTAAGTCCTTTAGGACATAGTTTGCAAAAAAAGTCTAAAAATTTATATACCGGACAAAAAAATTTTAATGAACCCGAGCCTGAATATAAATCTAGCAAAAAAAATGAAATAAATATGAAGAAGAAGTGATTTTTTAGGTGGTGACAAAGTGTTTTAGTTTAGGTGAAAATACTGAGGATTTTAACATTAATATGCCATTGGAAATCACGTGCTTATATGAATATATTAATGAACTACACTCCATTCTAATAAGTGCTTAGAACTTATGAAAATTAAATGAAAAAAATTCCCATGTTTTATAAGTTGATTATTTACATGAATAGTTTTGCTAAATTTCTAAAAAAAAATTAATTCAAAAAATTATTTAGAAGAAGGGCAATTCTACATTTGTGTTTTTTTTTTCTAGCTGTTTAAATATTAGTTTAAAACAAAAAAGTCTGACAAATTTATACATAAATCACATTTCATATTTTTAGAGAATTTAGTATATATCATTATCATCAATTGGAATTCTTCAAGTAAACTGGGATTTTTTTAATTGCGAATGAAAATCAGCACTCTTGAAATTTACAGCATAAATGTTTGTCTATTTATTCAAAAGCACTTAAATATTACAAAAGTTCATTTAATATTTCACTATTATTCAATTTATCTTGATGTCTTTTGTGAAACTACTACTAAAATATGTTATTTGTAGAGTTAAACACTATGTTGGCAACATTTTTTAACTGGCGACCATTTTGTCAACAGTCAATTGAGTTATGTTTAGTTTGGTTTGGCATTTTAAAGTGAATAGGCTGACGCCTTAACAAGGTTTCCGAATTAAGTAAATTCATTTTGAAAATCAGGGTTCTGTTCGAAATACGTAACGCTCACTACGTCTATTACTCCATCACTTAAATGTGAATGGATATTTCAATAAATAAAAGTGCGGTATTTGGAGTGACGATAATTCTGTATGTTGAGACACAATAACATCCATCAAAACTGACTGATTTATGAGCTTGTGGAATCAGTGGTCCTTCTACTTCTTTAAAAACGATGGAGGTCAGAACGTTGCAATCAATGGTAACCGCTCAACAGCCATAATTACATAATTACATTTTCGTTCATAACCGCCTACTTTCACGTTTCGGACCCATGAATTGGCCTATAGGATAGCGCGTTTTAACGCCGCTAGACTATTTTCTATCGGGGTATATAAGGTCGGTAGACTACAGCAATAAACCCAAAAAGATTGATTGCTTCTAGGACAATATTTGCAACGTTATTAGCGATATACGTCCATATATATTGGAAAATTCATCGAAATTTTGGCCTCCAGATTAGACTACATCCGAGCCAACCGTGGCGGTCATACGAAATTACTGCTCGTTATTTCTGAAGTATGTTACTGATACAATACTCAATTATAACTTGCCTTTCATATCAGGCGAAAAGAACAAGACTCAATTCGCATTCTGTTATAGTTTTGTGTGAAATGTTTGTCATATGATGCCTGTATAACTTTTACTGCACAATAACTCTTCATTTCACATTCTAACGGATCAGGAATGCACTTGAAACGAAACAATTGTTGCAAAATTGCTTAAAAATAAACCTGTTTCTGTATTAAAATATTAAGACCCTTTGCAAGAAGATTCTATAAGAGATCTAAAGATTTTGCTTAAGGAGTAGTGTCCTAAACATAAACAAGGTTTTCTCTTTAATATTTAAATGTGTATATTGTTTTAAAACTAAATACACTAGAAGCTTATTTTTTAAAAGAAAAAAAATTAGTCAATTGGTTAGAAAACCAAAAAAGTGTTTCTAGAATTGTCCCACAGTCAACTGCATTGTAAATATAACCAATGTTGTTTTAATTTTTTTTTATTTTTTTGAATGTTGTATCTTAATAATAGTATGTATCCTATATAACAAAACCACATTTTTTTTTTTAATTTTTCCCTAACACTTGTATATGCAACAAAATTATGCACAAATCTCTTCACTTTTTTGTACTATGCAAATCAAAGAAAAATCATTTTATATTTGAAAAAAAAACAAAATCAAAAAAAGTGAAACAAACAAATCAATTCCAATTTTATTTTACTAGTCAAACGAATAAAAATATACAATAATTAAAACGGAGACACAGGAAATGCAATTGAAAACAGGTGGAACGAACAGTAATAAATAAAAAAATCAATTTTTGTTATGCCCTTCTTGGCAAGCGAACTTAGGCATCAGAAATAGCGAATCAAATATCTATAACAAAAGCAACAACAACATAAGAACTGCAATAGTATGCCTACAACTATGGTAAATACATTTATAGAGAGAAGATACAGCAGAGGCTGAAATCAGAGCAAGAACTGCAATAAATATGAATGAAAATCATAAGGGCACTTGCAATACAACGTACAATAACAATGGTGTCAACAACTTGTTAAGAATACCATCAGCAGTAACAACAAAAACTACATCAACCGCAAAACATTGGCAACATTTGAATTTAAGTACAATGCAATGCACACCACGCGCCAGTTATCCGGAAATTATGAATCCTCGATTGTCGTTGAACGGTACTCTACGTCATTTAGTGCCATCACCTCGCCCACTTTATCGTGATCACAGTTCACGTTCCATTCATCCATTGACGTCTAATGAGCAACAAATGTCAGAACTTGATGGCAGCTTCTATGGCAATATAACACGTAGCGGCTACTTAACAGCAACAACAACAACAGCTGCCACTACAGCAACGAATGGTGGCGCCTTAAATTCATCAAATAGCAATGTTGGTATTATGACCACCACAACCTCTTTGAATTTTAACGCTGGCCTTAATGATAAAAGTGCTAGTGGTGGCATTGGTGGTGGTGGTGGTGGTAGTATGGGTTTTAGTAATGCTAGTGGCGGTGGTGGTGTTCAATTTCACACCACTGAACTTTCTATTACACCATCTATGACTGGTGATGAACAATGTATTGATTTGGGTAGTTTACGTCGTTTTTCCATAGATCGTCATAGTTTTTTGGGTAAGAGTTTTTAATGTGTTTTCTTTTACTGTTATTGTTTTGCTGAATATTTTCAGTATATTCTGAATTGCTTTTTTTATTTGTTTATGTATTTTTATACCCGCCACCAAAAAAATGGTGGGGGTATATTCATTTTGTCATTCCGTTTGTAACACATCGAAATATCCATTTTAGACCCCATAAAGTATATATATTCTGAATCAGGGTTTGATTTGATGACGATCTAGCTATGTCCGTCCGTCTGTCCGTCTGTCCGTCTGTCCGTCTGTCCGTCTGTCCGTCTGTCCGTCTGTTGAAAGCACGATAGAGGTCGCACCGAAAAAGCTAGGGGGCTCAAATTTTGCCAGAATCTTTCTTATAGACAAGGTTTGTTTGGTATTGAAAATGGGCTAAATCGGAATATTAGGAAGGGAGTTATAGCTCGAAAAGCAAGAGTAGGTCGAAAAAACCGTGTCCTTCAAACATCGAATAAAATGGAATTGTGTCCAAACGCATTAACGTATACTCATGAAACTTCGAATATATATTTCCTGAGTAAAAACAATATTTTTCCCCGAAAATTATCAAAATCTATGCATTAGGAGAAGAGTTATCGATCAAAATGTACGAAAATTTATACCGCACAGTGTATTTTTCGGTATATATAAAAACAAAAACGTCATAAAAGCAACAAAATTGGATGTACGACTCTGAAATTTTGCACACTTTGCTTTTTGGTGAGACGCTTTTTTATAACGGAAAATCAATGTGCCACGCCCACTTTTACGCCCACCTCCCATATAACGTTTTACCTAAAATTCATATAATTTTTCTATTAATAAAGATTTTGGAATAACAAAGGGCTATATTGAAACACCTAAATTGTACTCATTAGCAAAAACAACTTTGACACGCCTACTATAACGCCCACTTTTCACGTTATCTACCGTTAATGAAATTTAAAAGCTCATAAAACCGCCAAAATTAGAAGTGTGATGATCAAATTTGCTACGTATATCCTCCTAGGCAGTATCATTAATGTGCCAGAAAATTAGGTTGCCACGCCCACTTTTACGCCCACCTCCCATATAACGTTTTACCTAAAATTCATATAATTTCTCTATTAATAAAGATTTTGGAATAATAAAGGACTATATTGAAACACCTAAATTGTACTCATTAGCAAGAACAACTTTGACACGCCTACTATAACGCCCACTTTTCACGTTATCTACCGTTAATGAAATTTAAAAGCTCATAAAACCGCCTAAAATTAGAGGTGTGATGATCAAATTTGCTACGTATATGCCTCTAGGCAATGTAATTACTGTGCAAGAAAATTGAGGTGACACGCCATTTTTTACGCCCACCTCCCATATAACGTTTTACCTAAAATTCATATAATTTCTCTATTAATAGAGATTTTGGAATAATAAAGGGTTATATTGAAACGCCTCAGTTGTACTCATTCGCAAAAACAACTTTGACATGCCTACTATAACGCCCACTTTTCACGTTATCTACCGTTAATGAAATTTAAACGCTCATAAAACCGCCAAAATTAGAGGTATGATGATCAAATTTGCTTCGTATATCCTTCTAATCAATGTAGTCGTTGTGCCAAAAAGTTTAGGTAACACGCTCACTTTAACGCCCACCTCCCATAACGGTTTATCTTAAATTCATGTAATTTCTACATTTACAAAAGCATTTTAGTAGCATATCGAAGTTATAGAGGGTGGTTAAATTTTAAGGACCGATGTTGAATTTTATTTAAATTTTATTTAATTTACACAAATTATTTAGGATATTATTATCATTTCTTTTTATAATGATAATATTTGTATGGTTCAATTATGTATTTAACAAAATATATGCCAAATGCCCCCCCCCATCCTTGGCGCCACTCCTCTATCTGATAGTCCAAATTTTCAATGACAATATTAATGCTCAATTGTTAGGCATGATGATGAGGCAAGGTTGACTGCTCTTTTGCCACACTATCGCAAAAACCAGCAGTAGTTCCCATTCAGCGAACTAAGAAGGCATTCACAGATTTTCTAACATTTTATACAGACCTGTTTTTCAGAAATTTTTTTTTTTTTTTTACAATTCTCCCGATTGTGGACGAATTTGAACGATTATGTTCACCAAAATAATCACGAAGTGCACAAAATGCATTTTGATTTGAACGCCCATTTTTATAAAAAACCTGAATAACTTTAAAGCGTTGCTCATTTGCGTATCTTTCCACGGATCAAATTGAGTAAGTTTGAGATTGAGAAATGTCAAGTGAAATGCAGAAAACAAATTTAAGGACTAGGTGTAGTTCACCTTCAACATGGGCCCTTAAAATTTACCCACCCTCTACAAAGAAAGTGAACATATTTTATTAAAAAGAGATTATTCCATAGCGATTAACAAAATAATAAATATTGTGCTTTAAATGTACACAAAATTGGTGGTGGGTATAAAAGATTCGGCACAGCCGAATATAGTGCTCTTACTTGTTTATTTTTCTTTTTCCACTGCATTCTAATAATTTATTTCCATTGCAAATGACTTTGCTAACACTGCTGATGATGCTGTTTTGTTTTTGTAAATATTTTCTTTACACTGTTTTTGTCCTAGTTTTGATTTAAATTGCAAAATTATACGTTTTGCAGGTTTTTATTTCACTTTTTGGGCATAAATCAAAAAAAGGGGTTTTGTTCGAAGACACATGAGAACTTAACTTTTAATTGCCTTTTATTTTACTTTTTATCTTTTTGGCTTAACAGCGATACAAACAAATGAAAACTAAAAATATTTTTAATTAATTGTTAAAGTAATTGCAAAAAAAAAATACTTTTTATAAATATGTACTGCTGCCACTGTTCGGTATTTGTGGCGCTTCTGAAGTAACTCAACTGAAATTTGAGTAAAATGTGTTACTTAAGTAGAATCGCGTGGCAATTCTAATTAATTATAGAAAA
Source organism: Phyto melanocephala (assembly GCA_941918925.1). Classification (NCBI taxonomy): domain Eukaryota; kingdom Metazoa; phylum Arthropoda; class Insecta; order Diptera; family Rhinophoridae; genus Phyto; species Phyto melanocephala. The sequence continues at coordinate 114,355,553 of OW799237.1, forward strand.
TATTTTATTTTACTTTAAGACTTTGAAAATCTTTATGGCAACATGGAAAGTTTTAAAAAGTTTAAGTATTATTTTTCGATAATTTTGGAGACTCCCTCATAAAATTTAGTATCAATTGAAATAGTCAAATCTATATCTCTCAAAAATGCAAATTACACTAGATGAAAGCGAAAACGTACAAATATTCTAGGAAACTAACGTTGTTTATATCTACTGTCTTCTAATATTTCAAATTTATTTGGAAATGTCTGTAGTATGTTATAAAAATATGCAATACGCCATTTTGTTTTTGACACAACCTTGGATAGGATTTCGTTGCGAGTGTTCTGTATTCTACTAGACCTTTTATATGATACCAATAAGAGGTCGTCGAAAAACAAACTTAACTCGCAATTTGGTGTGAAAATTATCTTGGACATAAACTTTTTAAAGCTGTACTGTTGAACTATTCAAGCTCTTTTGCTTCATATATAAATTATGGGTGTTTAAAAAACGAAATCCACAATTTTGTTTCAGCCGCTATCGTGTTTTAGAAAATTATCTTATTCGCCGTTTTATTTCAGATAAAGTCTGGGATTTAGTAATTTTTAAACGTATAACGTATTCTTCGTGGTAAGCTCAGGGCTGGAAAAATAATAAATCAGAAAATTTTTTTAGATGTCTTCTGTTATGGTGATCTTGGATTAAAAATTTTTTCTTAGTGTGCTCTTTTTACTTTACATTTACATTTTCCTGTAATATAAAATATTTACCTCGCAACTTTGTTTGAGCTGTCATTCTGAATTTGGAAAAAAAATGAAATCCACCAATTTGTTTTGACAACAATTTGGATTTTCAGTTTTTCAAGGTATAAGGAGTTCTACTTGTCAAGCTCTTTAGTTTGATATTCTTACTTCGATGCTGGAAAAATAAAAAAAACCTCATTTTATTTTAGATTAAATAAAATATATTCAAATACCATTTTGTTTTAGATGTTAAATTTTTTTAAGGTTTGCTTTCTCAGCGCTCTTATATGATATTGGGGAGCCTGAAAATATTATTGGAAAAAACACTATTGTTTTCAGATGCCATCTTGAATTTGCAATTTTTCTATTTGCAAAGTCTGCTCTTTTGAAGCTGCAAAAATTGACTTTTATTCGTGAATTTTAGAAAAAAATATTGAGAATTCACTAAAGAGTTAACTATAAAAAGAACTCTCATATTATACGAAACTTTTTACATTTATGATCAGTGTACTCAGTTTAATCATCTCAGAAAGATTAACACTTAAACAGTGTTACCAAATAATCCAAATTTAGTTTAAAAATCAGGCATCTATTCGACATGTGTTGAGTCGCAATATTGCGTTCCAGCCTGAGGCTAACATTTGGTAAAATGTGTTTATTTCTAAACAAAATTGCCGCATACGGATAGTAGAGGCCAATACACGACAGGACTTAAAGGCTTCACAAATCAAGAAAATTTTAAACAATTTAACGTCAAAAACAATAATCACATTTATATCAGAGTATTATCATTTAGTTATTCGAATCATAGAAATTTAAACAATAAAGTCTTTACATTCTCCTATGTTCTGCGTTATAAATAATTTTGAATGATTTAATTTCACTCCGAATAGATTTTGTTTAATTGCTTTGTTATAAATAACATCGCCGCAACTGCAAATGCAAATTATTTAATTTCACTCAAAATGCAAAACATGGGCGATAGTATTGGGAATGCGATTTAATTTGTTCAACATCTACGTAAGTGCATTTAAACGAAATCTATTCCATAGTTTGATCAATTTGCATTTTTACAGATTTTTTTTTTTTTTTTTTTTGTATGGACTTTGTAGAAGTAAAGATTTTCGATTGCATGAATAAATCTTTGAATTAGCGAAGAAGAAATTTTTTATTAAACTTATTTTTTAAAAATATTTTTCGCATATAAAAAAAACATATTAATAATGCAATAATAACAAAATTTAGTTGTTACTTGAAAAGAAATATAAGAATTTAGGGCCCCTTCCCAGCGGAATGCATTTTTTCGACTTTTTGGCATTAACATGGAATTAGTAGTTTATGTAGAAATTAAACTAGAATTAATAACCTTTTCTCTCGATAAACTTTTGATTTAATAAATATAAATAATTGTTTGTTTGTTCTGCCTCATTTATTGTTTTTACAGATTTAGGCTCAAAGTTTGGTATGTCACAGCCAAAATTCGGCCAAAGTGTTTCACAGCAAGGTTTCTTTACATCACACGATAGCCTCGCCACACCATGTGCATCACGAGCTTCCAACTTACATGTGGCCAATACAAGCACTGCCTCCGATATGGATCTACTGCACAACAAAAAACAAAACGATCGACGCAAATCACGAGGACGTCTGAAAGACAACGATCAACCATTGCTGGGTACGTGGACACGATCAACGGGTCATGGTTCGCAGGATAACACCTTCAATGGTCCGCATCAATTGACTGGCAATTTTTGTAATGGCACAGATCGGTAAGTGTACATTGTTATCTCAAATAAACAAATATCTAACAAATGTCGGTAACAAAATAAAATCTTAAACTTATTGCTTTACTTCAGCAAAAGTATTAAAGTTTTATCTTTGAATATTTAAATACTTACTTTGTGTTGTCCTTTACTAAGTATGGCAAACGATTTGCTTTTAAAACATTTGATACAATATTTCAATGGGATTTAGCTTTTGTTATATCCATACCACCACAAAACATGCATGCATGTATGTATGTGTGTGTGTGTAAGGGCATGAATGTGCTTTTGACACCTTCAGTTTTAGAAATAAACCGACATTTACAAAGTGTTTTACCCAACAAACATTTTAAAAACAAACAAAAAAATAACCACTAAAATTTAAACACGAATAAAGGAATGTTGGCTGTATGTTCAATAGCAAATAGCTAATCTATTTTCAGTTTTTTTTACCACATAGATAATTTGATGAAAAACATTTGGCAAGTTTTGAAGGTGTCCTAACCATAGTATTGTTATATTTTCATAATTTTTTAATATTTTCATATTTTAAAATGGTTTTTAAATTCGACAATAATGAATTAAATATTTCTTAGTAATTTTAAAATTTTTGAAAATTATTACATTCTGACAATACTTCTTAAGAATTTAACAATTAAGTATTCATGGAAACTACAAAAAGCACTCGTTATAAAGTTTCTGTCAGCTGTTTTGAAAAAATGTCTTGCTTGGATATCTTCATGAACTTTGTTGTCCTTTTTAGGAGAAACCAATACAAGTAGAACATTTGTGTGTAATCATTTCATTCTAACATTTTTTTTTCACTATTTCCATTCCATTGGGTTTTTTTCTAACATCAAAAAAACTTGTATGTATATTGCGTGCAGAGTTCCACAAAGTATTCAATACATTTTTTTTAAATTTTTTAAATGACTGCAATTTAGTTTGAAAATCTTTTAGAAAATTTAATAATTGAGAAGAGTGAATTTAAGCCAGAATAAATAACTTACAATAAATTTAAATAAAAAGTTCGAATAAATATTAATTTATAATTATAAAAAACACACATGGCACGGTGTTTTTGACATACCGAAATTCATTGTTCGGTGCAAGGCATATCCATAAGTTATATGCAACGGCAACTTTTGAGGGGATGTTTTATGTTAAGGCCAATTCGCATATCAGGGATGGAAAAGTTGTTTTGACATATTAAATATAATAAAATTTGTTTAAAAAAAAGAAGATAAATTTTTGAAAAACATCAATATTGTCGCAAAACCAATAAAAATACATAAATTGAGAACATTTACTATCAAAAAAGTACACGTAAGTTAATTGTTTAATACCGAATCGAAAATCACATTTTCCTTCCCTGCATTAATAAGTAAAATTAAGGCAAATTGAACCAATTTGAACAAAAAGTTTCCCTATCAGCTGGGCTGATAATTTTCCCTGTATGAATTCGCCCTGGATCGGTGTCTATCGCCTTGATAACGCATATAAGTGAAAAATAAAGAAGCAAAACTATGCTTTCAATTCTGCCAGCCAAATCTTTTTTAGAGATAGCATAACAAAAATGTATTAATAATATGAGTGAATATGAAAAAAAACTGAGTTTAGATATTTGAAAAATAATTGCAATGCTTCACATTTTTTTTTTTTTTCATTACTTAATTTTAAATCTAATATGAGTAAACCATTAAACAGTGCTGATAATGATATTGTTGCTGGTTGCAAAAATGCATTTCTGTCGTCTATGTCTTAACAGTTTTTTAATAATCTAAAATATATATATTATAATTTTTACCACAAAAATTAAACATTATCAGCCCTATGACTATTTATATTATTGGAAATATTTATAGATTGAATACCACTCTAGAAATGTTCGTGAAAAATTTTCGACAAATCTTTCACTAATCGGCAAAGTTATAGGCAAAAATAATTTTTAAAAATATATATTTTTTGTATACATATTTCAAATTACTTAAGCTCCTCATTAATTTTTGGACACGCAATAATACTAGCGGTCATCTCAAAAGGTAAAGCGTAAAATAACTACAAAATCCCTTTAAAACTTACCGAGATATAAGAACCAAAACAAAAAAATGATGGTGTAATTTTCTTAATATTAAAAAACGAAAATTTTTTACGTTCTTGTCAACGGATTTAAGGAGTGTGGCTATAAAAAGAAAGAAAGGGCTTGACAAGAAAATTAACCTGTAATATAAAATTTAAAATTACAAAATGTAGTATATTTAATTTATGTATGAGTCAAACTAAGTAACTAATAATAGCAAAAAGGTACAAAAGAGGGAAGGTATTAAACGAAAGGATTTTGCCAATCAATTAAAGTAAAATATGAAAAAGAATATACTCCATGCTTAGCAAAATAGCAGATAATTTTTTTCCCAAACCCATCAATATGTTAATCAAATAAAAGTGTTTGACTGGTCGATTAAAGCTAATCATGTAAAAATACAGAATCAAAGACATTCTCCGAAATAATAAAGTGAAATGGCGTATAACATCCCAGCAAAAAAAATTAGAAGTAGTGCAAAGCGAATTACATTTTCATGACTTCTAAATCAATTGTGTAAAAGCATTCATTCTAAGTGACTTCCTTAATGTGAAATAATTTGTCATAATTGATGTGTTTAAAAATTAATGTAACATCATGCTAAATATCTTAAACAATTCATGTAAACAAACAAATTCAACGCATGAAACATCCGATGCTTCTCATCAAATATGCATGAGTTCTAAATATTTACTTAGAATGGAGTGCAGTTCATTAATGTATTCATGTAAACACATGATCTCCAATGACACGCTAATGTTAAAACCATTATTGCTTTCACCTAAATTTAATCACTTCGTCACCAGTTGAACCCCTGCAATTCCACTTTTTTGTCATGGATTTTTTTGCAGGGATTAAATCTAAAATCTAGGCTAAGCTATGTTGTGGCCACTACAACTATGTATATACATGATGGTAAAGGGTATTATCATATTTGACACGAACTATTATATAATTCGTACTTGTTTTTAATTTTGTAGATTTTTAATTTTTTTGGAGATCATTTGCTTATTTTACTCGCTTTGTGCGTCAGTTCTACACAAATAGAAATTTTGAATTCTATGTGTCAAATATTTTTTATGTATTCATAAAAACTTTAGACGGCATTGTACAATATTAGTTTTAGCTAACCTAACCTAGAGGTATTTGGAACCTACTGGTTTAGTATTTAATTTCACTTTGGCCATCAACATGCAGCACAAATATTCACTACCACAGCGCTCAAACACAAACTTACATTCATGCAAACTCACATTCATGCATCGCATATTGTGCGAGTGCTGCTGGAGGATAGAAGGATAGATTTACTTCAATTTATTGCATTTTTACTTAAGTGCATTTAAACAAAAAATATGAGAAAAAAACGAGGTAAAAAAACTGTGCTTTGAAATTCATGTGAATTTGTGCTACTTTGAGTTGAACTCCGCCATGGTGATTCATTTGAACAAATTAAAGTAACAGAGTAGTGACAGTTTGGCGAATCTACTTACGACTTTCAGTATTGGTAGTACTCGTTTAATGTTTTTGTGAATTTTTTTTACAAGAACTGAGAAGTGTTTCCTATAATGATTCTTAGTCACTAAAACGTTAGTTACATTTAATACAAACTAAAAGGCAAGAAAGTGTAATCATTTTTACTGTTGCCTATAGCAATTTAAATCAACGGAAAGTATTGTTGACCAAAATTTTGGTCATATAAAAGTTTTATTAATTATTTTCGGAATCAAAGAAGAACAACTATTTTCAAAATGTTTCACTACAAATTGAAATTTTACTGACATTAAACCAAAAGAAAACTTTAAAGATCTTTGAATTCAAATTCTAAATAAAAAGTACTTGGTCATATTAAATATGGCTTATTTTTTGACTCTGAATGTTTTAGTTTTCTCAACAAGAAAACAAGTTGTCTAATCAAACAAGCACTCTACGTGTATGCATCGGCTTTTTAACAACCATTAAAAGATTCTCATTTGCCCAAGTGTGGCAATTCTGCTTGTTAACTGATCCATTAAGGTAAAAGTTTCCCTCGTCGCTGAAGACAATTTTAACTTAAAGTCACCATTCATTTCTTTCTGTTCATCCAACTACTCGACGTATTTGACGATGCTTGAAATAATAAATTAGCTTCAGGTTTCCAGTCACTTGAATTGAACTGAATTAAATTGAACCTTAAATTCAAATCACTTTTGAAAATTTGCATCAGTTATGTTCGTGAAATCTTCAAATTTTACGCATGACGACGAGTCGAACTTGATCGAACTGGGCGAGCATGCACAGGAGTTTTCACATTTTCTACAGGCCCGACTTTCTGAAATTTTCTCACAACTCTTATTATTGTGCATAAATTTTATCGATTAAGCTGGAAAAAATAATTACGATTTGCACAGCTTTAATAATCATAACGCGCTGCTTAATTACGTACCACTCCATGGTTGAATTTTTAAAATACTGAAACAACGAAAGGTCAAATTAAGTTGGACAAAAAACTTGACAATAAAGTATGAATCAATTCTGACATCGTGCATTATAATTGGACCACCCTTTATAAACATTTTGAAAAACCAGAAAATGAGAAATTGTTCACTATTTTTGTTGTACTATTTTTGTTTTGTAGAATTATGTCCATTTCGTATTTTCAAGGGTCATTAATAATTAATAAATTGTTTTCTGATACATGCTTAGTTCTATTTGAAGTAATTTTTTTCTGCAACTAACTTTTTGTTTTGTTAAAAGAGTATTTATAACATATCCTTAGTTTCATTTAATATTTTAATATTATGAAGTCTGAGTAATTAATGTCCTCTTTGCATTTTATTCTTGCAGATATCCACGCAATCGCTCTGGTACAACGACTACAACAACACAGCAGCAGTTTCAGCAACAACCCTCGCACCATCTACAACATTCTGTCTCCATGTCCCATCCCCATCATCATTCGAATCAACAACTGCAACAGCATCACAACCAACAACAAACGCTACATCATCAGCATCGCTCCTCGACCACACAGCTACAGCAAAAACAGCACAAACAACCGCGACGTACACCATCTCAGCGTTTGCGCGCCGTCAAGGCAGTACGAAAATTTCATTTTGTTTTTGATCCAGCGGGGCGTCTGTGCTATTATTGGTCGATGGTCGTATCGCTGGCCTTTCTCTACAATTTCTGGGTGATAATCTATCGTTTTGCATTTCAGGAAATCAATCGGCGTACATTAGTGATATGGTTTTGTCTCGATTATTTTTCCGATCTCCTGTATATTATAGATATTTTTTTTCATTTTCGTACGGGCTATCTGGAGGATGGGGTACTGCAGACGGATCCAACGAAATTGCGTCAACACTATATGAACTCGACAACATTCTACATAGACTGCCTGTGCTTGCTGCCATTGGATTTTTTATATTTATCAATAGGTTTTAATTCAATACTGCGTTCGTTTCGCTTAGTCAAAATCTATAGATTTTGGGCATTTATGGATCGCACCGAACGTCATACAAACTATCCAAACTTATTTCGTTCGATCGCTCTCATACATTATCTACTTGTGATATTCCATTGGAACGGGTGTCTCTATCATATTATATATAAAAACAATGGTTTTGGTAGCCGCAATTGGGTCTATCACGACTCCGAATCGGCCGATGTAGTTAAACAGTATTTACAAAGTTATTATTGGTGTACATTAGCTTTAACAACGATCGGTGATCTACCGAAGCCCCGATCAAAAGGTGAATATGTATTTGTGATATTACAACTGCTATTTGGATTAATGCTATTTGCAACGGTCTTGGGCCATGTGGCAAACATAGTGACGTCGGTTAGTGCGGCGAGAAAGGAGTTTCAAGGTAAGTTTTTCCTTAAAAATTTGCCACAAAAAAGACAGACACGATCGATTTGTGGACACAAGTTCTATTTAGTATCTAGCATAAATTTAATATTACTACTTTCTTTACCATGGAAAAATTTTTCTACCAGTTCAATGTGAATAAAATTTTTTATGACTTCTAAATCAATAGTTCAAAAGAAAGCATAATTCAGTCTACCTAAATCCAAAATAGTTTCTCATAAATAATGTGCTTCAAACTGTATTAACTTATCAAACATGGGTTTCCTTTCGACTAATATACATTCATTCTAAATGCTTATTAGAATTAAATGAATTTCATTAAATTGATAATCTCGGACGATAATGATAAAATCATGCATGTTTCAGCCAAATTTAATCACTTTGTCATGAGTTAGACACTATTTCTTTTGCAAGTCTCATTTTGCTGGGCTTAATATAATTTTTTATAATATTTTAACGATCTAATTAAATTTAAATTGTTTAATGAAAACGAAACTTTTGAATCAAAGCACTTTCGTAAGATAGTTTTTTTACCGCCTCTAGCTGATCGGCAAACTCAATGTAAAAATTTGTAAAATTTTCATGATTTCAAATATTTGTACCAGGGATGGGTAACGAGATTTTTATTATGACATTGAACATACATATTTAAGTAAAGTTCTTAAAGCCTGCAATACTAAATAAATAATATATACTGACCCCAATAAGAATATTTATTAATTATTATAATTTTTTTTTGTCAATTATTAAGTGTTTTTTTTTTAGAATCATACACATGTTTTTCTCTAGCTAAAAACATATTATTCTTAGAAGTTTTCAATATTTTAAAAGATTTTTTAGATCAATACGCAATGACGTAACAAATCAAAAGAAATATGTCTATGAAATAAAAAAAATTTAAAATTATTTGTAATTCATTGTTTCAGCTTGATTTTTTATGCATTTTTTTATATAAAAATTTGAAAAAGTTTTAAAAGGAAAAATTATCTTGGCAAAGCTTTCACGATATCCACGATAATTCTGGGCAGATTTAAAGTGTATGTGAACATAGCCTAAAAGCATTTTTACTATAGAATTTTTAATTAACTTTTAAACTGAAGGATATATTTATGAGTTTTATGAGTTTTACGTCAGAACTGTGCGATAGCAGGAATAGTCTACTTCAAAAGTAATTGTCGTAATTCTTATAAAAGCGATGATGAGTGTCAAAAGATTCAAAAATTAACAATTAATTAAAATTCCCTTTTTATAAGAATATTTGTGATTGTATATGTATTTATGTAAGCATGTATACACACTATTAAGATTTTCCTTGAATTTTCTTTAAAAAACCAGACAATTAGAAATAAACAACATTATTTACTTTAACAAAAACTTAAAATATCTTTCAAGTCAATAGCCTTTAAAGATTTTATCTCTTCGTATATACATATGAAGGCATCCTTTTTTTCTTTTTATACCTTCGTTGAACGGATATTTACGGTTATCGAAGTTAAAAGAATATTTTGTTTTTAGAATTACAAAGCAAACAGCAACAAAATAAATGTAGAAAAAAAATATGTTCAATTTTCTTTTTCCCAAGATATCACAACGTTTTTAATAGTTCAAAGTGTGTTGACCTAGAAAAACTGATTTAGGGGGAAGAAAGAAAATAGAAAACAAGACAAGAAAAATAAGAAGAAAGACAAAAATAGAAAGAAAAAAATCAACCCAACTTTATTCAACTGTAACTTCATCACATTAACTTTCAATATTAGATTCAATTCTATTACACACTACTACACAATCATACATATATACAACCCAGTGTTGCCGGAATCACTATTCAGTTTTACAGCACCAAAGCTATAAATATACATATAATTTAATGCAAAAAAATCCCAATTTACAGGTTTTTAAAAACTCAACAAAAAATTAAGAAAATTTGTTAAATTTTAAAAAATATTTCAAACACAGTGACGAGCAAAAATGTTATGCTCGGTCCTATTGTATTCGCCTTTTAAGTTTACCCTTTGTGGTTTCCATTATTTAAAATCGATACAAAAATCAACATAATGTTAAATTTTAATTAAAATGAGGTGATAACCCAAGTAGCTGGTGCTAGATTTTTTTTAACGTTATTATATTAAAATTATTATTATTAAGCTATTAGCAGAATCCGAATCGTTTTGTTGGCACTAACAAAGTTTTTGCAGTCTACTCTTTTTGGTGATAGAGATATTATCTGCCACCAATTGTAAGTTATAACATACTTGTCATAAATAGTATTTAATTCATATATGGATAATGATTACAGTTTTTCAGAGTGACTTCAAATGTATTAATTGGTTTAAAAGGTGTAATGTCACCTGCTCTGGTCCTATTGCTTTTGTGCCCGAAAAACTAAACTGATATCGCAGCCTACAACAATTAAATTTTTGCAGATATGCTATTTGATAATTTTTCTTTTCCTTTTTTCTTTTTTAATGTTTAAAATCAGGAATAAAATCTCTATTACTTAAAGTTTCTGAGATATGTCATACAATGTGTTTTTTGTCACGGAACAGGGGCATCATTTCCCCTGTTTCGATCGTATTGTTTTTAAGCTGAAATAAGACAACTGAGATAAAAAGCTAAAGGAATTTTAATATAATAGATGTAATAGTTTTCTAGAAATTCAAAAAAATATATATATTATTCATATTGAAGGTGCCACGCCTACATTTGTTCCAGTCAAGTTGTTTCAAGCTCACTCACATAATATCGTACACTAATTTTTAAAAATTTAGGTACTACAGTACTATGGATATGCGCCAAAAACTTTTGATTGTGTATAAGAGTTGCCATGTTCACTTCATGTTATAAAAAAAAAATGTGCGTAAAAAAAATTTTTGAGGTTCATAATTTTAAGAAAAAAAAAAACTAGCAAATCAATACAGCCGTTCTCCGGTGATGTGTTTAAGTAGCAAACGGATATCATTTCATTTTTATTTATAAAGAAGGAAAAAATCAGTCCAAATCCACTCAAACTTTAATTGAACTGCTACTTTACCTTATAAAAAAATTTTAAAAATTAGACAAGCGATTCATTAATTTTAAATAAATTAAAAAAGTGAACGAGGAATTGTTATTGGTCAAAAAACTTTAATTAGTTTCTGAGAAACATCTGTTGTTTCCCATATTTTAACCACAAACATTGAATTTTTTCAGCCCTACCATAACTTTTGTGACAATTTATAGATATAATATGCCAATAGGGCATATTCTTTTCAATGTTTGAAAAGAATCGAGTTCTTTTAAATATATCAAGTTTCTCAAATTCTTTTGTACACGGTGGTAACACCAAATGGCCTTTGAAATTAATCCAGAGAAAAACCAACAAATTGGTTTTAAATTAACAGGCATATAAGCAACAAAATTTAACTGTTTTCGTGTTTACCGTTAACCTTATAAACCGAAATCTTTTTCTTTTAGCTTTGAGACAACCGGGAGAGTCAATATCTGTGCTTAAAGATGTACCGTTTTCAAACACTTTTAAAAGTAATTAATTTGCAAATGGATTACAAATTAAAAACAATAATTAAATTATAGGGACTTCTTATCTTGTCTTGTTGTGGGATACAACCATCAATTTTGTCAAATTATATGGGATGTATAATTTGATTAACAATATACCATTGTGAGAGGAACTCTATCGTATGGAAATAGAAGTCGGTTTTAATGGAATAATAAAACCAAAATATCTCAAATCTGATATCAGGAGGGGTTACCAGTTCCTTTGAGAAGGCAAAGGAAAAGATGATACTTGGGAATATTTACTTTGTCAGTGTCTTGTATTTGAATTTGGAATACCTGAGAACTACGTTGAAAGGACTTCGCTCTTCACCTAGTCGATATATTAACTAAGTTCAGGAAAGGTTCTAGTAGGGGGATTTTCATTTTAGAACACGAATATCGAACATAAAATTCTTTTCCTTCTGGAATTTTAATTGTTTACTCAATTTGATCAGGAATTTAACAAAATCAATTAACAACCCTAATTTTAACATCAAATATGCACTGTGGTAGACTCTTACTAATATAAGGATTAAATAAATTAAAGGTGTTGCCTTTCCAACTAAGAGTTTAGAAATTGTTGTTCTACAAACATTGATCTGTTATTTTTTTGTACAATATTCTATCTTATGACTACTTTTTATTAATCGATACAGTATTCAATATTTATTATTCTTAAAGTAAATACCCAACATATAAGCAAAAACAAAAACAGTTTTTATTTTAACAAATCCAAACTTTAAATACTTAAAGACGTGACACTTCAGATCAGTTATTGTATGCTACACACGCTATATTACAAAGGATGTCGGAAATCCTTAAATTAAAATCTTTTAATAAAATTAAGTATAAATTTTTTCACATACAGAAAAGATTCACTGGCAGCTAAAAACCACTTCATGCATATCTCATGTAATCATTACTTCCATTACTTTTCGTTTAATGGCAAATTGTTTGTGTTTTTCTGTTTATGTTAGGACGTGCATGTGTGTTAGTTTTATGTAGAAGTGTTAATACTATATCACAGCTTAAATGTCTGTTAGCTTGTTTGTTTAATACAAGGCAGCATAAAAAATGAATGAAGTCATGTAGAAGTTTTCGATTTTCTCTTGCATAACTTGCTAATCGTGTTGGTTTTTCATATAAATTAAATGAAAAATCTAGTTCTAGTTCTCTTTTCTTTTCTAAATGACTTATTTTTAATCAAATCATGAGTTGAATTAAATTAAAAGTTGAAGTTAAAAAACAAAAAAAAAAACTTTGTTAATGTTTAAAAAAAATAAAGTTTGGTTGTTGAAATTTTAGTTTTTATGTAAAAAAAATATCACTTATTGGTTTAAAAAAAATTTGTTCTAATCTAATACAGTTAATGTGTTAATTGAATTTGAAAATTATGTCTTTAATCGTTAACATTTAGCAAAAGAGTGAAATTTTTTATATAAAAATTAAATCAAAAAGCACAGCATTACAAGCGATGACCCAGCATAAACGAGAGAAGGGGAGACGTTGTTAAGGTTTTATTAAAAGAAATGAATTGTTTGTTTTACGGCTGTCAAAAATATTGCTTATAAAAGGGAAAAAACTTTGTTTCTATGGAGCGGTTTGAATATCCTGTGCCACCCGCATCCCTTTAAAAACACCCTTGGAAGATGTCAGAGAAAGTGGGCATGTCAAAACAATTTCAATTAGTTATTGAAACATTGAAGTGACATTGAATTTTGGTGCATACAGGAATTATATGAATTCAAAGAAAACCTCTATGTGGAAGTTGGGCATGAAAGTAGGCAGGCAACATTAATTCTTTTAACAAATAAAATTTATTTGAACAACTTTTGGGTTTTTTTCAAAAAAAAAAATATTATATTTTATGACCAATAAAATTCAGGGAGATAATATAAATGCGTTTTTAATATTCCGTTGTATATATAGAGAAAACAATATAAAGATAGTTAACCCCGCACACACTCAAATTTAATACATTCGTAATCGCTGTCTTACATACATACACATATAGATTGAACATTTCCTTTAGTTTAGAATTTTTATGGCTTGAGATTATCTATGAAGCTATTTTTATTTTATTAAAAATAAACAAAGACAAAAAAATCCATATTCTCTTTTAGAAAAAAAAAGTTCATCATTCCCTGGTTGTACTTAAAAATGTATGAACTGAACTGAATTCAACTAACCTAACGACCAATATCATGCATGAACATATCTATGCAGCAACTCGTTGAATAGCAAACACTCTCACATTCATAAAAGGATATGAAGTTTTTTCTTCTTCTACTGAACAGTGTTTACAGCAAGGTATTTTATGTGTTTGGAATATCTCAGTGTTTCCTAAAGGAGATATATTTATCATTAAAAAAATTATAGATAATTTTCCTGTGAAAAAGGATTAAATAGAATTTTATACAGAACTCACTTAATAATATTAAATATTTTTCAAATAATTATTTGTCAAAAATTCGAAAATTTAAACCAAAATGTTATAGATTATTGTATATGTGTATACAGTCGCCGAAACAATTATTTTGAAAAATTATTCTCTTGGCTATTGGCGTTTTTTTTTTCAATCAACTGCGTAAAATACCCTTACCTCAGCTTTGCTCAAAACAAAGTGCACATCAACAACACTTATGTTTTGTGCACTCTAAAACTGCTGATAAGAATCATAATAGGCGATGACTCTCGCTTCGGCATAAGTATTTTGATATGCACTTCAAATCAGTTTTCTTGCGTGTTCTTTGCAATTAAAGGTCAACTTAAATTGCTCTAATTAATTTTTGAGTTTTAACTATAATTCTGATTCATCAGCAACTTGAAAATATGGAGATAACGGCTGAATTACCTAATATTGTTAGAGTCTCAATAGTGGCAGAGTTCAATGCCGGCTTCAACGTAATAGACTTAACTAACGAGTTCAGTTTGTCGCGTCAAACTGCTTATTATCAAATAAAAAAATTTTAAAACAAGAACGATTTACAAAATCTACTTTAAGTGAAGGCCGAATTATCTTGCGAAAACTTAAAACAGACGTTCAGTTAAAACCTAAACATACCGCAGATGAATGAAATAAGTCATACAGTACTTCAATTAGTGAGCAAACGATTCGGCGCCGCATGAGAGCAACATGTTTTAAGACTTACAACCGCAAGCTTTTGCTAATTCACATGTCCAAAAGTCAGTAGATAAAAGCTGTTTGAACTGATCAAAGCTCATTTCAATACAATTCATCATTCATTCATTCATTCATAAGATTAATGTATGACTTCCACAATCAAATTTCAACAAAGTATTTTTAAAGTTGAAAAGAAAACAAGAGATTCTTCTCCTTGTCAAAATAATTGTGCCGACGACAGTACATATCTAAATAGTGTATCAAAAGTTTGTATTCGAATAAAATTTTTAAAGAATATTTCTCAGAAAATTAACAAAATTATTTTAGAAACTAAAATTTTCATGAAATATACATTTATCGTATATTAAGTTGCTACAAGAATTGATTTCGCTACATTAAGATACCCTGTTTAAAGTATGTAAATGGTATTGCTTGTTTGTAAACATTCATACAGTACTGTGCAACAGAAACGTTGTGATTTACCATCTGTACAAAGTAATTTATATAAATAAAGATCAAATTAAGTTCATTGGTAGTCGGAGCACCAATATCTCAAATTTGTTTTAATGCTTATTATAACCAAACTTAGGGTTTTTTCTTAAAATTCCCGAATAGCTGTAAAACCATATCATATCTACAGTATCAAACATGTCTATAAATTATCCTATGGCGGAAAAATTTTAATTTTTATAGTAAAAATATGAGGAAAACAGGGCTGTCGCGTTTATATACTTATATCTTTGAAAGTTCTTTGCCGATTATTTTGGCTATTCGTTTCCAAATGTTTCCAAAAAAACAAAATTCGTATAGTTTTTAATAAAAGTATTATGAAATTATTTACTTGTCTTTTACTTTTATATATACCACACTGTACTCGGTGTGATGAAAAACTTTCAATTAAAAAAAAATTATAAAATTCTCAATTTTTTTTTATCTTAAATAGTCCTAGAAATGTTTCTCCAAAATCTCATCATCTTTTGCGTTGCACAGTACTGTAAAAAATACATAAAATATCTATGATTTAAAACAAGGAAAACAGCTGCTGGCAGAATGTTCTTGTACCTCTAACTTTGAAAATAAACGTACAAACAAACACTTACACACACAAACGCACAGATACGTTTTTTTTATTTACATTCCATATCCACATTTATAAGCACTCAAACATTTCAAATGTTTTTCACTTTTTTTCGTAATTTTAGCACAAACTCTCTTCTAACAACCATTTGAGAAAGAACACACTTTTCTATTTGTACACAAGTGTTTGTTGATTGTATTTTATTTCATCTTTTGAGTATGTTAACGTTTGATGTCACTGAACACTTTTGCCAAATTCTTTCAGCATTTCCCGCTAGTGTGAATAAGTTTTGAATTCGTATCCAAAATCGGTCCGAACCGAACGTTGTTTTAGCAAAAGATGGGTGTTTATTTTTGTTAAACTTAAAAAGTTTATAAAATTTTATTACAAATTTATTTTAACAAAATGGAAAATGTTTTCCCAATAAATTTTTTTAGTTGTGTCAAATTGGTGTTTCATAATCAGGGATGGGAAGTAAATGCAAATGTAAGTTTCCTATGTTTAAGAACTTTTTAAGAGTTAATGGATACATATTACGTAGGAACTTATCTAGATTTAAAAGTTTTTATTTAAAAAACTGTGTCTTATTAAAATACTTTTGAAAAATTTAGACGGAATTTTTGTATGTCTGTAGGGCTGTCGGTTGGTAATATGGAAACGAAAAAACTGCGAAAACAGTCCTATCCAAGTCCTTAGTATTAACTTACTTAGCATCCAACCCCCTTGATGAAATCTTATCGTGCAATCGCTTACCTAACCGCTTAACTTTATGGTTTTGTAGTCTCTGGCAGTAACACGCAACATGCTAGACCGTCGTTATCTCCTCCTTATCGTGGTACACCCTGCAGTCATCTGGAGTGCACGATCCAACCTACTGATTTAAATAATAATAATTGTAGCAGCCTTTAAAAATTCTCTATTCTGTTCCATTAGTTCCGTACAGACCGCTGATTTTACCTTTGAACAAAACGCCTTTGACACTCTACAGTCTCTTTTGTTTTTCCACACCAAATCAATCCTGTCTGATATTCATTCCGTAATTCGCCATAAATAGTGTCGCATCACTCTAGTGCCAATCTACTGTCCGCAAGTTTATTCAAAATTAAGTTGCAGACAATTCCACAGTGCCTTGGTATTCAACACAATCAAGCACTAAATAAGTCGATAATTTTATCAAAAGCTTTCCCTAACCAGCCTAAATTTGGCATAATATAAAGCTTGAGTAAAAAGTAATCTCCCTATTTTTCGGAACATGCTGCTATATATGGCCAGTATCTCTGCTGAAAACACACATTGCAATTATCAGAAAGTCGGTAAGACCTTTTATCATTTTGCTCTGTGATGTTGATACCTGTGCCTGTGCCATCCGTGAAAACTGCACACCCCGCATACAGTCCGTCGAATTCCATTTAAAAATCTTTTTGGGGAATTATATGTGGGACTATCCTATCAAAAGTGATCTATATGACATGGAATATCATCCCAGAGACCAATTTCGCAAAAGATGCTTTATTGAGCCAATTTAAGTATTCTATATAACCCCAACTCACCTGGCCTATAAACGATTCTTTCCGCTACTCCCTTCACCCAAAACGGCACAATGTTAAAAATAGCATCCAGTGTCTCCTGCGATGTACTTTTTAGGACACAAGTGATAAAAAGTAAAGCACACCCCTTGACTCTTGCAAAAAGCTTCCAATAATAACCTTCTTCTTCAAAGAACTTCCACCAAATGGAACATGCATAAGTCCAATTCACATCCTTTCAGCGTAGTTAATTCAACAAACAATAAAAATTTTAATGAAAAAAGTTTCACCGCTTTTCAGTTGCACTTGACTGTATAGGAAATCTATTTGTTTTTAAAGAGTCGTTTTTAGTTTATGGGGAAAATAAACTTTATATATGAATTTAACGGTATTTATAGAAGAGTGTGCGTATTTATGAGAGCATACGATTATATAATGTAGTATTTGTATGTATGGCTGTGTATGTTAGTTGAATGAATGTACGTACACATACATAGATTTTTGTTATGATGAAGGTAATAGCTAAAAATAGCACACAGAAAATGCAATTGTCATTACTATTTTTAGCTTCAATGCATGGATAATTTTTTTATACTTATTTTGCATGTATATGTGCGCACAAAAACTGTTTGTGTATTTGTTTGTCTTATATAGTATTACACTATACGTTGGCAAATGTGCATATAGATTTTATGAAATGCAGTTTACTTTGGTTGTTTTTAGCTTTGCAATATTTGGAAAAAGATAAAAACAAGAAGACAAAATAAAATTTTCTTTATAATGTGTTGTTTAATGTATTTTTTAGCTTTTGTTCATGAGCGTTAGTATGATCAAGGTTAAATTCTTGTTTTATTTTTAGATGCATACATATGTAGTTGTGTGCATGTGCTCTAAAAGTGTTTGTGCATAAGTTCATAAGTATACGTAAGCATTCTTTTATATCTCTCATAACGTACTCGTAAAGTAAAAGGGTTTTTTTATCTTAGTTTTGTTATTTTATTAGTTTGATGAGTTTAAAAAGTCAGTAGAATTAAGTTCATTTTCCTGCCTCTCAACTCTACAAGTCTTCTTGTGATTGAAAAAAAAAATATATAAATAAAGTATTTGCAGTTATAAAAAGAACCTAACGCGATGTAAGTAGAAAACTTTAAATTGAAAATTATTCGAAAACATTATTAGGTGCTTATTTTTTTATTTCGCTGTAATTGTAGGGTAAATATTGTTACTTTTAAACATATTTTAATTTGTTTAATTTGATTGCTTATAGTTTTAAAATTTTAAGCTGTAATTTATTTGAAATGGATTACCCTATTTTTTTAATATTGAAGTGATTGGACCCATCTGGTTCGAGAGCACTTTTTGCCCAGGAATAACTTTTTAACAAGTAATTTTTTAATGTTTTACTATGTAAACGTTATATATGATATGGCAACTTATATTAATATTTTTGCACAAGCATTTAAATAATAATCAATTCAAGTTGACAGTTTTCCGAACTAAAAAAACACCGTACAACAAAAAAGATGCTAAAGATTTTAATGGTATCTTAGTGAACCATTCGATTTTACTCGGGATTGCAAGTTCGATTTTTACTAGAGACTCTAGTAGATTTTTTTAGAATGAAAAAATTTTTTTGAAACCCATTTGGAAAGCTCTAAGCGTCCACATAAAACATAAACTTAATCAATAAAAATTTTGACTTGATCAAAAACCAATCCTATTAATGTAATGCGTTAAAGAATTTTCACTCCGATGTGCTAAGTTATTCTACTAAGAACCAACACAGAACGTTGGCAAATATAATGTTCCGAATTTTTAGTTTCTTCATCACGATCTCTGCATGATTTTTTATCCGATAGTCCCTTGTAAACTACGTGAATTCTTTAAACTTTTATTACACCCGTTAATCTTTCTGCTTTTGGGTTATTTTAGGTGAGGTTAAAAAAAGGAATATTAAAACCCCAAAACCCATGATAGATATATAAGTAGAAAATTAAATCTCCTTCTAGGAGCATAATTTTAATCTCATTTAAGTTGCGGCCCACTTGTTTTAATATATTTCCTTAGTTTTTTCAAGTTTTTCAAAGTGTACACGTTAAAATTCTCAAATCTAACACGCCTAAAAGCAGAACATTGGCAAAGGAAGTGTTTTTAAGGTCTCATCCAATGCAAGCTAGATGAGTTCTCATCTCCGTGTGGCCTGTTGCTACACTAGGTAAGTTACTTACCCAGCAAAAAAAATCTACTACAAAAAAGTGAATTTGCAGGGGTTCAACTGGCGACGAAGTGATTAAATTTAGGTAAAAACACTAATGATCTTATCATGAGCGTGTCATTGAAGATATTGTGTTTACATAAATATTTTAATGAACTGCAATCTATTTTAACAAAAGCACAGAACTCATGCATATATGGTGAAATCATCTGCTGTTACATTGCATAATGTTGCATTCATTTTTATGCACGTCATTTATGACAAATTGTTTCGCATTAAGGGAGTCATTTAGAGTTATTGCTGTTACACAATTAATTTAGAAATATTTGCGATGTAATTGGTTACCTTACAGACGCAGGGGTATTTTGCCAATTTAGCAGGACATTTGGTCAGAAATGAAATTTAACAAATGTAAAAATTTAAGTACGCAGCTCAACAGACAACAAAATTTTACAACGTTTAATGGCTTTTTTTGCTTCTCGTTTTGGGACACTGCTAAATTCAAAAAAGTTAAGTAAATTGCATTGGTACTCATTGACTTTTTACGGTTTTGGGAGGTTGACAATATACTTTTTTTGTGGCTGAACAAAATTTACATTGACTTTTTTCTGCAAAAAACTATATTAAGAGCTGTTTTTAATAATTTTTAGAAAAAAGTTTTTTTTTTAATTTTTATTATAAAAAAAATTTAAAATTAACAGAACGGTTTTGTATTCACTTTTTTGAGCAAAAAAAACATCAAAAGGTTTTCGAAAGTAAGAGCACTCGCATTCTTAAAAATGTTACTCATAATATATCTATTATAAGACTAAAAGAACGTTGCCATTTTTTAATGCCATATTTCTGCCAAGTTTCATGCAACTAGGAGTCCTCAAACAGTTTTGAGAAGCAATATAAGCTAAAATGTCCGGCTTGATTTACAAAATACCGTGTAATATTTTTTCACCTTCTGATGTGTTCTTTCATCGCCCAAACTTTAAATTAATTTTTGAACCTCTTAAGCGGATTGATATTGAATTCAGTTCTAAGATATATTAAGAGCCTCTGTTACTTGCCGGTTCTCCCTGGATCAGATAGGTTTGCAACTCTCTTCATATCAACAGAGATAAGATAGCTCAGTGCTAGAAACCTCGAGGTTCTATTTTTTTAACATTTTGCTATTCCATACAACCCATGACCTAGTTTAACTTTCAGTTTTTCAAGAAATTAATGAGAATTTAAATTGTTACATTGATCAAAGCTCTAATGTTTCCAGATTTAAATTTCCCTATAATATGTTCGTGATCTTACCTACTGCAGAGAGTTGTCCACTTTCTGGCCTGTTCATCAACAGTTCAAATATAAAGTTTTGTAAAGGCTTTGGCGTTTTTTTTTCATAATCATATTTTAAATAATTTTTCGGCTTTTTCGTTTCTGACCATATCTAGTTAATATCTGTAGATCTGCAGACGCTCATAGCTTATATAAAGTTTTAACTCGTCCTTGCATATCATTCTTGCTTGCTTGAGTAAATAAACGTTAAAAAAACTAAATAGTTAGTTAAAGAAATTTAAAGAAAAAAATTATTTAAAAATTAAAAATTTGTTTCACTCTATATGATGTTTGACAATATGTTATCGTTCAATCACACTTTTGCTGGCTTTTTGTTAAGAAAAATATCCGCAAAAACTTGGATATTTGTGCGAAAGTATTCTTTTGTAATTTTTTTAAGATTTAAAACAAACGAAAGAGATAAAGAAGGAACAAAATCGAAACCTCTAAAGTTTGCTAAGCTATTTAAAAGTTAAAAGTTAAGTTTTTAAATATCTGTTAATGGGAAGTAAACTACTTACGTCAAGCTAATTTAAAAAAAATTTTTTTGTTATTTACTTTTGGTATCTGAATTTAGTTTTCTTTTATCTATGAAGTTTTTAAAAATAGAAAATAAAAACAATATCAAACCCAAATTGTTTAGAGGCAACTTATACCAAGTGAGATACTTATACCTGATGCTTCAAAGAAAGTTAAAACTATTGTATTACCAAGAGAAAAAAATAACGAAAGGCTTAAGAAATAGGATTAGCATCTAACCGATATGAAATACAGAGAAACATTTTATACAGAGATAAATTTGTTTTTATTTTTGAACACGTCTTTACTGTATTTTAGAAAGCTTCGAAAGTGTAACTCGTTGAAGTTAACTTCCCATCAACAGATATACTACATAGTTCTATAAGAAATTTTTATCTAAAAACATATATAGAACGTATAGTGAAAGTTTATGGGGAAAAGATTTGTACACTTGTATGTGACTGAGTAAAAAAGTTATTTTCTAAAAATGTCTAAATATAATTTCTTTATGGCAACTAAATATAATAGACACCAAATTCTTAAATCACTGTCCATATTAAATCTGGTTACATTTTAAATGTAAATGATAAGAAGATAGAAAGGATATTGTTGTACCCATCAAGCCTACTGATTGCTCCACAAATTAAAGAAAATATCTGAAATTTTCTTATCATGTACGATAAAGTGTACAGTCACTCAGATAATAATAAACCTGCAGATAAAGTTTCTAGTATGTGGTTAGAAATGTACTAGTTCCTTCTAACCTCAGACTAGTTACATATCTATTATTATTTTATATATCAAACTATGGACTTTAACAACACTTGGGTTGTCATTGGACCCCAACTACAGCAACATTTCGTTGGAAAATATTGTTTTAATACTAAATTATTGAACAAAGAAATAAAAAGACATTTAAAATCTTGCATAGTTAAATCGCAATTGGTGCGAAAAATTGTTTAACCGAAGTCTCTTTGATGTAAAAATTAATTTTAACTCTCATGTAAGAATGACTGTAAATAAAGCTAATGGGTTATTAAGTTTTATAAAGCGTTTGTCTTAGGAATTTAATGATCCCTTTGTGACAAAAAATTTATTCACGTCATTGGTAAGACCTTTACTGGAATATGGATTAGTAATTTGGTATCCCCAATATGATGTGTATATTGAAAAACTTGAATCAGTCCAAAAACAATTTTTGCTGTTCTGCTTCGTAACTTGCGTTGTAATCCTAATACAAACGTACCGTCACATCGAAATCGTTTATTACTCATTACACTCCCAACGTTACAAGGCCGAAAAATTTAATTCAAGGTATAATTGATTCTACATATCTTTAACGTAAAATATGCTTCAATATTCCTAACAGGCAGCTCAGATCTTATGAACCATCAAATATAAAAAATATAAAATTTCAACGATCAAACTACATTAACTTTGATTCATTTAGAAGAATTTGTGCTGAGGTAAATAAGTTCTATGCACACTTCGACTTTTGTGATGATGTTGCTGTAACTAGAAGAAAGGTGATAAGGTTTCTAAATTCAAATGCTCACATCTAATGATGTTTCTTTGTTCATGTAATTATTGTTTTCTTTGCCATTGTTCTTGTCAAATATTGAAAATTATAAATGTTTAAAAAAAAATATTTTTTTAACGCTGTTGTTTATTTTTTTTAATCTTATATCAAAAAGCGTCTGCACAAATGTTGACAAACAAACACAAATTTTGATAAGTTGGCTGACGATTAGTTGTGCTAACAAGTCTACTTGATTTTACTGTACCATGGTTGGTACTTTATTTTCGAAAACGATCTAGTACTTTTAAAAATAGGTGAGAAATTTAGTTTCACTATTGCTGTACATTCCGTCATATAAAATTTGTATACGGTGTATAGACGACTTTGGTCTTTGTTGTATAAATCTACAAAACACACCCAATATCCTAGATTTTAAATACATTTTTCTGGGTTTTAATTTTATTCAAAATTCTGGCTGGCAAGTAAACTTGTTTTATAATTTTTCTTTTTAAATGCAAATTAATGATTAAACAAGTAAGAGCGCTATATTCGGCCGTGCCGAATCTTATATACCCTTCACAACGTGTAGTCATGCAATAACAGTAGTTTGTATCACCATTCATCTCATATGAAATACGTACATACATATAAAAACATACATATATAAAAACGTCCCATTGTAAAATTATAAATTCACGTATGAATGTTAAAAAAAAACAAAAAAAAAAAAAAAATTTAAAAAAAAAATTTAAAAAAAAAAAATTTAAAAAAAAAAAAATTTTTTAAAAAATTATTATGTATATAATATATACAAAACAAAAAAAAAATAAAAAAAAAATTAAAAAAAAAAAAATTTAAAAAAAAAATAATAATAAAAATATAAATAATATATTAAATAAAAAAATAAAAAAAAAAATAAAAAAAAAATAAAAAAAAAATTTAAAAAAAAATTAAAAAAAAAATTTTTTTGGCTCAGCTGGGATTCGATGCCACGTTTTCTCTAACCAGTATACACGTTTGTATGTATGTATGTTGTTGTTGTAATGTTGCTTTTGTGAAAAAAAAATCGAGGTGGTCGTGGGTTTTTGCTCATATCTCAGTTGTTTATGTACCGATGCTTCTGATTTTCAATAGCGATCTACTCCCGAATATTTCTGATATTTTAATACCTCACCCGAGTCCAAGCGATGTCGGGGGGCTTCAAAAAGTTGATTTCAACATACACACGGACAGACGGTCAGACGGACAG
This sequence comes from Phyto melanocephala, assembly GCA_941918925.1. Taxonomy (NCBI): domain Eukaryota; kingdom Metazoa; phylum Arthropoda; class Insecta; order Diptera; family Rhinophoridae; genus Phyto; species Phyto melanocephala. The sequence continues at coordinate 114,380,046 of OW799237.1, forward strand.
ACGGACAGACGGACAGACTGACAGCGCTTAATCGACTCCCCTATTCATAAGCTTTCAGAAAATATATACTTTATGGGGTCGGAAATCAAAATTGTAGAAATTTCACACGGAATGACAAACCTATTTATACCCTTTTTCACTGTGTGAAGGGTATAAAAAAACCATTAAAAAGCTTTTTTCTTTTAATTGAATATGTATTTTATTTGTTCGACCGAATTTTATTTGAACAATAATTTAAAACCCTTAAAAATTTAATATTGTAAATTCGACTATATGAAATTTCTAACACTTACACACTTAACCACAGCATGAATTTAAACAATGACAAAAGGTCGGTTGTTTGATGATGAAGATTATTATTTGGGTTGAAAGTCGGTTTATTAAGAACAAACTAGTTTTGAGCAAAAAAAAAAAAAAAAAAAAAAAACTTTGTACTGAAAGGCTTAGATTTTTCTATTCGTTAGGTAACAATTCTTTATATTGTATTTTTCTAAAAATTCTTTATCTGTAGTAGTATTTTGTTACCAAAGTAACTAACTTGACACCAATGTGTCTTATTTATTAAACCAAAAGTTAGTTTCATTTAATCTCAAGTACCTGCTAGTAGTATTTGTCTTTACATATATCATCACAAGTTTCTCTACGTCAATTTGTAATCTTGAACTTTTTTTGTTCTTTTTTTTTAATAATAAATGATACAAGATATATTACAATATTTTTTTTTTTTTCTTAAAAAAGAAAATGCTTTTTAAAAGCAACTTTAGTTTACAAGTATTTTATACAGAAAAAAAAATATTAAAACGAAAGATTATCTATTTATTCCAGAAACCAGTAACTAACAGTTATTGAGAGCACCTTAACTAAAAAACGTTTCACGTTAGAGTTCGTATTGCAATGATCTTTTGGAATCTATTTTGATCTTTAGACCCCATCTTAACTCCCTAGTTAACAGTTATTTTTTACAAAAAAAAATAAATTAATTAAATGAAAGTTCCGCTAATATTGTTAAAAATAAAGTTTTATTATGCAAAAAAAAAAAATAAAATAAAACGTCTCAAATGAGTTTTATTTTATGACGGCTAATTTAAACTTTCTTTTTAATAGTTTCAACCAGAGTTATCAGGCTTATTTTTACCTTTTTCGCATAAATTCAATGTTAAATCCTGCCAAAGCTTCTTTTTCTTAGTTTTTGACAAACATTTTTAACAAAAATAATAATTTAAAAAACGCAGAAATATGTTAGAAATGTTGCTAATCATTAAAATCTACATCTACACAGCGAATTAACCATAAGAATGATACTGAAAAATGTTGCCCAAAATTATGGTTTTCTAGTAAATAAGACCTGAAAACGATACTCGAATAGTTTTTGTTATTTTTGTAATGTACATATATAGGAAATATATATATATATATTATGTTCAATGTATACGTCACAACCTGTATTATAAAAGAATCTATTTTGTAGTTGCTGTGATAAAAGCAGTCAACTGCTGGATGCTAGACCTTAACATGCCTCCACGGCAACATCAATAAATGTAAAAAAAGTAAATTGCTGTGAATCGTCGACATGAGCTATTCTTGGCGCTCATTTAATTAAAGAATAGTGAAAAAAAATTAAAATTCTTTCTACATGTATACACATTGCCAAAATTTTATTTAAAAACAATTTTTGTATTATTTAATAGTAAATGCTTCAGCAGTCTTTACTTTATGTTGTCGTTCTGTGACGTGCCATTCTGGTGTTTAATTTTTGTATTTACTTCTTCTGTGAAATCTTATCTGCCTTAGTTTACAAAATAATCTTATAAAAACCAGCTTATTTTTTTTTTTTTTTTTGTGATATTTTTCTCGTCAAAGTTCATTTATAAAATAAAAAATTTTTAATGTCAGATTTAATATATGAAAAAAGAGTCTCCCTGTTGCAGCCACTTTTAAAATAAAGGCACCCTAATAACAGCTATTTGTCTTTCAATGGCCGTCACTTAACGTTGATTTGGCCGCAACATAATAGAACGAAAAAGGAACAACAAACCACACATACAGATTTTCAATTGAACAAAAACAAAACAGCTGATTCATAGCAGCACAGAACGTACAAACTAATTCTGCTTAATTCAATCTATCATATAAATATGTATATTAATACGCAAGTGGATTTTTTGGTTATGAAGTTTACGTTTACATTATATAACCGTTTAGGTTCTACAAGTGTTAAATGTTGCATTTAAATCAATGTGATGCATGTATAAGGTATACAAAAAGAAAACCTAAATGTTTGCTTTGACAGATGCTGATTACTTTTCATTAATACGATAACGACTTTGTTAAACTTAAAGACATTATTAATGAACTAATTCTGCACAAACACTATTTTTAAACATTTGAACGCAATCAATATTTTTTATTTCAGTTTTCTTTAAGCTACATGTTCTACATTCCCACAAAACGTTTTAATTTCGATAAAAAAAAAATTAAATTAAATTAAAAATTTTAGCAGAACGCAACAGTTTCGCTAAAGGATATTATACAGAATATCATCAGGTATCTTACGGCTGTGAGAATATTTATGTTTGTTATATTTTTAGGTAAATTTGAAACATTTTTCTTCAATACCAATGAAATGATACGTTTTTTTTTCTAAGGGAAAATAAAATACATTTGATATCTTTGATAATACGTTTATTTGTTTGTTTTTTTTTGCGCTGCCAGACAATTTATGGCATAGCAAAATATTAAATTAAAAAATAAATAAAAAAATATGCATAAAATGCTTGCAGCTGTATTTTTATTTATATTTTTTTTTTACATTAATAAATATTATATGTACGTTCGTATGTGTCCTTTAGTAAAGGACGAATTTTGCTCATTTGATGGTTGGTTACATATTTAAACGTGATAACAAATATACATAAATATGTACATGCACATAGCATAGTTTTCATTTCAAATGCACTTGTATTTGAACACAAAACTGTTCATATGCTGGAAAAAGATATGAAAAATGAACAATTTATAAAATGATGCACTTAAATTCAACAGCCTTGGCATATGCAACACATTTTGAAGGATGTCGGTAGGCAGCAGTTTTAAGGAAGCCTTTATTTTACAAATACATACATAATTACATGTACCTTAAACCATACCATCTTACATGCAAAGATATCAACATTTACTTTTGAATACCCAGAATTTTCACAAGGCATTTTAGTAAAAACATTTTTATTCTCAATTTTCGTTACATTTTTGATACTTATAGTCAGATGTTAAGGTGTGGTAAAGCAATGTTTTTGTTTTGAGAAGACCATGTAATCTAAGGGTCGTTCGAAAAAACACTTTTTTGTTTTTCGCAATTACCTTGTAAAAATAATTTTTTCCTGATACGGTCTAATATGAACATCCATTTGGGTTTTAAAAAGAGAAAAAAAAAACACAAAAAAGGCTTAAAGTGAAAGAAGTATTTATTTTTGGCGATAAATAAATCCATGTTATTTATTTTTTAAAAGTTTTCATGTTGCTTTTTCCCGCGGCAACCCCTCAGGTGAATAACCCGTGAACTCTAGTTATGGCTTACTATATGTAGCTTTTCGGTCGGGATCTCTCCACTGGTTAGAGTAATATTGTCTTAAAGGGCTAGCCTGTCCGTAAACAATTTAATAGTTTGCAAGCGTTGTTCGTTTACTAGTCGATTCTTGATAAAATTCCAAGTGAACAAAAAAATAATACTTTTTTATATAAAAGGTTTTCCAATAGGAATGATATGATTTCTTTAAAAAAACACTTTTACTGTTAAGAAAATTTAAAAGTTTTTTATTTATTGTAAAGTGCAATCGAAACAATTAAGTTCTAAATAAAACGTCATTCAAATTGCTTCTACGGCTTTTTCTGCGGAAACGGATTCGATGAACCCAATTTTCGAGCTCTTTTTCCAAAGAAAGAAATAAAATCACTCTTTTTTAAAAAACCTTTTACAAATACATATTTTTTAACATAAATATTAAGAATTTTAGTAAACATTTCATAAACATACTAGAATACGGTTTTATTAAGTTCACACGTTATTGAAAATCCTAATGTCCTTTAAGTTTGAAAAATATGATCTTTTTTATGAGCTTTGAATTTTCTTCATTAAGCGTAAAGCGTTAAGAAAAATTAATAGATAAATAGATTAAATCTTGTGGCAATATAATTTCAAAATAATTTACCGCCAAAATTTGACAACGATTTATGTGCTAATAGAGTGGGTGTTGTTCTAAATCCCCAAAGAATTTAAAAATGTAAAAAACCAACACTAAAAATAAATCTTAATAAAAAAATTATTCGGACATATGGCTACCGTGGCGGATTTTGACAAAGTGTTTTCAAAAAAGTTACACAGTTCACGAAATACCTTTGATTTGATGGCCTATTTTCATTAAAGACTTTAACAATTTTAATGCGCTACTTAATTGTGTACCTCTTCATGGTTGATTTTGTCAAACACTGACACACACAGAATGTGACCTTTAGGCTTTATTATTATTGGTTTACCCTTTATATGACGCTATAATTGCCAACGGATAATGGTATTTATTAAACAAATATTTTTCTAACATATTCCTTGTCATGTTTGTATTTTCTTGCTTTTACATGTAAATCTTGCATATGTATGCACATATATAAGCATGTGAGTATGCATAAGTGTCAGTAGAATCTTTAGAAATATCTAATTGCATTGTAGGTATTTCCTTGTATAAATGTGTACAAATATTATGTGTGTGTTTTGACTTTCAGTTGTAGTAAGACTCTGATGTGCTTCAGGATGTCTTGGTGCATACTTGAGGTTAAGTGGTGACTGTCTGATTGATGATTTGATAGAATAATTGATTTATGTATACTTTTTGCATTTAAATGACACTTTATTTTTGTAATTGCCAACAACTATCTTTTTGTTTTACATTCAATATTGTCAATATGGATGCTGCAAGGCAAATAGTAGCAATTATGAATTTATATCTATGAATTTTTAAGTGACACAATCAAAGAGGATGATGTGCAAAGAAACGGTTGTAAGAAAAAGTTTAAGTTACCTTAACTATGCAAAGCAAAAAACTAATTGTCTCAGAATTTGTGTCAAGTTTAAAATTTGTACTATTATTCTATGATTTGTACAGTTTCGATTATGATTTGGGTGGAAAGTTAATGACAATAAAATTTGTAATAAGCGATAAAAAATATGAGAAAAATGATATTGATCTAAAAGATTTTGTCAATTAGTGAATAATCTACACAATTGATAAACATTTTCTTTAATTATAGTTCTAAACTAAACTAAATGTAATTATGTGTTAACATTAAACAGGTAAAATTTTTGAAATTTTTTGCCTGCATGGCGCTGAACTGAACAAATATATCCCAATAAAACATTTATTTTTCTAAATATCTGAATTTACATTATTTCATCATTATTATTTCAATATTTTTCATTACAGTTCTAAACTAAACCTAATTCCGTATTTACGTTGAACAAGTCTTCTTGCAGAAAAGGTTATTAAGTTTTCAAACGCATACGTGTTTTCCTACCCACCCTGTAAAAATATATGTCAATAAAACATCTTGTTTTTTGTTCGTTCTTAATTTTTATTATTTTGAGTATTCAGAGAATATTTTTACAACCAGTTTTAACAGTTTGAATTTATTTGTAAAACCACAACTATTTTTCCATTTACTTTTCGTGCCATATTTTCTTCCATACTTCGCATTCTTTTTGTTTATCCAATATAAGTGGCAAACAAATTTTTTTTGGAAAATCATACAACTAGCCCTCGCATTTCAGTAGCATAATGACATTTAGTATTTTGAAAAGTATTTAAGAACATTTTTAACATTGTTTTTTTAACACTCTACGTTTAAATTATTTATTTTTTTGATATGCAAGTTTAACTCATTTTTATAGAAACTACAGTCAATTTAGTTAAGTTTTATGCAATTATACTAAGTAATATGTCCGTAAGAACATATTCCACAGACTGATACACTCACATAGACAAATTGACTGAGAATAGCACGAAGCCTATTAGTCTTGTTGGAATTGCGAAAAATATTTATTAATGTTAATCACGGAATGACAAACTGTCACGGCTATTAAAAGGGAAAGAGTATAAAATAAAAATATAATTTTAAGTGTTTACAATTAAAATAAATGATTTTATGTGCCTCCTTTATAATAAAGGGTGAGAAAAATATAGCTAAAAAACAATTTATTTCTTTTGGAGGCGAATAGCACAGTTTTACAAAAATTCGTAACTTTTACTGGATATGAAAAGGCGATATAGCTGTCAGTACAAAGACCAAACGTCTAAACGGTATTATTAAGACTCCACTTGACAGTTTGCGTGTAGCAAACTACCACGAAAATCAACAAAGACCAAATGTTGTAAAACTAAATACTTGAGCTTTTGGTTTCTGGTCCCTTTTAACACTTCTTTCACTTGCTGAAGGATCCTAAAAGAATTTTAGAAAATGTTTTAAAGTAGTTTAAACTAAAGTTTGTTCTCTGAATTATTAAATGAAAATTTTAATTTGTTTTTTTTTCTAATATTAAGCAATCCCAGTCCTGAATTGTTTTATTACTGTGAATTGTTTAATTTGTTTTTTAACGATATTTTTTCTTTAACGATTTTTTTCCAAAGAAAAAGGTCAACGAAAAGTTACTGAGGCGGTCTGGTGATTTGTTAGTTTTAGTTTTTTACGAATCCTCAAATTAGTAAGAAGTCTCCTGGCTTACCTCAAGTGAACGTCAAGAAATCGTGAGCAGTATCCCAATCCACAACTTTTGTATTTTTTTTAAATTTATTATAATAAAATTATAATTAATGTAAGTAATAATAATGAAAAGGATTGTGTGTTCTGTTGAGCAGGTACCCACCTTGCCCCCCTCCCCCTTTTATTTAAAACTTAGATCCCCTAAGCTCGAAAAGTTTTAAGTATATAAGATCTCTTTAAATACTGTACGATTTTTGTCTAGTATTTATCTGGCACGTCGTTTATTTGTAATTCCCTTTATTTACAAATCATAAACACTTTTAATTAATTTTTTTTAAGCTATTAATTTATAGTGTACATGCTAAAATAAAACAAAAATATTTTTTAAAAAAAAGCATCATAGGACATTTTATTTTTTTGATATTTTGTTTTGGCAAACTGTAAAAATATTTTATTACACAATTATTTTTTTTGGAACAGTTTGACCATCTCTTTTAATAATCTTACATACACCTTTTTCTGTGCTGTTCATTATCTCGTCCTCTTCGTAACATATAGCTGTTTTGCCGCAACTGTATACAGCTTGACATTTCACAAATTTTTTAGAAAAAATTTTTTGCCTTTGCGTCCTAGACTTATCTTCAGCATTTCCTCAAGCATTAGCAATATACAAATTTCACCGGAAGTTACGAATAATATGGTAATACATATACATATATATAAACATAAGTATTTTTGTATAAATATGATTTTAATTTTTGTGTGTCATTGGCTTTTAAGATTTTTTAAAATTTTTTTGGAATTTGTATATATTTTCAAGCCTGCACTGGCATAAATCTTTGATACGCTTTAAATTTGTTTAACCTTCAAAATTGCAAGTATCCACGACCATGTTCCCTATGAATGTCCGAATTTTCCTGTAGTGTTTAATAACATTTAAAACAGCTTGAAGGCAAAACTTAAATTCTTTGCTCAATTTCCTGCGGGAAAGTTTGGAATTTTCTCAAAGACTTTTAATAAATTTAGCTCTAAAATCAACCCCTTATAAATACCACAAGTAAGAGTGCTTATTTAAGCCGTGACAAATGTGATAGTATCCTTTAACATTTTGTTTATAAATATAATGACCACATCGTAGTTTTGCCAAGATTTCAGATTACATATTTTACGCCATTTTCTATATTATTTCCGACGACATCTTTGATTTTGAATTTTTAAATTCTAAACTGTCAATCAGTTTAATTTGATAACCATTTTAATGGGATTAAAAAATTTTATAGCAATTTTGTTTCAAATGCCATCTTAGATTTTACACTTTTTGACAGTTTTTCGTATTCAAATGTTCAAGCCTTTTCATTGAATACCAGTATTGAAAGGATCAGGATGTACATTTTGAAATACCAGATATGACACATATAATATGAATTTATTGATCGTCAATTTGTAGTAGCGGCAATACTGGATTTTAATTTCTTTTTAATATTGTATTATATTGCTCTAGTCAAGTGCCTTTATTTGAAAACCATATTGGTTTTATCGGTGGTATAGAAAAAATCGATTTTCGTTCCTAAATTTTAGGTAAAGCATCGAAGCATTTGTATTTTGGTGCTTAAGTCTCAGTTAGTTTCAAACTGATTTATTAAATTTTCTCAAAAATAATTTCTAAGAGTTTACAATTTGGCATCCTTAACGTCTCCAATAATTATTTAATAGCTTAAAAAACTTGATATATTTAAAAATTATATATATATGTGCCTATAGCTTCGCCTATTAGTGACCAATTTATTCAAACTTTTTCACATATTAAAACCATTAATTAAAACAAAAATTGTTTACTAAATAGACTGACGTTGTTCAAAGGTCTGCCCTATTCATGAGCTTTCAGAAAATCTATACTTTATGAGATCGGAGGTGAATATAGTAGAAATTTAACACATTTTGACAAACCTATATACTTATATCCTTGCACTCTCTGTACAGGGTATAATTATATTCTAGAGAAGGAAGAAAAAATTTAATTTAAAATAATTCTGCAACCATTCCTCTTTAAAGAATGTTTAATCACTACATAGATCTTTAACAATTCATTTCTAAACCAGAATATTTAACTATAGAATTAAAGCTGGATATGATTTTCAAAATATTTGAATATTTGTTTCTTATTGTGAAAGTTCTAATCTTGTATTTCGTAGTAAGTCGCAAAGTAATATAAATTAACCAGAATCTCATAGACCAAATATTTTAATTATATTTTTAAACTAATCAAGAAAGCATATAGACAAAAGGATTTAAAAACTATATCAATTTAAATAATTTGTTCTTTCCACGCAAATGAAGATTGGTTTAAATAAAACGTATATAATATTTTAATTAGATGACTAGGAAACCTTTGCAATTTTTCTCATCAACTTAAGATATTCTACCAACAGTGCACAAATAAGCATGTGCATTTATTTTTATTTATTTATTTATTTTTTACTTTATTGCCCGTTAAAAAATAATTTTTATTATGCAATTGTTTTTCCATTATTATTTTAACCGCAAACTTTGTTTACCTGATTCACTATATTCCTACAAACGTATTTCTGTCTGCTCATATGTATTTCTCGAGCTAAAAACTGTTGCCTGTGTGTTCCTATATTTATGTATGTGTATGCATATGTGTGAGTGCTAGTATCTGCATGTAAATATTTACATACATTTATAGAAAAATGAGAAATGGGGCAAAGCAAACAAATAACAACAGCAACATAATGGTATTAAAGTTACTAGCTGATGGTGTTGTTGCTTTTTGTTTGTTTGCTTAGACCACAGGTCACGTTTTTGTAATTTAACCATTCCAAACAATTAACGCAAACAAACATCATGTTCATCTACAGATACTGACTGGCATATATTTGCATGTAAAGCTGTATCTACTTATAAAGAAAGTGTAGCACTGGCATCACCATCACAAACGATTTGTTTATTTTTTGATAAAAAATTAATATTTGAGGAAAACTTACTTCATCCGGGTTAACATAAGATGAGTACAGCTTTCCAAAGCAGTATCATGGTGAAAACAAATTTAGCTTATGTTGACATTGTTTCGATGTTTGTTAAAGATATAGACCAAAATGTAAACAAAAAAATTTAAGAATTTAAAATTACAATTATCATTGAAAATATAAAGCTTGTTTCGGTAATGTAAAAGAAAATTAATTTCATTGCTGTCACTAATCCACTGCACAGACAGCGAAGATAAACAAAAAGCTTCAGTGTTAGGATGAGAATTCTCAACTCGCGTATTGTCATCCCTGATTAACACTTTGTCTGCAAATTTCTGCGCGTTTTGTTTGATCATGATTGCCAAAACAACTAAAGAGTTTAATTATTTATTTTATTTAAGTGCCATTGCTGGTCGTTTGTCACGAACATTATTCGCCTCCAAGGCGTCAGTTTTTGCTGGTTTATTATCATAGGCTATTGACTTTTATTGCGCAAACAGAAAATAATTCGAAGGCTTCAAATCGCGAAACCTTAGAGGCCAATTGATAGTTCCATTCACGAAATCAACCAATCGTACACATAGATATTTGGGACTCTTTGATGTCGATCGAACGTATGAGTTGAAGCAAAGTCTACATCGCATGCTTATAGTGGATAAATTTATTCACTTAGTTTGCGATGAAACGCATGAGTGCATTACCAATGGCATCAGTATTTTTACCATGCGTACTTTATGGACGCGATGGCAGGTGCTAGTTTATTTATACTACCTAGAATCTGGGGGAGAACATGTCCGTCTATCAGCCAGAAATATTTGATTGGCTGCAAGCTTTAGATCAAATGTTGGAGTGTCGGGTTCAAGGAAATAGAATTCTCATTAAGCTTTATAACATGTCGGTAATAAAACGCATTCATCATGAAAATTACTGTGATGTTTGAATGTATTTTAATGCTTAATATCTCTGCCTCTGCAAAAGATGTAATGTTATTGAGCGGTAAGAGAGATGTGAACAAGACTGAAATTAAAGAGGTAATCAGCCTTTAAAAAAGAATATTGCGGAAACATTATTTGAAACAATGCAGGAGTTACAACTGGTTTTGGTTTGGTGCGGGCAAAGGTCTTTCAATGGGTAAATCTCATAAACTTATAAAGGATATATAAGCAACCACTTGAAGACAGAGTCATATGGCGCTCAAAGGACTTCAAGGCAAGAGTTCATTTAACGTACTCGGATTTAATCGGAGTTCAATAACTGTGTAGTATTATGATGTTTGTAGAATATGTCTGGTGGGTTAAAAGTATGCATATGCCCCACATTGGTTACCTGAAGATTAGGTAGGCTTCATTAAAAGTGCATGCTATGGGAGACTTATGTCTGAAAGATATGCTAGTAATTACAACTGACTCTGGTATAAGGATAATCGTCAGTTATCAGTCGACGGTATGAAATCATTTTCTACCTTAAAGAGCAGCTCGAAGCAAGAAGGAATGCCGATAAGCCATCAAACTTTTATTTTAATAAATAAGTAATTGCGACTGCCGTTTGACGTGTACACCCATCCTCTTGAAAACACATCTCTACCGGATCAACGAGATCCATAATTTCAAAACAAAAATCATGGATCATAGTTCGGTCTTGATCTTTATTGATTCTTAAACAAGATGTTATTTTATTTATAAATAAATATCAACAGCATGTTAACCATATTTAACAGTGCATATTTTTGGATATAATGGGGTGTGTAGTCTGCGTTATGGAGTGGTTTCAATCCGTCTGCGGTAATTTGGATTATTAGAAAATCCGTTAAATTAAAAATGGGCCTCATTTCTGCAACGATTTTATGATAAACCATCGGACGAATTGATAACAGAATCGATAATGTAGATATGGATACAATTATCAGCCATAGCACACTAATCATAATACGTCAATTCCTGATATCCGGTAATATTTTATTACGCAATTTTACTCCATTTTGTCCAACATATATTCAACAAGCATAACTATTAAAAAACACATGCATTTTAGTTTTTGAATATCGTTAACTAAAACTCAAAATGCCCCTTCTTATAAACATATTCGAAATCTACTTAATTTTTCCGAACCAAAATATCAATTTTAATTAAAATTTCGTGGAAGAAAATAAATAAATTATCAAAATGTTAGTTAGGGCGCTTTATGTTTTAGGTGACGATATACGCCTAATTATGTCATAAAATTTTTTTCTTAAAATTTCGAAAAGTATTCTTAGATTGGTATTTTTTAAATAATTTTGTCTGTGAATAATTTAATGTAGAGAAAAAAATAGAAATAATTAAGTTTGACAGATTACAGACAAATTTCTAAATAGTGTAAAAAAGTAATTAGCTAATTTGACACGAGTACCTTATCAATAGACTCTGATTCAGTCATAGAATAATGGCTACAGCAATCTTTTTCATGTGTACAAATTACTGTCGCACAGTGTTGTACTTTCTAATTTATAACTTTTAGAAACTTTTGTTAACTCAGTAATCACAAGACTAAAGATTACTCATATATTGCATTGTTTCAACATGACTATACTTATTTTTCCCAACCCATTTATTTCTTGTCTTTTAAATTTAAAAAAAATATCCTTTGAAATATATTTAATTTAGAAATTTTCTCATTTCTTCAGTTGCAATAGCAATTATACCATACATTGTAACTTTGTCTTTCTTACTACAGCCTTTTCTTTACATTCTATTAAATTCTTCCCTCTGGCTACAGCTTAAGTACTTCTCAGTAAAGTTTAAACTTTCTAAACTCTTTACTACTATGTATTTAAGAAAGGAAAAATAATTAAATATTTGTGGCTTGGTAAAGTGAAACTTTTATACAGTACTTTCTTCTAGGAGGGCTTGTGGGAATAACACAATGTATTGCATTTCACAGTACTGTTTGTTAGCATATGTGTTAAATACAGACAAAGTATTTGTCATTTGAGTTTTTCTGTTGGATTATTTTTACATGAGACTGTATGCTTTTGCTTTTATTTTATACTTCAATACAATCTTGTAGACACACACTTTGTTTGATTCATATGCAGAAGGCCAGAGGCGTTGTTGCTCAAATTTTTTTTAACGCAAGCACATTTCTCGAAAATTCTTAAAAACTTTTTTTTGGTCATAATAACTTACCTCTTCATCCTATGCTTTTCAACAACACTTTTTCACACATTCCCAGTTGCAGATGTTCAGGTTTTATTTCTTTCATTCTGTTATATTCTTGTTTATTTTGCGCTTTTATCTTTTGTAAAGGCTACTTTAGTCTTACGTAAACGTTACGGATTCGTAAGCATCGTTACTAACTAGAAAAACGTAAAGATGAAATATTATTTAGTATTTATTTATTTTTTTGTTAAAACAATATTGTCAGTTACATACATAGTTTCAAAACGCAACATCGTATATCAACTCTTTTTTGATTATGATTAATAATGATTTTGACAAAGTGGCAAAGTGATAACTTATAGATTTTAACTGATTTTTAAACATCAAACTAACGTATTGAAGAATAATCAAATAGAATTGTATTCCTTAAAAGAACCGAACGAATGTAGGTTGTTCAAATGAATTACTTTTTTATTGCTATAAAAGTAAGTACTTACAAAATTTTTTAAAGTTAGAAAATTATATAAAAATGTTGTAAAAACACACAATTTCTTTCCTGAAGATGCTACACAAAGGAGTAGCGAAATATTAATCAACAAATATTTATAAAGACCTCGAGCTTGAAAAATCAATTAAAAAATTTTATAAAATAAAGGTCAAATAAGAGCAATAAGAAGTAAATACTTACTTAAGTCCCTATTTATAAGCGATTGCAATAAGTACTTATAGGAGTACCTAATTGTAAGTGAGGGTGGTAAGTACTTATTTAAGCCCCTATTTTAAGCGAGCGTGATAAATACTTGAAGCCAATGACAACGACGTGTTAAAATAATTGGTTAAGATGCCAAATTTTAAATAGTGAAGAACTGTTTTCTAGTTCCTTTAACTCATTATTTTGCAATGTGTTACTTTGCTGGGTGCGTACACATTTATAACGTATAACTAAAGAATAAAAATAAATTTCGTTTCCATGTTTTCAATTAATATGCAATTAATACCAAACAAATATTTATCTCTTATATTTCTTTCTTCAGACAGGCAGACAGACAGATGGACTAAAAGAAAATAACACAGACATACAATTTTTTTTATCAAGTAGTCATTTACAAACTTTTAAATACGATTAATTAACTACTATTCATATCTTCAAATGTATGGACTCTTATTCACAATGTCATTTCATTGGCTAAATAAAATCTCTAACACTTTTAAAGTGATTTTTAATTTCCTCATTTATTCACACACCGAACGAAAACAAAGCAAAAGAAAAAAGGTTGTAAATATAGTTATAATCAGTGAACGTTTAGTTGTGTTGTGCGAAAACCGCAACAATGACGATAACTTTAGTTGCTGTGGCTAGAGTTTGTTATTATGGCGCGACAGTAATTTCCGCACATTGAACAGGAAATGATTTCATGCGTGTATTGTGTGTGTATATATGTATGTTTGCAGTTGGCCAACAATAATGTTTAATGTTAAAATATCACCATCACTGCTGCTGCCTGAACCATTACTATTAACGTATACGCCATTAACATAAATATCACCAGCATCATCAACAACATGAGCAACATATTTATTGTTTGTTTTTTTTTTACTTAATAAAACCACAGCGACACAATTCCCACACAATTGCAAATATTGCGGTTACATCAACACCATTTGCTACTGCAGCTCTTTTTTGGGTTCGTGTTTTTGAATAAAAAAAAATCCTTAATCATAATTCGTAGTAAGGAATTTTAACATGAGCTTATAACGAAAAGAAGTTTCAAGACTATATTTTAGAAAAAAACAAAAAAAAAATAATTTATTGTACACGTAAACCGATTTAAGCAATTTAGCATTTTGAAGCCTAAAAGTTTACTTACTTATTGCAAACTCTGTGAAATTTTTTTTTTGAAATTTTTAATGGTTAGTGGTGTAGAAAAAAATACTTTCTTTCTGAAATTTGGTTAAGTTTGATACCTTGATAGCTGGGGTAACATATAGGCTACATTTTATGACAAAACAGTAACATAATTTGAGGAAAAATTTAACAAAACGAATTTTAAACAAGTAAGAGCACTATATTCGGCTGTGCCGAATCTTTTATACCCACCACCAATTTTGTGTACATTTAAAGCACAATATTTATTATCTTGTTAATCGTTATGGAATAATCTCTTTATAATAAAATATGTATCACTTTCTTTGTAGAGGGTGGTTAAATTTTAAGGGCCCATGTTGAAGGTGAACTACACCTAGTCTTTAAATTTGTTTTCTGCATTTCATTTGACATTTCTCAATCTCAAACTTACTCAATTTGATCCGTGAAAAGATACGCAAATGAGCAGATTTTTTATAAAAATGGACGTTCAGATCAAAATGTATTTTGTGCACTTCGTAACTCTTTTGATCAATATAATCGTTCAAATTCGTCCACAGTCGGGAGAGTTGTAAAAAATATTTAAATTTCTGCAAAACAGGTCTGTATAAAATGTTAGAAAATCTGTGAATGCCTTCTTAGTTCATTGAATGGGTACCATTGCTGGTTTTTGCGATAGTGTGGCAAAAGAGCAGTCAACCTCGCCTCATCATCATACCCAACAATTGAGCATCAACATTGTCATTGAAAATTTGTATCATTAGAGAAAGGAGTGGCGCCAAGGATGGGGGGGGGGCCATTTGGCCGATATTTTGTTAAATACATAATTGAACCATACAAATATTATAATTACAAAAAGAAATAATAATAATATGCTAAATAATTTGTGTTTTATTTAAATTCAACATCGGTCCTTAAAATTTAACCACCCTTTATAACTTCGATATGCTACTAAAATGCTTTTGTAAATGTAGTCTTTTAGTAAAAGTGGGAGTTAAAGTAGGAGTGTCAATAAAGTTTCCGCTAATAAATACAACTTAGATATTTCAATATGGTACTTTATTTTCCCAAAAACTTTGTCAATAGAGAAATTACATGAATTTAAGATAAACCGTTATATGGGAGGTAGGCGTTAAATTGGGCATGTCACCTAAACTTTTTAGCACAACAATAACATTGATAAGAAGGATATATGTAGCAAATTTGATTATCATACCTCTATTTTTGGCGGTTTTATGAGGTTTTAAATTTCATTAACGGTAGATAACGTGAAAAGTGGGCGATATAGTAAAATCTTAATTAATAGAGAAATTATATGAATTGTAGGTAAAACGTTATATGGGAGGTGGGCGTAAAAGTGGGCGTGGCACCTTAATTTTCTGGCACAGTAATGATATTGCCTAGGGGAATATACGTAGCAAATTTGATCATCATACCTCTAATTTTGGCGGTTTTATGAGCTTTTAAATTTCATTAACGGTAGATAACGTGAAAAGTGGGCGTTATAGTAGGCGTGTCAAAGTTATTTTTACGAATCAGTACAACTTAGGTGTTTCAATATAGCCCTTTATACTTCCAAAATCTTTATTAATAGAGAAATTATATGAATTTTAGGTAAAACGTTATATGGGAGGTGGGCGTAAAAGTGGGCGTGGCATCTTAACTTTCTGGCACAGTAATGATATTTTCTAGGGGAATATACGTAGCAAATTTGATCATCATACCTCTAATTTTAGCGGTTTTATGAGCTTTTAAATTTCATTAACGGTAGATAACGTGAAAAGTGGGCGTTATAGTAGGCGTGTCAAAGTTATTTTTGCGAATGAGTACAACTTAGGTGTTTCAATATAGCCCTTAATTATTCCAAAATCTTTATTAATAGAGAAATTATATGAATTTTAGTTAATTCGTTATATGGGAGGTGGGCGTAAAAGTGGGCGTGGCACATTGATTTTCCGTTACAAAAAAGCCACTCACCAAAAAGCAGAGTGTGCAAAATTTCAGAGTCGTACATCCAATTTTGTTGCTTTTATGACGTTTTTGTTTTTAAATATACCGAAAAATACACTGTGTGGTATAAATTTTCGTACATTTTGATCGATAACTCCTCTCCTAATGCATAGATTTAGACAATTTTTGGGGAAAAATATTGTTTTTACTCAGGAAATATATATTCGAAGTTTCATGAGTCTACGTTAATGCGTTTGGACACAATTCCATTTTATTCGATGTTCAAGGGACACGGTTTTTTCGACCTACTCTTGCTTTTCGAGCTATAACTCTCTTCCTGATATTCCGATTTAGCCCATTTTCAATACCAAACAAACCTTGTCTATAAGAAAGATTCTGGCAAAATTTGAGCCCCCTAGCTTTTTCGGTGCGACCTCTATCGTGCTTTCAACAGACGGACAGACTGACAGACGGACAGACGGACGGACATAGCTAGATCGTCATCAAATCAAACCCTGATTCAGAATATATATACTTTATGGGGTCTAAAATGGATATTTCGATGTGTTACAAACGGAATGACAAAATGAATATACCCCCACCATTTTTTTGGTGGCGGGTATAAAAATTTAGTGGATCTCTATATAAATTTAATAACATATTAATACTTATATTCGTCATGTAATGTAAGTGTAGCAAAATGACGGACACTTAATAATATTTTCGAATAAAAGCTGTTACATTTGTTTTGAATAAAATTTGTGTTCCGCGTTGGTTTTTATCTTTATCAGTTAGTAAGTTATATGTATTTGGAAACATAATATACAATAATTTTATTAATTTTTTAAGGTTCAACGTTTTTAAATTCATTTGATTTTGCCTTAAATATTTCATATTCTATTTCATTTATAAAAGTTTTTTTTTAAATAGAGCACAAGCGGTTGTTTTTCCAAAACGATTGAATATGCGATAGAAGAAAACAATTTATAATTATACTTCCATTATTTCACTTATTGCTGTGCATCTTTATTATCAAACTCATATATAAGAAACGAACTCTATGGTTGTACTGCTTCTACTAACTGTGCTGTTCAACTACTTATAGTGGCAGTGCCATCTAATAGTAATAATCTGTAACTTTCCGCAAAGTATTATTACATACACACAAAAATATTTTAGTAGCTATCACATCAATAATTTCCCAAAAACTCATGTTTATATTTTTCATATTCTACACAATGATAGCTCTTTGTAAAGTAATTGACTGACAATATTTATTCAACAAATGTCAAATGTATGTATGTAAACCAATATATACATAGCTGCATTCTTTTCAATTATTTACAAATGAGCGTAACTTAAAACTGGTTTATTTAAATCTTGGTTCTAAAAGTTATAATTCTAATAATTTTTTTTAACTATTGTGTCGAATTTTTGTTTATAAATATTTATAAATATTTATACCACAATAAAGAAGGTAAATAAATGATTTATGTTTGTATATAAGTGTGTGACCTTAAAATATTGTATTTATATAAGAGCAACCCCAGTTTTTTCTTAACAAAGGGATTTACTTTATTTTTTCCAAAACGGCTGGACCGAATTTGATGAAGTTTTAAAGGAATGTTCAGAAGATTTAGGCGGGTGACACTGTAAAGTCTGATTTTTGATTTTCGGGTTGCGAGCGTAGGGGCGTGGCAAAATCCAATTTTCATATTGCACTACCAATAACATATACAAATATATATGTATTTTGTTTGCTTTTTTATTTTATATTATTTTTTTTAAAGTCGTTGTCATGCTTTTTAAAACGAGATATAAAAGTCTTAAATCGTTTATGTAGATCCGAATATATTTACAAAAAACCAATGTTAATAATGATCCAATTTCAAAATTTTAAAATTTTGCAATGTTGCCTTCAATTAATAGGCGATGAAGTGATTTAAGTTAGGTTAAAATACTAATGATTTTAACATTAGCGTGTTACTGTAAATCATGTGTTTAGACAATTATATTATTGAACTGCACTCCTTTTTAATTAATGCTTAAAATTTATCAAAATTACGAGAAAAGAATCCGAAGTTTTATGAGATAATGTTGATTATTTACACGAAATGTTTAAGATATTTAGCATGATTTTGCACTAATTTTGAAGCACAAATTATTACGCATTTTGCAAATTATTTATATTTAATACTTTGGCACGATTGATTTTGAAGATCTGCAAATTTATACTACTTTGCACTACTTCTAAATTTGTATGCTGGGATATTATGCTGTTTTGCCAGCAGTGCAGGGGCGTATGAGGAATATTTAATTATTTGGTTATAACAAATATTACTTATACGCCACATAACATATAAATACTAAGCATCATCTTTTGGGAGCAGAACAAAACAATTTTATTTTCAGTACTTTTCAACCAATAGTGTAAATTATATATATTTATTCTATTAATGAAATATCGACTTATTTTTACCCAACATGCATGAGCTTTATGCACTTATTAGACTGGGATACACTATAGTTTTATACTCGCATAAACACATTACCTTAAGCGATACCCTAATCTAAAAGTCATTAAGTTTTTACTTTAATTGAATGACTTTTCCTATCATCAGTATACCCCAAAATAATTTCTTGTCAGCTTTTTTAACTTGGCAGTTGTACATATTGTTAACACTGAAGCTAAATGGAAATTTTGTATATAAAATAATACAATAATAATAATCTGCTAGGAGCAGATTTTAGATTTGATATAATACACCAATTTCTTTATTATTTCCAACTCCATCTTTCATTCAAAATTCAAATTAATTTTACTTAGTTACTGTATTCTACTAGTTAAAACCTTTTATTTACCCATGTTATTAGCGTTAAAACAAATTCCGCCATTTTATTTCAGACGAAATCTTGTATTTTACACTTTTTTAATAGTTTACTGCACTGTACTTGTAAAGCCCTTTTGTTTGATACCAATATTCTGGGGGTTTAAGTGTACTAAACAGAAACTACTATATTTGACCCATATACTCACTATTTAATATAGGACGCCGTCTTGGATTTTTTCTTTTCATTGCTAACTACATTTTAATCCTCAAACCCATTTTATCTGATATTGGCTCTCTGTATAGAAATTGAGAAATATCGATTTCCGTTTGTAAATTTTAGGAAAAACACCGAAACTCTAGTTGGTCTTAAAGCAATTTTTTAGTTTTTCTTATAAATTAATTCAAAGATTACGGTTTATAATTCCAAGTTTCTTTAGCGTAGTCAAAAATTATTTAGGAGTTTGGAAAAACTAGATAAATTAAAATATAATATATAGATATTTAAATAATGTTTGCCTATAACTTTGCCGATATATATAAAATTTTTCAATAAAATTTCCAGAGGCATACCATATCATATAAATAGGGCTAGAAAATTTTTAATTTTATGGTAGAAATAAGCGAAAAACAGAGGCAGACGTGTTTATTTGCTTATGACACAGAACGTTATAAGGCGATTATGCTGATTTCCAATTCCAATCTGGCCCTTAATATTTCTGATATTTTGGTAGCTAACACGAGTCTTGCCAATGTAGGAAATGCTTTAAAAAAATAATTTCAACATTCATATGGACGGACAGATTAACAATAAGCTTTTAGAAAATATTTACTTTATGGGGTCGGAAATAAATATTGTAGAAATTTTACACAGAATGACAAACCTATATACATCCTCATACATACACTCTCTGTGAAGGGTATAAATATGTTTAGCAAAAATTCTTGGCAGTACATTGCGAAAGAGGTAATAGGCCAAACTGTAGGAACATTTACTCCGCACAGTATCTTTTTTGATCTTTTTAAAATTTAAAACGTCAAAAGATCAACAAAACTAGATTTACGATTTTAAAATTTCTGTTTTTGCTAAATATCATTGTTCTAATGGAAAACGAAGGGACATACCCACTTAAACGCCATTCGCGTATATAACGCTTTTGAATGATGTTTTTTTATTTTTCTTTTTTTTTCTTTGTTATTTTTGTAAAGATTAAAACAACAGAGATTGTGAAGGAACTACCTGTTCTGACTTTGATAACTGACGACTAGATCAGGACAAAGCAATTTATAATACAAAAGATAATTACAAGCAGAGAAGGTTGCTGTTTGTATATTTTATTTTATTTAGTCTTGTAATAAAATATAAAAAAGCAATATTTTAGTTACCGATTTCAGTCAACCAAACAACCGAGGAGATAAATAAACTATTAAATGAAAAACTTAATTACCAATTATACAATGCTGACGACGAAACGCAACTGTTTTCAAAAATTTCATTCCTCTCAGCTAGTGTTTGCAAAAACATAATTTTTTCGATTATATTTTATACTTGTAATTGAATTCCTTTATAAAAAATTAAAACATAACCTCAAGCTAGAGTAAATTAGAAATACCATTTATAAAATTGTTCTATCTTTTTCTGTTAATTTTAAAGGTTTAATTTATTCCAACTTAAAGAAATTATTAAAAATTTAAATAATTTCTAATAAACCAAATTTTTTTTAATTTCCTCAAAACAATTAAACAGTTAGAAATTGCTTTAAAATTATTTTTTTAACAAATCTAATTGAGTATTAAAAACATTATTCTGTATTTTATTTCAATATAAAGTGTTTTGCTTTCGCAAAGACACTATATGAAACAAGTCAGCAAAATATCTGTACATGCTTACATAAGTAAATGTTGGTATGTAAAAGTATAAGCCTTCTTATGTTTTGACTGCTTTTGACGTTTATTTTAAGTTAACTCATTTCTATGACATAAATGCAAAACTTGTAAGCAAATGAATATTATTTATTTTTCTATTTATTTATGAATGTATTTTCCCCAGCAGTTAAAATATTACATTCACAAACACATATACGCATGTATGCATGTAGTAAATAGCGTAACTTGAACAAATTTAATTTAAAGTTTTTGATACGTTGATCAATTTGATTTCAGTTTATTTTTAAGCAATTATAAGATCAAATTAAATAAAATTAAATTGTAAACTTATTTAGAAATTTTAATTAAAATTTTATTATATATTTAAAATTTTCTTATTTTTAACAAACAAATTTAAATGAATTGTTCAACAGAATTCTAGCTAAACATCTCTTATCAACTACCAGATTTAAATAGCATATGAGCTGAATCCTAAACTTTTGAATAAAATGATCTAAAGGCGGTACCATATAATTTTTTTTAAAAAACATTTAATATATTAAAAACAGAATCAGGCAACAAGGTGTATTAATAATCATATACTTGCATACATGTGTAGGGGGGATATCAACGCAGGCTATTATTGTTACGAATTTATTTTCGGCCACCTTCGATTCATAGTTATTTCTAGTTCACTTCCTTTCCTGAGTTCCATGCCACAACTGGCATTTGGTCTTGACTAAAAAACGATTTTTCACTGCCGACAATCTTTATCGCATTTTTTATATAACCATCAGCATCTCTTTCGGACTGCTGTCTCCCATGGCATTCATACCACATGTGTATTTACCCGTGATGGTCAATCTTACGCTTGCCAATGCTGAACATTTGCATACTACATTGGCTGCTGTCTCAGCGCCCTACACACGCAAAGAAAAAACATGGTGATCATCTTTATCTTAATTTAATAGGGCCATATTATTTTTACATTTTATGATTGTGATTAAAGCATATAATGGTTTTAATTAAACAATATTATGTCTCATTTAAGTATTAAGAGATTATCATATAAATAGAAAATTTTTGCTCTTTTGAAGGCAAATAATTGTTTTTTGTTCATACAATTGGCAATGAATGTTGATTTTACAAGGTGGTCCAAAAGTCACTACGGGGTTTATAAACTCAATAACTTTTTCTTTATATATTTTTGTTTTTTTCTTTTTAATAACTTAATAAGCGATTTTTTTAGACGATATGTTAGTTGTGAATCCCTGCATTATTTACTCTCGAAGTGTAACTTAGGCAATCTTGAAAAACAGAAATAAAAAAGTGAGAGCATTATATACCTTATATACCCTTATATATTATATTTATTGTATTATACTAGCGTGTAATGACCATAACTGTAAACCATACGCTGCAGCTGTGATCAAAACTTATTAGAAAATCGATTATTTGAACTTATAATTGATTTTTTGTTTTAAAATTTTTTTGCCGATCTTTGTCCGTAATTGACTCATTTGAGCAAGACATATTCTATATATACCTAATAAATAATATAAAAAGTTCCAACGGAACTGGAAAAACTGTATTTTTTTCTATAAAAAAACAAAGGCAGTCGTGTTCTTTTAATCATATCACAGCTAGTTATGTACCCATATATCTAATTTTTTAAACAAAATAACATACACACAAGAGTCTAAAGTATACATGGGTTTTCAAAAAGATGATTTTAACATACAAATGGAAAGACGGACAGACGGACAGATGGACCAACGGATTTAGACAAATAAATTCAGCATTCAGAATATATTAAGGTATAGAGAGTCTAAAATAAATATTGCAGAAAAAATAAATGACAAACTTATATATGTCTATCCATTTACACTATCGGGTAGAGAGTACAAAAATATATAAACGAGAGACTTTTTAAATTTTGAAATACCTTGGTGACCTAGTACTTTATATGACCCATCAACTTATATATTCGTTTTTTTATTTAATTGCTATTTTGGCCTTTGAACATTTTTATTGTTTTATTTTTATTGCTTTTTTTATTGTTTTATTTTATTGACCCTCTCGGTTGTCTAGAATCTGAAAAAATAGATTTTTGCTTGTAAACTTAGGGAAATACACACAAGTAATTGCATTTTGGTTTTTAAGGGCTGAAAAGTGTTATTGCGCTGGGTTCTATTTAGTAGTTATTAACTCCTGGATATTTGAAAACGATTGATTCTAAATACTTACAGATTTGTGCAACATGTGGTGGCTTTTAAAAATTTATTTAAAAAAAATATTTGGGGTTGAAAACTAATATTATAGAAAATACAATGGAAAAATCGTATACAAACAAATTTTAAAAATGTATATCCTTAAGCATGTAGAACATACAAGGTGCAAATTTGAACCACTCTAATTTGCAATTTCGTTTTTATTGTTATGTCAATTTGTTTTAAACTTTATTACTTTTGTTTTTAGTAACCTTTGTTATAAAAGTTAAAGCAACGGTATTGCTATACGTTTTAAATAAACAAAGCCTGATTGTTAGTGTATACAAAGGCATATCCGCTTCCGGTAAAACAATACTATTGTTCACACAATGTCCGTGACGATAAAGAAAAGCACAAAACAATAAATGTAAAGAAAAGCCAGCTAAAATCTTCAAATAAACAAACTTTATGTATTTATAAATGGTTATGTGCTAATACATACCTAAACTTGTATTTAGTTATCATTGGCACTGGCAGCAAAAAGCGCTACATGTAAAGCAGTAGTTGCTGCTATTAATAAAACATAACTTTTAGGACTCAGTTTCTAATGGCTTTAATAAGAAGTTTATTCAAATTTAATTTTTTTTAAATAACAACAGTAAATTGAAATATAGCCAGAGCTGAGCTAATATTTGATGGGTAATTGTATACTTTGAATCAACAATGTTCTACAGTTAGATTTTTTTTATTTCATTTTGCTTTTAATCTCTTTCATTTTTAATTAAATTCTTTGTTATAATGGGAACTTTTTAAAACTGATAGTACTTCAAATTGAAAAATTTTATCCAAATTTAATTTTAATCAAAGATGAGATTAACACTCGAAAATGGTTGAGGGCATATTACAATTGCGACTGTTTTTGACGAAGCGCATTCTCGGCGTATAAGTTTATTAACAAATACGTTAAGTCGGGCATTCGCCTCATTAATGAACATAATTTTGCTACAAAACAACAAGTCAGTAGTCAGCTGGCAAATTCAAATAATTTTTCAACATTGTTTAAGCATCTGATCATAATATTCAGAAAGTGATCTGTTGAAGGAGTCTCCAATCAGATCACTACTTTTCAGAATCCTATCACTCCCTAGTGATTTCATGGCTAAAGTTCGATATTCCTTCCTTCACTGAGTCCTGCGGCTTTCGGACCTAAAAATGATTTCACATTGCTGACTGGAGATTGCTTAAAATCTTAATCACACAATCGCTGGTATTTTCACAAGGCTGCAGTAGCCCATAACATTCACACTTAATATTTGCCTACCTAAGATCCCTAGTCTGCCACGTTCTGAGTTTCCCAAACCTTTTATAATACGCGTTTAAAAATTATCATTATGCGAATTATGCGATGCAGTCTCTCGATCACATTCCCTCCAATATTGTTTCACTATTGAACTTGTCACCAATAATACTGACCAATTATATCCCAGGCATTGTTTCTTGCTGTAGATATTTACCATGACCCTTCCATTCAGAAAGTCATTAGAAAGTTTTTTGGGACCATATGGTAACATTGGGACCAGATATATACTGGTTTATTTTAGTAAATATATTTTACACATTTGGTATTTTTTTCCAATTTATTTACTTTATCTTCTAAAATATTTTAACTATCAAATTTTTCCGTTTAAATTGTTATATTTTTTATTATTTAAATAAAAAACAATTGAAAAATTTTTCACATTTGCTGAAATTCTTTAAACTAAAATTAAAGAAAAGTCAAACATACAGCTGGCATCACTGTCATAGCTTTAGAATTGTCAAAAATTGCTCTTTTTACAAAATAAAAAGTGCAGACGATTTCTTGACAATATTATCAAAAAAATTATCAAGACAGCCGACAAAAGAGTGACTTGGAGACACTTAACCTAATGCATCCTGCAAGGAAGTAACTTAATTTTTCCAAACAATATTCGCCTATAACTTTACCGATGAATGACCGATTTCCAAAAAAACAGAGGCAGTCGTGTTTGTTTGCTCATAACTCAGTTCTGTAGCTGAATTTCAACAATATATGAGATAAATACTCGACTTCAACAGATATTCGTTCCTGGATGTTTATAAAAGATTGATGCCACATACAAATTTGTGCAACAAATTATTGTTATTTAAGCAAACACACGGATAGACAGACAGATGATCATTGCTCAATCGATTTTTTTAGTCATAAGCTTTCAAAAAATATATACTTTATGGGGTCGAAAATGAATATTGTAAAAATAACAAATGGAAACACAAAGCTATATGCCCCTGGCACCACAGCTGAAGGCTATGAAAATATGAATGAAGAAAAATATTTGATAAGTTATTATTTGGAAAGATTTGTAAAGATTTTTGTTGATTTTCTATTCATAGGAACTTCTAAATAAGTAGTTGGAGGGTATTATAAACTCAGCTTAAACAAATATTTTACTATCAGTATGTTCAACAGATAAACTTTTCTACGTTCGTATGCTAAGTTTGTTTATGTGTGCCTACACACTCGTATGTATGTATGTATATGTTTGAATGTAGACTTGTCCGTATGATCCAGGTAACAATAAACCAATGTTAATGTTAAATATAAGACCACTTAGCTAACGAGTAACCTCATCCATTGTATGTTTTACTAAAAATCTTTATTTGTATAACTATACACAAACATACAGACATGTGTAACATTAGGTCGAACCACAATAAATTTAAAATGAATTGTTTCTTTTAAAATAAATTTTAAAATACTTGACTAGTAGTAGTAGGCAAAATATTATTTTATTATTATTTTTTTAATTTATTTATTTATTTTTTTTATTCTATTTTTTTTTTTCTTTTTTGCCCCACAAACTCGAACCATTCTAATGCAAGTGAAGAAAAAATAAGTCCTTATTCTGTAAAAACAACACATGCATCCTGCTAACTCTACACTGTACAATACATTATTCTAAAATATAAGGTGCTTTGGTGAACCGGTTATTTACGCAGCTGTTGCAGGAGTATAATTTAAAAATTCCATTTAGTTAGTTTTCTCATTCAGCCAGACAGCAATTAAAATAATTAAAAAGATTGAGTGCAACAAAAGCATAACAGATGAAGTTGCTAGAGCACTTTTTCTTTTAAAGGTAATTAGAACCAGCAGATAATTTGATTTAAATTTAATTGCAGCTAGATACAAGTGAACAATTTAGCAAATCTAATTCAGTACTAAAAATAAAAATATTTTAAATAAAGATACATCTGGCAAAATCTTTACCTAAACAATAAACAATAAAAAAGTATTTGTTGTAAATTTTAATAAAAACTATTTGCAAATAGATATCAAAAAAAATAAGCAAAGCTCTTTAGTAAAAGAACTAAATTGGGATAACATTTTTTAAAAAACTCTTTGAACCAATCAAACAAAAAAATTACGACAAATCAAAACTATAAAAAATGTCAAAGACGGTGTTCCAGAACGTTTTCAAAATATCGCTAGAAATTTTTGCTTTGATGTCCTTTTTACCCGATAGTAGTACTGCACTTGCTTTATAACATTTATGATCAGTAAAATTTGGCAAAGCATCATGAATAATTTGACGCTTGAACAAATCTACCAAATTATCCAAATATACTTTGAAAATCAGTTAATTCAGACGGTTTTCTCCTCATCATCAATGATTTGTTTTTTTTTAAATAGGAAAAGCTTTGATACAGGCAAAATGAGATTAATACAGAAATTCGCTACAAGACATACGATAAAAATGTGGCGACTCGAGAAATGCTGCTATCAATTGTCTCCCAACAACGAATTATCATTTAGAAGCCAACATTCGACGCACTATTGGCGAAACAAGACCGGGTATTCTTGAAAATGTTTTGCAAAATTATAACACCGAGATGGCGTTCATATGGAAAAAATAATTTTTAAATATTAAATGCCATACAAATTGTAAGCTGATACAACCAACATTTTGGTCATTCCATTGAATTTATGGTATTTTGTTTTTATGGAATTTTTTCAAAAATCATTATAAGGACAAAACAAAAATAAACTAGCAATAAATAGTATAACTGTCTTCTACTTAAACATTTCACACTTCTTTGTATTGAATTTCATTTTAATTTAATTTAATTTTAATTTTATTTTTATGTAAAAATATATAAAAATTTCAATTTATTTCCATGCCTTTGTATTTGCCATATTTCTCTCTCTCTCTCTCTCTTACACACACGCTAACACTACAATTTGCATGTTGTTACACATATACATTCGTATCGATTTTAGTCAATTGTATTGCCGTTGTTTGTATTACATTTTAATCAATAGCGTTAATATTTTAATACCCTTTCAACACCCCAGAACGTTGACTGCCAGAGTATTTTATTTATTTTCAATACAAGTCACTGGTCGCCTTTATGTAAGTTGTGGCCTGCAAAATGTTTTATTCCTTCATTTTTTTTTTTCTGATGGTTTTACATAGTGTGATATTGCCCATGAGGTGGGAGTGTGGTAAAAAACTGCAAAGACAAATAAAAATGAAATAAAAGTTATAAATGTTTAATTGATTTTAATACGTTTTATTTTATAGATTTTTTTTATGATTCAACGCAAGTGTTTTTTATAAATATTAAATAGGGTTTCTATACCCTATCCTATCATCCACGCAGTGTTTGTGGTTAAGTATAGCCAAACTGAAAATAATAGCTTCATATATTTTTATTGTGAAAATAATATTTGGAAAATAATAAATGAGAACTACATATACAAAATGGCGAATATAAAAAAGATTCAGAAAAATCATATCGTTGGTCACAGGTAAAAAAGTCCTTACACAAACAATTGTAACTTTACAGGAGAAGGAAATACTTAGTAAAAACTATATTATCATAATGTGATTTTTATTTATAAGTAGTACTAATGAATAAGGTTGTATCTTGTTGTACTGTATTTTTCTTATAAATAAATAATATAAAAACAAAGAATAACGTGACTGACAGACAGATTCATCAGCGCACAGTCTAAAGGTCGAAGGCTAGAGACATAAAATTTTGACCGTCGGTTCTTTTTCTAATGCGCAGATCTGTTAAGAAAGTATTTTTAGAAATTCAAACTTTAAGGGGGGAAAGGGTAAAAAATGGAATAAATTGGTAACCATACCTGTATCTGTTAAACAAGACACGAATACCATGAAAGGGCATTAAAATCTAATCAAAAAAAAACCTTTTTTGAATTTTCGACATCTTAGGGGTAATAACGAATACAGACTCTATCTAGGTATTTTCTTTGGAAGAAAATTAAGCTTAGTATTAATATAATATAAATAATATTTTATACAATTCAAAGATTTAAATATAAAATAATATTTCTTTTTATAATTTCTTTACTTATATTAAGGCCAATAAGGTGATAATAGTTATTAAAGTTTTCACATATATGACGAAGAGGATCATTATTAGCGTAGTTGGATCTATAGTATTTTAAGTCAAAAAGACGGTAGTTTCGAGTTGGTCTTGTCGGAACATTAAAAAATATTTTACTTAACAGGAATTCAGAATCGACATCGCCTTAAATTAGGCCCAGCACAAATGAAAAACTTAGCATTGAACGACGACATTTTAAGTTCGTAATTTTATAAGACAGAGTCTGCTTTCGTATGAAGTTTGTAAAAATGAATTCCATCAAAGGCCACGTAGACAAAATATTAAAAACTTCTTTTGTACAGTGTACAATTGTTTCATCAAAAGCCTCAGATATTTTATATTGCCTTAGATTTAAAAGATTATTTTTAGGTTTTTACCTTTTATAATCGTTAGTTTATTTCCTCTTAATAAACCAAGATACTTACGGTATATAAGCTAAGAGCATCTTTTTAATTTTTAACAAAATATATGAAACTTATGCTGTACTTTCTTTATTATTTCACTAATTGTTATGCACCCACCTTATTATTAAAATCAATTTGATGTACCCACAACGAACTCTATTGTTCCACTTCCATTCTAGCTGCGCTTGTTTAATTTATTTTATTAACACAGTTATAATAGTTATGATCCACAAACTTCATTAACAATCGTCTATGTTCTGCAATCTGAATGATATAATTTCACTCGAAATGCAGAACACATACGTATAGTACCAAAAATCGATAACGCATTATATGATAGAGTTTACGATCTACAATAATACAAGTATATTCTCAAACCACACTGTGCATAAAATACAAGAATTAGCCCTTACTGGTAGGTGTTAGCCTTGTCTTTGACAAAGAGCATAACCTTGAAAATAGCCTGTAAAAAATATAAATTAGA
Organism: Phyto melanocephala; assembly: GCA_941918925.1. Classification (NCBI taxonomy): domain Eukaryota; kingdom Metazoa; phylum Arthropoda; class Insecta; order Diptera; family Rhinophoridae; genus Phyto; species Phyto melanocephala. The sequence continues at coordinate 114,409,953 of OW799237.1, forward strand.
CTAAATTTTGAAAAAAACTGCTCAAATGAATAGTGTTGCCAAATTGATGTTACTTTGTAGATATATACGTTATAAAGCATACGTTAAATGGTTCCACAATAATTTAAGAAAAGGACAAAATCACAAAGCATGCAAAATATATGCATTTAAATGTAAAATATGCCAGATATTGCAACAATAGTAAACTATGCTTAAAAAAATATGCAAACAGAAACTCTAATCAAATGAAAAAAATTAAGGTTTTCGATTAAGTCGTTGCATCTCATTTACGGATTTATTACTTATATAATTGATGCATTTTGAGGACAGAATATGTGACATTACATTTTTCCTTTAATTCTATTTAACCGCTAACCTTGTACATCTATTTATTAGAGAATCATACAATCGCATAGTTCATACCGTTGTCTCAACAGCTACACAAACAACATGTAAATGGACCACTGTACAATGTGGAATTCTAATCGAATCAATTTTCAATTAATATAGATACCCAAAACAACTTAACACAAATACACCAGTACACGCTTAAAATTTGCCTAAAGTATCGATATTTTATTTAATAAAATTACCAAACACCTGATGCAATAAAATGTTAGAACAAAAATGCTAAATTTCTCTTCTCAATTCAAAATGCCACAAATCGATCATAAATATTTGATTTTATTATGCACAAATGAAAACGTGCCATTTGTGGCTAAAACATTCTATAAATAAAAAAGTGAAAAAAATAAAATTAAAATTTATTATACGTAAACGAATAAAAAGATCTAAAAATCAAATAAAAATAATTTATTTTTGTTTGTTGCAGCTAAACTCGATGGCGTCAAAACGTATATGCGTATGCGGCGTGTACCAAATCATCTGCAGGTGAAAGTCATTAAATGGTTTGATTACCTGTGGCTGACTCAAAAATGTTCCGATGAGGAACGTGCCGTATCATGTCTTCCTGATAAATTAAAGGTATTTAAGATTTCTTAAAGTTAAAAGAAAAACAAGGAGAGATATAAACATTCCAAAAAAATTTTTTTTTCAAATGGGTCAAATGACGGAGCCATGATAAATTCAATAAGCTGAATTTAGTATACAGTGATCAGTGGTATACCTAATGGCAAGTGTAGGACCATTTTACTTACATAAATTAAATTTGTATCTTAACTTATATAGGGTGTCTTAAAATTAATGCAAGATTTAAAGTAAATGCGTCCATTTTTTGATACTCTTAACACATTGATGTTAGTATATATAGCCAATGAGATACCACAAGAAATATCACTTTAAGCATATCTTTTTATCTATATTTCTGTCTGACGGTGTGTCCTCCTGTCCGCATGTCTGGCTGTCTTTCTCTTTGCCGTCCTGAACTCGATTGGCTTAAAACCTAACGGATTAATATTGATAAAATCTGCCATGGATACATTTCAACGCAATTATAAATAGATAAATCACTTTTTGTAGTGGGAAAATAAGTTATTTCTAGAAGAAAATAGAAAAATATAAAATAGAAATGTATTTAAAATGGTAACAGTAGGTTGATAAAAAAAATAATAATAAAATAAATGCATACACCAAAATGACAAAAAGAGAAATATAAAATAAATTGCATTAACAACATGAAAAGAATTTATCTTAATGAAAAAAAAAATATTGTTGCGGTCTGCATTGCGGACTGGTGTCAATTAATTGTCATATAAAATTTTACGTGTTTTGTAAACTACTTTCCATATAAAATTCAATAATGAGTTTACAATCCCATGGACTCATACAGTCAATAAATAAGCTTTATCTGTTCGTTGTAATTTATTTAAGAACAACATATACATAAACATTCAAATTTACCTACAAAATTAAAATTATGAGCCTTAGGTCATGCAACAGTTTTTATAAAAAGTTAAACATCAAATTCAACTTTATTTTCAATACTTCGCTACTCCTGCGAATAGCATCATCAGGAAAATATACAAAGCCTCACTATTGCCAACTTTTTCCCAAAAAATATCGCTAAAATAAGTAGGAAAATAGCTAGAAAATAGCTAAAAATTAAAAGCTTTCAAAATTTTAGCGATAAATCGCTAATACTAATTTTTTTTAAATTCTTGCATAAATTTAACAAAAAATAGCCAAGCTTTCGTCGACTTTTTTTATTGCGCGGAAAGTTTAGCGTTTTATCGCTAAGTTTTTCTTAAACAATGAAAGAAAAAAAAAAGAAAAAAAGAAAAGTACAGTCATTTTTATTACGAAGGCAGCTTTTATTAGCTACATTTTAATACATACATTTACATATGTATGACGGTATGTGAAAAAATAAGTACGTTATATATCAATTCAAAAAAATAACGTTTATTAAGTGCTGCTAATTACGTTATATTTATAATATGCAAACTTAACTCCAATTTAAAAATATTTTGGGATTTATTCACTAAAAGTCTAAAGCCAATTCTCTAGATTCTCGCTTTCAAGTGTAAAATTGTAATCTGGTCTCTTTAATGCTGATTTAAATAAATCGTAATTGAAGCTGTCGCATCGGCCACTTCAGCCAAGCTTAGAAATGTTAACACAATTTGTTGTTTTTCCGTACTGAAAAAAATATTTATTTTAGATTTATGTACCACGTAGGTTTTTAGTTTTTAAAAAACATGCCTACTAACTTGTTGATACAAGCGTCTATTGATTTATCTTCTAATATACTATACCTAGAACCTGATACATCATTTCTAAGTTCCATTAAGAGATGGGTCATTAAAACATTTTTATTTATCGCCAAGCATTTGGTTCTATAAATACGGTTTTCATTCGTTCTATCGAAATCTTTTTTACATAAATCACTAAGGTGATCAATTGAATTCACTGACGTATGTTGAGTTACTAATGAAGCCTTCTTTAAAATTAAATTATCTCCAATATAACCCTCTCACCGATGCAGATGACTTGTATTTTTATTTGTACAATTTTACACACAGGGATCACCTGTATCAATATCCTTTTGTATCGTCTTTTTAATCTTGAATTACCCAGGACTTAAACTTTTAATGGCTTAACAATGCACAAATTTTGGATTATATTAGTTCTTATTTGAAATATTTCGAATTTCTTGCAAGAAATTTTTAAATGATTTTTTGTGTACTTAAGCCTGATTAAAAATTAAATATTAGTTAAAAAAAAAAACGACAAAATAAAAAATTCAATTTGTGTGTATAATTTACAAACTCATCTAAATAAAAAAAAACGTTTATTTAACATATTTTTACCAAAAAATTTTTGAACTATAAACTTTGCAAGACAAATTGGTTTTTGAATTTTAATGTATGTTTTTTTTAGCTTTCTGATGCCAAAATCTGCATAAAAAAGTGTATTGTGTATAGCATTCGCCTTACAAATAAATTGGTAGCTACTCTTTAAGAATATAAACATCAAATGTATTTAAAACGCGTTAAAATACAACATCACAAAAATCGCTAGATTTCCTGCTAAAAGTTAAATCATATTTTTTCCCAGAAAAAATTTTTAAAAATCGCTAGATTTGACGAGAAAATAGCTGAAATGGCAACAGTGCAAAGTTTAATTTTGTACTTATTTTTTTTTACAAAAACTGTTGCATAACCAGAGGCTCATACAATTAGATATTATAAAATTAAAAAAGAAATTAATCTACATTTAATTCATTTAAATATCTCTTCTATTTACTTATTAAAAATGTATTTATTTTTGTTTTGTCTTTCGCGTACAATTTCGGTTTATAGGCTGAAATAGCAATTAACGTCCATTTAGATACACTTAAGAGAGTGGAAATTTTTCAAAACACTGAAGCTGGTTTCCTGTGTGAATTAGTCTTACGATTGCGTCCTGTACTTTTTTCACCTGGCGACTATATTTGTCGTAAAGGTAGGTTGTTGTTATACTGCCAATAAAAACTAAAAATAAAACTAAATTGATTTAATGTGTTTTTCAACTTTTTTATTCTTTTTGTTTTTTTTTATTTCTTTCACTTTCTGCGGATTTATTCGCTTATGCTTTTACACTCTGTATAAACGAAAAATCTCCTGGACTATCCACGAATTTATGCTGCTGTTGTGTGTTTGTTCCAAATACATTGAACTTTAAATGTTCACTCTTTCTTCCCCCTTTTTTTTGCATTGATACATGGTACAACATGGACTTGTGTCGTTTACTGTTCTGTTGCTGTCTGTCTGTCTGTTACTGACACACGGGACATTAAACATTCGAACAACTTAACACTCGACGGGTGTTGAATATATGGATATGTGAACTTTTTTATGTTTAATTTTTTGTTTGTTTTTTCTTCGGATCGAAATGTACTTTTTTTGCACTTGTTTATATTAACTCACATACATACCCACCCACTACAACTTTGTGAACTGAAAATTATCTTAACTGGATTACATTTCCAAAAATTTTCTCCACACTGTTTCATATAAAAACGTTTTAAAAAACCTTTTTTTAACAACACAACTTTACAATATCCAAAAAAAAATTATTTTTACCAATTGCTCAATAAATCTCCTGCACATTCAACCGCAAACTGTAAAACCACTTAATAATTTATCATACCAACAAACCTACAAATGTAACATCACCGCCGCCACTACCACTAACAACACCAATACCAACACCGGCATCGTCTTTGCCATCCAACAACATCATCTGGTCAACCTTACTCTAACCAAATTATATTAAAAACAACAACAACAAAAACAACGATTGGCACTTTTTTCCAACATCAATGGAACCACCCAACCTACATTTAACCTCCAACTCTGTCTTGCTCTTCAATTGTTGCTATTGAACAAACTCGCCAAAACTGCGAAATAATTATTCACACATATAATTGTATTTGTGTATATTTTTATTGTCCTGGCTGTCTATGTAATTGTGTGCACCAACTACTCTTAAATTCTGCCTGATTGTGTGTATATCAGGTGAGGTTGGTAAAGAGATGTACATTGTAAATCGTGGACGTTTACAAGTAGTCGCTGATAATGGTAGAACCGTAATGGCATCATTAAAAGCAGGTTCCTATTTTGGAGAGATAAGCATATTAAATATGGGCACAGCAGGTAAAGAACTTGGTAAATATCGGTTTTAGGATGCCAGGCGGAACAATACAATAATGCCACTAAATAACCAATAAAGTTATCATAGAGATAATAATTTTTATAACATTTCTATTTAATTTAAATATATATATTACATACAAATATAATTTTATAATTAAAACTATTTAAAATATTTAAAAACTTAGATTATACCTTTTGAATCTATGCATACGTTTACCTTTAGCTACCTCACTCTTATCTCTTTCTCACTCTCTCTCTCTCTCCTTCTTTCTTATATACTATAAATGTAATATTTTCTGTATGTGTGCGTATGTGTAACATTAAATACTACTTAAATTTCTTAATGCAAGTGTTTGTTTAAGTGTATTAGTTTGCAGTCATACCAAACAGTAATAAATAACTCGAAAGCATTTTTTATTATATCAATAAAGTTTAGTATTTGTTAAGAATAAATTAGCATAAAAACAAATTATATTATCCTTAATACGTATTTAAATAAAAAAAAAACAGCACAATTTCCAAGCATGTATTTATATGTTTAAAAGTAAATTTCTAATAATATAAGTTTCAGTTTTTTTAGAAATTTCTCCTAAATTTGTAATGCTGAAGGGTGAATAAAATATAAAGTTTAAGATTAAATTAAGATAACGTTCATACATTAACAAGCGGACAGCAAAAATCATTCACTTAAAAAATAAACAGCTTTTGATAAGATGATAATAATGTGTATACATTGCAAATTTAAAGCAAAAGTGTAAGCGGTGTCTCAGTTAGAATGCACTTTTTTATTTTATAACAAAAACAAATAGTTGATATAGTTGTGATTTTTAGTGGATTATAAAGAAAATATGGTCCGAATTCTTATTAAATTTTCCATGACCGATGACACGTAGAATCTCCCATGATTTTGGTGGTAAGTTGCCATCAGAATTTCTTGGGATAGTTTGTTCTGGAAATTGTTGAACTTTTATATGCGCGGTGTGGGTGTAGGTGGGTGTTGCTATCTTGTTAAAAACAACCTGTCGTACGCCTTCTTGACACCACAAGAAATTCTCTATCATGTTCTTGTAACGAATGCCGAATAGAGTCACTGCAATTACGGCATCATCTTCAAAAAACTATGGCGCCAATCATGCCGCCTGATAAAAATCAGCACCAAACAGTTGGTCTTTGTGAATTAGTTTGTTTCTCGTAGATTGCATAAGGATTGTTTGAGTCTCTAACTCCAAAATTTTCTTTATTTATGAAGCAATTCATTTGGAAATGCACTTTATAAAAGAATATAATTTTTTTTTTAATTTGCTTTCACTTCACTTTTCCATATTATCCGGCTCTTTCTATGTTCACCTGGTTTGGGTTTCTGAGTGAGCAGAATTTTGTATGCATAAACGTAAAAGTCTTTTATAAAAATTTGCTGCGTTATGCTTCGTGAAATTGGAAATTTTTGAGAACGATGCTAAATTAATGCTTTTGGGTTTTCAACGACACTGTCATCACTGTCAATGTCACCAATGTTTTAAAGAGACCGACCAGTAAGTTGTCGCAGAAAAATCTTACTGTCTGTTCATATCTGATGAAATTTAATTTTCAAATTAGGTGCACTTTCTCGACTAGAATTTTTTTTAAATTTGGGAGTAGTCGCAGCTTAACTGTCCAAATTTGTTGTTGTTGTTGAGCTGTTTTTTCTGAATGCACTCAATTTATAAAAATCGGAATAAAAGTATGTGACATCTGTCGTATTACAGATTTGCCGCTTGCACAAAAAAAGACAATAATTTTAAGAAGTCCATTTTTAACGAGACAGCGTTTACAATCCGAAGCGCAATTTAAGCAATGTTGTTTGGGTACCCCCTCGTATTAATGTTCACTATTGATTGAGAATACAACACTGAAGTCAACTTCTTTCCACCCTTATCGTCTTTCTTAATTTACATTTTGGTATACATATGTATGTTTTAATAATAAAATTTTTTCTTAATGTTAAATAAAATATTAAAGAAATAAAAAATTTTACAATTTCATTTCATTTTGTTTAAGAAAAGGTCTCTTGAGAAGAGGTTTTAATTTGATATGTAAAAAAACGAGTATTTTTAAGTGAACTCATCGCATGTTTATTTAACTGTAAACAGAATATAATGCCGTCAATAATGGAAAATAATACAATAACAATTATGTATAAAGGACTCCACCGCATACTCGCTTAATTTGCGAATTTCATTTTTTAAGGTTTTTTTATTGGCATAAACCTTATATTTCAGGTGGACACAAAGAATCTTACAGACCTTAAACCACAATAACTTGTCAGCCAATTGTAATTGACTTTTTATGTCATAATCTCACCAAAAACTTTACGTCTTTGAGCTATTTTTCTCTTTGGGTCACATATCTACACCTCACACGTATTGACTTTAAATAAGTCAGTTTTTTATCAGCTTTTAAGCAAGACGGTTGTGTTGACGCTTATTTTTGGAATTCTTATTTAAAATTTATATTTTTTTTTATTACATTGTGAGATCAAGAGAGTATAACTCACATACATAATTGCAAATTCAGTAAAATTTTTCATCTATCGCTGCTTTTTAGTATTTAGTAAAAGACTATTTAGAGATAAAGACCATTTAAAATTAGCGCATCATTTTATATTTCCAATATGAAAATAACGGCTGCCGTTCGGAGTTTTTGCAAAATAAAAAATAAAATAAAATAAATAAAATAATAAAAAGACAAATTATGAGGAAATATTTTCAACCTTCGAGAATAGAAATTAAATTCTCGTTAATATCTGCTCAATTTCTTTACTCTACATTTACCTCTTATAAGTGTGTTATTTACCACCATTGATCAACTCTTTATTGGGCTAAGGCTGGTCTTCAATATACAAATAATATTTTCTGTGCAATTTCATAGACAATCTGTGCACACTGCGTCTGCAATCATGTTAAAAAATTAACTTTAATGCAAATTTACCACAGTAATTTATACAACAATCGCCCAACCTACATTTTTGCCTAAAAGCATATTGTTTTTAAGCCCCCCGTCTTTTGTTTATATGCTTGATTGCACATGTCAAGCGGCAAATACAGTGCGTAAAAAAATCATGATGGAATTCAGAAAATATTTTAAATTTTAAAAAAGTCAAGTTTTTAAATATAAAACAGTAAAATTCATTGAAATTTGTTTATTTTATCTCCAGTGTGTGTAATGCATTAATATTCATTATTGAACAACCAAAATAAATTGTTGTGTTAAAATTTGAATACAAATCTTTGCTCTTAATTTTTCTTTCAACCTTAAATATAACAAATTTAGTGTAAGCTTGATTATTAAAAATTTTTTACACCCAAAACAAATTTCTGTGATTAAATATTAATGAAAATCTGTGAGCTCACTTTTTCATGTCACTGAACTTCAAGATTCTCTTGCTTATATGGCTTTTAAACTATTTTAGGCATCTTTGCCTTAAGCTATGGCTTTTGCTTATTTTCTGTCAATATATGTAAGACATAAAACATAAGTGGAACTAAAAGCAATATTTAACTGACAACCCTCTGCCCTCAACTATCTTATTTTCCAACAAATCCTTAAATACTTATTAACAATACAGTTTAACATGTTCAATTGAAATTTTCTTCAATTGAAAAAAAAAATTAAAAATTTTCATACCAGTCCCACAAAAATTTCCCTTAATTAAGCGTTACCACATTTCCATTTAATAGTTTGTAAAAATCTTTATCAGTTTTTTATCATACGGAAAATGTTAAATTTTTGCCGGCATACGATAGTGTATGATTTAATTAAAAAGGTCAATTTCAGTTCAAATATTTTCACCAATATATACCAATATTATTTTAAATGTTGTAATTTAACTGTATTCATATACATACATGTGTAGGTGTAGCTTTTCATTAGTATGGTTATTTTGTATTTTTACAAAAAAAGTCTACATGCAAGTGCATTCATAATGACAATTTACAATTATGCAATTATAGCGCAAACATTTATTACCGTAGCCATTAACATTGTCGTTATTGTCATCGTCGGTAAAGTATTACTTACACAGTCTCACAAACACAAAATTTAAATTGCCATTAATTTTATGGCATAATTAAAGACATGCTGTTTATTGTAAAACATGAAAAATATGTATGCACATGCACTAACATATTTAATTTCCTTCAATTTTATTTATATCACTGCATTTTCCTGTGTACAACAATATGTTGTGCATATGTGTGCCTTTAAACGACTGGGTGTTGCTGATATTTTATCGATTAGTTATTGAAATATTTTAACCGACAAGAAGAATAAAAATCGTTAATATCCAGTTTCCTTTTTTTATTACACACTTAATTTTTTTTTACTTGTTCATATATTATTAATTTTGGCATAAAATATTTAAATTGAAACGAAGATATGAATTGCATCATACAATCATAATCAGGCGAATGATTAATATTAATTTATTTAATCACTCATACGTTTTATGTACAATAACAGTTGTTATCAACGATATAGAATTTAGAGTATAATTTTATAGGCACTTCAAGTAATATTATGTTCAGCCGTGCTGAATATCAAATATTCTCCACAAACATCAAGGTATTTTTTATTTCGTCTCCTATAATAAAACATTTATAATCAAAAGTTTTAGGCGAAAAAAAAAAATAATTTCAAATATGTCCATATATATAAAATTTAATTTAAATATTTATATATATCCTGTTTAATTATGTCGATTGAATGTGTTCTTTTGCATTTTAAGCAACAGAAAAGGAATTTTGCAAATTTTATAACACATTTAAATAAGTCCTAATTAAACATCATTGCTACTTACTTTAGTTACTCTAAGCCTATTGTATTGATTTTTAAATACGATGAGATGATTTATACTTCAAAATATATTAAAGAATTATATAATTCAATTTGTATTTTATCGAACTTTTTGTTTAAACTAATATTTTAAATTTTTAATCAGGCTCGAGTTCAGAGAGTGCTGCTGATGAAATCGTAGCTGGTTTCGAAAATGCATACCACTCGGCTGGTGTCGGTAAGATATAATTTTTCAGATTTATTCTTTCATTTATCACAATTAAAAAAAAAAAATTCTTTGTAAAAATAAAGAATGTTAATATGAACTCGAGCCTGATTAAAAATTTAAAAAATTAGAATTATATAATAATAGAATAATTTTTAGATAAAAAAAAACTAGATAAATGTTACTGATTTTAGTTTACTTGTTATGAATTGACTTAAATTTTTTTTACATTCTACAATTTGTTTGATTATTAACAACACAGTTAATTAATAATTTCACGTTTTCACTTCTCTCGACAGTTATTAATAACAGGCAATTTTTAATTTTTTTTTTTGTACGTTTACAACTTTCTATGTATGTTCCTATATCTATATTTTTACAGTTTTATTATAGTTAAGAATATTTTTACTGTCCTTCTCCACCCTTTTTAAAAAAATAATACTTTGTATTGCTTTGCCTGGCCTTAGAAATCCAAAACAAAACTGTTGTTTCTTTTTGTTTTTTTTTTTTTTTTGTTTGTATTGTATTGTATTTCTTTCTTTTTTTAATTTCCAATTTTTTCATGATTTTACTGATTCTCTTCTTTAGATTTTTCTCTTTAATTTTTCTCTTTTACGTTAGTATTTTTTTTACTTTAAAAAATGTATGTTTCATCTCTTCTTTCCATTTAGTACTTCATGCATAAAATATTTGTTTTTTATCCATAGTTTCATAAAATATGCAATTAAATTATTACAAAATTACACACACACACATTTTGAATGATGTTTTCTTTACTAATTAGGAAAGAAATTTTGCACGAATCACCATACACTTTAATTAGTTTAAACATAATTCTTTAAGTCGCAGCCCTACCCCCGCAATTTTCATTTTATCGTCTTTTTAAAAACAGTATTAGAATTATTAACCTGTGACCATAATTTATGTTGTTCCAGTTAAATGTTAAATAATATTCAACTTCAAGCAAATAAAATTTCAAGAATGAGAGAGTCATTCAAATCTTTCTTTCGAAGAGTTAAAATAAAATATAAAAAGAGTTTTAGAACAAACTCCGAAGTACTGAGGTGGATTTGGGTGAAATGTATTGAAATCACTAAAAAATCATTTTCATAAAGAAACAAGTTTGGGCTTTTCTACTTGTGACCATCGATATATATATGTATATATTTTATTTTAAAATGAAAAGGATATCACAATTATCATTTTTTGATTTCACAGCAAATTTCTATTTTCCATCCCTGTATGAACTCAATACAAGACTTTAAAAATATGTACATATATAAAATGAATAGTATTTTTTTAAAACATTTTTTTAAAGAAATAAGCAACAACAAGCGTATTTGAAATAATTAATAAATACTACCACTTGTACATTACAATGGTGTAGTAAATTGAAAAAGTGTTAGTTTTACAAAATAAATTTATAAATTTATTTATAAAATGTGAAATTCCTTGTTAAAAGGAAAGTGTCCTTTCTGTGTAAAGATTCAAAGTAGATTTGCATATTAACAAAAGCTAACAACCTGGTCCATATATATATGACCTTTGTTCAGCCGCACTTTTATACCGTTCACCTGTGGTGTCAACAGTATATATGTATGTATATAGCTTAGTCATTTCGTTTGTCAATTCTTCAATATATATTTTCGACGTCATAGAGTATATATTTTCCAACAGGATTATGAATAGGGAAGTCGATTTATCAATGTCCGCCTGTCCGTGTGTTTGTTGAAATCAACTTTTCGGAGCCTCTACACATAGCACATATGTCAACGTAGTATTGATCTTTTATAAATACTCGCGAATGAATCTCTTTTAAAATCCAACATAATCGCCCCAAAACTTTCTGAAATATTAGCAAATAAACACTATTGACTTTGTTTTTTCTCTCATCATTACCATAAGAATTAAAATTTGTCAGTCCTAAGAAAATTTATACACACGTTTGCCACTATTCCATGATTTGATATGAATTTTGGCAAATCCGTCCGTAAGTTACTAAAGCTTCTAATTAAATTTAGAACAGGTCAAAGAAAGCAAAATAAAAACCATTGTCTTGAGAATAATTCCTGAGTTTCGGTTAGAAATTAACTGAGACATAAGCACAAATATACAAATGCTTCAGAGTTTTTCTTAAAACTTACAAAGAAAAAATCTAATTTTTTTATCTCTTCGACGGATATCAAATAAAAGGACTTGAATAGGAAAATATAGTGCGCTATCCAAATTTTTAATTTTTGAGATAAGATATAAGATGGCATACAATAATTTTATATATCGATCAAATAAAGTAATTCAAAATATACCCACTTCAACCATCTCAATATTACTAAGAAATTTACAACGTCCAAAACAAAATGGTGAATATTATTTTTCAAATAAACTTGTTGCCTTCCAAAATAATTTCATCTATTACACCAATTATTTTTATTCTAATTTTATTAACTGGATTATATCATGTATGAAATCAAATCCTTTTAATTAGGATCTTAGTTAATTACAACATTTGATTTGCATTAAAAAACTATTTTCAACAAAAGAAAAAGAAAGAGCTTCAACAGTAAAAAAATAAAATAGTTAAATAAAAATAAAAATAGCTTACAAAATCAAATCTGGAATCTTAGCTTGTGATGAGGTCATTTAACATGAGGGCTTAGGATATTCTCAGATTCCGCATTAATGTAGCCCTCCTAGTTGTTTTGTTTCTAATTTACCTTTAATGTTGGTACTTCACTTAATAAATCATTGCAATGCAGAATTGGGTCTTTAAAAAAATATATTTTTATTAATAAATGTAACTTTTAACTACCATTCTTGGTAAGCTTACAAAGTGTCATAATTTTTAAACATTCTAAAAAGGTTTCAAAATTCTACAATACAATACATTTCATTTACTAGAAAATTGTGACAACATCATATTTAGTACCTTTTGAGAAACACCAAATGCATTTGCTAAAAACCTCAAATATAGGAGATAAGCCAGGCTTTTAGAAAAGAAAACTTTCATAGGAGAGTTCTAGGTAAAATCGAAAAAGCTTGTTACACACACTCACAATTCTTAAATTTTTTGCAAATGATTTAAACAATAATTTTCACTAGATAATATTTAAAATCAGTTATCAATAAATAATTTTAATATCATAGACTTTCTAGTTCAATTTCCCCCAAAATTACGTGTTTATGCATGTCTCACCCGTTTTTTAATTTATAATTTAAATCAAGTTTTAATTTATAATTATTTCTTTTTTTCTTTTTTCATGCATTGTCATAATAAAAAAAAACAACAAAAAACTCACTATATGTAAGTGTATACATTTATGTGTGTGAGTGATTAGCAAAAAGCTCACATACCCAGTAAACATAAACCGTCGTTTATATATACAACTAATAAAAGGTTTATTAAGGGTTTGTATATCAAACTTCAATAGAAGATCAGTTAAATAAACCCTCTTTGAACCCTCCTAAAATTAAGCCTATTCATACAGAAGCTTCTACAACAACCATCGAATTTATTTCGAGTTTCAGAATAAATTTGTTCTTCCCGATGGACTACAACCAACTTTTTTTAAAATGTAAATTTTTGTCTGGTATGTAGATTTCTAAATTCAAATTTAAGATCCCATTTCAATATTTAGTCAAAAAAAAATAGATTATTTGTAAATATATATTTTTAAAGATTTTTGCTCGAATCAGGGTAAAATACAACTTGGAAAATTATTTACGATAGAAAAAATTATAATTCATTTAACTACAGATTTGGTGATGCCTTCAGCAAAACACCAATAAATATGTTCATAAAATCTGTAAATTAAACTTAAAAATTAAAAAATTAATTTGCTTCATAGCCTTCATTTAATATGAACTATAAATTGTTTATATCTGTGTTCATTTACTAAAAACGCATTAACTATTTTTTACTTAAATCTACTGGATTATATTTAATTGCATACATTTCCATACATAAAACGTTAACAATTCAGTAAAGTCCAGTAAAAAAAAATAGTAAAATTTTTTAGTGAACGTAAAAAGCCATTGTATTACACATTTGACTTTATGTTTACTGGGTACACGTTCACAAAACCCATTTATTTTAATTTTCCATTGAAAAAATATGAACTGCATGTTATAATTTTTAATTATTTTTATTTAATTATCGTTTATCCTAATTTGATAAAAATTTCAATAAAAACAACATTGACAACAAAAATATATTCTATTTAATAACAATTAAAATTAATTAATTTTTTCTCTCCTTTATTACTTCAATATTATGTTTTTTTTTTTTTTTTATTTTTAACGCCCTTCTCCCATCGTCATCATAGGTAATCGTCGTACAGCATCTGTACGCTCGGTAGGTTATAGTGATTTGTTTGTGCTGAGTAAAAAGGACATGTGGGACGTTCTAAAGGAGTATCCAGCGGCTCGAGTGAGACTGGAAGCTATTGCCGTTAAACGTTTAGAGAAATATAAAAAGGCACCAATGGAAAAAGGTAATTGTTTACTACAATAAATAAAGTTAAAAACCAAAAAAAAAAAAACAAAAACTCGCTACATCAAAATCTCTATCTGCACTAAACCGCAACCTTGCACTAACTCATATAGATCACAAAATAACAGTGCACTTACAAAAGCATGCCACAGTGCTGTTTACATTTGCAAAGGTTAAATGAATAAAATTGAATCATTTCTATTACAATTTTTAAACACACGCACAATTAAGAGAATTGAAAAATAATGCTCTCAATTGTAATTTTCACCTAAAAAATATTTTTTAAACGCAGAATTAGTAAAGAACTCAAAATAATTATTCCATTAAATATTAAAGTTTTCTAAATCACTTTAACCATAAAAAAACAACAAAATACTGTGTTCACTCTTTTGTAAGTGCACCGTAATTTCATTATTTACAAAACGAATCTCAACCATACTTCGATCATATTATACTAACAAACATAATCATAACTAACTACATACAATATATAATTTGAAAACCAAGAAAAGACAACCAAAAAAGATATTTAAATTTTGTCTATTTATTTGTATACGAAAAAATACAATACAGTACAATACTTTAATATAGTTGCCATGGGCCGATGTCAATCAACGCCGGGCTTAGTGGAAAGTCGTGGCCGTACAACACTGGAGGATATGTATTTGCCACAGCCACCATTAGTGCCGTACTCTGCATTGCTACAGCAACAACAGCGTCAAACGCTACACGATTCAGTGCAACAACAACAGCATCAGCAGCAGCAACAACATTTACAAAACCTAACTCAAAGGTAAGGGATTGCAACTTGTTCAAAAATACGTTAAAGTTTGTATTTGAAGTGTAGAATTTTTTTTATCTATTTTATTCTTGATTTTTTATCTGTCAAATTGAAATAAAATCCACTTAATTTTATGAGAGTGTTAAAGGGTGTATACAAGTTCGTCATTCTGTTTGTTATTTCTGCAGTATTCATATGTGACGGCATAAAGTATACAAGCTTTTTTCCACACCTTTGTTAGGCTTTGTGTTTGCAAACATAATATAATATCAAAACAAAAAGCAACAATGAAATAATGAAACGGTTAATCATAACAAAAACGTCGAGTGCTATAGATCATATACAAAAAAAGTAAAAAATATTCAACGGCAGTGTAACTGAATAAATGCATTCAAAGATGTTCTGAATGTTCTATTTCAGTTTAAGTCTTTTGTTTTATCTTCATCTTCTTCTCTATTTTTAATCGCAAAATGAAACATATTTTTGCAAGTATATAATTCACAAGAGAGTTTTATTCACATACTACTTTAAATATATTACGATTGCTTTCTATTTATGTTTGTATGTGCTTGATGGTATAAGTTGTGTGCGTTTTTGTTGTAACTGTTATATTTTTTACGCTTATACATATGTATGTATGTATGTATTGCTGAAATTACGAAGTTTTCCCTTTATTCACTGTACGTTGCACGAACATAATCACACACAACAGGTATAGATTGACATGATAACATGTCATGAATCAACAAACGACAGCAACGATTCAGCAAGTGTAAAAAAGACACATATTTAGGAAAATCTTTTTACAAGTAACTTATAGTGGCGGGTATATTTGATTCGGCACAGCCAAATAGCGCTTTTACTTATGCTATAAATCATCATCACTAATTTCAGTTTTACCATTCAACTTTAGATGACACTGAAAGTATAGTTGCATTTTAACACGTTTATTATTTAGACGTTAGAAGTAAACCGAGACATATTATTAGGCAAGTCAGCAACTAATTTTTTTAAGGGTTGGTGAAAATGCCAAAAATGCCTAATTTCAAGACCGTTCTCATTACTCTTTTCCTAGAGATCAAATACACGACACCAGCACGATTTATCTAATTGGCGGTGTGTATGACTTTGTGTGCAATTAAATAGCAGCAGTTTGGTGATGGTGTAAATATCAAAATGCATTTGAATGTGCACATATGCTGGTTTTGTGTATTTTATCTATAAACAAAAACTGCAGAATATCAAAGTTAAAACAATTGTTTACTTTAATTCCTCGAACGTAACTCATTTCAATATCACTTTCGCTTTATATAATTTTCTGTCTATTTAAAATATTTCAACAAACTTAATATTGTTTTCTTTTACTTTCAGTCGAGCTCCTAGTCCGCGTTCTAGTCAGACCCTTATTGAGCGTATTCAGCGCACCACAGAATCACCGGGTTCTCTAAGTCCGAGTGTACACAGTTCAGATGATCGACCCCGCAGCAGAGCAACATCACATCATTCCACACGACCACAATCGCAGCCCAGTAGAACTGGTAATACAAATTTCTTCTAAAACAATGACATACTAATACTACTAACTTACCAATCAATGACTGAACGACGTACAGTGGTTCCTTTTGAAGAAATAATTTTAATAAATATGTAACTTCTTCTTATGTGAATTGCAGAGAATCTACTGGTACTCATAGCAGAGGACAAAATGTTTTCAATGATTGCATGTTGAGACATCCTGTGTCAGAAAATAGTAGCTTCTCAATTCGTTCTTTCGATGCTTGTAAATTTTGTAAATGTGAATCGATTTGAATGATAATTTGCTCGTAGTAATTCCCGATTAAAGGCAAAGAAAAGAATGCTTACAGTGTTACGTTATATCGTATAGTTTTTAGGTAACTTGAGTTTAATTTTTTTTTTATGATTTGTTTTCCCTTTTCCTTCTTAGTTTTTGACCCATAAATACTTTTTTTAAAAACGAGGGTGCACATTTTTACGCACTGTAGAGCTATTATATGCTGATACAATGATTTAAAAGACTTGGTTCTCTTCTACGAGTCGCAGTTTGTTTTATGCAATTCCCATAAGTAACTTAGAAGTTACATATTTATTACCAATTTTCAGCAAAAGGAATCACTGTGCGTCGTCAGATAAAATAATTATTGTACCAAAATTTATCAGACATTGACAACCAAAGAATATATTAATTTTAAACTTATGAGTCTTCTTGTTTTCCTTTAAATCACAGGCAACATTTGCGACTCAAGTTCCCACTTGGATTGTTATGGCGCAGGCACCGCTGCCGGCGGTGGTACAACTCCATTGCTGGGTTCGCACGAAGCTTTGGAAGATGAAATTAAGCGTTTGCGAGAACGTCTGCATACCGTGGAGTCGGAAAATCAAGCCCTAAATACAAAATTATCGCAACAGCAATGGGATTTGGAAAATCGTTTGGCTGAAATCGAAATGCAAATATGTGGTGTCTCCTCGGCCTCAAGTTTAGATCCCGAACATGAAACGGAAGAAATGGAAAGAAATCGTGAGAGTATCATATAACACGGGAGCGAGCTGCCCCATCAGCTGATCGGTATGACGATGATGTACATATCATGTTATTCATGACCACCCAAAAACTAAAAACCAAAAACAAATCTTATCTCACTCTCATCATTATCTATCAGTATCTGTCGTTCATCAATTTTGCTATCTAAATATTTAAGTAGTTACTTTATGTACATTACATACCTACATTCATGCATACATACACACAAGTTCAACTATACATACACACAAATGTGTAGATATTGTTTCAGTGCATACACACTCGTAAAATGTTTAAGTGTAACTTACTTAAATATATATTTATACAAATCATTACGAAAAAAAAAATAAGAAAAATAATTTTGATGTTTTAAATAATTGTTTTAAATTTTACTAAATAATCTTAGTTCTTTAGCTTTTTTTTAGCATTTGTGTTATTTAGAGTGGCGTTTTTATTTTAACAGGACTTTTGTCAAGACAACCATGAATATATGTTAATTTTTATTATTTTTGCAATAACAATTTAATTGGTTAGAAACATATTTCATGAAATGAACCGGAGTTTGTCTTATTGCAAAACAGAAAATTTTTGTTTTAAAAGTTTAAAGCACTTAAAGGATCTTAAACACGACAAATTAATATCGTACGATACTTTATTTACTTTTCTAATTATTGTTAGGCAACTTGTTATCAAACTTAATTTAATGTATATCCAACGAACTCTGTATTATAACTGTTATACCATTTGCGCTTCTTCAATACTTTTTTCAATCAAGTATTTTGCTGGATTGTCAGGAAATGGGTTATTTTTTTCTGCATTTAAAACTTTCTTTAGGTTGTCTGTTAATATTTCAATTAATTAAAGATAAAGTTTCCGAAAGCGAAAGATTTAAAGTATTTATTTTTATTCAAAAGTTTAAAAGAGGTTTTAAAAATTTTCAATAAAATACTAACTCTTATCCTACAACAAATACGTCAAAAAATACCGTCATTCTAAATATTACAAATTTTTTTTTTTTTTGGTTAAATGGATATTTTTAATTTGCTACATATTTTATCATTTCTTTTTTTACACAAAAAAAAAAACATGAATATTACAACGAAACTACTTTGTGTGCGATTTACAACTCCCCCTGTATTGTGTATCGTGTATTTAACAACACTTTTAGTTTATTAACTTAAATAAAAGGAGTTTAAATGATTTTTGTGTGTGTTCGTATTGTTAAACGAAAAATAATTATAAAACACTAAGTATTGAGAGAAATACAAAGTGAAAAATTGCAAGTGACTAATATTATATATTTTTTTTACCACAACAAACATTCATATCATAATGATAGCACGATATTCTATACAACACTTTTAAGACAATGAGATTATCGAATAAAATTTCCAACCCCAACAACAACAACGCTATGAAATAATATAAACGATACCACTTTACAAGGGAATTGTGAATTGAACAATTATAATTTTTTCAATTAAAATCTACCAACTGTAAAATAAATCTTATGAACATATGAATGTTTTGTTTGGCTTCATAAAAACTTAATTGCCTGAATATTATATTTGTATGTCAAATTAAAAAAATATATAAAAACTATTATTGTATTATGCATACGAACACAATAACTTAAACAAACAAATAACAATATTTATCTGTTCTAATGAAAAATAAAATAATTGAAACGATTAAACAAACAAAAAACAAAAAAATAAATAAAAACAATTTCAGTGAACAATTTTTAAATGTACATTCAAACCAAAAATATATAATTAAATGTTTTTTTTTTATTTATTTGTTATATACAAATATATACATAAATGTTTTGTAAACTACCATAGAAAAAAAAATGAAAATCGAATTGAAAATTTTTATTAAACTAAATTATGTATAATTGTTATAGATCAAGAAAACACTTGATATTTACTCATAAATTCCAAACCATTTGTCTCATTTAATCATAATTATAACTCATAATAGATACATTTTTGAAAATAAATAAAAATTAAAATTTACATCAATAAAAAAAGAAATGAATAAAACCTGCACCATCATTTAGGAGCAGCAGCTGCAGCATCAAAAATTTCGACAACAAAACGAGCTTTAATCGATGATGTCAATTGCACATTATCACATTCAGCGTTTAACAAATACAGACGTTTCTCAAATATGGCCACCCAAACTCCGACATCATCAACGAAAAAATTTCACTTTAACAAACCCACAACATCCGATGATGTTAAAGAAGATCAATTGGAATTTAAAACATCGTGCACGTCTCGCAAAGGACGTAAGATCATCATGTCAACAAATGTCAAGGATACAACAAAAGATCGGCACATGGATCTGGCAGCTAAATACTCTTCCATTTAAAAGTAAATATAAATATTTATACAACAAAACCAAATTACAAAAAAAATATTATAAAAAATAAACAACGCAAATAACAGTGTAAATAGACGACTATAAAATTTCTTTGGTAAATAAACAAAAAATTAATCAAAGACACATTAAAAAATAGTTAAAGAATAAACTTTTTTTAAAGACGAAAAAAAGTATTAAAGATAGAAGGAATCATTCAAATTTTCTATAATTTATTTTCATAAAAACATTAAATTAAATAATTTTATTGTCCATATTTAAAAGTAATTTTTTTTTTTTAAACAATTCGTCTTAATAGCAAAAAAAATTCATGTATGACTTAATTATAAAGAGTGTGTTTTTAGACTTATAGAACTTTTTTTAAAGTAAAACACAACAACGTCATTAGAATGATCAAGCAGTTTTTATTAGCTCACACATTGTATGGCATTTAAAATTTAAAAATAATTTCACCTGAAGAACGCCATCCTGGAGCTTCGATTTAGTAGCTCTTTTCCGAACATAGACAGTCTTATTTTGTCACTAGAGTGTTAAATGATTACTCGTTTTCATAGCATAGCCCACAAAAAGTAGTCCAAAGATGTCAAAAGACACGACAAGGTATTGCATATTGCGCCGTCTTTTTGAAACCATTTCTTTAAACAAATTACAAACTACGAGACCCACTTGCTGAGACAAGTATTGAATGGATAAATTTGGGACCTCAGTCACACTTATGACTACAGAGGCGATGACTTCTTCTGTGCACAAGGTGCAGGTTCGATTTGGATGAATATTATCTCAAAGAGTAAATGTGGTTATGAATCGCTCGATAGTATTGCGTATTACATGCTTTGATAGACGATTTAGAGCACCGTAGACTTGACGAAGTGTTCTATAGGTTTAGTGAAAAGACTGCGAATTTTCGAAAACAATTTTCACTATTTACAAACGTTATATCAGTAAAAGTCTTTGTATGACGATTTGCCAAAAAAAAAGTCTAACACGCTTTATTAGCATAACAGCTAATTTCACAGTTATCTCTATCAGAAGTTCCATAGGTCTAAAATGTTTACATATCTAGCTCAAGGTATATTAAAAACATGTCAATATAAAAACATCCCATCGTAAAATTATAAATTGAGTTTACGTATGATGTTTCAAAAAAAAAAAATAATAATAAAAAAAAATATTTTTTTGGCTTAGCTGGGATTCGATGCCACGTTTATTCTAACCAGATACCGCGTTTGTATGTATGTATGTATTTGTTGAGGTGGTTTTTTGCCCATATCTCAGTTTTTTATGTACCGATGTCTCTGATTTCCAGTACCGATATGCTCCCGAATATTTCTGACATTTTAATGGGGGACCAGGCGATGTCGGGGGGGCTTCAAAAAGTTTCAAATACACACTGACAGACGGACAGATTGACAGAGCTTTATCGACTCCCCTATTCATAAGTATTCAAAAAATATATGCTTTATGGGGTCGGAAATGAAAATTGTAAAAATTTCACACGGAGTGACAAACCTATATATACCCTTTTTCACTGTGTGAAGGCTATAAAAATTTAACGAAGTTTTATTGCGTGACTGTAGTAACAAAATCTCATCACCTTTATGCAGCATTTATTTTATTGTATTCTTGTAAACCACACAGAATGCAATAACGTCACAACTCTTATTCATTCTGTGGAAACCATATTTCGTTGATCACAGGTAGAAAAGCCCAAACTCAAATAATTGCAACTTTTCAGAATGTAATTTTGTATTTAATATTGCTCGTTATACTGTTAATTTTCATACTATTGCATTAAATTTTTGTGTTGAGGTGTATTTGTATGAAATGTATTGAAATCACTAAAAAAATAAACTTAATTTTGCAAAAAATACGAGTTAGGGGCTTTCCACCTATGACCATCAATTTGTTTGAGTCTCCGCATTTCAGATTACCAAAGTTCATAATTTCCTTTTGTGTTTGTTGTGGGGATGTTGTCACCTGATGTGAATTCAAGTATATTGTATAGTCCTCGCGAGAGATCACTTAACGTAATTTTAAAGCTTAAAAGTAACGGGAAATTTTAGGGCTTTCATTTACCTAAACTCACTTTTAAAGAATTTATGGCAATTATTTAGTAAAAAAAAGTAATTTGTTTGGTTTTATTATTTTAACATGCATTCATTTCGAGATATTCATTTTTATTATGTGTAAAAACATTTAAAAAAACATAAAATATTTGAAAGTAAAAATAATAAATGTCATTAATTAGATAAGTTTAAATAAAATAATTTTGAAAAACTAATTAATGTATTTCAATAATTGTAATTGTATAGTGGAAACGATTTACTTTATAAAACAAATAAAAAAATATATAATATTTAAATTTGAAAATTAAAAACAAACAAAAAATTATATACAACACATACATTAATAAATATAGAAATTTTATAAATTAAAAAAAGAACTGCCAATAAAGAAAATACTAATTCTAAAAATAAAATCATAGTTACAAAAAAGAAAATTTAAAAATAATTAAAAAATTAAATTAAAATATAAAAAAAATAAATGTTACTTAAGAAGTAAAACAAAACGATTTAATATATAAAATATATATATATATGAAAATGAGGCTCGATATTGAGAAGACCAAATAAAACTCAACAGTTTAATTATCTACAAAAAAAATCATTAAAAAACAATAATAATAAAAACAAATTTTTGTCTAAACTATAAATATTTAATAATAAAAACAAATTAAAAATTTTAATTGTTAGGAATAATATTCAAGGGAAAAAAAACAAACAAAAAATATTGAATACATTTTTTGCAAACTAATAAAGATGTAATTAATTTAATTGTTGCAAATTTATTTCATATTTTTAAGTATTAAAGATTAAAATATAAATTAGTTTTTTTATTATAATTATAAAACAAATAAATGATTTATTTAATCATAGACTTTTATTTATGTTAAAGTTTACAAAAATTTTCTTTTTATAGTTATCACCAATGAGTGAAAATAATAGTTAAAGAATCGTTTTGTTAAATTTATATTAAAAAATTTGTATTAAGCTAGATTTATTTTTCTTTTAAAAACTTTGCAAGATTATATTTATATTAATTAATTTAACAGTTATTTTAATATAAATATGCAAGATATGAATTTATTTAAATTTTTTCTTAAAAGTTTAAATTAAAACTTAGTAGCAAAAAGGGGTTTCAATGTAATTGTAATAAAAAAAAATATTAAATATTGAAAAAAAACTAAAAAAAAAATATTTATTTATTCATTAAATAATAAATATGTTCTGACATATTTTACAAAAGCAACGCAGTTAGTTAGCTTAATAAATCTACTATTAAAATTAATAAAAAAAAAAGAAAGAAATAATTTATATTAATAAAAATTTTGTTTTGTTAAGATACATTAATTTTTTCTAATTTATTAAAAAACAAAAACTAAATTGAAACTCTCTTGCTAAATGAAATAAAAAAAAAATCATTTAAAAAAATTAAACATAACCCTGTATTATTTTTTAACAAGGAAATAAGGCCACTAGCCGTTAAATTAGAATTTTTCTTTTTTTTAATTTTTTATCTACTTAATTTTATATTTTTTGATTTCAAAATAAAATACCAAAATAATGGAAAATAGTTTTTAAATTTTCTTATTATTTTACAAAAATTTTTTTATTTTTCTTCAACACCAATGCTGATGTATCTGCGTTTCTCATTTCATGTGTAGCACCAAAAAATAATCATCTAACCCCAAAAATTTTATTCGGTTTGGCAGAAAAAAAAATGGAAGAAAGTAAAAAATAAACAAAGTGTTTTGGTACAAGCTGAAATTCTAAATACTGCAACAATTTATATCAGCTACAATTGCCCAATTCACAATCTATTTAACAGTTATTCAATTCACAACTCTCCATTTGTTTGTTTTGGTATATTGACCAGTCAGCACAATTTTTGTTGTATTGATTATTTATTGCATAAATTTTTTAAAAAATTGTTTTATTGCTACAAAAAATTAAGCAAATATTTTTCTTTTCATAACAATTCAAACTTATTTGCATTTTTACTATGCCGATATTCGAATTTTTAAACATAATAAAAATGTTTAAACATTAACGGCCGTATGTTAAAAAAATCCCTAATGTAGACTTAAACTAAATATTAGTTAATAAATATTTTAACCCTAATAAACCTTTGTTAAAAAAACGTATGAGAAAACATCACTCTAACTCACGTATGTTTGAAGGAATTTTTAGTTTTGATACTGGCTATACCATTATTTTCTTTTGTAATTTAATAGTTAGCGATACACAAGAACGAATATAAATTAATTTGGGTAGTCGTTCATAACCAGATTTTATTTGGTTTATCATACAGTAACTTCCTTTTTTTGTATTGGCATTGAACAACTTACTCATTTTTTAATGGGTATATATAATTTGTTCTATATTTATTAAAAAATCAATAATTAAGAAGAATTAACAACACTTTTTTGTTAGGGATAAAATAGGTATTTGAATAACGAGTTTTTTTTTATTTGTTTTGATTGTATGTACATCACTAAAAAGTTTTGTTTACATTTAATAATTTTTTGAGTATTTTGTGAAACTTATAAACAAATTTGTGAAATTTTGATATTTTTTTTTTTAAATTGGTCATCTGGAATGGAAAAAGCATCAATACTCGGCTTACAAATTCGTGGACGATAATAATTTGACATTTGAATTAGATATTCTAAATAAAACACAACAATTAATTTTATCTTTTTCACTAAATTACAATTATTTTTACCAATTCTTCTAATTAAATTATATGTGTCCATTTTCAGTTTTACAACTAACACTATTTTTTTTTGTTTGTATAAATTTTTTTTACAAAATTTCACTTGATAAAATGACAATAAACAGAAAGAAAAAATAAAAATCTCACTTTATAGTAGGTTTAAAGAAGGTATATTCCTACTTTAAAATATTTAAAGTTAATAAAGGTTTAATAAAGGTATGTTAAGCTAATAAAAGTTTTCGCATATAACATTAAGGAATTTTGCTTAACAACGGTTTGTAAAGCTGCGCTAAGTTTTTTAACATACGGCCGTAAATGTTGAAGTTGGTAGACTTGCATCGTGCTGGCAAAAACTAGCCGACCAAATTTCACACAAAAAAAAACGTGCTTCTATTCACCATAAATGTTTTGTATGAAGGTTTCTATATTAACAAGATCACAATTGCTAACTAATACAAACACACAATACATTTAAAGAATTCTAAAAATTATACAAAAAAACGACACGACTTTGTTTATTGTATTATTAAAATTTGGACAACTAAATTAATTTTTTCAGTTATGGAAAAAATCAAAACAATATAGAACTTTCTACCTAAATTTCTCCCATTCTCACATAACATAAAATGTGTACGAAAATTTGTACCAGAAACAAACACTTAAAGTCATAAAGTTTTTGTTGTTTAAAACACAAATATTCAAACATCATTTTAGCTACAGTTTTTGTTAAATGCCAGATAAGCATCACATCAATTTGGTTGTGTAGAAAAAAAAATAAAAATGAATTAATTTTAAATTTTAGTTTTTAGCTTAAAGCGCTTATTACTTTTAAATTATAATTAAATACACATAAAAACTAAGTTGCACTGATTTTATCTATAAAAATTTAAATATTGATATAAAATGCATAAAACATAAAAAACCCTAGTTTTGTTTCCAACATTATAACATATAAATATTGTGTAAATTACTTAGTTTTCATCTAGAAATACTTTAATAAAATTACAAAATAATAAAAATTTATTTAATAAAAAAACAGAAAAAAGAATCACATGTAATTTCTATGAAATAAATTATGTAT
This sequence comes from Phyto melanocephala, assembly GCA_941918925.1. Classification (NCBI taxonomy): domain Eukaryota; kingdom Metazoa; phylum Arthropoda; class Insecta; order Diptera; family Rhinophoridae; genus Phyto; species Phyto melanocephala. Next base: position 114,436,114 of record OW799237.1, read on the forward strand.
AAAAAAACAACTATTTGAAATACTAGATAAAAGAAGGTGAAACTGTAAAAACAAATTAAAAAAAACACTTTAAAAAACATTTAAAAATTACAATGAAACTGAGCGAAAAAAAATAAATTTAAAATAAATTAAATAATTAATATTAAAATTTTGTGTTTTACTGCGAATTTAGGCAAATATATCAAAACATTATTGAGTAATTTTTCTCTCGGCAACTCTAAACCTATTGGCGTGAGTGAGAGAGAGAAGAAATAGAAATAAACACTATTTAGTCATTTATCCTTTTCACACTATAAACTCGGACTTCTGAAAAAAAAATGCATAAAGTCAGTAAGTATCACATTTATATATTTTTTAAACTTTATAAAGCAGTAAGCCTTTACTGAAAAGCAGCAAAGTAATGTAAAATAATAACAGTTTACAGGATTGCTCTTAAGCCTTTCAGGGATGCAGGTTGTAATATAAAATAATGATAATAACAAGCATAAATTATTTCTTACAGAAATATTTCACGTAGATATATTTATTCCTTTTTTAAAAGTTGGTTTATTTTTCTTAAAAATATTGGGATACTTTATATTGCAAGTAATAACACTTGAAATTAACGTTGAAAAACTTACAGAACTTTATTAATTTTTAGCAAAGTAAAATTATTATACTTACAGAGTTATTTACTTTTTATTCTACTTATTAATAAACACCTTTTTTATAAAACTCCATATAAAATACACACAACGAACTCTGTTAGTATACTATACCACTACTAGCTGTGCTGTTCGACTGCCGTTTAAAATGGAAGTATTATCTAATATTGATAATTTGTAACTCTCGCGCACATACGGACTAGTATATTTTGATAATTACCAAAAGCACAGTAACTTTTAAATAAGCAAGTGAGATGTTAATGTAATTAATATGTAGAAAAAATAACTACAACGTAAAGTATTTATATTTTTTTACTTTTTTTCAGATTATTAAATATACAAAATAGAAACTTTTTGCTCTAAGTATGGAAAATAATATCACTTAAATAATTCCTGTTTTTATACCCTTCACACAGTGAAAAAGGGTATATATAGGTTTGTCATTCCGTGTGAAATTTCTACAATTTTCATTTCCGACCCCATAAAGTATATATTTTCTGAAAGCTTATGAATAGGGGAGTCGATTAAGCTCTGTCAGTCTGTCAGTCTGTCAGTCTGTCAGTCTGTCCGTCTGTCCGTCTGACCGTCTGTCCGTGTGTATGTTGAAATCAACTTTTTAAAGCCCCCCGACATAGGTTGGACCCGGGTAAGGTATTAAAATATCAGAAATATTTGGGAGTAGATCGGTATTGAAAATCAGAAACATCGGTACATAAACAACTGAGATATGAGCAAAAACCCACGACCACCTCGATTTTTATTTCACAAAAACAACATTACAACAACAACATACATACATACAAACGTGTATACTGGTCAGAGAAAACGTGGCATCGAATCCCAGCTGAGCCAAAAAAATTTTTTTTTAAATTTTTTTAAAATTTTTTTTTTTAATTTTTTTTATTTTTTTTTTATTTTTTATTTAATAAAAATAATAATATTAATAATATTTTTATTATTTTTTTTTAATTTTTTTTTAATTTTTTTTTTTATTTTTTTTTGTTTTATATATATTATATATATAATAATTTTTTTTTTAAATTTTTTTTTTTATTTTTTTTTTTAAATTTTTTTTTAAATTTTTTTTTAAATTTTTTTTTATTTTTTTGTTTTTTAACCTACATACGTGAATTTATAATTTTACAATGGGATGTTTTATATATGTATGTTTTTATATATATGTACATATTTCATATGGGATGAATGGTGACACAAAATACTGTTATTGCATGACTACACGTTGTGAAGGGTATATAAGATTCGGCACGGCCGAATATAGCGCTCTTACTTGTTAGTTTTACAATGATGGGTTTGTTTCTGATAATTTTTCTGATAAATCTTTCAAAATTTGTAGCATTAGCGCTCGATTTTCTGCAACAATGTTAGTCTGGATTTCAAAGATTGTCTCGAACTTGTTCACATATTTTTGTTCCTTCAAATAACCGCAAATTAAATAGTCGGTGCTGACAAATCTGGCAAACGTGCTGGCTAATTAATTTTCGAATTTTTAAAAAATATTCACTCCTTAAAAATTTGACTTAACAGTGCCATTGCATCTCGAGCATTGTGGGCGGTGGCTCTTTTCTAGGGAAACAACATCTTAGATCTATTTTTTATCATAAACCGATATTGCTCTCCATTTATGTTTACACCACTTCTAACTATCTTTAAGAAGCTGTAAGGCTAAATGATATTTTCCGAAGAAATGCAACAATATACTGTACAGGTAATATGGTGCAATTGCCGTTGATGAATGGTTTTCAAGACTCTAACATTTACAGCTCTGCTTTTTAATGAAACTATTCCTTATCACTCATAAAAAAATTTTCAATAAAGTAATTTCAATTCTGGCCAACTGTTAAAATTTAATTAAAAAATTTACACGTTGCCGTTAATCAGCGGGTTCGAATTATTGCATCAATTGTACCTTATATGCGAATATCACTTAATATTTTTTTCAATGCGCCGTAGTGATGTACTACGATGTCATGTTGGTGCTGACATTAAAGCAAGCAACGTATCACTGATTTAGGGGAATATCGATGCCTTACTTCTTCAACCTCGTATCTTAAAAAATACGGTTTTGACTTTTTCATATCAAACGATTGTTTTATGCTTTAACTAAAAAAGATTAGTATATTATTACTACTAATATACATAAATATAATCAATTCCTTAATAATTGCATTTAAACTTTTAACCAAACACCGAAGTATAAAAAGATGAACCGTTTTTATTTTCTCTCCTGAAAAATTTTATTTTTTAAGATACGAGGTTGAGGAAGTAAGGCATCGATATATTCTAACGCTAAAATGTCAACGATATGTTCTTTGCGCTGGACCAAGAAATAAAATTTATTGTTCTTGTTCTTTGTTCAGTTGTCAATATTTCCATTATTTATTCTCCAGATGTCATTTAAATAACTTGAAAAAAATTTAATAAAAAAATATACATGCAAAATTTTTGGTACATTTGTAAACCTCATGTGGACTTTTGCCCCATCCTCTACTACCAATTTTTGAAACATTTTGATTTGTAAATTCTATCAGGAATACAGAATAAAGTTAAAAATACAACGAAATTTAAATAAAACAAATTGAATATTTTATATTTGATAAAGGCTCAACTCAAAATAATACCTTTTTTATATATGAAAATTAATGATTTATTTTTTTAATATTTTGAATTGACTCAAAATAGTACTAAGAATCACGGAAAGGTCTGTGATTTTTGAGATAAAGGAGAAAACGGAATAGGGTAAAATGATAATAGTGGATAGATATTAATGACCTTAACTGATTTTGGAACAAAAAATTTTTTTTTCATTTCGAGTTAATACCATTCTGTTTATCAAGTGCGGTATGTATTAAATTAGGATTCCCACCAAAAGCAAAGCATAAATTTAATATACAAATAATATAATTTATATCGAGCTTCAAATTTTTCACCACAAAACTTTCTAAGAAAATTCCTAAATATTTTTGTATATGAATTTGCTTTTGTTGAAGCCTATACAAATACACTTTATGGAATCGAAGTTATTTTTTCAATGTGTTACAAACAACGTGGCAAGCCTAATATGCTTACCATACATTTCTGCTACTGTGATCAAAAAGTAGACAGAAGACAAGATATAAACAAGAAAATATTCACACCAGCATGAATTTGCGAGAAAAAAAGCGAGAGTAACCTAAAGAGAAAAAGGTAAACAAAAAATACAAATAAAAAATAATAAAACAGAATAACAAAAGCAAAACAACAGAAATTCGAAAACAAAAATTATTCTCATGTTTTTGTAAAGCTCATAACAAATGAATGAGACAACAACAACACCAACTTCAATAAAGCAACAGTAACAGCAGAAAGCTAAACAAAACTCTTCTAAGCCATGATTGTATGATATCATACGTTTGTCTAGTGATCCGTTCTTATGGAGGGGTAAAATTTTATAAGCCAAGCTTTTTAAAAAGCTTCACTTCCAACAACATTTTGTTAATGTATATACAAAGTCGTAAATAGAAGATGCCTCAGTTGTACACTCTACCGTTGCGGCAGTCGACAAAAATAATTAAACCTGTTAACACTTGTATTTAAGCGGTATAAAAGCGTAAAAAAAAATTTTAAACAAAAATAAATAAAAAAAAGAATTGCAAAAAATACTAGTTTATTTGAACATAAAATTTGTTAAAATAAAAAATATATTTATATTTAACCAGTTTCAATTTCAATTTTATAATTACAAAATGTTTACCCAAAGTGCCTAAGGCGAAAGTGCGAAAAAAAGTAAAAGAAAAATATTAAATAAAAATATAATAAAAGCGTAGTTGTTTTTGACACCAAATTGTATGTATGTGTGCATTTTTATATAGAAGAAAAATTTATACACCATTTACCTAAAAATTCTTAAGTCTTGGTAAATTATAAAACTAAAAAGGCATACATGAATGAAAATTTAAAAAAAAAAAGCTTCAAATAATATTAGTCAAATTATTCTGTCATTTTAATTAACAAAATCTGCAAAAAAATAAATAATTTTACTTAATTGGAAAAAAATTTTTAATATTAAAAAAATTTTACTTTTCTATTTTGTAAAATTTAACTGCTCTTTAAGAAAAAAAACTAGAAATAAATATTTAAAATATGATTTTTTTTTTTGTTTAACCATTTTAATTGTAGTTACTGTTAAAATAGAAAATTATTACATGTCAACAATCAATATTGATTTCTGTATAACATGTGCTTTTATAGAAAATAAATACTCAATTTGTAAATACGAAAAAGTAAAAACCTAAGTCGGTATCCACACATGCATATTCAATTTTTGTCACTCCTGAGTTTTTTAAAGGAGAAATGAGATGGTCGCATTTCTTTTTGCAATTAAAAATTGCATATACATAATTTCAAAGTAATTTTAAAATAAAAGTTGCATGTGTAAACAAGAACTAGGCAATCGAACACTAAATTAAAACAAAAAGGTTCTATTATTGTATTTAATAGTGTTTTTATACTTAATACCCTGTTCAGACAGATATTTTTAATTGTTTCAATTTAGTGTTGATTGAGCAATTAAAATAACTGTTCACACATACTCAATTTATCTTACTCCATTAGCATTTGATAGCTGCAAAAATACGATGTATTTATACCAAATCAAATAATGCCTTCTCTTCAGTGGTTTTCCTGTTCATAAAATATATTTACAATTATATTTATACATATATATACTTATATGTATGTATTTGAATTTATTTAAACATTTTTTTTTAAATTTTCATCAAAAATTTTCCATTTCCTTAATTTTTATTTTTTGTATTTTTATTTGTTTGACATTAGAAATGCCACCTATAGAATTTTCTTCTTACTGAAAATACTTCTCAAGTGTTGTATTTCGAGTATAAATTGCTCAATTCAAAAATAATTTTTGATATGGTAAATTGAGCTCAATATGGTAAATTGATATGGTAAATTGAGGCTTTTAATTGCGATAATATTATAAATTGACAATTAAGGCGCGTGTGTGAACATAGTATAAAGTTTAAATACAAAAATGTATATCAACGATAAGACAAAACATTTTAACTGGTTTTAGCAAAAAAAAAAAAAAACACTGTTAAAACCTTTTATGATTTAGGTTTGAATAGGTTTTTATTAAATACAGCCTTATTTTTGATGCACTTAATTCAGTGCTACCCAGTTAAAAAAAATAAAAATTGCTTATAATGTTAAATGGCGCTCAATAAAAAAATAAGTTTAACAAGTTTAATATTTTAAATCTAAAAACAATATTTATTGCAGTAGCAGCAACAACAAAAAGTTTTACCTTAATTTTAAAATATTCATTTACAAAAATTAAAGTAATTTCTATTTTGAAGCTCATTGTAAAAATGTCTTAGTTTATCATACAAAACAATAACAGATGATATACAGTGTAACAACAAAATATTGCAACAAAAATATTAAAAGTACGGCTGGAAATACTCTTACTCGCTATTTCTTTTCAACAATCAAAATAAATATATGTTACAGCTGCCAAATTTCAGAGTTGTCACTTGCACAAAAAATATGATACTAAATTAAAAAAAAAAATAATTTGTTGAGCTTTTCCTTTAACTAAACACTAAATAATTTGACTTAGCTCTAATGTCGTTATAAAATATACTATTTTTTAGTAAATTAAATTGAATAATTAACTGAATTTTCTACTTTTGTTTCAATCATAATGTATTCTTGTAAATTAACTTATTACTTCAACAAATTAATTATTATCTACTTCACAACAAAAAACTATCTGTAGAAATACATTCCAAATAAACTCAACCAAGGTCAATAAGATTACAAAAAATTCTAATATGTATCTAACATGCGTTTACTCATCTTCTTAGATAATTACAGCCTAGTGACAGTTTGCTTCATTATGCAATACAATAAGCTTTGCTTTATGCACTTAAAAAGGGAGAGAGAATACAAAGCATTGGAGTTATTTAAAATTAACCTATTTTGTATGAGCACAGTGTTTAATTAAATACAAAGTTCATGTAAACAAAATCATATTGTTTGTGAGTTTTTTTTTAACTCATCATAAAGAACGTCTATTGTTTAAAGTGGTTTTAGTTGTTTGTGGTCGCTATAAAAGTTTTATTTTTTTCAGTTTAAAATTTTTTTGTTATGATATGAACTAGTTTTCTAATTTCTTTCTTTATTTTTCGTAACAAGAAAAACATCATTTTGTATAATTAATGTAATAAACATATATTCTTTTTTTCCAATTTGTAGTCTTCGTTGCTTAGATGGCTTAACATGATATAATTATTTCCATAGAAAATATTAAAAACTAAAACTCTTTTAGGGTGTAATGTTAAGGTACCTTTTACATTAGGGTAAATATAACCAATCAAATATATTGATTTTTTCCCTTAAAAACAAAATTTTCTTGATTTAATCAACAACAACGATATTAATCTATTGTTATATGTGTTGACGATATTTGGTGTAAGAAAAATCATATAACATTTAATAATTATTTTACAGAAATAGTGTTTACGCTTTTTTAAAAAAATATTTTCCAAATGTGACCGTAGCTATAGGCACATTCATTTACTGATGTTTATGCATTCTTGTTCGTCTTGAGTAAATAACACAAGAATACACTGTTGCACAAAACGAGAATTATGCTGTCATATAGTGCATTTTCCCATTTTTAGTTGTCTGGATGAAATTTTAACAAATTTGACTTTTCTCTTACAACCTTTTATAGAAAAAGTATGAATCGTTTAAACTAGAGGATAGCACCACAGGTCGTCAAAGTTGGCAACCTGGAGTTAAAAAAACTCTTCTTTAGTAAACCGATGTAAATGCTTTTTTTGTTTGTTGTGATTTTCAATCAAATGCAAAGAAAAAGAATTACACTAACAGTGTATATTACACTAACAGGGTATATCTTATTAATTAAAAAAAAAAATAGTTTAAGTTTTTTTATAATTTTTCCCCTCTTCATTTCTTTGTTTTTCGACCCATAGTTTCATTTTCATTTAAAAAAATTTTTTTTTGAGTAGTGGGTTACCTAATTAATATGCAATAAAATGCTTTTTTTGTAGCTTAATAGTTTTGCATTAAAAAATGTTAAGTATTGAAATAAAATTAAACAGATGCAATTTGAATAATATTTCCAAAAAAGGATAACCACTATTTTTTATATTGCTTAAAATTTTGTTAATAAACTTACATAACATTGCATTTTTCCCTTAACGAAAAGACCTTAAGAATTCTGGTATATAAAATTCTAAGATTTTTTCGATGTGCACTCTACTTCCAGCATTGTTCGAGTGTTAGAAATTTAAAAAAAATTTGACTTTTTAAAGTGCGGAAAAAATTGAACACTGACTTTTAATATTTCTAAGACATTTCTATTATGAATTAAATGGGTTTTATATTCAGTAAGTTTCCAAAGACATGCTACGAAAAGGCATTTTAAAAAAAAATACAACTTTCAATTAGAACAGTTCTTGTAACAAAGAAAAACATTATAATAATTAATTGCCATAATGGATTTAAAATTTTTTATAGTGAATTTTATTTCGCTGAATTTATACTTATATTAATTCTGGCGGTTGCCAAGGAGCTGAAAAAATTGACTTTCATTTACAAATATTAGTTCCTATATCTCAATAAGTTTTAAGACGTTTTAACTGTTTTTCTTAAAAAATTTTCCGATAGTAAAATTGCAAATTTGATGATCTTATCGAATTCATACAACATAGCAACTTTTGAGGGGATGTTTAATGTTAAGGCCAATTCGTATATCAGGGATGAAAAATTTGTTATTACATATTAAATATAATAAAATTTGATTAAACATTTATTATCAAATAAGTACACTTAAGTTAATTGTTTAATACCGAAGCTAAAATCACATTTTCCTTTTCTGCATTAATAAATAAAATCAAGGCAATTTCAACCAAATTTGACAAAAAGTTTCCTCATTAGCTGGGCTGATAATTTCATCTGTGTGAATTCGCCTTGCGACAACCGTTTTAAAATGTTTACGAAAAGTAAACATTAAATGATAAAACTCAAACAAATGCTTGCTTATTGTGACAAAATATATGATGAAATAAAATAAAAATAACTATTAATTATTTTCGACAACCATATATTTTACAGTGAATATAATATGACCATTGTGATCATGTCGTAACCATATATCGGGACTTCTAAAAGTTGATTTCAACGAACACCCGGACAGAAGGACATACATACATATTAACTATGCACAATTGACTCCCCTTTTCATAAGATATCAGTAAATATGTACCTAATAGGGTCAGTAATAAATATTGTTGTTATTACAAACAGAATGACAAAGATAAACAAAAATTCTATGTAGTGTAGGGTATAAAATCTTAAAGAGAATTACTTACAAGACTGCACTTAAAATGGGCAACCGCATGTTTTTAAAAACGCATTTGGTAAATTATATACAATTATAAATTGCTTTTGTAAATGGTAAAATAAACTTAACAGAGACCGATACTTATATACTCCATCACTCCATCTAAAGAAAAGACAACTAAGAACTCACATTATTTAAACTAAAAATGAATTGCACTTTTACTATATTTAAATAAAAAATAACGAAAAATAAATTTAAAAAAAATTGTTTCAGTAAAACCAATCAAATACTTAACAATTCTTCCAATTTAATAATACAAATAAGAATTTGAAGAACAACAAATACAACAAAATAATTGTTGAATAAACACGTAGTTATTGTTATTGTGTGTGTATGACCATTACGAAAACAAAAGACTTAGGCAAGAAACCTGTTTTGTGCATAGAACAGAGAAAACCAAAAACAATTTCTGATTTCAACACTGTAGGTTGTATAAACCAAAATGCAAAAAAAGATCATATATAAAAAATATGTATATGTTTGATGTTTTCCAGTGAACACAACTTTATTTATAGTTCACTCCAATGGCACTGCCTAAATCTTAATTATTAAATTAAATATTTATATAAAACATTCTTGGAATAAAATTTCATTAATAAAAATATTTCATGAATGATTTGCTTTATTGTGGGTGTACTATTTAAAAAAAAAACTATATTGCTTTTTGCCTTCTCTACATTTGTTTCTTTAATTAACAAGTAGGTGTAAATTATTGTATCATTGTTGATGTGATTGTTTTTATTAATAAAAAAAAAATTTTTGGCAAAAATGAATGTATTTACTTTGATTTGTATACGTAAAATGTTATTGAAATATTCACCCACTCGATTTCTATACAATTATAAAATCAAAATTTATTTTTTTTTTAATTAGATAGATATTGGCATAAATGTTATGACCATCTCAACTAGCTAGGCTCTAGTGTATTTCGGGCGTATACAATTGGTTTTAGCTAAGTTAAGCTTTAGATTTTGACTTTGCATAGAACACCTTACCAGGGAGCTTTCAACATATGCATTCGTTGAATTACAATATTTCAGCATATTATTAATATACAATGATTTTAGTAAAAAAATGCTATAATTAAAAATGACATTTTAATAAAAAAAACAATAAATTAATTAAGAGGGTATCCTAAACTCAAATGTTTTAATTCGAAGTACATATTCTGAGGATTGTAGAGCTCACCAATACATAAATAAGATTTTTGTGAGAAAAGTTTTAAGTTGAAATAGACTGACAGAGATGTGTGCCAAACATTTATTTCGGTTGCGCCGATTTGTGAAAAAATGCAAATATTTAGACACAGGCGCTTTAGACGGCTATAGGCGGCAGCGGTTAAAAAAGTTATTGACGCCTCATCTTAACTGGTCCTTAGCCACTAAACATATACTTCTGAAAGGTTTTTGTAGCATAATAAACATACCATACACAGAAGTGTTTTTTAGGAAATTTTTTTTTTTTTTGAGAAACAACAACAATATTTTTAAATAATTGTGAAATCTTATAACATTATGACATTATGATATGTTAGGACACTTTGTGAATACAGTAAATATTTGTTCATCTTATGAATGATATATTATTCAATTTCCTGTGTGAAGTTTTTTAGAATTTACACATTTAAGTACTTATGAAGAATTTAATAGCAAATTATTTCACTATGGTATTTGCAAATATATATTTAACAAATTAACATGACTCCATTATTCACAAGGTGTTCTAAATTCCAATGTTTTAAAGTAAAAAATAAATAATAATACTGTTATGAACGATCTTTGATAACTAAGTATGATATACCAAATTTAAATTGCCGACTTTGCTAACTTTTGTATATCGGATATTTTTAATGAAGATCTGAGAAGGCGGCTTACCAATATTACAGACGGCTCAACTTAGCCAGTCGCCGCAGATATCTGAATAGTTATGGCGGAATATTAAATTTAACATGGACACAGTAGTATTTCAACAATAATTTGTTTAAACTATTGTGAAATACTAGAACAATGTGACAACATGACATATTACGACATCTTATAAATACAGTTAGTAGTTTTTCTTTGCAATGCACTTACTAAAACATTTTATAAATCTGATTTTCTTAAAGACGAGTTTATAAAAATTTGATTCATTAAGTTAGTTGATTGGGCAGCTAACTGAAAAAAACAGCTGCATAAAAAAAACATTTTTGTAATTAGTAGATTTCAAAAATTGCTTACACAACATAAGGACTCAAACATTACTTAAGATAATAAAGTTATCTCTACTAGGCGATAACAAAGCAGAATTTGTAGACTAATTAGATACCGGCGGAATTAAAATGCGTGCTCTGTGCTTCTTCAGACTTTACCAGCCGTCGTGCAGTCTTCTATTGAGGTCTCATTAACATATTAAAAGATTAATTCAACATTTGTCTTAATTAAATATTTAAATATTTAAAGTTCAAAGTTAAAAAAATAACACCTCAAACTTGACAAAAGTTCGTTTAAATGTAGTTATAAAACATATGTATTTAAATTTTCAAGAAGAAACTCATAAAAGTTTTGCTTTTAAGTTTTATTGATTTGCTAAAGTCATATTATTTATGTATATGTATTGTCATATTTTTCATATACATACACTTATGTATTTTATATGTAGTCAATAACAAAATAACTTTGAATCAACAATGAAATCATAAGCTGCGTAGATAAAAAACACTTTTAATGCCATTGACACTGCACAGTGGTATCGATTATTGAATTGACTAAAATAAATTAAATGCTAAACTTTTTGACTTTTCAATCATATATACGAACAATATATGGTAAAATAGTAGACCAGTTTTTATGGGTATTTTATTGGATTAAGCAGAAAAGTTTATATTAAACATATAGTGGATATAAATTAAAAATGAAAAAAAAATTGTACTGATTAGTCCTCGAAAAAATATTTCAGCTTTTTTTGAATTTGCATGTATAAGATAATAATTGTACCTCTTATTGGTACTTAAAGAAAAAATTTTCTTATATTAAAATAATAGAACATGAATCTATATATATAGAAGTGAAACTCTGTCTGTGTGTTAGCTATAGACTCCGAAACTGTAAAACCGATCGGACTCAAACTTTGGCAAGTTGTTGTACTCATACCAGGAAGTGTTTATGGGTATAAAAAAATTGGCGGGGTCACGCCAATAAAAATTAGTTATCGTTTTTAGCTACTTGCACTTGACCGATTTTTCTAAAACTTTGCACACATATTGAGCTGTCATGACTTTATATTTTCGTGATTAGAAAAGTGGGCAGGGCCACGCCCATAAAAAAGGTATAATTTTGAGGTACTTGCACTGAACCAATTTTTCTGAAACTTTGCACACATACTGAGCTGTCAGGACTTTACATTTTCGTGATTAAAAAAATGGGCAGTGCCACGCCCATAAAAAAATTTATAATTTTCAGCTACTTGAACTTCACTGATTTTTCAAAAACTTTGCACACACATATTGAACTTTAATGATTATACAATTTCGTGATTAGAAAAGTAGGCAGTGCCATGCCCATAAGAAATAAGTTATAATTTTTAGCTACTTGCTCTTGACCGATTTTTGTGAAACTTTACACACATTTCATTGACTTTATATTTTCTTGATTAGAAAAGTGAGAAGTGTCACGCCCATAAAAAAAAGTTATAATTTTTAACTTTTTGCACTTGATATTCAATTTTAATTTAGAATGGATTTTTATTCATTAAGGGGCGTAGCAAAGCGCCCCGGGCTTTTCTAGTTGTTTATATATATCAATAGAATCTAGACAATTATTGAGGTGAAACGTTTGGAAAGTTCTAGGTGACAAAAAAGGTTCCCAAATGAATAAAATATATAAAATTCCATATTACTAAGAAAATTCAAATAAAATTGTGGATTGGGGGCTTAAGAGACATAAAAAATTATGTAATTTTTAAAAATTTTAAACACATTCATAATGGGGTAGAAATGGGACAATTTTTAAAAACAGTTTGGTACTTTTTTAAAAATATTTGTTTTTAGGAAAAAATAGTAAATTTATTTACTTTAAATCATGTCTAATAAAATATTTTATTGTTACATAGTTTTTTAAATATTTTATACTCGAAATTTGTATAATGATATGGGAAACCCAACAAGATACATTTTCTTATCGTTATGGTAGCTTTTTGTATTTTCCAAGTTAATTAATCTAGAATTTTGAAATTAGGGACATTTGCTTCAAGTAAAGGTTGAAAATGATATGCGTGACCTATAAAGATTTTTTCAATTTCTAAGGTACTTTTTTATTTTCTACTTTTATTAAGTAAAATTTTTGAAATTTGAAACTGTATCAATACAAGTTAAGATTAAAAATATATTGGGCGATTAAAAAGGAATATTTTTTAGCATTTTCATGGCACTTTTTTTAGAGACTATTGAAACGATATAAAATTGTAAATGTTATGACCAAAAAGATATTTTTTGAATTTTCATGGCACTTTGCATACTGCATACATTTGTGAAGCTAGAATTTTTAAATTAGAAAATATTGATCCGATATGCGACAGAAAATGCTATGGGTGGCCAAAAAGGTACTTTTTTGCCTTTTTACTGAATCTTTTATGATATGATATAAATTAGAAACTTTTGATCTGACGTGACGTGAGACTGTTATGGGCATCCAAAAGTGTATTTTTTTTTGTATTCACATGGTACTTTTTGTATTTTTTTATGTTTTTAAATCTAGAAATTAGAAATTAGAGATTATTAATCTGATATAAGACTGAAAATGCTATTGTTAAAAAACATAGATTCTTTAAATTAGCTACTTTTGAACTGAGATGAGACGGAAAATGTTATTTTCTACGCTTATGAAGCTAGAATTTTGAAATAAGATTCTCTTGATCTGCGCTGATTGTGAAAATGTTGTCGGCAACTAACGATGTAATTTTTCGCATTTTTATATGCTCTTTATATTTGCTATGTCTATGAATAAAGATTTTTTTAAATATAGTCTGTTGACGCAAGGTGCTACTTAAAATAATGTGACACCTTTTTGTATTTTTTCTGTTTTTTTAAATAATTAGAATTCTTATATTAGATCCAAGATGAGATTGAAAATTTTAAAGAATCATTAAAAATTACTTCTATTATTTTTATAGTAATGTTTGCATTTCTTGAGTTTGTAAATCTAAAAAGGGAAGGTGTACTTCGCGAGTACAACTATTTTCTTCAAAGTTGGTAAGACGCCCATTGGTTGGACACATAATCCAACGGAGAAGAAAGACCCTGACGAAGAAGCAAAGGAGGCCAAAGAGGATGAAGGCCACCCCGTGCCAATGAAGAGGGAGGAGTTGGAGATAACTCAATCCCAAGAAGAATCTCTTTTAGCCGAACAACAATGATACTGCTCTTGCAGATCAATCTCCATCGAAGCAGAACGGCTACACAAGCTTTGATGGAAAATATAACTAAAGGTAAGGTACACATAGTTCTCATTCAGGAACCCTGGACTGTTAAAGACAGAGTTACTGGATTGAATGAGTGTGATTACCAATTATTTTATGCTAAAACTGGGTCTCGACCCAGAACATGTATACTTTGTCATAAGGGATTAAATTTTCTTTTTTCCCCAGATTTATCTACAGCGGACGCCACTACCTTAATACATGGCTCACGCAATTTAATGCTGGCATCGGTGTACCAACCTTCTGATGCTCCGACACTACCACCAACGTCGGATTTAAGAAGTATGATAACATCGGCAAGGAGAACAGGTAGGAATATTTTAATAGGTTGTGATGCGAACTCGCATCACCTCTCTTGGGGCAGCACGAACTGTAACAGGAGAGGAGACGCCCTATGGGAATTCCTAAATGCTAATAACTTATTTACCCTTAACTCAGGTAATAAACCTACATTTATTAACAGAATTAGGGAAGAGGTAATTGATGTGACTATATGTTCAGAAAATTTAATTGATGAAATTTGCGATTGGCACGTATCTGATATGCACTCTTATTCGGACCATCGCTATATTTTTATGACCTTAACTCATCCGCCACCGGAACCGGTGACTTTTAGGAATAAGGCCAGGACGGACTGGCCAAATTTTAGGTTAAGTCTTCAACATAAACTCGAAAATTATCCAGAACCGGATGAAAATCTGGACACGATAGATTCGATGGTGGGAAGACTGACTGCCGATTTTAGGGAAACTTTTGAGGAGCATTGTCCACTCCGACAAAGGCGAACCCCAAGGGAAAAGCCCTGGATGACAGGTGAACTGATTAATCTCAGGAAAGAAACCCGAAGGCTATTTAACAGAGCCTATCGAAAGAAACAATCAGTATACTGGGACGATTACAGTGAGAAGCTCAGAATATACAACAAAGCAATAAGAATCGCCAAACGCAGATCCTGGAGGCTTTTTTGCAATCAGGTGGACAGCGTGAATGACGCTTCTAGAATTAAGAAATTCCTATCGAAAACCCACACCCAACCGGAAACCCTCGTTGACTCGAACGGGAAAAGGTCGGAGACGATGGAGGAGACGCTAGGAATACTGATAGAGGCACACTTCCAAACGGAAATGGCGGATGACGGAGAAATTCCACACCCCCATGACGGTAGTGCCACGACGGACATAATTATAACCACAAAGATGGTAAGAGAGGCGGTGAATAGTTTCTTGCCATATAAGGCACCAGGGCCGGACGGTATTTTTCCGGCTCTCCTACAAAGAAGCATTGACCTAATCGACATAAGGCTGGCGAATATTTTTACTACTTGCCTGAAATATGCGTATACCCCTGTGGAATGGAGGGAGGCGAGAGTCGTTTTCATACCTAAACCAGGGAGGGAAAATTACGCAAATCCTAAAGCTTATAGACCCATAAGCTTAACATCATTCTTATTGAAAACCATGGAGCGTATCGTCGATGGAATGGTCAGAAGACGATTACCAGGCGATTCAATGAGATTTGGACAACACGCCTATATCAAGGGCAGATCTACTGAGACTGCTCTTCAGGAGGTTGTTTATCATATAGAGAGATCCTTCGACCTGGGTGTGTATACCATGGGCGTATTCATAGACATAGAAGGAGCTTTCAATAACGTAATGACCTCGAGTCTTATCGATTCCTTGGAAAACTTAGGGTTAAGCCATGTCTTAATTGCATGGATTAGCAATATGTTAAGGAACAGATGGATAAATTGTGAGGCAAATGGAGTAAGAAGAAGGGACAAAGTATGTCGAGGAACCCCGCAGGGAGGTATTTTATCTCCATTAATATGGGTAACTACCATACATAGTCTACTGAGGATTCTATCGAACGAGGGATTCAAGCCTATCTGTTACGCAGATGATGTTGCGATACTGATCAGGGGGACGAATCCAAATTCTTTATGTATGAGAGCAATGGAGGCTTTGAATATATCATATAACTGGGCGAAGGAGCGAGGGCTCAATGTCAACCCGGAAAAGACTGAAATCTGTTTGTTTACGAGAAAGAGGAAGATACCGGTGCATAGCTATCCCATCTTTCGGAATAAGACAATTAAGATTGATAAAAAGGTCAAATACCTAGGAATAGTACTTGATTGGAGACTATCCTGGAAGGACCACATTCAATGTAAAGTGGAGAGAGCTCAAAGAATATGGGCCCTCTGCAGAAGAGTGATTGGCTCAAAATGGGGCTTAAGCCCAAGGATGACACATTGGCTATATACGAGTGTACTGCGGCCTACAATTACGTACGCTTCGTTAGTATGGTGGACATCCTTAGAGAAGAAGGTGAATATAAAACCTCTTCAAAAGATTCAGAGACAGTGCTGCATTAGTATTTGCGGCGCCATGAGGACCACATCGACAATGGCCATTGAGAATATATTATCCATTTGGCCTATTGAGATACAGGTAAAATATGAAGCGGCCTTAGCTGCCACAAGATTAATGGCAATAGATGAGTGGCTTATAAGAGAACATAAGACCAGATACCAAAGAATAACGGATATCTTACCGATAGGAAATATTACAGAATTAACATGTGATAAAATCCCGATGAGATATGAGAATAT
The DNA here is from genome assembly GCA_941918925.1 of Phyto melanocephala. Lineage (NCBI taxonomy): Eukaryota > Metazoa > Arthropoda > Insecta > Diptera > Rhinophoridae > Phyto > Phyto melanocephala. The sequence goes on from OW799237.1 coordinate 114,453,275, forward strand.
TAACTGCATCACCATTATACCGGAAGAGGGAGAATGGGATGAGATAATCAGGATGGGAAACACCCACGGAATCGATCTTTATACAGACGGTTCAAAGATTGGTGACCAAACTGGAATGGGCTTATACGACATAAGCCGAAATAGAGGCAAATACTTCCGTCTACCAGATCACAACACTATTTTTCAGGCTGAGATCATGGCGATTACGGAAGGAATTAAATGGATAAAGGAAACGAATAGCGAAACTCCGATTCGTATCTTTACGGATAGCCAATCAGTGATTAAGACATTGAGAAAGGAGAAAGTTGAATCCCGGAACGTTTTGCAATGCAAGAGTGAGATAAACTCATATGCAAATTGTGAACATCTGGAGATAATATGGATACCAAGCCATCACGGGCTGATCGGGAACGAGAAAGCCGACAAATTATCCAAAATGGGAGCTCTTTTGAGTACTATAACTTTGGAGAACGCCAAACCCCTTAAACGATTTAAGGATGAACTTAAACGTTGGGCAAAGGAAGAACATGTCAGAAAATGGCAAAGCACTGATGTCGGTAAGGTGACAAGAACACTCTGGGGTGACCCAAATCTTGGGAAGTCAAAGGAGATTTTGAGACTAAGTAGACCTACACTTAGGAAATTAACCGGTGTAATTACAGGTCATACGGAGTTGAGAACTCATTTAGCACGCATGGGATTATCTGAGGAGACGACATGTAGAGCTTGTGAGGAAGAGGATGAGACCCTGGTACACTACCTCTGTCATTGTCCTGCGTTTGGGCATATTAGACGCGAAAATTTTACAGTAGATAATATGCCGAACTTGGAATACCTGGGGAACTCGAACTGGAGATCCATAAGGCGTTACATTGAGGGGACTGGTTTCTTGGACTAGTCCGATATTTATGGGAAATTATGTTTATGGTTTTTTTGTTTGGGAATTCCGTTTTCCACATGGAGCGCACAACATGCCAACTGGGCATAGGTGTATACCTGTCATGGGTTTGGGCTTTTATACCCCTCCTTTTCAACCTAACCTAACCTAACCTAAATCTAAAATTTTGAAGAAATATTTAAAAAAGAACTTGAGTAACAAATGAATAGTAAGACCTGCATCAGAGAAGTAGCGGTTTGATTTTGTTTCAACATAAAATTTTTTATAAAAATAAAAATATTTTCAAAAATAAGTCAAAAATGTCGGTATTTATTAAATCTAAAACTACAAAAAAATACATTTGTTTAACTATCTGTATTCCTCTCCCCTCCTATCACAATAAAAATAAATAATTTAAATAAATAATTTAAATAAATATTTAAACAAAACTACTCGCCGGCTAGAGAATCTTTAAAGAGTTTTTTTGTTCTGCTTGTCTCTAAGCAATAACAGCTTGATGACATTTACTTACTGCGAATTTATAATCATAAAAACAACAAATACATACATAAAAACGAAATCGGTTTATTACCTGTCAAACCACGTTTGTTTACACTGTCAATTTTTTACGATTTTTTTTTTTTGTTGTCTTCTTTTCATATCATTGTTTGTTTTATGATCTCATTTAAAAAAAAAATAGTTGTAAAACTTAAATAAAATTGGTGATAATAGTTATAGCCGTTTCAATAAACTGTATTCATTTTTATTTTTAAACTAATTTATAGTAAATTTCTTAATGCATTTGTCATTGACACTGAACTTTTTGTTTATAAATCCAAGTTAAATTTTTAAAATTTTGTATTTGGGGGGAGGTTGTTTACCTTAATAAATAGATTCCAAACACGAAATAATCTAAATAATTTAAACTTTTAATAATTATATTGAGATGAAATATGTATTTGTTATAATTGCTCTTTGTATTAGTGTGTACAATTTATTGTGTACATGTCAAGTACATTGAAGCTAAAGGCTAGAGCTATACAGTGGGGTATTTGCATATTAAATTAAAACGTTTTATTAAGAAGAGGTGTACTAGCGATAAAGTTTTTATTCAACCTCTGGTGTTTTACAAAATGCATATTTTTTTATTTGGTTGGATAAAAATTACTCAAACTTAAACTGCCTGGTTTAAATCTATAAAAAAAAAATTTTGTTACGCATTTCCATTTTCAATTTTGTAACTTGCCTCACTCCACTTTGTACTTACTGTACAAATAAGTCTTTCCGATTTTAATTTCTAATTACTAATCCACAAATTTGGTCCCTACTAAAATTTCTAAACGTTTTCCTTTCTGTTACACGATTATATTAGATTTGCTGTGATACGTACGATTCTGTAGGATGCTGAAACAAGGACTTAAATAACTCGAAATTTAATAATTGGAATTTTCTAACCGGTACTTGCAGCAAAATATCCAATTTTGGAAATCTAATTGGTGTTATTCAAAATTTTTACAATATTCATTTCGGACCTAATAAATTATATATTTTCTTAGTATAGGTGTCGATGGAACAATGTCCGTTTGCCAGTGTGTTGAAGCATTATTTTTTTAATGACCTGCTATTAAGATCCAACACAATAACTTTCAGAGATATGAGCAAACAAACACGACTGCCTCTGTATTTTTCAATATTTTTAACATAAAATTTAACTTTTTCAGTATACCTATAATTTATAGACAAACATACCTTTGGAACTATTTGTAAAAAATTCTGAACTTATTAGTGAATAATCGGCAAAGAAATAGGCAAAAACAATTCGGAAAAATATATTTTTTTAATCTATCAAGTTTTTCATGCTCTTAAATCAGTTTTCGTTACCGTGTACAGTTAGAGTGCCCCTGTGGACTAGTCAGTAAAGGACAAGTCAGTTGTTTGGGGGTTGCGGGTTCGATTCCTTCTGGAGACTCTGAAATTGTCTGCTTCTCTTTCTCTTCTATCCTAAATATTTATATTCTTATTCTATTCTTCTCTCTATTAAGGCGTCACAATGGACCGTAATAGTCTCCGAGTGAAGGTGTGAGGGTAACTTTGCACCAGCCTTACATACCTACCTACCTACCGTGCACAAAAATTATCAAAATCCCTTTTTTGAAACCCAAAGCAGAAACAATATTTACTTTAACTTGTGGATTCAGAAGCTGTACTATTACGTTATTTTGTATTGCCATTTTGTTATGCGAGTAATTTTTCAAGCTTTTAACTGTTTTTGACACCATTTTTAAATTTAAAAAAATTATTAAAATACATGACAGCACACGTTGTTGATCCACCAAACGTATATACTGTCATATGAGTTCGAGCTCTACTGTATATACATTTCATTAATACTTAACTAAAATGCTGTGAGCGTGCCTAGTATTTCCCACTAAGGTATATCCCGCGGAAATGGGTTCGCCGTTTTCATTTGCAAAAAGTATTGCCAACAAATGAATTTGAATTATTTGTATATAAAATCACTGAATTTTCATTTAACTTTACTCTTGCCTATTACATTTTTGTGTAGCAAATAATTGTTTATTGTTAAAAAAAATAAATAACTAACATTAGTTAAAATTATTTTATCTTAAAAAAAATAAATTTTGTTAACGCGTCATTGATGTCTTTATTCAAGGTTCAACTTGGAAATTTTCCTATTTTAATTCGCAAAAAACTGTGAATTTGGCGAGGCTCACTTTAGTGCCGACTTTATGTTTTGTTTTGTTTGTTTGTATTATTATTCTCAAGCAACAAATAACTAAAGCAATACAAAAACAGCTCAAAATAGAATAACAGAAATAAAACTGAAAATAGCAACAGCAATAACTTAAACGCTAGAATCATAAAACACACAACTAACAAAAGTAACCTTCTCCATTAACTGACATTACAACTTCCTACATAAATAGTTTTTTGTTTTGGTGTTTTGCTTAAATTTGGCTTAAACAATTTCTTGAAGAACAACAACAATAAAATTAAGTATTTTGTTAACTCTCTTGTACACACACACATAGAAGAATTTCAATATATAAAGAGGAACAAAAAATAGAGAGCGATTGCGCAAAAGTTTAACAAACAGCAACATATATATACATACATATGTATTTGGACTTGGCGTATTCATATTCATTAAATGTAGCTGAGAACCCAGCTGATTATTTGTCAACAGTTTTTACTGCCAAACTCCATATACAAAACAGAATTTATCTCTTATATCTCTCTAGTATAAAATGCAGTGTTGCCGATTTGTGTATAACTGTTCAGAAACGATGAAAAATGATTATATAAATTTTACGGTATTTTTTGAATTGTTATTTTGTAAAATTATAATATTTTTGCTCACTTTACTTTGTTAAGCTATATTCACACATTAGGCAAATATTTGAGGAAGTAGACAAGTAGTATGCTCTAATAAATAAAAGTTTATTTAATTATAAATTTTCCTAATTTAAATTAATTGCAAAATCATTTCATTGTAATATATTCTTACCATATCAACTGAAAGAAATAATAAAGAAAATAAGATAAAAAAATTAAAAATATGTGTCTACTGTGTGAGCTTTTGTGACAAGTGAAACTTCATTTGTTAAAATTTTTTAACAAATAAAAATTTTCACCATATTGGATTGACTTGAAAATCAAATCATTTAGCCCTAGGTCGCCAACTATGGTCGCCAGGGAATATGAAGTTTTGTCATTCCGTTTGTAATATCTTTTATTTGCGACCCCATAAAATATAAATTTTCTGAAAGCTTATGAATAGGGAAGTCAATTGAGTTTTGTTCGTCTGTTCAAGTGTTGGTTGAAATCAACTTTTAAAAGGCTCTACATGTTTTACAAAACTGTGTATAGTATCAATCTTTAAGAAATATTAAGAAATAAATTGCTAATAAAATCCAGTTTAATCGCCCCCTAACTTTCTTAGATATGAGCAAGTAAAAACGACTACCTCAGATTTTTGCATATTATTACCAAAAAAATCAACATTAAATAGTCTACGGATAATTCTTAGGCGTTAGTTACTATTTAAAGATACTTTATGTCTCTGGGGCTGTTTTTAAATAACTTTTAAATAAATCGGCACAGTTATAAGCAAAAATTATTTTTCAAATTATATATTTTATTTAAACATATTAGTTTTCTTAAGCTCCTAAATAACTTTTGAATATTGTATTGACACTTAATTCCAAGACGTTCTCTCGAACATTATTTCTGATAAAAAAAAACTAACAATCGGTTAGCAATCAACTCAGACACTAAAATACAACTGCTTCGGTGTTTTATAAACAATTTACAAATAAAACACAATTTTTCCATATTTTGAACAATATGGGTATTAAATGAATGCGCTTGACTAGAAGAATATAATATACTGTAAAAATTTTAAATTCAAGATAACCATCATTTCAAAATTACTTATACTAAATTATATACGATTCACATTTAGGAATTGAAAATGTACCTCCTAAGACCCCTCAATAATGGTATTAAGTAAAAGGGCATGGGTATTAGAATACAGTAAACTATCAAAAAGTAAAAATCTAAAATGATGTTCTAAGATGTGTTTATTATACCTGTTTACATGAAGGTGAAGAGTGTTTTTAGCTCCGGCATGTACGAATTTTGTTTTATTTTTTTTGGCTTGAAGCACACTTTTTCTTAAACTATTGTTATCAACACACATTACTTTTTATATTTGTTTTGCTACGTATAGACTTTGTTTTCTTATGTGTTAGTAGAAGCTTTTAACACTTATAAATCCTTAGCGTTTCTGCCAGAATATGCCTTTCAAATGATATTCTTTTATTACAATCGGTTTTATAATTTCTGTGAGCATAAACCATGTCACAATAAATCCCCTATTAGTAAGTATATACCTAAGAAGTAAAGAAATATTATATTACGCCCTTGTGTAACATTTTTAATCAACCACTGGCAACACTGTCATACGAGAGAAGAGAATACTTCAGCAAGATATTCTTTAGTCGAATTTGCAAGAGATTCAAACTGTATTTTGGCTTTAATCAGTGTTTCCCAAATATATGTATAATATGACTCTAAACCTTAATAAAATATGATCTTAATTAAAATTAATAATTGAAATAAAAAAATATTTTTGTAATATAAAAAAAACATTTACATAAAAAACACATCTAGAAAAGAGATTAAATAAAATAAAAAAAATTCTATCTTAAAATTCTTAAAATAATTTTAAAAAATAACGTAAACAAACTTTATTACAATTTTTTATATAATTAAAAAAATTAAAATTAATATAAACATTTTCATAAGATAAAAAATGTTTAAATTAAAAGTTAACCAATTGTCAAACAACCAAAAAATTGTATTTAAAATTTTCTAGTTAATAAAAAAATTTCTAGTTTTTCAAGATTATCGAAAGAAAATACAGATTTATTTTTAATAATACACATTAAGATATTTCATAAAATCATTTCTATAAAAAAAATTCTATCAAAACTTTCTATACAAACAAAAGAAATTAAAAGCTTTTCATAAAAAAACAATTTGGAAAAAAATCTTTATGTACAAAAAATTATAATTTAATAAATAAAACAATTATATTTAATGAAAATATTTTAATTAAAAAAATTATAATTTTTTTTTTTTTTAATATTTTTTTAATTTTCATAAAAAAGAATTCAAAAAGTTTTTTATTACAACACCATTTTAAAAAGATTTCAATGAACGAATAATGTAAAGAAATTACTTTTTTAGAAAGTTTTCCTTTTAAAGAAAATTTATAAAAAATATCCATATATTTATATTCCTGAAAATTAAAAAAGAAAAAATCATGACAAATTTGTTAGATCAAATAGAAAATTTTCTATTTGTAGTGAACTTCCATAATTCAAAATAAAACCAATTATGCCTTAAGAAAATATTGATAAAATATAGATTTAAAAATTGTTTTTTTTTTACTTTAATTTAAAAAATTTGATTTGATTTGAATAATTTTATTTAGAAAACTTTTTTCAAAGTACTCTGCCTTTCTGATAGTTTCATAGTGAAATATAGTGAAAGATAGTGAAAATGGCCATTTCATTTTCAACCTTATCTCGGATCAAAATTTTTTTAATTTTTATAAAATAATCTGTATCATATAAATGGGAAAAAGTACCTTTGATTTCCCCTTATCATTTTTTAATCACAAATCCCTATTTTTAAAATCATAGATTCATAAACTTAGAAAATATACCGAATACTATAAAAGTGGGCATAAGAACATTTTTGGATTTCTCATATCAATGAACCAATTCCAAGTTTAAAAAGTTTAAATATATATTTATCAAAAAAATATTGAAATGGACATAATATAAAGTCAATAAATCTAATTTTTTTTTTTTGCATGCAAACAAATATTTTCTAAATAGTACCAAACTGTTCCTTCGAATTTTCCTTTTCTTCGCCGTTTGGAATATATTTCAAGTTTCTTTAAGTTACACAGTTTCGTATGTCTCTTAAAACCTAATAAAAATTTTATTAAAAATTTTTTAAAAAGTGATATAATTTTTTCCATTTAAACCTCTTAGCGGGGGTGTGGTTGAAAATTAAAAAAGATTAAACACCTGTCAGCTTATTTTTTTAAGGGTGGTTACAATATCTTTTCAGGTTAATTTGTAACATTTTTGGTTTGGCAGATATAAGGGTACCGATATACCTTTTTTAAGCCCTTGAAAATCGAATTTTTTAATCAAGTCAAATCAGAGTGGCGCCCACTGTTTATTTTCATGTCTCTAGCCCTTTGCCTTTGGGCTGTGCGATGATAAATAAGTAAATCAGTCAGGAGTCTATTCTGAATATCAAAAAAAGATTAAATTCTTTTAATCTAATCGGGTTTTTTTGTATACTTAAACCAGTGAACGAAAAGAAACGAAACGAAACGAAACACAGTACAAATCATCTAAGTCAGAAACTTTTCAATTTTCATGAATCGTTTTGTTTGCAAGCAAAACAAAACCACAAACTTTTCAATGCAAAAGAGCATAAACAAAACAATTCGGGTTTTGTACTTAGGCTTTGCTTTGACGGTATGTTTCGTTTGAGTACGAAACAAGAATGAAACGTTTGCAAACGTTTACAGAACAAAAAGATTATAACAATCATAATAACAATGCACCATTACCAATTCGCAAACTATAGTCAGTGACTTCATATCGTTATCAGGATCATAAAATTAATGTAGGTAGGTAAAATGTTAAAAAATTCCCAACAACAAGCAGCAATAAACATGTAGATTTTTTCATGTAAAGAGCAAATCAATCAGCAAACGTTTTGAAACGTTTGCAGAAAGTATTGTACTGTATTGTTTTTCATGTTACATATTGAAGCTGAGTACTTTTCGATTCTGGTTTTGTTTGCACTCATATTACAAAACAATACAAAACAAAATGCATGTACCGTTATCCTGGGTTTTGTTTCGTTTTGTTTTCCCTCTCTGAAATGATCGAAACAAAACTATTGGAAACGTTTCCTTTTGTTTGTTTTCGTACTCTGACTTAAACACCTAAAAAAAGAACATTCTACCTAATTTTCTATGTATTTGGGAACTGCTGATTTAAAGCAAAGCTTATGTTTTGTTTGAATTTAAGTATATATTTATTATTTATAGAAATAAAATTTAAATTTAAATTCTTTTAACTTTTATTTAGCCTGCCGTCATCGTAACAGAAAGTATATAACACCAACAACAACAACAACAGCAACAGTAACAAATACAAAAAAAACAACTGACGTCATTTAAGACTTTAAATACTAAAAATGTTATGAACTTTTTAAGCGCAGTTTAGTGTGTATTATTAATACGCTTCTGACTAGTTTTTTTTTTTTGTTTTTTTTTCGTTAATAAACTAACTGATTGTAGGTAGAATTCGCGTTGTTTGTGTGTGTGTTTCTATATGTATGAGATTTTATATGATTGCAAAATTCAAAACAAGACCCACCTAAATTTTTTCAGTCTAAATAAAACGATCGATGTGTTAGCACGTAATAAAAAAAGCAAATACGTTTTTAATATAAACGAAATTGAAACTTGTTAAATTATTGTAAATCAAAAAAAAAAAAAAAATATTAATATTAATATAAAATCAATACCAAGTGAAATACTCGAATTTATGTGTGTAAAACCCTGAAACGTGTTAAATAAAAGCTAAAAATATAATAATATTTAATTTTTAATTTTTCATTTTTTTCAATTTACATAGTGACACAAAATGTTTCTATACTTTGTGTAAAGAAAGTGATTTGAAAAAATTTTTGTTAAGAGTTGTTGGTTTTAAATATAAGAAAATACAATTCTTAGACATAATAATTAAAAATTAAACTTAATTTATCATGGTTGGCACCATGGAAGTAAAAGATTTAAAAGGCGCTAAAATAACACATGCAGGCCTCTTAAAACACAACGCCGATGGTTCGGTGGAAACACAAAAAATCACACATGCCGGCCTGGTGGCACGCAGTCCCGAAGGCACCGCTGCCAAGGGCATGAATATTCGTGGCAATGAAGATTTATGGGTGGAAATACAGGCCAATACATTTCGCAATTGGGTTAACGAACATTTGCGAGAAACTGGAATGCAGGTAAGTTTTATCTACGCAAAAATCAATAACCTTTAAATAAAGTAAATAATTTTTTTTAAATCATAGTCTTATAATATAATATTTTATATTCTCAAATTGAAAATTATTTATATGTTTGTATATGTAAATGCAAACTCTTTAATTGCAGCTCATTTGATAACCAACAATTATGAACACTTAGTTTGATTTAACCTTTAAACAGCTTTTTATCAGTATACTCTGATTATAGCATACACCAAATGCTTTTTAAAAAGTTTTGTATGGCAACACTCTGTAGAATTAAATTGTTGACAAAATCATTATTTTTCAATTTTTTGGAAACTTGCTACTTAATTAAATTATGCACGAAAGTGTAAAAGGGTATATATAAGTTAAGTGTGTCATTCTGTTTGCAATTTGCGCAGCATTTATTTGCAAATCCATAATAGATAGAAAAATCTATTCTGATTTAACTTTGTACATCCGTTTTTAGTGTGAGCGTAAAAAATTAACTTTTTTATTTCCCCATATATTCTACATACTCGTGTGTAGAACCAAGTTACCAAAATCGCTTTCGGGAATTTCTAGTTTAAAAAAACAACAACAACGTTTTATATTTTTTGGTAAATTGTCTTAATTTTATTTTAGAATATTTGTACAATAGAAATTTATTCATTGTTAGCTATGACATTTTCCCATCTTCTTGGCAGCATATAGATTCCGCGCCAAAAGTACTGCTATCTTTTGAAGCCAAGACATAATACAGCCAATCTTAAATACACTGTTCTGAACTGAATCGTATACGTGTGTGTGTAGGGATAATATCGTAGCAGACCTCTAGAACTTAGAATCAGTTCTTGACTTCTTTTACCAACCGTGATTTTAATCTCCCGAATCTTGTGCCACCTCCGGCATTTACTCTAGCCTAAATGTGTACCTACCTGCGATCCTTATACATTTGCTAGCAAATGCTATATATTGGCAAAATATATGCGCCGCTGTCCAGGCATATTCCGCAAATATCTTCATCCTCGATTTACATATTTTTTAGATGACATATTAACCTTCACTGCACCTCCGTTGCTCTAGGCTCTTTGAGCGCCGTACGAGGCTGTCTATAAAGCTTATCCCAGGGAGAGCATTCTGCATTAATTGAAATAAATGGTAGTTGGAAGGGTAAGGCCTGGACAGTAAGGTGGTTGGGGCAAAAGTTTCCAATCATTTCTCTTCTAATAACATATCTTGCTACAAATAAATAGCCGTTAGTTGTCATGATTAAATATTAAAGTTTTATGTCTGGTTGTTTTTCTGCCAATGCTATTTTCAAATAAATCAGTTGAGTTCAGTATTGGTTTCCAGTGATACTTTGGTAAAATTTTAACAACTCATTGTAAATAGGACTCCTTTGATTATACCCAATACAGAATTTTATCCTACCGCCGTGCCAATTTGGCTTTAGTATCGAATTAGCTGGTTGACCGGGCTTCACTTATCATCTCTCATGCTTCTGGTTATTGTAATTAAGTAATAATATGTTGTGAAAATTATTTTCTTTTATAACTTTCAATTAGCATTTCAGCCATGCAAGATCGTTTACATTCGTCTGGAGCACAATTTCGTTTTTTTTTATAAATTCTTCTACCCGCAAACGTTTTTTAATTGCTAAAAAAATAGCTCACAATGAGTTTGCAAGCTCTTATTGAGCTTGATAACAATTTTTTCGATTTGTTTGGGCGATCTTTGCTTTTCATGTAAAAATCACCAACTCTAAAAAAATCATCGTTCGCACGTTTAAATCGATGAAATGATTTTCTCATAAGTTTCGGCGAGCAACCCGGAAGCTGTGAAAAATCTGTTTTGTAGTCCATTGTACAACATGAGTACTTCTATAAAAAATTTGATTTAAGTTTCCGTGTCATTTTTTTGGCATCTACAATTTTTTGCAGAACTCCTGCTTGGAACTTTTTGGGCTCTATATGCTTCCAAGCCTATATTGGAGTGGGCTAACTGGGACGCTTTTCTATTAGATTTGTTTGAAGTTCACTTTTTAATATGCTTTCAATTTTCTTGGCCTTCGCAATTTCATGTAGACCTTTTTTTCTTTTCTTAGCAGACTTATAATCAATGGTTAAATTCTCCTGTTATGGTTTAATAACATTGAAGACCTTTAGTTCATTGGTCAATTTAAAGTTTCTTAAAAATTTGTATGAACTTAAGCACATATTTCTTTTTTGTCACCCACTTTGGTCAAACTCACAACAAATCAACATGCTTGTCGTTACAAATATTAACTTACAAATTTCTTAAAGATAACTAGATCAACAAAAAATTTAAATATTGCTTACGAAAAAAGTTAACTGCAAAAAGATTTTTTCGATCTCACTTCTTTTTTTCTGCACTTTCTAAAATACTTAAAATGATTTTAAAATCTGTTTAACTTAGTCCCACCATACTTTCCAAAACATTGACCTGTTTGCATACTAAACGAAATTCAAATTTCAATCATTTTTAACAGCTTCCAGAGTGCTACAATATATTGTCGTTAAAAATTTAGTGCTACACTTTAAGTACATACTCACACAAATATAATTATATGTTGAATGAAAGACTTTGCAAGCCCAACACAAAATATTCTCGTTTGATTAAGCATGTGTAGTACACCATTACCCAGCGAGAAAAAATGCGATGTTTTGCATGTTGTGTAAACTGTATATTTTGGGATTTTTTTTTAGAAATCAACTACAGCCTCTTATTGGATACGGTGTGGTATAAATTTTGAAAAAAAGGAAAGAGTTTAATCATGCATATTAACGCCATGAGCAATTCGAAACACACCTACAATATAAGCTCATGTATACCGAACTTGTTAGTTTGTTTGAATAGTTAGGCAACATGTTGATGTTTTTAGCGCTGATGCCGACGATGATGATTATGATGTCGCCGTTTGCTTATTATCTGTCTGTTCAAAGGTTTATTCTAACATTTCAAATATCAATAGTCAGTAATCTTTTATGATTTTGAAATGTTTTTTCAGCTTAATGAATTTTAGCTCACCTGCAATTAGAGATATAATGATTTATTGCAAAAAAAAAACAAAATAAAAAATAAGAGTCGCATGACAATGGTTCATTAAATTTCATTTAAAACACTAAAAGTACAAAAATTTTTCAGTTTTAAGTATGTAATTTTGACTTTATTTAAATTTTTTGTTTTAGTTAATTAGTCAAGCATTAACAACAACAACAACAAAAATTATTTATTGCACACAAAGTGATGAAACTGGAGCTATTAATTCATAATAATAAGTACTATTAGTATACATCTAAAATATTTGTAAAAACTAATTAACTAATTACGCAATAAAAAATAAATTAATCATTCCACTTGTAACACAATAGAAAATTCGCTTAGTATCGCATAAAGTTTATAATTTCTGATCTTCTATGCAATCGTACGAGCATCTAGCCCTAGGAGGTACACAATTGGAACAATGTATCAGAAATAATTGCTCTTGATTAGATAATGTGTTACAAACAGCTTTAAACATACATATATGAAATGAAGTATACATATTTATTTTTATAGAAAACAACATCTTTAATTAAATAGGCAGCAGTATATAAGATGAGGCCGAATAAGAGAGACCTTATAGGAACACACATATGCCCAAATTGGCATGTTGTACGCTTTAAGACGCAGCAGAAACTTAAAATTGTGTTGACACTGAAGTGTCAAGAATATAAAGCTTTGTAATTCTATTTAGTTATTTTGGTTTTCAAAATAGCCACGCCCGTCTTAGCGCGTGTTTATTTAAATTAACTTTCTAAAGCCTCTTAATGTTAACTATACCAGCTTTTAAGAACATTCAAAAAAACCGATACTTCTAACGAAAAAACTCAGTCCATATTTCAATAATAATTCAAAATGTTTACATTGTTAACTGCATTGTACATTGATTTTTTTCTGAATATATTTTGTTTTTTTAATTTTGTTTATAGCTTACTGTATACTACTGGCCAAGCCCATTAATTTGATACTAAGATTGTTCAAATAACCTCAACAAAATAGATAGATACTGACAAATCTGGCGAATGCTATGGCCAATTTATTCCTGAATTTCTGGAATTTAAACGCTCTCCAAAAATGTGTCCTAAAAGTACCATTGTGTCTAGGGCAGGGCTGTATCCTGTATCTAAATTCCGCCTTTATTTAGGGTAACATTACTTCCATCTTCATTTTCAAAGAATAAAGGTCTAATGATATTTTCAGATGCATAGTACTCTAAAATCAATGGTATGCAATTGGCGTTGATAAATGGCTCTTAGATCCTTCAGAACCCCAGAACATACAGTTCTGCTTATTAATAAAGCCATTCAAATAAAAATGTAATTCGTCATCGATAAGTAGATTTTTAATAAAGTCGATTTCATTTCTGGCCAACTTTTGAAATTTAACTTCATAATTTAGACCTTGCCGTTGATCTACGGATTTGAATTATTGCTTCAGATATACCTTGTGCGAAAATAATAGTAAATTTTTTTTTAAATGCGCCGTAGAGACGTACGAGATATTCTTAGCTGAGCAGAATGTCTTTTGGCAGATGTTTCTAGTGCTTTGTTAACAATTTGCTCTAAACGTTAAATATTTTACACAATGTGATTTAAATGTAGTATATCGATTTTATGCAAATCTCTTCCGGTGCCATGTTGGCAGTGACGATTCTTTGCTTCAGAAGACATAATTCTGACGTTATCCACGATATGCCCTTGCGTTAAAATTATCAATCGCTGATTTAAATATTTAAATTTTATTATTCTTATTTATTTTTTTTCAAGCGTCACTCATAAAACAAACAAAAAATTAAATACATAAACGAAAAATTTATTAAATTTTTAGCCCCTATAATAAATTTTGGCCCACCCTGTATTTTCGAACCATATATCCGTACCTATATTGTATCTCTCGATTGTTTTAAAACAGATATGATCGATTTTCGTTTGGAAATTTTAGGAAAAACACTTGGAAAGTTAAATTGCTCAGACAATTTCAAATTAATTTTCTCCGAAATAATTTTAAACACTAACTGCCGTATTCATAAAAATTATTTTAGGTTTATTGAACGCTTATTTGACAAATTTCTGTGCAACATCTGTCAAATAGGCTTTTGATAAACCTAAAATATATTTTATGAATACGGCAGTAAGACTTGAAAATTTGTATCGCTGTCATGTCCAAAAATTAATAAAATAATAAAAAAAAGTGTTTTATCTTTAATTATTTTTGCCTATAACTTTGCTAATCAATGACCGATTTCCCTTAAAAATGTCACGAATATCCCTAGAGGTAAATCATATTGATATACAACAAACCTATAGACCCAATAATCCCACGTCTGAAAAAATTTAATTTTAAAATAGGAAAAAACAGAGGCAGTCGTTGCTTAGTTGCTTATATCTCGGCAAATTATGGCGTGATTGTGTTACGATTCATTTGTTGACTGACTAAGATATAAACTAAAATATACAGACGGATATTTTTTATTTTCATCTTCAAGTCTATTGAAGTCAACTTAGTGTCAACAAAATTTGAAATCCAAAATGAAGTTTGAACAAAATAGCTGTATATGGACACAAAATAGCGATCATATGGCAGCCAAAAACAAAATTGTGGACTTTTTTCCGACTAGCTTTTACTTTTGAAGGTTGCATGTTACGATTTATTAGGAAGTTCTTTAATATTTACTTTGCTCTGCATATGTACTTATATGCTAAAAACTTGTAGAGTATGTTTTTGATGCAGTAGTAATTGTATTAAAATTAACCATATATGTTTGACACAAATTTTATTTCCTTGCTTATTATGTGGTGGGCTTGTAAAAAATTCAACGACAGTGTAGAGTTATTTTTTAAAAAGAAGTAACAAATAAATAAATCATAGTTTGAAAGACAACTAAAGTAACAAGCTCTTAAAGCAAAAAAAATATCTGTTTGTTATTAACTAAATAATTAATTTTTTGGTATATACGCATGGAGTTCTTGACATCGAGATGTTGTGGATATTTTATTTTATTGCAAAAGTCAAATTTATTCTATAAAAAAAATATTTAAAAAAAATCCATGCCGTTTCTTAATTTTTTCTGGCAAAGTTCAAACTATACTCGAGAGCCCGAATATTTAACTAGAGTCGCATGGAAAAAATCAAGAAAATCAAGTCGCAAAATGTGATTAAAATTCGATAGATCGATAGATAACAGCTCAAATAAATTTTAAGGAATTCGTTTGATTTTACTCCACTAGGCTTCAGCAGAGATCACTACATGCATACAAATTTAAAGAAAAATTAATTAACAAGAAATTTATTTTTTAATAGTATTAAAAGTTCTTCAGTATATTTTGAATTTTCACAACAAAAATTATTTTGTATTTCGATAAAAATTATTTTTATCTATATGTCAGCTCTATTAAAAAATGTGTCATACAGAAAGTGAAGCCGAAAAAGAGTTAAGTCTCAGCCCAAAAAAAATGCGCCTCTAAGACCATCATTCAATGAATTGTGAAACATAATAAAAATTATATTTAAAAAAACGCAGTGTTTAAAAAATAAGTAATAATTCTTTAATATTTTCCCACATCACGCGATACTTCTAACAAACAAATATTGTTACAAATATCTATGTGCAATTTAACTAGATTTTTATAGTTAACAGTTTTGTTAAGGCCAATAGAAGTAAAAAGCAAAAGTGAGCAAAATACATAAATATTTATAATATAACAATGTATGTTTATTATATGTAGTACATAAATATAAAAGCAAGAAATTCACAGTTTTGCACAAACCGGAAAATGAGAAAAAATCATAAGTGGGTTGTATTTTATTAGCGTCGAAATACAAGTAAACAACGTAATAAACTACAAAAATGTTCTAACAAATTTAGAAAGAAATTAGGCAGAGGAGATAATGAAGAAACCGGTTTAAATATAAATGTTAAACAAAAAAAAGTTTTAAAAATATTCAGTTAACTAATACGTATTTTTTAAGTATTTTATGTAAAATTATATAAATGTACTCAAATCGTAGTGTAGAAAAGTTCTTTAAAGCTCTCTAAAGAGGCAACAGTAATACATTCAGCATACAAATAACTATTGAAATATTTAATAAAAATTTTATCAATCGAAATCTATTTATGTATGCATGTGTATGAAATTCCAATATAAAAATAGTCGCAATAAATTTAACAAAGTGACGTAATGTTTAAAAACATCAAAAAATTATTTTGCAATTCAAATTATTATTTATTTTTTTTTTTAATATTTCTCTTAATATTTAAAAAAAATAAATAATAATTTTTTTATATTTTTTGTTCTTTATAAAAAAAAGGAGAAAATTGAATATAAACTTTTATGTAAATTTAACAAAATTATTGCATAATATGTATATATGTATATGGAAAACTGCAAAACAAATATTAAAAAAGGCCTAATAAAAAGTGTTGTCAATTTGGTGCTTTTAACACTAGTCTAATTGCTTTTTTATAGGGTTACATTTTTGAATTAGTGCTGTTTGCATTTTTTTTTAATTTTTAGTGACACTAAACATAAATTTTTTTTATTCGAAAACAATTTTCTTAACGGTAAATTAAATATGCAAAACTAAAAAGAAATTTACTCAAAAAAAATAAGAACAAAACCGAGCCCCGCTTTTCTAGCTTCAACAAAGTTTTTGCATTGTATGTATTAGGCGATAGATAAATTTTATTTTTATCTGCAATTATCTGTTACACAATTTTACACAAAATTTAAAGCCTATAACAATTATATCGTAGTTGTGTAGATATGCCATCAAATATTTTGTCTTTGTATGGGAGGGGTGTGTGATCCTATGTAATTATTACAATGAACTGTAAAATTTTTATCAATATGCCTAACACCCGGATTGAAAACTCTAAAATTTATTATTCCTGAAATAAATCATAATTTTATTTCAGGAGGGATATTAATTCCCCTGCTCCTATCGTATCAATTTTTGGTTAGAATAAGGCAAATGAGATAAAAATAAAGCACACAAATTTGTTAAATTAAATATAAATATTTTTCTAGATATCTCAAAAAAAGATTTTTTCTTTATATTACAGGTGCCACGCCTATTGTTCTTGTTTAGTTAATTTTAAGCTTTACTATGCAAGTTGTTATTCTCATACCCGGCACGAAGACTGTTCGAGTTACAGTACTCTGAATATGCGGCAAAACTGTTAATTTTTTATGAAAATTATTTTGCAACAAGAACTAATAACTATAAGGTTTTAGGTTGATCGGAAGTATTTAATATACATATGAATGTATAACAACTAAGAGTGCTATATTCGGTCATGCCAAATCTAAATTCACATAGGTTAACGACCATATAACTTACGAGACGATTTTTAATAGTTAACTAAATACTACTTGTCAAGCCCCTTTACTTATACCCATTTGGGTTTAAAAATAATTGTGCGTAATTTTGGGTCGGACGCCATCTTGAATTTTACACTTTTTGATAGTTTCTACTGTCAATCCCTTTCATTTGATGTGGTAAATTTTTATAGCAAGACTTGACTCATATATAATAAATTAATATTTATTGCAGATCATTTTGTAGAGGCGGTCATCATAGATTTAAAATTTTTCATGTGTTTTATATTTTCCTAGTCAAGCCCTTTCATTTAATGCACAAATCTCTTGATTGTTTTGAGGCTCAAAAAATTGATTTTATTTTGTAGATTTTGAGAAAATCACCGAAGCAATTGAATTTTGGCGGCCATATCTCAGTTAGTTTAACACTGATTTGTTAGTTTTCCTCACAAGTTATTATTTAGGAGCTTGAAAAACTTGATGTGATCGTTTTGTCAAAATTTTTTACGAATAGTCATACAAGAATATCACTAATTTATCCTCTCGCTGAAAATTTTTAACTTTTGTGGTAAACATATAGTAAAAAACACAGGCAATCGTGTTTATGTACTCATGTCTCAGAAAGTTATGAATAATTGTGCTGGATTAAAATCGATTCATTCCCAGATATTTGCAAAAATGTATATCACTTACAGATCTATGGAACATGTGCGGCTTTCTAATATAAGACTTAAATCAATACACAGACAGACAGACAGACGTTGTTTAATCGACTTGCCTGTTTTTAAGATTTCAAAAAATATATATTTTTGTGGTCTCAGCCGAATTTCAGTTGCGTCACCAGCATAATTTTTTTTTTACTAAAAAATAAAAGGTGCCATTATGTTTAAAAATTTATTATTTGTAACTAAATCATATTGAAATTTATTTTAAATCTTACGCTCTTAACAGGTGCGAGGAGAACTTATTAAATTTTTATATGAAAATTTATAATTTTATCAAATAAATAGAATCGAAAGTTAAAAGCGAAAATATTTTGTTTCTTTTTTTTTTTGAAAATTATGCGATTTTTCCCGGTTTTTATGTTTTTTTGCAATTTTTTTAAATTGACAACACTGCTAATAAACAACTTGTATAACTACTAGGGTGATCGACTCGGTTTACAATCGGTAGAAAACCCGGTTTTTCTATTCTTTCACTTGTCGTTTTTTACAAATGTTGACTTTCCGAATATCGAACAAACTGGTTTTTTTGCTCATAAAAGTCGGCTTTTTATCTTTAAGTTGGTGCTTATTTACATTTCCATCAATCGTACCCTAGAATATTATTTACTGAAAACTTTTTAAAATCTAACAATTTTTTGGCTGAGTACAAGACTGTCCTGATAATGTAACTTTGCACTACTTAAAGGTCTCTTGCTGAATAGTTAAAAAAAAAATTGCAAAGAAAACTGTATAGTTTTCAACTATCAACATGAATTTTTTGCAATTCTTTAACTTTAATTTTTACTTTGTCTTTTCGTTAATTCAAAGGACTAAAATCCTTGACGTGAATACTTTTTATGTGTATTTAGATGTCTTTTATATTTATAAATTAAAGTAAAAATTTATATTCAGAAATTTTTTTAATAAATAAAATATAATTTGTGGTATAAATTACTTTACTAAAAATCGTATAACTGGCTTTTTCTTACTTTTCAACCGGTTTTTAAAAAGTCCAAATTTCACACTATTCGAAAACCGGTTTTTGAAAAAATTCGAATAATCTATCACCCTAATATATACACACAAAATCCATTTTTTTTAATTGTTGCAATATTTTAATGATTTAAAAATAACTATTGTATAAATCATCTAAAGACTTTTAAAAATTTTTTTATATTTTTGAAAGTTGCTTTTGTCACGCAAAATCCGAAATTTAACAAATAAGAACTGAACTCAGCGCTGTCGCCTTATTGATCAAACAGAATTCCGACATAACGTAATTTGGTATACAAATTGGTGTCTCATATTCATTGCAGAATAAATAAAGGCAGGTATGCAATTTTGCCTTTTCGAATTTTGAAATTTTCCGTATATTTCTACAAAAAAGGAGCAGCAAATTTTTTTTAAGCAAATAAAAAATAAATACAACACAATGCAAATATTTTAGTGCAATAATTTGCCCAATACTGTATTTTAAATAATGAATTAGACATAATAATTGCATATTTACGAAAAATGCATCAAGAAAGTAAAAATTACGTAATTGCTTAAACATTTCGATACAAAAAAAAATTCATTGTAAATGAAACAGACAAAAAAAACATACAATTAAATCGTTTTTTTTTTTCATTTTCTTTTATTAAGAAATTAATGATGTGGTGACTTTATTTATTGAAGCAAATTAAATATATCATTAAAAATACGATAAAAAAAATTGCTGTGTTTCATTATTAACTTTATAAAGTAGACTTTAATTTATATCATTCTTTTCAAGAGTTTTATTTAAGTATAAATGTTGTGTTTTTATTTTTTTTTTAATTTTATCAATTTGTATTATAACTTAACCTTGGCATTCGCAACACCATATTAGGAAAGTTCACATGTTTAACGTAAAACTTTTTTATTCATTCACTTATGTTTTGTTTAATAATATATTTTGTTTTGTCAATATGTACTCTCATGTGAGTTATCTACCTGACAATTTTTAGTTTTCATTGTTATTTCTACTGTAATTGTTGCTGTTATTGCTGTCTGCCATTTTTGGTCAGAGGTTTAATGTCTGTTTCGATCAAGTTTAAGTATAGAGTTTAAACAATTTAAACTAATTGCCGGTTTGCTATTTATATGTACAATATTTAATTGTTTTAAAATAGTTTTTTTCTATATATAGGTAGATACTTTTTTATATGATTCACTGTAAAAATACCCTGCAACATCATACTTGGAAAAGCAAAATTTCTACAATACAGAAATATGGCAACAAAAAGTTAACATTAAGCCCTTTTTTGTTTGATACCAAAATTAATGGGGGTTGTAGGAGATAAAGCAAATTTATCCGCCATTTTATTTAGAACGCCATCTTGGATTTATGATTTTTCGCAATTTACTATTTTCAAAACCTTCGATTAGATGACAATTTTGAGAGGGGGTACATTTTAACGTACCAAATTCGACCCATAGTTAATTTCTTGTACGCCATTATGAAGTGAAGGACTTCCAATATTTTATAGTCCTTTTTATCTTGTCAAGCTGTTTCACTTAATTTTGAAAATAAACAACCAAGCTTCAAACTGCTTGACAATTTCAAACCGATGTTTTAGTTTCCTGAGGAGAAATTTTAAAGGCTATGTATGGTATTGTCACTAACATTTTCCAAAAATTTTCAGCAACTTAAGAAACTTGATACATTTGAAAAAAAAATTTTGAAAATAATTTTTTTCTATGTTTTTGCCGGTTAATGACCAATATGTCTGAAATTTCTTACGTGTATACCTAGAGGAATATAATATCTATAGATAGTAACAATCGTGTCTATAAAATATCCTTATAACCCTTAATTTCTATGGTAAAAATGTAGGAAAATTAAAACAAAAAAGTCGTGTTTGCTTAGCAAGTATGCTGGAATTCAATAGCAATTAATTCCCATTTATTTCTAAAAGAGTTCTGTAAGGGCTTTGTAAAAGTTGATTTACATTATAAACAAATTTAAATTCTATGATGGCCGCTACTACAAAATGGTGTACAATAAATTCATATACGGCTCAAATCTAATAATTAAAAATTTACCCCCTTTAACCCCCTTAACATTGGTATTAAATGAAATGGCTTGGCCAGTAGAATACAGATGACGAGAAGGTGTCGTCTTAAATAAAATCACGGATAAATGGGTCAAACATAAAAATTATGGATTTTTCCCTTTTAAGCCCCCCCAATATTGTAATCAAATAAAAAGTCTGTAGAATACAGTAAACTCTGGAGAGTGAAAAATACAAAAATTGAAGATGATGTCTGAAACAAAATGGCGAATATTTTTTTTCTTAACTTAATCAGAGTGGGTGTCAAGTGAAAGGACTTAACTAGAAAAAAAAAAAAAAGAAGCAAAGAAAAAAAATTATCTATGGGAAAATTCAAAATCAAAAAAAGCGTCGAAAATGTCAAAGCAAAATGGTGTGAAATGTTACTTGTTTTCAATAAATTTTGTAATTTTCTTACTAAGCAAATATTTCATATTTTTTATTTAATATACTACACAATTGTTTTTTTATTTTATTTAAATTTTTATTTTCATGTATTTTACTATATATTGCGTTCATAATACGTACAAATAGTGTTAAACAAAACAATTTTAAAATGACGAATTTTTTAAGGCTTAAGTAGACAAATATTTAAACATTGATATTTGAATGAAAAAAATTGATTTGGTTTTATACCTGTTAAAAAAAGGAAAATTACTTACATATCGTCGCTGCTCCGATATTTTTATTGCTCTATTTTGAAACTTCATTGGTCAAACAACTATCCACCAAACCGATTAAAGACATCTTGACCGGTTAAAAAATGAACAAGAGTTGGTATGTGCAAGATTATTATTTTAAAGAAAAAAAAAATAAAATGCCTTCTTTGCTCACCTAAAATTTCAGTAAAATAAACAGAACATAATTTTTTAGAGCAACAACAATAAATTATATAATTTTTTAGAGCAACAACAATAAATTATATAAAAAAATTAAATTTTTAAAGTAAGTGTAACAAAACAGAATTATTAACACACATTTTTTTTCTATATTTGTTATATTGATACGATCTTATAAAAAAAAAATGTCAAAGTTCTTAAGCTCTATACTTATAAAGGGTGTTTTTTTAAGCCCGATAGAACTTGAAATTGTAAAAAATAACACAAAAAATTAAATTGTAATCAAAATTTTTTTTTTTATTCGAAAGATCAATACGTGACATTAACATTTGAAAATGATTTCGGGCATATGGGCACCGCGGCTGTTCTTGACGAAGCGCATTCTGGACGTCCGTTGTTTTATCGCAAAATTGTGTTCAGCGATGAGGCGCATTTTTGGCTTAACGGGTTTGTTAATAAGCAAAATTGCCGCATATGGAGCGAGACCAATCCACAAGAGACCCTACAGACTCCATTACATCCAGAAAAATGCACCGTTTGGTGCGGTTTTCACGCTGGTGGCATCATCGAACCTTATTTCTTCAAAAATGAGGCCGAAGCTCGCGTTACGGTCAATGGAGATCGTTACCGCACCATGATCAATGATTTTTTGTTTGAAAATATGGATGACATTGATCCGGAGGAGATGTGGTTTCAACAGGATGACGCTACGTGCCATACGGCGAACGTAACCATCGACTTATTGAAATCAAAATTTGGCGATAGGTTGATTTCGAGAAATGGACCTGTCAATTGGCCTCCAAGGTCGTGCGATTTGACACCTCTCGATTATTTCCTGTGGGGCTACGTGAAGTCACTGGTTTATGCTGATAAACCAGCAACAATTGACGCCTTGGAGGCCAGCATTGTTCGTGTTATTCGTGACATACGGCCAGCAGTGCTCGAAAAAGTGGCCCAAAATTGGACGTCCAGAATGCGCTTCGTCAAGAACAGCCGCGGTGCCCATATGCCCGAAATCATTTTCAAATGTTAATGTCACGTATTGATCTTTCGAATAAAAAAAAAATTTTGATTACAATTTAATTTTTTGTGTTATTTTTTACAATTTCAAGTTCTATCGGGCTTAAAAAAACACCCTTTACTTACAGTGGAGACTATAAATATAAATATGTTATGTCACTAAAACAAAAAAAAATACAAAAATATACAAAAAAAATTTTGTCATTAAGTTTGTGCTTTATATTAAATAACTTTATAATACAAAACTGAAGACATCATTTTCCACACACAAAAACTTTAAGGAATCGATTGTATTTTAAATTAGCTGACCCGGCGAACTTCGTACCGCCCTATAATCATGAAATATCTGTTACCTTTTTATATGAATTAAGTTAATTTCTTAATTAAGTATTGCTGTTGGTATATTAATAATGTTTTAGGTCGCCATTCTGCCAAAAAAAAATTTTGTTTATCAAGATAAACGATCTTATCTACTAAAAAAGGGAAGATGAATTTGCAAAATATGAGGTAATTCTTCTTAGTGATCTATTTAAAAGATCTTCTTATCATCTATTTATGACTTATAGTTTGAGACCAAACAAAAATATAATTTTTTGGATCCATTTGACCACTAATGGATTTTAAAATATTTAACTAATACTCGAGAAGAATAGTCAGTTTAATTTACGGCCAGAATATTTTTATCGATGCCTCCTTGCAGTATCTTTCATATTTGTAATCGCCTGTGTCCTGCATTCCGAGTGAAATTAAATCATTTAGAATTTCCATTGTAGTGTTATTGTTTGCAGCAACAATTTCATTGCAATTTTAAGTGAATCAATTACACTCGGAATGCAGAACACAGACGAAAAATTTAGTTTGAATCGGTTAATTTGCTTAAAGTGTTTACCATACACAATAGGTCATAAGCAAAGCCTACATATAAAAATTTTAACGGTAAACTTTTTTTTACAAATATCTCGAAAAATGCACTGGTGCAAAATTGAGTATATGCAAGTTGTTTTGGAACTAATTATTTATTTCGCAAAATTAATCGTTTCGCACTATGTGCAATCAACTATAAAATATGTATATAGCAAAGGCAAGTGTTATTTGCTTTAATATTTTTGTGAAAAAAACTGTACAAGATGCCAACATGTACTCTCTTGTACTCCCCACTGTACCTATAATAAGAAAATAAAATATAGAGTCTTGAGCATGACTATAAAAGAACATGCCTTATTGTTTATAATAACTATTGTAATACTTTCAATCTTGCAAACTATAAACACCACAGCACAACATAATACAATAAAGACTAAACTCCCCATCAGAAAAAAAATCTTGTTCTACATACTTTCTTAACCCAAAAATATATTTAAACTATTTTAAGTTTTTATTACCATTCTTAAACGATTTTGGCAGCAAAACCCAAAAACAGCAACAAAAAAATTATTAAAAACAAGAAACTATTTTAAAAAGTTAATAAACTATAGTTGAAGCATAGTCCTATGTACTTTAATATACATACAAACATGTATATTTATGTATGTAAGTATGAACATCTTAGAGTCTGACTTTATTTAACTAAACAAGAATTCATATTTAGTACCCTACAAGAACAGTGAGAGTATATCTGACCAGTCATATGACTGGCACTACGTTAAAAAGGGTAAAATGCAAATCTTGATTGAAGCTTTCGTGTGCATATTCCTTTAACTCATTAACCTTATCTGCTACTCTTTTGAACTTTAAAAACGGGTTTGAATGTTTGATAGTAGACCCAGACCAAGGAAAATTTTCACAAAAACTTAATATATAATATTCTGAGATACGATTAAGTATTAAAAACTTTTTTATAAAAAAGTATTTTCTCTTTAAATGCAATTATTTAGTAACATACACGTTTGGCACTATATGCCTCTAGAGAAATTCGTCAAAAAGTTGAACAAATCGGTCAGTAATCAGCAAGGTTATAAGAAAAAAAATGTAAAAACACATATACATATATTTTACAATACAAAGAGCTACTTGAGCTCCACATACTAAGGACATCAAAGCACAAACCATAGTATTGAACATATTGCCGAAAAACTGACAAATCGGCTCGAATGCCTTGGTGTTTCTTCCTAAAGCTTAGAAACAAAAATAGATTTCTTTTAACTTCTGGAGAACAAAAATTACTTGACTTATAAACTAGAAGACACTATAAAAAAAAGTTAATTCCATAATGGCCATCAATACCGAACGGTGTACGCATAATTTATATATGGATCAAATATAGTAATTAATAATGCACCCACTTCAACCTCTCCATATTAAAATTAAAGGAAAGGGCTTGGCCAGTACAATATAAAAAACTATAATAAAGTTAAAATTCAGTATGGCGTTTAAAATGGTGAATAATTTTATTTCTCCCTCCATCACTATGGGTATCAAAAGGACTCGACTATTAGAAAACAGTTAACTTTTTTACTTTTTATTTTCAGAGTCCAGGTTTCATTTTAGAACGATCTAACTATGTCCGTCTGTCTGTCCGTTCGTCCTTCTGTAGAAAGCAATATAGAGCTCAAACCGATAAACTTGTTTGTACTACTGTTATAATCACAATTTTTTTTTTTATTTTTTTACATTTTATCGTTTTTTATTTTAAGTTCTTCAATATTTTAATATTTATTCGAAATTTTTGTATTTTTTTTCACATGTCAAACTTTTAAAATAATAAAATTTCTTCAGCAAAACAGTTGAAAACAATTTAATCATAGTCTGATTGCTTGTAACCACACTATTGTTTCACCTATTATTAAATGGTTGTTTGTAAGTTTAAATACTTCTTAACTTAGTGCTATTTTTGCGAAGCAATCATACTATTTTTGTAACAATAGTTTTATAAATCGTATTATTTTTACACGTCAACCATATCGCAGTTTTCATTAAAAGTAAACATTAAATTGTTAAATTTAAACAAAGACTTAACTATCATAAAGAAAACATATGATTAACCAATATAAAAATAATTATAACTAGTTATCTATAACAAAATATTGTTACAAATACAAATAACTATAACTAGTTATCTATAACAAAATATTGTTACAAAAACTATAATATGACCGCCGTGATCATGTCATAACCATGGTTTTAATTTTAATGTATACACGTATTAGCTTTTTTATAAAATTTACTCGAATGATTTTTTTATTATCTTTCTCCATTCCTGTTCATTCGCTTGTTTATCTTTTATTAAAAAATTTAACTTATTAAAAAACTAATTAAAAATTAAAAATTAATTATTTAAATTTTTATTAATGTATTTTACTGATAAATTATGACAGCAAGCGAAACAACCAACACTTTTGTGCATCACAATAGATAGAGATAAAGAGAATGTTGAAAGCATTTGCCCATTCCGAGTATTAATGAACTACATAGCTTCTTTAATGCTGGTTTGATAAGATTTGTCATAGCCAATGCATTTATACTTGTTGTTGCATTTAGTCTGTAGCGTTGGTCTAAAACCTAAACGAGAGTAAACTGAATTCTAATCGAGGTCAGTTTACAAAAACAAAAACAGCTGCAGTAGGTAATAAAACAACAAACATTGTTAAGACAGCTTTTGTATTTGTATTACCATAATATCAGCCAACGTCATATTCATTTGTGTCTTTATTATTTAAAAATTAATTAAATCGCCTGACGAACTATTTATAATTCTTGTTGTCGTTTTCATTGTTTTATAACAATATATTTTTTAACACTTTAAACATTTTTTAATATTGATAACAAACTTATTACTTTTAAAACTTTTATAGTTTTACCTTTTTTTGATCTTAAATCAGAGCCTGTACAGATATTGCATATTAAACAGGTTATAAATAACCCCATTACATTATCAAACTTTAAAAAATAAGAAAAGGTTTAAGAAAAAAAATTTTATACAATATTTGTGTTTGAAAGTAATGTTTAAATTCTCTAAGAACTGATTGTGTTTTAAACCTTTTTATAAATATAAAGGAAAAAACAGTGATTCACAGCTTTTTTTAACTAGCCTTAGCTTAAGATATTAAAAAAAATTAAATAACTTGCATTCGGTGTAAAATTTTCATTTTCAAAATCTTACAAGCTAAAAGCCAAACCCAAAGGTATATTAAACCAAAAATTAACTTTGATTCTCTAGTCGCTACACAATATTTATAAAATGCAGTAATAAAAATAGGGAATCCCCTTTTACAAACGATTTAGTTCCAAATATTAGTGACGCATTACAAAGCCTAAAATACATTTTAGTTTGTTGCTTAATCTTAGTAAATATTTTAAAAATATTAACGGCCTTATTCATAACAAAAAGTTAGACACAGTTTATACACTGCGTACAACGAGCTGCTAACTAGAATGCCGATTACGCTTGGCAGCTCGTTGGCACAGAGTTTATTCATAACAAACTTTTATCCGTCTGCTAACTTTTCATAAATCAACTCTGAAATTGCATAATACTCCTCAAAAGTGCAACCATTTTTAGTAAATCATTTCCGATTTTGACATTTTGTTGTTTTTCCATACATACTAACAATTTTTCAAATTTTAAAATGAAGTAAAAAAATAAACAAACATTATCTGCCTGTTCAACGATGTCGAAAGAAAACACAAGCGAACTTTCATTCGTACAAATGTATTGAAAACAACAACAAAAACTAAAAATTTGTTTTTGTTTTCAACGTATTTGTACGAATGAAAGTTCGCTTGTGTTTTCTTTCGACATCGTTGAACAGGCAGTATATATTTCGTGCACAAAAATTTTTATTCATTTCTTTATAAATTTTTTTTGTCACTGAACAGCTGTTTTTCACAAGTCGGCAAACGCTTGGCAGCTCGTTAACAAGAGTTTAGCAAATCGTTAGCCAGAGTTTGGCATGTGTGTTATGAATTAACTTTATGCTTATTTTATGCCAACTTTTTGTTATGAATAAGACCGTAAATTTACAAAAGAATAATTTTTTTTATATTTTCTTTAATTTTTTTTTATTACTAAAATATGCACTATTTACAAAAAAGATAAATTATAAACAAAAAGTATCTCCTAGCAAAAAAAAAATAGCTTTTTAGATGCTCTAAATGAAGGCAAACTCTATATATAATCTTTTTGTTACATCCCTAAGCAATTTTTCACACTTTTTATTTTACAGTGTGCTTGTCAAATTTCCCACTGCGAAATGCATACGTGGTGTATAAAAGCAAAGAAAATTTGCTTCCATAAATGTCAGCCTGCATTTGCAGTTTAAAAATTTTTACATTGAGTATATTTTAATCTGAGAAATTACCTAACATCAGCTCTTTTTCAAGTGAGTTGTTTGTAGCGCCAAAAACATAGTCTTTGTGGTTCATCAAATATACATTAAAATCTATTTATTTATATATATTCTATATAAAAATTATAAACCATCTGCAAATTGTAAATTCTGACAGATATGCGCAATTACAGATGTGTTGTACAATAAACAAAGCCACTGTAAAACGCATAATGTGTACAAGTGCCTTTACTTCTAAGCCACAAAATAAAAAAAATAACAGACAAAGCTTAACAAGACCGTTTACGTTGTGCAATGAATGATCTTCACTTACTTAGCAGAAGCATAAATGGGGCTTAAACCGTAGATTTACATAAAAAAAGCTAAACTGGCTTAACTTTTCAAGGACAATGCATCTAACATATGACGACAGGAGGCAACCGACTACAATCAGTAATATTTAAAATGCAAACGTTTAAATGGAGACGATTATTTTGACGACATCACAACTCAACAATTGTTGCCTCTTAGGCTAATTTCTATTTTCACAGGCAAAAATTAGCAGATCCCCTACCGCCAATAAATAAAGAGTGGTAAAATAAATGTAGGCTTAGGAATTTTTAATTGTAAAGAACATCTAAAGCATTAAACACATAGACCACAGCAGGTTACATAAGTATATGCAAGACTACAAATTCAACTGTGTCCAAGAACAGCTATTTGTTGTAGAAATATATATTTCAGTGGTGCCATATTAAGGAATTTCACTTTTGTAAAAATAAAATCGCTTTTCTTAAATATACTTACAAATTTAAAAGCAAGCATATTTATGTGCTTAGAATCTCGTTATTTTTAATATAAATATTAATTAAATCAATATATAAGTTTGTTGATGTCCGTTTTTGGTTAATAAAATAGAGTGTTTTTAAGCTTATATAAATTTAAGAAGCCCTTTTATATTGGCAGCCCAAAATCTGCTTATTGCCGCACACAAAAATAGAAATTGACACAAGTGGGTGCCACCGCCAAATTCAGCCGTGCAGGCGTACAGCTATGATGGCGTCAATATAATTGTCTCTTTATACGAGTGTATTTTATTCTTGACAGATTGTAGTCGGCAGCTGTGTTTAAGGTTTTAAAATTAAAATATTTTAACTTGTTAATGTTGATGCCACCATACTTAGGTTCTGTTTATACAAATCGGATGAGCATTAGAATTTTTGAAAACCGCTGCCTCTCTTGTTTAGGTCTGTCTGTAATGAAAAATATTGAAATAATTTTTTGTGTTATTATTACAAGTACCTGGGAATAGGCTGTATTGTTCGGACTTTGAAGATAATGTTTTAGATAGTTGATTATTAAATATGTTATCAACAATTAAATATGTAGATTACTATGTTAAATTAGTATAGCTTTAAAAATTAATTTATGGCGATTTATACAATAAACGTTTTAAATAATCTTAATAATAAAAATGGCATCTTTGACTGCTCTTTTACGTTGACGAAGAGTACTACAGATTCGAATATAACTATTGTTGTTATTTATTTTAACTAACGTGTCATATGTTGGCCTTTCTCTATTGTAGTGGAGAGACCATATAGACAATACCCAATAGTTGAATAAACTTGTTTAAAATAATTTGGCAAAACTTTGATTTTAATTTCTGTCTAAGGAAAATTTAAATAAAAGTAAAACACCAAAATCACTGCAACAACAATCAACTTAACATACCATACATGGTAAACATGACTGCTGAGATAGTGTATGTGTTTCGTATGTCAGTTTTAGTTTTATTGTGCTGTTGGCCGACAATTAAATTGCTCTAAGAGTGTGTTTGTTAAAAAGTAAACTTAAGTAAAACTGGCAAACTTGGTTTCAAAAAACTTTTGGTCTCCGTCTGTGTTTTATTTTGGGTGTAAAATAAAAATAAAAATAACAAAAAAAAACTTGGCAACATTTTGTCTAGCAGCTTACTGTTTAGGCAGACATACACATTATTGTTAGACATACAGACAGGCACATTAAACATACAAGGAGTCCTATACTTCCATATGAACGGCCATGCATACTAGTGTTTTTCTATTACTTTTCCTTTTGCTTTTTCTAAAAATAAAACTTGTATTAAAATATTATAGATCTAAGCTATAAAAGTCAGTCACAGCTTGTTATCAAATATTTGGTATGGCAAACTTAACTCAACTTCCTAAATAATGGAGTTTTAGTTGTCTTAGTTACTTTACTTGGTTTCTATTATGTACAAGATTTACATGGATTTTCATGTTTTTTTTACAAGACTACGCAAACAAAATTTTAAAGTTTTGCTTTAGTCAATTTATAAACCGTAAGCATATAGATTTTATATGTTTGTCCTAGCTATGAAATTTTCCAAGCAATTTACATATTTAAACTAAACAATGTTCTACAAATATTTTGTAATTTATTAAAGCATTTAATGCAATTTGCAATTATGCTATTATTATTATTAAATTGTTTTATTGAAATGTTCAGAAAATTTTTTATTCATATCGTTTTAGTCGAAATATATACTCAGGCCTAATCGAATTTGTAAGAGACAGACAGAGAGAGTGAGAGCCTGCTTAATAAAGACATGCATTTTATATAGCAAATACCCTCTCAAAATCATTACCTTTGATCACATACATGTTACTTACTGCGAATTCGCCTTTTTATGTCTATAAAAATGTATCTTCAAATTTCGAGCAATACAACCCAAATCAGCAAATACATGTCTTTTTTTTACATCTGTCTTTTTAAATTTCGCACTGCTAAAGCAACTAAATCCCGTCATATTTTTTACAACTTTTATATTTCCCACAGCTAAATACTTACATGTCGTGTGTTGGCATTAAAATATTTCTTCTGTAAAACACATACATATGTTAAGTGACCTGACAATAATTCAATTAAA
Source organism: Phyto melanocephala (assembly GCA_941918925.1). Lineage (NCBI taxonomy): Eukaryota > Metazoa > Arthropoda > Insecta > Diptera > Rhinophoridae > Phyto > Phyto melanocephala. The sequence goes on from OW799237.1 coordinate 114,484,991, forward strand.
ACCACCTCACATCAGCTGTTGGCGGAAATCTCTGCTGCTTAGATTTCATCATCAGCGCTCTTTATCGATGTACTTATGTGTAATTTTTTTTTAACTAGTATTTATGTAACAATTTAATGAAATTAGAATTAGGGAAGCTAGCGTTAAATTTTCAATTTTTCTTATTCTTTCTTATCGAATGACATTTTTATTCATAAATAAATATTAATTTTTAATTATTGTCATTAAAGTTTGTAATAAATTTAATTTAATTTCAAATTTATATATTTATTATCATTATCATTTATTATGTGATTAACGCTAATATGACTTAAAAAAGTTACCAGTGTACTTTAACAAAAAAAAAAGAGAAGCATGAAAAAATTATTTCATATAAATAATAACAATTATTGTTGTAAATACTTAATGTATTTAAGCTCACTAATGGCACAGTAAAATAATATTATTCGTAAAATAAACACAAAATTATGGCAAATTAAGTGATGTTTTTGTTATACATCCACACATACGTATGCACATAAATACATATTTAGTACATACATACATATGTACTTATATACAAAAAAAAAATAACACATAACTTTCCATTACAGTTAAATATTTTTTTTACAATTTTTTTGTTATATTATTTTTAAATTCCATTCGTGTTTAAGTTATATCTACCTTTAGATGAATTAAACATTAGTTTGTGTTTGAGTTAAATTCATTGTAAAAAAAAATTGTAGAGTACGAGCACAAAGAAATTTCTGTAAAAAATTAAATCCAACAAATACTTGCATAGATATGAACGTAAAAGAGTAACATTGTAGATTAAAATAACAAGTACAGATTCACACGGCTTAAAATAACACTTTTTTTTAAATTATTATAAATTCTCACATATATTTTCAAAACATGTTGGAAATAAAATAACCCAGCAAAAAGCGTTGCCGACGTTAATAAAGTTGTTTATTTTGTTACGTCTGTACTTTTTACAAATGTTGATTTATTTCTTTCAAATAGACCGTGGTTCGTCTAAATGCCAAAACTAACACTTGATATACGTATATAGTTAGTGTAAAAATTTAGAACACTTAATTGATTTTTAACTTAATACATCAAGCATATATGATACTTTATTTATTATTCTACTTCTTGTTATGCACCTTCTTATTAAACTCAATTAAATGTATGTACACACAACGCATTCTTTTGTACTACATACTTTTCTACCAGCTGCGCTTGTTTCACTTTTTAAATTATTACTGCCATTATGGTTGTATTAAAAAAATTGTTTTTTACGCCAATTTGTGTTTCTAAGCCTGATTTCCTAACATTTTACTAAATAAGTAATATGGGAACTTTTGCATACATTAACTTACAGTGGCAATGTTCTCAACTTCTCAGGCTATTCTGTGCGGTTTGTATTTTAAATTTTGACATTTAAGGACCATTTCTATGCACATTGCCGTAGCTAAAAATTATTTTGGGGATGACAAGAGCTTATTTTTTTTTTTTTTTTTTAATCTTAAACTATGTATCTATGTTCATTTTATAAATATAATCTATAATTTCTTTAAGTTCTTACTGCATGCAAAAACATTTCTAAGGGAGCATTGCACCCCAGAATGGCCTGGTTATGCCAATGCTGACGATCCCTTAATTTTGATAACAAACAATTTTTTATTTGAGCTCTTGTGCCATTTATGTGAATATAGATCAGCGTGTATTTTATGTGCACTAGAAGAAATTTCGTAAACAATATTTCTGTATAAAAAAATAGTTCATAAATGTAAAAATATACAAGCACAAATACATTAAAGAACATTTTTTCCACTATACTTTCCATACATTTATATTCACATACAATAACAAAAAAAATTTTTACAGTGTACTGAAAAAATTAAAGAAGAAAGACATGAAACGACTTAGTTGATATCTTTACTTAAACAGCGACGACGAAAGCTACCACACAGTTAGATAAAATTATACTTCTACTTTTTACAGTAAGTTTTTTCAACAATCGTGTTTTGTATGTGAATAACAAATGCTCAGACTCCGAGAACAAAGCTTGATGATCTTTCACAAAGATTAAGCTGACGCTAGGTATATGGACTTACAAGGTGTTTTTAATAAAATGGTGCATTTTCCCGCATTTAGCCGCTCAAGACAGCTCTTACACGCACAAATTAAATGTTGTAAACTTTTGAGAGTGTTAGAAGAGAAGAGAGATAGGGTGGGAGTGCAGTCTCACTTTATCTTTCACCGACAAACTTAAGAGTTGAACACTTTAATTTTTCCATGTGAAAGCTTTACAAATATTAAATAATAATATTGGACAGATCTTATCAGACGTAACGTAATTTAAAGTATTTCGTCGCCAGATATTACCAATTTTATTTTTAAAACGTATTTTCTAGTTTTCTTTCTTTTACAGACTCATTCGCTCAACAATGTCCATTTTTGCACAAACCACTATGTTTTTGTTGTGTGACACCATAAAATAAATACAAAGTTATATTAAACAAATAAAAAATACTATTTAACGTTACATTGTGGATATTTAAATTTTTGCCGTATGCGACTGTTTTTGCAGACCCCATTTTGTTTAAGTATTCCATTCCGAAATAGAATTTGTTTTATTTTATTTGCAGAGCGAGTCTTTTCAATTTAAAAAGACTAAATCGACCAACAATGTTGTCATATTTTCATAAAAAATCTTATACAGTTGCAACGCAACAGATCTGTGAACCGATCTGTGCCATATTTTATGGTGCCACCATTCCTTTTACTATACAGAAACGTTTAATTTCACAGTTTCACAGAACGAGAACTCACTTACAGAAATTCCTTTTTATATATGACCTTAATGATAGGGTAGTCAAGAAAAATAAACAAACAAAAAAAACAATCAGCCGTACACAAATAAACGTTCAAAACACTTTTGACAGACTTTAAAAATTAATTGGTCTTTACAAGCTGCCAATAGAGATCCGCCCTTTATGAATAGCACTCTATATACAAAATGAATAAATAATAAAAATTATAAAAAAATATTTGTAAAAACTAAAGACAGCATATTTTTTAATCACAAAAATCTTTTTAAATTTTTTAATGTTTTTTTCTTAATTTCATTTTTATAAACTTCAACATACACTTATAATAACAATTAGCATTCCTCAGTCGTCAAACAATTTTGTCGATTCATCCCCTTATTTGAATGATCATAAAATAAAACCCAAGATCACTAAGTGCACTCTCATGTAAAAATCATGTTTGATTCACCTTAAAAGAATCAGCTCATGCATTTAAATACTATTTCAACGTCTTTGTTTGCTGGGTAGTAATTTATGAAACATAACAGCATAAATAATGTTGATTTCCTTGTACAAATAATGTCATTATTAAAAAGTTTTTAATGAATTGACTCATAACTTTTGTTACTTTTTTTCCCATAACAAAAAAAAAAAACAAAGATAGAAATATTTTAAATTGCATAATATATAAAAAAAATGTTTTTCAAATATCAAGTTTATTAAATTTAATATTAGGATTAAATTTTATTAAAGTTATTTATTTAATATTTTATTAAGTTTATTTAATACTTTTGATTTGGGTACTCGGTGTTAATCAATATTTCGAATGGATTTTTCGAATTCAAAAGTGCAGTTTATTTTATATGTGTTAATTGAGGGTGTCTCAGGAAGAATGTTCTAAATCATTTTTAAAAAAAGAAACACGTATCTTGTGATTTCTTTTACTAGATTGTAAAGAAAACATATTTCTATTAAGTATGGACAAAAATATCCATCAAATGGTCTCCACGCCTCTGATGACAGTCTATTACTCTTCATGATATATTCTATAACTATTTCACAGAGATGTGGCTGTATATTTCACCAATGTCGTGTTTGATCATGGATTCGAGCTCACGAATTGTTGTTTATATTTATTTGTATAACACCGAGATTTCACAAAACCCCAAAAAAAAACATCACAGCACTGAATCATATAATTTTGGTGACCAGTTGGCATTAGAATTTTTTAAGAAAATTAGTTCTATAAATAGTTGCTGCAATAAATGGATTGTTTGAAGTGCATTGTGGCTCGTGGTGCATTCTTGCTTAAACCACATGTCGCTGAGAGTGCCTTTGGATTGCATAAATATTATCTGAGCCGTGGATTTGACAAGTTTGTGTATTTATAAAATCATTCAAATGGAAATACGCTTTATCGGAGAAGATGATTTTTTTAAAAAAAATTCACATTTTGCTCTATTACCCATTGTGCGCATTGCTTTCCATGGTCTGCTGTTTTAAGCTCCTGCGGAATTTAAATTTTGTTTGCATAAAGATGAAATTTTTTGTTAGAATTCGCTTATGTAATGCTTCGTGAAATTCTAAATTATTTACAATGATGACCAATCGATGTTTCCTCCTTCACTTTATTTATATTTATATTTTCAAGAGACATACCGGTACGTTGAGACACACTCCCTGCTGTCCCTAACTGACCCAGTTTCCTAAAAGTTTTTTAATCGCTATTCGTCTGATTGACACATAAGGGCGGTCTCAGCATAACTTTCCAAGTTTGTGTAATAAGTTTTCACAATTATTTTTAATGCGTTGTTCTTTCGTAAAGCGATCCATTTTTAATAATCGAAATGAACAGATGAAAAGTTACATTATATTTTAAAAGTGCATTCTCACTGAGACATTTTTTTTTAAATGTTATTTTATAAAGCACTTTTAATTATTATTATTTAATTTAAAATAAGATCTTAAAAATTTGTTTTCTTTTTTTAATAACTGTTTGTATAGGTAGTTATTTCACCTATAAGGTAGTATTTTTAATTAGAGTTGTATCTTAGCCATCAGTTGTTTGCTTTAATTATTCCCAAAAAAAAAAAACAGTTTTTGAAAAATCGAGTTCCCAAAATATAAAATAAATTACTCAAAACGCAATTTTGAACATTTTACATTTGTTTGTTAAATTTTATATAGATTCTACTATTTAATACAAAACTCATTATGATGCTACAATTGGCTTAGATAAACGAGTTAAATATATTGAATACATTATTATGAGAACTTAAAATTTAGACAACTAAATCCATCATTATTCTGCCTGCAATAAAAATTTAAGCAAAACTTGAATAAGAGTAAATTTAACAAAAGGTTTTAATAAATATTATAAATATTTACTTTGTTTTAGCCTATTTAAATAGCTTTCAGTTATATAGGTTTGTCAATGTGTTAACAATACATACATTTGTTTATACACATTAATGTTATAATGTTAAATTTTTGTTAGAATACACATTTTTCCAAACAATTAATAACATTTATTATTCACATCGTGTTTGAAAATTTCTATACACAAGCACACATACTCCTACTATTCAAATTCGATTTTATTTGTTTTGTTCCCAATATTTGTCTTTGTTTTACGCATCCTCATTTGCATACACACAAACATACATGCATACAAACATACAAAGATTTGTATTATAAATGCATATGCATTACAGCATTGCTCCCCAAACATTGTTCTATAAAGATTATAAAGAATTTGTTAAAAACTAACTGTCCCGGATCACAAAGTTGGTCCTTACAAAAATTTTGAACGGTTTTTATTGGTTTTTATTATTTGCTAAAGGGTCTGAGGATTGTTGGAAATTCGAATTTGGGAATTTAGGAGATTTGCATTGGCACAGTATATTATTTGTTATTCAAATAATTAGAGATAAATAATTAGTTCAGTTGAAAACATACATTTATTACTTAATAAAAATATTTTTCCAATCTTGTTAAAAAGTTTATGGTACTATTAACGTTAAAATATCTTTAGCTACGTTCACATTTGGCAAATATTTGCTCAAATAAACGTGATCACTATTTTTGGTAAATGCAATGTATGTTACAGGTCTAAACAACCAAGCAAAGTGTATTTCTACTAAATAAAAAAAAGAATTTAGTGTGTGAAAGCAGGGACGGAAAAGGTGATACAATTTTATTCTACCTCTCTTGTAACTTTTTTTGATGAGTTACAATATAAGTTTTTCGCTTTTAAACTTAAATTTAAAAATATATACAGTGGAATCTCTCTTTAGCGGACACCGAAGGCACCATTGAAATGTGTCTGCACAAGGGAGATGTGCGTTCAAGAGAATGCAATGTTCTTCTTGTAGGACGTTGCCGGGACCGGCCAATAGTGTCCATTAAAAATGGATGTACTTTTAAAAATTTGACTTTAATAAATTAAAGTATTACTCACTTTTACAAAAGCTATTTTAAGCACTTTCGCCTTTTTGCAAGTTAGTCAAGCACAATAAAACCTAAATGATTTCTTTCTTTTTTACTTCTTTAGGTCCATGACTGGGCTACGGATTTTTGTGATGGCACTTGTTTGTGCGCTTTAGTGGAAAGTTTACAGACACGTCCCTTGAAACCCTCCTGGAATCGACGTCCTGCTAATCAGCATCATTATTTGGAAAATGCCACCACAGCTTTGAATGCTATAGAAAAAGATCATATTAAATTGGTGAATATTGGCAATGTGGATATTGTCAATGGCAATGTCAAGCTAATATTAGGCCTTATATGGTCCTTGATTGTGCGCTATCAAATTGGTCGCAGTAAGTTCCCGCCACGTAAGCTAATGTTGGCTTGGCTACAAGCTGCCTTGCCCGATTGTAAGATAACAAATTTAACTACCGACTGGAATAGTGGTGTTAATTTGGCTGCCTTATTGGATTATTGTAAGCCTGGCTTGTATCCACACTGGCGTTCTATGGATCCTAGTCAAAGTGTGCGCAATTGTACACATGCCATGAATTTGGCCCAAAGTGAATTTGGTGTTCCCAAAGTATTGGAGCCAGAATATTTGGCTTCGCCGTGGTTGGATGAATTATCAGGCATGACTTATTTGTCGTATTTTATGAAGCCCGGTGGTCCGGGTTATAATTCCACTATGAGATGGGTGAATACTCAGATTAGGGAGCCGGTAAAAAATTTTACGGTAAGTTTTACGTTATTTAGTATTTGTCTAAGATAATTGGAGTTGGCCTGCAACATTGCAAAAGTCAGATGGAAATATTTTGTCCATCAATAGAAAAATGTTGGAATATATTTTAGCAAAATCTAATAGCGAAAAATAAAACACTTTTTCATTTAAGCAAAATTAAATTTATTTAAAAAGAAAATAACTGCAAGAGTACTTTCAACATTCACTGACTTATTTATAAACTTTCTCTTGCAGACCGACTGGAATGATGGTCGTATTATGTGTGAAATTATTAAGGGCTTGGGAGGACCAGCACCAGCTCCTGAAAAACTCAGCACCGATCCCTTCCATTATGAGAATAATGTACGTAAGGCCATAGATGCTGGTGCAAAATTGGGCGTCCAACCAGTGCTCACTGCCAAAGATATGGCCAATCCCGAAGTAGAACATTTGGGAATAATGGCTTATGCAGCCCATTTACAGTGGGTACCACCACGACCACCACTCTCAGATTTGGTTAATGTTTTCCTTGAAAGCACTTCGGGCAGAGTAGGAGAGCAGGTAAAAGAGAAATATTTAAGAATTACTACGAACACCTTTCATTATTTTCTTGTTTTAGACCCATTTTCGAGTGGATATTTTGTCACGCGATATAAGCCTAAGCAGTGTGAGAACTTTAGTGGTTGCTCCGTCGGGTAATGCTCAAGCGATTAAATTGAATGCACATGGTGAAGGTGTTTATGTACCTGATAAATATGGTATGCACGAAATTGTGGTGGAAATTGGCGATGACAGTTTAGGTGGCCACTTTTTCCGGGTTTTGCCGCGTTTCATACAAGTAGCACCACCCGGCATGGCTCCCTGTGCTCTAGGCAGTTTGGTTGAGGTATTGGTAAACGCCACTGGTGCTCCCAAGACCGAGGATATTCTAGTAACAGCTGTTTCGCCCACTGGTATATCACATAATTGCCCACTAAAAAAAGTCGAAGAGGGCCATAGTGCCATATTTAAACCGGATGAGGCAGGTATATGGGAAATTGCCATTACGTACCAGGGACGTCATATTCAGGGTGGACCCTTTACTTGTGCTGTATTTGATGCTTCGGGCGTATCAGTACATGGTCTAGATGGAGCTATGCCGCTACGAGCTCATTCCTTTGAGGTCGATGCCCGTGGTGTTGGTGTCACTGGTGAACTGCACGTAGACATTGTGCATGACAAGCGATCTTTGGTTTGTTCGGTGGAAAAAATTGTTGAAAATAAATATCGTGTCACTTTTATGCCAAGACAAAATGGCAAATATCGGGTTTATGTTTACTTTAATGGCTACGATGTCAAGGGCTCACCATTCATTATGCGCGTTGGCACTAAAGGGCGTTCAGGCAAAACACGTAGCAGCCCTCTGCACGACAATAAACATCGATCAGAGAGCCCTTCCATGCACTATACATCCACAACGTCTACACGCCACAATGACTATCGCAATGCGGCCACATCATCACTATCCCGCAGAGATTTACTTAATCACAATCACAATACAGCAACAACAGCACCTGGAACAACAATAACAACAAACATTGGCACCAGCGAACGTCAACGCTCGTATTCACCACAATATTCACCCAAACAGGATACTACAGATTATCGTACAAGTTCCAGTTACTATAAAAGAGAAAGTGAGGTAAGTCTTAATGAACAATCTACAAACAAACATTCGAATATAACTAAAGGAGTGGTAGTTGAAGTACATATGTATTAAGGAATAACGTTCAAGCACTTTGCCTGGTAAACGGTTATGTGGCAAGTGGGATATTAATAAAATGTGTTTTTGTATGTTTGAATATGTAGAGTTAATTGAATTTTCTTGTTAAATATTAATATGTAAATGGTAACCGCATTTCATGTTAATTATTTTTCTCTATTATACCCTACACCACGCTGCAAACGAAAGGGGTGGAAAAGCTATTATTTATGTGCGCTAGTTCACAAAAACTGTCTGTTATCATGTATGTAACTGCTTGTCGTTGATGTAATAATCAAATAAGCCCTAACCGCATATATGTCCATGTAAAAGATGTAGCAAAAAAAAAATTTATGAGATTCAAAAAAAAATTCGAAATAAAAAAATACTTGTTGCTGTAAAGTATTATTCATTCTAGCTCACATTTAGCTTGTTTGTTTTAAATATTATGGTGTAGAGTATAATAAGGTCGGAACTGACTGACGTTAACTTTTATATTTTTTAATGTATATTCTACATACTCTACGGTTCACTCTAGGGTACGGTGTAAGTTGAAGGAATAATTAACTTTGCTTTAAAAACAAAATACATTTTTCTTTAGAGTTAATTGATGTTAATATTTATTAATAATTGTTTTTTTTTTTATTCGGGTAATGGAGCTTTTAAAAGCTATTTAATAATAATCTTTTTTTTTACATTCTGTTACCTGATAGCAATTAATATACAACGAAACTGCATGCAAAAATTTAAGCTTTTAAATATTAATATTGACTGACATTAATAAAAGCCACTTTTAAAACTTATTCTGCAAATTAATGCTGAGCAAAATCACTTACACAACAGAACACATAATTGATAGTGCAAGCATAGGAGTATGCCGATAAACTAGTTACTTTAGGATGTTGTAGATGTTTCTATACGAATATTATGAATTTTGATTACTTGAAAGTCTGCTCTTATTCCAATTTTAAATCAGTATGTTTACATTGAAATACTTAATGCAATTTTGTTAATCTCTGTAATTAAGTCCCTGAAGAATATAAGCATATTCTTAGATTGTCTGAAAGATAAGATAAGACAAGTCGTAGCTTCATAAAAACTGCAACTTAAATACTTGAATTGTTATCGTTGTTATCAGCACTTGAAGCAAAATACTATCTAGCACCTAGCTTTTACGTTATAAAGACAACCTTGAGTACAAACGTTAGAGGTGCCGTGGTGTCTTGGTTAGACCGCCAAACATCAACATTGTGTTTAAGTTTTTTATTAGGGGTCTCACCTTCAAATCCAAATCCATCCAAAAAGGAAAAAATCTGCTGACTTTCCAGCTCAGTTCTGGTACGCCATTTAGTAGTTCAGCATATGGGAAGCACCATACCTTCTACAGAATAAATTAAAAATTCGTAGTAAGACCTTACACCTCATAGCAAGGATATGAACTGCAATACAAATATATGAAGACATTATTCCCAGGCAATGATGAACATCGGCCCCATAATCCACGAGTTACGAACAGTAAGGTCAACTTATTTTGATTCAAAACCTACTAAATAGAAAAAGAGCTTAAATGGCATTGCTTTTCAACAATTGCAAAAGCAAAATAAAAAGAAATGCAATTGTTTTGCAGCTAACTTCACTAACTTAACCTTGTGTAGTGTTGACAGTGCCCTATTTGGATTTGCTTAATACATTGTGAATGGACATGAGAATTTTTGGTAAATAGAAAATGCTTATCGCATTATTTTTAATTTCGCTACATTTGACTATAAATTATTTTTGTTAACTGTTTCAAAATATAATTTAAAACTCATATTTCTGTAAATTATTTACAAATTAAAGATAAAAATGTTGTGTAAAGTATTTCTCTTCGAAAGTTTTTGTTAGCAAATAATTTTTTTTTTTTTTTAATTTATGGATTTTACAAATGTTTTTTCTTAAATCTTTTTATGGAATCTTGTAAATGACATGATATTAATGCTTTCTGACTACCTCTTTTATCTTACTCAGTATTCTTGAACATTCAAATTAGATATAATATTCATAGAAAAAAGTATTCCCATTTGATTACGAATTTTAGTAACTAACTTCACAATTATAATGTTTCAAATAATAACCCCCGCACTCACACACCTAATTCCCGCACACACCAATCCAATAAATCAAAATTTATCACGGGGACTTATCTTAAACACAATCACTGCTATACAAATTTGAAATTGTTTTTATTACACCAATCAACAAAACGAAACAAAAAAAAACATTCATTTACACATTTTAGGAAAAATTGGCAACATCATCGCCGCCACCACCACCGATACGTGATTACAATGACTCACCGACAACCAAATACTTGAACTCTGTTGACTTGTATAACGTCACTACGCCCAGACGTGATTCGAAAACAACATATACTTCTTTGTCGAAAAATGACTACTACTATGACAAAGAGAATGAGTTGTATAGTGAGCGAAAGAACGAACGTAATTTGAAATTGGCTCCACCACGAGAAGATCGTGAAGAGCTGTACGAAGAATACACGCAGAGACAGTCATACCACAATAGTCAGCAGCAACTGCAGCAGCAACAAATACGCACAAATAATATTGCAACACGTGGCTCTGTCTTGCATAGTACGAGATTGAGTCCCATAATGTCCAGTCCCACACCTGATGTAACTAAAACTATATATTTTTAGATTTCCCCCTTAGCATGTTGCCAGTTTGTTTGTTTTTACTTTATTTCTTATAATTATTTTCTTGTTGTCTACAATTATTTTATTAAGTTAAACATAACTAACTTGGTTTTTTGCTACAAACTTATATTTAATTTTTTGTATTTAAGTGTAGTTGTATTAAGCATGCTACTACATATTTATTAACTTTTTTGAACTAACTTCTTTTCTAATCCTCTGGCTAAAATCTTATTTATTTATTGAAATCTCAGATAAGATCTAGTGAAACACGTACACATAGTCCTTTGACTATAAAAACTTCGATACCTTATGAAACCAACACACGTACTAAGAGCGCTAGTCCCAGACACATGTCAGCCTCGCCGGTACAACGTTACTCACCCAATAGTGCCTACATAACTACGGCCACTCATCGCATGAGTCCTAGTACGAACTTGGCTAAGGTGAGCTTTTAGTTTTTGCTGGATATTTTAAGGAGACCGTTAAATAATTCAATTTTTTCTATTTAATAGAATGGTTATGAATCGCGCATGGTAGAGAAGTCATCAACCTATAAATCCACTTCTAATTATGTTACCGACCCAAATACACGTGCCAGTCCTTCTCTGTATAGTACTGCTGAACGTTTGCGACGTACTGCTTCACCGGAGCCACGCATAGATCATTCCTCGAATGTGCGTGTCTCTTCGATAAAGCCCGCCTCTGCTAGGCGTGACAGTTGGGATGTCATCAACAAAACGAAACATGTACTGTCACATAATTCCCTTGAATCACTGGCCAATATGACCGAATCACAATTAAATACTGATCTAAGTTATGCCCGGCCCGACATTGACCATGAAACGCATCGCAATACGCAATATAATAAATTTGCTTTAAATGAACAAAAATATCACAGTGACAGACGAGGTTCCAGAGATTCGGTAGATGATAATGAACGCTACAAGTAAGTATGAATATAATTTTAACTTTATCCTTAATATTAACTAATTGTTGTTATCCTTTTTTAGACCCAGTGCCATCACTGTGAAATCACAATCAAACAATTCGTATACCGACAAATCAGGTGGCTTTACACGCACCGTCAAAGAATCCAGCCAACAAATTGTTACCGAAAGTTCATCGCCGGCGGTTGGTAATGGTGGCTACAGTTCTTTGTCTCGTTTTCGTCCCATCGAAAGCACTTTGACGGGCGTTACCGGTGCCAGGGCTATACGTGTACAAGATATTCCAAATGGTGCCATTGGTCGACCGGTTGAGTTTGAAATCGATGGCTCTAAGGCTGGTTCGGGTAATTTGGAGATATTAGTGAATGGTGGTCGTGTCACATCATCGGTGCGTTCTTTAGGCGGTCAACGTTTTGTGGCCAGCTTCACACCCCATGAGCCGGGCATACACACTGTGCAAATAACATTCAATGGAGAGACTGTGCCAGGTAAGTGTTAAGAAATTTTTATATCGCAAGTTAATTATTGTGTAAAAACCAATTTAATAATTTTCAAAGATCATTAAACTCAAAGGCTGAACAAAAAATAATAAATTAACTGATTTTTTATAACTGTGTATAATGCAATAATAACGCCAGATTTCATGCGCTTTACTTTTGCAAAGTAAAATAATTGCCATAGAGTACATTTTTTTCAATGCAAAATAATTGAATATAAATAAATATTTAAATAACTTTTAGGCAGCACATCAGACTCTTATCAATCTAAATAAATAAATTAAAGGAAAGTTAAACTCTTAAAATATTTAATCGGTGGCTATGTTTAATTCAGGCATAAACGGCATTATTATTTTTTTTTTTCCTTAAGACATTTTAAAGTTGTAAATAATTTCCATTAAAACTTAATTAGTTAAGTTGATTTAAGTTAAATTAAACGATTTGGTAGTGGTTTTTTGCTCATATCTCGGAAAGCTATGGGGCGATTGTGCTGAATTTCAATAGCGATTCATTCCCGGATATTTCCAAAAAATTGATACCATACACAGATCTGAGGAACATATGGTTGCTCCTTAAATTTGATTTCAACCAACACACGGACAGACTGCCAGGGTTTAATCGACTTCTCTATTCATAAGCTTTTAAAAAATATATACTTTATGGGGTCGGAAATGAAAATGGTAGAAATTACAAACGGAATGGCACAGCTATATGTATATACCCTTGTGCACCACAGGTGAAGGCTATAAAAAGAATTGCATAACAGGCATTAGATATTAAATGAATACAAGAAATTGTCTTGCCTATTAATATAAGTATAAGAAAACACGTTCCACTTTTGTTTTTAAAACAACTATTAGGTGGGACACTAAAGATTTGCATGTTTAGCAAAGAACGCAACCATAATTGTACAATGCTTTTCAAACTATTAACCAAAAACTTTTATATTAGCAGATATGTAAAATATTATTATAAGAAATTTCACTAACACGTAAAAAAAAATTTATGTTAAATTAAAATTATTAAATTATTTTTAGAGATCGTTTAAACAAATTTGAAATTGTTTCTCTATTAATGAATGTGATGCATAGAGAAAACAGTTTCAGTTGTCGCAAGCGAAAATTTGTCGAATTAATTAAAGAATACTATTTGTTTTATTCATAAAAATTATTAAAAGTGTTTATATGGAAATTTTATTTATTGAAATGTTTTAATTTTATGAATTAAATCGTAGTTTTTACTAACTAACACAAACACAGACATACACACAAAAACAATGCATAGCAGTGTTGCATTATTTTCTTTTGGTCCGAATTGTAGTACCGAATTGACAGTACTAAAAAATATTTCTGGGATATATTTGATTATAAACTTTTTTTGTAATAAGAGGTACTTTTCATTAACAATTCATGAACAAACTTAATTACAAAATATGTATGTGACATCAGCGCCAAAAGGAAAGCTGGCAAAAAAGAAGTAAACAAAAATAACCTTGATTTTATATAGTAATTTATGTAACACTAGGATTTTAAAATCTACAAAAAAGGTTTTGAAACAAATGTTCTTTCAGACGTGATTTATAATATTCTATTTTGATTTTTTAAAGTTGATGATTCAATACGTTGTTTTGTGTTCTCTAGTATATACCTGGGTAACCATAAATTTTATTGATTCCTTTTATATATTCCTTTTTATTCACATTGTGTTCAAAAGTAATTTTAAAAAAATTATTTTATAATCAAGGTTAAACGATACAAAAAACAAAAAAGATATCGACATGAAAATGAACATGAATTTTCCTTTTCTTTCCCGGATAGCTGATGTTGCCGGTTAATCGAATTACGGATAATAGAGGCCTCACTGTATAACAATTTACAAGTTTAAAAAAAGTATAAAATAACTACAAATGCGGTTAAAACAATATTTATAACAAATAAATTTTCTAACCACAATCGCTACATTAACACTTTTTTCATGGCAGCAGTTTAGATAAATTCTCTCAATCTCATAAGAGAGCAACAGATGAATGAGTAGCAAATTGAGGTAAATTCTTGTTTAAAATGATCAGTCATTAATTTGGCCTGCTAAACAAGGCTTAAAGCCAAGAGCCGGCAGTCTGAGTTCGCGTTTTTAACTAAACTGACACGTCAACGGAAAAAAAATAATTCAGAAAATTATACACGATAATTTTTCTATTTAATTTATTTTCAATTCTCTATATTTTTGTTGTTGCTGCTGTTTATGTATCTATCTATAAAGTGAAAATATTTTTGTGTTAAAAAATATGTATGATTTGTGCATACCAAACATAATGCAATAAAAATAAAGACATTTAAACTAATTTAAATTTTATTTTATTTGTATAAAACAAATAGTTGATGATACATATTATAGCTAATAATAGTAATAAAAAATATATAATAATAAAAAAAGTGATTGAATGCATTGACGCGTATTAGCTAAAAATAATTGAAATGTTAATAATACAACAACCAATAAAATGAATTAAACAAATTCGATGAAAAAAATAAAAATTTTTGAATTTTTTTTTTTAATTAAAAAAAATGTTTTTAAATTTAAATTGTGGCACAATTTTGACCTAATTTTTTATCACCAAAATATTAAATTTTTTCTTTAACTTTAACTTTTCTTTAATTGTTAAAGCATGAGCACAGAACTACAATAATATAAATTCATGTGAAATACCAAATAGGTAAAACCACAAACAAATTGGGTTTTCTAGTTTCTATATAAAAATAAGTAAAATATCTAGATAGGTATTTGTTTTTTGTTTTTTTTTTCTACCAAATATGCAAATGTTGCCAACAAGCATCGTTTTCTTTAAGCCATCTACAGTTTAAAAATAAATAAATAAAAAAAAAATACTTTAGCGATTTTTTCAAGCAGAAATGTTTTCCATGTTATTTGACTATGTTGTTTTT
Source organism: Phyto melanocephala (assembly GCA_941918925.1). Lineage (NCBI taxonomy): Eukaryota > Metazoa > Arthropoda > Insecta > Diptera > Rhinophoridae > Phyto > Phyto melanocephala. The sequence continues at coordinate 114,500,794 of OW799237.1, forward strand.
TTATTTTTTTTTTCAATTTATCTATATTAAATATGATGTTAAAAACCAGTTTAATGAACTTCTTGTATTTATATTTTTTTCAAACCTATCACAAGTATTATATTTAGTGTTTTTTTTTTTTACCAACAATCAGGAAAGAAATAGACAGGTATATTAACTTAATTGTTTTGTTTGCAACACATAGAATAATATGGGATATTGCTCATAGAGTTTCAAAATACTAGTCCTCGTACAATTCAAAAGGGGCTAAGTTTAGTACATCCATTCGTATATCGGTCTGCTGAAAGAAGAAGAAAAAATATTTTTTATGTGATCAGATCAGATTCAAAATTAATAAAATCGGTCAAATAAAAAATAGTTGTGAATTCAAGTTATGTCCATACGTCTGTTCAGTAGTACAAAAAATAATTTCAAATACCCTTAATTATGTCATATTTATCATGAATTTTTTTTTTACCAGTAGCTTAATCACTTTACATTAGCACCACCTCTCATAAAATGTGGAATTCTAGAAAAATCCACATATTTTAAGATTTTATAAAAATTATGAAATTTTTAATACCCACTTCTAAACAATTTAAGGAAAAATATTAAACAATTGTGCACAATTTCTGTATGTTTTTAAATATTGATATCTTTAAAGATTAGTATAATATTGAAGGGTAAACAAGATTCGGCTTAGCCAAATTTAATAATATGACTTGTTTCTTAAATATTTTTAAGTTGGCGTGTTTGGGCAGACAAGTAATTTATTTGCTAATAGAAAATATAATTTTTACACACTTAATTAGCTCTTGAACTTGATTAAGCATTGACAACTATAGAAAGCTTAATTTAGTGAACACCAGCTAAAATTGCGTGCTTTTTAAGCTTTAAAACTAAATGTGTAATAAAATTTTATAGAAATTATATCATACTTTTTCATTTTATTAAATAAAATAATAAAAAAAATAGAACTCTAAGAATAAGAAAAACAAAATATGAAGAGAACCTTTTTAAGAAGTAACTTAAACTTTTTTTTTTATAAAAAGAACTTGTCAAAAATAATCTAAATAGCAAATTTATGATAATAATGACTGATATGTTCTGAGTTAACTGAGTAGAATAGCAAAGATCTTTTAACATTGTACTGTAAAAGATGAGATTCTGTGCCAGAAACCTTTAGACTGCCAGAGGAGTGCAGTGTTGAATGGCCCAAAGTAAAAACTTATAAGAACATTTTTCCGAAATAATTAAAAGTCCAACCTAAACAAGCGTGTTGTAACAAAAACAAAACACATGTAAAATTCCAACGCTCTTCTTTAGGTTTGACTCTTAAGTGGCAAGCCCACACATTAATCATCACTTATGATTTTATACCCTTCACCTGTCATTCCGTTTGTATTTACTACAATATTCATTTTCGATTCCATAAAGTCAACATTTTCTAAAAGCCTTTGAATAGGATATCCATCTGTCCGTGTGTTGGTTAAAATTAACTTTGAGAAGACCCCACTATTGCACAGACTTGTTTGTGGCATCAATCACTTTTAAAATCTAGCACAATCTGAGATATAAGGAAATCAACACGACTTCTTCTGTTTTCCCCATATTTTTACCATAAAAACTAAAATATGTGAGACTTCGGATAATTTTTAGACGCCTTGGCTACATTTTGAATATATTTTTTGTCTCTAGGGCTAGTTCTCTAGTTCGTAAACAATTTTGGATAAATCGGTCCAAAATTAGCAAAGTGAAATGCAAGAATAAAAAAAAAAAGAACAAAATATATTTTTCTTTTAAATATAAATTTTTTTAAACTCACAAATAATTTGTGGACATACTAGTGTCATCAAATACTTACTAAGCTATAGTCTCGAAAATTATTCCTGAAAAAAAATTAACGAATCGCTTGAAAACCAGCTGAGGTATAAGTATCACAAAGCGACAAACGGAGCAGAATATAACACACTATAATAAAAATTTTGAATTTAAAATGATCGCGATTACAAAATGGCGTACAGTGATTTTATATATGGGTCAAATCTAGTATATAAAAATGTACCCCCCTTTAATTCCCTTAATATTACAATCAAAAGAGGTCTTGAGTGGTAAAATACAGTAGACAATGAAAAAGTTCAAGGTTTCTCTAATAAAATGGCGGTTATATGGGTCATACATCGAAATTACAGCTTTATTTCCTTTAACATCCACAATATTGGCATTAAATAAAAGTGTTTTACTAGTAGAAATAAGCTAACTAAAAATTCAAAATCAAAGATGGCATCGAAAATAAAAAAGCAAAATGGCGTAATACATAAAATCTTAAAACTAGGCTAAGCTGCGATGTGGCCATTATACCTACTTACATAAGGGTACTTACTTGTTTCTATTAAAATATATTATCCTAATGCACAGACTTTGTTCTGCAAATCTTTAAGTTATTATTTATCTTTAAAAGAAGATTAATCATGGTATATTGTTTTTTTTTTCACATTTAAGTTGCAAATTTTTTATGTCGCTTTTCCTTTGATCGATGTTTGCTGTTCTTCCTAACTTACGTGTTACATTTTATAAATCCCACACACGATGGCAAAATAATGTTTGTTTGACATTTTAATTGCATTGGTTAACATTTATTCCCACACAATTTAAGTTGAGTGATGTGTGAATATTTCGTTATACACATATTTTTCTTAATTATACAAGTACAAGTACAGAAAATGCGGTCTATCTATAGAAACACTTAAACCCTTTTTTTATCATTAACCGGAAAAATAAAAATAAAAAATAACAACACAAAAATCCTTACCACAATTTCCTGTAATTAATTGATAAAAGAAATGTTTTTCTTATTATTAACAAAAATATACATTACATTACTAAAATATACTCGTATCTTAAAAATATATTTTTTATCCATACATTTAGGCAGTAAAATTAAATGTGTTTTGGCTTATTGTACGCCATGCTGAAGAAAATTTTCAGAATTATGTTTTAGAAAAATAAAGATTTGTTCCTTCTACCACTACTTTTCCTTTTACTTCTACATACTTTAATGTCTTTAATCTGAATCTTTTATTTCGCTTTTCTTCAGGTTTTTACAAAACAGGCACTGTTTTTGTTGTATTTTACGATAGTTAATGTGTGTTGAATAGTTTTGAAACACAAAACCTAACAACTTAAAGGCGCACAAGTAAATACCTGAGAAATAGTTAGGGCTGTTTGTTGTAAATGTATGTGTGTGTTTAATAGCAACAGGTAGAAACAAAATATATTAGAATCAGGGCTGCCAGATTAGCTTTTTCGAGAGCCATCTTAATTTATGCCTTTTGTCTCAAAATATTTTCCTCAAATTTTTTCTAGGCAAAAATTTTTATTGCTTATTTTTGTATTATTATTTTATTTATAAACATATTTTTTCCATAATTTTTATAAAATAAAATTTCACTCTTATTTTATTATTAATCACCACAGTCATCAGCTTGAATGGAGAAAAAACATACATGTTTTTTAAACAACTTTTTGTCATGCAAATCTATAACCAGAGACCATGTACATTTTTGACTCTACTCTATGTTCATATTCTATTAACGAAACATGCAAAATAATATTTAAAATACAAAAAAGAAAATAACTTGGTTATTGATTGAATAATGTTAAAAAGAAAAATTTATAGATTTTTGCATAAATATTTATTTTAATAATTTTATTGTAAATGTTAATGTAGGATAGTTTTTTTAAAGGTTGTGATTTTAAGAGCATTCAACTGTTAAGTGAATAAACGAAAAAGAGGCAACTAAATAGCTTAGCCCTATTTATATACCCTTCACATATGCTGCGAAAGGTAAATACAGTTTTTTCATTCCGTTTGTAATTTCTACAATACTTTCGAATATATTTTCTGAATAAAGAAGTAAGAAGTCAATTTAGCAACGTCCATCCGTGTGTTAGTTGAAATCAACTTTAAGAAGCCCTACATGTTTTACAGCTTTGTATAGGGTATTAATCTATTAAAATTTCCCAGGAATGAATCGCAATTGAAATTCAGTCGCCCATAAATTGCTGAGATATGAACCACTTTTTTCCCCATAAAAATCAAAAATCTTCTTTCCCTAGATAATTTCTAGACACGTTAACTATTTATAAATAAAATTTCTCTTGGCGTATTCGTAAAAATTAGGTCAATCGATCACTGATAGACAAAATTTATTTGTAAAAACATATATATTTTCAAAATATCAACTTTCTCGATTTCATTAATAATTCTTGATCATATTGGAGACAATAAATTTTATGCTGATCAAAATTAACACATCCGTTTGAGACTGTTTGAAACTATCTCAGATATAAGCACTAAAACACAACTGCTTCGGTGTTTTTTCTTAAAATCTACAAACGAAAATTAAAGTTTTAAGCTTCTAGACAACCAAGAGAAATACAATACACTATTAGAATTTTTATATCCATAACACAGTACAACACATGATTTGCCAACTCAATTCTGTTAACTGTATGTGAAATTAGACCCAAAAAGAAGAATTTCTGCATCATTGGTTTTGTCTTCTAACCTGCGATTTGAAGTTAGTATCGATTTGAAGTTAGTACTATCGTATAGGGGAATTTATCACGTTTTAGGCCCTGTTGTTTGACATAGCTCGACAACCACTAGCCCAATTTAGTTGAAATAAATTTTAAAAAATTAAGAATTACAATTCCCTTAATCTGTTCATATATTGTTTTCCTATACAAGTAACACTTTCGAAGTTAAAAATGAATGTATGAAGGGAAAAAATTATTTTTTGCTTAAAAATTTAAATTTTTTTTTTTTAATACATAAAAAATCCAAAATGGAAAAAAGTTTCAAGTCTAGTTATTTTTTCGCAAAGTCACATAACCTATGAGCAAAATGAGACAAAGATCATAAAAATCGATGCACGCGTTTCGCTTTTATTCGCAATTGAGTAAATGTATGCATTTCAAAAATCAGTTATAGCCACCACCCTTAAAATAAAAATATAAATTAAAAAATTATCATGCAAAAAAAAACTTTATTTATAAAAACTTAATGAAAATAAAATAATATGCAATTAATACGCAATTATAATAAGCATAAAAACAAAATTTGGAACATTTTTTCAATTATTGGCAATATCCATCCTTGTAGAAGTTGACGCTTGTGGTTCTGGTGATCTTGTTTTCTTCGTAGGTTGTTCATATTCATGGTCTGAGTCTGTATCGTCATCCGAGATACACATACTATTCAAGGGCGTGTTTCTTTCACTCTGTCCACCAATTTCAATGTCTTCATCTTCGGTGCTTTCTTCAAACTGCATAATTGTGGAACTCCACCAACAAACCTCCGCAAGCAATGCATCCAATTTTTTGCTTTTGAACCGCTTTTCAAATGGCATGGTCACCTGGTGGAACCTCTCTCCTTGTTCGTCTGATTCCTGAGGTGATTGTGCCAAAAAAGTATCGAGGTGGTGGTGCAAGAAATACAACTTCAGCGTCATGGATGCACCGATTTTTTCGAAATAAAACAGCAACCTGTCCACTCGTTGCTGTATCTCTTCTCGCTGGACACGGTTCTTTCCTAGAACGCCTTCTATTACTTCTTTCAATGCGTTCCATGCATGTTGGTGGTCGTGATGCTCTGAAAGCAAATGTGTGAAAGAATCACTTTTGATCAATTTCCGAATATCAGGTCCATTGAGAATACCTGTTTTAAATACATAAGAAAAACGAAAAAATTATTGGTAATGCGAATGTATAGAAATTAACAAATTTAGATATGAGAATATTGAAATATAGAGTACGATACGTACCGTTTTTAATTTTCTCATCACTGAGTTTCGGAAAGATGGATTTCAAACAGTCAAAAACGCCGTTAACTTTTTTGACCACCACTTCAACGAATTTCCCAGCTATTCCCAGTTTCATGTGGAGCGGTGGCAACAAAATATCATCCAGGTCCTTTATCATAGGTTCATTGCGTAATTTTAATTGTTTGTTGAGCTCGGGAGTTCTTCCTTTCCAATCTTTACATTGATATTGATTTCCTTTGTATCGTGAATCCCAATTACAAAGGAAGCTGAAGTATTTTGGATATCCGCCCTTTTCTATAATCCCTTGTAGTATGTTGACCACCTTCAGATCGCAACAAATGTTCCATTTGTGTTCATCGTATTTGATTTTCTTCAAAATTTCGCCCAATGCTTCATACGTTTCCTTCATAGTTGTGCTGAATCCAAATGGAATGCATGGTTTTTTATTTTTTTTGTGCAGCAGCACAGCCTTCAAACTAGTAACTGAACCATCGATGAATAAACGCCAGTCGCCAGCGATATAATCCATTCCCAATTTTTTCACTAAACCTGGGATATCATGGCCGTACGTGAACGTATTTGCTTCGTCAACGGAATAAAATTTCTGAAAATCAGCTTGGCGTTGTCGGTATGATGTTGCGCTGACATTTTGCTGTGTGAGTTTTCTTCTCTTCAAAAATGATGTCAGCCATTCGGAGTCGTGTTGTGATAGTCCCAGCTTGGCCACAATGTAATCCATTTCGATTTGTGGTAGCGGTTGTGGTGCACTATTTTCAATATCGGGTATCCAATCAGCATCATCCAAATTGGTCGGATTGGTGAAAACGGTTTCGGCTAGCAGGGACACAGTATCCGCACTCGGAGGTTTAGGTGCATCGGTATCAGCAGGGCGTTGCACTGGAAGTGTGGCAGTAAATGCAGCAGTGTATACTTTTGTTTTCAATTGTTGTCTGTTTAATCCAGGACGAAAATTTATGCATGCATAGCACCTGGATTCATCATGTCCAGTTGTGTCTTCCACCCAAATTACTGGCTTCATAAAAGATAACTTTCTACTTTTTCCGTGAATCCATTTTAGAAGGGTAGTATAACAACTGTTGCACACTGTGTTTGGCGTAAAATTTGCACCACTTAAATCTGCTTCATCGAAATAATTACAATACGCGGTTTTGAATTGCTCAGTAAACAAATTTTTTCGATCTTTTTTCTGTATTTTTCGGACGATATGACCACAAACGTAACAATATTCATCCAAAAATGGGCACTTGTTGTTTTCCATATTGATATATTTTATGTTTTGTTGTTATTCACTTTTAAAAAACTGGAGAAAATCACTTTTACTGTTCGCGTTCGTCGGCACTGGCTGAATGCCAAAAATCGATCAATGCACACCTATAAATACTACATATTTTTGAATATTTTACTGCCAGGTACTTATAAATGGGCACATATTTTAAGGGCGGCTGGCTATATACCTGATTCAGCACTTGTACGTTTCAAACTGTGCAAAACTTTCAAAATAATGACCACCCTTAAATGTGGGTGCAATTTCTGTAAAAAAATCATATAGGTAGCCACCGGAAAAACCAAAATAATAAAAAGGTCCACTTTCCGTTTAATTGTCCACGTACATTTATTACCGCAATCATAAAAATCAAATAACCTTTTGTTTATTCCTTTTTTTTTTAATTCTCAGAATCATGAAAAAGGTGTCAATGTTTTCTCCAAATAATATTGTGCATATCTCGAGCAAATTTTTGAAATTCATACATTTACTCAATTGCGAATAAAAGCGAAACGCGTGCATCGATTTTTATGATCTTTGTCTCATTTTGCTCATAGGTTATGTGACTTTGCGAAAAAATAACTAGACTTGAAACTTTTTTCCATTTTGGATTTTTTATGTATTTTTAACAAAAAAATTTAAATTTTTAGGCAAAAAATAGTTTTTTCCCTTCATGCATTCATTTTTAACTTCGAAAGTGTTACTTGTATAGGAAAACAATATATGAACAGATTAAGGGAATTGTAATTCTTAATTTTTTAAAATTTATTTCAACTAAATTGGGCTAGTGGTTGTCGAGCTATGTCAAACAACAGGGCCTAAAACGTGATAAATTCCCCTATACGATAGTACTAACTTCAAATCGATACTAACTTCAAATCGCAGGTAAGAAGACAAAAGGAATGATGCAGAAATTCTTCTTTTTGGGTCTAATTTCACATACAGTTCACAGAATTGAGTTGGCAATCAATTAACTGAAAAATGTTGTACTGTGTAATGATAACTATTACAAAATGGCGTACAATGACTTTTTATATCTAGTATTTATTTTTAACACCCTCAAAATTGATATCAAATGAAAAAGCTTGACCAGTAGAATACACTTAACTATGAAAAATTACAAAATTATTACAAATAGTACCCTAAATAGAATGGTGAATATATGGGTCAAATATGGTAATGACGACTTTTTCCGCCTCAATCCCCACAATATTGGTATCAAATTATAAACGTGGGTTTATATCCTTCAGATAAATAGGAGTTCGTTTTATTGCCAAAAACACTTGCTATTTACGATAATAAAGTTATAACACTTTGTTGATTTTTAAAACAACAAATTAAACTTATACGATACTTTATTACAATGAACTAGCGATGATATAAACTAATTAAAATCAAACCAATTCACTTTTGCAGGATTCTTCATATTTGTGTGCCGTATAAATTTAAAAACGATTTAGTTTTAAAAAAATTTTATCCCACGAGAATTTAACGAATTCGTATATTTAGCTAAATAAAAAGTTAAAATTAGTTATTATTCCAAATGATGTTGTTCAAGCTAAAACTTCTTTTATATGTAGTTGCCCAAAATAGCTGTACATTTACCTGAGGGTGGTTTTGAATTCCGGGCTTCCATGGTGTGATTATCTTAGTTTTAGCTTATGTTGATTTAAGTAGTGTTGTCTATATAATTTTTTATTATAGCATGTAAATACACCGGCGACAAGGACTTCAATTTGCATTCTTATTTAGGCATTTTAGTTAAAGATGATAGTATTCTCATACAAAATTGCACATCATTACATCATATTTTTATTATTCCGAGAAATATAGTTCTGCCAGATTAAAAACCACAAATTTCAATACTCTAATAAAGAAAAAATTTTTTATATTAAATATTTTTGATCTATAGTTTTTAAACAAAAAAGAACTATTATTGTCACAAACGTTAAAGATGAGGTAATTAGTTAAAAGCTAATTACAAAAGATTCTGTAAATATTGTAGTTTATAATTGAAAATTAAATTAATAAATAATTAACTTCTGTTAAGGGAGATAAAAAATAATAATAAATTTGTTGCCTATATTTGGACAGTTTAAGACAAATTGGTAATTTTGACAGAGTGTGCCGAGCAGCGTGTTAAAAAAAGTTATAGAAAATAACATACAAAATTACAATAAAATAATAAAATTAAAATAAATATATGTGAAAAACGTTTATAAATACAAAATGTTTCCTTATAAATTTGCAATATAATAAAATCATGATTTTAACCTTTATAAAAGTGAAAAATATAAAAAAATATATATAATTAAAAAAATATAAATATATCATTAAAATATCATTAAGAAATAATTTGAACGATTTTGTGAATATGTCAAAATAATAATTTAATTTGTCTTTCAAGCTTAAAAAGCTGTTTTAAATAACCTGCAAAAAAAATAAATTGTTTTTTGTTGATTTTTTTATTACAACACAATTTTTGAAAAAATTAGTTTTTCATAAAAAAAAAAATAAAATTGTTGTTTAAAAAATAATAACCGCTAAACGATCAGCTGACGTTGTGATACATAAGAATTTCAACAATTTTCTGCTGCTTTACTCGCGCTTTACGTTACCGCTACCGCAATCCTTCAGCAGGCATTTTTTCGCATCATCACCTCTAGTTTAACCTGTTTCTGCTACACCATCAACTTGTTCTCTCACTTGCTCCACCAATTACACTTGAAGTTATTGGCTATTGTTGTACTAAAAAAATAAACAATAATAAAACCGGAAACACACATACTTATAATCTCTCACACACTTTAACATAGTTTAAAAACTTGCATTAAATTGAAGAGTGTGTGTGTGTAAAAGTGTATGATATTGCAATTATTACTACGAAAAAGGTGTGTATGAATTAAATTTGTTCGTTTTTTTTACTCGTAAATTTTTTCATTTCTTACTTGTTTTCCCAACCCTGCTGCCGTTGTGTTTGTTTTAAATTTCCAACAAATACATGTCAATTTTTTTTCTTATAAAACTTGCAGATTTTTCTCAAACTTGTAAGTTTTCTTGTAAAAATGTGTTTATTGTAGCTTTTTTTCTGCTTCATTCACAGAACTTGCTTTAACAGTTTTTTGCTTGTTCAGTGATAAAATTGTTATTAAACAAATTTACTACACTCATTGTTGGGCTGCAAGAAAAACAATGAGATGGTGGTTGCTACTAAACAAAATAAACCAATAACATTAAAGCTCCCCTAGACGTTCGCCAAACGTTATAGCAATTTTTTCCGGTAACGGTCTGGTGGTTTTAAAATCTCTTAAAATTAAGATTAGATATATTGTTTTTTAACGACATTGTTCTTATTTCTAGGTTAGTTCAGGTTAAAAAATAGGGGCACTAAAAGCCTAAACTTATGAAAGGTATACAGGTATACCCGAACGGCATGTTGTTTTGAAGAAGACTTAAGGATTGACTCGAAAAGTTACTAGTTAGTATAGAAAGATCTAGTGGTTTTCACACCGAAATGAATTTTGATTTGCCGTATACACTTTAGTTAAATAAATCAAGTATTTTATAGAACTTGTGTATTTTGTTTTATACAAAATCCCCGTGGAAGTCTATAGATATCGCTTCGGCTGACGTGCCAATTGGTTAAGTAAGGTTGAATAGGAGGGGCACTAAAAGCCCAAACCAATGACGGGTATACACTTATGTCCAGTTGGCAAGTTGTGCGCTCATGACGTGCCGCTAATAAATTTTTTTTTTTTGTGTTTTTTTTTTGTTTTCATATTTTTAATATTTGTTTTTATACAACAGCCAGTCTAAATTAACATTTTCAGAGAAAAATACGTTCATATGTATGTACATATGTATGTATGCATATCTTTTTGATGTAATCGTTGCACATTTTTAAAAGAAATAAACCGTTCTCTTGTGAACAAAATGTTGCTGTTACCACTACCATCATCTCAAAAAGTACGCAATAATGATGTAGGCTTTTTTTCGTATTTATTAACAACATTTTAAATACACATTTGATGGCATTATGCATAATCATTGTACCAGTTTTAAATTTCTATGACTAAATTGATACAGAATTTATGAGATACATGTTTTGTAAGCAGATTTTAAATATAAAATATTCGATTTATTTGATTTAGTTGCGTTATATATTTACATTGACCTTGATATATAAATTTATAGCAAAAAAAAAAGGTAAAAAAAACAAATTAGCTTCTGTCTGTTATTGTGTACTATTTAGAATACGTCAATATTTTATATAAAAATGAAAAAACCATTACTTATTTATGACTTTTAAATTCCCGTTCACTAAATTAAATGAGTAAAAAAATATAAATTGTCTATATAACGTATCTTCAGTATGAAAATACACTGCGGTGCAATATTATAGCCGTACGTCAATTTTAAGTAATTCTAATATTACCATTTAGATTAGACATTATCTGTTTATACCATCCGAAGGAACATGGAACTCTGAGCTCCATAATCGTGCTATATTGGTTATTGCAAGCATAGATATTGCGCACCAAAATTCCCCAATTATTTTCAAGGGAATTATGCCCAGACTGGCCATTCCAATAATGGTATGTTATTTGACGCTAACCACAATCGGTTTAAATTACTTTCGAAAACCGCGGAATTATCTGTCTGGAGAAGGGTTTTGTAATCTGTTGAATTAATTTTGGTACTAAGAAAAGCCAACTCTAGTCCACCAAAGGCAGAAAATGCGTCCCAAATCATTAGAGAACCACCACTGAAATTTTTTTTTGGTAAAATTGCGTGGTTCCTTTCGCAAATCTTTCCAGTACAACTTGTATCCATCCTTGCAATCTAAGTTAAACATTGCTTCTTAATTTTTACGAACCTGTTCTCACATAGAAAAATCAAAAAGAAATAAAGTTTTACCCGCATGTATTTCTTCAGTATCAGACTTTAATTTAATTTATTCTTAAGAGAATAATAATAACTTGAACTAGACTAACTGCCGTATTCATAAAAAATATTTTAGGTTTATTGAAGGCATATTTGACATGATAAATAAACCTAAAATCTTTAATAAATCTAAACTATTTTTTATGAATAGAGCAGTAAATCTCAATTGACATAAATATAAGTACAAAAATATAACAGAAAAAATAATTTAATTTAAAATAAGTAAGTTGTTAAGTTACTACTAAACTTTTGATTGTATATTTGATAGTACAATTATACCACAAGTCCCAGTTATGAACAGAAAGTGAGTTCTGACATACAAACTATAGGAGTAACCGTTAACGAGCTTAAATATAAAATGAAAGCATCATTGCCGGTTAAGCGACTTTCAGTATGCCAAAAGTAGTTGGCTTTTTTATAAACATCTCCTTTTTGGAAAAAAATCAGCAATCCAAAAGTAAAACTACCAAATTAATTTATATAATTTTTTAAACCATTACATCAAAGTAACACTATAATAAAAAAATATTTAACAAATTTATGTGTGTTTTCTTCAAATTAAAAAATAAATTATTTTGTTTAAATACATGTGTACAAAAGCATAAATATTTTGTTCAATCGAATACACTTTTTATTTTGTAATTTACAACAAACAAGCATTTTGATCTTAAAAACAGCATTTTTGTTATCGCCGCTAACTTCGCATTACAAACGATGTTAAAGAGAATCAAATAGTAAAAGACAAAGAGAAAAGCCAACAAAATATTATTCACATAATTACTTGCCTCTTCAATTATGTCGCGCTTATTTACAAGTAAAAGTAATAAATTATAAATATGAACAAAAAAACTAAATGGCCAACACTTTTTCTTTTTTGTTTGATGAACAGCATTTCGTCAAATGATTTCTTTTTAAAAAACAGCAGTGTTTCCCAAAATAAAATGCAATAGACACACCTTCGCTCATACGCTATTTTTGCAAGACAGTTATGGAATACATTTTTTTTTCTGAACGTCGGCATCTCCTTATTAAGTTTTCGTTATATGCTCGAGACTTGCCGCGAAATCTCAAAATGTAATAAAGAATCGAGAAGACTAATTCTTTGTTTTAAAGGGTCTTTGACCTTAAGAAAAAATTAACAAGTAAGAGTGCTGCATTCAGTTGTGCCGAATCTTCAACATAATATTTATTGGTATAATGATCTCATCGTATCGTAGCCTAGATTTTAGATTTAATGTTATACGTCATTTTGCTGTATTAATTCCGACGGTTGTTTCGTACGCCATCTTAAATTTTTCACCGTTTTATAGTTAACTGTATTCTACTGTTCGAGCCCCTTAATTGGATTAAAGCATGTACATTTTTAGTTACTAAATTTGACATATTTTTTTTTAAATTTTTCTTATTGTACTACTCTATTAAAAGCAAATGTCCTGTCATTCGGAAATAAATATTCCTGACACTATAAAGCTTTTAGTTGCAGTGACAGGGTTACTCTAAACTCCATCAGAAATAATAAGTTTCACCTCGCGGGTAAATGGCGACTTTGATTTGATGTAGTGGTTCTTCGTTTACTCTCAGTATAAATATTAGAAGCGCAATCTTCGCTTGTCTTTAATGCAGAATTTTAGAAAAATTAATAATAAGTCTGGTTAATAAGCAGTCGATATTTTATTGTTTAAATCCTATTTTTACGTTTATACCTTTTATAAACTCCGGATTACAAATGATAAACAGCACTCTTGTAATTTAGGTACTACTTAAAAGACATTTAAATAGGGGTGTCAAAATATGAGGTATACATTTTTTTAACCGAAAAAATAAGTTTTTTTGGCACGATCTGGCCATTTCACCTGTTCTTTACTATAATAATGCGATTTTCGAAATTTTCTTTTACAAAACCCATTGTTCCTGTTAGTGGGTGGCAAATGGATCCATCCTTTTGAAAACACATATTCTCTAATCTAAATCATCAAGTTTCCACCACAAAAAGCTTCGGATCATCTGCCTTTAGCGATATCCACTGACCATTAAACTTAAAATTTCCACACCCTTTATTACAATATTTTCCTTTTGTTTTTAATTTACAACTACTACTACTTGCTGTACGATGATACCAGATCAAGAATTTTTTAAGCAATGTAATATCTGGAAATAGTTATTTTACAAACATCTCGAAAGTATGCTAAAAACTGTCAAATGTCAAATGTTGTCAAAGTGTAAAATAAAATTTAAATAAGACTAAAGCAAATTACACAAAAGTAAAAAGGATTCGAAATGAAAATTAAACTAATGTGAATTAAGCTAATTAACTGAAAATCGAATTAAAAAAAAAAAGTTTGTAAATTGTAATTAGCAGATTGAACTTAATATTGGCTCATCTCGAATATACATCGTATCTTCCATTTAAATTTCTTTTAAACCTAAACAGATTGGTAAATGCTGATGATGTCTTATTCCAAAAATAATTGATTTTTAATAGGCAATTATTTATGCAATTTTTTTTCCAAGTCAATCACTTTTATATTATTTAATTCATATTTATTTACATTTATTTCATATTGACAAATGCTTTTCATATTTTTTTTACACTGTTAGGTGATAAGTAAGAAAACAGAAAAATGGAGATATTTTAGAAAGTGGAAAACATTTTATTAAAAGAAAACGAGTTGTTATTCATAAATTACAGTCAGTGAGAATAAAGTTAAACAAATATTTTAAGAAATTCGATGGCAAAACAAATGTAACTTAAATTCTTTTAACAATAAGATAAAACAAACAAAAATAGTCGCAATATTTACTAAAATAAAACAGAACACGTCTCTTACTACGACCGAAAATCGCTCTAAGAGAAAAAGCTCTTAAAAAGCGTCGACCGTAATTTAAGTATGCTTCTTTTGATATAAGCCAGGAAAATTAATCAAATTGCCTTGAACCGTGCAAATAAGCATTGAAAATAAAACAAGACACAATAATTTGTATACCCTTCACCCATGGTGATAAGGGTATATCTATGGCCACAAGTAAGACCAATTGAGTTTTTCATTGATTCAAATCCATTTCAAGCAAATACACCTCAACACAAAAATTTAATTTAAAAAATTTTAAAATCTAGGCTACGCTGCGATTACATTGTTATAGCTATGTACATGATAGTAAAGGATATTATCAGATTCGACACGGCCGAATATATCGCTCTTACTATATTGTAGAATTAATGTATATTCGATGGCGAAAAATGGTGGTTAGATTGTTACAGCAGTATAGAGCCCCGCTTACTTACTTTTTTGTTACTCAATTGTGAGTTATTTGTATTACAGGCATGTGGTTTCAGCAGAATGGTGCCACATGTTATGCAGCACACGATAAAGTCAACTAACTAAGGAAAACATTTGATAGCCAACTCCTTCATGTGTTGTAAAGAAAAGTAAATTTCCTCTGGGTATATGCAGTCACTGGTATATGCAGGTAAACTTGAAACGACGAGCATTTGCAATCGAATATTCAATATGTTTTTGCTGAAATGCTTTCATGTTTACTGCGAAGGTTGTGTAAAAATTTGACCTCCAGGTTGTGTCATGTACTCACTAACTGCGGCGGTCACATGACTGAACTCATGTTTAAGCATTAATGCCATAAAATTATCTAATTAATAAAGCCCTTTAACAATTTTTTTTTGTTTCTCCGCATTTATAAAACATCACCCATTGTTATACAACAATATTTACCTCATAAAACTGACTTCACTTTTAACCTATAATTCATTTTTAATTTCAAAATATTAATTATTTCTTTTATGCACTAAACTACATCTAACATCTGATTTATTTATCAATTTTAAACTTTATCTTAAAATTAATCCAAAGTAGATCTTTAAAATTATGTACTTTTTTGTGCAACGCTTATGACAATATCTTGTACCATACTCGTATAATATATATTATTTTAATTATCTTTTATTGTTTAAAAACAATAAGTTTTAAAATCACTAAAAACAAATAAAGTGATGATACAACAATAAACCACTAAGCAATACATGCATATTGTTGATAAAAAAAAAATTAATTATAGCAACCAGACAACAAAACATATGTTTCTTACAAAATTAAAAATAAAATAAATCAACAACATTTTCTTTGTTGAGATAAAACAAAAGTTATGCGATAGAAAAGAAAAACATATTTTTCTATTTAATAAGGCTTTTATTTAGATTTTAAAGCAAATAAAAATGGTTCATTTTAACTCAACGCTTATTTTAGATGTCAAGTAAATAACAGTGCTCACAGCTTATTTTTGGCAGTACATACTTTAAGATCCAACAACAACGAAACTAATAGAATTTTTAGAAATAAAAAAAATATTAAAGGTAATCAATTCACCGGTTAAGGCTAGCGAAATTGCAAAAATGCAAAGTTATTTTCAAACACAACAACAACTACATATGCATAAAATGATTTTACACTTAACTTTTGAACTACCTCTAACTAAGTGAATAAATAATTAAATTCACACATATATACATATTTGTGTATTTAGATAATATATATATATTTTTTTTTTGTCAAAGGATTAGCTACTAGCCTGTCAGATTGATTTCCCTAAATGTGAAGCACATTTTTGCTAAAAGTATTTCTCACGTCACACAGAGGAGTATTTGACCTGAAAAGCTGCCCAAAAAGGCAAAACTGAATTTTAAGAAATCTTAAAAACTAAGTACGCAGCTCGACAGACAACAATATTTTACATTATATTGTAAAATTTTAAGACTTTTAGTTGCGATTTGTAGCTCTGAGACCCTGCTAAAGTCAGGAAAGTTAAGAAAATTATATGAGATTTAAATGTTTTTTTCGGTTTCTGGATGTTTATATAATATTTTTTTTTCGGCCAAACGAATAGAGTTTTAACAATGATTTTTTTTTTGTTCGCTGAAAGGTTTGATCAAAAGTTATTTAACAAAGAAAAAAAATATTAAAATATGTTGAATATTCATGTTGAAACAATTCGTTCAAAAGCTAAAAACAAAAAAAAAATATACACTTTTTTGCAAAAAATGAAAAAGAAGAAGTTTTTAAAAGTGAGGTTAGCATCTCTACGAATTATGTTTGATACCACAATAAAATCTGGAGTCTCTTATTTTAGAAACAAGAAAAAAATTGTGCGCAAGTATGCGCCATTATTTTTGACGATTTTTTTAAATTTTCACATTTCTTCTATTTTTGCTCATCAGGCACTTTTTCTTATACATTTATATCGTCATAAACTTTTATGTAAATATTTCGAATTATTGATTTCAACTGTTATTCACATCACTTTTAACACTTCACAATGTTAATACCTGCCTATAATTATAAATTTAAAAAAATTTGTTATTATCCATAATAGTTATAAGGGAATGTCCTTCCTACACATCTCCATAAAAGATATTTTGATATACCTGCTCTACAAAACATTATTTGTTATAATAAATATACGTACCTAATAAGAATAATTATTAAAAGCATTTATCACAATAATATGCTTACAAAAAAAAAAATACAGGTACATAAAATTTATGGGCACCCAGGTATCAGGCTACCATCCAATTAACGCATAAGAGCATGCATTTGAAAATACTTATAAAGGGTTATTGCACACAATCTTTATAAAAACCGTTTTGTAACTTCGAGAGTCAACTAAAATCCATATAGTCCACATACTTTTATTTCTAGGGTGTACAGTGTACTTTTGTTGCGCAGTGTAATTTTTTTTAAATCTGCAACTAGATTTCTTATATCATACTACACATAAAACTATCAAAAAACTAGAACTTTTAATTCAAGAAACACGTTTAATAGTTTTGGCCAACTTTTCAGGCCAAATACTCCTCTGTGCGTCAGCAAAAGTAAATTTACTCAATTCCGCACTTTTGCAAGAGTATGAGGGTATGCAGACTTTACTTTACAGTGAACATTCTTCTAAAGATGTCGAATCTATAAATCTAATTCATTTTGCAGACAAGTCAGTAACTTTAATATATTTTTTCTCTGCAATAAAAAGTTTTCTTTATGTTAATCCAGGTGTCAAGGTACATTTTCAAAACATACAGACAGACAGACAGACAAAAAAAATCTTAAAAAAATAATATTTTATGTAAAGAGTTTTTGTTATAATCTTTTCTATTAAAAGTATGAAAGCATAATTTTTACCATCTCATTATAAGGCGGTCGACCTTATTGAATGTAATATATTTATGTTGTACTTAAATGATTTTTTAAGTTTAAAAAATATCATTTAATAAATGTATTCGAACTTTTTTATTTATATTAAAACTTATTAAGCTTGAGATCAGTTTTTTATAAAAATAATTTTATTTTATTCCAGTTTTTCGCTACCAGATTTGGTAGCTTCTTCAGGGAATGTATAAACAATTAAAAGTAATCTACAATATAATAATTATTTATAAACAAATTTTTTTAAAAAATGCGTGAAAATTATTTTTGTCAACATTTAAAAAAAAACAGCAACAACAACAATAATTTTTTTTATTTTATGCCTAGCACAAAAAAAATTATCTACAATGTTGATAATACATACATTTTTTTATAGTAGCAACTTTAATTGCTTATAACTTCTAAAATACTGAGCCAATTTCAGTAGGATTAAAATTGTGCACATCACTGCTGGAAAATTTCTTTCAAATATTATTTATTTTTATTAAAATCGGATGTATAATGTGAACGTATGCTGCGAAAAAAAAGATGATTAAGAGCATTAAGTTTTCAATCAATCGATAAAACGACTTTTCAATACGTGCTGTAAAGTGCCAAAAATTTTTATGTTTTAATGATTTTATTTTAAATAGACGTACATTTGTAAAAACTTTATAATAAAGGAAGTATTTTTTTAAGCTTAAATATCGCACTCTTGTCCTGTCAGATTTGTCACCATTATTCAAGGCATATGATGGTCAAATCAAGTAGTATTAATTCGTCATATATTTTACATATTTTAAACTTCAGCTGCCAAAGTCCATACATCCAAAACAACTCTGTTACTTCTCTAATTTATTTCGAATTTCGTATATATACTTTATATATAAAAAAATACAAACAAAAAAGGTCTCTTTGAACTGCAGTTACCTGATTAATAAATATGCCTTGCCTTGTTATTCTATAAATATTATATTATTACAAAGAAGTATGAACTGCATAGCTGTGAACCTCGCATTCACCAATTTCGGGTAAAAATTAACTTCTTATTCCGTCATTCAAAAATGTGGAGAATTTTCGAATCATTTTCTTTTACTTAGAGAAAACTTTACATAAAAGCTAAAGTTAATACCGTTAGCTCATATACATGTCCATTGTATGTGTATATTGACACAAACGCACCTGTTTTCTTTTTATCTTTTCTATTTTGCATATTTCGTTTATTTATGTATGTATGTCGATTAAACAAGTATAATGAATGCAAACCAAAAAGTTTAACAAAAAACTTGTTACCTAAGAAAATCATCAAAAAAAAAAATAATAATGAAATAGACTAAATTCAAAATAGATGACCACTGCAAAAATAAATATACGCATACATATGTATGTATGTATGTATGTATGCATGTATCTTTATATTTGTAGTATAATAACGGGTTTTCCTTTTGAAAGCACTTAAATGGGTGTATAATGTAATTGAAAATATACATAATTTTTGGCATGACAATTATCACATTTTATTTTTCATGTAGATTATATGTGATGTAAACGTTAAAAGGTATTTAATGTTTTTCTTTTCACAACAAACAACATTATTATGAAGTCAATGTAATTTCATTGTCAAAAGGAAATAACTGCTTAAGTTGACCTAAGCGAAAGTTGAGGTCGTAATACTTATATAGACTCTTCTTGAGAGGTGCCCAATATTCGGTTTCGATTTGCAATTAATTGTTTTTCTTACACTTAGCCTTGAATTGGAACCTAAAGTATTTCTTAAAAAGGAATCATTTTGAACACAATACATGAAAAATGTTAACGGTAGGCATGTCAAAGGAATTTCTGCTAATGAATTAATAGAGTCTGTTATTCTTTCAAAATCTTTGTCCATAGTAAAATTATACGAATTTAAGAAAAAAAATTATAAAATAGGTGACATTAAGTGAGTGTGTCACCTTCATTTAATTTTATTAAAATAATATTAACCACAAGCCCATAATTGCAACATCTCAGAATCTTACACCTAATTCTGTTGGTTTATTCATGACATTTTAAATGGAAAAAAATCGGTACATAAACAACTGAGAGGAGGAAAAAACCACGACCACCTCGTACATACATACATACATACAAACAAACTCGGTATACCGGTGATTGAACGTGGCATCGAATCCCAACTGACCAAAAAAAAAATTATTTTTATTTTTTTTTTTTATTTATTTATTTTGAACATACATACATAAACTCAATTTATAATTTTACAATGGAATTTTTTTATTTATGTATGTTTTTTATGTGTACGTGTTTCATATGAGATGAATGGTGATACAAACAGTAGTTATTGCATGACTACACGTTCTGAAGGGTATATAAGATTCGGCACGGTCGAATATAGCACTCTTACATGTTAAAGCATATTATTAAAAAGATCATAGTCTTAATGCTTTGTAATCATACTGTTGTTTCATCTATATCCAATATATAATGGTTACCTTTAATTTGATTTTAACATAATGTTATTTTTGCGAACACATCATACTGTTTTTGTCATCATAATTATGTAAATCATATTACGTTTTTAAGACAAAGTAAAGTTTTCTTAATGAGAAAACCTTTGATAATTAAATTCAAACAAACACTTGATTATTGTAACAAAATATTAATTAAAACAATATTTCCAAATAACATTTACTTGTTTTCGATAACCAAATTAAGTAATACAAACTATAAGATGACCGTCGTGATCATGTCGTAACCATGTTTTTTTTTTCGTGTGTGTGTGTGCGTATTTATATGTAAACATCTTAATTATTTGAAAAACAATCATAATTTCGAGTGCATTTTCTTAATATGAATTTTCGTCCAGTTGAACAATTCTAATATCGGATCACGATACAGATATTCAAACTCTATCATAACAGCATAAGGCAAGTAATCATAAGAAAGAAGAAGAGAGAACAGCATGTTTCGTTGTTGAAACGAAAGTTCAGCAGCTACAGTTCAAAAATCTCAATGCGTAAGAGTGTTCGTAAAAGTCCAGCAATATTAGTTTGGTGTAGTGAAAAAGAATTATAAATTTCTAGAAAATTTTTAAATTTTTTTTATATGGAACGATTTCGATAAATTTTCTATTTATAGAATATGTTTAAGCAAATTCCCTTTTTGTCTTAAGTTTTCGTAAAATTTAAATTTTAAAGGCTTTATTTGAAAAAAAATTATCATATATAACGGAGCTGCATTTTGTGATTGTTGGCTTTTTAGTTTTTATATCCAAACGTAACAGTTCATTGTGCACAAACACATTTACCCATTTCTCTGGTAGCAACTGACATACATACATATTTTGTTAAGTTTAAAACCTATTTTATTATTTTTTTTCTCTCTCTCTGCATACCACAAAATGCCATAGATAACAAATAAAAAATGCCACATAAAAATTAACACACTAACTTAAAAATAATAACAAAAAAGACTTTATTTAAATGTCAAAGAGTTTTTTTATTTATTTCTTGATTTAAGCAACAAACATACATACATATACATATAGGAAATAATGAATTTTTTTGTTAAACCATTTTGGCGTATACATAATTGTATATATTTTTTTCTATTTTTGTTAACACACATACCAAAAATGGTCAATACAAACAGTTGCAGTTATTGTTGTACTAAAGCCAAAATATATTGAAGAAAATTCAGATAAATACTAAAGTTTCTATAAGTTTTCCTTTTGGTCTTTCATGAGTAATCATATCGATGGTTTAATATAAAAACGGCGTATCTTGATTTTCTATTATTTTACAGGATTAGGGAAAAGCTATAAAAATTATGTTCAGGCAACAAATAGGTTATTTTAAGCCACAGCTGGTGATGTGTAGAACACCAGAAAACTTTAAAATCTTGACAAAAAAATCAATATAGTACATTTTTTTATTAAGCCATCGATATACAGCTGCAGTCTAAATAATAGCACCAACTTAAAAGTTTGGCAAATCTATTTACATCTTAAAAAATGTTGTTTTGCTTTTACATTACATATTTCACCCTTGCGTTTCCTCAACAAAATAAAACTAAATTTGTAATACTGTGTGTATGTGTTTTACTTGCAATTACAGCCGCATAACGCTTTACGGCCAAATGCATTAAATTTTTAAGACATCAGCTCTAAACACATAGACGCCAGCAGACTTCACAACTTCACGGCTTCAAATGCTGCCAACTTCAAATGCTGCTCTGAGGTCAGCTTCATAATTATTTTGAAGACAGCAACAACATAATAATCAGCTGATGTGTATTTTAGCAATACAAATTTCAGGGATGCCGCATGTATATTTTATAATGAATAAAATTAAAGTTATTGATAAAAAAATGTAAAAATATCACGAAAAACTATAAAAACACATGAATTTATTTCTTTGTTGTATTTTTGTAATGTTCTCTTATGTTTAATATTAAAAATAAGTTTTTGTTTTTATTTTTCTAATTTAATATATATAATGGCAACACTATATTTGTTTCTTGCTGCCCGTCAAAATAGAAAATAGCCTAAGTTGGCAGCAGCAGCAAATGCTGTTGTGAAGTCGTGCTACTATGCTGCCGTCAAAATAATCGTTTTCATTTAAACACATGAATTTTATTTTTGACATATTGCTGCTTGCTGTCTGCTGTCGTCTATGTGTTTAGAGCAATCTTCGTACAGGAATGGAATTTTATATTTTATTTACAACTTTTCAAAGGTCTTCTGTGCTTGTTTGTCTCATCGCAGATACTGACTTCTTTACGCCTGCCTTTAGATTTTCAATAGGGCTTAAATACGACGACTGTGCCGGTCACATTATCACACTGATTAAATTATGAAACACTTGTCTTGCTGAAGATCCATATCATTGGCATTTTATCGTAACATAACTCCTTATGGAAACATAACTCCATTCAGTATATGTGACCCTCTACTTGATATGAAGAACACCCGAATATCGTTTTACTACAACCAATAAGTTTTCTACCTTTTTCTGTAAGCTGCTAGTTGGTTAGTTAGTTAGTTATTAGGTGAGCTTCGGACTTTTTTAATAAATACGACGATTTTTGATTAACATTTCCATTCAACGTTCCTTCAAGTGGTCAAATTACATATGATTTTGCAAAACTTCTACAAACACGTGTTAAACGAATTGAAAAAATAAAAAAAAGGAATGTGAATGTAAAAAAAAAGAAGTTTAGAAGAAGAGAGTATTGTGTAATCAACCTCATTGCGACGTTATAATTTAATTAACTTTATAATTTCTTCTTAGTTTAACTTTTTTCCATTTTACATTTAAGAATTAATGAATATAATTCAAAATAATTGACCCTACTTCAATTATTAAGTAAGTGTTGCCGTTGCTTATAGACATACAGTTTGAAAATATATTTTTTTTTATAAAATAGTGATATTTATTTTAAAACTTGCTATTTCTCAATATTCTTCATATACATATTTGTGCGAAAAATGAGCTAAATTAAAACTCTGTATTCGACAACACTGTTTTTCGTCTTGTCACTTTACCTACCGCAAGTGTGAAAATTGTACTTGCTTCAAAATTTCATTGCAAGCTGAGTCGCAGGTAGCAAAAGTGTAGTTGTGTTAGTAAAAAAGTGTTAGCGTTAGAAGGAAGTAGTAGCACTTTTCATGTACTGAAAGAGCTGCGATTGCTTTTTATCAGTCTACGACGAATAATTTCCACACTTGCCGGTATAACCATTGTTTTCTTGAGTTCCATAGGTGACATAAAAGGATTATTTTTGTATGTTCGAGCTAAACGCTTCAACATTGGAAGTAAAATAATACATTTTTGAACACCCGATTCTACTCTAGTCAATCCCAATGCATTTTGATCATTTAATTGGAACTGTTAAGTCATTTTCTTTTTTCGGAAATATGTTGACAAATAATCCATCATAACTCTAAGAGAACAGCAGGAAATATGTATTGTCTTAAGCATTTAATAAAAAAAACTCATCTTTAATATTAATTTTTTCTTAACTTCTTATAAGAATACAATTTTAACTGGTGCTATTATTTTGGCCGGCACTGTTTATATGATATGCATATATACAATACCATGTACATAAACAAATTATTTTTGCTACCAATAATAGTATTGATGTATTGTTGTGGTTTTGTTTGGAGAGGGTTATTAACGGTCAATAACATTTTGTATGAGTCAGCTTTCATTGTTCACCTTTTCATTGTAACCATTATGACACTCGGTACGGCTCATGAATTGTTAGATAAAGTTTACAACATTTGGGATAGTTTTCAATAGGTTTTTTTAAGGGCTTTACTCACTTTAACGGTATTCAATATGGCTGAGGAAGGTGTGCTCAAGAGAAAATATTGTTGTTGTAATAGAACAGTACTTTACCCAGCTCTTTTATTCTCGTGAGCAACTTTCCTAACATAACAAAGCACTTTTAAAATAAAAAAAAAGTAATTAATTTTAACTGAATTAAAATCAGAATCTTTAAAATCAAAATCAGAAATTTACAAATGAATTTATATTTATTCAATTTGTTGTTTCGTTTGTAACACAACAACATTTTTGTTAGAGACTCCACCAAAAACACTATTCCATATTCCAAAAATTATTGATATGTAAGTATATTGGAAAAATGGCCTTGTAAGCCCAAAATGATCAAGTGCCCATAGTACTAAGGTAAACCCAGATTTATTCATTTTTCGTCAATCTTTGGATATCGATATCTTCGCAAAGGTTGCATCCACAGTTTACTGTAATAGTAAGATTTCCATGTCTTATTATATCAACTTCTTTTATGCCTGTTGCTAAATATCTAATCAGGTTTGAAGTAAAGATAATTTTAAAAATTGCCACCATTCACTTAAATTTTTTAATGCACTTTTATCATGAAAGTTATAATTGAAAAAATAATTGTATAAGAAGGAACAATAATTATGCGTTGTAGACTAAAATACTTTAAAAAAACAACAGTGGTTTGAAGGATTTAAGATTTTTATTAAGCAGTCTACACTTGAACCTTAAATATAGACTCTGTTTTAAATTCCATTTGTGCACACACTTTGTAGGTATGTGTATGTAGTTTTTCTGCATACATTAATGCAGTCAACTTTAAGTCAAAAAGTCCGAATTATAAAAAAGAAATAGTAAATGCGAGTGTATTTTATTTTAATTTTTTTTTTGTTCTCTTTCTTTTTACTCGCTCTTACAAGCACAAAAATTGCTTGCGCTGGCACCGATAATATGGTGAACTTAGTGAACTGGTTTTATTTTAAAATAAGATTTTTGGTATCATTCAGTATCAAAAACCTCGTTTAAAATATGAGTCAGAAAAACGTTCTATTCCAACCAAAACTTATCCTTTGTTCAAAAATAAAATATAAATATGTCAGATATTATCTTTTCTTAATCAATAATTTTCAACTGCTATTTCGATCAAAATTGACGGCGAAAATATAATTAAAACTTTACAAAAAAATGAAATATGGACTTTAAAAAAATATGAAAAGATCTGAACGTCCATCGTCACACAGTTTCAACCGCCATTAAACAGTAAAAGGACAGGAACATTGAAGGAAACCCTGAATCTGGATATCAAATTATTTTTTCGAAAAGTACCGAATACTTCTGTCCGAAAGGCAGCTCTTAAATTTAAATGCTCTAATTCTTTTGGGCGCAGAACCAAAGCTAATGCTGTGTTGAATTCGTATAAAGTTCAGAAAACTCCAAATCGCAATGCAGAACTTAAACGCAAAACCCAGCAAAAACTTGAGGTAAAATTTTATTTAAAAAAAACTGTTTTGTGACGAATGATGAAATTTATGTACTGGCAGAGAGGTTCAGGATTTTTTGTGGCTGAGAGTCGCTGTTCAAAAAGAATAACGGAAAAATAAACAACAAACAAATCCCGAAGAAGTTTTTTGTGTGGCAAGCCATTTGCAGTTGTGGCAAAAGAAACCAATCGTTTGTGACATCAGGCATGATAAACACAGAAATATATATTACGGAATGTCTAAGAAAACCGATGTTTGCCTTAATTAAAATAGCACAGAGTGCCTTCATATTTCTGGATCGATTTGGCATTATGCCACTTTGAAAGAAACTCCCTTGAGTGGCACTCAAGCAATAGTGTCAATTTTGTACCACGAGAGGCAAGAACAAGAAAAAAATAGTACAATAAATATTTTCTTTCAAGCATAACAAATATCAAATCTAAAATCACACACTTATTTAACACAAATTCCTACAATAAGGAAATAATACACAATAACATAAAAACAATTATTCGCATATCAATTACCACAATCAGTAGTTATGGGAAACGGAACATGAATGCAAAATAATTTCACAGCCCTGTGACAAAGAGACAACTTAACAATAGCGAAAGAGAAAAAAAATCATAGCAAATTTCACAAAGCATATAAAACAATTGAATTTATTCAAATTACATGAAGACCTTAAATATTTGCAATTTTTTCAGCCACTTGAGATAATTTCAATGTTAATGTTACAACAAACAAAAAAATAATAATAAAAATTACTTCCCCGGTTTTAAGGTTAAACAGACTAGATGAAATCGCATGCCCACAAAACATACCAACCGATTAGTAGACATAAAGACATATAAATAAAAATGGATTTTTAGTTCAAAAGTATTATACTATATTCATCATTAGAAACATGCGTTTTTTTATAGGGTGTCCCAAGTTTTTAGAAAAAGTTAAACTAAATCAAGGCATATTTAGACGTAAGCATATAAGTATGCAACTGTGAATTTATACAACAAAGCAACCTTTTATTGGATGTTTTCTCGCAAAGCGAATTAGTATATCAGCGATGGGAATGTTGTTGTAATCTGTTTAATAAAAAACAGAATAATTCATCACAAATTATATATAAATTAGTAAAGTCTCATTATAAAAAGCGTAGAAAAAAATATATATAAATTTAGTACAATTGCTATCAAAATAATAAACTAAAGTTAATTTTTGAATACCGATACAAAAAATCTAATATCCCATCCCTGCATAAATAAGTAAAATAAAGGCATATATAACTAATTTCGACATTTTGTTTCCCCATTAGGTGTTGCGACGGTATTACCTTTATAAATATGCCTTGAGCTAAACATAATTTTTTTTTTGTAATGAGATAGACCTTTAACAGTAATTTTCGTCGTAAAAAAATACACAACATTTCATTTAAGTTATCTTTTTATCAGCTTGATAGTCGAGTTTTCCAAATAAGTAAAATTAATATTTTCACAGTTCCTGAATATAATCTGAGTATCAAATATTTTAGGTACAAAATGTATGTAAAATTTGTATTATTTTTTAAATATTTTTGAAGAATTAATTCGTTATATCCATGCCTTATGGTTTTTTTCTAATAGTGATTTTCTTTGTTAATCACACTCTTCTGAATTAGTGTGTCGTTGAAGCCGCATTTTGGGACACCCATTGGCTTAAGCTTACCCTAATGCAACATTTTACAAATGAAAATTACACTACAACAAAACATACAACTTAAAAGTCAAAGAAGAAAAACATAACTATGCTAAATATAGATACGTATGTATCATAAGAGAAATGTAACCAACCATTCAATCATGTCATAAAGCCGCCATTCCTTCACTTACTCAAATATAACTGCCCAGATTAGATGTGTTGCTATAATACACTTCGGTGCAATATTAAAGCCGCACGTCAGTTTTGAGTTATTATTATATTGAAACAAAGATCAGGAAATAGTTATTTATATCATCTGAAGGAAAATCAACAATTTATTTATTAAATTACTTGTTTTTCACCGTTATAACAAATAATTTGATTTCACAGTAGTGCACTATTATAGCCGCACTCTTAAAAGCATTTCAAAACTAGAAATTAATTATAAATCAGCAGTAGTTTGAACCTCCATTTTTGGAAATGAGTTCGAAAATTCGATTTGTCACAGTGTTTGTAAGTATTTAACATATTTCTTTAGTGATTGTCTCCCAAGTATCAATAACAGCGGCTTTGAGCTCCATAAACGTGCCAATGTTATTTCTAGCATAGATTTTACGCGCCATGATTTCTCAAATAAATAATTATTTTCTAGTGTTTGTGTTAAAATAAAAAACTTACAACTTACGTGCGGCTATAATATTGCACCACAGTGTATGCTTTAAACTACATATATACTAGTTTAACGTGAAGACTTTGACGAGTAACCTCTCATGCAGAAATATTACAATTAAAGTTTGCACTAATGATTTTAATATTAAAAATATTTTCCCTTCAATTTCTAGTACAAGAAATTACAGTGATTAGAGTGATGTAAATTTTAAATTTATAACTGTGACATGTGTCCCAAATCAGTGTTTAAGATATTTTTCCCGCTTTCCAAGTACACACGTATGTGAACAATTTAGATATATATTTTCTAATTTAGTTTAATTAAAAAAATAACGCAATTTTTTCTATAGAAATTGGTATCTATTGTAAAGTTTGTCAAAGAACTCAGTTGCGTTATTTTTTAATGCGCTTCACCTGTGGCGCCAAGGGTATACAAATGTATATAGCTTTGTCATTCCGTTTGTAGTTTCGTTTTCGACTCCACAAAGTATATATTTTCTGAAAGCTTATGACTAGGAGATTCAACTGAGCACTGTCCGTCTTGCCGAGTGTTGATTGAATTCAACACGTTGTTCAGATTTCAGCAAATAAACTCGACTGCATCTTTTTCCCTAAATTTTTACCATAAAAAATGCTGGACTATTTGGTCACTAAGCGACAAAACTATAGGCAAAAATTGCTTGAAAAAATATATGTTTTAAAGATATCATATTTTCAAGCTCCTTAATAATTTTTGGACACGATAAGGACACCAAATTACAAGTCATAGTCTTAAAAATTATTCCTGAGGAAACCTTATAGATTAGATCAAAACTAACTAAGATTTAAGCATCAAAATAATACTGCTTCGATGTTTTTCCTAAAATTTTCAAACTAAAATCGATTTTCTTCAGTTGCCAGTTTACCGATATGGGTGTCAAAGGAAAGGACTTTAAAAAAATTAAAATCTATAATGGCAGTGACTACAAATTAAATTAAATTTATATAAGTATCCTGTATACGTTTCAAATCTATCTGCATATGTAATAAATTTTAATTTTAACTCCTTAAGCCGTGTTTGGGAGCTTAAGCTAAAAAAATCCAAATAATCTTACTTAAAAATTAACTATATTAGAATAACTGCTGTTTTTAATAAGATTAAAAAGTTATTAATTTAAATATTTAATTCAAGGCATATTTGTTTGGCTTATGAAACAGTAAATCCTCAGACAGTTACCACTTACAAAAACAAACATAAAAAAATTTTTTATGGAGTTTTATAGTAAAATTCCCCATCAGCTAGGCCGATAATTTCATAGCCTTAAGTTAATATTAATTTATTTAAAATTCCTTCACATTAAAAATTTCTTTTGCTATTTTTATTTTTAGGTTCACCCTGGCACGTTGAAATTATGTCGACACCCGGTATAACTGCATTGGGCGAATCGACCCGTCTCGTACCCGCTAATACACCGGCGGTTTTTGATATACTGCCGCCTCCTGGTCAAAGCCTTGCGAAAGGCGAGTGCGTGGCAACAGTTTTGGGTCCTAATAAGACCAAACTGAATGCCAGAGTCACCCACGAGGCGGCAAATGGTGCCGCACGCATCGAATTCGTACCCACCGAAGTCGGTACACACATCATTGAGGCTTCCATAAATGGTACGAAAATATCCGGTGGTCCCTTGATAGCCAAAGTCTACGATTCGAGCTTAATACAAGTTACCGATGTCAATGGCGGCGTCGTCGGCCAGCCATGTCAATTTCGTGTTGATGCCAGTGCCGCCGGAGAAGGTCAGCTGGAAATTTCCATTAATGAGGGTGAGGTGCCCAATCATGTTCAAGTAGTAGGCGGTGGTCGTTGTCTGGTTTCGTTCACACCTGAACAGGCTAAACCTCATTTGATTGATATAAAGTTTAATGGTGAAACGGTAAGGGGATGTCCATTTGTTTGTCAAGTGGCCGACACATCACGTGTTATGTTGAATTTATCGAATTTGGAATTGATACCGGTAAATAGACCAGCTTCATTTCATATCACTGTAAGTGGTGGTGGTGCTGCCGAACTGGCTGTTAGTGTACGTGGACCCCACGGTGAGCTGCCAGTTCGTGTCACTGGTGATATACATGCTGGCTTTACTGCTGAATTTACACCCACCGCTGTCGGTGGTCATTCCATCAATGTTGAATACAATGGTTTCCCTGTACAGGGTACACCTTTCTTGGCAAAATCATATGATGCTACTAAAGTGGTTGTGGGCAGTGTATCGCGTGGTACAGTCGGTCGTCCAGTGCAATTTACCGTCGACGCCGGAGATGCAGGTGAGGGTAATTTGGAGATTACCATCTCGGCCAAGGGTCAAAATATACCCACACAAGTCCATCCACAAGGCAGTGCCAGGTAATTATCTCAAACTAATGACGTTTTAATTTCTTTATTAAAGAAAGTTGCTTCTGCCCATTATTCTCTAAAATATTTTCTATAACACTTAATGTTTGCCTATTCCAAATGCCTTATATTCGAAAGTATACGGCAAACTTTTAACTAAGTACGAAAATTTGTCTGCAGCAAGAAACCAAATTTCCACCAAAAATTTTTAAAAACAGGGCAGAACTAGAGCAACATTTTTATTTTTGTAAAGAAAAGACAACGTTCATTTCATTTCATTTCATTTCATTTGCTCGTTTAATTGCAAGTATTTCTTTAACAAATTTAAATCTCCTTATAATTTTAGGTTCTCCGTGTCTTTTGTGCCCACTGAGGCTTGTGAGCACACTATAAATGTATCGTTTAATAAAATGCCTGTACCCGGTTGTCCCATCACGGTCAGCATAAGCGGTGGCGTGTCTGGTCCTCAGGTTTCATTAGGTGGCCCCGGACCTGTACATCAATCAAATTCTTTTGTTATCAATCACAACGGCGGTCGTTTAGAAGATATTGAGGTGAATGTTGAAGGTAGAGTATTATGAAAACTGCGTTAAATTTTGTTAAAATGTGTATGTGTTATCTACTAATACTTATAAATAACTTACTGGTAATCGTTTATGTTTTCTCGTTTTTCAATTGGTTTTTTAATTACTTTAATTATATATACATATACATATCCGCAAAAGAAAATTCAGCATTAAATTCCAATCCCCCACCCCCTAATGCAATTCATCTTTAACTGACTTTTTTATTGCAAAAAAAGTTTAAGTCAATTTTTAGTTTTTTCTTTGTCTTCTAACAACTTCAATGTCACTTTTAAAGCACTTGTTTCAGTCAGTTCATTTTTTATGTTCCATCAAAGTTTATTGCTCTCAATCACTTTAAACTGCATGAATTTCTTTTGCATTTTTAACACATATTTTATATAAGATTTAGGTTAAAAAAATCAGAAATCTAATGTGGAGTAACCAAACAAATCCAATTTTTTTACTGTTAATGAAAAGTGCTCCAAAATAAAAAATCGAAACGCATTATTTTTTTGTTCAATATTTTTGTTGTTGTTGTTGTTTTTGTTACCTCAAAAAGAATACAAGATACAGTTATGTATGGAATCATAAATTGAGCAAATAAAATACACGGCTTCACTGCCACAAACGTATTTTGTCAAAATGTTGGCCATAAAAAATTCATCAAGATTAAAATATTTTTTATCGCTCAAGTTAATTTTGCTCGAATAGTATACATTGACGTTAATAATATATTTAAAAATCTCTTTTCTGTGACTAAGCATCAGCTGATGTAGCAATTTAACTTTGTTGGATTGAGAAGCTGATTTTTAGTGCATATACATACGCTGTAGAGAGCTTAAATGCTTGTTTACGACTCCAAGTTGTTTTCAACCAGAGGTCAATCGTTTCGGGCTTATCGGAGTGGACTAGCGTCTTCATATATCCTCACAGAAATTTTTCTAGCGGCGTTAAATCGGCCGATCTTTGAAATCTATTTTTTGGGTCCAAAACGTGAAACTAAGCAGCTACTAAACATAAATCACTTGATAGCTGACATAATGGCCACCTGTTAAAAAAGTGTTACCAACTCAAAGTTTTATACCTCTATAAAAACACCGGTATATTGCTTTCTTTTATTGCTTTTTGCCGACTAATTTAAATCTATATACTACAGACTCCCAGTCAAAATAATATTTAAATGGATAAAAAAAATTGTATCAAAAATTACACTATACCAATGAAAACTAATTCAGTTAATGTTGACATTAATATTTCCCATTAATGGAAGCGGCGGGACCATCTTGAGAATTTAACAAAATTTATTGTTGTATAATTATTAGTTTAATTTAAAACACTTTCTTGTTTTATACTTTTGTATGTGTTTTATATGTTTAAATATGTTTTGATTTATTTGTTAATTATTCGAAAAAAAAAAATTTTGTAAGACGGGCTGAAAAAATTATTACTTTTGTAATTTAATAAAATAACATTGGTTTCTTCTACATTTTACTTATATATTAAATAAGAGGTTATGGGTCCCACGGAAAAATCAACTGGTATTGTGCAATTTGCTGGCACTAATTTTGATAATTGGAAGTTCAGGGTAGAAAGACATCTTTCATCGGTAGGTTGTTTAAAGGCTGTTGAGACAGTACCTACCGAGGCTGAACATGAATTTCTTAAATTGGATGCAAGAGCTCAAGATGTTATAGTCTCGTTTATTCATGATGACTACATAGAATATGTAAGAGACAAGAAGACTGCAAAGGAAATGTGGGAATCTCTGTGTGGAGCCTTTGAAAAGAAATCAGCCCAAAATCAAACATTGGTAAGAAAAGAACTTGCAAAATTAAGATTGCATGATGGAGATGATATGGCAAGTCATTTACTGAAATTCGATAATTTGATTCGTCAACTAAAGTCGGCTGGTGCAAAGCCAGAAGAGGCAGATTTAGTATCTCAACTATTTTTAACTCTCCCAGAGTCATATGATGCTGTGGTAACTGCTTTGGAAAATTTAACAACTGAAGAGCTAAATGTGTCAACTGTTAAACAACGGTTGCTAGCTGAAGAATCAAAAAAGAAACAAAGACAAACGGAAACTGTTGAAGAACAAATTACTGCATTTACGACAAGAAAAAAGAAAACATTTAACGGAAAATGTCATAAATGTGGACGTTTTGGACATATGAAAAAAGACTGTCGTGTGAAAGAGGCAAAAACAGCTGCTAGTTCAAGTGTTAGTTTTATGGCAGACTCAAATATATGTAAAAATTACAATAAAGCAGAAGTGGTATCTTTTGCTTTAGATTCAGGTGCTACCGATCATTTCGTAAATGATATAAGCATATTTTCGGAAATAAATGAACTAACTGAATCACGTCACATAAGTGTTGCAAAAGATGGTGAATTTGTTGTAGTCAATAAGATTGGAAAAATTAAAGGCTTAAGCAACAATAATGTAAATTTAAATATAAAAAACGTTTTATATAGTCCAAATTTTCGAGAAAATCTTTTAAGTGTGAGTCGTATTGTAGAAGCTGGTATCAAAGTCAATTTTATGAAGGATAAAGCTGATCTAGTAAAGAATGGAAATCATATAGCTACAGCAAAAAGGATAGGAAACTTATTTGAGCTAAAAATCAAGATCTTAAGGTCAGTATCAAATTTAACTAAAGTCGAATCGGGACTTCTTTGGCATAAACGTATGGGTCATATTAGCAAGCAAGCTTACGATGATTTGGTAAAATATAGTATGGCAATAGGTGTACCAAGTCAAATACCTACTGATTTTTGCGAAGTTTGTGCACAAGGTAAACAATGTCGTGATCCATTTAATGGAACTCGTTTTAAAACCACCCGCCCTATTGAGCACATTCATTCAGATGTTTGTGGCCCTATTAGTCCTGTCGCATACAATGGTTCAAATTACTTTGTTTCCTTTATAGATGACTATACTCACTTTGCATTTGTGTACCTAATAAAAAATAAGTCTGAGGTTTTTGACAAATTTAAAGAATATGATGCCCTTGTTAATGCTAAGTTTAGTACTAGAATTTCTATGTTAACAATAGACCAAGGTCGGGAATATAATTCTAATAAAATGCTGGAGTACTGTAAAAACAAAGGTATACAAATTAATCATACAATTGCGTATACTCCTCAGCAAAACGGTGTGGCGGAGAGGTTTAATAGGACTGTTTTAGAAAAAGTTCGAACAATTATGATTGAATCTAAAGTGCCAACATTTTTATGGGGTGAAGCATTATATACTAGTACTTATTTAATAAATCGAAGCCCCACTAAATCGTTAATATGTAATAAAAAAACTCCAGCTGAAATGTGGTTTAATGAAAAACCTGATTTAACAAAACTCAAAGTTTTTGGCTGCTCTGTATATGCATGGATTCCGAATCAAAAGCGGAAAAAGTTAGATGCTAAAAGTTGTAAATATATAATGGTGGGTTATTGTCCTAATGGTTACAGACTATGGAATGAAAAGGAACGTACTGTAATCCTTGCGCGTGATTGTAAATTCAACGAATCAAATTTTCCATTTAAAGATATCAAAAATAATGCATCGAAAATACAACTAATAGAACGTAATAATAGTGATGACACAAATGACATAGATAATCGATTTGTAGAACCAAACCAACCAGAGGGGGAAGGAGATAATGGTGTTGTTTCGGTTGAAATAATAGACCAGGATAACCAGAATTCTGAAACAAGTGTACAAGAACAAGAAGCTGAGGTAGTAACAGAACCTAGAAAAAGTATGAGACAAAGAAAACCTCCAACTAGATTTACCGAACTATATGAATCTATATTTGAAGCTGTTTCAAATGATGAGGTTCCTAATTCGTTTTCAGAAATTGAAAATACATTAAATCGAGATCAGTGGCTTAAGGCAATTAAAAGCGAACTAGATTCCATAGATAAAAATAAAGTTTGGAAAATGGTTGAAAAACCAAGTAATAAAAAACTGCTTAAATCAAAGTGGGTTTTTGCTATAAAATCTGATTCAAATGGGAACCCTCTACGTTTCAAAGCAAGGTTAGTTGTAAAAGGCTTCTTACAAAAATTTGGGGTTGATTATGCTGAAACATATTCTCCTGTTGCAAAATTAAGCACATTACGTACAGTATTAGCTGTAGGTGTTAAAAGAGGCTACATATTTTACCAGTTAGACGTTAAAACCGCTTTTTTGCATGGTGAACTTAAAGAAGAAATTTATATGGAAGTTCCAGAAGGTATGAAGGCAAAATCAGGAATGGCATTAAAGTTAATAAAATCGTTGTATGGATTAAAACAAAGTCCTAGATGTTGGAATGAAAAGATCAACACAGTTCTTCAAGAACTTGGTTTTAAAAGATCACAACACGATTATTGCCTTTATATAAAGAGTATTAACAGAAAAATAATATTTCTACTGATTTATGTGGATGATGTTTTAATTACTGGAAATGACTTGGAAGACATCGAATATGTTAAAAATAAATTATCTGAAGTTTTTGAAATGTCTGACTGTGGTAAACTAAGCTATTATCTTGGCATAAAAATTGAGTATAATCAAGATGGTAAAATGTATCTCAGCCAAACTTCTAGTATTGAGAAAATATTGTCTAAATTTGAAATGACTGAAAGTAACCATATTGATACCCCAATGGAAAAAGGTCTTCAATTACCATGTAATGAAAAGGAGACTTGCGATAAACCATTCAGAGAACTCTTAGGAAGTCTGATGTATTTGATGCTATGCGTTCGTCCAGATATTTGCTATGCTGTTGGATACATGGGTCGATTTCAAGAAAACTTTAGTGAGATACATTGGTCAACTCTTAAGCGAATCCTTAGATATCTTAAAGGAACTAAATTATTAAAGTTAAAATTTGACAACTGTTGCGAAAGTAAAGATGTTCTGGTTGGTTATGTAGATGCTGATTGGGCCTCTAATATTGCTGATCGAAAATCAACAAGTGGGTATATTTATTATGTGTATGGTTGCCCTGTGTCTTGGTGTAGTAAAAAACAAACAACAGTAGCAATGTCTTCAAGTGAGGCTGAATATGTGGCTCTAAGTTTAGCTACTTCCGAGGGCATATGGTTGAAAGGCATTTTAGATGACATGAAGGTTACAACATCTGAAGAACCAATAATACTTTACGAAGATAACGCTGGTTGCATAGCTATGTCCAAAAATTCGGAATCTAAAAGGTCAAAACACATAGACATTAAACATCATTTTATACGAGATCATGTATCGAAAGGTAATCTGAAGATACATCATATTTCAACCAAAGATCAAGTTGCTGATGTATTTACAAAGTCCTTAGATAAATATAATTTTATAGTAATTAGAGATTTGTTGAAATTGTCTAATTAAGAGAGGGTGTTGTATAATTATTAGTTTAATTTAAAACACTTTCTTGTTTTATACTTTTGTATGTGTTTTATATGTTTAAATATGTTTTGATTTATTTGTTAATTATTCGAAAAAAAAAAATTTTGTAA